>JALJCO010003737.1:0-1438271 GCA_023101725.1 Atherinomorus stipes
CAGCGGTTCTTAAACTGGAGGCGCCTTCTAACTAAAAATGGGCATATTCTTTAAACAAATGATGATGACTCAAAAGGCATTACACCCCCCAAATGCTGTGCATTTTTCATGTATCTCATGGTAAATGTTTGGGTGCATGTGGTAGTGGTGGTGGGATGGGGGGCTTGACATTATAATTTCCAATGAAAAGGGGGCCCTGCAACAAAAGTTTGAGAACCACCACATTAAAGGCTAAAATTTAACCAAAATGTGTCTATGGTGCGTTTTGAAAACCTCGGTTCTTATAGTCCAGCTTAATCAAAATTAAAAGATCAGTCGTTTGCTAGAGAACTTAATTTCATCCTGACAGGCGATGCTCCTGCTGTTGAGACCTCATCTTGTCTCACCTAACAAATGGATTCAGTTTGTTAAATGTTTACATTTCCTTCGCTCACAAACACACAGAACAGCAGAACAGTGGTACCTGGATTTGTTTTTTTCCTTATAAATGTTTGGTAGGCAAAGAGATAAAACAGAGAATTACTTTCTCAAATGATTTAATCCAGCATTTAAAACCATTTTCACCTCCATTATGTTGTGATAATTCCCATACTTATGTTTCTTTAGATGTAACACACAGATTTCACCTCTTTAGATGCTGTTTAAAGCCACTGAACTGAAATAACATTACCTTGTGCTCTGTGTCTAACTTCAGTTGCTATGCGTTTTATAGCAAAAAAGGGAAAAAAACTTTATTTCGCCTTTCAAAATGACAAAGTGCTTTACAGACGTTATGAATTGGCATGCTGTAGAGAAGAACCACAGAAATCCATTACAGTACACATCAGGTGTATGCCTGCTTTAATAACAGTGGCAGAAAATATTACACTCACACCATGTTCCAGCTAAAACATGTTGATTTTATTGGTTTTATGGCTTTTATTGTGAGACTTTATCCTTTTCTTTTGTTTTAGCTTTATTCTAATGTTTTATTATTTGTTTTATGTCTGAACAATTTTATTAATGTACAAAACCTTTTTTTCAGTCATCATATTACAGTATTGTATGCTTGACAACTATTGACAGCCACAAACTACATTGATGCCATTGAAGCATTTATCAGTTTGAAACATGCTAATATTTTAGAATTGCTAAATAAGATGTTGAAGCTATAAGCTGACAAACTACATCAGCAATTCTCATCACGGGTGCTTGCTCCCCTGAGCACTTCTGACAACTTATTCAGCCAATTAGTCATGCATTTATTCTGATTTCTTTGAAAGTGAAATCCTCCTACAGAGTAACATATTACCATGACACTTTATTTCTGTGAGATGCTGAAAACGTGGCACAATAGAAGTGGCATCCTTTAAACAATTGAAAAGCCTCAGAGATTCCAGAGATTGCTCAAAATCTGGAGCCTCTGAGGCTTACAGTGCCTGGATAATAATAAGCTAGCACTGTCTGGTAATTGATAGAAAATATGAAGACAAAGGCTCATTCAACCTAAAGGTAAGGGCTTGTGCCTGGTTTTAGTACACAGTACCTGGCAACCTGCTTTTATGGTTACCAAGGTACCGTTTGTCTCACTAAAAGCTGGCTAGATAGAGTCCCTAACTGACAAGTTGTCTTGTTAAATTTCACCCCTGCAGAATCTTTTTGACCATTCACCAAAACAACCAGCTAGAGCATTTTATAAAAACATCAGCCAGTTTTCCATTTTACATCAAAGTTTTACCAGTTGATGTTTCCATTAATGTTTTCTCTCTGAACTTGCTAAATGTGTTTGTGCTTCACATGCAGCGGACAGAAATGTGGAGCATTTCATCTTGTTGAATAGAAATGGACTGAAACATGATGGTAGAGGTTAGCCCTACTGTGGAAAAAACACAGTCCTTGAGAGGTTTGTATGCAGGGTCCTCGAAAAAAAGACAGCTCAAGTGCAAATGGGATCCTCACAAAACGGCATATAATTGAAATTTATACAGTAAGGTCCTTTTCCCATCACTTTCCTTTTCCATCAAACACAACTGTTTTGATCATCACTTTAGCTGTACAGAACAAAAGGTACCCAGGTAGCAGCTGTAACATGCATATAGTAACATATCTCAATTTCTCTATTCTTATGTGTTGATATCTTATTGTGAAAGCAGCACAAAGTCATAGATCTATTGTATAACTAGACTAAATCTACAAATTTGTGGTGTCACCATTACATTTTTTAATAGCTTTTATTCAATTCTTCCCTATTATGAGGCAATATTTTTTCTTTGCCTCTAACCCTGAATGCCAACTCATACTGTATGCATTCAGAATTGATGGTTGAACAGTGTGATTAGTGTCTCTCTGACTATAGCACAGTATATTAATATTTTAACATTTTCTGTATTATTTATCATATCAATCAAAGTAACTTAACAATTCTTTATTTTTCTCAGCAGTTTTAGATTTTCATGTGCTTCATATGTAATTTTAGTGCCTTCTGATTTTCTTGTTTGTAAGGTTCTTGCTCCAACCATAATGCAAACATTTGCTAGTTTACATTGCATTATGGAGCCATGGGAAAGAAGCTAATTCCACCAGTTTATTAGTTCAACTAAATGTGCAAATAATCATTGAGGTGTAATATCCACTTTTGTTCGGTGTAAGGTGTTGCTTCAATTCATCCTTGGCTTGTGCGTTCTGGAACCACAACTCTATTAACCTGAATATATCAGTAATATTTCTCAAAATAACTTATTCAGAAGGTCAAGCCTGACCTGACAGAGTGGTTTGAGGGTGGGGGGTCTTCTGGAGTAGGACTGTGTGAAATTACTCTGAGCCATGGCAGATTTAATCAAAGTAAGTCTCTCTGGCACCTACTCCTATCTTCTTAATCTTTGTCTCAGTTTCTCTGCCCAGCTGACAGCCTCCACTTAAGCCTTTTCCATTTATTTCAAATGCGTCATTCATCTTTCAGGCCAGAAAACCTTGAGTTTTAGAGGTCTTTCTGTAAGAGTCTCAGAAGTGGTGAGTTGTTCTCTGCTGTCACATACAGATCCGGGCATGAAAAAGTTCCTCCTTTTTCTGCCAGAAGTGGTGCACTAATAGTGCACCATTACTGCACTATCACTGGCTGAATGGCTTGTCCCGCAAATACGGCATCACGTACGGTGTCCAAACTTGGCTTATGGAAACATCCTTGCCCGGGCATTTCTTTATGCTCTGAAATTGTTTCTCTGGGCACACAGGCGTTTCTCTGTGTGATTGAATTAGCAGACAAGTGGCTGGGAAGTGGCTGGGAAGTGGCTGGCAGTCGGCTGAAAGGGGAACTTTTTCATGCCCAGATTTGAAGGGCAAAGAAAAGCTTTACTGTGATCTTTGCATTTATCTTTTTTTGGTACTTGTATGGTATTTTCTTAGAAAAACATGTAGCAACAATTTTGGAGTTAAACTTATCTGGCGCAACATTAAAATGAATCAGGAGTTTTGTTTCATTCTCATTTACAATTGCTCTCTGTCCATCTTCAGATGCTATGGGCCGGATCTATCAAAGGTTTGCGTGTATAAAATCTCATTGCTCATGCGCAAAAATGTACAAACTTATCTATTAAAGCCAGAGTTGGTAATCCTGCTCAGAAACACTTGTTGTTATACTGGGTGAAATGGTCCTTCCATCCTGACAGTATCAATACATCATGTATTCATAAAAATGAAGGAATAAAGTCAGACCTCTGTGAGAGCTGCAGTTCTGTAAAAACTCTGACCTCTGCCAGTCGCACCGAAAGGCAGGAATTGGTCATTTGCAACTTATAGAAACTACGAATCGATGCCTTTATGCCTCGTCTCTGTCCCTCCGTTTTCACCGTCCCCCACGTGACCTCCCCTGTGCTCACTCACTGTAAACAAATATAGCTAACGGACTGCTAACTGCAGTCCGTTAGCTATAAACCAAACCAAAACAACAGATAAGGTGTGTGTTTTTAAACTGTCGCTTGCTCAAACTGTTTTCCCAACATTGCTAACTCTAGCTTTAACAGCATGCTAAAAGTTCAAACGTGCTAAATAGCGCCTCTTATCCATTTTGCACTTCTGTTGCTATGAATATATAATTGTGGATGTGATGGGAGGAGAAAATATGAGTATATTAATTTGGCACTCGCAAAGTGATTTATCAACCGTGAGACACATTGCTTTGCTGTTTTTTTGCGTCTATTTTAGTATGTCTGAAAAGCAGGTGCAAACTGGAGCTTTGCACACAAAAGACTGCAACTTCTGAGAGGGACAATCCTGGACACGCACACATCTGATTCAAAATCATTTTTCATGAGCAGTGACGGTAGTGTGTTTAGTTCTCATTGTTAAATTCAGTAAAAATCACCACAGCAACATCATTATTCAACACAGATGTAAAATATTCTGGATAAATGAAACAGAAAGTTTGCAGCTGGTGTGGAGCTTAATGAGAACTAAAGCTGCATTAATTGTGTCTTTTTATTTCCCCTTTTTGCCAACGTTACATTTTAACTTGGATTTTAGCGTATGGACAGGATCACAGTCACCTGGCAACGTGCCTCTGAAGCCTTTGGCATTGTGCCAAAGTGCACACCTCGCGCGTAATAGAGACCATGTCGGAGCTGCTTGCAGATACTTTCATTTGTTCAGCAACTTCATCCATGTCCTCATAAATTGGCCCCTTCTGAGACTCTGCACGGATACATGTTGCATTATTTAAATTTATATACTTATCATACTTATTTTAAATTATATTTTCATCTCCCTCCTCCACTAATATCTCCCTTTGTGGGTCGTATTTCCTTTTGTGCTGTCTTCTCTTGCAATTCACTATGCTGCAGACCTCCAAACATGCAAACCTAATTTATATAGGGGCATTTCCAACACATTTGCACCCGCTGCCATTTGCGTGTTCATTCTTTGCAAATTTCACGGAAACTGTGGTTCAGCCCCTCACGCAAAATTCTAGATTGCTTGGGCAAATGACTACATTACTATATGCAAATGAAATTAAATGAAAATGGCATGAAAAATACTTTATTCATCCCAGAAGGGAAATTCAGCATTGTAAAAAGATCACTCTTTTTTTTTTTTTTTAACTATCTTATATTTATATGAAATGATAATATAACAATAATATAACAATAATAAATCAGTCAGTCTTGTTTCTTAGGGTGATGGTTGCTGGCAGGAATGAATTCCTGTATCTCTCCGTCCTACAGCGAACTTGACGCAGCCTCCCACTGAACACACTGTTGATTCTTCACCGTGTTGTGGAGAGGATGGGAAGAATCCTCCATCATCTTCATCAGCTTGTGCAGCATTCTTTTCTGAACAATCAGCTCCAGCGGCTCCAGAGCTATCCCCAGCACAGAACCAGCTTTCTTGATCAGCTTGTTTAGTTTCTTCAAGTCTCTGGTTCTGATGCTGCTGCCCCAGCAGATGCTGCAAAGCTGATGGCACTTTCCACAACAGACTTGTAGAAGATCTGCAACATCTTGGTGCAGACGTTGAATGATCCCAGCTTCCTTAAGAAGTAGAGTCTGCTCTGACCTTTCTTGTAGATGTAGTCAGTGTTGCATTTCCAGTCGAGTCTGTTGTCCAGCCGAACTCCAAGGTATTTGTAGTTCTCCACCACCTCCACCTCCTCTTCCAGCATGTAGACAGGACTATGCTGCTTATTCTTGCTCCTCCTGAAGTCAACAATCATCTCTTTAGTCTTGCTGGTATTTAAGGTGATTGTTACCGCACCATTTCACAAACTGATTGACCAGTTCCCTGTACTCAGCTTCTTGTCCATCACTGATACACCCCACAACTGCAGAGTCATCAGAATATTTCTGCAGATGACAGGACTCAGAGTTGTACTGGAAGTCTGAGGTGTACAGTGTGAAGAGGAATGGTGAGAGTACAGTTCCTTGTGGTGCTTCAGTGCTGCTGATCACCATCTCTGACACACAACCTTTCAGTCTGTTTGTTAGGTAGTCGTAAATCCAGGTGGTTGTGGATGGATCCACCTGGAAGCTATGGAGCTTCTCACAGAGCAAAGAAGGCTGAATAGTATTGAAGGCACTTGAAAAATCAAAGAACATGACCCTCAAAGTGCTGCCTGACTGGTCCAGATGAGAGTGGGCTTTCTGAAGCAGGAAGATGATGGCGTCTTCAACCCCAAGCCCATTACGATATGCGAACTGTAATGGGTCCTGAAAGTTGTTGACTTGCTTGTTGAGGTGAGCCAGTAAGAGTCTCTCCAGGACTTTCATGATGTGAGATGTCAGAGCAACTGGTCTGTAGTCATTTGGTTCAGCTGGTTGTGTTTTTAAAGGACTGGAACAAGACAGGGTGTTTTCCACAGCACAGGAACTCTGTTCTGTCTCAGGCTGGTGTTAAAAAGGTGCTGGAGAACCGGACATAGTTGTTCTGAGCAGGTCTTGAAAACTCTGGGACCGACACCATCTGGACCTGCAGACTTGTCCCGGTTCAGTTTCTCTAGTTGTTTATTGACCTGGTCACAGGAGACAGTCAGGCTGGAGGTGGAGGCAGAGGAGGTCTCAGGATGTCCTGATGTGGAGGGAGAGGAGGCTGTGTTCAGGTCCATGACTGAGGTGCAGGATGACAGAGTGGATGTGGGACAGGAAAGCTGTGGGCTCATAGAGGGTGTGCGGTGTGCTGGGTTGTCGGTAAGGGGGGGAACTGAACCTATTGAAGAACACGTTCAGTTCATTTGCTCTGTCCAGACCTCCATCAGTCTGATCCCCCTTGAACTTAAAGCCAGTGATCAGTGAAATTTGGATCTTTGGAGATCCAGGCCTTTGTCTTTTATCTCAAATGTAGAAAAAAAAAACCTTTATATCGGCTGTCAAAGATACAAAGTGCTTTACAGCCTTCAAGAATTGACATGCTTTAGAAAACAACCACAAACATCTGTTAACATCTGCATTGTACCCACCTCACAACTGCTGCTTGTGGCAGTGGCAGAAAATATTCTATCACACCATGTTCCAGCAACAACATGTTGCTCCCCACTCACACCTTCAGGCTTGTTCCATTAGGATGTTAAACAATTTATAAAGCTGAGGTTCAGCTCAACTATCTCTACAGCACAATGTAGAACTATAATAATTCTCCTCTCCCTTGTGGATTTGCGATCCTTGTGGGTGGTAAAAATAACTAATTAAAGAAGAAACCATGTCTTGATGCTGAACAGTAATGATCACATCCGGGCAACATGTCCTCATACTTACAGTAAAAGATAAATTAGGCTGATGGCTGGTGACTCCTGAAGTTACATATATGAACCTTTGCAAACATGAGGTGACATGTTATAAATGCAGAATGTGAAGACATGTCATGCTGTGTTGCTGGGATGGGAGTGCCATCATGTACAGACAGATCTCTTTTTGCTTCTGTTTATAGTTGATATTGTTGCTCTGGTAGTTTGGTTAGAATCTGCTACAGCTTGAGGAAGGAGGTGAAGAAAGAAATAGAAAGTACAAGGTGGGCCTTAGTGGAAGTAACTAAATCCTGCCTTTGTGCTGAAATCTCATCCCCCACAAAGTGTGACAGCATTATTTAAGGAAAATCTGTAAAAGGTGGCATTAACACTTCCAAACACATTCACCTGTAAGTGTGTTTTTATGTAGTCACATGCAATTTGTTTTTTTGAGTCGCTTTTTTTAAACGATAACAAAAATGTGTTTTACTCTTGATGTTTATCAAAATGTGTATTTTCTAACAAACAGAAGACAGATATGCAAATAAAAATGCAGTAATGTGACATAACTTTTACATTGTCTATATCACTTCCACACAGGAGAATGGGGTGTGTGTTCCTTGTGGGATCATCACAGTTTTGAAGAAAAATATTCAACCCCAGTTAAATGAAACATTTAATACAGTGAGAGGTTAAATAAGTTTGCAAGTGACTGCACCCACCACTTTTATTTCTTATATTGTTTGCTGTTTGGTTTAGGAAAACATGTTTTGGGTTAAACAAACATTTTTGGTTAGATTTAGGCAACTTGGTTAGTTTGGAGAAAATGGGTTAAACTAGTTGTCTTTCTGATAAATTAATATAATTTGATCAGTTTCACTGTTGCTTAGGTAGCCTAGTCTCGAAGCAAATTGTGAAATAGTGAGGAAAACTTACTGAGTGGCAATATGTTAAAGGTAGCGTTATGAGGACAGAAAGCAAAACTAACTGATCTAAAGAAGAGAAGAAATCTCCTCAAAACAAAACAGGAGGTCAAACTTTTTAAGCTACAGAAGACAAGTGAATCACAGAATGAGGCTGATTAGAAAACGTGGAAATACTAAACACAAAAAAGGAAATTGAAATATCCCACTAAAATACAACCCAGGAAAACACAGCTGAATTGCTCATGCTAGAAGGCAATCTTCTCCCATCGGCAACAATCTTGTCCACAGCAATGACCCCTCTCTTCATCCCACCTCTCAGATGTTTTAATCCACTTGGAAATTCAATGTTGTGACATGTAATGCTGGGCTGCATGGTCTTCATCATATCTGAGCTGAGAAACAATGATGTGCTGATGGAGATCATGTGGGACATGACTGAAGTATATTCTTATTCAGACTTGCAGATGGTGTACATATTGGCTTCTCAGTGAATATCATCCAACGCTGGCTCTTCATTTACATCCTCTGATGTTACATTTCATCCTTGATATAGCTTGAAAATGCTTTTGTAATTCACTTCATTTACTCTTTGTTTCTATGTAGGTCCTGCCCTGCTACGAAATTGAAGACCCACATAGTCTAAAATTGGTTCCTGTTATCAATCCAATTGCTCCTGTTATACTTATCTACAAAGTGGTTGCAAAGAAATGCTAGAAAAGCAGTCCCAAAAACATTATTATTTTAAGGTCTACCCCCCTCCCCATTGCAAGTTAGTTGAACACATTTTTCATCTCATGATTCATAGAATCTCCTCAGCAATGCAAACTTTAAATCAACCATAAGGTCAAAGTGATGTAGATACAAAATTTACCTTTTGTCCACACAATTTTCTTTTTTCTTTTTTTTACAGGAACCAGGTAATTGTTAGAAATATCTTAAATATATAATGAAACAGCCAAGAGAAAAGTTGAATTGGAATCATCCATGTTGGAATCATTAAAGGTTTTCTACATCTACCTGCTATTGTCACATATACTGTATGTTCAGGCTCAAAAACACCCAACATCTCCACTCTCCAGCCTCCCAGTCTCATTAACGAGCTCTGCCAGTATTTAAACCAAAATACAATGTGATCACAATATTGAGTCAAGACTTTAACTACTCCATGAGTCATACTTTCCCCGTGGATTATACATTCAATCCAACAGTGAGATCAAACATCCTGTCATTGTGTAAATGTGAGGAGCAGTTTCCCAAGCTTGTTTACATCACAGTTAAACATGAATCAAAGAGCAGAGCTGAAAACCATTTCTTCTGTAGTGTGCGTTGGCAGTGACAGGTTCATGTACTGAATATAAGTATATGTGTGAGGAATTGGCTGTCTAATAAGCCGAGGTACGCATTAATCATAAAAGAATCTGCATGTAAGTGCAAAATGAAAGAGCTGCAAAACAACAAAGAATAGCACTAAAGGAAAATGACTTCTCTGTAAAGTGGCACGAACTGGTTGATATTTTTTACTCTTCACATGATGAGAAAGGAATTGCTTTCGGAGTTTGGAGCACTGTTTTGGAGATTTTACATAGGAATAGTAGAAATAAATTACATAATGCATGAACTCAAACTGTTTTACAATCACCAAGTTGTTGGAATGTGAAAGTGTGATTTTAAAACAGTGGTTCTTAATGCTTTTTTAGTATCTAAACAAATTTACCCCAGTGGGATAGTATCAAGTCTTTAATCTAGACATTAAGGATTAAATTCATTCAATGAGAAATAAATATTGAACTTATTTACTTATAAAATTAAAGGATCCAATTTTACTTGACTGTAAGTTGCAAAAAGTAATTACAATTTCAACTGAGGTTGAAATTGGAGTCAGCTGCTAATTTATTAGGACAACAGTGAGATTTAAGGGGAGAACTACTCCAAATTAGGCAGGACAGCACAGGTGGACATCCCTGGTCCAGAGAGTAAAAATCCAGGCCAGTAGTTGTTCCACCCAGTCTGAAGCTGAAGATAATTAGCACAGCTCCTCTGCAGCTACTGTAGATGACGAGCCTTTAAAGGCTCTCTACATGATGTTTCAGCATTTCAGAAAGCAGAGACTGTTAGCAAGTTTTTGAATAATGCGCATGCGCAAGACCAACCTGCTGGATTCATTGCTCCCTCCTTTGGCCACAGAATAACGTGCACGATCCACTCCAGTATTTAGCACACAGCATGTATCATGTCAGAAATGCAAGTAAACAGATGTCGTCGTCTGAATGTTGCTAACTGCTAGCAGAATGATATTAGCTACCTGCTGGAAACGTCAGATGAGTGCGCGCAGCTTCCAGGTCGCAGCATTACTCTTGCCAATCAATCACTCTCATTGATCAGTCTCACCTATTACCCGTTCTTACTACGGTAGTAAAAGTGACTGACGAGCCAGTAGACAAATGATAAAGTTAAGGAATGCAGAGATGATTTTCGGATGTTTTTTCAGCCCCATTACTTTCGCAGCCAATGTATAATAATATTTATATATTTAAAGCTTTTAACTAATCATACACTGTAACAAATTGTTGTAATTTCTACAGTAAAAAAATACAGTAACCTCTTGCTCTGTCATTTCACAATGTTTTATTGTAAACCGCAATGCATTGTGGGCCAGATATTAAATACAACAACTAACAGTATTTTTAAAATGTTAAGTATTGTAATATTACAGCCATCTACGTTTTACAAGTAGATGCTGTAGATGACGGATTTTACCGGTTGAATTTGAACGTCACATCTCAACACAGACACAGAGGAACAGAGGAGGAGCAGCACGGTTGACAGAGTTCATCCTTGATATCCCCGCAGTAAGTTCAATTTTGACCAAAGTTCTTACATGAAAAACATAACATTAGGATGTATGTAGGCCTACTGTGCTAAAGAAAAAATATATCAGGAAGCATGCAGGGAAAAACGCTAGCTAACGTCCAGAGATGCATGTATGTGTTGTTAAGATGCTAATGTTAGTGTGTTTACACTTTCGGTTTTTAACGAGATCCCGAGACCCGACCACTGCAGCGGCACGTTGATCAACCACTCATCAGCTAGGACAACTTAAATTGCCATGTAAAATAATTTGTCTTTTATGTGATTGTGATATGCTAATTTTTCAAGTTAGCTTAAGTAAACTAGGGCATTCTCACCGTAGGTGAGTAAAATAACTGATAACTGCGATTGTATGAAAGATATGTAACAGTTTAAGGCTTGCAAGAGCAAAAGCATTCATTTAAAATTTCATGTCTGTCTTTAAGGTGAAGTTCTTACTGCCAGTGGCTGGATGCTGACCTTTGAGGGCCATGGTTTTGCCACCAAACACAAACTTTGTGTCCAGAATGGCTGCAGTGTTTTCCAGCTACTACACTTTTAATCTGATGTATCGGAGCAGACGTTGTGCACGCTGGGATTCATGCAAAGGTAAATACTTGCTTTAAGTTTAATTCTGGTGGCTCATTATTTTGTAAAGTTTGCTGTTACGAGAAACGTGTTATTTTGATTTATCAGATGAAGTCGTACAATATCAAGAACTTTCTCAACCCTTTGATGCACAACATATGCACCCCTTCTAATTCACAACATGAGTCAAACACGACCTACATTCATTTTCCATCTTATTTCATATTGGCTGAATTTTTTTTTCTATCTTTTGAAATCAGTTTATGATTATATATTCCAAATATTCTTTAAATATCCTGTTTTTGACTACCACAAATCATTGTTTCCATTTTTCCTGTCATACTTTACGAAACAAATTAGTTTTTATATTACTACATCAAGTTTATACATAAAAAAAACCTATTCGTGTAAGTGTGATCTAAAATTAAACAATTTAATTCTCTGATAGTAATTTGTTTCAGGTCATTGCTTGAGAAGTGAGTGAGACCGAACATTTTTAGTATGTAATACCTGTAACATGTTTGTCATTTTGTCACAGAAACAAAAACAGAAAATATGCCTACAGCTGTTGAAATGAACCGTTTCTGTAGTTTAACAACTGTACACTGGTAAAACATGACCAAACAAAATAAGATTTAACCGAACACACAAGTGGAGCACAAACTGTCATCTCAAGTATTTTTTTTTTTATTTTAAATTGAAATAGTCTTGCTTATTGAAGTAAATCTGTTATACATATTATATATATTATCTGTATACAGAAACAGGTTATACTTAAGTAAAGGTTCATTTCATTTTTATGAATAACGAATAAAAGTATAGAACAGCACTTGGTCAGATTGCTTTTGAATCCAAGTTCAGAGCTGTAAATTTCCAGTGATAATAGGCAAAGAGTCTCTAGGAGCTTCTCAGCTAGGGGGACACTCATGAAGAAGTTGTCCATTGTAAAGTTGTGACCTAAGTGAAGGGAAAAAGATCTGAAATTTACTCAACATAGAATTCTCTAAATTATAAGACCATAATTGTTACTACACATTTCATTCTGTTCTACTATTTTGCTTATAGAAAGCTAATTCCACTGCACGATTGTTGGAGAACATTCTCTCCTAAGTTCCTCTGAACATCCTCTCCTTGGTGTCTCAAAATAACCTAAATGTCATCAAATATTATGTACAATTGTCTTTCACAACTGTCATCAAATAATTTCTATAACTTTAGAACAATGGAAAAACAATGCTTAAATGTCGATGCGAAGGGAGCTGAGCTGAGCTCATCTCAAAGTTCACGTCACAGAGCTTTGGGTTAAATGTCTGCACGTGTAAACTTGATATGGAAATCTAATTTGTTCATAAAGGAAGATTAAATTTATTTGTGTGAAACAAAAACAAGACATTTACTGCAGAATTTGAATAGTAAATGATAAAATAACTTTTTATTTCAAAGGCATGTACTGATCTCACCAAATGATCAGACACACCTGGATTAATTAGTTCATCCAATCTTGAAAGACAGGAAACAAAGGTGTAGGACTAAGTTCAGGAAGTTGTGGAGGTGTGCATAAAGCCCATTGTAACACACATTAAATTCCACAGAAAATGAATGCGGGTCATTTTTTACCTATGTTGGGCATTAGAAGGGCAGTGACTTAAAAAATGTTTTTTATTTACAAAAAACTAAAATAAGAATGTTTTATGACCAAAAATAAGTAAAAGGAATAGTTCACCCACAGAATGATGTAACTTTATTTTCCACTTCCCCTCATGGTGAGCAAGACTCTGGAGCACTTTTTTAATATCTCAAATGCAGCCGGAGATCAGAAGGCTTTCTCGTTTTCCCCCAACTTCCATATAATGGAGTTCACCGAGGTCCGAGCCGTAAGGTCCATAAAAGTCCACAAAAACTTGGACCTTGCTCACCATGAGGGGTGGAAAATAAGTTACATCATTCTGTGGATGGACTATTCCTTTAATTGAGGAATACCTTGAATTTTAAATGAGAAAGTTAGGTTACTCCAAAGATATAGAAAAGAAAACTCATCTGGGTCACTTCTCTGACCCATGTTGTGCATCAAAGGGTTAAAAGGGAAGTTCACAGAAAACTCAAAAATATACATTGTCCTCTTTACATTGACTGCTATCTATCCATCTACTTCATTGTGAGTTGTCTGGATTGTGCTCTGTCTTGTACACTAGCAGTTATTGCAAATTTTTCATGTTTCTTTTCATGTGATTTCAGATGTTTCATGGGAATAAATCCAAGTCATGGCACAAAGCTGGAAAGGCAAGCTGGCCAGAAGAGTGGGAAGGTCCAGGAGAAGAGGAACAACACTTTTGCGGGTATCCTCACTCCTGAGGCAGTTAATGGACTTTGAATGGCTTAGTCTAGGCTTCATATTGCAAATGAGATCTCATTTCCTTAATATGTGATATGCCACTGTACAGGGTGTGAATGTTTTACTTAAACTTTTAACATACACTACTCACAAAGTTAAGGATATTTGGCTTTTTGTATGATGACAGAATTAATCTAACATCTACTACAACCTTTCCAGGTGAACTGAATTAAACTTTCTGTAAACCTTTCAATGCAAATGTAAATTGTTCAATGTTTAAATATTTATTCTGCATCATTCTGTTCTCCAAAAACCAAAAGTTGAATGTCCCTAACTTTTTGAGAGTAGTGTAAGTTGTTTGGATTTGCCCAGAAAGTTATCTAAGGTTTTTTAAAGGACATCTTTATTTTTTTAACCTGGACCTTTTTTCTAGGAGTTTATACGTGCATTGACTCACCTGTAAAATTTCAGCATCACTTTGACTCCTTCGGTGAACATCCAGTATAATGACGGAGACGGGGCAGCCACTATATAAGGCATTATCTGCAGTAAAATTTTAGAGGGAATGAACGAACGAACAACTACTTTTGTCCTGTGAGTCCAGATTTAGCTTTCCGTTAGTTATCAGGGTGTTTAATACACTTTTCGGAGCCATGCGTTCATGATACACTTCTGTAGTTCAGCTGAGAAGAGCAGCTGCTACCAGACAACAACAACAAAAAAAAAAACAGTTTGCAAAACTCTGAACTCACAGGACAATAGTACTCATTCATTTGTTCATTTTACTTAAAAGTAGCCTATTGATGAATTGAAACAATTTAGCTGAAGATTATATCTTAAAGGTTGTCCTACTCAGTAGAACAAATTACTTCTAACCCCGGGTTTACACCTGGTCCGTGACGTGAGCGCAGCGCAGCGCAGCGGTTTTTTTTGGGTTTCTGTGCGCGCGTTTTTTACCGTTCCCTTGGGGGGCCGCGCAGCGCGACCGCGCTAGGAGTTCATCAGTTGTTGATTAGTGAAATCCATGGCGAGGATAATCAGGGGCGGGTTGATTGCTCGTCAAACTGATTCATATTGTTCATATTGTCATTATGCATGTGTTTCTATGTTTCTTAATTCTTTTTCACATTGAGGTTCTGGAATGTCGGGAAGTTCAGGTAGTTAAAGAGTATCAGGGCTGAAGGGTGGGGGTTGCTTGGGTATTTTAAGGTGAATTATTTTTTAACCTGAGGCCGGGTTCGAGTTTGGGTCGTGATGATCTGAGGTATTGATGCGGGGCGGGGCGGAGGGTGAGATGGGGGGCAGAAGTAGCGCTGGCGCATAGCGGTAGGGCGGGGCGACGGCGGCCCGTGCCGGCCAGGCAGCGTGAGCAATATGTTTCACACCATTGATTACATGTGCGCGATCCGGTGCGCAGGGCGCGCCGCTGCGCTGCGCTCACGTCACGGACCAGGTGTAAAGCCGGGGTAAGAGCTTTTCAGCGTGTCAGTGTGTTATTTCCTCATCAAGAAATGATTTAAATCGTTATTTTTCTTCATTCATGCATATTTGAGTAATCTACATGAATATTTAAACCAAGCGCTACCTCCCTGCAAACGGCTGACTACCCACCGCGTTACGTATGAACGTGGCACCAATCACGAAAGTCCAAATGCGCACGCTCAGTATCGTAGCAAGACGCCCTCTGTTGAACAGAAACTCAGAGAATCATATACACACTCTCTGAGGAAGAATCTAACACCTGCAGGAAGATTTCCTCAGAGACAAGCAGCCATCAGCTAACAGACGTTTGATCCAGAGTTCAGGAGAATTTTCTTCCTTTTTTTTTCTTTTTTTTTAAGCTCTAGAGGACAGCAAGTTGGGAAAATGCAGTTACGTTCAGCGTGGTTATGTTCAGCGTGGGATTGTATTTGCTGTACTGGATGAATTGACTTGCCAGAAGTGGTTGGATTTTAACTTCAGGAGCAGAAAAAAAGCCTCAACTCTGTGTGTGAACTTCACTCCTGACAACTTCATGAATCTCGGGCAGTAAAGTGTTTTTTTCTCTGGGATTACTTCTGAAACCTGACGCAGTTCCTGCTATAAAAACGCGCATGGACAGACAACACTGGTGAGTCAACACATCTCTCAGCTCAATGCTAACTGTTAGGCTATGATTTGTTCGCTAATTTACTTACTTGTCAGGGGTCTCTGTGGTACTTCTGTGGTACTGCGTGTACTTCAAACTCCATATCAGACTCTGGGTCGAGCGCATACAGCTCCATAACAGGCTGGTCTGTTTTATCCCGTCGATCGGAGGAATTATCCATCAATGTTTACTACAAACATCCACATGAGAGCTGCCGGTGCCGGTGCTACAGACAATTCTGTGACCCTTCAGAATAAGTGTCTCTTCCGGGGCGACGTCATGAAATGGGCGTAAAACATGCTGCAATTGGTCGAGAGCTCCGCGGTTCAGTACAGTCAGCCATCTTACTTCCGTGTTGGAAATTAAATGCATCGAAAAACTAATATTTAACACCAAATTAGTTTCTATAGTAACGATGGGAACATATCTAGCTTATAAATGCCTATATTTGACTTTTGGAACATTTGAAAAGCATGATACAGCTCCTTTAAAGAGAGGCTGCCCCATCTCTCCCATTATATAGATGTACGCAGAAAGGTGACTCAACGTAATATCTTCCAAAGGAGTCAAAGTGATACAGAAATTTTACAGGTTTACATATAAAAACTCCCAGAAATAAGGTCCAGGTTGAAAAAAAAAAGAAAATCATCCTTTAAAGCCTGCATAAATGTTGCACTCTTTTACTGTAACTTGTCAGACAGTACTGCACTTATCAGACAGCAGCTTTTAATGTTGGTGCATATTGAAGAATGCCGTTAACATTCATATGTGCAGACGTGTTGCGCGCTCTCTCAGGCTCTGATTGTAGTTGTTCAGGGAAATTATAATAAAATAAAAAGAAATTGTAAATGAGATCACATCTAGTAGTTGTTTTGTGTGTGTGTGTGTGTGTGTGTGTGTGTGTGGGGGGGGGGGGGTTGTATTGTAATGTATAAACAACAAAAATCTGTAAAAGGTTCAACTGTAATTCTTTGTCACAGTTATGTATTGTATTTAAATTTTACAAGAGTTTATTGGAAACATATTTGCCAGGAAGTTACTGTAGATGGAGTTACAGTATGTCATTGTAATTCAATTTTACAATATCTTATTGGCAATTTTTTTGCCAAGACTTTACTGTAGAAAGATTACAGTATATTATAGTAATTCATTTTACAGTAAATTTTACATGATTTTACTGGCAACTTTTTTTGCCAAGAAGTTACAGTAAATTCTACAGTAAATTCGTTACAGTGTAGCGCATGGGGTAGTAAACCCAATTTTACTGAATATGCAAAAATTGTTGACAGAAACATCTTCTAAAATGCCTTTAAGTGAAAACACCTGTTCTAAATGTGCAGGCAGATCCAAAAACATGGCAGGATTTTTACTTTATAGTTGGATTCTCTACCTCTGCAGGCCAGTAATGAGACTATTTTACTGTATTACACACCATCAGAGCAAAGTTCACATACTTTCGCTATATAAACCTAGATTATTTTATTCAGTCAACATATATTCCACATACACAACCACTGTTATATTGTGCACCTACAACATTATACTTCCAATAATACTCCTTCCATAAAGTATGACATGATTCAGTTAAGCCTGGTCTAAACTACACGAATTTAGCCCGATTTTGGCCCGACGGAGGCGTCGCAGACAGTCGCTCACTGTCGTGCACGATTCTGCGTCGTCGGGTCGCAGGACGTCGTGTCTTCGCTCCGTGTAATGTGACACAATCAGCGATTGGCGATTTGGCATCTGCGACGCTCCACGACCACGACGCAGAAAGACTGGCGTGTCAGAATTTTTTGGTTTTGTCCGTGTAGTGTGACACGTCCCACGACATGTCCCTTCATATTGACCAATAGGAGGACAGTGCGTCTTTCGCCTCTACCAGAGTGACGCTCAGGTCGCAGGTACACAAACAACAGTGGAGGAAAGAAGGAGAGACGCAGTCCCGCTCCGGTGGAGCAGCCGAGAGATTTATGGAGCTGTGGCATCAGTTTACTCCAGAAAAAAAAGAAAAGAAAAGCAAGACTGGGTGTGCCAAATTTATTTTCAACAGTGTTAAACCTCCACGAACATTCAAAAGGGTGTATCTCTCTTGAATAAAACATTACTTTATTAACTCGAAACATAACCACACGATATGTGTGTTATCAGTAATAGTAATAGTCAACAGTAGTTTACAGCAGGTCTAAACGTGCACGAATGTGACGCTCTCAAATAGATCAATGACAAAGTCACAGAAAAATCACTTTGTTTAAATAAAAACACCGCAACATAACAGACATTGCGCTCATTGAGATGAGCAAATATGACACCCATGCGCGCTCGTGCACTCAGCCGTAACTATCCACTTTACGCGTGATCATCAAAGCTAATTAACCATCTGAACACACCTTCTGGGTGCAGAATAGACACAGCGATGCTGCTGTGCACTGCGCAGCTCTCAGTTTATCATGCGTGTGTGATTTCATGTGGTTGCCATGGTTTCCAGCGTGCGCTCTGAACTGATGGAGTTCAGTGAATGACGTGAGGACGCACCCGTATGAGTTCGTATAGAACAACACACTTTATTTCACTTTATGCCAGTTTTTTAAAAGTAGCGTCACTGGGTCGGCTGGACTTTGCTCTCGTGGCCAGCAGACTGTGGTCAGCCTGATAGTTTTGGCTTCGCTTGTCTCTGGGCGTCCTGCGCGCGGTGCGTGATGCACCTGGTGGAAGCAACGGCGCCGATCGGAGCCCAGTTTCTCTCTTTCAAAGCTCTTTTTCAAAGATGAGCAGCGAGTCTTTCTGTGCGCATCGTGGATTTAATCCTGTTTAGTTACAACTGAAAACCCGCTCCACAGAACAACTGGAACAGGCAGAATACACACAAACAGTTCATGTTGGTCACAATAATGGAGGGAACTGATGTCTCCGTCCACTTTCCATTTCATAAGTGACCCCAACAGTCAATTCAGAGACTCCAAACCAAGTGACTGATTGACAGCTGCTTGTCCCGCCTCCCGTTTCGTGTTGTCTTTTGCGACACCCCGCGACGATCAGACGGTTGTCTGTCTGGTGCAATCCTTGTAGTGTGACCACTCGCGAGTAACACGACACCGTACGATTTTATGACACAATTTCTGTTAATGTGACATATGACCATCGTGAACGACGGAAAAAGTCGTGTAGTTTGATCCTGGCTTTAGTGGGTCACACATTCTGTTCATAAATACCAATTTGCTTTGGTTAGAAGTGGTTTGCATGCCAAATACTCGTCACAAGCCTATCTTATGGAAATAAGTCATCGAATGAATGAGTTGATGTGTCTGCAAAAAGAGGACAAAACTTTGATGGACATGAATCTTTGCCACAGATCAGAGCTGATTTAATAGGCAACCTCTCTTTTGATCAGGACTTAGCTTGTCCGAAGACTGCAGTGAGGATCAAAGCGAACTATGTGGCTTGGACACAGCTTACATGTTTGCTCAATCACTCACATTTCCAAACTTTTATTCATCACATAAATATTTAGCTGTTCTTATGAATCTTGAAAGATGCTCAAAGGCAGAACACCTGTCTTACATTTTAAGAGTCACAGGGACTCTGAGGATGATGTCATCCATCTTTCTTGTGCTCAGATGACACTGTCAACGTGAAATTTGACAGTTGCAACCTGAAACGCCCAAGAAACCTGCATTTTTAAACGAGAAAAAAAGTCACTGAACAAATCCAGAGCGAAAATATTTAAATGTTTGAATATGCAAAAAAGAAAAATAAATTTGCAGTGATTGTTTAACACCATCCAATACACAGGCCTTCAGGCAGATGTTTTTAATAAACGCAGCCAACAACCTTTGAGCCTGATAATCCCTTAATTTATAACCATTACAGTTCCCATGAACACTTAATCGTGTTATATGCATGCTTATTTCTACTTCATGAACAGAGCTTATGAAACATTAGAGCCAAAAGCAACTGATACGAGGAAGCAGGCATGACAGGGTGAGTTTGTTCATCTTTTTACAGCACACAGTCTCGCCTTGGCTGAGTTTTTTTTTCTTTATGGTGCTGAGCACTGCAGTAAAAGGTCCACCAAACTCAAAGCAGAGCCTACCAGTAAACCTGAGGGACAACATAAGGATTATCTCCAACAGCCAGAGTTTAATTTACACAGCAAACTCAGTGGACTGGCTTGACCCTTCAAAAATTGTACATCAATGACAGCTGAGAGGAGATGGAAGGAGAGGGGATTTCTGACTGGTGGAGGAATGACTCACATTTATTTGTGGATAAAGATTTGCTGAAATTGTAAACTTCACGAAAAGTAGAATTTAACCTACTCTTGTAAAAGTGGATGTGAGTGGCAAAACATACTTTTTGAAGTTAGACAGACTTTGTATGGAGAACAACTTGGCAAAATATTACAGTTTCTAATTGCGTATCACCTACATTTCCATAGGAAAGGTTTTATTGATTTAATATAAGTACAGTTTAATACCAACTATGACCGAATTCTTCTGTAACAACTAGCAAAAGAAAAAAAAATGTCCTAAAGGTTAAAGGCACTTATAAATTCCCTGAAATTTGATGCGTAAACCAAAACTTGTTTTTTTACATTTACTATATTTTGGTGTATCAAGGTCATTTGAGGATAAGAAAACGCAAAACGGAATGAGGGAAATATTCTCTAAGATAATAAAACTAACATTGGAGAGTGTTCATTACTGTGCTGTATCACAAATCCCTGAGTGAAGTGTATGTAGCCTATTTTCATTTGAAGTTCCAGAAGAACAAAGTCCATCTTTCACCAAAAGCAGTGAGTTGTTTTCCTCTGAAGATGTGAAAATTTCTCTGACAAATAAATGCCTTTCATGATTCTTGGCTAAAGTGTTTTTTACATATATACACTACTCACAAAAAGTTAGGGATATTCATCTTTCGGTTTTTGGAGAACAGAATGCTGCAGAATAAATATTTAACCATTGAACAATGTATGTGCATTGAAAAGTTTAAAGAAAGTTTAATTCAGTTCACCTGGAAAGGTTGTAGTGGATTTTGATTCATTCTGACATCATACAAAAAGCCAAATATCCTTAACCTTTTGTGAGTAGTGTGTGTGTGTGTATGTATATACACATACATACACATACACATATATACATACATATATACTGTATATCAGAGGGTGAAATATATAATTTGATTAGGAGTAAAACTCCGTGAGTGGAAGGCTCCCCCCCAACTTTCAGTGAGACTTCCTGACATCCAACAAATCTTATTTCTCTCAGCATAGAAACTTTAATGGTAATATTTTCCCTTCTTTTCTTTCATGTTTGCTCTGATACATTACACCATGTGTCCTTGTATTGCTGTCACCTGTAGATCAACAGATAAATGACATAAACAGAAACTGATGAACCTTTAGTGGTTAGTAAATGTTATAAACTCCTTTAAAGGCACAAAATCTAGGCTAATATAAATACAGTTTTGAATATAAAAAGAAAAAAAAATCTGAAAAAAAATTATAATTAGAACATTAAAAGAATGTCAACAGACCTCATGTCAGGCTTTTCCTTGTCTTATCTGGATATATTGATGAGAAACATAAGTATTAGAAGCTACTGTGTAATGTGTAACTGATGTTACACATTGCTTTGCAGCCTTGGATAGTGAGTCAAATTTTCATCGCATGAAAGGAAACATCAGGAACATTATAACTGTTTCTACTGGTTTTATTTTCATTATCTCATGATGTTTTTCAAATAAGATATAAATAAGATAACACCTTTAATACAGGTTCAGCTTATTGATTGATAACCTGTTTCCTGTAAGAGTTTTTCAAAATAGGCATCAATAAGAAATCTAGTGACTTTTTTTTCTTTTTCAAACCAAGGACTTGCTTTTTTTCTTGCCTTCATTTCTTGCTTAGTCAGATGGGAACAATACCACAAAGTGAAACTGTAAAAGTCCTGCATGTTAGATAAAAGTTTTTATTGATCCCACAATGGAGAAATTTACATGCAACAGCAGCAACAAGAGGACACTTCAAGAAAGGATTTGACATCAAAAAACCACCAATAACAAAAACAGCAGCAACAAGGACAATTTACATATTTTACAATATAGATCGAAAAATAAGAATAAATCATTTATTGTATTGCAGGAAAAAGTGATGATGTGTGACTGGGTTGACAGAACAGAATTGCCCATGTGGACGTTAGATGGAGTTGCTTTGTCCTTTGATGGCTGTGGGCAGGAAGAAAGCTATGAAAGCACTCTGTATACATGGTATTCATGTAAAGCAGCACAATGCATTTTCTGAATTCAATTTTTTTTAGAATTATTATTGATGCTGTTTTATAATCATCTGTTCAGGTTCTTGGTGATAATATCAGGATATTGTTTGTTGCACATTTCATATTGTGCCTTTGTAGAGTCCCACTTGCCACTATATAGTATGGTAGCACAAATAAGAAAAAAAATCAATTTGTGTGTTTTCTCAGTGGAATTTTAGAGTTGTGTATTTCCCAGAAAAGGATTAAAATAGAACCCTGTGATGGACTTGTGATCTGTCCAGGGAGAGCTCTGTCTCTTGACCAATGACAGCTGGGACAGGCTCCAGCCCCCAAGATCCCCAGTTGGCGGGTATAGATGATGGATGGATGGATGGGTGAAATCACTCTCTTACTGTAAGCTTTAAATTTAAGCAGAGAGGGTAAATATTGGTAGGTGGTATAAATATAAAACAAAGCATCATTCTGATGATTTTATTAAGGCTATTTCTATCTAAACAGTGAAATTCACAATATGCCTCTTAGTTGGTCCCTATTACAGTGGAGAAAATAAGCATACACTCTAATACATATTTGAATGAATTACAAGTGACCTATGTGAGAAAATAAATGCATTCATTTCCATTCTGTTACCGGTGGAATTTTATGGATATAAATTACAGTAAAGCAATCATAGTTGCTTTGTTGCAATGATACTAAAACCCTTAAAAGGTATTTAAAAGATATTTCCAGATGCTTTTGTCTTTTAAGGACACATCAAACCTTAGTAGCATTCAACTGGAGTGAAAAAGTACGGTCATTACTGAGATAATTCCTTTTGTGAGCTTCACAGAGTGCTCCCATTCATCTCAGCTGTCTGGCACAAGCACATTTTTCCTGCTTTCTGATGGTTTAACATATTCTGAAGACATCTCTGTGCTTGCATAAGAGGGTGGATTTAATTAAGTCATTATCTGTTCCTTAAGTGTGAACGTTATGCCACTTAACGAGGCACTGAGTGTGAAACATTAATATTTAAAATGTAGAAGAACACATTTATTAGTTACAAACATTGGCGTATTTGCATGAACTACTGAAGTATGAAACGCTTAGTGAGTCTGCTAGGCAGCAAAAGTGCTCAGTGAGGATGTCTCAATGGGGAAAATGGATTAATAAATACTGAACTTCCACCTTTCTGTTAATTTATAATGAATTTATTTTAGTATCAGTTGAGCAAAGTCTTTGACAGGTTAAATTCCCTACCAAGAAGACTTCTCCATTAAACTTACACATTAGAATGACAACAAAATTAGTTATATTATACAAAAAATATTCTTTTAAAACCAAAAAGGTGGCTTGATGTGTACACAACAAGCAAATAAATATGTACAGTAAATTTCTGGTATTTTGAATTTTATACACATTGCACTAATTCATATCTCACATACACAGGAGACAACATCCAGTTTGCAGAGAAACAAATTCACAACACACATAGTTCAATATCACGGAGAATTTACTTTAAGTGCACATTTGGATGTTTGCTGACTGGCTGTCTCTTTTTTAATGTAACCCAGGTATCATCTGCAAATTACCAGAACACCAAACGATCAAACTGAGTGACAAAAATTGCTTCTTTAATATTTATAAATATATTTACATTCATCATTAAAAGAGGTATGTATATCAGCAAATTCACATCACTACATTAAACATTACCAACAACAGAAGACAGGCACTGAACAAAGAAGTTCTTAAGGTAACAGTGAAACATTACATGTTAAAGGATTACACTCAGTTACTTTCTTGTTGAGAAATTTGATCTCTTTTCTGTGAAAATGGGTTGTTGGCTCATCTTAACAATTTGAATTCATGGAGATAAAATGGTTTTAAACAAGAGATGCACGATATCGGATGTTTGGCCAATATCCTACAGTACGTATATGCCAATATTTTATGACTCATTTGGTCGATAACTGATACCAATATCAAAGCTGAAAATGATGTCAGATTAAAGTCCCAGAAAAATTTCCCCTAGGGGACAATAAAGCATATATATATATTTATATTCATATATATTTATTCCTTTGTGCAAAAGATGTTATAATATTGCATGGTGGGCACGGCTTTATGTTGTTCCAGCATTCCATAGGTTCATCCCCAAACAGCGCTTTATATAAACATAAGACATTATAAATATCATATATTGTTAATTATATTGGTCAATATTGAGCCAACATCGGCCGATATCAACATTTAGTTTAAAAGCCAATATAGGCTGATGAAGATATCGGACCAATAATATCATGCATCTCCATTTTAAACAAATTAGAGAAGCTGTCACTTTTTTTTTTAAGGTTTTAAAAGGTTAACATCAAAACAACTGAAATATAAAGAAAACTGGATCAGTGCACCTGTGAATTGAAATTAGTGGCTGAAAAATTTATTGCACCAGTTTTCTATTGCTGTGTCTCAATTCATGGTCTGCACACTTTGAAGTGTGTGGATTATCTAGTTTAAGTGGCCCACGTAGTCTGCACACCCTGTGAGGTAGCCTGGTACAACAGCCTGACTAATGCCATGAGATACAAGGCAAGTCAGTCTGGGTTCCCTCCATTGGAGATCGAGAGAGGCGGGACTAACAGCATCAATTGAAGTGGAGTGAACCAGTCAGAAAAACATGGAAGTGACGCAAATGTCTTTTTTGTAAGAGGAAAGCCCTCAGAGCAGCAAGTTGTTGCAGTTTTAAGGACACATGCAGCTCATTTTAGGGCAGAGCGTTGCGGTCGTCGTCAGAAAATGGGGTCGGGCTAAACAAACAGCCTCAGTATCGCCATCTCGGTGAGAAAAGTGCCCAAGAACACATCGAGCCGACCCCATACCTGGATGTACCTTCTGTGCATGTGCAAAAGATAATGTCGCCGCAACAGCAGCCGGCGCTGATCTATATTGTGGCCCCAAAAACTGTAAATGATGGACTATTTCTCAAGACGAAAACACGTAAAAACTGCTGCTGTTGTTGTTAGCAGCGAGCGAGGACTGCTAGCTAAGGTCCCAATACGATGCCAAACGATGTGTGAGAGTTTGCATTATGTCCGCTCTTCATCTGGTTTGTTTACCTTCACTTCGGGTCTCTTCATTTGCTGATTCGCCAGCAAGGTCAAGCCTCATACAATATGATTGGTCAGCCCATCACCGACTGAACGACTGGCCAACGCCAATTACACATGTTCAGTCGGCTGAAAAGAACGCCGACGGTATTGGCGACGGCTGCAGACGGCCAACGACACAGAACACACAAAGCTGACTCACGACCCCGACTTCAGAAGACTCCACGACGACACCAGACAGCCGAAAATCGGCCCGGTGTGACTCTGCCTCAGAAAGGGCATCATTAAAACGTCGCTCCTCTGTGGCTGCCATTCTGACCGTTTATGGTTAGAGAACTGAGAAAAAGCTGTATGATAAAAGTCCCGCCTCCTGCGCTGTGATTGGTCCGGTTAAGTTTTTACCGGAGTGAAAATCACTTTCCAATGGAGGGAACCCACACTGACTTGCCGTGCATCTCATACATGGCGTTGGTCAGGCTGGTGTGCCAGGCTATCTGTGAGGAGCCTAGCCTAGGAAGATTTCACATAAAGCTCCAGTCCCCTGTTGCCTAGCAACTGCAGATGTGACAGCTATCTAATGACAGTATTCTTCCCATTACTGTAATTCTTTCAGGAGCTTTGTATTTTATTTCATTTTCATTTTCCTGTCATACCTGAACATTTGTTCTATTATTGACAGTCTCATTTTTAAATTTTACTCAGAGGCTAGATGCTGTTTCTAGCCTCTGAGCAGCTTATTTTAGTTTAAAGATCTTCTTGAGTTTAAATGCAGTTTTTAATACAAAGCCTACTCTCTACTTTTTGTCACTTGGTCCTGTTTCTTCTTTTTGCATTTTGAAGCTCTGCTTACAACCTGGTTTTGATCCTCCAACATGAAATGCGAATCCTTGTACTTTTCTCCGTTCTCTTAAGATTTTGTTCAGGAGTGTATTGCCACCAGCACTAGGGTGCATTCACATCAGCCTTTGTGATTCCACTTGAGTCCATTTGCCCGGAAAGTCCCCTTCAGTTGGGGATTCAGAGATTCGGACCAAACAAGTGGACTTGGTCCGGCGACAAATGTGGGTCTCGGCCTGCTGCAATTGCACCAAATACAGTAATCGGACTACAACTGCCACACTGCGTTTGGTTTAGCATTGCATTGTAGGTAAAATATTGGGTATTGGTGAATGCAACCAGAACAAACACAGGACTTCTGTAGGGTTTCTTTAAAAATAACTCATGGTCAAATGTTTAGCGACGACGAAGTGAAAACTAGCTGATATATGGTCAGAAGAAACCATATCCCATCACCTCTAAGGTTTACTACCCAAAAAATAAAGCAGTTTTTAAAGAAATTAGCTTTAAAAAATGGAGGCTATGGTATATGCCAGCACAGCAGACCAGTTCCTAATCAGACTAAGGGGCCGGTCACACTTGGCACAGTTGGAGTATAACCCGGGTACAAACAGCGGGGGGCAACGTGCTTCTCGTTTAAACTTCAGTGTGACCGATGGCCGCGGCACGATGCCCAGGCCCGCCTATGTAGAGGCCCTGTCCCCACTGGAAAACGAGAAGAAGAGGACAAACATCATGTCTTCAAAAGCATGACAAGCAGCTCTTGTTGCAGTCTTTAGCTCAGGAGCTTACTCAAGCTTGCTCAAAATTGTAAAGGTAAAAATCTTTATCAGCATGTTTGGGTGGATGTCAAACACACAAATGACTATTAGCACCAGCTACTGGACTGGAGTGAAGCAGTTGCTGTCACCTACGAAAATGCGGTCACTTGACGTGGAGGCACACTGGCACGTTTCCAACCTTGCAAATGTGACTGGAGGCTGTTTGTACAAGACTTTTGACACCCGGTGAGTTGGAGCGGGATTAAACCAATCATGCCAAGTGTGACCCTGCCCTGAGTGTAGCGGACTATCCTGGTGTGAATGTAGCCTTTGTGTACTACAGACTGTTCCACCTGCCTTTAGAAACACACATAAGTAAAAATAAAATGCAGGCCAGATATGTGTTTATACTGTATGTGTGGAGCTAATTTGTGTAGTGAAATTTATATTCCACTCTTGAAATTGAATCCTATGTAATCTAAAAAATGACACTAGTAAACTGGTCTATCGATACTAATTAATAAACTTAAAATTACTTTGATTTTTCCAAATAACTGAAGGGATTCCTTTCATGATGGAACAGTGCCATATCTGAACACATCTCATTAGTATAAAATTTAAAAGTATAAGATTTGAAGATGAAAAGCATGAATAGTGCACAGCTATCACATTAGAAAAGAGTACACACTGAGCGGTAGAATAAATATCAAACTTGTAAATTTACACCTTTAACAGCTTACTGGAAACATTCTTCTCTTGCCTAAGTTTCAGTTATTGTTACATCTTCTTTATATTGCAGTTTTCTGAAGGTTTTCTAGAAAATGAAACAGAGTTTACTTAAATTTTAAGACACAAAAACACGTTAAGAAAAAGTCTTTTTGACAACTTAACAATTTCACTGTTATTGCAAAATGACCACTTTCCCCCTGTGTTTCACCTCATTTTTATGGCAGAAGTCGCATCTTGTCTTAATATGTTGAACTTCTTCATCTGCTTTCCCTAAAATATGCTAATATGATGTTCATATTTGGAAATTTAACATTTATTTGTTATGTTTTTACTTCCTCTGTTACGTCGTGGTCCCCTGGGTTGAGATGGTTTATGATTAATTAATGAATCTATTTATTTTGGATGTGTTTTCTTGCGTGAATACGCAGGTGACTTTCAAGTCTAACCCAAGTGGGCTGAGAAGCATGGTGAAAACCTCGATGTGACAGGACCAGTCATCCCTGTCACCTTGCTTTGCTTTGCAATCATACTCCAACACTTTCTACTGGCTTGTCAGTTTCAAACTCCTCCAGCTGAAAAGTTTAAACTCAACACGTCAAAGGAGACTTCAGGAAATTGTTCAAGAGTTCAAGCTTATGTCAGTCTGCTGGATGTTCCTGCATGTATTACACATCTCCATTGTAAATCTGAGGACTGTTTAATGCTTGGGCTTTGACCCAGCTGTTATTCTTCACAACAAACCATGGATTGCTATATTAACAGGCTTGCACAAGAGAATTTTGCATTAGTAGTAAAGCTTTAAAATGCACATGCTGCAATAGCAAACAACAGTCGATGATGGTGATGATATTACTGGCACTGCACAATGCGATCCATATGGCACAAAAAAATCCCCGTGTTCCAGTTTTTATACACTGTACACTTGTCTATACAACATTTTTTGACTCTTCCCGAGTAAATGTAAACATTCAAGTATTGAGTTGCGTAAAGGCATTTCCTGTCCACAGTTGCTTCGCAATCCAAGAGCCGGTGAAGATTAGATCAAGAACTGTCTCTTGAAAACTCTGAAACCAAAGCAAATATCAGCGATAAGCCTCCCAAACTGTCTGAACAGAGCCTGAAATAAGGAAAACCATTACTACCCATCAAGACGGAGTCACACAGACCCAGTGGGAGAGCTGTGCTGATAGAAGCGAAGGCAAAGGGCAATCAGTCTGTGAGAGTGATAGTGCGCAGAAAGGCGTCTGTGCTCCAGAACCATCACTGTGAATCATCGTCACACTGGTCATCCAGTCAGAAGCCACAGCACCTCAGCACTCATGCAAAACTCTGCACAGGTTTTCCTTTTTCTGCCCTCAGTGAGGAAAACTGAATATTGCACGTAATTTTACTCATCTAAATTCCCTTGGTATTGTCTAAAGCACTTTTCCCATCATAACTCAAATACATGCACCTTTATACACGTGTAAGAACTTCAGCTCATTTTCCTGCAACAGCTGCTGCGTAACACCAGTTTTCTGTTTTCTTTTCAATCACTTCATAATTTCATCGGATTGTGTGTCTGCTGCAGTTCACATTTGGATCCCTCTTTTAAAACACATTCATGTGACATGTCACTTTGCCCTGTTTGTGAGGCCATAAGGAGCTTAACAGTTGTGGAAATGATGTAATGATATGACTCACAAATCCACCTGTTGATGTGATTTAAAATGTGAAACAAAAAAAAAGACTAAATGGTATAAATAATTATGCTAAAGTTATGCTTTTGATGATGATTGTGTCTCTTTGTCACTTTAACTTCATTTCTGAAAGATGTGGAGAATGATTGACCTTCTTTTATCTGCACCACAACCGAGAGCATGCATGTGCCAATGACAGTGTTTCATTTTTTTTTAATTCGAGAGCTTCGATATACTGCGTCTTTGTGCCTGATGTTTGGCATGAGAGTGTTTTGTACAACATGTTTCACTTTTGTGACTCAAATGCTTGACGAGTCATCTTGACAGGAGGATGAACCCCGCCGGGTTTTGGGGCTGCATCGTGTCAACATGGTGATCTGGGTGCTGAAGTTGTTGCTGCTGCCAATAGATGGGTGTTGGTATTTGGTGTCTGAGCCCATGTATCTCTGCAAGTGCCACCTCCTCCATTTCCTTTTGATCTCTCCTTGGACCTACAGGGGATCACAGTAACAGGGAGTGTGGGCAAGAAAATGAAATGTTGTCAAGTACCACTGGACACACAGACACAAAAAAAAAATTTCTACTGGCTCATAAATGTTAGTACAAAGAGACAAGAAGGACACAGAGGAAGCTTTTTTTAGTAGAACAGTTACATTTTCTTGTATGATTTACATAGTGTTTTGTCTAAAATGCCCATTTGTTCCACTGTAAGCTACATCCCATTGTCAAGCTGGTGATATTTCATTGGTACTGACTTATATCTAACAATAATAGTTTGACAAAACCACATTCATAAGAGCTTTGAGAGCTGTGAGCAGGTAAGAATAATTAGAGCCAGCTACCAAAATATGAAGGACAGAAGTGGAAATCAATAAAAAGCACTGTGGGAAAAGACAGTGAATAACAAATTAAAAGCTTATAGGCGGGTTATTGAACACAGATGCGGGCATGAAAAGTTCCCCTTTCTGCCGACTGCCAGAGACTTCACCAGCCACTTACCAGTGACAGAGAAACACCTGTGTGCCCAGGGGAAACGATTTCAGAGCTTAAATGAATGCCCGGAACAAGGACGTTTCCATACGCCAAGTTTGGACACCATGCGTGATGACGTATTTGAGGGACAAATCGTTAAGTCAGTTAAAGTGCAGTAATAGTGCACTATTACTGCACAACTTCTGACATAAAAAGGCGGAACTGTTTCATGCCCGCATCTGTATAAACCCTAAAGCACATGTCACTTTTCATTCATACCATGTCAAAGGGGAAAAAAAAGGGAATTAGCAACTGAGAGGACCTTCTGCAGGATGAAAGAAGAGCATAAAACATTTCATCAAGATTTTACATGCTTGCTTTTTCTTTTTAAAGGAGATGTTGTCATGTCGGACTAATATCTGCGGTCTGTAACTGATGTGAAAACCTGTGATCTAAAAAGCTTCATGCATTCAAAGTTCACACAAGTTTAGTTTTAGATGTTTAGATTTATGCAGTGGTCTTATTCTGAGTGGAAGAAAAATTCTACAAATTGTTCTTGACTCTGTATGAGGAGGGGGATTAGCGTCTAGTGATAAAATATGATAACCCAGTCAACTATAAACCCCAATTCCAATGATGTGAGGATGTTGTGTAAAATGTAAATAAAACCAGAATACAATCATTTGCAAATCCTCTTCAACAGGGGTGCCCAAGTCTGGTCCTTGTGATCTACTGCAATTTTTAGAGCATAACCTCCTCAACACACCTGAATCAAATGGCTAATTCCCTCATGCACGTGTCATTCAGCTCTGCAGAGGCCTGGTAACGAGCCATTCATTTGCTTCAGGTGAATGGATGTACAGTAACCAAAATGTTCAGGATAGTACAGTAGCTCTCGAGGACAGCACTTGGGCACCCCTGTTTTTCAACCTATATTCAACTGAATGCACTAAAAAGATATTTGATGTTCAAACTAATAAATGTTATTGTTTTTGTGCAAATATTTGCTCCTTTTGAGAAGGATTCCTCCAATACATTTCAAAAAAGTTGGGACAGGGGCAGCAAAAGAAGAGGAAAGTTGATGAATGCTCAAAGAAAACCTGTTTAGAACATTCCACAGGTGAACAGCTTAACTGGAAACAGATGAGTGACATGATTGGGTATAAAAGGAGCATCCCCAAAGGCCCATTTATGTTCCCTTACGTACGTAAATGGCAACGTCCGTTTCATGTGTTGCCAAGCGTCGCCGTTTTCATACTTCCATACGTCTTCTGCATTTCAATGGTTTGCTCACTAGACAGCCAGATAATTCGTATGAAACAAAGTAAATGGAACATTAACTGTGCTATGACAGCCTGAAATGACACGTCAATCAGTAGCTTAAAAATGGCAAATGGAGACAGAAGGACAAAATGGAGAGAGTGTAGATTAGATGAGCTCTGCAGCACAATTTGAGCTATTTTAGTCCCATGGACTTTGTATATTCATATAATATGATATGGTGTGCCAGGGTGTGTCGCTGCCACACAGAGGTAGCTGGCACACCCAGCTGAATACAGCCTACTACTACTAATAAGAGACCCCTCGCCCTGCAAGCACTGAAACAGAGTTCCCTGATCCTTTACGGACACCTGAACGAACTGAATAACCGTTTTCAGAGTGACTCTTATGGAATAATGAAGCTGCTGCCTCCCTGTTGCCTGCATCAGATGCGTTTTAACAGCTGGACGCATTGCGTGCGCCGAGCAGGTATGAGTCAGTTCCCGTCCATTATTGAAGTGCTGGACTCGTTTCCCAACATGAACTGTTTCCTTGTATTCTGGTTACTGTCTATTCCAGGTTTCTCTGTGGAGCCTATTTCCAGGTGTAACCAGGGTTAAATCCACCAGCAGAGCCACGATGCTCACAGAAAGACTGGACAGCATCTCACTGCTCATCTTTGAAAAAGAGCTTGCAGAGAAGCTGGACTCTGATGAAATAATAAATGCGTTTAAGGCCATGGCGCCATCTTCTCCTTTAAACTGAGAGCTGCAGTGCGCACAGCTGTGTAATAGTGTCCTTTACCCTGCTGCTAAGCGCGATGTGTTTAGATGGTTAAATAGCTGTTGATCATGCGTAATGTGGATACTTCAGGCTATGGCTTTACAGATGCGGGCATGAAAAAGTTCCCCTTTCTGCTGACTGCCAGCCACTTACCAGCGACTTGTCTGCTTATTCAATCGCACAGAGAAACACCTGTGTGCCCAGGGGAAATGATTTAAGAGCATAAATGAATTCCCCCGGAACAAGGACATTTCCACACGCCAATTTTAGACACCGTGCGTGATGACGTATTCACGGGACAAATTGTTCAGCCAGTGCAGTAATAGTGGACTATTACTGCACCAATTCTGGCAGAAAAAGGTGGAACTTTTTCATGCCCAGATCTGTAAGTACACATGGGAGCGTTATATTTCACAGTGATCATCATATTGGGCAGCATTGGCCCGTTTTTGTTTGCAGGGCTGAGAGTTCGCATGTGCTGTCTTCACTGTTTGGATAATTGCTCAAAAAATCGATAACAGGCGCGAACAGCAGTATTTAAATGAGGATTTAGCTGCGCTATTGCTTTGTCAGGGAAAGTTGGAGAGCATGTGGTAAACGCAAAATGAAATTCGACCCGGTGGAGACAGAGATATGTGGAAGAGGTAAATACAATATAGAATACAAAATAAGTAATAATTATTAAATATAAACAACAGCCACAGCAGGTATCCAGCAGAGCCTGAGAAGAGGCCAGTTTACATGACATGAATAAGGCGCTGCTGTTGGAGAAAATGAAACCTTTAGGATAATTTGACATCTATTCCGCATGGAGTGAGCGCATGTGGCACAGTGCCAGCAGCTCCAGCGCAGCATTGGGTCCAGAGAGGAGCAGCACTGAGTGGATCCAAGCTAAAAATGTGAGAATGGCAAAAAAGGAATTCCATCCATCCTGTTTTTCCAGGTTTTTATACTAATATCCTGACAGCAGTAAGAGAACAACTACGGCTTTACGTTTTTTCCCCCTTTGCCACGTTGGGGATGGGCGCCGTGGGCAAGTGGGCTTCTTCATAGCCATTGGCCTGGGTGGCCGGACCCTCTGCCCCCCCGCCTGCTCTGCTACAGTGTGTGGTACATTATGAAGTGCAAAATACAACAATGGAGACAACAGCCTGGACTGTTGAACAACTGAAATTGTACATCAAGCAAGAATGGGGAAGATTTCCACCTAAAAAGCCTCAACAATTAGTATCTTCGGTTCCCAAATGCTTGTTAGAGTGTTATTAGAAGGAACAGTGATGTAACACAGTGGTAAATATACCCCTGTCCCACCTAAATTGGAACGTTTTGATGGCACACATTTCAGAATGAGCATATATTTGCACAAAGGCAATAAAGTTTGAATATTAAATATATTGTCTTTGTATTGTATGGAACATAGGTTAAAGAAGATTTGTAAATCATTTTGTTTATATTTACATTTTACACAACATCCCAACTTCATTAAAATTGGGGTTTGGAGATTTGCTTCTACCTTAACAGTGTTTCCTAGAAAAACACCCACAACTCAAGTTGTTTTGGTAACAAGTTGTGTTCTTGTTTATCTATAATAGTGATTTTATCATGAGGGCAGACTCAGAGTTTCTGTGGTGGCTTGGATGATGTTTCATGTTACCACACTATTAAAAAGAGTATGATTAGGACTGGATATCAGGGAGAAGTGTGTTTACATTCAATCAGAACTTCTTCAGATGCAGGTTGAAGGTTACAGGGAGAAATGAACACCTGTCCCTCCACTCAATATACGAGCTGTCTTTTCAAAGGCAAGCACAGTAAATATTGTCTAGACCAGTTCAGTAGTGCACCTGAGCATTTTCTCATTCCTAATGATAAATTGGATACAACTCTGTTTCAGAAATATTGGGATGTTGTGTGAAATTTAAAACAGAATAAATAACCAGAAAATTGTGGAAATAGTCCAAACTCTAGATTTCATTAAAAATGAAATTACTCAATCAAATATCAAAAAATGATAAATGTTTTCATTTTTAGACCAATGTGTTCATTAAAAAAAATTAATATTGACCATGTGTTTTTAAAAAATGGGGGTGGGGGGGGTGGGGGTGGAATAAAATGTTGAAACATCTCATGACCAGTTTGTGTATTTGGTAATAGTAAAAACACAGGATTTACAATAAAAAGCGTACCCAAGAGACTAAGAGTTAAAGTTAAACCGTGTAATTTTTGGCCACTAGGAGCGCTAAACCTGCAACGGCGCAAATGTCTCACAGGCCTCACGGCAATGACGCAAATTTAAATCTCCTCTCCCGTGTTTGGATATTGAAATAAACGAGTCCATCAAGATTTAAGATTTTTCTTAAGGATTTTCCACCATTGGAGGATTTGCCGCTGGCGGAGGTATGCGCCTCTGTTTCTAATTATATATGTTTACATAGCTGAAACATCACACACACAAACGCATGATGCAAAGATAAATGCACAATCAATAATTAAATGCCACAAAACCAAGTTGTAGTTTTGTGCACTGATTGAAGTCGTAACTTTGGCAAAACTCACGTTTGTTATGAGAACGCCTGGATTAGCTCAGCTTATGGGACATTACAGTGGCTCTGCTTCCTTCTGAACAGTGCATGAAAACCATGCAACTAAACAAAGCAAATTGCTAATCGTTCTGTTACTTTTTTGATATTTATATGAATTACAGAGAACACATTTATTGCTGCAAACCAGCCACAATTGTGCAAAATGTTTAAGGAGTCACATTAGCTTTGGTCTGTAGTAATTCTAGCCGCGTTTCGCTAAAAGGGAAACTATAGGCAGATTATATGGCTCTTATTCACGTTGTTTTGAATAAACGCTGACTGAAAAAAAAAAGAAGAAAAGCATCACATTTTCGTATGTTTACACAACAGCCAAACTTACTTACCAGTCTAATGATACGGTGGCAAACAGAGAGTGCGTTTTGCTTCCACACTGCTGTTTGAGAAATCTCCAACGACTCAATTCTTTTCCAATGTCGACTCGTGTTTTATATCTGCCGTAATCCCTTTGCTTCTTTTTTTTCTGGCCTGCTCAGACATCACTTTCACCTTTTTACTTTGTTCTGCCATGACTAAGCTTCAAGTAATGAGAAAAAGTAGCACAAGTAGAGCTTTCTGTGTTCACGGAAGAGGAGCCGTAAATCAACTTGCTTTATGGCACTTTTATCGACGGCCCACCTCTCCAAAGTTACGATGTCTGGTTTCTGCAGAGGGCAGCCTGCTCAGAGTGCTGACACGCGTCAGTCATTGTATATTGGCTCGAAAAATCATCTAATACTGCTCATTTTAGGCTTAATGTCAGAGTCAAAAGTTACACGGTATAAGTTAAAAGATTGCATGAGTTCACCACAAAGTCAAAGACTGTGATCACAAATATTATCAAAATTTATCAAAGTATGTTTCTGAAGACATAAATCCTCCAATTTTGCTGATTTCTTCTGCTACTGTGAAGAATATCAACGAAAGATTCAAAATGTGTACAGAGGGGAAGGCTGAAAACCTGTATTGACCCACAGCAATATTCAGGCCCTCAGGCGGTGCTGCCTTACAGGCAAATATGATTCTGCAGTGGACATCACTGAGTGGGTTCAGGAGGACTTCTGAAAACCCTTTTAAGTAAACAAAGTCCATTGCTGCATCCCAAAATGCAAGTCAAACTCCCCCATGCAAGGATAAAAGGCTCTATAAACAAGCTTGGTAAATTCAGCTGCATCTTCTGGGCCCAGGCTAATTCATGATGGACTGAAGGAGAGTGGAAAACTGTCCTGTGGTCTGACAAATTGCATATTGATTGTTATTTGTGACTGAGGGAACCATCCCCTCCCCTTTACGTCCACTTTGAAATCAGCAAGATCAGACCAGAGGCAGATTCCCAGTGGGGTTAAGGCCTGGACTTTGTAGTGGCCAATCCATGTCTGAAAATAATGTGTCATGCTCCCTGAACTGAGCTTTCATATTTGAGCCTGATGAATCATGACGTTGTCCTCTTGGAATACGCTTCCACCATCAGGAAATACAATGTAGGTAAAAAAAAAAATCTATTGATAGAAAAACATGTTCATTCACTACATTCAGGTACCTGCTGACCTTATTTTGAGGTCACATTGTTGAGCCCAGATCTGACCAGCTAAAGCACACTTAAATTATTGAGTTAGCTTTAGCCCAGCAGGAGTAACATTAAAGGAGCTGTACCATGCTTTTCAAACGTTTCAAAAGTCAAATACAGGCATTTATAAGCTAAACAACATGTTCCCATCGCTACTATAGAAACTAAACACGGAAGTAAGATGGCTGACTGTAAAGACTGTAGACACCGGGAGAGACACTGATTCTGAAGGGTCACAGAATTGTTTGTGGCACCGGCAGCTCACATGGACGTGATTTGTAAACATTGATGGATTATTTGGACTCCAATCGACGGGATAAAACTGACCAGTCTGTTATGGAGCTGTATGCACTCAAGCCAGAGTCTGATATGGAGTTTGAAGTACCACAGAAGTAGCACAGAGACCCCTGACAAGTAAATAAATTAGCGAACAAATCACAGGCTGACAGTTAGCTTTGAGATGAGAGATGTGTTTCACTCACCGGTGCTGTTTGTCCATGCGCGTTTTTATAGTAGGAACTGCGTCAGGTTTCAGAAGTAATCCCCGAGAAAAAAACACTTTACTGCCCGAGATTCATGAAGTTGCCAGGAGTGAAGTTCACGCACAAAGTTGAGGTTTTTTTTTTTTGCTCCTGAAGTTATAATCCATCCACTTCTGGCAAACCGATTTGTCCAGTACAACAAATAAACTCCCACACTGAACGCAACCACATTTTTCCCAACTTGCCGTCCTCTACAGCTTTAAAAAAAAAAAAAAAAAAAAATCTCTTGAACTCTGGAGCAAACGTCTGTTAGCTGATGGCTGTTTGTCTCTGAGGAAATCTTCCTGCAGGCTGTTAGTTTCTTCCTCAGAGAGTGTGTATAGGTTAGGATTCTCTTTGAGTTTCTGTTCAGCAAAGAGGGCATCTTGCTACGATGCTGCGCATGCGTGTTTGTGGCTTCGTGATTGGTGCCACCTCGTTGCGTATATCGGTGTAAGTCAGTTATGTTAAGGAAGCTACAGCTTGGCCTGAATATTCATATATATTACTCAAATATGCACAAATGAAGAAAAAAACGACTTCAAAGAAGGTTTTTTTTTTTTATGAGGAAATAACACAGTAACATGCTGAAAAGCTCTTAAAAGTCCATTTTTCATGATAGGGCTCCTTTAAGACAATGTCATTTTCAGGCAAGGCAATGCTAGGCCTTGCCTAGCAAACAAATTTTGAACAAATTTGTTCTTTAGCCATCACTCTATAGAACAAGACTGACTGACTTTTTTGTTTATTTAAAAAAAAATAAAATAAAAAAAATAAAAAGTGAGCTTTTACAATACTGAATTTCTCTTCAGGGATGAATAAAGTATTTTTCATTTCATTTCATTTCATTCAGCTCCTATTACAGCATCATGGTTCCACAATAATAAAAAATTAAGTTGAGACCCTTAAAGACACACAACGGAACTTTTCGCAGTTTTCTCAGTGACGCGCCCCCTATCGGCGGCTAAACTAGCATCCATCTTGTTCGTACCTGTACTGTAAGCTCACTCCAGCCAGTAAAAGACAGTCTTATCTTGACTCTTGTTCTGTCCCTTCCTCTGTTTCTTTTCCTCTCTTCCTCCGGTGATGTTTCCTTGCGTTTCTTTACCGAATTCGACATGATGCGCATTCAAAACACCCGCGATGTTGATCCCTGGTTTACATCCGGTTGCTAGTGAGTGACGCGGTGCTGCAGCCAATAGTTGGCTGCAACGTCACGGTCGCGTCCCGGATGGGAATCTTACATAGTGCTGTTTCTGAGCCCCGGGACGCCTCTGGGCATTGACGGCTCGAAAATGCGCAAAATGAATGTTGGTGTGACATCAAAACGAGTCAGAAACGCAGATTTTTAAGGTCTAAAAGTTACGTTGTGTGTCTTTAAAGACCCACTCTGATGAAAATAAACTTTTCATGTTGTTCGTATAATCATGTGCCATTTTTCTTATGCTAGAGGACAAACAGTATGTTGAGAAAACTGAACTCAAAATTGCATTTCTTAGTATTTCTGCATTCATCATTGTGAACCAATGGCAGGCTCTGAAAGACAATCTGGCTGTCTCAGCCAGTGACAAAGCCAGTGGGTGGGCCTCAAGTGGGCTGCCCTGCTTCACCCCCTCTGCCCATTCAGACTCCGAGGAAAAGAAGTGGCAGATCAGCACGTTTGTGCTTTAACGGGTTGCAATACTAAGAAGACAGATATTGACATCAGCTTTCATAATTCACTTAAACACTTTGCTGTGAGCAATGGTTAAGGGCTCTTGGCAACAGCAATATCAAACCACACGTAGGTGTTTGTCAATGTCATGAACCTGATCAAACACAACAGAGCTGTCTACAACAGATGACTTTAACAGTTACATTCAGTTCTTAATGTATTTACTAGGCTTATATTTTAAGTTAATTGTTGCACTCCACACAAACAGATCTCCTTTGGCTGCTGGTGCTGCCATGTGGTATGTGCATGACAGCATCTCATTAACTAGGTTTTATTGATCATGCAATAACTAAGTTTTCTGCGTATGGCACTTTATTTATTTTTTCCTCATTTTATTTTTAATAGGGATGGATGTAATTATAGCATATGTAGCCTAAATGACAGCACTTTCTATGAAACAGTGTTGCGTAAACATTGTGTTCATTGCAGCATTTCAAGCTGTAAGTGTCACCAATTGTTTTAGTGATCACTCTTTTCCTAAAGACACTGGTGCAAAATAAAGCATGCCATTGCTGTGGGGGGGCCCACCATATGGGTATCGGCCCGTGGTGGTCATAGCCACGATGAGCGGTGATAGGTGTCCCTTATTTTTTTGTCTGAAAGGTGGCAACCCTACCCTCATCCATGAAACTGTTGTCATTTCTCTTTTTTTGTTTCACTGAGCAGAAATACTTTGTAATATTCTCCTACTAAAAAGCAATAACACTTCTAAGTTTTTAATATTTCATCCAATTTGTTTGATAATTTCTTATTTGAATATGTGGTTTATTAAATTATTGACAAATAATTGCATTCTGCTGCTGAGATTGTGGTGTTCTTTGTTGAATGTAATTTAGGTTTACTCTTTATAGTGTGTGCTGTTTCAATGCAGTTTTTCATTAATTTCATTAATTTAGTTATTTTTATTTACTGTCACTATGGTGACTCTTAATGTGTAGCATGTAAGTCTAAGATAAATTTGCCAAAGGGGGTTGTAAAGTGTAACATGTAATTCACTTCACTAAGTGGAGCTTTTGTGTATTCATGACATTACGAACAATAGTTTGCATTATTTGTAGAGCTAACAGATATGCCTTGTTTAACAAGTCTGTTTTTGTCTGCGGCTCATTATTATTCGCTGTTATTTTCTTGTAGTTCCAGCTCGTTCTGTTTTTCTTTTTTAAAAATCAATATTACATTTCATCTGTTCTTCTGTGTCTTAACACGTCTCTAATATAACAAATATTAAATCTATTCATGAGACTATGGTACTTTAAAAACAAAAGTAATAATTCTACACAGCTACATGACTTCACACTTAACAAAGGACGACAAAAACTGCACCTGATTAAGATCCAGGCAGCGTAATGTCAGGCCCTGCCATCCACCCATCGCTGTTATTCAACCCGACTCAGCACGGAGAACATGACTAATCTGCCCACAGAGAGCAGCAGACATCGCTGCCAAAGAAGGTGGTTCTTTTTACAGTAGAGCCATAACGCCCAGCCAGCCGCGTGCAGAGAACAGGTCAGAGAGAGGGAAGACGACTGGAACAACTGGTGCCCGTGACTCATGCTCGCAATTCCATCAACCTTATGGGACTGTGTGTGAATGTAAATGGTGCACTGAGGGAGCAACAACCTTCGACTGCAGGCAACCTCTGCATGAAAGTCTCATGCTTTAGAGAGTGTGTTTATACAAGCAATGTGTCACTTACCTCACCATTGAGAAAGCAGTAAAGGACAGCAACCACAAAGCCCTAAAGGGAAAGTAAAACAAAGATATGAGAGCAATAAAAGCGTAAGCTGTATTGACATTTTCTGTTAAGGGTTTTTATTTTGTCTTTACAAATATTTGGTATTTTAAAAATGACATATGTGTCCTTCATTGTTCACATGAATATTTAAAATTGACATAAGGTCTCTATAATGCAGCTGTCCAAATCCCAAACAGGAATTAAAGCTTGATTTTTTAAAAATACAACATATGTAAGATAGCTTTACGCTCATTTGCTCCATAAACTCACTTGCTATGTTACAATACCTGAAATGAACCAAGAATCAAGTCAAACACCAGCCGTAACTCAGTCTTCACTTGCTCTGGGATAAATGCAAACACTATAAAATTGATCCCAAACAGAGGAATCAAAAGCAGCGTGGATTTGGCCAGTCTCCTGAAACGACAAAGCAAAAGAAGATTTAGAGCTCTCCCTCTGGTGAAACCAATTTTCAGCCCGTGTCTTTATACATCAGTGATGAAATGCAACTCTTGAGTACTTTTCATTTTATATTTCATCTCACTGGGCCAGAGATGGAATAAAAACACCATTAAAATTGTCAGTGGGAAAATAGCTCATGCATTATGGCAAGTATATGAGATGCTCTCCATCAGAGAAAAATCACTTTAACACACAGAGCCCTGCATCTCTGTGTAAAGCAGCTGCCAGAAGGAGACTACATTATGCTGGGGTTTCCTTTTTATAAATCCAGAAAGTAGTGGTTATCGCTGCATCACCATGAGCAGATAAACACATACCAAATAAAGCTGCATATATTACTACAAGCTGTGTCAAATTATTTAAAATAATCTTTGTTTACTTTTGTAAAGGAAGCCAATGTTCACAGGATGCAGACCAGATTCATTCCAACACAGTAACCACTGCAGGGATGTTGGTTTTCCCCCAACATCCGAGTGCTGTCATGAGCTAATAAATAATACACCAAAAAGGCATTAGGTCATACGTACAAATATTGGTTGGACTCATTTCTTCCAATATCAGGGCAGTTGATCTTCTGACGAAGTATTCGAATGATGCAGATGAAAAGGATAAAGTTCATCTGTGGGAAATATTTCAGAAAAGAAGATGGCATTTAATTTCTTTTGCATTGTAAATGGGATTTAATTCTGAGGTTGTGCAGCTTGAGCAAAGTCTAAACATCTTAAAGTTTTGTATATATGCATATACAGCATATGTATTGATTTACAGACATCTTGGATATAGAGAAATAGTAATTACAGAAACCCAATGCCAGATTCCATGTTGGTCTGGCTGGATAGAAGCAGTGCCCTGTGGGAAATTGAGGATTTCTAAATTGTTAATTTGAGTTGATCTCTGAACTGGCATCACAACACACTCCCAGCTGTCATTCAGCTGCTGCTTCCAGGAAAAACAGTAAATTGACAGCCAGGCAGCTGATACTGCACCAGAGCATCGGTATGCAGGAAAGGTTGACAATTTGTGTACAAGTCATAGTTTATGTATTTCACATGTCCATGAGTAAAACATCAGTTTGACCCTTTCCATGAATGGAATTAATTCCTTTTTAATTTATATGAGAGGATCAATTCTGTTCCCATGTTGTTTTTGGTAAAGATTCTTCATTTGACCATAAATACGACAAAAAGACCACCTCCTCATTACACTTCATTTTCTATAAATATGCAGGCGGTTTGCATTCGTTTTTCTCTGAAAAAGATCTTATCTCTTAGACACGTCTTCATAATCTGAACTAAACTGGAAAAGTATCTTTCAATATTTGGCTGAAAGTTAAATACTCATTTAAGAAAGAAAAAAAAATCCAAAAATGATGAAACCACAATTATGAATAAAGCATAAACGACGCCACACAGCACCCAGTTGATTTGCTAAAAGATATATTTCACACCACTGAAGCTTTTCCAAGTCATGCTTGCTGAACTTGTCTTTACCCTCCTTTTCACACCTCTTGGAAAGTGCCTTCATTTTCACTTTCCCACTCACAAATGTGTTCTCATTTTGTTGGGCACACACACACACACACCCTTTCTCACATGCCAATGAAGATTAATGTCTGTTTCCTTAGTAAATAAGCCATTCAGTCAATGTGAGCTGTTACTTCTCAGCCTTTTCTTAATATTTGGGTTTAGAGTAGCACCTTGAAGAAACAAAGTTACTTTTAATACAACATTACATGCATGGTTTGTCTATATAGGGAAAAAAAAATTTCCTTCTTGTTCATTGCAATCATGTTGACTTGCCTGTACCTCATCGTCCAATCAGCATAAAGCCATGCTCCTTTCTGGAGGATTTCAGTCAGATTTCAGACTAAAAGTTACTGTTCTCATAAACTCTCTGAGTCTGTTTTTTTTTCTTTTTTTTTTTTCTTTCAATAGCAGCCACTTTAATGTAATGTCTATTAGCTCTGCGAGGGCTTGCTTTCATCTTGTGATTCATCCAGTGGTCTGCAGAAAGCTAGTCATGGTCAAACTCAATACAGTTATGCTTGGATCAGTTCCTGTCTCTTAAAGACAATTTCCCATTAGCCATCATACTAGCGAGGATACATTGGTAAACAATTAGTGGCACCAAGGCCAATCTTGCATTAAGCATGTTGTTGGTAAATCATCTAATTGGAGCTGTCAGAATTGACGTCAAGCAAAGACTTATCTATTTGCATAATTAAGGTGGGATTTTTTTGTCAGGAAAGTAAACAGTAGAGAGCAACATGGAAGAGTCAGGCTGCAGTCAATGTGCTTTCTCCGTGGATGATAAGAAGCTCATGGATTTCTCTGTCTTGACAGTGCTGCGCCATGTTGATTGAAGTCAAGCAGAGTTGTTTTAATACACTATTTGAGACGCTACTGGCATGATGTTATGAGATAGGCACGTAACCCCCAACGTCACCATCTTAATCAGCTAAACTTGGGTCTGCCGTTCTTACTGCATGCTTATTGGAGTCAAGCCATTTAAAGGTGATTTTAACCAGTAAGCCTTTCCCACTACCACTAAAAACAATTGTTTGAAGGTTTAAATGGGAATTTTGGCCAGTGGGAAAAGGTTATATTATTGTCTTTATTCCGCACTCACACTTATCACCGCTGTGTTGCTACTTACAGTAAAAGCTACAGCTTTATTTTCACAGTCCTCTTGCTGGTGCAAGTATTTGTGTTGCTACTGTTCTCACAGGTGCTCTCAATGATTGTCTGCTTTTACTTTTTTTTTTTTTTTTTACAGAGGCAGTTAAGTTTCTCTACAGGTGCAGCAGCTGTTTTTTTCTGTTTTGGTTATACAGTTGTTGGAGCTGCCTTTCTGAAAAAAAAAGTCTCCTTTTTCTCCTTGTTCTCTCCTCTCTTCTCTTCACACTCCCCGTTTCTGTGTTTCCCCTTGTCAGATCCAGCATTAAATGTAGTTCAGCAATATCCAAAATAAATATCAATAATCAAGCATCAAGGGAAGCCTTAGATCTTCCATTAAGCAAAGCAAATATGCTCAGCACAAGAGAGCCAGACCATCTTACTGTGGTCATCATGCCAGACAAGTTTTTTTTTTTTTTTTTTCAAATGACTGTATCACTGTAAAAAGGTGAGCATTAAAATGAGGCATCTTAGCTCTTCTGTTGACTGTGTTAAGTTTAGAAGGTTTTAGGTTAGATTTGAAAGGCAAAGATGAAAATTAGGGCTTCTATGTGTGAATTCATCAACTTAGTGGCATCTTTGGATGAGGTATTTGAGGAGCACCAGAAAACTGTTGCTGTCTTCAAGAGCGTGCTGAGGAGCGTTCAGAACAAGCTTCTGAAGTGGATGCTAGCAGTCATCAGGGGTCACATAACAGAAGAGGTCAAGTCTGCTAAGTTTTTAGCTGATGGAATCTGCCGGGCAAAAATATCTGCTATGAATTTCCTCCTGTTCTGGATGTAACAACTAAATCTATTGCCAGTGAGCTTCTGGACAAACTGAACAGCCTTTTTAAGGAGAAGCTTGTATAAGCTTACCATGAAGCCAGTGTGATGCGAGAGGAGAGTGGTATGCAGCAAAAAGGTTTGTCAGCATTTTATAAAAAATGCCCATTATGTGCACTGTTATGAGTATCAGCTGAATTTGATTATACAGCAAGCCACCTCTCACTTCCAGCTATGCATTTTGTGGTATCATGAATGATTTTTTTTACCCGGTCATCCAAGTGCATGATTATTCTTGACAAGACTGTTAGATGAAGGTTAGAAAGAGCTTCAGCCACATGATGAACCTTCAACGACCAAACTGTCAACAGTGTCTGGAGATGACACACTGTGGGAGATGTCTGTGGATGTTGCAGGATGAAGACCTCCTTTTTTTTTTCTCATTAGCTGTTTCATAGAATTATACTTAACTCTGACCTCCTGCTGTATCAGCAGCCGTAATAGAAGGACATTGATGCAGTCCTCATCAAACATGAGCTTTACAAGCAGTGTGCTGGCAATAGAAAAAGATAAGATAATATGCAGCTCTTTTCATAATACAACGAATGTATAAAGTAGAACTATATAAGTGTTGGTAAGAAGTGTTTTCTTATTATGACTGTGACACAATCGTGGCTCGCACCAGAGAAATGTTCTCCTTCAGCGACCACCTTGTGAGTGCTATGAGCAGCTTTGTCATACGTTTCTCTCTGAGGCTCTAAATGTCACTGAGAGGGCATGTCCCATGTTGAACACGGCAAAGCCCAAGACAGACTTATCAGACTTGCCTACAAGACTCCTGAATTCAAGAACTGCTGTAATTCTACTGAGATAAAACCTCCAAGACACATTTTCTGAGACTGTTGTTCTGTTGAACATCCTTATAACCACCCTCATGCCGACAGCTGAAGCTGAGACGTGTTTCTCAGCATAAAAGGTAAGAGTATGTAAAAATGACCGACATCTAGTGGTAAAGATAGATGTGCATAGAATTGACTTTAAATGCTAAGCACAGTGTGAATGGGCAGTGGCCGTCATTGGACAAAATTCTTCCACACATTAGCATGTTTCCATTGGCAAGTGGATCCAGTGGCCTCAGGTGACTGCACGAGAGGGAACTACTTTTGATGCCTTTTAAGGCGACACTCATCCCAGATAGCGCTCTAACACCTATCAAACAAAGCTGGTTCTGCAGTCTTAAAGCTCAGAGGATTCTCACTTCTCACATGGAGATGTTTGTCCCCTCAAAGACACCATAGTAAAAAAGGTGTCACAAATATAGCATGTCTGTAATGTTCCTGATCAATGGAGTTCTTTCTTTACTACAGAAATACATTTATCTCTCCATAATAGAAGGAAAAATGATTGCTGATGCTCTTCCTCCTGAAAACCATGCTAAATTCATTCATTGAAAAGACTGTGTGTGGTTCAAAGCTAAAAAGAAAATCTTGGTGTGGCAGTTGCTCCACTTGAGAAAAAAAGATTGAGGTGCTGCCACTTCATTAGCAGACAGCTGGCTATGTTATCAGCATGATTATCAATGTCGGTTTGCTTTGGCGAGGGGAGGATTTCAGTCGGAAGATGGGGGAATACACTAGTGAAATCAGACTTTAGTAAACGTAAGGTAATAGTAAAATTAAAAGCTGTTCTTTCATAGATATGATAAAGCAGTAAGTTTACTTTTTGTCTTTTGTTTGGATATTCAACCAATCCTTTTAAGCTTTGAAATAGGTGCAATAATGATGGTGCTTTTGGTTTCCTAATAACTTGTGGTAGCGTGACTGCAAATATCCTATCCATCAAAGTTGACCTTAAAGTGCTGATGACATGTTTTTGACATTTTTTGCCATGTTTTATAGACCAAAACGTCCTTCATGATGATCTATGTAACAGAAACAAATGCAGCTGCATAGATGAGTAATTAGAAAACATCGCTGCTTTTTCAGCACATCTGACCAGACTGTGGCGCTGTGGGCCGAAACCAGATATGACGTCTGCAAGAGCCTCTTCTTTGCTCCTTATTTAACATTGAAGTGGCTTCATTACGGTTTTTAAGCTCCTTTTCCAGTTTTACAGACAAACAGTAACGACTCAGCCTTCAAATTGTGTTGACAGTTAATGGTTAAAAGCTCGTTAGTACAGCGTTAGTTTATTTAGGTTTCCTACAGATTCAGAATTTTATTTTGAAGAGGGTAAGGAGGTAGGGGGAGTGGTCTTTGGGGGGGGGGGGGGGGAAGGGGGCTCTCTGCTGGTTCAGAGGATCTTTTTTCTAAAAACATTAGAGACAGGGGGGTGTGATATTTTAAAAAAAAAAAAATATGAACTCCTCTCTAAAAAATTATTTTTTTTCATCCTTTTTTCCTTAACACCTTTTTTAATCTCCTTCTTTTGCGGGAAGGTGGTTGTTGGTTGTTAGGGGTTTCTGTCGTTCAAATTTCTCCTATCGTTCCTAAAAATCATCCTTCCTTCCCTCCATCCTCATATATGGGGAGAAATTTAAAAAAATCACGGAATAATGGTTGTGTTTTCTTTTTCATTATTAAAGTTAATTATTTTTCCTGCTGGGGGGGGCGGGGGGGGGGGGCCTTGTCTCGTTCCTTCAGGTTGTACTAAAAGAGCCTTGTGTGTGTGTTTTTGTGTTGTTGGGTGGTTAAACATTGGTCTCTCGTGTTGATACAATAGAGAGAGGAAGAAGGGAATATCTATCATATAAATAAATTTTCTCCAATCACAAAAAAATCAATCAAAAATTTATTTAAAAAAAAAGGACAAAGTTAAAAAGATATTTACGTAAATACACCTCTGATTAACTTCTAACTGCACAGAGCTACTTATTTTGTCTTGGTGTGTTGTTGTATGGCAAAGTTACTTGAAGTTCAGGTCGTGTCATCAACAATTTAAAGGTAACTCATAGACATCCAGTGTTATCACTTGTCTTTTTAATCTAAGCACATACAGAGTTCAACTTAAGTACATCAAAAGACTGACTCCAACTTCTTGGAGCATTTCATCACTGGACACAGTGTTTGTAGATTCTTTCACTGCACTCTAAAACTAATAAGTGACCTGTCAGAGAAGAAAAACAAACTTGTGATGACTTTGTTAACTCTCCACAGTGAAATGAAACTCACTGAGGTCAAGCCAACCTCTCCGTTGAGCTGACATGCAGAATACCAAAGGAGTTTGAAAGGATAAAATATACTGTTAGATGGAGCTGATGTGGACTAATGAAAACTAACATAGAGGTTTCCTCTTTGTGGCAACTTTGGGAAATTTTAATCTGAGCTCAAGGTGCATATTAATCTAAATGATGAAAGTATATTCAAGACTTGTAAACTTACCAGGATTGATGCTAAAATGGGGGTTTTAATGATCCACCAGAACATATCAGTGTTCTCGATTATGTCCCAGCACCTGGTGAGACATGAAAGGATACTGCAAATGTGCAAGATGAGGCAAATCAAAGCAAAGCAAAAAGTAATATTTCTCTCACCCCACATCGTTATAGTAGGCTTTTGCAATGCTCCAAGCTGTGATGAAAATTGCTGGGCCTCCTGGGGACATCAAACATATAGACAATCAAAGCCAAAGTTATTACTGGATTCCACAGAGGTTCTCAGTTAGTAGTAAGTTTTCTGTGGTTGTTTGGGAAGAAAACCAAAATAAGCTAAAATGAATAAGTAAACTACTCTCACCCCAGCCGATCAAAATGTAAGCCCAGAAGTACTTCCTCTCTGAGAAAAAAAGAGACAGCCAGCAATGCGTGAAGATAAAGGCCCTCCACCAGCAGCCAGAAAAAACTGGCCATGATGCAGTACTGGAAAAACACAATCACCGCTTTGCATCCAACCTATGGACACAAAAACAAACATCATCAGTATTTAGACAGAGATGATTTAGTTTTACTCATACATTATGATGTTACCTCGCTGCTGTTGGGTACAAACCTCCTATGTCCAAAATGGTTATTTTTCAGGAAGTAACAAAAAACATGGTTTTGTAAAACCTGGACTCAACATCATCAAACTTTTGATTGAGTTTTTTTTTTTTTTTTTACATTAAAGTCATATGTTTGATTATATTAATTAATTTATTTACTTTTTGAATATTTTCACCAGACTAAACTCACATGAAGTAGAGTGTCTTTTAATGATGTAAAATGGAGATAGGAGGTTTGTACCCGACAGCGACATTATATGGTGTTTGGACATACCTCCTTATTCAAAGTGGTGGGTCCAAACTTTTGATTGGTCCTGTACAGCACCAGTCAAAAGTTTGGACACTTTCCTACTAAATCCAATGTCAAAAAGATGTCCAAACTGTTGACTGGGGTCATATTAAGTGGTATAGGTGGGGTAGATTTTAGGAATTGTATATATTAACTTGATGATGATGTAACTTTCCAGGCTTAAAACTCCATGTTCCTGACTCGTTTGATGGCATAGAAACATTTATCATGTACATTCCTGGCGCCGCCACCGCTCCGCAGTGTTCTGAGGTTGAGAAACCTCACTTCACAACTTTGTCTTTCAGGATGCCGCGTGACATTGCAGCTGAGTTCCGCTTTAAGCACCCTGTCACTAAGCAGACACTAGGGGTGTCAATCGCTGGTTTGATCCTGTAACATTATACCAGTACAGTGGATAGTGATTTGATATTTGTCAATATCTGAAATTCAGTCACGATACCATTTCGATTTGATTCGATTTAGGCAGGGGCGGCGTAAAGGGGGAAAAATAGGGAAATTTCCAAGGGGGCAAAAAAAGGGGGGGAAAAAAAAAAATAAAAAATTTAAAAAATATTTTTAAAAAAATATATATATATAAATTTAAAAAAAATAAAAAAAAAAATTAAGAAAATTAAATTACTTTTATTTTATAACTTAACTTTTAAAAAAAAAAGAAAAAAAAAAACAAAAATAAAATAAACAAATCGACCCAAATGAAATGGGAGAAAGGGTTTTGATCAAAGGAATGGCCCTCAGCGCATCCTCTCCTTGCCTGTCAATACCGGGGTTTTCTGTTGTGGGGCGTTTATTTCTGGATGAGTTTCATTTAACAGAATGACAGGGGAGGAAAAGATGGAAAGAAAAAATGGGAAAAAAAAGAATAAGAAAAAGAAGCAATATGAAAAAGAAGAAATGAAAGACGGAAAAAAAAAAAAGAAAAAAAATAAAAGAGAAAAAAAAAAAAGAAAAAAGAAGAGAAGGAGAAGGAAAAGAGAGGAAGGATGTAAAGAAAGATTTATTGAATGAGATGATAAATGAATGTGTAGAGTGAAATAAGCAGATATATGAAAATTATTAAAATGTAGGAAATCATCTTAAGAATGAAGTTGGAGGGAAAAGAGGGATAAGGTGGGTAAAGGTGTGGTGAGGAGGGAAAAAAACTTGGAAGAAGTGAGCGCAGACGGTGAAAGGTAGGGGCAGGGGGAGAATATAATTAAAGGAACAAATCGGGGGGGCAAAGTTCGAGGAGGAGGGCGCAAGGTAGGAGGTGAAAAGGAGAAGGGGAAAAAAGGAAAAGAGGATAATCTGCCGGGGAAGTTGTGTGGGGCAGAAGAAAATGACGAAGGGATAAGAGAAAGAAAAAGGAGGATGTAGAAAATAAAGAAGAAAAGATCATGAAAAAGAAATGGTGGGAAAAAGAAATAGGGGGAAATGAAAAGGGGGGGAAAAATAAAAAAATGAGTTTAGAGTGAGGCACCGGACCAGGAAGGTGAGAAGAAAAACTAGTGAACCAATTTAATTTATTTATCACCAATTTGGTAAGCATGATCAATGTACGGAGAACTATATGAATCAGCACAATGAGGAGCCGGGCGGGTGCGACAAGGAGGGTGGCGTAAGGGAGGGGGGGGGCGAGGGGGGGAGATGGGGGGGGGGGGGAGGCGGGGAGGGGGGGGGAGGGGAGGGGACGGGGAATAGAACCAAAAATAAAATAGGAACTAGATTTAAATTGAAAATTCTTTTTAATAAATTTTAAGAAAAAGAAAACCAGAAATTGAATGACAGTGAAATGGAAAAGAGTAAGAAATAAGACAGAAAAAAAAGAGGAAGAAAATAAAATGGAAAAAACATGAGGAGAAGAAATTAGAACAAAAAAAATCGGAAAACAATTAAATAGAATAAAAAGTTAAGAAAAATAAAATATTACCCAAGAAATCAAAAAAATCCTGTCATCCGGAAGAAGCAGCAAAAAAAATGCATCCCCATCCCCCCCTTTCATACCCAAGAAGTATAACAAATGGGGAAGAAAGAAAAACAAATAGAGAGATGTGAGGAAAAATCAAAAAATACTCTGTAAAAAAATTAATATAAAATTTTTAAAAAAAAAAAAAAAAAAATTAAAAAAAAAAAAAAAAAAATAAAAAAAAAAAAAATAAAAAAAAAAAAAAAATTGATAAAAAAAAAATTGAAAGGATGGAGAAGGAAGATGGAAAGGGAGAAGGAGAGAAAAGCGAATAAAATAAAGTCAAGATATAAATATTAAAATAGAATTAAAAAATAAGATAGAATTAGAATATAAAAAGAAATATAAATATGAAATAAATCAAAATATAAATTATATGAGGAGATAAATTAAAAATAAATGAACTCAAAGTGAAAAATAGATGGGGTAAAAAAGAGGAGAGAAATAAAGAAGAAGGGAAGAAGATATAGAGAATTAAAAAGAGTGGTTAACTAAATACAAATAGGTTGGTGAAGAGAGAAGGATAGGAGGGAAGGAAAAAAGGGAGGAAAGAGAAGGAAAAAAAAATAAGAAAGAAAAATAAGATGAAAAAGAAAATTAATAAAAAAAAAAATAAAAAATATATAAATTTTAAAAAAAATTAAATTTAGAAAGTTATATTTCGGATGACTTCCGGGGGGCACTGGATTTAGGATCCACCGATTGATATGAAACAATATAAAACAATATTACAAGTAATAAACAAGGTTATTGAACTTCAAAATAAAGCCATTTTCAAAATAAAAGTGGGTTGATATCGATTTTTGGCCAGTTTTGAGATTTTGGATCAATCAATGTAGATTGATATATTGTCATACATCTAGCGGATACCAACACTGGCCGTTATGAACGTGCACCGTGGCTGATTCAGCAAAGAATAGCATGCCACTGAGAAAATCTGCAGAGTTAATGGTGCGTCTTCAAAGAGATAAACAAATGAGCAACTCTTATCATAAACAGATCAAACTGTTTGAGTTCACTAAGATAATTGATTAGAAGCAGCCCAGTTGAATCACTTTATTTCTCTGCTGTATATATTTTGCAATGGCAGTGTGCACACTGATGACAAAAGCCAAAGAAAAATGCAAGCTCCCTCTTTCAAGAGGACACAAAGCCATTAAGCGTAGAGATGTTCCAACAGAGCGAAGGACAAGGACTGAGCTCTGGAACAACAATGCAGGATAACACAATCAGCACTCTTTTGGTTGGCTAACGGCACAACGCCACAACAGTTCCATCAAAATGGGTGAATTCATTCAAAATTCAGTTTGTTCCCAATGAATACGGGGCAGGGAGGCCACTAGTGAGCATGTTACGCAAGGATCCATATAAAATGTTTATATGAGCAATGTACAATCTGTGTTTAGCTGAATAACCCTGAACTCCCAAAGGGATCCTTTAAGTCCAAAAATAGATAGAAAGAAATCCATAATACCGTGCCCCTTTAAGATTCACCCTGCCAAAGATTCACTTCAGCAGACATACCAGATGTGAGACATGGGGTAAATGAAGGAAAGGGTGGAAATGTTTTTGGTTTAAATGTGTTGACAGTGGTGGAAAGAAGAAAAGACAACTTAAATGTGAAAAGAAACAAAAGAGAGAGGGTAGAAATTAGCCAACAGCAGTAACAGCTGCAAGGTGTCTTTCTGACACTAAACTAAACTAACATGAAAGTGAAGCAGAAACAAGGACAAACAAAGCACGGAGCCAAAAAGACTATACCTCTTGTCTCAACCACAAATGCACGGGAATGATGAATGGGTAAAAAAGCGTTAGAATGTCAAAGCTCGTTGGGATGAGATGTACTCGCACATCATTAATCATCACTGAAGACAGCTCTGCTGTAGTGCACCGGCTCACTTTGAACGATTTTCTGCTGACTTAGTTGACAAATTAGTTTGAGTATTTGTAGAAAAAGTAATGTGACATTACAAATGCAGGAATCCCACTGGATTCAAGTTACTTATTTCACTTTAAAGAAATAGCTAGCTTATTAGCTGAAGTTATAGCAAATATCGAATGCTAACCTACCACAAAATGAGCTGACTTCCCGTTCACCTACCTAGTTTTACCTAGGAAACATTATTAGAGTATCTAAACAATACTATTAATTGTAAAAAAAAAAAAAAAAGAAAGAAAAAGAAAAAAAAGTGTAGTAGCTAATATGTGTAATGTTGTTGTTACCACGAATATGCTTGTTTTCCAAGCAAACTTGTGTTTGCTTGGTGGCTAAAAATGAACAGGACATCTTTGCTCATGATGAGAAAAACAACACTGCATCATGGCCGAGGAGTACTTTAATAACATTTTAAACAACATTATTGTAGGTGTAAATAAAGGCATCTCACGTTTGTTAATTAAAAAATGAGTGGTCCCTTTTCAGTCTGACTCACAAGTACAGTGAAGTGAAATCAACAAGCCCCCAAGAGTCAAAGCCATGTGTTTTATGTTATGTGTGTGTCTAAGAAATCACAGATACTGTGAGAAGAGTGTGATGATTAAATGTGACGTACACTTCAGCTTCTGTCATCTGTTGGCTGAGGACGACTGACAACATTTAATTAAATATAGTGTTTGCTTGTTGAGGAATTAAAAATAAGAATAAGAATAAGAGAATAAAAATAAGAGAATAAGAATATGAATAATTGTCGTGTATTGTTTGGGATTCATTTCTTGAGCATCAAGTAAAAGTTTGGCGCAGCTCATTAAACTTCCAGCACTTGAACTGACAAGAATTTCTTTGCCTGTAAAAATTGATTTCGACTTGGCATGATGAGAAAAACAAAATGGACCCAGATGGGCTGTCTGAACCTTTCAGCTAGCTTAATGTGTGCAAATCAGCACAAATTGTTCGCTGGTGCTCAGTTTTAAAAAGCCTGCCATTGCAGGCATGTGGATGAACGATGAGATATTTTGCTACAGGGAGAGTGAGAAAAAACAAAACAGGGAAAAGATGATGCTCAACTCGTGTGCACACACCCACACGCACACCTTGAATTATGCATTTGCTATATGTTTTACCAGAGCAGTTATATCATGATATGATTTAATGGATAACTAGCAAACACCCAACAGAGAGGGGAATAAACCAAGCATGGAGAACACCCACCCCACACACACAACAGAAATAATGCAAGTAAGCCAGTAACTGTCAAGGATTTAATGCCAAGGTCATTGTGAATACCATACCACTAAACATGTCTCTATAATGTCTTTTTCCTACTACTGACAGCAGCTGGCTCCTGTCCACCTAAAAAGTTTCATTAACACACCAGAGCTGGCCTGAGAGCCTACTAATGAATACACTCCAAGGCTCCTCTTGATGTGTGGTCACACTGTGGAACATAAACCTCATGCCTTTCTCTGGTCTCAAGGGCCTTTGATCTGTGGCTCACTGCCATGTTCTGTGGTGGTGGTGGTGTAGAAAGCTAAGGGCTGATGAAATACTGTATAGTGGGGTGACATAAATCTAAAATATGTGGTTATTAAGCCCCATGTTATTCAAAGGCTTATTGTCTGTGTTTTTCCAAACTGAACTGAAATTAAATCAAAACATTTTAGGATGCTGTTACAGTTATGGTGTTAAATCTCCAATTATGTTATCAAAAATCTGTTGAGGAATGTACTTCCACAAATTGGGGAAAAAAACGAACCATATTAATAAAAAACATTTCATGTTTTATCTCATCATTTTCCTTTAAAGACAAAATTATGAGTGCTTTACTGCAGGCACTGTAATAACCCCATATCATCATAAAACCTAGCTTTCGGACTTGTCGCTGATAACTGAATGGTCCTTTTCATCTCAGATCCAGAGCCCATGGTGTCAATTTCTTTCAAAAAAAGATCTTGAATATTGATTAATCTGGCTATCGTACAGATTTAATCCATGTGAAAATCCATTCCAGATGCATAGAAGTCGACAACGCTGAGTAAAGTGAACGTAAGGCTTATATTTTGCACAGCAGAGTCTCAAGTAGTATTTTGGGAATGTAGCCTACCTCTGTGTTACACCTCATTAGGAAAAAAAAAGATTACCAGAATTCCCTCACGTTTGCATTTATATCTGTTACAAATCTATAACAACCCTTGATTTAGTGTCATCCGAGGGAATGGAGATTAGACTTGTGCCTCTGGCCTTTATGTACTGAAATGTCTCCAGGGTTGTTAAATCATTTGATGATATGCACTGCAGAGAGAGAAATATGCAAACACTAATCTTTCTCTGAGGAATACCTTTTTTCAATCTTTCCGGTTAATTTCTTATGCATTTGTTGTTAATGCTCCAAAAAGCCCCCAGCTGATCCAAAAAGCTGCAACAAAGGTTCTGTTGAGAATTAGCATAGATCATATTTCCCAACTTTTAGCTTCTCTTCATCAGCTCCAAGTTAAAGCCAGAACACAATTTAAAATTCTCACATATAAAGCTCTTTATGACCAAGTTTCATCCTATCTTAAGTTTTAACAGTTTGGTCTGAAACTGCAGGGTTAATTGTTGCTCCTACTTTCTGAAACTAGAATGGGAGGCAGAGCATTCAATTAACAGGCCCCTCTATTATGGAACCAGCTCCATCACTGGGTTTGGGAAGCAGACACCTGCTCAAACTTTAAGATTAGACTTAAAACTCTCTGACGAAGACATCCAATCAGTTCCACTGTCATAGGCCTAGGCTGCAGTAGGACATCCCATGATGTGCTGAGTACCTCCCTGCTCTTTTTTTTCTTTCCCTATAGAAGCAAATTGCATTGCTATTAATAACTGATGTTTCTCTGTGCTTCTCAGGAGGTATCCCTGGCTTAGAGTTCATCCGTCTTTACTGTCCTCTCCACCCTCAGCCAGTTTGGGACAGATGCCCATCTTTCTGGTCTGGTTCTGCTGGAGGCTTTTCTTCCTGTTAAAGAGGAGATTTTCCTCTCCACTGTTTTCTGCTAGCTTATGCATGCTCAACAAGAGTGATTGATTCTATTAGTTTCCTTAGCTAGGCAATCCACCTTTATGAACTGGCTAATATGAACACAGTTATCAAAAACTGGACTAATGTGGATCACATATTCGGTTTGTTTTTGTACAGTAATAGTATGACCACAGCGAACTAGATTGAACAGGTTCATGTTGCAAACACTCCTCAGTGAAATAATTAAAAATAAATTAAGAAATATGAACTAAAAGATTTAAACAAAATTTTAATAATTTTAAAAAATGGTTTTCTACGCAAAACTTGTGAGCTGTGTGCACCAAATACGAGCCACTTAGCTCAAGATTCCCACATCACACAGCTGCATCTTCAACAATTAACTCACAGAGCCTGAGGAGCAGTTGTCCACCTCCCCGACCTCGTAGAGAACCACATCCTTGATGAACACAGCGATGGCCTTCAGGATGAATGACACAAACAAATGCATGTGGATGTAGTTCCTTGTGCAATGGAGCTTCCTGGAACAAAGAGAAAAGATACAAGAATACAGATGAGGCCAACACATCACAAACACACATACACACATACACACCCACACACCCACACACGCTCCTCCACAATTAAATAGAGTGTCTTCTTTATACCCATTATCTCATGTCCTTGGAGTTAATAGAATAAAATGACAACAAATCACAGATCAAATTAAATCATAATCAAATCTCTTAGTTTATTTAGTCACTGAGTGGGTGGATCCGCATCAGAACACATTGAATACTTTTTAAAAATCTCTTCACACACCTTCATGGACTCAGGGGAGGAAAATTTCCAAATGGTTCCACATTTTTTAAAAAGCCAAGATTCAATTGTCAAAAATTATTCACCTTCTTCATTATATTAGAGAAGACTAAATTATTATCGAGGGAGATGAGAGTCCTGATGAATATGTCCAATAATTCCTATTATTTTTTCAAATCTCCAAAAGTTTGGTCCCAAGGCAAAGAAATATGTGCCCAATTATTTAATGGAACTCACACAAGTAATAACAATTTCATTTCACCTTGTTCATTCTGTCAAAGCCACATGAAATTACTCTTGTCATATTCTGTTATCAACATACTGAAGTCAATTGAAAAGGATTTTTGCACCAGTGTTGCTACGTGGTCTGAGAAGCTGCACCACTTCTGATCTTATTGTTCAAACAGGTGGCCATTATAAATGATCACCAATGTAATTGTGCTTCAATTTGGCCAAACTGCACCTAAAGGCCTAACAATTGACTTCTATATCTGTGTACAGCCATTTAACTAGATGATAAAAAAAATTGAATGTGATGGTTATTGAGGGAAAAAAAAGTCCTTTAATGAAATGCTGTATGTGCATCAGGGTAGATGACTAATAAACATCTGCTGAAGAAATGAAATCATCTTTTAGACACATTAAACCTGCACAAACATTACATTGTTGTATCTGTTGAAGGTCCTTTGTCCTCTTTTTGTGCATTCAGTATGCAAGTTGGGGTTTGCACTTAGCAGAATTACTTTTATAGGATCATTTTTAACTGCAACTTCAGAGTTGGAACTTTTACAATTTGAAGAGAGTGATTAATCCAAACTTTGTAAGGTGATTGACTGAGCATAAACAACGGGACTTAATTACAGAAAAAAAAAAAATCATGTAAAAATTGCTCTTTGTTGTAAATCAAAACTGATTGAAACAAAAAGGTAAAAAAAAAATTAACTGAATATAAACAAAGTGGCTAAGGTGCGGCTATCAGCAACTTTACAGGAAGTAAAATTAGACAGATGGCACGAATGAATAAGCTCAACAAAATTTCCCAAAAGTAAATAACTGAGATGCAGAGGGGGGGGGGGGGGGGGGGGGACAAAGACAAGCTGGAATGGAATTAATGTATACAAGGACACAGAACATTGAAATCAAATGGTGTTTACACTAAAATTGAGAAGCAAGAAACACAACAAAACCCTCAGATCACAACTAAATGTGATGAATATAAACATCACTTCTTAATCTTGACTTTCTCAAAGCCTTTAGAAAACCTGGACAATCCACAGTTTACCAAGCATCAGAAACAGCAATAAGCTCTCAAACCAAAACTGAGTAAATATATGGACATCACCAGCTTCCCAGGGAAGTCACACCAACAGTGCATTGTTTAGGTGGGAGATCACACACTGCCTGCACTGTCGTCATGTAAATTCACTCTCAGGCGCTTAACATGTGCATGCAGATGGATAAGCCAGCACACCACTGAACAGAAAGGCTTGGATTACAATACATACAGTGTGATTTCAGACTTTGCTTTATCTTTAAATAACAGTAAGGCTGTTGCTGATTTATCAAATCAAACACTGTATAAAAATCTTTGTTTGTACAACTTTTATAAATAAAAAATGAGACCAAAGGGTAAGTCAGCATAAAAGCCAAACGCAGCATCTCCAAATCAAACATGCTAGAAAAGCTCAGGTATAACTAATTACAAGTAGAAAAGCATTCAGAGTGCGTCCACCTCCAAGGCCAAGAATACTTTTTCAATTTTAAGAAAAGTCATCCTGATTGCCTCTAAAATTTTAATAGGTTCTTCTTTCGCACGAGTTTCACCTCTCAACAAGTTTCTTAAAATTCAGCAGAGTGAGTCTCCTGGTGAAGGACTAACTACACAGTTCTTTCTAAATGTTCCTGTCAGGACTGCTGTGCAAAGTACCACACCAGTATGGACTGCAGCCAACTTCAGTGTAACTACATGCAAACGGTGCTTCTGTTATTGTGTGAACATTTCTGTCAAGAAAAATGTGTGCATAACCTTCACCTGTTGGGTAGGAAAGTCGAAGTACTGTAAAGTGGGAGACAAATTTATTCAGAAAAATGTTTTCAACTTGTGCTTACTTATTGCTGCACCGCCATTGCCTTGAGCTTTATTTCACTTCTAAAGGACAAACAGTATTGGTTATTATTGTTAATATATTCTGTGATTGACATCTTTTTGATTAACCTTACAAAATTGTAGACACAAGTTAATCTCCTTCCTTAAAAACAAGTGTGAACCTCCCCATTTTCCCACTGATAACCTTCATACATTCCACCTCAAGTCTTCAATCACAACCCACCTCACGGCTCAAATCTGTGGGTTGTAGAAACTTCACAGCCTCACCTGTTATTTCATCTTCCTGACCTTGTCTCATCCCGTGGCTCTGGATGTGTGTGAGGACGAACGAAACAAGCAGGTGAACACTTTCACAGCCGGGACTCGTCTTTGTGGAAAACTATGAAATGGGTCAACTGTGTGATCAATTATTAACTCGGTAAGACAAATGGCAGTGGCTTTAAGTTTATATCAGACTTTTGGGGGGAAATGTGGTAGAAAAACAATTTCCTGCAAAATATGGGAAGAGGAGTGTTTAATAATACCTATCAGTGTGACCTTGAATAGAAATTAGTGCGTATGGAGAGAAAGTGTTTGCATAAAAGAAAGAAAACACTTGTTGCATCAGATTACTTTTGTAATAAATTGAAGGAGATGATTACAGCAAAAGAAATACAGGATAGCTTCACAGCATTCTTGTGGTCATACTCATTGTTGACAAATTAGCTCATTTAAACTTACTTTAGTAGCATAATAGAGTACACAGAGTAAGATGCACGACTGTATGTGCCCAAATGTGCACTAAACATTAACATGTGGGGATAATTCTCTGAGTTAAAGTTTAATAAAACATAGGGTAGAAAATCTATAGATCATCCATATTCATTGTCTTTTGAGATTACAGTAAACCACGAAAATCTAAAGCTGCAGTTATTCCAAATATTGCAATTGCATTCATGCAGCTTACCGCCCGTCTCATCAAACAGCAAACGTCTCATCAAACAGCAAACGTAGCAATTGTCTCATCCCCTTAATACCCCCCAAACAGCTGCAGATGTGCTCCATGAAGAGATCAGGGGTCATCAAGTTGAGTGACATGATTTCATTTGGAGAACATTTGTAATCTCGTCTTCTGTAGCTCAACATAAGCCTGCTTTTTATGCACCAGTGTGAAGCTGCACTGATCCGAGAGGAGCAAATCCTGCGGAAAAGTGCTTGATCTTGATTTGTGACCATGGAATGTATAATTTGCCATGTCATTCATGTCAAGTTGCCTGGCAGGAAAAAAATGTTAATGTTAATGTCCTAACTGGGTCGGTGAGGAGTTCCCTCCATTGTTCTTTGACACTTTTTCAAAATGACTGCCTGGATCCTCTCAGCCCAGTCTAAGCACAAACTGTATAATAACACACGTGCCCACTTGTCCAAGAGGTGGTGTCACAATCCATGGCTGGAAATTGTGGAATGAAAACAGCTCCAGGCTGTTGTTTTCTGTCTGGCAGCACCTCTATGCATGAAAAATAGTCATGAAACATGAATATCAAAGTTGCTAAGTTGTAACACTCCAGACTTTGGTAGCCATTTAACTGTTTTGTAGCATGCAGACCTACAGTACATGAGACCATGTACAATAAAACATCTACAAGTGACCAATGTTTCTTTAGAGGCTTGCATATGCCAAAGCCAGGTCATTTAAAAATCACATCCTTGAATGTAAATGGCCTAAGAAATCCAATTAAAGGGACTAGAGGCAGGAATTGTGAAAGAATAAACAAGCATGTCCAGTTTTTTAATGCTAATGGGGGATGAAGCATTAAAAACCAAAAAGAACGAGCCCACCCACGTCTCTCTCCGTTGCCCTGAACAGGCTGTGTGCTGCATAATGCACTGCGATTCGGTGGCCGAATTTCCCGCGCTGTCCTGCGGATGTGACGTCCCTGACAGTTTTGATACAGGAAGAAGACGGTCGTGGTGAATTCAAACACTGTAAGCGATAGTTATGGATTCTTCTGCCGTCAGCAAACGAGGTCAACTGAAAGACACTAATAAGTGAAACTACGAAGAAAAAGACTATATCAGAGTTTTAAACAACATTATAACATCCGTTTGTGCAGGCCCGGTTCTACGAGGGTGCATAAGCATGCAATGCACCCTCAGTTTATGTGTCTGCATGCTCAGTTGGAAAGAGGGACAGGTGCGCGCAGCCGTCAGTGCACGTCACCCATCTGCGTCCACGTGCAGTTACCTGCATCAGCAAGACGCTGTTCTCGGCTGCACCGTTAACACAAAGTAAACAATGGATATTTTAAAGTAAAAAAAGGGGGGAGAAGAGAATAGGGGGGGGGCCGGGGGAAAAAAAGGGGAAGGAAGAAAAGGGGGGGGGGAAGGGGGGGTATCCACACTGGTGAATGAAGACCAGCTTGAGAGAAACCGCACTTATGTGACATGTGGACATCATTCAGTTCCTGGCTGTTAACCAGCTCTCTTTCCGTGGCTCTGTTGAGGCTTTAGATACAAGAGGTGAGCCAAGTAGTGGTCTTATTTTAGCCATGACGGACAAATAGGACAAGGACTTTGAGAAGATTGTTGATACCATCCCTGCAAATGCTACATACACATCAACTCATATACAAAATGAAATAATTGAACTAATGAGCAAAATCATAACTGAGGAAATTGGAAATGAAAATGTAAATGCGTGGTATATAGAAATGGGCTATAGATACCTTGGAGTCGATAGTTTGATACCAGTCGGACAAAATATCAGAATCGATACTTTTTTGAGTATCGCGATACCACTGTACAGATACAAAACATGCAATTTGTTTCTACTTCTGAGAGTTTTAGGTAGTGAAATGATGAACGCAGCCAGATTCTAGCTTCCGTATCACATAATGGTGGCAGCCTATCAGATGTCATGATGATGCTGCTACTGTTAGTGATGATGATGATGTTTTGTTGTCTCTCAGTGGTTTAATGCAGGTTATTTTACATTATGCTTTAGTAAATTTGTAATATAACTATTACATTTTCTATTTTAATATTTTCCTCTTGATAAATTTGATTATTTTAGGTAGTATATACTTGATAATTGAAAGACGTTTTTAATCTATTTTTGTTTATCATCACTATAATTCATTATTGTTTTAAAAGCATTTCTTTCCAGTATTCTGTTCTCAGGTTTTACTTATATCTAATATTGCCCTTGCATTCAAGATATTAATGCAATCATGTGATTTTCTTTTAAGGGACAAAAAGTATCAGTATACAGGAGATTGAAGGCATCTTGACCATTGGAGCAGATGTGCGAATTGAAGCCTCAGGGCTTTTGAAAGCCGTGACTGAGCACACTATTGCTGCAATAAAGCATTTCAAAGACACTTTAAATATTCTTGTTTGACTAGTATCATTCCACTTTAAATGACAGGAAAATGCATAATTTAGTGTTGAATAATGTGCCAGGCAGGTGCACCCCCTCTGATCTGTGATGCACCCCTAGTTATCATTTTCTAGAACCGGCACTGCGTTTGTGCGTGCTCCCGTGTCGGCTTGGCTTGTGGCTGCAGTTGCCTGCAGTGCCAGTTGCGGCACTCGCGAGTCTCATTTCTTATCTTGCCTTTAGTCCCTTTAAGAGAAGCAAGGTGTTCGCAACTTTAAAAAAGGATAAATCACAGGTTTTAATGCTTCATGAGACGCATATGTCTAATAAAGAACATAATAAGTTAAGGAGGTTTGGATATTCAAACTCTTTTTACAGCTCCTGTAAAAATAGTGGGAAAAGGGGAGTGACTATTCTGGTGTCAAACTCTGAATTTTGACCTAATTAAGGAAGAAGGAGATAAGGAAGGCAGATACATTTTAGTTAAAGGAATACTTGATAACGTATTAATCCCATTTGCTTGTATGTACCTTCTGAATGTGACAGAAAATTCATTATACAGCTCTTTGAAAAAATTGTCGGATTCAGTGAGGGTGTAGGAAACTGGAGTACATTCTTGGACTACACCTTAGACACAACAAGCTAAAAACAGAATAAAATGCCTATGTCTAAATGCCTCAATGCCTGACTCAGAGAATATAACCTGTTTGATGTCTGGAGGAATCTCCACTCTTCAGAGAAAGACTTTTCTCATTTTTCAGCCGCACATCAGATTCATTCAAGAAAAGATTATTTTCTGATGAGTATTGTAGATAGACATAGGGTGATAGAATGTAAGATAGGAACCTCAGATGTTTCTGACCATAGTTCAGTTTACTAAACTATACATTTAGATAGTGGATGTACAGTAAAAACACACTGTGGAGAATGAACATTGGGATTCTGAATAACAAAACAATTGTGGAGGAAATAAAATGTGAAATTAGAGACTGTATTATAATATTAATTATGGGGTTGATCCAACAATATTATGGGACACAGTTAAAGCTACTATGAGAGGAAACTTGATCTCACAGATGGCATGCATGACTAAGGCATGCCATCTGTGAGATGATGAAAATACGAAAAACTATAGGAAGAATTGAAAAAGTTAGACAAACAACAGCAAACCGCTCATAATAAGAGGCTAACAGAGCAATTGAAAGATGTCAGAAAACAAATAGATGCAACATTGTCTGATGAATTAGAAAGGAAACTTAGATATGTTAAAATTTTTATGAATCTGGTCCGAAAGCAGCAAAGATTTTAGCAAGACACCTGAAAACACAACAAACTAAAAACTGTATATTTAGGATAAGGGACCCACTGAGTAAAGATTTGACTTTTAAACCTGTAGAAATTGAAAACTGCTTAAAAAAAATATTATATGAAACTATACTCTGATCTGGACCTAGTAGATGAAGGGATGATTAATAAATACTTATTGTCCTTGGATCTTTCCTCCATAGGACAAGTCCAAAATGAGTCTTTGACCTCTTCAATTACAAAGAAAGAACTGGATGAAGCCATTAGCAATTTGAAAAATAATAAGTGCCCAGGGAGCGATGGCTTTCCAAATGAGTGGTACAGGGTCTTCAAGGAGGACCTTACGCCTACTCTACTTGAATCTCTGAATTGGACTCTCAAATACGCCAAAATACGCCCATCATGGAAAGAAGAGTTGTGGTAGAAATAGGGGTTAGTTCGGGACACGGGGGGGTGGTAAGAGAAAAAATAAAAAAAACCCCCCCTTTTTAAAAAGGGGGATAAAAAAAAAAGAAAAAAAAGGCCTCTCAGTGATATCAGTGATACCAAAAGAAGACAAAGATAAAGTACTATGCCAATCTTATCACCCTATCTCTATACTGAATGTAGATTATAAGATATTCATGTCAATAATCTCTAAAAGGTTAGAACATATCCTGCCTGAGCTAATAAATGAAGATCAAACTGGATTCATAAAGGGCAGGCAAACCCAAGATAATATCAGATGCACACTGCATGCCATAGAACAAATTAATAAAAGAAAACTCAGTGCAGCTTTGCTTTGCCTTGACGCAGAGAAGGCGTTTGATAGCGTTAGCTAGCCTTTTCTTTATAAAGTGCTGGGGAAATTTGGCTTCAATAATCAAATTATTAGCCGTATTAAAGCTCTTTATGGTGATCATACAGCCAGGTTACGGATTAATGGCTCTCTGTCTGGCAGCTTTAACCTTAGAAGAGGTACAAGGCAAGGCTGTTGCCTTGGCCCCTCCCTCTTTGCAATATTTATTGAGCCATTGGCTCAGGATATCAGATAAAATGATGATTTGGAGGGCATCCCAATAGCAACAGAGGAACACAGAATGGGCCTGTTTGCTGATGATATCATTACTTACCTAAAGAACCCAGACACAACAATTCCCAGATGTCTTGAGTTATGTGTGGGGTTTCTTTGCTCCAAAAAGGGAAAAAAAATCTCATTTGGCAAAGGGCCCACCAAAAATAAATCAAAGGCACTTCTGGAGAATTGTCAAACTATTAAAAAGCCTTTATTAATTCAAGGCAAAACAAAAAAATCTAAAAGGACCGACGTGTTGTGACCCTCTGGGTCTTCATCAGGGTTAGTGTCTGCTGTGTATCTATAGATCATCATCATCAATAATCTTCTTGCCATCCTCTAAAGATAGCGAGAATTTGGTTGGAAAAATCTCATACAGTTTTTTTTTTTTTTTTTTCACCCCACATATAAAATCTAAACAACTTCATCAACAACAGAAGTGTTGTAGGGGGTGTGGATATGTAGATCCCAATCACTCCCATATCTTTTTGGTCATGCATTAAACTACAGTTATTCTGGAACGATGTCATTCGGACAATAGAGGAAATTTCATGCCCGTCTATAACCTGAGATCCGAGCTTCTGTGACTTATGCCGTGTGGAGTCATTGGAAAAAAAGACATTTACCTCTGCAAAATATTACTGATTGCTGCCCAAAAGGCATTGACAAGGAACTGGTGGAAAAGTGACCCACCTAGGCCAGGACAATGGCTAGATATTGTTGATGAATTATATGCCATGGAAAAATTTACTTTTCGTCTGAGACTTAAAGAAGGAGTCTTTGGGAAAAAATGGCAGAAGTGGTCCATGTTCAAGGACAAAACCCAGCCATAACAAAACTTGAGAAAAATGACTGAGGATGTGGTGATGTATGCTTCCCCCAGCTTGTTCTCTGTTTCGACTTGTTGTGATGTTGCTCTTTGTTTCCTTTTTTTGTTTGTTTTTTGTAATATGAAAAAGGCAAAATAAAGAATTGGAAAAAAAAACATCTACAAGTGACTGCACAGGAGAAAAAAACATGGAAATGGGAGGAAAGGGGAAAATTCAGACTGTTAAAAACCCGGTGCGAGACAACTCTTGAACCATTGACCTCTCATACGACAGTGCTTGGTGTCACAATAACCTGTGAAATAGCACATTTTACCATCATCACATTGGAATAAGATGTAAATGTGCTGCCAAAGAACAGTGATGACCTGACAAATCTTTCATTTGAGCTGCATCTATGTTGGGAGCAGAGTAATTGTAATTGTATGATTTTTAAACCTTTCTTGTATTACAGCAACGTTTTGAGCTGAAGGGATTTCACATTCTGTCATGTTATTATGTCCTTTTTCCAAAAGAAGCTGCAAGGACGTTTGGGCTAAGCAGTTCTCCACTAATGTCAGCTTGCAACTACAGTATTTCTTACAAACCAAAGCAAAGGTAAATTTTGATCTAGTCCCAATCTTTGTGGGACTCTTTTTAGCTGTGAAACATGCTTTATGAAATATAGAACAATATTGATTAAAGTGCTCTGTCCTGCACCACAGTGTCTTACCCACCCTAATGTGCAAGTAAGGTCATATCAGCTGTCATTAAAGGGGTCACTGACAGTACACTGTACCCACTGATCATTTTAAAGGAGATACTGTAGCTGTAGCTACAACCTTTTCATTAAAACGATTATTTTTTAAAAAAATAATTCATCCACAAAACGTCTAGAGGGGTGCAGAGTTAAATTATTAATTTCATCCTCCCAAAAATAGAATATAAATGATTATTCTATCAATTTTGACAGGTCCAATACAGTCCAATAAAGGTCTGATGGAATACTTTTGGAGTTTTTAATGTTCCTGAATATCAACATGCTTAACTATTTATTTATCTATCATAAACTGAACCTGAACTAGCATAGCCTCATCTTTAGCTCCAATAATATAATTGCACATAAGTACACCCCATGATGAAAAAGAACAATCCATTGTATTTTTGCATACCTGAAGATGCAGAGGATAATAATGGCTGTGATCAGAGAAATGAGGGAAACACTGTGACCAATGGTGTAGCCAATCTTCACTTGCCAGAAAAACTTTCCCTGAAAAGAAGAAGAAAATGGGAAGGGTCAGTTTCTGTTAGTTTTGCAGTAGTTTCTTTCATTAAAAAAGACCCATTTTATAGTGTTTCTTCATTGCATGATACTGGGAGGTTGTGGTTTCATCCAAGAGATTGTAATCATTTTTTCCATACCACGAGCAACATTCTCTGTAAACATGGACAGTTTCTGTCTGTCAGATATCACCAGTATGAAAAATAACCAAAGTTGGATTAAAATCTCTCTTTATTTCTTTTTGGATATATTTCCAGGAATGTATGATCTTCCAACAGTCCAAGAATATATGAGTGAAGTCCCCCACCAACCCACAGTTAATCCAATGTAAACTTGAGTTGAGTTATGACTGTTATTGCCCGACTATAAGCTTTGTATTCAGGTAAGAGCCCTAAACTCAACTGGATGTGTAACAAAGAGTAATTATATCACTGTTTTCCTGTCACTTTTGAATATGCAAACACTGTTTGTAGTTACTTGAAAGGATAAACAAGAATAATCAAATGCAAAAAGGTTCGGTCACCTTATGTGATTTGAGTTTTTTTTTTTTCTTATCAAATTAGTGTCAGTGTCTCCACTAGGACGACAGCTGGTTAACCGGTTAAAACAGCAGATATGTGGTTGTCTTGTGTCTTCCTACAGTAAATCAACTCATTGCAACTTTCTGATTTTATTTATCTATTTGTTTTTGGTTGTGGGCTGATAGACGGCTTCTTTGGGGACAAAATCTGTTTGAGGCAGCAAAATAAAAAATATTACATGCCCTCTATCACTGCTCAACTGGAAAAAAATAAATAAATAAATCTTATTTTACTCAAATCTGAGTCTGCTCTGATCTGGTTTCTCTGTTTTCCAGGTTCAGGAGGCAATTTTATTGTGGCATTTTAACAATATATTTTCAAAAAACATCCCAAAAAAAAGTCCCCACAGTGGGTCTCTTTTCGTATACAAAATCCAATGCAATGGTACAATGATGGAAAGTGAAAAATCCTGCATAAGTTGTTATCCATTTATTATGTCATATCATCCTCCACTTTTACTAACTTATTTTGTTTTGTTTTTTTATTTTGCCATTACTTTGTGGTACTTAATTTGTACTATATGTCCCCAAACACTAAGTCATTCATCACACCTATTTTGCTGAAATATGTGCAAGTTGTTATAGATTAGAAGAATAAGAAGTGTCTGTGATATATGTTACCATGGCATGCAAGGGAATTTAAAAAAAACAACAAAAAAACAACAACAACAACAAAAAAAACCCCACTTGATTAAAAAAAACAGAAAACAAAAAGAATTTTTGAACAACTTTTTGAAAAAGATTAAACCAGTGTGTAGAAAATAAGCTGTCAGTATGACCCCAGAGGCCAGAGGGTTTTGCTTTTCAGCCCCTGGCAAATCTCTCACTATATTTATTCTGTTCAGTGAATGGCAGCAGCCTACAGCAGATCAGACTAACGTCAAAAACAACACTTTATTTTGTTGAAAGGCTGACATGGAGAATCAAAGTGACAGTCTTGTGGATGAGAGACGAATGCTCGGCTGACTGACCTGTAGTACTGGCTTACAGTAAAGCAAACATCCGAAACAAGAAATGTCAGATAAATGGTAATCTGTGTTTGTCCTCGCCATCGATTCTCATCTTTATTTAGACTGAACCTCCCTCTGAAGTCTGCCTAGTTGCTGCACCCCTCTTCACCCTTGAAGCTACAGTAATTGTGGCGGGTTATAGTAAAGGAAACTGTTACTAGCCTGCAAGTGCAGGAATCTCACCAGAAATTTAAAAAGTTGGTGTACTAAGAACAAAGAGTGTCAATAGAAAGCTGAATCACTCATGTTTCTCATTGTCAAGCCTTTGGGCAAGAGCTAAACTCTAAGAAACATTCATTTATATGAAATTACTGGATTTCAAGCTTAGTTCACATATAATTAAAGTAATGTAACTGCAAGTTTTTATCGTTTTATTCCACTGTCAGGAGTGACAGTTCTGATATGATTCCTAGAACTGCAGTCATGCATCTTCCCTTTACTTTACAGGAGTTAATACACCTGGATTTACTGCTGCAGCTCAAATGAACGGTCATAATAAACACCGGACCTTAGAAAGTGCTGGCCTCTTAGCCTCCCTATGTTACTGCAATGCCACTGTATGTTTTGTACTTGATGAAAATAAGATTACGAGCTCTGAATCCTGTGGCACACAGATATCAAGTATGCAGAAAGATGGACATCAAATTCCTTTTAGAGAGCCTTACCCGCTTGGTCCCTCCTGACTTCCTATGCGGCATACTAATGAGGCCGCCTCTGTGACTCAGAGAGCAGAGTGCCCACCAAAAAAGCTTTTACCACCATGGATTGCTCATCCACTCTTCACACTGTTCCACTGTTATCAACACAGACAAGATTAGCTCTCTCTGAAGAAAAACAAAACCAAGCAAGACTAACATTTGATGTATTTATTCCCTTCCTACCCCGGGAGGCACTATGAATAACCTCTCATAATGCCTGATAGCACAAGCAGGAATATAAACTGACCTAGCTTTGTAAATGAAAGTCATGTATTGTACTTCAAGACTGTGGCTCCTCAAGCAAAAAATGAGTAATTCTTTTTTTTTTTTTTTTTCATTTTTTATGCTGTCAGAATATTTCTGACTGTACTGTAGGTCATGAATTCTTTAGTTGAAAGGAAGAAATGTTTTCTGTGAAACACAAACAATACAAAAGCAACCCACAGGCAAATACAAACTGTCATGTTCATTCATGTTAATTTTACTACCGGTAATATTCAGTTTCTACAGTTTATTCCAGCACAACAAGGAGGTTTTATCAACATTTTCCCCGATCAAAGCAGGGCTGCTTTTTAGGAGAAATATTGTCAAAATTAGAAGATTGTGGAAATTGTGAAACATGAACTGGAGGCAATTTCTCTTTGACCACACAACTGCGTGTCGTTTATTCCACAGTTGCTATAACAACAAAAACGGAACTGCTGCGAGGCGTAGCCCGTGGAAGAAAATATCAAACGCTCCGGGAAACCCCGTGCTTAAAGGCACAGCAAACCCCGGCTGGCAGACACAACTGTCCATGGTGAATTATGTATGTCCATATAGTCTACACACGTCCCCCCAGAATTCACCAGGAAAGTGGAACAGGAAAACTGATGGGGGGGCCAAATGAGGCCGCTGCTGCAACTCCGGAAACCTGGGGGAGAAACAGTCGGCTGACCAGGGGGAAACACAGGACCACTGGCGGGTGCAAGGGTGCGTCCTCGTTTGGGTGGCTGAGCCAGGTCCACTGGCGCATCAGAGTCCATGCGGGCTGGCTTCAGGCGGTCCACAGAAACAACCTCTGCTCTGCCATCCATGTCAACCTTGAAATGCTCAGGGCCTCTTGTTAATGTCACAATTGACCTATGGCTAAACCACGCCCCCAAACGCGATGAGCCAATCACAGTGCGCACAGCTATCCCATACACTCGGACATTCTCTGCTTGAACGTCCATTGAAATGCATTGAAGTTAGTCCGTTTTTGTTCGTTTTTATGTATTCTTTTTAGTTTAAAATGGTCAAACGTGTGCATGGGGTACATGCAACTCCGATACTAGGTATCCTGAGAGGCTGGGTGACAGGGCGTATTTTTTTGCCTTTTACCAAGTCACATCAAGCCAAAGTTATGCGGCAGACCACAACATCAACTGAACGTGGATAAAATGAACAAGGATGTCTACATCTGTTCTAAGGTAAGGCAACATCGTATTCGAGGCAACATGTTGCTTGAAAGAAATATGAAGTTACCTTCCCTAACGTTAGTTTAAGTTGGCTAACGCTAGCTAAACATGCTAGTTTTGGTACGTGGTAACGGTACATAAGACGCTGTCGTGTAGTACAGGTGTGGTGTAGTAACGTCGATAACGACACGCCTCTGGCTTCCAAGCTGCAGCCAGACTGCTCCGCTTCCGTGGCTGTTTGATCAGTTTTTGTCAGATGATCACTTTTTGGCACAACAACAGCAGCCGTGCAGCAGTTTGTGCAAGAAACTGAGGGAGCGACACGAGTCACATCCAGAGATTCACAGGCTGATTTCTACTCCCAGTTTAAGACTTCTGAACAATTTCTTTTTGTTTGTTTGTATTGTTTTTATGTTTTTTAATTTATCTCGTCATGGTCTCTCTGTCTGATCACGCGTCTGTTGTCCGTGTTGACAGCTGTCATCTCCCGAGTTGTCACATAGTGCCTGTCACTGAATGTTGTTTGTCCGAGTGAGTGGAGGGGGCGTGGCTTAGCCATAGGTCAATTGTAAACAGGGTTAGGCTTTATAAGTTTAGAACTTCAGCCTAAACTGTTTTGGTCAGGTGATGTTTGCGTGAAAAATGTGTTATGTCTTTTCAAATAAATGAATTTGACCGAAGAAATAAAAACAGAAATAAAAACAGAAAACCAGCTGCCTCTCCATGTCTTTGCAGATGTCTTGTAATATTCAGTAAACCAGTGCAGAGGTGAAATGTTTGGCGGTGTCTCCTCCTGACACTGGCTTCCAATTCCATTAATCAGCTGCTTGTGTTCGCACATGTGACGCCATGGATAAGCACTCTTCGCCCGCTCTCACAGAATAAGACAATGTATGTTTTTGTTTGTCTTTTTTTGTCAATTGAAGTTTGACTCAACACTCATGTTGTGCCAAAACCTATCCAGCGTACTGTATAACCCAACTCTCATATTTGATTAATTTCTCAAGGTAAACAAGCATCCAAATACAGTTATTGTTTGGAGAAAATGTAGGATGTATCTCTCATGGTTCATATGTAAAACAAACAAACAAACAAAAGAAAACACAACAAGCTTTTTATGACTTGTATTGGACATATGTTGTGCCAGGAAAGCACGAAGCTGGATTAAGTCATACTTAAAAGTCTTAAAAGTCATACGTAAAGGTCAGGAGTTTTGCACTGCTCTTTCTCTTTACTTCCTTTAGATCAGGGGTAGCCAACACGGTGCCCGTGAGCACTCGGGTGCCCACAGGGAACACATGAGGTGCCCGCAGGCTCTGCTTTAAAGACAGCCATCACCAATGTATAAAATGGATTGTTATGCTTTTAAAATCCATTTACATTTATGGAGATTTTAAAAAACCAGTACTGAATAAAGGAAGAAAATAAGAAAAAAATTAAAAAATTTGGAGAAAATTCAATGTAGGCAGGCATATATGTGAATTAATGAACCCTTATGGGTCAAATATCAAAGCTATGCGCAAAACTACAGTAAGCGCTGCCTCACTCACTCATTGCTACATGCTAGCGGGCGCAGCTATGATAGAGAACTAAGTCCAGGTTTTAGTGTCTTACCACATAACACACTTATGTGGTAAGACACTGAGTTTAGAATTTTGTGACCAGATTTAGAGACGTTAATGATTTGCTGCAAAAATGTTATACAACTAATTATTTGAAAGATGGAACAAATAAAATGGATTAAGAATAAATAAGTTTTGAGATAAGTGTTGAAATATGTTTCCTACTGTACTATGATAAAAAAAAAGATAATTTTGTGAGAAAATGTCAAGCCAGCCCTTTTAATAAGTGAATATCAATATTGTCATCAAAGGAGAAACCCTGCTTTATTCAAAAAGTTTAATCTGGCAAGTAGCCCTTCGTATTGTTCAGTATTCTCGAAGTAGCTCTCAGATTCAAAAAGGTTGATGACCCTTGCTTTAGATAATATATCAGGCAGCACCGTATAAATTTTCATTCTCATGTGGAAAAAAATTCAACTTATTCTTAACCAGGATTTATTCTGTACCTCACATGTTAAACATGTCTCTGGGCCGCTGGATAGAACTTATTCAAACAAAACTACAGCATATGATTAGCCCTGTTTCCAAAGAATCCACATAGCATGAAGTCAGTTTCATATTTTTCATTTTATGAAAGAAAAAAAAAAAAAAAAGAGTGGAGCCATGCAGCAGGTGATTCAGTTTGCCTAACACAGAACAGCTTGTTTCTCCAATATGTTAATACACTTTTTGTTGTTTATTGAGATACTGTATTTATTTGAAATTGATGTTAATTCCACGTTGTATAACAATCCAAATGAACTCTCTATAAGTCCTAAATTACTGATTTGCTTGCAGGATTACCACACAAAGGATTAAATAAAAAGAAAGCATAGCAGATTCTGGTCATAAAACAATCAATACAGCCATTTTCCCGATAGACCCAAGAACACCCACCCATGGAGTAAAGAAAAGGTGCTCCGATGAAATTACTCCAGCCCACAGACTCTTGACATGTTCTCCCACTGCACTGCCATTCATTCACTATGGGAACTTCAGCTGAGCTTGGAAATGGATGCAATTTACTCACATCATCATTGGTGCTGTTGAGATTGTATCCACAGTTCACAGCAATGTCAATGGGATGCATCTCAGTCCAGCCGTCTGCTGTGCAGGTTTTAGAAAGGTTTCCTGGAGGGAGAGTAGAAATAAAGAGGTCACAGCCACCCAAGCACTAGATTTGCTCTTTCATCAGCCCAGCAGATTCAAAATTGATTCAGCACTGTCTGTGGGAGACACACTGTGACACTTTGGTTTCTCAGATGGTTACAAACAACACAGAACTTTCAAACTCACAAAGTGGAGTATGACTCCACTACAAATGTGAACCAATATTTACTTGTTTATTAACAGAGCCTGCGGAAAGACACTTGACTGATACAGATTTGGAATAACAGAGCCTTATCTTGTCTTTTATCTTTGCCCCACAAATGTTTAGTAAGCTCCAGGAAAAACATAACTAGAGATATCTTCAGAGGAAGGTTACCAAACTTATTCTGTGATGTTTTAAAATGAATCAGTGATAGGTTAAGGTGGTTCATTTTATGCTCTTAGCAATATTTTGGTGAGATATGCTCCATCTTAGCTGTAAAAAACAAACTGAGGAGCAAAGAATGAGCCTTCTGTCAGAGGTTTCTGATATAAAAAAGCATCAAGTTACTGAAAATGGCTATGAATATACAAACAAATGATAAATTGTAATTAAAATTTTGAGTTTACTTTCATAAACTCTTTAAAAGAGCTTTAAAGCACCAGTAGCAGTCTCTTATTTGGTTTATTAATGGAACATGATAATGATTTTTTTTTAATTTATGGGGCATCAAAGCTTCATATAAACAGCTGAAATTTAAATTAAACCTGGACCCTAGTGTGACTCATATATTAGCCGCTGTGTGTGTGTTAGCATAGCCAATTACAACCAGATGTCATCAAATGCAAGTGATGAGTCGAGGAAGAAAGAATGTGCTGCGGGAGGTTGGTGGAGTATTAGTCAATGATGCTCAGTCAGAGAAAGGTCAGCGTGCAGTTGAAATGTCGGGTTATCTCTGCTGTGGCTGCATGTATATGGCATGTCGGGAGCATGTTTACAGTTTTCCTACTAATTACTTGTATTTCATAATGACCTGATTTCTTTCATTAGGAAAAAAATAAGAAAAAAAAAAAACACTTTCATGGATGCACAAGTAAACATCTCATGAAACCGGCGTCCTTCACCTTCTCCTGTAAGAAAATAAGACTTTCCAGGGGATATTTGAACAGACCAGTGTGCATTAGTCAATGCATTTAATGTTTTGATGCAAACCAAGGCAGGAAGGCAGATACGGGGAAAATCTGCGACGTATCTGAAAGCTGAGTGAGTTCACCTTGAATGCAGGACCATTGCTTTGGATCAAAGAACTATCGATAAAACGTGGTGGCTGTGTGCATCTCTATTTTGGATGTGGAAAAGCAATATTACATTGTAGAGCCAACAGAGAAAGCTAGAAAATCAGTTTATGCACGTATCAGCCACTTCACATTTGGCTTTTAGTTTAAAATGTGATGCTATGAAATAATCCCATCAAATCCCATTCTGTGGCAGAAAGATATTTTCTGCCACTTTCAGCTCAAACAACATCATCTTCAATTCTATCTTAGAAGCAAACTGGAGCAAAATAACTCTTCAAGTAATTCATTTTCAACTATTTCAGCAGCAGTGGACCTGTTACGCTGGTTTTGTTTTACATCTCACTTTCATATATTATAATCTGTTATGATTTGTTTTTGTTTGCACCGGCAGAACCCAAAAGTGGATCTACAAATGCCAGAGAAGAGGAGAAGCTTTCACAATGCCACCTCTGACAGTCCCATTACCAGACTAACACTATAATCTGTGAATCCTCATGCAGGAGAATGCTTGTTATTTTAGAAAATGCTTTCAGGTTGCACCGTCTTTGGCCACAGTGATGAGCTATTTCAGACAAGCAAGACAATGCCGTTTACAATACATGGCAACCATGTTCACACATCATCTAAGAGTAAAATAATTACAAACATCACATTTAATTGTGATATGTTGAAGGAAGACAGAAAGAAAAACATAAGGAAACATGCAGTGGATCAGTGTCATCTTATGCGGGGGGACAGATTAAGAAAGATTTGTATTTGTTTTTGATTTACATGCATTTCTGAGTTTGTGGATTTTGGCAGATTCATCGCTGATCCTTCAGTCTCAGTTTGTAGTTTTATATTCCTACAGAGTTTGAATCAAGCCGTTTCTATGCCTGTTTGTATGCACTGTTTGTCGCCCTTGTTTTCAACTTTGCCCTAAGAGAACAAACACGGCCAAACTTTTCTGAGTCTGCTATTTTAAATTAAGAAGCTATTTATCTTTGCAATTGGTTTCTAGAAATTCACACATTCAAATATTGGGGGCCATGAATGTTGCGCTTCCGTAATGATATCTCACAATTAAATGTCCTCTTGGCACGGAGAAACCAATTTTCATTTCCTCGTGTCAGTGCAGTGAAGTAGCTGAGAGGGAAAGTCAAATTCTTTTGCTTCATATTAATTCCAAATCTTCAAAAGTCAGTTTGGGACGAGACGGTACCATGAGGCTGCTGCTCAGACACTGTTTGTAATTCATGGGCAAAAGTCTGACAGCACGAGGACCTCTGCAAACCAAAAATGGTGCTCTTTCTTCAAAGCAACTTAGTGATAAGGCTCTGAAACAAAGAAAGATCAGTGCTACTTTTGCCACCTTTCATCAGGGCACTTCATATTCCCTTGATGTTACTCGACTAGAACTGAAGAGTTTTTGTGATTGAATTTTGTGATTTTGAACCCTGAGTTCACTGCCAAAGAGAAACAAAGCCACTTAAGTGACAAAAAAGATTTTCTGTTTGATCTGACAAATCCATGGCAGCTGCATTTTGAATGATCTTTTAGACAAGGTCCCACACGGCTCATAAGAAAGCATATCTGATGTGTGTTCGGCTTGGGAGTGCAGATAATATCACAGTTTAAATCTTGTATGAGGAATTGCTTTTGTCTTATGACATTTTTAAATGTTGATAATCAGCCCATATTCTTATGTTTTATTATTTAGTCTTGAGTTTTTATTAAATTTTTTGTGTATATATGAGAAATAGTTGCATGGTGCAGCTACACAAACACTTCTGAGTCAGTTCACATCACAACCCACATGTCAGCATGTCCTCGTATGATAAGCTTTAACGTCAGCTGATTGAAGCTAGAAATCCAAACTACTTGATTATAATTACAAAGCGATCATGTTTAGGACCAAAATGTTTGATCTTTTATCATTTGGGTGCGGTTGGTTTGTGAAGAGGTCACATATTCTTACAATGTACCAATTTTAGACAGAAACAAATCACTTCTTTTTAGCTTTCATTGTAAAAGTGCTGCATATTTTCTAAGGACACCACAGTTTTTTAAAGATTTAAGATGTCATGAATTCATGCTGTTTTAGACAAGGGCTCAGGATAGTGCTATAACTCTAACTAATCAGTTGTTCATTGAGAACAAAGTTATTCCAGTGAACTAAGATGTCAGGTTAACTACAACTGAGTCATTTGCTTTACTTTTCTTTAGTAAAGATGTCGGGAGAAGACTGTGTGATAGCTTTGGAGAGAAAAGATATTTTATAAATTCCAACTTTCTCTGTGGTGGGAATGGTCATCTGATGGACTGGGTATTTATTGTGGGTACAACCCTGTTGGCAGTCACATTGTGTAGACCCATCTCTCTTTTGAAGCCTCAATGTAAGAGATTCCAAACCATATAAAACACATTTGGCAACAAGGATTTAGCGTACATAGTTAGTCTCTATAAAATCTCTGAAAGTCAATTGAAAAGTCCTCTGACTTGGCTGAACATGACAGAGTGAGTGTCACTGGATGTGGGAGGATAAAAGACCAACTCTGTGTTGTGGAAAAGATTTGCTGAGGGGCAGCGGCTGTGATAACCGTAGTGGGCAGGAGGCGTATGATCCCAGAGGACAGATGCATTCAGTAAATTAGTTTCATGGTTGCTGCTGCTACTGTGACATGTCAAAATAGAGAAGAAGAGAGCAAATTAACTTTAACAGAAAAAGGAGAGATAAGTTGGTTCACGGTAAAAAACTGTCACTCTCTCCTAATATTTTAAATCAAAGGTAATGCAATTACACAAGAGATACAGATGAAAGTCAGTCATGTTTTTCATCTAAGATAACAGAAAAAGGTTAAGTAAAATGAGTTGTGAATAAAAGAAATATAATGATGCAAAAATATGGAGGACAGTTTCTTTTTTACTTTAGAAATTTACACCAGGCTCAGTCCATGGCACCAACCTGATCTGACCAGGAAATTAAAATACAGATGATTTAAAATCATGTGACTATTGATTAAGTAAGAGATTACCTGTGAATAAAATGAAAGGAACATTAAAGGTGCAAATTTGGCCATTTTACTGCTTCACATTAACTAGCTTCTCATTGTCTGTCTGAAAGGATTACATATTAATCGTATCTAAGTAAATGCTTTAAAACTACTTGGAAAACATTATGGTTCAGCAAATAGTCAAATACATTTTATTTCAGAAAGCTTTGCTCATATTTTCTGAGTGGAATCTGAAGAGCACTGTTTGTGTTCAAAGCTGTCACCAGACTCTTTGGCCATCTTGGAGAAGCATAATCATCCTCTCAGGATTTCCATTCCTACCTCTTGTCAGATGAGGATGAGGATGCCAGTCATCATCAGGACAAATAGATTTAAGTTTTCCTCATGCCATTAAAACACTCCATGGCAGGTAGTTTATTTAATCTGGTGGAGGTAATCTGTCTGCTTATCGTAACGCTGTTCTAGTTGCAGCCCCTTGACTGATTATTTGGCTTATTGGTGTCATAGATCAGTTTTCATGAATTTATGGGATCTTTTTTGTATTTTTACCTCCACCAAGGAGGTTTTGGTAGCATTAGTTTGTCTGTCTGTCTGTTAGCAACTTTACAGAAAAAGTACTCGACGGATTGACCTGACATTTTCACCAGCCGTGTGCCTCAGCCAACGGACAAACTCATTCAATTTTAGTGGTGATCCGGATCACTTTCTGGATCCAGGAATTTTTTTGAAGGATTCTTTATCATTGCGAGATAGGCCAAATTTAGGCATTTTTGCATATAACTCCATACAAATGACCCGAGTATTTGGTAAAAAATTGCAAGGATCTCAATGAGATTCTATAATGTTTCGAAAGTTGATCCGGATCCAGAGAAAATTCCAGATACTATGATCCAGAACTCACAAAAATAAGGGAGTCAAGCAGCTTGGTGGAGGTCTGCGCTCTCCAAGTGCTTTTCTAGTAATTGCATGCATTTTGTTGAGCCTATGGCTTGACAAGTTTGTGTGTTTATGTCAATGTTGTTGTTTGTAAGCTTAAACCATGAACCTTAAACCATCTCTTTTCATTAATATATCACTGCACACTGTGGAAGCTGAGCAAAATCTTAGGAATATCCCCAACAATATTTCTTTAAGGACATCATCAAAAGGCCTAAATACACCTTAGTTTCACCGGGGTCAGCTGCATAACTAAGCACTTATTCTCACTCAACAGGTCCACTTCAAAGTCTTTTTTTCCATTATAAACAGGTTCCCCCACACCTCACACACCAGCTCCAACATCATCCTCCTTCCTAAGCCTCAGCTCCTTATGCCGAAATCCTGTTGACACAACATGTTTGCCTCATCCATCTGGACCTGTTTCCTCAAACACAACCTGCAGGGACGAATCGGTTCTGTGTACTCAGATATAATCCAAACTAAACCCTTATCATTTATCAATCATTGAAAATTTTATTTTGCTGGACCTCATCTGCTGTTGTTAGCTTAGTTGGCTCCAACAACAAACAATTAAATTTGACATCTTATTCATCGTACTGAAACATTATAATTATGAGGATGCAAAATTGAACTTTTTTAAAAACTATTTGGAAGATGAATTCTTTTATTACACAGTTTACACCAAAAACATCAATCTCTCTGTGCAGTCATGCAAATGATTTCCCAGTTTAAAAGCCATAAGAGAGTAAAACAAGAAAAGTTTTACAATTTAAACTAAGGTGACAGATCTGATAAGAGCAGACAGATAAATAAGAAACTAAGGGTTTTTTTTACAAGTCACAACTGAATTGAAAACAAATTAAGGAGATGTCAAAACATGCAATTCACACAAATTATATTGCTTTGTAAAAAAAAAAAAAAAACCCGTCTAGAAACACAAATGTAATACCAAACATAAAAGACAAACAAACTGTCATTGCCTCTTGACAATTTAACTTGACAAAATGTAACAGACAATAACGTTGACATCAGTAGAAATGTCAGTGGGTAAATGATGTCTCAGTACCATGAATAATCTTGTGCAGACATTGTCAAGGGAAGAAGAATCAGTAAACAAATTAGATCAACAACAAGTGAAATGAGTTCATTTAAATGTGCAAGATAACTTTAAAAGGTTTTGATGTTTTAAATTAATCAAAACTGCCTCCATCTATGAAAGAGTGTTTTGCTCAACTAAAAATAGATGAGAAAGCTAAAATGCAATCAGCAAGCAATACCAAAGTAACAATACATCTTTTATGAGCTTTTCAAAGAAACTCTTTGAGATATACTGTATACATTGAAAGAGAGAGTTATCTACTTATAAAGTAGTGGCAAAATTTGCTAGATTTTTTAGGATTTTGATGGGTTGAAAGTGCATCTTCTACCTATGAAGTGTCACATTCCCTTCGTCTCTAATTTGATGTTTTACTCTTGGAGGTGCTAAGGCCTCCAAGATGGAAGTGGGTGATCAGCATGCACAAAAAGCTCTGGGGGGATTTTACTGGCTGTTTAACAAGCTTTTCACACCTACAAAATATGCAAAGGTGAAAGAGCTCACCCCCTTTGGATGAGGGTTTTGAATATAAATGGACAAAAAAACCTTTTGAAAAGCATTTCTGCAAAAACCTTTAGATTGATGACGACAACGAAAGTGGTGAGCAGGACAAAGCTGAAACAGTACATGAAGATGAATTGTTTGCTGTTTCAGAGATGTATTGCAGGTGGAAATGGTGAATGCAGGTCTGGAAATTAAACATTTTGATATAGTTTTTATGCAATACAGAGGAAATATACCGAAATCTATTGCAAAAGCACAGCCAATTCTGTTTGAAAGCTTTGCACCCAAGTCATCCTGCATCTGTAAGTGTAAGTGGTTACTTTAAATAAAAAAGGCCATCATTTTGTATCCTGTAATACTGTCAATAGCTTGGTTTTAGCACATTTCTCAGTTAGGGAGTGAAAAATGAGCACTGGCTTGCTGGGTCACTGAGGCAGGAGCACAAGAGGAGCAGGAAAAAAGCCCCGAGGTGTTGAATTGATATCCATCACTTCACCAATCTGAAAATGACATTCAGAGAGGAAGGAGATGGACTTTAAAGGAGAGGTTTGGGCCAGGTTGCATTTTTCCAAATCTATTTGTGTAACGTGCGTTTAATTCAGTGCATCTAGACACATTTAAAAATGGAGGAAGAGATTATGCTACATTAAGATCTCGGAAAAAAAAGCCTTGTTCAAATACAAATGACATCTAGAGCATCAGATCATAACAAAAGATAGACTATCAAACCACATGATTTCAGGTGGAGAATTAATGTGGGAATATGCAAAAGTCAGTTTCAGGGGGACCTAGGGTCAGGAGAGGTTGCCTCTAAAATTGGAAAATAAGTGAGAAGAGGCAGGTGTGAAACATGGAGGACTGAGAGGTCTTGAGGTCATAAAGGAATGACAGGCCTGACATTAAATGCTGAGACAGTAAATAGTTAAGGAAAAAGATCAAACTAGAAGAAAATGTGTTTTACTAAACTCTACCTTCTCAGTCTCACAAAAAAATGTGGCAAGTACCCAATTGTTCACCCTTCTGTAATGTCACAGTTAGCAGATTGAAATCCCGAGATGGCAACGACTAAGTGAGGAAACGTCCACATGACATCACCATAAACAGTAGCTGTGTTCGAAATCGCTCCCTATCAACGGATGTAGCGCAGTGAGCACGCCATTTTGTAGTGTTGTTCCAATTCTCTTCCCTATTTTCCATCTCCATCGTCCACTACAAAATACCCACAATGCACTGCAAATATAAGCTTACAAGTGATGTACCCTACATTTTACTCCTGTATACCACAATGCAATGCAGCTGTGTTTTGTGATCACAGAAGAAGAAAAATGGTGCTGCAGCGGGAACTGGGAGAGGAGTGACCACTCTTTCATATATAAATGTAAGTAACGTTAAAGTACCGTATTTGCTTTAGTGGCGTTGTTGTGTAGCTTTTAACAATAATGGTATTTCTTCGTAGCAGGGAAGCTGTCTATTGTTCATAAATGTTAGCTACTGCTACTGAACGTCACAGCAATACCTGGCGCATCTGCTGACGTCACCCCATATAGTGTCCGAAATCTCCTCCCGTCATTCCCTACATAGTGTACATGATACAGTGGACTACATCATATACACTATGTAGGGAATAGTGAGTGAGTGGATGATTTCAAACACAGCTAGTGTCAGGCATTGGTACTTTGAAAAGTAATTACAGGATTACTGCCATCAAAATGTAATTCATAATGTTACTGGAACTTTTACTGAATAAAGTTAATTGTTAGACTATTTCTAGTTAATTAAATTTTGACCACCCCATTACAAATCTTTGTCCAGCTCAATTGTGAAGTTAACCAACTTCCTCTGAATGTACTGGCTGCTCTACTTCATTATATACTGTAGTCTGTTTCATGATGTGTACTGTGAAGCTCTGCAGGCTGATAGCAGGAATGACAGTCACAGTATCCTCTTAACAGAGCTTTATTAATTATCATATTTACAAATAAGCAATAAAGTTAAGCTCAATGCATTTGGCTAACTTACAGAAAGGAGCTAGCAAGCACACTAACATAAGGAGGACTGAGTGAGTAAAGCAGATGCAGAGAAATCGGAAATTTTCTTTCCCCCTTTTTCCACCTCGTTTGCTTGGGGAAGCAAAATGTAGACTGTTACTGTAATCTGTCAACAGCATCAAACTACTTCTTTGACAAAGTAGCAGATTATTTACCTAAATTAATGTGCAACACACCATAAAAATTCTTTTGAGCACATTAATGTGCAACTTCACAACAATGTTGTTCATGTTTTAAAGGCACTACAAACACAAACAACAGATGGAATGCTGTAATTGACCAAACCTCAGACTAAGATCTTATATAACAATGAAACAATGACATACTCCTACTGTACTTTAGTGATGTTGGACTCAGACTTAAACCTGAGTATAGTTTTGGCAACATGGTATTACTACTTTTGATCTGAGTTAAATAACTGAAAAGTTCTTGTATTACTATAATAATATTTGGTTCTAGATATAAACAGATGTGGAACACAGAGAAACTTAACTGAAGAGTGCAGACGAGAACAAAGAGGTGATGAATTATCAACATTAAGGCCTTTGTGTGTCTTCCTGTTTACTATGTTACAAGTCCATTTGAATGACTTCATTCTGAAATTTCCTGAAAATCTTGAGCTACAAGTTGTAATAAGTTATCAAACCTCCACAAAGTTACAGATCTGGGCATGAAAAAGTTCCCCTTTCAGCCGACTGCCAGCCACTTACCAGCCACTTACCAGCCACTTACCAGCGACTTGTCTGCTAATTCAATTGCACAGAGAAACACCTGTGTGCCCAGGGGAAACGATTTCAGAGCATAAATGCATGACCAGAACAAGGATGTTTCTACACACCAAGTTTGGACACCGTAAGTGATGGCGTATTTGCGGGACAAGCCATTCAGCCAGTGATAGTGCAGTAATGGTGCATTATTAGTGCACCACTTCTGGCAGAAAAAGGAGGAACTTTTTCATGCCCAGATCTGTAGCTCTGACAAGGGGCAAGATGGAGCAGCAGCGTCAGGGCAAGAGAAACGGTGGAGCAGAGAGGGAAAGACTTAAGAAGAAAAATGCACAGCAACAGACGGAGAACAGTGCATCAAAATAACTGACATGTTTGTCAGTCAGGGAGCAGGTGAGATATAAAGACACTAGTGGTGAAAAGTGACAATAGATGCACACACATCCATCCAGCTAGCTTAATGCTGAGCTGATGAACTAAAACTAGCTTCATTTAAAAAAAAATGAATAAATAAATGAATTGTAACAAAGAATATTGTAGATTTTAGCATAGGGTTAACTATACAGATGTAAGAGAATAGCCTACATGATTATGAATATTGAAATCCTTGTATATTTTATTTGTTTAACTTCTATTTAAGCAGGTAAAAAAAATTGAGATCAAGAAATTATGAACATGTTGATGTTGGCTGTAATTTAGTAGAAGTTGTTACTCTAATTCTAAGCAAATCTCAGGATGAAGAAAAAACAAGCCTAAAAGACATTTTTCACACATTTGTGGTGACGTTCTTTCGTTTTCCCTGTTTCACATCTTCTAAATGCAAATTAAATCACGCTATGGAAACCTGTATAATGCCTGAGGCATGAAGAAAACATCAAAATGCAGCTACATGCTATTTTAACAGTCGTGACTTAATCAGGCTAACATTTCTTCCTAAATATAAGTTTCTGTTTTGTGGTACATCATGTAAAGCTTTGAAAATGCAAGCTCTTGGAATAAGTGTAAATGTAAAGGAAGAAGATGTGTGATGTGTGAGCAGCTGATGTTACATAAGAAATGAAGTACTGTAGACAACAAAAAAAGAAAAAATAAATAAAAATGAAAAAACTGACAAGCCTAAAAAAGACAAACGAGGTCTTCTCTGAGGTACAAACAAGGTCAGAACGAAGTTAGACTTTCTTTGTAAAGACAGCTGAACAGAACACGGTCTCCTTGTAGAGACAAAGGGCGATACAAAAACACATCGTATAAACTGAGCAACAGAATGACGAGGAAGGGGGGATTCAAGTAACTTTAAAGATAGCATGGTTGTTTGTGTCAGATGGGCTGGTTTGAGTTTTTTAGGAAGGGCTGATCTGCGGGGATTTTCAGACACAACCATCTCCAGGGTTTACAGAGAACCGTCTGGAAAAGAAAAAATATCCAGCAAGCAGCAGTTGCCTGGATGAAAATGCCTTGTTGATGTCAGAGGTTAGAGGAGAATAGGCAGACGGGTTGGGGCAGAAAGCAACTCAGATAAGCACTGGTTCCAACCAGAATACCATTTTTGACGGCACAGCGGGTCAAATCTGAAGCAGATGTGCTACAGCAGCAGCAGATCGCCCTGGATCCCACCTCTCAGCTAAGAACAGGAAACTGAGGCTGCAATTCACCTACGATCACTAAAATTAGACAAAGAAGACTGGAAAGACATTGCCTGGTCTGATGAGTATCAATTTTAGCTGCAACATTCAGACAGCAAGGTCAGAATTAGACGTAAACAACATGAAAGCATGAATCTGTCCTGCCTTTAATCAGTTGTTCAAACCTGCTGGCGCAACTGTAAAGTTTGGGGTATATTTTTCTCAACACACTTTGGGTCTCTTACTACCAGCTGAGCATAATATAATTACCACAGCCCACCTGAGTATCGCTGCTGACCATGTTCATCCCTTTATGACCACAGAGTAGCATCTTCTGATATCTACCAGCACCATGCAAGCTCAAATCATCTCAAACTAGTTTCTTGAGCATGACGAGTTCACCGTACTCCAGTGGCCTCCACAGTAGCCAAATATTATTGTAAAACCCAAGTTGGTGGATCACAGAAAAACAGTTACTTCTTAAGTACTCTGAAACAACTTAATCAGGTCATAATGATCAAATAACAGATATGCCGTTTAAAGATTGCGAGCAGAAACGCACGACTAAATGCAACCTGTTGTAGGTGCTAAAGAGGTTAAATAAGAGAGATGAGAGCGTGAATCAGCTTGCAGTAAATTGCTGCTGCATGCCCCTCAGAAAATATTCATTTATGTAGTAATCTACTGCTATGTTGCAATAATGTAGATGATTTTACCTTTCTGTTGGTCACTGAAGTAGCTGAAGTACGTAGGGCAGGTTATTGTCACCACCTCTCCCACTCTGGCTGAAGGCCAGCAAGCGATGATGTCCCACATGCCTTGGCAACCTGCCAGGAGAGAACAAAACACTAATGGCATCACTTGAGTTGAAGCAGACACACACAGATGACAGTGAAAATATGTGTAGAAAACAGGTTTACAGACAACTTACAAGAAATGTGCAATCTTAATGAAATAATTTAAGATGCTTTCCAGTGTAATATCAGTGAGTAGAGTCAACTCAACTCACATATAGTCTTAAATCCTATATCTGAGTTATTTTATTATTTCTAGAGGAAGTTTTAGATCTTTATTTTTTTGTACAAGTTGAACTTTTTGCTGTAACATAATAAATCTTGCTTTGATTTAGCCCTTGAATCTTCTTGAACATCATCTGCTCTGTTCAGATCTGAACAGCATTCACTCTACTGAGGAATGGACAGGTACACAGAAAGTAGACTCCTCAAGCTGTTGTCTCTCAGAGCCTGAATAATCATTTTTCAATTTCTTATTGAACTTTCTTGAAAATCTTTTTTTTTTTTTTTACTTTGTATTCTGTATTTGAAATGAGTGGCACAGCCTTGTGCCAGTTAGCAGCGCCTTACTCTGACCCATTACCCCCACATGAAGCTCAGGAGAGTGTGAAATAACAAAAACAAAAGCAGTGAACTATCTCAAGTCCTGAAGGTCAGACAGGAAATCAAAAAGTTTGGGTGTTTTTTTCTTTGTTTTTTAAATTCATTCAACAGTCTCAAGAGTCATTATGTGACACATTTAATGCTTCATTTACGTAACTATACAGCATAATACACAGAAACTCCAAAACTGGTTGAAAGAACCCCCCACCCCCCTGTATACAGTATAACATGTTGCACAACCATACGTTGTGAACATACAAAAATGCTCTGCTAATTCATTTATTCGGGATGTGACCTTAAAGCGTAACTTCCTCTACCTTCCTGTTGAGGAAGCAGATAGGAGAGCAGAAAAATGAGGGTCATTGCAGCGATAAGGAAAACTGTTTCCACACAAGCCGTCCATATATAATAATGTAATGCAATGTGCCGTATGCTCAGTATGTCCACTGACTTTTTATTAAAATGGGGGCAAATGGAGATAACACTGATGGGGTTTTATATGAATAGCTTTTTGAATGATTTATAAGTCATAGAAAACAAGAACAGCTACCTCAGTGAATCAAGGGAGGAAATAATGTTGTTTTTTTTATTTAGTTTTATGTGGTGCTCCTGTTTAAGGGAATAGATGTATTCTACAGCTCATTTCACTGCGTACAGATGTATTACAGAGGCAATGATTAGACTTCCTATACAAAAGACATTTATCACCTCTGCTCATTGTATAATTTTGTGAATTTGACTTTCAGTGCTGTATTTTAGATAAGTATTTTCATTGACTGCCTTAACACTCACCAAGAACTTTGTCAAATGTGCAGTAAAGTTTAAAACTCTAAGAAAGTGGCTTCCATAGTGTGAATATAAGTTTGAGCACTTCCTTTTTTGCAGTATTTAGATGCACAGGCAATAAATGCTTTGATACAGATAAAACAAAAGGTGATTCTCTGTCAAGTTTAAAACAACAGGTGTAACTTTTTAACATTTCTATACATTTTTTGCGGTTGATTTGGGCAGATTCATGTTGGAAATGGGATTTCAAGGAACTGTAGGAGTGTTTTTTTAAGATTATGTACATTTTAATGCAAAAGCTTTGCAATAAGCATAATAAAATTGAGTTTGCAATTCAATTTCTTTGAAAGAGGCCATTCAGCAGTATGATCATTGGGTGTAGTTTAAGATGCTACTAAAGGTGTTTCTACCCACAAATTTAGCTGATTTAAATGGTCAGGATTAGATGAGCATGTTGGAATATGATGTTGCTTTTCAACAACAGTAACAGGAGAAGCAAAACAGATGTAGAAACCAGGTTCTTACAAGTCTGGTTGAACAGACTGTACCACTCTTACTTCAGAGCTCCTCATTAACTGGAAACTGAGCATACATTGAATATTGATCATTTTGAGAAAGTATTAATTCCCCCTCAAATATGCTATAAATTTTTGAATGTGTGGTTTGAATTATTTCGAGGTTGAATTCATACCTCATAACAGCCAGCTGTGATAAGCTCATGAGTAAATTATGTCTGAAAAAAAAATGTGTTCTGTTTCTGATTGTAATAATAATGCTTTAGCTACAAAGTTCAACGGTGTATATTTATTCTATCTTGCTGCTTCGGCTTCCATAGGCTTTTGAAAATGTTAAATGGCTACAGAGATGAAAAAGTGTTTTCAAGAGTGACCTGAAGTGACGTTCCCAGACGTGCTGTTTTCGCAGCGTTCCTTCTCCAGCTCAATCTCGTTCACCACGTCACACATCTGAACTGATAATACCTGCAAAAGAGGTAGAAGGCACATTTAAGAGTAAACAAAGAAAAAAAAAACATTGTAATCAGTTTAAGGGATTTGCATAAGAATGTATGACACAAAAAGTCACAAATTCATCACATACTAGCATCTGTGGCCTTTTATGCAGTGTTTCTCTATCAGAATAAATATCTGGTTAATAGCAAATGTGCAGAAATGATCTCTATGTGTGTGAAATCCAAACAACGCTCCTTCTTAAAAGGGAAATGCATGCTATCGTGCAAATGGATAAGGAAATGGAGGAGGGAGCCACTGAGTAATCTGCCGCGATTGTTCATCTGTGTCAACAACGGCTGAAAAATGCGGGCTGACAGCCGCTGGCGGAGAGCCAGTGGGCCAATGAAAACGTGTAAGACGTGCAACAAAAGCTTGAGAAGGTCAGGGGAGATGAGCAGAAAGAAGGAAAGAGAAGTCAGCATGAGGCAGAATGTATTTATGAACTCCCTGGGAGCAGCTACACTCTGCTACCATACTTACTGTACTGAGAGTCGTAAATGTCATGATGAGAGGAGTGCTGTAGTGCAGAGCACATGATGTGTTAACAATTGTACAGCTCATGTTCTCTAATTGGTCCTTATAGATGTTTTTAAAGTCTATTGCATGAGCCCCAGCTACCCTGGAGCTGTCACTGCTCTCCTCAGGCGAGACGAACACCCCAACAGCAGAAGCATATGAGCATGTGCATGCCTGTGTGGCTGAAATAGCTTGATCATTAAACTATATACACTAATTTGCAGTATATGTAGTGCAGTGTTAGATGAGTGGAGCAGATGATGCTTCACAACTTTAAAAAGCCACCAAACATAACATAAAAAAATCAAGGGGATTTTTCTAAATGATTTACTTCATCAGTTTTAGTGAACTGATGTGGTTTATTAGCTGCTTACAGATGACTAATGGAGAACAATGAGCTGACTGACAGAAATATTTGTCATTGTGCTCTGATAAATCACAGAGTATAAGCTTTCTGTTTTATGTGCAGACCCACAGAAAACAGAAGAAATAATTCATGTCTGTTTCCTGATTTGCAACTGTAATGCTTAATCTATCGAACTGACAATGAACAAGCTCTGTTCTGGTTGAGCTCTTTGATCCCAACAGAGAGGACCCAACACTTGCGAGTTTTTCAACAAATAAGAAAAAGTTCATTTTTTTGGTGCAAATTATTTCCTGAGTCTCCTCGAGCAACATGGGAGAGCACCAATCTCATTCTTTCAATTAAAAAAATATTGGTCCAATTTTTTCCTACCAATGCTTTCCTCTATTTCCAGAGGGAAAAGTGTGATAAATAGATTGGTAATATCTACCGCTCTGCCTCAGGGACTCAGAAAACTCAGAAAACAATCATGGTTATGCAACTAGTTTAGCTGTACTCTCTCCTCAAGCTGATAAACCTTTAGACCGCACCGAGCAATGTTGCTGTCATAAATCTCCAGCAAATGCTGGTCCGTGTTTGCAAGTCTCCATCAAAAAATGATGTGTCGTCATGGTGCTGCCTGTGATGACAATACTTTGTGTGGAATTTAAACATTTTTTACGCTTTTTATTCTGATAAAAATGGTAACTGCTGTGATTTGGCATGTAAAAATCCATCATGGGATGGATGTCTTGTCATATAACCTATTATATTGATGATGCAACTAAAACAAAATAGATAGATACAAAAAAAAAAAGATTTATTTTAATAAATTTTGGCAATATAGGTGAACAAATACAGCAATATTGTGCTTTTAAACTAAAAATAACTCATACTACATGGATGGTTGCATAATGCTGCTCTATGCTTGCAACCACTGCTTTTGATCAAAGTGGGCACAGCATGATGGCATCTTCAACATGCACTATTAGGGATGTTCGATATTGGCATTTTTACCTATTTCTACCAATATTTGTCCAACACTTCAATTCCAATATTCCATGTCAACTGATACCAATACATGCAGAGAACTGAGAGGTTGTATCTCTCATATTTTGAGAAATAAAGCTATATTCTGCTCAGAGAACAAAGATCCCAAAATAGCCTTAACTCAGCCAGAGAAGTTCATTTTGGACATCTGGCTGCCATATATCAGATACTAGCAGGTATTAGCCAACATGTGGCTAATTCTAATGTTTCTGACAACTTGGTCACTTAACCAACAACTTAAAACCAGACATATTATAAACAGCTTCAAAGCAAGTAAATCTGTAGCAGCAGCAGCTGCACCGTCACATGACTCTGAAAGGAATGCTGGGATATCAAATAAATAATGACAATGAAAACTGTATTTTGCCAGCGTCACAACCACAGCAAAAAACAACTGAAACGACCACTAAAAGAACAAATCATCTTAGAATTGCTTTGCTGATTTCAAGGTAATCAAACTTTTGCTTAGTTCCAGGGAATAAATGAGGAACTAACCAGTATGTAATCAGAAGCTCATCATAACCCAGAAATATTAGGCAACTAATGACTAGTTAATGCTCCGTTTACCAAAAAATCAAGAGAGGTAGTGATCAGGAATGACTTGATAGTTCATAATTCAGAATAAAGTTTAATAATGAGGGGTAAAAATTACAGTTTTCCCTTTTCTTTGTGCAACACGGAGACGCTAAAATTCTGATTGGTCAGCGTGTCAATGTCTTTGCACATGTCCTCTTTCCCTCATCAGTGTTCATTTAATCCTCAGACCTTTATGCAAAACTTTTTTTTTTTAACTTCTTTTCCACTCACTGTTAGGAGTTAAAAGTAGATGATTAAGGTTAGAATCAATTAATATAATTTAGTCTACATGTTTCAAAATACAGAATTGGTCTTTTAGGAGTGTCAACACTACATCAAACACTTTTACTTTTCATATATTCATTCATATTCTAGTCACATGAACACTCCCAGACAGAAAAAGCTGAGGGATGCATCACCATTTCACAATTTGCAAGCCATGGGTTGTGACACTATATGATTTGGGCATGCAGACAAATAAAGCTATTACACAATTTCTGCTGAGAGTGGGCTGAGAGCAGTGAGGATCTGTAAACTTTGATCTCAGATTTTATGACTACTGATTCCGGCCATCAGCGTAAAATTCTGCCAGGACGAATATTGTCATGTGCGAAACAAATCTAATTAGAAAACCATCCTAAATAACACAAGGACGTTGTCCGTCAGTGTAGATTGGAAACCAGTTGCTGTGTGTGCACCTGGTAGTAATTTGACAAATTCAGCACATACTTAATGAACCATGTTATATCTCACTTTCACTTTCCACATTTCCTTCTCTGAATTGAGCTTATTGCCTCACTCACCTTCTCCCTGCAGGGATGAGGTCGTTCTGACACTATCCACACAACTTTGTTCATAGGGATCTTTGCCTGCGACTGATTACAGCAAAAAATCCAACTTATCTGTAGCTACAGCACTGCTGGGAGGTAGAAGTTTAATCTGTGGACTACATCTGAGCAGGGCAACATGCATGCGGGAGGAATCTTCGGTTGATCAGACCTTTCAGTGACCTTATTTTTTATTAGCATCAAAGAGATTGTAGGTCAGTGAAACAATAGTGCTGTTATGGCAGGATTTGGGTCTGTAAGCCCTTCTCAGGGAGAGATGCTATCATCAGGAAAAAAGGGAAATATTCTGCTACCCCAGCCATCCATTTTTATCTTAAGCATTAAAAAGGAGACATTCCACTTAAAGAATCCTGAACTAAAAAGTGTGGGACTTGGATGATACATATCTCTCTTCTTCCAACAAGTGGGAAACAAATGAATCTGATGCTGTTGCGCGGACAGAGAAGTACAGGGGCCTCACTTATATACAGTATGAAAAATGAAGAGCATCAGTATTTAAAGTGTGCATTCACATCAGCTAAAAATGGTGAGCTGAAGGAATAAGATTTATAAAACTGTTCACACGGCTGTGATTTATTAAGGGAAAAGTTCCTTTTTAAGTTCACCTGGAAATGTGCACTCGTGAATCATTTTTCCCCCTTGAAGAATACCAAGAAAATGAACTTTTCTGACCCAGACATCGAAGTGCTTATAAGTCAGGAAGTAACTGCTGTCCTTGAACAATTTTTTTTCCATTTATTTGATTGTGGACGAGGCACATCCATCATGTAGCCTACAGAATAATACCTCTGAATGTATTTCTTTTGTTCCTTGCAATCATGCTGAATGCTGAATGATTGCCACAATCAGCAGCATGCTGGAGATTTTACTTGAAAGAGGGAGTTTCACAGGTTAAATGTGTTGTGATGATGAGCATATTTGGTGGAATGATTGTATGAAAGGCTTCGGTGACTTTGTTTCCAGACTGTTAGGTTATTCAGTCAGTGGTCAAGTATAGTGTCTACATACTGGTTGAGTTGAATGCAGGGGCCAGATTGTGTGTGACAAATGTCGCAGTGTCCTCGGTGTGTATTGAAATACAAACGGAGCTGTTTATCCAGTTATTCTTTATGCTTATTACGGCTCTTTAGAACGCTGTAGAATGCTCTGTTGACTTGAATAGGTTTTCCCAAACATTCCAGCGGTCATGATTTTCGTAAGATGACCGTTAAAACAATATATTGACCGCTGCCAAGGGCAACAGATCTTTTTTTCCTTTTTTCATCTGTGGTGTTACGGTTAGCCTAATATCCCTCTGCATTGCACGTGGTCCCGTCATTTAAAAGCAACAAAAACAGCGAGCGAGCACTTAACGACACCTCGTGACCAAAAATAGATGAAGTTGAACGTCTTTGACGAGTGTGGAGATTTTGAGCGCTGGGTTCAGGCAGAGTTTAAGGATTCACCCTCTCTAAAACAATAAAGACAGTAAAGAAGACCAGTGGTAAGACGCGTACAGCTAACTGCAGAGGAGGAAATGTCCAGTTCAACATACGGAAATAGCTGGTTCTAGCCCAAATTCCAGCTGCTATGACTCAACTAACAAACGTTGCCAAGCAATAAGTGCATCGACTGTGGGGAACTATTTTATTCTTAACCTAAAACATCAAAAAGTTATTTGACCCTCGCAAAAATAGAAGACTTTAATTTGAATTTTATTTTTTGCAAGTAGCCGTATAAAAAGCGGAATAGTATGGAACGCAGGTCATTATCGGGAAATACTGACCTTCAGGCCGAATGCAAACCCTGACGCGAAGCGTAGTGGGCTATAGAGAAGCAGATATTTCAAACTACTGACACTTTTGTTGCTATGCCATTGGATGCAATGCTGAATGTCCATAACTGATGTGGATAATTTCATTAGCTAGCCTCCCTGGTGGGAAAAAAATCTCACAGTTGTTTTCTGTTTACTTAAAGGACCATGTGCAGTTACATGAGTTATCAACGAGATAAAGAGATTTAGCATTAAGCTAATTCCACATGTGGTTCTTAACACAGATAAACATACAGTACAAAGTAAAACATGAACGCACATAACAGAGTACAAAACATATATTGGACTGCATATACTGGACAATATCAAATATCATATATCAGTTTTTGCTGTCAATAAGCTGATTGTGAAAAAAAAAAAAATGCTATGCTGAGTGCCGTAACTTAATGGCCATAATGGTTTTCTGAATTGTTCCCTTGTGCAGTGTCCTTGGATGTTTTGAAAGGTGCTTTTTAAATAAAATGTATTTTTATTATTATTATTATTATTATTATTATTATTATTATTATTATTATTATTATTATTATTATTATTATTATAACTTATTCAAACTTAATGTTGAGGAATATACTTTCCTCAGTCTGCTACTTTTAGGTTTCCTCTTGAATTTCAATAGCTGTATTCTCTACAGCTTACCTTTCCTCTCATCTCTGGTTAGATTATTTTGAAGCTGGACACTTCTTATGAAATATTCATAGCTAAACAGTGTAAATATGACTGCTGGTTTTCATTTTTAATCTGATGTGTACCTGAAACATCTAATATTTAATAAATAAGTAAACTTTCCATGTAAATTCCAAATTCTGGCTTCCTTTTATCCTCTTACCATCTGCAAAGCTGGAATTTACTCAAAAAAATGTTTGCACAGACTTCGTTAGTGCTTTTTTGTTCATTCCACAGTCAAGTTTCGCAAGAGATGGAAAAAATCATTTGACATAAATGCCCAGAGAAGTTTCTGATATATCATTTGGTATCCATCTCAGAAACAGAAAATATCAAGAAGTCTACTGTTATTTCACATCAGTCCAGTTCTGAGGTCTTTACACAACTGCCGGTCCGTCAGAAAATAGATTTTAAAGTTCTGCTGCTGGTCTATAAAGCTCTGAATGGTTTAGGCCCAAAATAAATCAGTGACCTCTTGACCCAGTATGAACCTACTGGATCTGGTCTTTATTAGTTCCCAGAGTCAGAACCAGACATGGAGAAGCTGCGTTCAGCTTCTATGCTCCATGTCTGGAACAAACTCCCAGAAAGTCTCAGATCAGCTGAAACACTGTTTATTTAAATCCAAGTTGAAGACCCACCTGTTCTCAGCTGCATTTACTTAGATTTTATTCAGGAGTTAAAGGAGCCCTATCATGAAAAATGGACTTTGAAGAGCTTTTCAGCCTGTTATTGTGCTATTTCCTCATAAAAAAAACTAAATTTAAGTCGTTTTTTTCTTCATTTGTGCACATTTGAGTAATATGTATGAATATTCAGGCCAAGCTGTAGCTTCCTTAACAAAACTGACTGACACCAGTATACGCAACGAGGTGGCACCAATCACGAAGTGACAAACACGCATGCGCAGCATCGTAGCAAGATGCCCTCTGTTGAACAGAAACTCAGAGAATCCTATACACACTCTGAGGAAGAAACTAACAGCCTGCGGGAAGATTTCCTCAGAATCAAGCAGCCATCAGCTAACAGACGTTTGCTCCAGAGTATTGGAGATTTTTTTCTTTTTTTTTTTTTTTTTAAAGCTCTAGAGGACGGCAAGTTGGGAAGAATGTGGTTGCGTTCAGCGTGGGAGTTTATTTGTTGTACTGGATGAATCGACTTGCCAGAAGTGGATGGATTGTAACTTCAGGAGCAGAAAAAAAAACTCAACTTTGTGTGTGAACTTCACTCATGACAACTTCATGAATGTCGGGCAGTAAAGTGTTTTTTTCTTGGGGATTACTTCTGAAACCTGACGCAGTTCCTACTATAAAAACGCGCATGGACAAACAACAGCACCGGTGAGTGAAACGCATCTCTCAGCTCAATGCTAACTGTCAGGCTATGACTTGTTTGCTAATTTACTTACTTGTCAGGGGTCTCTGTGGTACTTCTGTGGTACTGCGTATACTTCAAACTCCATGTCAGACTCTGGGTCGAGCGCATACAGCTCCATTACAGCTGCTGCATTTTAGCCCGTCGATTGGAGTCCAATTATCCATCAATGTTTACAAATGACATCCATGTGAGCTGCCTGTGCCGGTGCTACAAACAATTCTGTGACCCTTCAGAATCAGTGTCTCTTTAGGGGCGACGGCATGAAATGGACATAAAACATGTTGCAATTGGTCGAGAGCTCCGTGGTTCAGTACAGTCAGCCATCTTACTTCCGTGTTGGAAATTAGACACATAGAAAAATTAATATTTAACACCAAATTAGTTTCTATAGTAACGATGGGAACATGTTTAGCTTATAAATGCCTGTATTTGTCTTTTGGAACGTTTGAAAAGCACGATACAGCTCCTTTAAAATCTGCACGTCTCTATATTCTCTCTTTTTAATCTTAAATGTTTTTAATGTTTTTAATTTCAGATCATGCTTCTACTTTTTTGTTCTTAATATTATTTTTTCTCCCTTTTGTACCCTGCTGTAATGCTTATAATGTATTATGTAGAGCACTTTGAATTGTCCTGTACATGAAATGTGCTATACAAATAAACTTGCCTTGCCTTATTTCAGCTATATAGGACAGTAGAGAAGCATTTTTTTCTGTCCTCTGGTGTTCAGTATTGCAACACAAATTTTGGCTTTATGTCTCTGAAAATACTATCAAAGCTACATAAACAGAAGAAACCTTAAACAAAGTTCCCTCATCAGGGAGGAAAACACACGATAATGGAATGTGTCCAAGCCCTGAGCCTTTAAGCTACTGGGTTCAAGTTTTATTCATTGCAACATGGTGGCTTATTACTCCATACAAGCCTGTATATTATGATAAAGTCAGAGAGAGTGACCAGTGATTTAAAAAAAAAAAAAAAAAAAAGCTCCAGAGTTCACAACAAGTCAGTTTCAGGAGTTGGCGAATTCTTGAAGATGTTGAAAAAAAAAAAAAAAAAAAATCAAATAAAAAGGTACGATGGGGTCTTGATTGTGACTTTTGCTTTAAAATGCAGAAGACAAAATTAAGTGCTTGCCACTTGATGCTGTAAACATGCCAATAATATCTTGAGTTGGGACAGCTCGCCCATTGAGACCAGTGCGTTGGACAATAAATTAAACTGTCACTTCCAAAATATGCAGATGATAAGTAGATTTCTGCAAAGCCTTGGGGGCGAGCACATGCACTGACTGCCTTGGTAAGCAAAACAGCTCATAAATACCTGTCAGCCCTGATAGTTTGTTAGCACAAAGCTCATCACAAGAGCTGCCAGGGTCCCACTGCAGGTTCTTGGTGATTGTTGTCATTTGAAATGGCTGACAGCTTCGCCTTGTTTGAGGACAAGATAATGAAAAATAAAAAAATGGGAAAGGTTGACAAGAAGACAAAAGATGCTTGTGTTTGTGTGTGGCCAGAGAAATATGTTTGTAGTCCACGTCTATCTGACTCAAAAAGAACATATACACGCCTCTGTCGTTAATCTGCTGGTTTCATAAGCCGGGGAGCAAAATGTGTGAATTAATTAAAGAGTGCTCTTTACCAAGCAAACAAGCACAAACACACAAAATGTTTGCTCTTCTGAGAAACTTTGCACATTTATGTATCTTATAAATGCATCTTCTAAATTTCAAAATGAAATAATATCTATTGGTTGCTTGTGCTTTGCCAATAAATTGTTATAATAACCAAAAACATCTTTAATTTTGTGCGTGGATTTTTAGTCATAGAGGCTTAACTTAACTAAAATCAGGGGAAAGCAGCTCTGTCAAATGTGCATACCATCACCTGCAAAGATTAGTAATTAAGATTTTTGGTCTTGTTTGCTTAGTCTGTGCAGCAGTATTAATCTACAAGGCTGCGCTTTTATGTGGCTCCAGCTGAGTGCAGTCATTTTTGGATCTTAGCATAGGTGTTTATAAAGTGCTGATTTAATTAAATCCTCACTTAGATTGTCATTTTATCCAATGGGGTTTCTGCCAATATAATATTCTGTTTTGTGCTTCTTGGGAGGCAACATTCACTCTCCTGTGCAAATTTCATGACATTTACTCTGGGAGCTTTTGTATAATCTATTTAGCAGACAAGAAAACGTCCTTAAGAACAAACATCTGCTCTTTGTTCCCAGGAAGAGAAATTAAAAAAGGTTTTCTGCACACAGTCCCTGAAACGGCACCATTTACATTATGTGGGAAACTGTTACTGCAACTTTTCTTAGATGTATGATGAGTTCAGAGTCAAAATATTAATGTTTATACAGTATTTACCATGCTAATAGTATATGTCATCCCAATGAGTAAATTCACTTCAAATTTAAAAAAATCTACTTATGGTCATTAGACTGCATGTGAAGTAATGCGAACTAAGATTCTTGAATTATATCAGACCTCACCTTCATGTTTTAACCTGGTTTTAACCCTGAGCAGGTGGTTTTGGTGTCTAACGCAACCTGGAAATGATAGCATGTCATGTGTTGCTATGTTGCAATCTGTAAAATTACATATATGGCTGAGAAAAACAATGCAAGTCCAAATCATTATTGTTTTCTACAGTAGCTCTAACATTGTGTTGTTATTGCCTGAACTCAAGCAGGAATTATTAAGAGTGTTTTAGCAAAGTGTTGTTCTGTTGCTGATGGAGTGAAATCACAAAATCCAGTTACCATTCCTGCCTTTTGAAGACTTTCTTGCATGTTAAAGGAAAAATGAAAATGACATTTGACGTTAACTGATATTTCCTTCTTGCTGCTGCCTGGTTTTTATTGGATCCCCCTATTGGTCCTTGGATGGCTTCTTCAAAAGACAGCTGCAGCATTGATACCCAACCTGGGGTCTGGGAACCCCAAAGGGGGTCCCATAAGAGCACAGCAGGGCTCCCAAAGCCTTGACACTTTAGAGCCTGTTAGAGCTATTAAAATTAAGGCCACACAGAGATAAGTTGAGGTATCCACTTAAGTGTTTTATTATTTTGGTTTGGTTGAATCATGGTTTTATTAATCAACAGAACATGAATCAGCCAGAATGCATCGTTTGTGGCGAGAACATGGCATAACACTTAAAACCAAGCATGTTTCAGCAAAGAGAGATCCACATTGTTTTTTGGTAGTGTAGTAGATGAAGTTTCCTGAGGGAACATAGGTTCGGAACCACTAATCAGCACATATCCTGTTAGTAAAGCCTGTAAAGGTAAACCATTTTTTTTTTATGATGATGTTTAGAAAGTTGCTTCTGAGCTCTTTCTGAGGTGCACTTGGTTGCAATCCTAACCTCCAGTTCGTAAGCCCTTGCTCATACATCCAGTATGTATCTGTAAAATTGAAAACTGCTTTTTTTTTTTCTTTTCTTTTTTTTTTTTTTTTTAACTTTTAATGACTTTCCTTCTGAGTCTTTTCGCTACAGCATAGAAATGTTCTGAACAATGTGCAGAGGTAAAAACATCATACTGACCTTATTTAACACAAGGAAAATAACAATAAGCATATTTTGAAAAGAAAAGAAAATCAAATATATCAGTAGTCTTTCTTTAAACCAACACATGCAGAAACATTAATGAAACCACAGAAACATATAGTGCCATCTTGTACATTTGAAACCACTCCAGTTAGATATTTAAACCTAATTAACCAAATAAACATGCATCTAAAAATCAGCTGACTTTCACCAAGAAGTCCAGAATTTACCTCCAAAGAGAGACTACCATCTTTTATGCTATTTCACCTTGAACAGAGCTCATTTCTTCTAACTGCTATACCTGCATGTTCTGGTTAAGTTTTTTTACTCTTTTTTTTTCTTTATTCTATCATTCATTATTTTTTCCTTTTCTTTTTAGTAGATGTATTCATTCAGAACATGTTTCTGCCTCAGTTTCAGACAACTTATCACAGTAACATATTATAACAGATCACATTACGTTCTTATGTTATATATCAAGGAAAAATACAATGGTTAAAAAAATTATACAAAAAATATAAAGGGGATTCAGCAATACTGGAAAAGAAAAACCCTTAAATAAATTACAATGGGTACTTTACCATTTCTTTTGCATGCATGATTTATGTTTTCAAGCTTGAGAAAGGGGATTACATCATAGAGCCATAGGATTTCAGATGGAGCGCTCCTTGATTTGCGGAGAGAAAGTAAATGTTGTCTCGTTACCAGTGAGGACAAAGATAAGACCTTGAGCTGATTAACAGACGGCTGCTTGTATTGTTGTGGAGGACCAAATGAGGCTATATGGGGAGAGAGTTATACTGTAGATGTACTCTTTGTGAAGTATTTTACTGTAGACATTATACAATAACTGCTGAATGAAAAGCATACGAAAGAGATTACAATGAGACTGAATTTACAGCAGTCAATAATGTTAGAAGGTGTTTGAGACAACTGAGCTTTGGAAAAGTGAATGCAACAGAAAATAAAACTTAATTGTATCCAAATAAAAGCAGCACAGATGGAGCTAGCAGACTGTGGTAGACTGTGTGGCAATCCCAGCTGGCGTTCCCAAACTGATTCAACTTTGTCTATTCTACAACAATCCGAAGGAAAGAGTTTACCATACAACTTTAATTATATATATTTTCTATACAATTAGTATACAAGAATTCCTCCCTAACTGTCCTGGAGGCATAAATTGAAAATCAAGAAAAAATTATTTAATACGATACCTTATTAGAAATAACAAAAGGATTAGAGGAAATATTTTAAAAATGCAACATTATTCACTAAATCACACTAAATAATGGTGCATTTTGCAATAAAAATGGCAATGGTTGCTGTTTCCAGCAAAGCTTCAAAACACCCCTCAAATATTACTTAGAAGTTTTAACACTCATGAGGAGGTTTTTAAGAAAATTCAAATTACAAGTTTTGCAAAAGGAATGGAAACAACTTTTTCACATTTATACATCACCAAACATGATGTAAGGGGTTCACGTGACAAGGGGTGAGGTATTGGCAAAGACTTCACTATACAATACATATCACAATACGTGGCCATGTAATGATACTGTACAATAATGTGATACTGTGACACTGCGATATATTGCAATATTCTAGGCACTTCAGAGAAATTTAGAATGCGGCTTGAAATAAACGTATACTGTACATCGGTGACTAAAAAAACAAAATGAGTCAGAATCAATGAAATTTTATTTATCCATGTCCTGTTTACTAAACTTGGACTGGTTTCTTTGCCACTTCGATCTCATAAGAAAACCATTTACAATCGTCCCCCTGAACATACTGCAAATGCTTCTCACTTTGGGAAAACCCAACTGTATAGATGTGTAAATAAAATTAAAATATAGTGATATTGAAAACAACAACAAAAGCTGCAATAGTATAAATGCACACAGATTCATGTGAAAAACAGTAAAACTAAGTAGTAATAAAGTAAAACATTTCAGTCAGTGCATTATAATCTCAAAAAACTAGGTAGTCAATGAAAGCCTGGCCACACTTTCTACTGCGTATAAAGTTTAACCTAAACCTGCCACAGACTGCACATAAAAAGCAGGGACTTATATATGCTGGACTGGTGCAAAGAGAACAACAAAATCTCGCAAGATCTCATTGTTTTATTATGAAATCTCAAAATCTCATTTGTAGAAAATATCAATGCAGCGTTTTTTAATATCAGTATGATATCACCACACAAAATATTGTGATATTTCAGTGTATCGATATTTCATCACAGCCCTATATGTGACCAGTGTATTTCAAGTAAAGATGGCTAGATTTGTATGGATGGAGGAGGAGAATCTTTTGTGAAATCTTTTTGTACACTAATCATAAAAAGTTAAAGATATTTTGTTTTTTTGTGTGATATCACAATGAACCTAAAATGTACAATAACCTTTCCTGGGAAAATTGATTTGACTTTTGCTAAACTTCTGAATGCACAAGCGCAACTGTTCAATGTTTAAGTATCTATTGCAAACAACATGCTGTTGTCCAATAAAATGCTTAACCACAACTACAACCACATCTAGTTCAATGACACCTTGTATCTAAACAGTCCTCTTCATCATACTGTTGACATTTAAACACCATTAGACCAAGACCACATTTAACACATGACATTATTGAGACACTGACATTTTCATGTTGTGGTATACTCAGCTTGAATGTCAAACATAATGATAACATATGAGGTATGAACTTTTTACATTTTTCTGAAATTGTACCTGGCAGTTAGATATCCCTAACTTTTTGTGAGCTGTTTCAGTGAATAATATAGCAAAGAAGAACTTGCACAGTCTCCATCCTCTCAAAGTGAAGTCTCGCAGGACAAGATTTTACTTATGCACTAAAAATGCAATGGAAACTTGTAAATTGCAATTGTACTTTGAAGTTGTAGAAATGTTGCTTTTATAGCCAAAAAAAACAAACAAAAAGAAACACTGTAGTGGAAATGCAGCCATGGCTTACAGTATGTCACCTCCTGAACAGTCATTGGTAAATCAGTCTACTGCTGACTGTCTATTTCTGTAAGATTAATGCTACTGTATCTAAAAAGTTTAACATCTCATTACTTCAGGTTTATACAACTAAGAATAAAAATTGAAGAAAACACTTTGAATAAACTCAGGCTTTTTTTGCAGCTGGTCAGTTATGTTTTATGACATATTTGATGAACCAAGAGATGACGTAGCTTATCACCATGTTCATAATATGTAGAACGGGAATCTCAAATGCCTCAAATGTTGTGATTAGATCAAATTCCATCCGCAGAGCTGTTCGTTGATGAGTCGGGAAGCAGAAGGAGCCGCAACAATTTGATTGAGTTTGGAGATACTGATGGAAAGCTCCTCTAACTTATATCTACAGTACCTATCTACTGCGAACAGAAAAAGAGATTATTATTCCTCACAGATGAAAATTTAATGATTGCTAAAGTAGGGAATCTGAAATGGGCTGTCTCACATTCCAGTTTAGAGCTTTAAAACCATCTATTAAAGTTTAAATAAGTTTGATAAAGTTTTCATCTGGTGACAATAATGTATTACATCTCCATGGTGTTAGACATTATGACTGGGGTGTGATCTGAATATGAAGAGGAGCACGATCTGAAATAGCAAATGGGGTTGGATTTAACTGTAGAAACTGTAGAAAAATAATCAATGCGCAAACAGGAACAGTTTAAAAAAGGCAGAATTCCTTGGTTTCCGGATTATAAAATCACCAAGGATAAATACAACCATTTTTTAGTATAATAAATAGTCTGGGCATAAAAAAAGGCGGATTGACGTAAATGTGACCATAACACATGGCCCTGAAAAGAAGAGGGAAGCCTGAGATATGTTAACCTAATATTTTTGCTTGCTCTTTATGAGTGTTTTTCAACCTTTTGAAGAAAGGCACAAAGAAAAAAAAAACTTGGAGGACGCGAACGACAACAGACAAAGCTGATAGGCTAAAACATTACATTCTATGCAGTATACAGGAAAGGTAAATCAAATGGAAAATAGCTTTTACCACATGACCTAAGGCCTACTATTTTTGCTTCCTTACTACTGGCACTGAAAGAGTTTTGATTTTCCACTCCTTGCAAGCACTAATCTTTGCAACTCATTTGTAATTAAATGGTCTTTTTTCCCCCATTGCATTGTTTGACAGTTTTCCATGGCACACCTAACACCTACTAGTGGGCCTCGGCAAGTGGTTGAAAATACTGCTTTAATGACACATGAGATTCTTAAAGATTTACTTCCATCGTATTTCATTAATATTGCTATGTTCCCCATTATTATTGAATGCATTATGCGTTGTTTGTTTAAAAAAACCTTCTGGTTGCTTTGTTTCAGCTGTTTTGTATGCTAGAAGAGTGGTTTGTGGTCAAATGACAGGCTTTTCTGGTCCTTCTATGAATATCTGTGATGCGAAAAATGAGGCATCTGTAGTGGCTCTATAAATGTATGAAGGACCTCCTCCCCCACTATGTGTGTGTAAAGAGCACATGAATGAGTTTGTTCCACCATGCTAGTGTGGAATGTATGCACTCCACACTGTCACACTAGAAACAGTTAGCTAACTTAGCTTTCAACTCGAGCTAAGTCGCGCTGTCTTCACTTCTAGTGCGGAGGGGAGGGTTGCCTTCCTTCAATGGGAGGTATAAACCCACGTGGGTGACGCCTTTAATGTGACGTGGAAGCGAAAGGCTTTTCCTGATTTGCTCTTCGGTATTGTTTCTATGAATAGGAAACAAGCAGTGGAGGTGACGCACCACTTGCAAGCGCAGCATGTGTAGCTACAGTATGTAACTAGGGGTGACCCCGTAATTAAAAGGAGAAGTTAAACTGGTTTTAGTGGAAGGAGATCTTTAATATAAATAGCATTAAGCCTCTTTAAATGTGAAAGACTACGATGGTTTAAATGGACTCTGCATGCCTTTAATATTCCAGTTAAGGAACCTCAAGAAAATCCTATGGATCACCGAAGCATCAGGATTTTCACAAATTTGTCACATCCGGTTAGGTAAGTAGGGGGAGAAAACATTGCTTGTTGATAGGAGAGCTTTATTCTATCCCTTCCTGTATTCTACTTTGGAAATACCCAGAAGTCACACTGTGTATGGCTGCATAAACATAACAACCAACGGAAAGAGAAGATGTTTTCTCCAGTTCCTGAAACAAAGAAATGCCCTGAACGACGTGCTAAGAGGCTAACAGCTGTCAAGCCCATAAATGCTCACAGTTCATACTGGATCCATAGAAACATCTAACAATATGTCGAAACACTTTGTGACTGATAAAAAACATATTGAGGTCACACTGTTTAAGCCCTGTAGTTGTTTTTGTACAAATAATAAAAACACCATTAAATAGTGGATGTACAGAATAACAGCACCACCCGCTCCGTCCTGTTCCTCAGGACGGACTGTACGATCACATTCATCCAGATTACTGCCATCGATATTCAGTAAGAAAAAAGCCCAAAAATGGCAGAAAAACATTTGCAGTGTTATAAACATTGCACAATCACTGCGTTTACATGCAGCCAATAACTCTTTCATAACCCTTTCATAACCGGAATATTAGCAATAACCTGGTTGCGCACGGCCATGTAAACACTGGCAAAAAAAGAATATGCTCATTTTCGGGTTTTTAAAACCCGAATATTACCCCTGGGTTCTCCTTTTCTAACCGGAATTTTGGTCATGTAAACGCTGATTGGTTTCTCCATTGAAAGTAATATTTAATTGTGTTCTGCGCATGCTCTATCTGCAAGTATTTTTGGTGTTTTAAATAAACTACAGGGAGTATTTTGTACAGCGATCCGTAGTGCTCTGCACAGCTTGCTAGTTTATATATCACATGGCAACACGCATCCCGAGAGGAGCTGGTGTGAAACAGTTACTTGAGGGCTCCATTTCATCTGGTAAAGTTTGGTGAAGGCGTGACAGGATAATTCACTGACTCCAGCCGGAGTCCGTTAACTTCATCATTACAACCGTTCCACAGTCCGGACTTGACACCTTCATCTGTCAGGGGACTGGTGGAAATGGAAAGCATGGATGTGCACAACTCAGCTCCGAGCTGCATTTCCAGCACACGTTTTCTCCTTCTATGCCCGTAAGTAGCTACTGCTGGTGGGTCAGTACCAGCGCTCCGGACTGCAGTCAAGAGGGTCCGCGGTCAAGCCAAGCGGCGTATTAGCTGTAACTCTGAACTTGGCTGGCTTGACCGAGTGGCTCCGGATGGTTCATTTCCACCTTCATATGACGTTCCCCGTGCGTCGCGGTTTGGGTCGGGATATTAATGATTTAGTAATATGAGGAGTAACTCTGTCTGTCACGATGTAAACGGGTTTTCTAATCTTTAGAAACAGAATATTGCTTACCAAATTTGTGGATGTAAACGGTCAATGTTATAGTAAAATCCAATGAGCTTCTAGCAACTGGTAATTTTGGCTTGATCAATGAGTGTAACTCCTGAGAAGTACAGCAAAGAAATACCACCATTTCTTAAAAATCCAGGAAAATTAATATCCAGTCAGTCATTTTCTGTATCGCTTATCCAGTTCAGGGTCGCGGGGGTTGCTGGAACCTATCCCAGCTGTTATCAGGCGAGAGGCGGGGCACACCCTGGACAGGTTACAGGTCTGTCGCAGGGCCAACACAGAGAGACAGACAACCATTCATACTCACTTTCATTCCCAGGGACAATTCAGAGGGACCAATTACCCTAAGATGCATGTCTTTGGACGGTGGGAGGAAGCCGGATTACCCGGAGAGAACCCATGCACACAGGGAGAACATGCAAACTCCACACAGGAAGGCTGCTGTTGGAATTGTTTGAACTCCCTCCCCAGCCAGGAATTGAACCAGAGATCTTCTTACTGTGAGGATGTGGTGCTAACCACCATGCCACCGTGCAGCCCAAATTAATATTCAATAAAGAATAAATGGTTTGAAAACAGGCCTTACCTGATGAAACCAAATACATCACAAGATCAGGAAACTGATCATCAGGCCATTGTGTAGGTTCATCTAACCAGGCACCAGGTGGCAGACTATGGGCTTCACTTTGTCCAGCAGACAGTTTGCTTCAAATCTTTTTCTAACCTTGGCAGTAACACTTTCAATATAACTGGATGACATTTCAACATCATTTCAAAGACAGACCAGCGGAAAAAAAAAACATTAAAAAGGGTGCAAAATGGTTTTTGAGGCTACAGTCCATCTGACGCTGTTCAAATGTGAGCCATGTTTTCACCCCCTTCCTGCTTCGTGATCACGTGAATTCCTGCTTGTGACGTAGGCTCACGCCGATCTCAAGCTTTTATACCAGCCGGGACAGACTGGCTGTAAGGTATACTACAGTAGGCATTTTCCCAGTGGGCCAACATGTCTTTTGGGGGCAGTTTATTTACTGGCCTGACTGGTCCATAAAAGTTGGTAGATCACTGGTCAAACTGATACTGGGCCACCCTGCTGAAACTTTAAACGCCATCACCTTTCATTCAAACAGCTGGCACAGAACTTTGTTTTGTGACCACCGGCCCATGAAACCTCGTTGATCTGCAATACCAGGCTGAACAATGTTAAACTCTCTGGATCGGAGTCAGTGGATGCAGCTTCCTGTCAGAACTAAGGAAAGGAAACGGAGAGGAGGTGCAGAGGAACTGTGTTTTTCTTTCTTTCTTCAACACTGCCTTCACCAGCTGCCATAGATGATGATGATGATGATAGTAGAAGATGTGGTAAGATCTACTGCTTTCATGTCACTAAGGTTCTGTTCGGAGAAAAGAGATCTAGTAAACCCAGTACGTCCAGTTAGCAGTGAACACACAAACTGTTAACAAAATGATGAATTGAATTGAATTAAAAGTATTTAATTGAACTAATAACATGTCAATAAAACAGCTGTTTTATTGCCACAATTTCTCTCCTAACTTTTGTTAAATGAACTGATGGCATCAGCAGGAGAACAGCTGGCTAACTGGCTGCCTTTACTGGTTGAAACAGCAGATCTTAAATCTAGTTATTTAATGTCTTCCTGAACTAAATCACTAAATCTTATTGAAAGTGAGAAGATGATTTCTAAAACACCACTAATCAACATTAAGAATGAGTCAGCAGCTTTTCCATCTGTCATTGGTTGTGATAGTTGGATACTTTTGGGTCAAAATGCATTGGACACAGCTTCTGTATACGTGGTTTATGTTTGGGTTTTTTTTGTTGTTTTGTTTTGTTTTTATATATGTAAGATAGTATACTGTTGTCAGTATGTTATACTGATGCAGCCGTTGGCCTCTTCCAGAGAATTCATGAATTTTGGACCTGAATCCATTATCATATTGAAAAAAGAAATCTCTGTTCAATGTTTTGTTGAACCTGGTTGAGATAAAATCTCAAGAGTAGAGCAGGCAGCAGATACAGACACTCTTTCTACACATTATCCACAGTTTTCATCCGGTCCATCACTACAACCCATTTCTCATGTCTGTTGTCTCTGTTTTCTTTCTCCCTCAAACACAAAGTAGGATGAGTACTGCTCTGATATTCATCATTGTGCTGGAGAATGGATTTTTATGTTATTCACAGATTCAACTTTTTGTAAGTATTTAATGTGTTCACTAGTCTCTCACTGGTTCCTGCAAACTCATGACATGGTTTTAGTGGTTTTAAGTAGTTGCACAGTTGATATTCACATTTAAGGGAGGACAAAGATTTGTGTTCTGCTTGTAAACAGTTAACAAAGATGGACAATCCTTTCCCTCATGTCATGAATTGGTTTCTGAAGAGCTGAAAGTGAAGGAAGTTGGGCGTTCTCACTGTCACCAACTTTGCCGCGTTGCATTTGTCATCACTCACAGAAAATACAAAAATGGGCAAGGAGAGGCCTCGGAGAAAATGACTGACAGCCAACGTACTCTGAGTTAAATGCTAACCTGAAGCTAACAGGACCTATAAAGATTATTCCCCCAACAGGTAGCCTAAAGGTAAGCCACGCTCGAAATAGACCCTTTTCGTATTTTATGCGTACATCACTCGCGCATGCTCGCAACTGCTGATGATGGTCAGAGAGCTTTGGAGGCCCATTGGAATAGAGACTGGCCTTTACGGGGTTAATCACAGCGATGCCGGACTCTTTTTGTATTTTTGACTGCTTTAATGGATGAGGGGAGAATTCTCCTAGATGGGGAATAAGTTTTTACTGGTTTTCCATGAAGAAACACCAGCGATCAGCCTGGATTTTTACATCACCGTGTTAAAACTGGACACATTCACTGCAACTCCCGCTCTGCAGCCTCCTGCTGGCATCAGAGTAGACACTCTGGCAAGGCTGTTCTTATCACCTACAGACATTGTGTGTGTGCTCTGTCTCTGCTCACGCACACACACCACACGATACTGACACACACATGCCACTGCACTGCTGGTCCTTCAACTTCCTCCCACCAGAAATCGGTGGAGGTTGGAAAGATGCGCCCCCTGTTGTTGGCTGCGTCTCCTCTCCCACTGGGCTCTGGACCCCTCCTCCTCCTCACATGTGTCATGATGTTGTGATTGTCTGTATCGTGCTTAATTGTCTGAGGGTGTTTTAACCCATTATCACGTCCTCTGTTTAGAGGGCGGGACAGTGGTTTCTTTTTCTCCCCTCCCCCACCTGTCCCAATGTTTTTCTGTTACCCCTCCTGTAAAGCACTTTGTGTGTCCAATGTCCTATATAAATAAACTTGATTTGATTTGAACTTGATTTGATCTTGCAAAGATGTGGAATATACAAGTAATCTTTTTATGGAAATATCAACGACGACGACAAGAGACAACAGCTCCGGTAAGAGGTAACACAGAGTCAGTCGTCAGGAAATTATGAAGGTAAGCACCGGTGTTCTGTCAGTTTAACATACAATGTCAGATTGGCATAATGTAGCTCGTGTTTAACTGCAGCAGGCAAGCTGTTTGGCCTTTTTTAACATGGGAGTCTATGAGGATTTACTCTGTTTCGCAGCCAGCCCCCAGCGGATGAGGTGTGAAGTGCAATTTCTTAGCACTTCTGCATGGGCTTTGTTGTGCATGATCATAAATGGGCAGGTCTGGGCTAAAATGCCAGGGCTGCTTTTTTGCCTCAATCCAACCCTGCTCCTTAATGATTTGTGGCCATTTCATGAGAAATAAACACAAAAAGAGTTTTTAAAAAAAATCTTTAAAGTCCTGCATTTCACAGCAGCTGGTGCAGCAGACCAAAACACAGCCCAGGTATTTCACAAAGCTGGCAGTGAATATCATTGAGAGCGTATTTGCTTGTTCACCTATTTTTTGTTCGATTTTGACACAAAAGTTACATTAAGGAAAAGATTATGGTTTGCTGTACAACCTTCAGCCCTCCACATCTACCGTGTTTCTCATAAACCCTACAATATGGCGAGGTAAGAGACAGAAAATGAGCTGGAAAATGCAGATAAATCATTTCCATAAATGTGTTGTTGTCATAAATTTCCTTTGAGTACTGTAAAGGAAAAATGCTTTGATGCGCATATCAAGGAAGAAGAGGTTGAGGTACACTGAGCTGCACGTGAACTAGACTGAAGAACAGTGGCAACAGGTATTGCGGATTGATTAATCCTCCCCAGAACTCAGACCTAAACATTACTGAGACAACGCAGGATCATCTTCACAGAAAATATAACAAAAGGCCGCCAACATCTAAAGAGGAGCTTTGGAATATTCTTTAAGAGGCCTGGAAAACTGTTCCTGAAAACTACTTAAAGAAATTACAAGAAAGCTTGTCAAAGGCTGAATTGAAAGCTGAAAATCTTTATACCAAATATTGACTTTCAAGCTTATGAGAACTGTAAACTATCTGGTTTTGCCTTACATTGTGTATTTCCTTTTATGTTTGCACATGCTTCAGTAATTCCTACTCTCCTGGGAAAATCCAAAGTGAGGTGGTTCAAGATTACTGTTAGTGTAGAGCATTTTCTATAGTTATTAACAACAGGATAAACACTGAATTTATATTTCAGGGTATTTATTTCAATCAAATCTAGAACAGCAAACACAAACTGAAGCGTACAAGATAAATGGGCAGATTTACATTCACTATATGGTGTTTCATTCATATGTTATGTTTCAGATTGATGCTAATGCTGCCTGGCTCGTCTGTCTCTCCTTCGGATCTGAAGCTGTGTGCTAAATTGGTTGTTACCTCCGTAGTGGCAGGCGATGGATTAGCTGCTGCTTTGAGTGCACAGTGGAGCAAATTCAATAAAATATATAAAGCCTAACTTTTTAATGAGCAAAGAAGTGTTGATAAACATTTCTGCATGAGTGTGTATGAAAGCACATTTGGATTAACTAATAACAAACAGCTAAAATATCACTTCAAAACACTTTGCCCCTGTTTTGTTTCTTCAGTTTTTTTTTCTCATGAGGAAGACTAAGATGGACAATATGCTATTTTAAGTTGAGGGGGGCAGTAATTTGCTTTAATATGTTGTGTCAAGTTACTGATGTAAAGTTTAAGCACACAACCATCAAGCACAAGTTAATCCTTGAAATTTACCTTACCCTTCACACTGGAACCACAACAGGAAATCACCCACAAGCACTTGAACGCAAACTGTTTAGATGACGATGGGCTCTATTTATTCAAACAGCTGCTTTTGGTGTCTATCAGATGGTTTCGTGTTTATAAGGAAAGGAGAGCAGAAGTCATTATAGCCCAGCCTTGCTGCCCTCCCCCGTCTCCACCTCCCCTCTGCTTTGTGTTAAATCAATAACAGTGACATCCAGCCACGAACATGCACTTTTTAACCACTTATGGGATTTTCTGCACAGCCCTCAAAACCACATTTCTTCACTGAATATATTGATGAAACATGTCAGGGTGGGTTATTGTAAAGCAACTACACAAGACTTTGGGAAAAACACCCAACAAGAGCCACTAAGGTATATCAACAAAGGACGCATCTGGTTGATCTAAAGCAGCAGGACATCTGAGAAATCTGAGATTTGTCAAAGGGGAGGAGAGAGAAATTATCACTCAGCCTCTCAGGTGTTAGCCATTTATTTGAAAGAGTTTCCAGGTGGGCACTAAATGGAACCACACAGAGCAGAAGCCACAGCTATAATCAATAAAAAAAAGGCTTCTTAGATCCTTTAATTTTCACTCAAACATTTGCAAAATTAGAAAAAAACAACAGGCTGCTTTATCTGCAATGACTGTAATTGCACTTGTTATACTGACAGCAGAGCACAGCAAGAGGAACAGCATGAACGTAAACATTTCTGAAAGAACAAAAAAAATGTAATTTGCTCTTGGTGCGTCGAATGAAAGAACTAAACACAAAACCATGCAGAGCAATAGATTGTCTTATATTATTACCAGCTGGGTGGTTTTGGTTTGAGGTGCAGAGTGCTGTTCACTTAGTCTCAAGGACTGTAATTTTAAAACCAGAATGTGCGGGAAAAGCCACAGTGAATGCATTTCTGTACTAAAACTCCCTGCAGCATCACACTGAAAGGTGCCTATTGCCATGTGAAGATGCTCAAAAGCTTTTCATCCAATTACAGAAATCCACAGAGAGTACAGGTTGAATAGTGTCCAGTTTAATCACCATACTTTACCTCTGGGGGAAAAAAATAAATGCATAGTTCAAACATAGTTCGAAACGAATCATGAAACCTGTGTGAGGTCCAAAGGACAAATCATTAAAAACTGGGTTTACAGATGTTAACATACAGAAACTTTCATCCATCACAAGATTTATGATCAACTAAAAGACAATAATGATAATAAAAACTAAGAGTGACCTTTTGCTATAACTTTTTGGGAAACCGTGGTCTGGTCTTTTATCCCTTTGCAGGATTTACTGGTGTAATTTACATTGCACAGTAAGCAGAAAGCAGAGCTGGAGGTAAAAGCAGTTAAAGTCAGATTACTTTTAACCACCCTAAATCACAACTGATTCTGTTTATATGAATTCCAGTTTACAGCAATGTGGCCTTGCCTTAAGGAATCTATTTGAATGGCTTTTACCTTTTTTTTTTTATATAACTCTGTTTGTCAGACTTTTTGTTGCCAGCTCTGAAAAAGAACTTCACCTTCACATGTACTGACTCATTTGCCAATGAAATATGTTTCAAAAGTCAGTCAATTAACAAGACAGTCATTTTTCAAAAGGACTAATAAGATTTAACGGAGAATGTCTTTAAATTCAGTTAATTATATAAAGATGCCATATTGATCTCATCTAATGCAGCTAAAATTAAGCCAATTCGTAACGATCTCGGTTAAACCTTTTACTCCATATTGTTTTCAAGTTAACCCTATTATAAATTTATTATTAGAAATATGCTTTATATATTATGTGCTTATAAAAAAGACTTACTTTTGGCAGACATCCGTACAATAGCAGAAGATAAAGCAGCTGGGGAGGATCCATCCTGTCTCCCGTTCTTTGGCGACGTTTTACGCAATAAGTTTTCTTGTTGCTTCTTGATGCTGGCAAAATCCCTTTCGTATTTTTGCGCAGGTGTAAATTGTAATCGAAGTCGTGTGTATATGTGTGTGTATGTTTGTTCAGTTGTGTGAGGTGAACCGCTGCTGCCGCTCCATCGGACCGCGCGCCTCTGTGCGCTCCTCCAGCTGGAAAGCTGCATCTGCTTAACTGTACGCCCGCCTCTTGCCCATTCACAACTCCACACCGCCTGTCCCGGCGGAGCGCTAACAAGCCTGTCAGCCTACTGCCAGTGGGAGAAAGGTGTCAGTCAGAAAACAACTTATAAATTCGTGTGTAAGTCGTTTTATGCGCCTTTTTTGTTTCACAATAGACACAGACTGGAGAGCCTGGAGCAGAGTCTGATGCTGATTTCGTCTGAGGAGCAAACATCCATGCAGTTATGGATCTAATATGACAGGTGGAATAAACCTTTGGGTGGAAGTAACTTATTATTACACTGGATGTTTGAATCTTTGAACTCCTCCAAGGCTTAAAGTCATTGTTTAGTGTAGCTTACTCACCTCAAACCAGAGAGTATTGGGATTTTTCAACCTAATTCTTGAGGTTTTATCAGCCTACGTTTAAGTCAAGCAATTTTTGAGTATTTGTTCTATTATTATATTTACTCCCAGCCGCTGGGTTATTTGATATTAAAGTATCTGAATCTCACTGACTCATTAGCATACTATCTTGACTTAAACAGTAAAACTAAATACATCTATCTGCTGACATTTTAAAGGTGCAGTGGTGAAAAATAATGTTTACATTCAGCGTTATATGCATTGTGTCCTTAATTGCATTGCATGTCCTAACCATCAAAAAGAAATGCAATGCATAACTGAAAAGGTGGAAACAGCCCCCTACCTTTTGTTGCAGCGCTTCAAACTGAATACCTGCAAGTACTAGCAGTGATGAGGATCAGAAATATGTTTTATGTCATTTTTTTAGGTTTGCAAACATAGCTGAGTCAGAGCCAAGGGTGTTTCTGCTGAGAGCTGAAGAGGAAGTTAATTTGTTAAATGGTAAATAACCGTGGGATGTGAAGGCTGTAAAATAAAGATATGGTGAGGATTTAGATGTCTGGTAACCCTACAGTAGCTGTTTGGGGGGAAAAGGGGACTCACACAAAAGAGATACCTCTGAAAATGAACTCTTTTTTTTTTGTCTATTTCCTGTTTGTCAGTTTAACTCTTAACATAAAACAATAACACAAACCAAAAATAATTTATTGATAGAAAATGAATAAACTCGTGCTGTTTTGTTTTGTTGCACATGCTCTTTACATCAACACATACTGTAATCCCCGAGGTAATCTCAAACCATCAAACCATGGTAAAACTCTTTAGTAAGCATGTTTCTTTCAGTTTAAATTTTCTTGCTTGCATTTTTGCATACATTCGGAAGGTATGAGCAAATATCATCAACCAGAACAACAATGTGGTATGAACATAATGCATGATGACCTGCATCATGTCCTGAGGGTTTTTTTTTTTTTTTTTTCAGTTTTGGTTCAGTAAAGGCCTTCATTTGAAGTCAGCGTGATATGAAAGGGATCACGGAGAGAGAGGGCCTGACATGCAGCAAAAGGCCATAAGCCAGGACTTGAACCCCGGCCAGCAGCATCAAGGAGCTTCAGCCTCTGTACATGGGCATATGTTCAACCAACTGAGCTATGCTGTGTCAACGTTGCATAAGTCTACAAGTTACCATCTACAGTTCTGGGTCAATTTTGTTTATCCAAACCAAAAAAAGTCAGTTTTTCAACTTAACACCTGGCTTTTGGACACATTTTCTCATTTATATTTAGTAAGTAACAGGCGCAGCCTCTCATTTCCATCCATACTGTTATTTCAGTTTGGAGTTTGTCTCAGGTTATAAATGACCTCTAATTTTTTGCAAAACTACAGAGGACGTGAACCTCACTGACATCTGCCACATAAGATAGTAATCAAGATCTTACACCCACTGTGTGAGCATCAGAACCACAGTGAGCTTTCATAATCACTCACATTAAGTTAGTGAGACACACTGACATATACCTGAGCGTGTCCTCAGGGTTAATAAGTACAGCCCTGGAGGTGTGCCCCTCGTGTCTGGAATCCATCTTTAATAAGAGTCAGTTCTGTGACATTACAAATGAATAAAGTAATCATGGAAACATGAAAACAATAGTCATGATATGAGGCCAGAGGTGTAGACCACACTGAACAACAGAACAGGAGGGAGCCTATTGTCAGTGGCCAGCAGCTCATTAACGTAATGTGGGAATAGAGCAGCCTGTTGTGACACAACGGTAAGAAATATGTAAAGAGACATCCATCGAGTAGCTGCTTGCAGAAAGTCCATTACCCAAATTGCACTGGTACATCCTCTTGTTATTGCTAATGGAAAGAGGGTCATCTTAAATAAGAAAATGATAAATAGCATCATTTGCATGACATTTTTAGCATCAACTAAAGGCTTTACAATGTTCTCATTCTTTCATGTAATACTTTCTTCTCTGTGAATGATATCAGGCCTGTACTTATATGTCATCAAGAAAAGACCCATATAATGGTAACAGAGAGAAAACTGAGACGCACCACTTTGTTCAAACATGAGTTTCTTTTTATGAGACTGTCGCTCAGAGAGAGACATGGAGAGGCGGTTGCTGTGGAGACGCACCAAACTGAAGGATACACATTTGTCTGCAGGGTCTTGGAGCACTTTAAAGTCCACCAGCCCTCCCCTGCAGTCACACAAACGCACCCTTCATCCATCTCGACTGCAACACTGGACGTTCATCTTCTTGAGCTGTAGTCACACGCTCATGTCTCTGTCACAGCTGATTGACTGCCACTCACAGCTGACTGGACCTCACAGCTTCCTCTTCTGTCTCTGTGACTGACTTAACCCGACCGAGCATCTCTCTGCATGAGCACATGCATGAATATTGATGAACAAGTAACACGGCGAAGAATAAATCTTCACAGAGAGCAGGCGTGTTTTATTTCTTCTGGTTTTGGTCTATGTGAGGTCACAAGATATTTTTGCTCTAGCCTCACTTCATGGTCAAAGTCTAAAATGAGTTTGAGTGCTGTTATGCTGCCTTTCCCTTTTTTGTGACATGTTATGGTTTTGTGTTGCAGTGAGACCAAATGCTAACATGGAGGTATGGAAAAGTAAAAAAAAAAAAGAGAGAGAGAGAGATAAATTTTTATTCAACTAAACCAAAAAACAAAGCTGCTGGAGTTGCAATAAAATAGTAAAAGAAACGTGAAGGAAGCAAGTCAGAGAGCAGAGCTGGACTAACACAATCTGGCAAATAGAGACACAGAAGACATGGTAGTGAGGAAGGAGGTGACTTGCAGAACTTGCAGAAGTGTATGTTGTAATCAAAGCCATGAATTAACACCCACAAACCCAGCAATAAAATAAAAAGAAAAGAATTGAAATTAAATGAAATGATACAGTAAATAAACTTGTGTGATAAAATGTTTTTAGTTGCACTTATAATGTAGCACAAATTTTGATTGGCCACATTAGGTGGTTATCAAAAAAGTAAAATGATGTCATTTTCACACCTAATAGAGGCCATAATCGAGCTAATAAATCTTTTAGAAGATAAACTAACTAAGATACAAAAGGAAAACCGATAAATAAAAGTTGACTATGACAGAGAACTGAATAAAGAAAATGAAGTAAACAAGGTCGACAAGCAAGGACATAAATAGTCCAATAAGCCCTGCAGACATTGCAGACATTCGTTACACATAGCCTACCGTAGCATAAGAGACCTGTCAATGTAAAAAGCAATGCATGAATAAATAAAAAATGCAGCAGGACAAATAAACACGCTCATAGTTACAAGATTTATTAATGACTTGGGTTATTACATTCTCTTTTCTTTGAGTGTGGACACGAATATCTTATGGATCCAGTCATGACACACTCATATAGCCTACAGCTGACATTACTTCATAAGCCGAATTTTAACTCACTGTTAAGAACTATTGATAGCATGAATGGGTTCAATTTCTTTCTAAATGGACCACGAAAAGCAACTTTTGGGGCAAAAGAGATCATTTGAAATGAAAATAAATCTATATTTTGTGTTATATTTGGACTGCAAGCAGATCCAGCCTTTTATTAAGAGAGATGCCTTGGATCAGTAGACCATGGAAAGCTAAAAGACTGCCACAAAAGATTTCCATCCCAGTAAGGTCAAGAGTCTTTCGGTCTACTGAATTAATCTTGGGCTACCTCCATGTGCGAGGACATGTCAACACTGAATAGGCAATCAGTGAGAGTTATTTACAAAGAGAATTTGATCAAGGATTCATAGAGCTGAAAATATAGTAAATATTTACTTTAAAGATTTCTTTAAGGCTTTCTTAACGTGATTTTAAAAATGAGAGAGTGAATTGAGCCTATATAACAGAGAAGGTTAGTGCATTTTACTCATGCTTTATACATGTGTGTCTGCAAGGGTCACTGTGCATTCATGTGATGTAAATTCCATCACTCACACTGATCCCACTGTGGATTTCTTTGTATGAATCCCCAATGCAAGTTGTGCAAATGCAAAGTAAAATACAATGACGTAATTTCAAATTCTTCAAAATGAAGTGATTTATGTTTATTTATTGCATTTTTCAAATGGGCTGTTGAGCTATTTTTCCAAGGAAACTTCATGAATATAGTCCGTAATGACTTCCACTTCTTATGCTAAGTTAATCAGTGTACATCTATGCAATCACAAATAAAGGTTCATTTAAATAGAATGAGAATGAATGTATGCTATTCACTGAATGATTCTTGGGAGCCACAGTTTTGGGGCTTTGGGGGCTTTCCACAATGGCTCTCAATAACCTTGACCAAAAATGATAAAGAGCGAGCTAATATTTTTGAATAACATTGTAAGTTTTAATAGTTTTTTCATGGAACAGATGCATTGAATTTCCGCTACATACTGTAATACAAAAAGTACCAGTAATATACTTAAATCTATTTCATGTCATTAGCTTGGAAATTAGGGGCTTTTTCACATAATCTCGCATGAATATTTATATTTTTATTTATTTATTTCACATTTTTTATAGTGTCAAATTTCACTGAAGAAAATCTGATTGAAGAAAATACATCTATTATTTTGTTGGAAGTTTCTTTGGATTTCAAATCAGTGTATTCATGCTGAAGGACATAAATCGGGTTCTTTGCCATCTGCCCAAAGTGATTTATTTCAGTGGGAGGTTTTTTTTTTTTTTTTTTTTTTTTATGCCAACTTTCTGTGGCTTTTACAAATGTCTTGTTACCTGGCAACTTTCTGAGAAAAAAGATAGTTATTATATATCAAATCCTGTGGGAGGATAAAATTAAAGACTGACAAGGATTTTTGTTTATTGACCCTAAGCTAGAAGTTTTTAGAGCTGAAACCTAACAAAGAAAGGAAACTGATTTGTGACTGGAAACAGGTTTTAAATTAAAGTAATTTTGGGATGTAAGATCCACTCATGATTTAAGTATGTAACTCAAACTTCAAACGCTCCTTTTGTTATAGTTTCATGAGAAATTCTGTGAGATAATATTCTTGTTTACTTCAATGTGAGAAAGTTGTGTCCAAGAATACAAATGACTAGATTATGTTTAATGACAGATCAAAGCTGTGAGCCTGCCAGTAATCAGGACAGCGGTGCATCAGTGAGTTTGTTAGTCATGTACAATGAAGTTATTTTTATTTTTTCTCTCTAGAAAACCCTTTTATTGTTTTACCCCAGTCGCTTTATCTAAAAATATATGAACAGCTTGTGGATGCCACAAATTGAATGTACAGAGACGAAGGGTGAATCCTAGACTACATCTTTTCCCCTTCCCCTCCTTTTTCCCTTTGCTCTTCAGTTTTTGGAAACTTGTGAAAGTGTAAGTATAGGGCTGTTATGTTTCTAATTTAGGCACTGGGATACACAGCAGAAACTTTTGTTCTTGGACTGCACCACTGTTAAAGCAACCCTTACCGATGTTGCATTCTTACACTATTTTTCTAACAGGGTAAAATGCTATGAATGAGGTAATGGAACTCTGAAATACAAGACAGACCCACCATTAATCAAAATAAAATATTATTCCAATCTCTAAATATTCAATGAAAACTCCAACCAATCCTTGAAGTGGGGTGCACCTCTAGGATTGTCCAACGGACCTGCCTGTCAGACCTTTGATTCTGCATTGGGAGGGAATGAAGGGGTGTGTCTTAGGAGTGAGGCGGGACTGTTTATATTCAAATAATCTTGCTGTGCTTTCTGAAATGCAAGATCGGTAAAGGTTGCTTTAAAGGTAGAGTCCGAAGTCCCTCCAGCGTTTCTGTTTACAAACAACAGTATTCAAACTTAGCGCTCCTCCCTCTCAGGCTAATGGCCGCCTCGTTCTAGCTAGCCTATTCGACTTCAAGCTTCTCCTTCAGAGCTCAGAAGCGGGTACAAGCCAAACTATGATTAACCCTGGTTTTCCAAAGTGCATTATAATAATAATAATAATAATAAATTTTATTTATAAGCGCCTTTCTCAACACTCAAGGACACTGTACAAAGTTAAAAGACATATCAGTAAAAAATGACAGGATAATAAAAACATCAATTAAAAACAGACAAGATGCAAAAATGGAATGAGAGACTATAGACAATAAGCCATTTTGAACAGATGAGTTTTGAGTCTAGATTTGAAGAGAGGTAGAGAGTCACTGTTTCGAATGTCTGGTGGTAGAGTGTTCCAGAGCTGGGGAGCAGAGCGGCTGAAGGCTCGACTCCCCATGGTGCTGAGGCGGTAGGAGGGCACAGTGAGCTGAATAGAGGAGGATTGAATTATCTGAAGCTCTTACCTTTTCTTCGGTGCATCCACAGTGTTTTCTTTCTTTCTTTTTTTTCCTTTGAGAGTTCGAGTGACTGGCGTCTGCTCCAATCATGAGCTTATTTCCACAAAGCGTCATGCTATTAGCTCTGTCATTGGCTGCCGATATAAACAGAAATCTCCACCCAGAAATGTCCCGACCAGACAAAAACAATACAAAAGAGTGAATTACAAGCAGGGGGAGAGAGAGTTGCGTTCAAACGCACCATGGCACGTGAGTAGAGGCCCAAAGGCGGGGTTTGAGACGGATTTCACTTGCTCAAGTCTAATGTTAATTTTTTACAGGGGGAACTTTGGACTATACCTTTAACTTCTATGTTGTGACAGGAAATAGATGCACCCTGTTAAGGCCACCAAGCGCATTAAACCTGGAAATTGTGAGATAGGTCTTGAGGGCCTCATGGGATACAACCTAGTTAAAGGGACTAGGGGCAGGAACTGGGAAAGAATAAACATCCATGTACAGTTTTTTAATACTAATGGGTGATGAAGCATTAAAAAACAAAAAGAACAACCCCACCCACGTCTCTCTCCGTTGCCTTGAACAGGCTGTGTGCTGCATAATGCACTGCGATTCGGTGGCAGAATTTTGCGGTAAATTCAAACACTGCAAGGGATAGTTATGGATTCTTCTGCCGTCGACAAACGATCCAGATAAACTGAATTACACTAAAAAATGCAACCCAGTCTCACTCTAAAACGTGACAGTCCTACATTGGTCCACACCACAATACGTACCTATTTCACAATTTGGCCTCTGAAAACGTAGATCTACTACGTTTTCCCATTCATTCCTGTAGGTCATGTGACTGCAGAGTTTCTCCCAAGAGAACATGACGGATATCTTTTCAACATGAAAAAATGTCACAACGAAGAAAAAGACTATCAGCGTAGAGAACAATGTTATAGCTTCGGTTTGTGCACGCTCCTGTGATGGCTTGGCTCGTGGCTGCAGTTACCCGCAGCGCCAGTCATGAGTCTCATTTCTTAATCTTGCCTCAAGTCCCTTTCATAAATGACAAAGTTTTTGCTTATGTGACCCATTGGTTTCTGAAGAGCTAAAGTGAAGCTAGTTGAATAGTTCCCACCGTCTTAGCTGCGTCGTGTGTGTCGTCACTCCCAGTAAATACAAAAAAAGGCAAAGAGAGGGGTGCTGTGAATGTCGGGGCAAATGATCGACAACCAACAAACTCTGAGCTATGAGCTGACCAAGCCAACATGGAGCTGAGAAAAGCTAACAAAGATAAGTGGGCTAAAGGTAAAGCAAGCTCAGAAAAGCTGTTAGCCGGTGAAAAGACCACTGTTGCGCTACTCTGGTCTTCCCGGGGTCAAGCAGGGAGCTAGCTACAAGCCATCGTGGCAAACGCCAGCATCTGGTCTGCCGTCTGTCAATCAAAAAGGACATGCCCTCAATTATGTGTAATTTCAAGATTAGATAACATCTAAATGGATAGGTTTTAATAAAATTCACCCCTTTTAGAGTTGACATGAAGGTAAACTTGACCTACAGTAGCCTAAAATAATTTTTTTGCACCATGCTGTAAACTTGTTTATTTCTGCTGTGAAGTTGGTCTTTTTAACATGGGACTGCCGCATTGGCCTCAGTTTTCTCCGCCAAAGTTTGCATACAACACATGGCAGTACTGTAATGTTAACATGAAGTCTGGTGATCATTTTCAATTGCTTTCTGTTTTGTTGATTATAAGTAATAAGTAAAAAAAAAAAAAAGTGTAAATTTATTTCATGTTTCAGTCATTTCGCATCATGTCTTGCTGTTTCTGGGTGAGGCAGTTTAATGTGAGACAGTGCAGCCCAGCTAATGTGGAAAAACGTATCTTCACTAGCTGGGCTTCCATTACAACTGGAATTTTGCAAAATCTAAATATCGCAATTAAAAACCACTAATGAAAACACTTGAACATTTAGAAAAAAAAACTCTCAAATATCGCAAAAAAGTTTTTTTACTCATATTAAGTAGTTTTTCTGACGTTTCAATAAAGCAGTTTTTTGCAAAAGTGTAGCCCTGTGGAAACACTTTTTTTTCCGCACTTACATGCCATGAGGCGTGACGTAGGGAGTAAAATCCAGTTATTCCTTCTTCATTATGATGTTTATGATCATTTATAAACATCAACTTTGAAATCGGAGTGATGGGGGAAGGTTTACCTGCCACAAACAGTATAGGCCTATATGAATCGCTGTAACTCAGCAAACTGAGTTCATTTTGGACAACATGGAGATAGGCATGGTTTAAGTTCTTCATGTATTAACTCTATGTCACCACAATTTAATAATGCGTGACCACGGGATGACATCATACGCCTTAGTAGTCTCACGCGCATCAGTCAGGAACTGGGTGCCGGATAAAAGTGGAATACAAGATCAAGAAATGAGATCCACATACCAGAATTTGATCCTAAAGGGGTTTTTTAATTTGTGTTTAGTTTCGGGCGTCTGACCTGGAAGTCACCACGAGTGTTTTTTCCCTGCCAATGTTATCAGAGGGCTCCATACATATGGACTTTGCCTCTGAATTGTCAACCGCTGCCTTCATCTCCTGATGTGGAGCAACAGAAGCTCTAAAACACAAAATGTTTATTCAACTTTCAATTCAATTCAACTTTGTTTAGCGTCAATTTATGACAATGTCACTACAGGGCGCTTATATCTTCATCCTCCTCAAAGTGGACGGGATTTTACGAGAATTACGGCTTACACCATTCAATGGAAACACCTCCATTAAAATGAAACTACCCCTTCAAATTTAAATATTCAACAATCAACTTATCCTGACATGGAGGAATTTAATACTTTGACAGATAGTAGTTTGCTTTGGTGACCTGGAGAAGAACAGAAAGTCCAGCAAGGTCAGAAAAACATGTCAGTTTCATAGACTCATCCCCAGGATGATTTTGCTGCCTGTTGTATGTTAATTTTTAGATGATGTGCCTTGCTGTGGACATGGCACGCATTATTGTAAACATTCACGGTTTTTGCTATGCATGCTGCCCATGGCTTCTTTCATTATGCTGGCCCTGTCATACAAGTTTGTCTCTACAGGACTGTGAGGCAGTGGTGTCATCGGACATCTTCTGGATGCTAATCACTAAAATTATTCTCTTGGATATTACTGTTGGCATCAATATTGCACAAATACTAACTGGCAGTAGTTGGAAATGTCAGTTGTTTTGTCTGCTTGAATGACAATAATTTTTTGACAAATACAGCTTCTTTCATCCTTCATCATGCAATCCAGCAGTGCTCTCTCCAGGTGCTTCTCGAGGACATTATGGAGGAAAATCTATTTACAGTATTTGGATTTTCTGATGAGTCATCAAGCTTAAGCAAGGCTAATTTAAATGAGAGTCCTCATTGTGCTTCCCCACTTCCCCTCCAGCTGTGTAGCAATGCTCTGCATGCTCTGGTGTTCTCATGTTTCTTTATACTCTCAGACAGATGTTTCGTTTTCCTTTATTCCAGCAACTGTGCAGGCTGGATCTGTCCCAGTTGTTTTAAAAAGTATGCACGGAAAGCTGAATTATTGCATCAACATGACTACAGCTGGCTGGCCATGCCTTTCTGCTTAGTTACGTGAGGAGCTCCGTATGCTTTTCCTTCCTGCTTGCCTGCTGTCTGCTTACAAGGTTGGGTTGATCAGGGTCCAGGTCTTTCACTTGCAGTTTCTGTCAAAGTGGTTTTCTCAAACAGACAGATCTTGGAAAAGAGAACTGATGGAGTTAGGACTCAGTCTTGTCAGTCATTTTGTTTGTCATCAGATAGTAAAAATGCCGCCTTAGGTGAGCAGTTCTCTTGACCTTGGTTCAAGCTTCAGGGTATAGAGTACAAAATGCATTCCTGATAAGAATCAGTCACTGGCTGAATTTATTTTTTGTATCACCTTAGAGCTGGACTTGTGACAGATCAATTAGATGTGTGAGAACAACAGGAATGTTCTGTAAAATATCATTTTACACAGCATTTTTTTTTCTTTATTCCACACATATTTTAGTACAGTATATTTCAGATGACAGTTTCATAATTTCTGTAAACATTACTGTTTTCTTATGAATGTTTTCTTTTGAGAGTCAAACAGAATGGTGCCCTAACACCCTCTGTTGCTAGCCTTTGTCACAGAACTTATGTAATCATCCTGACAGAGACTTAATATATATATATATATATATATATATATATATATATATATATATATATATATATATATATGTTTGTATATTCATGTGTCATTCAGCATGACTTTTAAAGTAATATGTTTCAGTAGGACATGAGACATTTTGTATGTTTAACCAAGAGAGCAGGACTCCAACGTGTAATCCAAGAAAAAGGTATTTTTATGTAAAATGTTATCAGAGGATCAATTTTAGTGGGAGTCACAATAATTTTAAACTTAAAGGTATAGTCCGAAGTTCCCCTCCTAAAAAATAAACATTAGACTTGAGCAAGTGAAATCCATCTCAAACCCTGTCTTTGGGCTTCTACTCACGTGCCGTGATGCGCTTGAACGCAACTCTCTCTCCCCCTGCCTGTAATTCACTCTTTTGTATTGTTTTGATCTGGTCGGGACGTTTCTGGGTGGAGATTTCTGTTTATATCGCCAGCCAATGACAGAGCTAAGAGCATGATGCTTTGTGGAAATAAGCTCATGATTGGAGCAGACGCCAGTCACTCGAACTCTCAAAGGAAAAACAAGAAAGAAAGGAAACACCGTGGATGCACCGAAGAAAAGGTAAGAGCTTCAGATAATGCACTTTGGAAAACCAGGGTTAATAACAGTTTGGCTTTTAACCCGCTTCTGAGCTCTGAAGGAGAAGCTTGAAGTCGAATAGGCTAGCTTGAACGAGGCGGCCATTAGCCTGAGAGGGAGGAGCGCTAAGTTTGAATACTGTTGTTTGCAAACAGAAACGCTGGAGGGACTTCGGACTCTACCTTTAACATAACATTTTTCAACACCTAGACTCGTGGTTCCCAGACGTTTTCCTAAAGGGCCCCCTTTTCCCTTTTCATCATGGTCTCCCATCCCACCACCACTACCACATGCACCCACTTGCAATGGAACAAATGAGTAAATGTGTCATGAAATAGTCGTGTTTTGGGTACCTTGAGAATTGGCTGCTACTTCTTTTAAAATCATATGGAGGAAGCAAGTATACAGAATACCTCTTGTGAAGCTTTTTAGACCGGAAAACTGTACACTGCTTTACTGAGCTGAACATTTGCCGACACAGATGCTGCTTTAGTAAAACAACTCAACAACAATTTGCGCCAGTTGAGCTGTTTACTTCTGAGGTAACCCATGGGCTTTTCTTTGTGTTCAGGATGAAAAGTGCTATAACTTGTTTGGTTACATACAGTCAGATGCTGATATTTGAGACATACAACACACTGTGGTTGCATTTCACTGTAAAGTTAATTGATAGGGGTGATTATGGGACTCCATCTTGACTTTTTCACTTGGCAGTCAGCTGATTGGTACCATTGCTCAATCCCTCCACCCATAAATGCAGACTTTTGTTGCCCGTTAAACATGATGCTTTTTTGATGCATGATGACCCCTTTTCAGACACGATTCACGAATAAATATCAAATTTAAGGGCATAAATACTATACTTAAAAATGTGTAAACCTGTGTTCAAATTATATATGGATCTAACACAGTGTGAGGTTGCACTCAGGAATATGTATGTGTGGTTTGTAATTTTCCTTTTTTTGAAAATATTGTGTAACAATCACTTTCTGTGGTGGAATTGATTGTCTGAAATAAAATAAAATAAGTGCATTCATTCGTTCATTCATGCTGTCAAAGCATGACTAATGTTACTCTGTGGAGTTATTTTTATGTTCATTTGCATAAATGAAAACAAAAGAAAATTATGTTATGGACATGAATCAGTACATATGAAAGTGATCTTTAACGTGGTTTAGCAATAGTTTTTCATTCTTTTGTGGGAGGGGAGTAAAAGTCGTCTGCTGCATTTTTTCACAAATTTTCAGTCTTACCATTTTCAGAGGAATATTTTTTTTTTTCTCCTTGTTTGTTTTGCTATTTAACACTGATCATTGGAGCATTAAAAACGCAAATAACTAAAGTGACAAACCGGTGTTTTATCTGCAAACAGATAGCTTAGCAAAGAGCAATTTTTAAACCATATCTTGAGGCACTTTGTTACTAATAGCCTGTTGTAAAGTCACATACTTTGTTCTCATACTTTTAGTTGAATATAAAAAAAAATGCCAGAGTTTGACTGATATGACATGATTTTTTTGGGTCCACAAGGTGATTCCCAGAGTGCAATTAGCTGAAAATTTGTCATATCTCAGCATGGTGCACAGTGTGTCCTTGGGGACTTTGAGAAAACTGGAGAAATGAAGGACAAAACAAATTTCAGGCCTTTGAAACTATCTGCTGTGGATGAACAATATATCTGAAAGTTATATACTTAAAAAATAGGAGGAAAAATCCTGACACAAAACCTGAAAGATGCATCTGACCTGCTTCAATTGATCCATCTACTGTTCGTTGAAGCCTCATCAGAAAAGGCCTCCCAGGAAGATTTGCTGTCAAAAAATCCTTCTTAAGGAAGGGAAACATGGAAGACAGGCTGACATGTGCCAAATGACACAAGAACTGGGCAAATGAATCCCAGTTTGAAGCCCAGGCTCTTTGAAACCGTATGGGATCATCTTGACCAAAGTAAAATGCAGCTCAGTCTAAGACCTTGTGGATGTTAAAAAATATATAAGTGGTATTGTGAAATACAGACTTACACAGTGTTATTCCATTCATATTTTCAAGTTTTTGATTAATTTCTGCACCCATTTCCCTGCCAATGAGTAAAGAAGTTAGGATGCACTCAAGACTTTTGCATAGCAGAACAAATATCACACAAAACAGACACATTCAGTATTTTTCTCTCAAGCATATTCACATTCTATTACTGTCTTTTGTAGATGTAACAACAGTGCACCACAATTAAAAGGAAAGATATGACCAATGACCATCACCATTGTAATCCCTGCTATTGTGGCCATGCAGCATGTTCCCATTAATCCTCCCACTGGCTGCTTGCTCGCTGCACTAAGCAGACGCTTTTCTCCTTCCATTTTTTAAAAAGACAAACTCAAGGTGAAGGTGAGGGCATTAGTGTAGTGTGTCCATACATGTGAGAGCGCCGTTGTCAGTTTGTGATTCAAACATGTGCATCCAGGACTTCAGCCAGCTGAGCCTGGTCAGACTGAACAAAGCAAGAGGAAATTAGCAGTGAATTTCTACACCTATGATATTTTACACGTAAAAACATCTCTATTTTTGAACAATGGTGAATAATCAGCATGGCCTTGTTGATTCAGATGAAACACAATTGTAAATCCAAAACTGAATTCGGAACAAAATATTTGAATGGGAGGTTCTCAGCTTGTTTATTAGTTGTTCAAAAGAGAGCCGTGATACAGCCAACACAGCTGGAACTGAGGCCTGGATCAATATGCCTTGAAACTAACAGCAAGCTTCAGCCAAGGTATATCTGAGGACTCCTTTTTAAGTTTTCCTTCCAAAATATACCCAGCTGGATGCTTCTCCACAGATTGTTAGATTTTAGATAAGGCATTGAGGATCTAAAAGCTCATTGAAGTCATGAAAAAGATTGTAGAGAGAAGATGAGCCTTCAAATCAAATGAGGTCAGAAAAATTTAGCACAGTGGCTGGTACGGGCGTAGAATTAGGTAGAGGTGGTCAAGACATGTTCCTGCAAATATCCAGCAGCCCCTGAGTTGTGCTTCTTATTTTCTATTGCACAAACAGCCGAGAGGTCTGTGCTTATCTGCACACTGCTGCTATAAGTCCTGTCTTATAACCCATTTCAGCTGATATGATGGGCTCTACTCTTTTTTTTTTTTTACTTGCAAACATAACTTGCTTTCCCTGCTAGCAAAAGGAAGAAAGGTGGAGGTCAATGATAATGATGATAACACAAGTTACTAAGTTTTTTTTAAAAAAGGGATGAAACTTATTTCCTTAGCATTCATCAGTGTGTCAGTTAGTCAGGTGGCTGAATTAAAGCTGTCAGGCAATTCAGAGAGAGGAGGAGATGCAGAGACAAGGGAGTTTTAGTGCTCAGAGCTGGGACTTGATCGACATTATTACCTGAAATTTCATCAAAAAGTTGTAATATGTGATACTGAAATGACCACCTGACCTTCACATAACATTTTACCAACTAAGGCAACTTTCACGCCGCAGCTCAATTTAGATTTTTTTGCCCATATGTGTGACTCATATCTATTTTTTTAATGACTGTCTGAACGGCAAATCCAACCCAGGCTGCTTTCAAATGTGGTCCTGGTAAGCACACATGACTAACCCGGGAGTCTGGGATCGACATCAACTTTGAAATTGATACACACATGCTAACAAGTGTCACATCTATACTAACACAGCGTGTTTATGGAGGTACATACAGTATAGACACATGTTCAACTGGATGTTCCATGTGGGCCACTTTAGAATTGTGCACATGTGGCAGTGATTTAATTCTGTCTCTTAATGGTCTCGTTCAAGGTTTCATTATAGTAAGCTGATAAATTTACGTCATGGATTTAAGTACATTTCTATGATTAAGTTTACACCAAAACCTTAAAGGAGAACTCAGTAACTTTTTTACTACAATAAATGCTTTTCGGAATCCCTGTGGGGCTAAACAAAGTGTTTACAGAGCAATTCAATGTTTCCCCCCCTACCGCCGGTGCCTCTGGCCTGCGACCAGCTCTGTGCAACTTTGCCTGCGCCGACCCGAGCAGAACTTGCGACAACAGAAACTGCTATATTGTACTCAGGTCCCCTATCTACCGAGCTGCTTCCAGCTCTGATTTGAACCAGACTACCAGCGCTAATTTGAAGAAAACATTTCTGTAGCTTCACACCACCTAAACACTGGCTCCTGGCTCTCATAACCAACTCTTTGCTGGACCAGAGTGATTCACATAGCTTGCGCTGCCTGGGCGCTGGGTGAAGCATCACTGCTTCAGACTCAATAATCACTTGTTATGTCCGCAAAAAGAAAATAAAAGTTCGTATTCTTACCTGCTACCCGCCAACACCATAGAAAAATATAATCCACGGCATATTTACCCGCAAATCGCGGGTAAAACGTCCTGTTTCAGAAGAGACAGGACTCTGCTATGAGCAGAGGGAGACGAGCTGCTGCTACCAACGTAGCAAAGTAGCATCAACAAGCTAGTAAACGCTTAGAAATATATCCAGGGATCAAAATAGAGGAAAGACAGGTAGAGAAGCCATCTTTGTGCTGTAGGGTGTACGGGGGGTCAAACTTTACGACAGTGAAAGGAGACCACTAGGGGGAGCCCCGAGCTGAAGTTACTGAGTTCTGCTATAAGTAAGCAAGGAAGTTCAGTCATTAATTAAAATATTCCTTTATTCAGTTCAGCCACAAATAAAACAAAAAACCTCATTTTCAGCCTCTAAATAGATCATTTTGCATTATTAACTCCTGCTTGTTCACTCAATAACATGCTGAAATAAACATTCATCATAAGTGCAACAAAATGCTTGTCTTCCAGGAAGGTATGTGGGACACTTTTCTCTACCAATGTCCAAATCAAACCTACACTCTTGGTCTCTGGCAAATTGTTTTATCAGGCTATATTTATTTCCTACACTCAGAGGTCTGAGTGAAGGGCTTTTTCATGTCTTCAGCCTTACAAGAAATTACACAAATGCCATTTACAATGAAGAAGGTAATAGTAATAAAAACAGGCATAATTTTCCTTCAGTGGACAAGCTGCTCTGAAAACGGCCCTGCTAATGCACAAATGAACTTGTGTGGCAGAATTTTCTTATGACGAATAAAACTGTTCTGCACTAGCTGCAATTTGAATACTTTAACCTCTGTTTTCTTTACAAATTAGATCAATTCATGAATGTGACATGAATTGTCACTTTCTTCAGATTTTTTATCCTAGCATCTCAGTTTTCACTGTTCCACATTTTTTAGGAGAAGCTTTCTTTGTTTTGCTCAAAGGTCTCCTCAACATAAAGGACAGTTCGCTTGGCAGTTTTTCTGGCATATAACAGAGATGCGCTAAACACTGCTGGAAGAAGTGAAAGGTAAACATGATACACATGGTACATCATAATGGGGGAACATCTTGGCAATTGACAGCCCACTTGATTTCCTCCCTGGTGAGATCTGGAAGAGCAGCTGTGGTGGAGCCACTCAGCTGTCATCTTTTATACTCTACAACTACACCCTCTCATCTTTGTCCGTCCCTTGATGCACGTCTATTTGATACCTTTGAATTGAGCAAAACGAGAAGATGTGATGTAGCTAGAAGAAGTCCCACTTTCATTACCTATGAAATGAAAATTTACTATACCCATCATCCAGTTAAAACAGAATTGGAATGAATCATAGTTTTAGTTTTTGGCACACTCATTTCATTCTGTAATCAGCTAAAAGACTGAATGTAATTATGTTCCATATAAAAATACCATTATAAACACCACTTTCCCTTTATGCTTGAGGTCTTGAGGGAAAGCTGTGATGTAGTAGCTGTGGGAAACAACTAATGACTGGAGGGATGCAAGCAGGCTGAGAAATGTGTGCCAACAAAGGTGAAGATTAATCACTATCAGTCATTTAGTTTATGCTGTAAACTACAACATCGTTCTCTCTCGTTTTGTTACTGCACGATTGGTTCAAAGAGTACAAGTTAGTGTCTGTAACTGAATGCTAATTTAAGTCCGCTGGAGGCTTTGTTATTTGTCCCAGTGCAATGCTAAGCAGAATGGTATTAGTGGTATGTGCTTGGCTGGCATGGGATACTGGAAGCTTGATGCACTCCAGAGAAAAACTAAACTCGCCGAGTCCTTCTTTGTGTTGTATTTGGCAAACAAGCTGTGGTGCATTTCCACTATTAGCTGGAATGGATTGTTGATCAGACATCTAATTACACTCACACTGATGGCATAAAGCCCCACTGTTAACACATAAGAGAAAACAGTGCAACAGGTCTTTCCTGTCATTAACAAACTCTTTTTTGTTTGTTTTCCTTTTGTTAGTTTTTTTGTTTCTCTTTAAATGTAAAGTAGCAATTTGATTGTCCAGACAAACCTAGACAAGTTTGATGCATTATTACTATCATTATATTATTACCTGAATTTCCTCATTGCTCTTCATTTTTAAGGATATGGTCTATGCTACAGTAACTAAAAGTTAGTAACTGCTTTTGGGGGCTTTCAGCCTCATCTCATCATCGTATAGTCTTCCGAATGAAACATGCCTGCTCAGTCATAGTGCTCAGAACAGCGTACATGCATGTACAGCTAGTTGATCGTACAAGAAGGTTTATTGTTAATATTTTGTATTAAAAATAAAATTTGTACAAGCTTTACCTTTTTTTTAGCTCTATTTTTGGTCTCATAACTACCTGGAGGTGTAACTTTTCCCTGATGTTCACACATTGGTAACTGAAGTTGTTCAGATACTGATACCAGTCTCGGAAATGCCTCTGATAATGCCAAAAATGCTGGTATCGGTATCAGCGCGTATTGGGGTTCAAGCACTGATCCGATACCACATCATCCATTAAAATAGGAATCTATTTACATATTAGCTCTGTTAGCTCTGACAGAGTTTTTCTTTGCCGCTCTTAAAAAGTTGTGCTGTGTTACCGTCTGCAGCCTGCTGTTTTAGAGAGGGGAGGAAGATTTGATCACCTGACACCTGTTAGAAAAGGAGATGATCCTGTAGTAATCATGTCAGTGGTGTAGCAGTATTTCACACTGTTTCTTCCACCAACAAAACTGCATTTAAAAATAAATGGCTTTAATTTGCTGCATTCATTCATGTTTTGCAAAGAGTTTAACCTGAGCCAGGCCATACCACAATAATATTCATATCACAGTTGTGCAGGTGTAACATGAAATATTTTTCTGACATACTGTAGTGGTATTGGTACTTGGTATTGGCCGATACCCACAGCACAATTATCAGAATTCGTATCAGGAAGAAAAAAATGGTATTGGAACATCACTATTAATAACAGACTGTTTTGATAATGATGAAAAGATGAAAACCTTAAATTCAATTGGTGAATATCCATCGGTGGTGGAATATATTGCAAGTAAGCCTTTCAGAAGTCACTATTCTCTTACTGTATTTTTCAGAGTCAAGTCATTTCATATATTTTTGTTTCGTTACTTTATATAGCACAAATTTATACATCCAGCTGGATACCCAAAGTGCTGTACATAGCAGAACATCAAATCTAGAACATAAGACATATTTAAAAATCAAAACTATAATAAGAATAATAATAATTGAGAAGGAAAGGCTTGCACCAAAAGATGGGATGTGGTCATGGATTTAAAGCAGAACTCAACAACTTCAGCTCAGGGCTCTACCTAGTGGTCTCCTTTCACTATAGTAAAGTTCGTACTTCTCTACCTGTCTGTCCACTATTCTGACCTCTGAATATACTTCTAAGCTTTTATTAGCTTGTTGATGCTACTTTTTTACGTTGGTAGCAGCAGCTCCTCTGAAGCTGCTCATAGCAGAGTCCTGTGTCTCCTACAGCGGGTCTGGGACATTTAACCTGTGTTTTACGGGTGAATATGCTGGGAATTATATTTTTCTCCGGTGTTGGTGGGTCGCAGGTAATTATACAAACTTTTATTTACTTTTTGTGGACATGACAAGCGATTATTGAGCCTATTCAGCTGTGAGGCTCAGTGCTGCTCCACCCGGCGCCCAGGCAGCACAAGCTACGTGAACCAGTTCTTCCCTCTGGTCCAGCACAGAGTTGGTTTTGAGAGCCAGGAGCTTGTGTTTAGGTGGTGGGAAGCTAAAGAACTGTTTTTTTTAGTCTGGTTCTGGTTCGAGCCAGCACTGGAAGCAGGTTGGTGGATCGGGGACCTGAGTGCCGTACAGCAGTTTGTGTTGTCGCAAGATTCGTGTTGGGTCGGCCACAGAGAGTTGCAAGCTCCGCTTACGGGCCAGAGACACCGGGGGGAGGGGGGAAACATTAAATGGCTCCGTAAACACTTTGTTTCGTCCCACAGGGATTCTGAAAAGCATTTATTGGGGCAAAAAGTTTCTTAGTCTTGCTTTAAAAGACTTGAAAAACTGCGCTGACCTACAGTAAGGTCAGGGGGAGTGTATTCCAGAGGCACGGGGCAGCAACAGAGAAGGCACTGGCACCCTTGGAGTTTGTTTCTTGGCACAAAACTGTCAGAGATGCGGATGCAGATGCAGCGTCATTTGACGTCACATCCACAGGGCAGCGTGGGAAATTTGGCCACCGAATTGCAGCACATTTTGCAGCACACAGCCTGTTCATGGCAATGAGAGAGACGTGGGTGTGCTCATTTTTTGGGGGTATTTAGCGTTTCACCCATGAGCATAAAAAAAATGGACATGCATGTTTGTTTTTTTTATTCCTGCCTCTGGTCCCTTTAAGTTGTAGTTGCAACAGCAAAAAAGTTGTTCCAGCTGTTGGGTTGCCAGGCTCGCTGCAGATACATCAAGCCTGCACCATGTCCAACAAGTATTGCAGAGGAGTTTTTTAAGTGACAGCTAATGTTAAGCCACGTTGGCAAGTAAGCTAGCTTTCCGATTTAGGAGAAAAGTTGCCATTTCCACATGTGTTCCGATGCCAAGGAAAATTTTAATGTGGGTCCATCTAATGTAGGCTTCACCTACAGTAAATTTACTCTCGTTTTTGCTCCTCTCACTCCCCTTCTGAAACGGAAAACGATATCTCCAGAGCGCTGAAGCAGAGCTTGACTTGCTGACTCCGCCATTTTTCCCAGTGCCAGCCTAGCTGTGCTAGACATACTATTGGAAGTAACATGGAGATCATATTTGGCAACCCGCAGTGGTGGCCTGTATTGGCTTGTAGATGTAAACATAACGCCATTGTTGTACCCATTAAAATTAATTTTATAGTCATTTTCAGGCTGAATATATATATATATTTTAAGGAAATGCTGTACTTTCATTCTACACCCCTCTAAACGCCTCGTAGAGGTAGTACTTTTTAGAAAATATAGCTTTAATAAAACTTTTCCATATTCAACCTTTAAGCATAGTCTTGAGGTCTGACATCCTTTTACCTTGAAGTCCTACATTTGGGTCCTAACAACAGTAACCAGGGATTGTGATCATTTAGGATTATGTTTAGGAAAATAACACTCTTTTATTTAAAGAAGAAGAGGAAGACAAAGACAAAAGATAAGGGAGCTCAGTCTTAGAAGTGAGACACCTTTTGGATCATTATCTCGACATGCTTACTTTTACCATATCACACCCCCTTACCTGCTATTTTTGTTATGTGCACATCAAAAGAAAATAAAATAAAAGAAGAAGTGAGACCCTAGTGGAAAACCATACAGGTAGCAAGGTTAGACCAACACAATAAACTGGAACATAAAACCCTCTGCAGATGTGATTATCTACAAATTCATTTTGTCTTTTTCTTCTTTGATATATAGTTATAAAACATCTGCCACAAATGCTTTATACCATATCTTTCACCACTCGGTGAGTGGCTGATATTCAGAGGAAAGTTTTGGTTGATGAGCAGTATGTGGAAATGCAAACTGGATCAGGAGTAGCTTGATGCATCAGTTTGCAAAGTGCTGCAGCACTTCAAGAAAAAATACAGAGCATCTTTTCATCTGTTAAATCTGCCTCATTAATTCATCATTTCTTTCACTTGCCAATCACAAAGCTATTATTATAACACAAGTGCCAATACTTGAGATAAAAACTTAATTATCTTTCAGGTGAAGCTGAGAGCATCAGTAAGTGACCCATTAAGAAGCATGAGAATGAGTTGCAATTAGTACAAGATGCTGTAAATGCTCAGCTATGATATGATAAGACTTTCTGCCACTTGGCTGAAGGATTTCAAAATGACACCCACACAGCAGGAGTGATGTGACTGTACCAAAGTCAGTGTCACTGTATCCTCCCTCCACTCAAACTCATCAGAGCCTCCAGGTGCTTTCTGTGCATCAATGTCAGAGCTGCTGCAGAGAAAAGCTGCGTCCATCTGTGACAAAGAGCTGCTCCTCAGTCCCTCCTCCCGGGGGAGAAATTAGCTCAGCAGAATACTATTTCACACAGAGACATCACCTTTCACCCAAATGTAATAATGTGTCTGGAGTGTAAAATGGTTATAGCCGTCAACATATGTAATTTGAAGGATTTGACAGCCTGAGAAAGTCATGCGGGGAAGAGTTTTGAAACCTCTGTTTCAATAACACGCTGCTTGATGTTTTGTTAATGTGAATGGACTCGCCATTAAAATTCATATCACTGATGCTCGTGAATTCTTTCAGCAAAACATTTGCACGTCTGAGTCATTAAATATGAATGAAAATAAATGAACAAAATGCACTCCACAAGGGCTGAGGTTGATTTCCTTTTCAAACCTGACAAGCAGTGTTAAAGCTACCGTATAGACCTATAATTGCTGAAGATTTTAAAATGAATTAAACTACCGCTGTTAGTCAGTTCATTCAATCATCCATCAATTCCTCACTGTTTGTATTGATCCAAATTCTAATGACTGTGATTATAGTCTCATTTAAAGCAGAACTCAGTAACTTCAGCTCAGGGCTCCCCTTACAGTGGCGTCCTTTCACTATTGTAAAGTTCGTACTCCCCCACAGCACACAGACATCTTCTCCACCTGTCCATTATTCTGACCCCTGAATATATTTCTAAGCTTTTACTAGCTTGTTGATGCTACGTTGCTACGTTGGTAGCAGCAGCTGCTCAAAGCAGAGTCCTGTGTCTCCTGCAGCGGTACGTTTAACCCACGTTTTGCGGATAAATATGCCGTGGATTATATTTTTCTCTGGTGTTGGCAGGTAGCAGGCAAGAATGCGAACTTTTATTTACTTTTTGTGGACATGGCAAGCGATTATTGAGCCTATTCAGCCGTGACGCTCAGTGTTGCTTCACCTGGTGCCCAGGCAGCACAAGCTACATGAACTGGATCTTCACTCTGGTCCAGCAAAGAGTTGGTTTTGAGAGCCAGAAGCCGGTGTTTAGGTGGTGGGAAGCTAAAGAACTGTTTTGTTAGTCTGGTTCTGGTGCAAACCAGCGCTGGAAGCAGCTCGGTGGATAGGGTACCTGAGTGCCGTACAGCAATTTCTGTTGTCAATATCTGTGTTGGGTCTGCTCAGGCAGAGTTTCAAGTGCCACTTACAGGCCAGAGCCACCAGGGGGAGGGAAGGAAACATCGAATCACTCCGTAAACACTTTGTTTAGCCCAACAGGGATTCTGAAAAGCATTTATTGAGGTGAAAAAGTTACTTAGTTTTGCTTTAAAGGTGTTTTCAAGCCAGCTGGGACGCACAGTTCTTCCAGTTGGTCTTCTCCCAATCTGAATACCACTGGGAATCCTTCAGGAAGGTATCCAAGTGACACCCTAATCAGATGCTCAGTGACGTACTTATTAAACTAGTTTTCAGCTCTGGTATGACTGCTATTGTCTTGCAGTTTTCAAACAGGAAGGATCCCATGTAGCAGAATCAACGATCCTAAAAGAAGCCACAATAGGTGCATTGTTTAAGATGGTCAAAGTCCTTTTAGAAATACTTTTAAGAACACAGCGAGCCAAGTGATTCTACTTTACATTTTCTTTGCTTTCACTCTACATTTTAATAACTCACCAATGCATTATTCAGGTACCGTTCTGCATGTCTTAAAGCCAGAAGGAGGCTCAGTACATTTAACACACTCAGCAAGGACACCCAAAGAAGTGCCTCGGGAGTCAAAATTAAATCCATCCATTTCTGAACGTCAGCACTGCTGAAGCATTTCTCTTAAAAGTCTTTGTTCTCTGTAACAGAAACAGTTAAAGTGGCAACATTACTCTGCACGGTCACTTGTTACTCTTCCAAAACCCTCATTTAGTTTTAGATAATAATGAAGCAGAATTATCGTCAAGTGCTTTTTTACAACCCACTCCAAAATTCACACAACCCAAACTAAGTTTGTTCTCAGCACAGATGCTTCCCAATAGTTTTATGACTACAAAATTTATTGATAACATTATAAACTATTGGAACAAGGGTTTTGAAATCTTTGATGAGCTTATTACAAGCTTTGGGATTGGAGTGAGGTTCATTTCAACAGCATGATGCTTTAAGGCAGCTCTCTTGTTTTTACTATAGTTGGAAGAAGCTGGAAATGATCAGCCTGGAAGAAATTAAGCACATGTGAGTCTTATGTTTATGTGGTTAAAGATTTAATTTGAATTTCTCCCAAAAAAAAAAAAAAAGTGCCAAATACAATGCCCCACAGAGAAGGCTGGCAGGAAAAGATAAGTTTGGCTGCACTACAGTATGTTAAGATGTGACCATGTAGTAATTTCTTAGCACCTTGGCTACATAGTACTATTTTACAACCCCGTGGGGGATGTCACTGGGAGAACCTGCACCAAGCAATTTTATCCAGAATTCATTTAATTGCTTTTTTGCTGATGCTCCATACCTTAAGACAAATTACTGAAATATTGTGGCCATAAAAAAATATCTGTTTGGATTCATCAGTTTTATTTAATATATGCAAATCCTGCACCTCAAGTTCAATACGTTCCAGAAGTTTAAACTGTGGGAGTATGCACAAATGTCAGAGCATCAGTCTGGCAGAGAACTGAGATGAGAAGATTTATGACTCACAAAAAGACAAACGAAATAGAAAATGAATTTAAACAATCAATCTGTATGCGACGCCGCTCAGTACGGTTGGCGAGACACAGACGATACCTGAAGCAAGACCAGCTTGGATGGGGCTTTATAACACAGATGTTCGGATTTTAATTCCATTTCAATCAGTGTTTGTCAACTTCAGTACAAATGAGAAGGTTTGTAATCTACTTTATTTGACTGTGATGAATAGTTCATTGGACACTTTGTGAAAGAAATTTTTATCTAATATTCTTAGAATGAATGAGTCCATTTGAGCCAATATGCATTTGTCAATATAATCCTTCTCATAATAAGTTGTAATAAAAAAAGGGGTTTCAGCCACATTAAAACATGATGCATGCTAAAATATGTAGATTTCCTATTTGTCTTAATCACATAATGCACAGCTAAGCCAAAAAAGAACTTGATCATCATCTTTTCATGATCTTAAAAGTGTTGTTTAAAAAAAACAGAAGCAAACACTAATTTCTAATCATTTGCTGTAACTTTACAGCAGTTCTAACCAACACAAGTAGGATGTTACAACATAAAGTGCAGTACAGTCTTATTGCATTGTTTTGTTTTGGACAGATACACAGTACGCTTATGGCATGATCTTGTAATTACATCACTGCTGGGCGAAGCAAACCATTGCAGACCAGTTTTTTTAGAAAAACAAACAACGTTGACTGCAGGCATGTTGAGCCCCGGCCACAGACAGCTGGTGCAAGCCAGAGGCTCAGTGAATAGATTTACACAAAGATCCTTATATTCTCTGAACTAAAGATGAACTGTCTGTGTTTGCCAGTAGCTGTGATGCTGTCAATTGAATTTCTGTTCCTGAGGATCAGGGTTGATCTCAAGTAGTAGTTTGTTAATTTTGTTAAAGTATTTCTGTACCTTCACAAACAATGTGCAGTCAATTTAAAGCTCTGTGGTGATGCTTCACAATGACAGCAGAAAATTAGATGAATATCTCTTTTGTTTTGTTTTGTTTTTTGCATATATAATTGCTCTAATCCGTGATTTATTTCATGTTTTAGAGCAAGTTGTTGAATATCCCTAAACACAGAGGATGACAGCTTCTTGTTTGTCCTGTAATATCTTTTTTTACATGAAAAAAATATGAAATGAGGTGTAATTACAGTTGTAAATCTGGGAGGATGAAATAACATTAAGTTGTTACACTGTTTACACATTCACTGTGCTGCAATTATACAGCCAAGATTATACATCTTTAGTTTGTTTGTCAAATTTTCTATTAAAATGGGCCAAAATCAGATCCCAGCATGTCTTGTCAGGGCTCCATTGTGGCACAAAAGGAGATCGCAATCAGTATCAGTTCCCTGTCACATAGAGACAATATCCACAAAACAAGAAAAAAAGTCTGTGGTTTTACATCGTCAAACAAGATATTAATTTAGGCTTATTTGCTGTTTGATAACACAGATGCTTGTGCTTATTAGAAAAAACAAATAACAAAATGTCAATCTTGCATCTTGGTTGGAAAACAGCCCAAATCTGGGATAACAACACATGGTTCATATTGCCAAGAAAATAAAATAAAAAGATACAGATCACATAGCGTAACCATGGTGAAAAAACATTTTCCAACTAGAAAAGCACTCGGAGAGCGCAGACCTCCGCCAAGCAGCTCGACTCCCTTATTTCTGTGTGTTCTGGATCATAGTATCCAGAATTTTCTCTGGATCTGGATCTGGATCAACTTTTGAAACTTTATAGAACTCATTGAGATCCTTTCTTGTAATTTTTTACCAAACACTCGAGCCATTTGTATGGAGTTACATGGAATTTTTTTTTTTTAATGTGGCCTATTAGGGTGATGTTAATGTAAGACTGTTTAGGCGTTGGTAAGGAAGTTTGATGTTCACCATGGGGTGTTGGTCAGAACACACAGGACTCGCTAATCACAACAGCACAGTAATGCAACAAACGACAGGAGGAACTCCAGGGCTAGTTAAGGTGAGTGCCTGGATGGAAGTGTGTGGTCTATAAACACAGAAATACAAAGCCGTGAGGAGCATTCGTTCGGCAAATAAACACATGCAAGGTATTATTACTATAAATCCCTGACAGTTAGGACTAAACATGCATATGTGTTCAACTTGAACAGGGTTAGCCTTGGACAGTTACAGTAGCTGGCTTGTAACAGGTCAGCTAGCTTAATAACATAAAAAGGCACATGGTGAATGGAGGAACACTTCTGAATAAGCAAATCAGCTAAATAACATTAAAGGCTAAATAAACATCCTGTTCAGGCAGAAATACAACTAGTTAACAGACGCACACAGTTCACCACATTCAACTGGCTAGAAGTCTGTCCAACACTCATCTGATTATAAGCTCGTCGACATCCATTTGAAAAACCCGTGTATATATGTATATATATATACATATATATAATTTTCCATTTTTATTTATTTTTTTTTTATTTATGCCTTTTTGGAAGGGGTTCAAGGGGAGGGAAAGGGAGGGAGGGGCGGGATAGGGGAGGAGGTAAGGGGAAATAGTGGAGTTGGGAGGAAACTTGATTTTTTTAAAAAGAGTAGGGTGGGAAGCTATGTATACATGTTTATGAAATTATAAAGATGTATTTACTGTAATGCTGTCCCCCAAATAAATAAATAATTATTAAAAAAAACATTCGGTGACAGGCGCTATGTGACCACTCAGGAGATGACAGCTGTCAACACAGACAGCAGATGCGGGATCAGACAGAGACCATGACAAGATAAATAAAAAAACATTTAAAAAAACAACAACAACAACAACAACATTGCTCACAAGTCTGAAACTGCGGGTCGAAATCAAGCCTGTGAAGTCTCTGGAATGCAACTAGTGTACGCTCCCTCCATTTCTTGCACAAACTACTGCACAGCTGCCGCTGTTGTGCCAAAATGTGATCGTCTTCCAAAAACTGATTCAACAGCCACGGGAGCGGAGTAGAGTCTGGCTGCAGCTTGGAAGCCCGAGGCGTATGTACCATTACCGAAGTACAAAAACTAGCACGTTTGGCTAGCGTTAGCTATCCTAAGCTAACGTTTGGGATGTTAAAGATAACTTCACATTTCTTTCCAGCAAAGTGACAATATGTTGCCTAAAATACGATGTTGCCTTACCTTAGAACAGATGTAGACATCTTTGTATTTTATCCACGTTCAGTTGATGTTGTGGTCTGCCGCATGACTTTATCTACAGCAGTTACTTTTCTCGTTTGAGATGTGATTTGGAAAAGGGCAAATTATACACCCCGTCGCCCAGCCTCTCAGGGTACCTAGTGTAGGAGTTGCACGTATCCCATGCACACAGTTTGACCATTTTAAACAAACAAACAATGTTCAAACTTGGTGATGATTAATTATTCATGTGTATTTAATTATCAGATTTGAACTGCTGTTTACCCCCTTAGTTTTCAAGGAAGTAGTAAGGGTGCACTTCATATTCCACACACTCCTGCAGTTTGGCTTGCTTTAGTAAAATTATTAACAGCACATTGTAATATGCCATGTGTTTGGTGTTCAACTAAACTCATTTTTAAACTCTACGTTTTTTTTTTTTTTTTGTTGTTGTTTTCTGTTTTTTTTTGTTTGTTTGTTTTATCCTGATACGTAAAATCTTGCAATTTAAAGAGGCTGCTTTTTTATTTTTGACTAACTATATGAGCATCGAAGCCACTTGTAGCCTGATATTGTTTTTAAGTTCTCATGAAGCACTTTGTGGACTCTTATATGATACAGCATATTGACATGTTTTCAGTTAAAATAAACTTAATTGGAAAGAAATTATCAAAGACAGCTCAACAAGCATCCAGCAATCTACACAACCACATTCAGAGTTTAATTTTGAACATTGCTGGTAATTAATATGCTAATTTACATATCACTGCATCTTGAAGCAAACAGAAAATAATTACTTCAGCAGCCAAATTTTCAAAATGGTAAATTTGGTCATTAGTGTGTTGAATTAGTTTTTAAAGGTTGGCAGCTATCTCGGGTCTTCACAGCATTTTTCCTAAATTAACTAGATTGTTAAATAAAGACTTATCTGATCACATGAATAGACTCACATGTAAATTACTTCAGAACTGTAAAGTTTTATTGTAAAATAACAGTAAAGACCTGGCAGCAGGGTTGCCATTATGTTATTGTAAAATTAGCATTTTTTTACTGTCATTAAAATTTACAGTTTTGTACTGTTATTGAAAAATACAGTATGTGGCAGTTTTATTGCTTTCCTGTGTTAAATAACAGTAAACAACTGGCAGCATGGTTGCCATTACGTTACTGTAAAAATAAACATGTTTTGTTGTCATTAATATTCAGTTCTGTACCGTTATTGAAAAATACACAATTCACTGTTTTGTAAAGATTACTTTCACGATACATTCTCAAAATCTACAAACTAAAACAAAATGTGCCTTCTGAATTTTAAAACAGATCAGCGTGTACCTGCAATGGGGGAAAAAAAACACAGCTTCTTTATGCACTTTGACTTTTTATTAATTTAAGCGGGAATTTAGAATGTTCATACATTCAAAAAGCACTTTCTTAACTCCCCCCACACACACACACACAAAAAAAAAACAAACAAAAAAAACAAAAACAAAATAAAACTCACTCAGATTTGTGTGCCCTTTGTATTCGCTTGTAGTATCAACATATTCTAATGTGGCCTAAGAACATAAAAATCCAAACAAAGGTATCACAGGCCCTGAAAAAATATCCAAACTCCTGACCTAACCCCTCAAACAGTCAAGATTTGTCAGCATGAAACATTCCAACATTTATGTATGTTCAGAAAGAAGACACAAATAAATGGGAAGAGTAACAGAGACTTTTTAACCTGTAGAGAGAGAGAGAGAGAGAAAATGGTGAGATTGAAAGAAAGATAAAGAATGAGACAAGCTGGTGTCTTTGTGTGTGTGATGGGATTTAATAATCTCACCGTTTTAAATGAAGTCCCACTGAAAGTCCATGAGTCTTCTCAGCCGAGTGGACACATGCGGATTGACTGTTGTCAACTTTTTGCTTGTAGCTTTGCCAGTTTTTTTTTTTTACACAGGACTTTGCCCCATCCAGCCTTGGTGCCTTGCTCTGGGTTTATACCATTTAATCTCCTGAAAAATAATAGTGTCTCTTCAAACAGTGTATTGTAAAAATCAAGTTGTTTTAAGCAAAACCAACAATGCATTCATGACATAAAAGAAATCAGAGAATTTTATTGCTTGCCTATTCAGTGATGTAAACATACCAAGCAGAAACAGATGAGGAGTTGCAGGAATGGAGAATGTCGTCTCAATGTCAGCTGTGGGCATGTGCCTGGAAAAAGAAAGCAAAATACTAAATGTACTTTTGATGTATATAATATATATATATGTGTGTGTGTGTGTGTGTATATATATATGAGTCACTATCATTATGAGTGCCACTTGTTCCACTTTCACCTGCTGGGTCAGTGATGGACAGCCATAAGATAAGGCATATACCACCTCTGGGTGAAACTGAGCCTCCCCCCGCAGTCTCCTGAGTTGGACAAGTGGGCAGAAACCCAGTCATTTTCTCAATTTTGCAGCACTGATTTTAGCTTAGCTTACCTGATTACGGCAACTACGCTAAGCTAAGCTAAAGTCAGTGCTGCAAAATTGAGAGAATAATTGGGTCGGCTAGAAAACGCTTCTGCCCACTTGTCCAACTCAGGGGACTGCGGGGAGGCTCAATTTCACCCAGGCATTTCATATGCCTTTAAGGTGAGAGTAAAAGTCAGTCGTGGATTCAGATTTTTCACGGCAGAAGTCAACATGGCAGATCAGGTCCACTGGAATACCAAGCTGGGCTCAGTATCACATTTCTTATGATCTCTGTATAGATCTGCTTTCAGACCTGCACATTTTCGGAAAAAACCCTTTGCAATTAGGTATACAACAGAACAGTTCTAAATTGGGCATATTTATGTGAATTTTCATTTGCTTCACAGGCAGCTGGGTCGCTACTCTGATGAGTACATTTCTGACAAGGAAACATTACTGCAAACTTGACTGATTGATTCCGTTAATAGTAAAATGCACTGTGCATCACACCAGTTTACCTGTATGGCAAGTAGCCTACTTACTGTGATCAGTGGTGCAGAAGCAAATTGTCTGCAGTATCTGTAATATCAAAGAAAAAGCCTATGTCAAAAACTGTACAGTCCATCTAAAATGACTCCCAAAACACTCAAACATGTAATAAATCGAACAATACACGAACTGCCATAGAGTAATTAATTGATGGCAAACATTGCAACAACAACTGTAGTTAACAATAAACTACAATAGATAAACAATTTTACACAATCTAGAAAAAGCTATGCTAAACTAAATCTTCAGCACTCAATTTTGAATCTGGAATACCACCCAATAATCAGCAAAAAACATAAGTCTTATGTAGTGGTGTGTGTTGCATTTACATCATGAAGGCATCATGTTAATACCTCATAACCTGTAATAACACATATTTTACCAGTGCATTTATGTTAGACTTGTGTTAATCATCTAGCAGCTGTGAAAATTTAGCTAGCCACTGAATCTGTCATGACATGCACACTTTCAGTAGGCTGATAATAACAAACTAAAAACATCACCAATACACTTTACACCAATTTACAAATTAAATAAAACTTCTACTCACCAAATGATATGTTAGATGTGGATGGATGAAGAGAGCAACAAATCGATCTTCCCTCCTTGGTTAAATTTTTCAAAATGCAAAAAAATACTACATGATACAGTCATTTAGATGGTTTCAGTGAATTAATAGCAGTAAAGTGCCGTATTTTAGGAAAACAGTATAGTTCTGTTAAAAGAACGGTAAACAACCAAAAATTTCTTTTTTTTGTGAGTGGATTTACAGTAGAGTAATGTATTGAAGAAAAACAGGATAATACTGTTGGAATTCTGCTAGTAAATTAACAGCAATTGCTAACAGTGTACCTGAAAAAAAACGCTTTATCACACCACTCTAATTCCCAAAGAGAAAATCAATATGTCAAAAAATCTAATTGTACGACAAGAATACTTGTATTTTCTGCCAGCTAATTTGCTTTTCTAGACAGATAAGAGCAAGTTTGATCATGCAGTGGCTCTTCACCAACAGCCTGACAAAAGGAAGGACATTGTTCCCTCAGTGATCCCATATAGAGGCCTTTCATCATGACATCATGGATATTGTTTTCATACCAAAAGAACAGGCTGAGATTATTTAAATATTTTAACATCCTGCCAGGCCTTGTCCGGACAAACACGGAGCTTCTCAGGTCTTTCCTCGCTCTAAGTTCCACTCTGCATTCATTATCTTCAGCTGAACTTTTCAATCAACCATACCTAGTGTACAATTTATTAAAATTGCAGATGTGGTACATTTGCTGATGGATTCCAATCAAACACCACTCTCATCTTTCAAACCCCTCTCTGCAAGATAGATCAATTGAATCAAAATGCTGAGATGTCTGAATTTTATCCATCAGACTTTGTGCAGGAGGCATCAGCACATCAGAAGCATCTTAATGAAAGGCGTTGCTTTAGCACAGCAACATACCACCAAAATAACAGTGCAGATTTGCTGTGCCATGCTAGTAAATCCACCGTGCATAATTCCCTTTATAAAACTGTCTTTTCTCCGCCATTTAATTCATATTTTCACCACACATTAGCTGGAAGGGCTCCCACAGAGGGATGGAATAATAAGTTGCTCTGCCTTTGATGCTTGTGCTCTGCAAACTCTTTATCAACAAAACCAGAGCCCATAAAAGTGAACGCACACCTTTGCTTTAAAAAAAGAAAAGAAAAGGAAAATAGTTTTTATAGCCTCTTGCTTACTTTGCAAATGTCCTGCAAAGTTCAGCAGGCAAAGAACACAGTACTCAGAAAAAGTACGGTACAGACATTTAGACACTCTTCATTGTGCACATATGCTGTTATGGACCCGGCTGCTAAAATTAGCACCTGCCTGCCACTCTTCACCCATCACCATCAGCCACCTCACCCCTCCTCCCCTCCATGCCCTCACCCTTGTGGAAGATTGCTTGAACTACCTGTCACTTCAATTATGGTCACACAAGTAGATTTGCACTTACTGAATTTAAAGCGTCCTGTTTCTGGATCACTGTATTTGTTGACCTCTTTACTTTACAAGCTGTTAATGGTGAGTCTATCCAATATCCAATATCTAAATTGTCTTTAGAAAAATTTGTATTTCTGCAAACTGATGTAACATTGGAGTGTAGGACTGAAAGAAAGTCCTTGTTAATATTCTAAAACAAGAGTTTTAAGTTTTCTGTCCTCAGCTCTTTGTCATTATGTGAATAATAACCATTGCCTGTACCACACAAAGAAATTGTCTTACAGTGGAGGCAATTTTTTCTTTTTCTACCAACAGTCGACAAAAGTTTTTTTCTTTAACATGAATTATATCTTTTAATGAATCAGCATTTCAGCTGCATGGACTCAAAGCTGCACTTATCTGTAATTCTACATCTGCAGCTGACAAAATGACCACATTTACTGTGACTACAGGCATATTAGAGGTTATCACAAGCTGCTGCAGTTCTTCTTGCCAAAGCTGCAAAAGTGAATGCTCTGCTATGATGCAGCTCCTGACACTTTAATTGTTTCTTCAATAAAGTGGCAACATGCACGGCTGCAAAAAGCAGGTTAACTTGACCAGGTCATTTAATGTTATTACCATATTTGTCCCGGGAGACTATCCAAGTATGCCTAGATGGGTAAAATAGTTATTTACAGAAGAATGTTCAGCCCAAATGCTGTGGACTTTGAGAAAAACCATCAATACATTCAGTCACTTCTGGCAGCTGCTGTGAAAGATCCAATGGGCTATATGCACGGTTCCACTACTTCCTGAATTTCAGACAGCACCTTTGCTTCCTGTCTTTCATTATTGGACAAACTGATTAACCCAGGTGTGTTTGGCCAGTTATTGAGATCAGACACACCTGGATTAATCAGTTTGTCCAATAATGAAAGACAGGAAGCAAAGGTGCTGTCTGAAATTCAGGAAGCAGTGGAGCCGTGCATATAGCCCATTGGGTCAAAGAAGCAACTAAAAACAGAAACCAAGGGAGAAGGTGAGATATTACTAAAACATGGGTTTTAGTAGAGTTACTGTAATACAGAGTCGTCATAAGCTGGTTTAAATTACAATTTCTGACGCATTTAGCTGTCAATCAACAGAAACACATTTTACTGTTTTTACAAAAAGATGCAGACATGAAGAACTTTGTGCTGCATGTATCTACCCATTTGAGTCTGGTTGGAGGCATATAACAAAGTAAACTGGGCTCCAAATACATTATCTAGGTTATTAACTATCAAGAATAGACTTGGGGAGTTTTTTTGTCTGTTGGTGTGAGTGCTCTTTGGCTGCATCAGGTTCGCTGTAGAATGGAGAGGTACAGACATTCATTCCTGCCAGCAACCATCATTCTGAAGAACAAGACTATTTGATTGAGTTTTGTTGAGTATTTTTGTACTGTTAGTTTTACATTTATTTATCATTGTTATGTTGTATATACTGTATGTTATATTGTTAAAAAAAAAAAAAAAAGAGAGCCTATTACAATATCACATTTCCCTTCTGTGATAAAGTATTTTTCATTTCATTTATTGAGATTGTCTATATGTACTGCACTTTTGTTGTCTGTCTAATTGTTTGCCTGTGATGAGGACAACCCTTAAAAACGAGATGATGCATCTCAAGGGGTTATCAATTATCTAGACATCCAGTATTGAGAGCTTCAGCTTTGTATGAGTTCAGTCAAATTAACACATTTGATACGTTTTAAAAGCCAGGTTTTGGGTCATTTGTTATGTAAATCATGCTAATAGATAAAGATTTTAAAAAAAAAAAAAAACTACGCAAATAAGTTTAATAGAATAATGATAATAACAACAATATGAGGAAAATGGTGGATATTTTTACCACAAAGTTTGACAATAAGTTAACTGTCACTTCTATCCATAAGCTTAGTCATTGATGTGCTGACTGGCTAACTGGCATTAACTGAAAAGCTAAGTTGCTTCTTTGAGAGGAATTTTGGCTCACATTCCCAATCTGCTTCTGACAAACAACACAAAACACCACCTGAGCCACAGCCAAGTCTAGGCTCGTCTGGTATCACTTACCTCACCTTTGCAGGAGGTGTTGCCAATCTTGTGAAAAAGCAGGAAAAGGACGGTCAGTATATCCGGAAAACTGTATGTCCTGAAATTCTATATTAAACTGGATTCATTTACTTGAAAGTGTATACAATCTTCTGATGGATACAGCTATTAATGAGGTTTAAATGTATCAACATTGAAGCAATGACCATCACAACAAATGGGAAGTAATGGGCCAAATGTTATTCTGATATTTACTTGCTACACTGCACATCAAGAATCATTGATTGTTGAGAGCCCTACAATGAAGCAGATCAGATAGTTTCTCAGATTTAACCAGCAATTTAATAACTATACATAACAGAGTACCTCCCTATAGCTGCTGTTATACAGTATTTGAGCATAACTTTTGAAGAAGCAGGTTTCACCCCCAGTCACTGCAAAACATAGTATCTTTGTTGTGTGATTTGTAAATGTATGCTAAACACATCCTTAGTCAAAAACTAGCTTAGTGTGCCTTATTCTAAGAAGAAGTTTAGTAGTCAAGTCCAGCATATAGATCTATGCTGTTTTTCTCATTTCTTGCTACTGTGATTTAGTTTTTTAATTGTGTTGATTTACTCTCCTCATTACTGTCATCTCTTTTCTTCTCTGCTACAACTATTTTGGACAAATCTTTAACCAAAGGAAAAAACAAAAGACAAAACACTGATGTGTTGACAGAAACCGAGACAAATGAGGGCATGCAATGCGTGATTTAAACAGTGTCCCAACATGCAACACTTTATTATGTACCAGCATGTTTGATTTCAGTCCCTTTTAGGACTGAACTTTTGAGACAAACAGAACCAAAACCCAGAGATCGTGACAGCAAGGTGCAATAACTTACCTCTAACATGTTTACTGTTCAGAGAGAACTTCTTAAAGGAATAGTACACCTACAGAATAATGTAACTTTATTTTCTACTCACCCTCATGGTGAGCAAGACTCTGGAGCACTTTTTTAATATCTCAAATGCAACTGGCGATCAGGAAGGCTTCTGTTTCCACCCAACTTTCATATGATGGAGTTCACCACGGCCCAAGCCAAAAGGTCCATAAAAGTCCACAAAAACATGTCAGTATTCCTCCATACTGCTCATCCAATGTAATCTTAGTGTCCTGAGTGGGTAGCGTCCATAATTTACCAGAAACAACATCATTTACTATATTTTTACAGCCTAAACAGTAGTACATCTTACTTCGGCGAAGCACGCATAAGCGCATTCACGAAACTATGGAAGCCTCAGTGTTCAGAGCCTACTCTGCTGATAATGCAAGCATAGAAGAAGAAATTTCCTGTTTACATTGTGCTAAGAGCACCAGAGCTGCAGAAAAACAGGGACAAACACAAGCGGGTCCAAGAGGGGTTGGATATTGATTTTAAACAAAGAAAGAAAGAGAAAGAGAACGCGTGATCTCGTCTGCTACAGCTTCTGTAGTTTTGTGAACGCGCATCGGAGTGCTCGCAGGAGATGCGATGTAGTACTGTTTAGGCTCTAAGAATATATTAAATGACATCGTTTCAAGTAAATTATGGATGCTACCCACTCAGGACACTTGGATTACATTGTACGAGCAGTATGGAGGAATATTGACAAGTTTTTATGGACTTTTATGGACGTTTTTGGCTCGGTCCCCCACGAACTCCATTATATGAAAGTTGGGTGGAAACGAGAAGCCTTTCTGATCACTGGCTGCATTTGAGATATTAAAAAAGTGCTCCAGAGTCTTGCTCGCCATGAGGGTAAGTGGAAAATAAAGTTACATTATTCTGTGGGTGTACTATTCCTTTAAGTTTTAAATGGGACTTCCGTTCATACTTTGTTTACAGTTTCTGTGTCTCAGGCAGAAGAGAGGATGACCTACTTCAAGCCTTAGACATTTTGCTTGTAAGAATCACTTGGTGAGCTGCGAAAAGTAGTGCCAGCTGTGGTAGCCCTGTTAGTATCTGACTTCCGGGCACAATATTAATAGAGTAGTTCATTTTCACACTGTTTATTGTGTACAATGACGGAAATGCAGTACACCATGTAGTCAATGACAAGTTTAAGTGTAAATTTTGAACATCAAACTGGCAGACTTATAGTGCACTATAGAGTGAACAAGTTGGCAATGTAAACACAGCACGGTCACATAAGTGCCACAGGCTTGTCTGTATATGTTACTCATCTTTGACCACCCAGGGGAGAAACCATCTATACAATAAATGCTATGAGTGACATTTACCCTTTACACCCAACACACTGACTCACTCACACACCTGAACACAGAAAGCCTTCAAAGATGGAGAGACTGTAGCTCTCTAAAGTGGGAACACACATCTTTTGCCACAGCAGAAACATTTTTGTGTGGACTGAGGGGCGACTGTGTTTACCGGAAAATTATAAATCCAGCTGCTGTTGATCAGTTTTGTTTTAGAAATTTCACACGTGTCAAACAAACATTACCACTTCCTTCCTGCTTATGATTGAAGTGATTGGTCGTGGCAGAGAAAAAATCCAAGGGGAAAGGGAACACAACCAATAAAACCAGCTTCTGAAACTAATATAAGAAATAACTATCTATTTCAAAGTAGTGTTCTTATTTCTTTGCATAATAACTTAGTAAAAGGCAGGTATTTGCAGCATATTTTATGATTTGATGCCCCGTTTTCTGTTCTACTCACATGATTACATAGCATGCTGTTGTATTGTAAGGCTCTTAGAATTAAAGGGCAAAGATACTGTGATGTATCCTGTGACACAAGCATCAACCGACCATAATGCAGCACAGCTAGAAGACATTCAGGCGTGAGGACTGAAATCCTTAGGTGGAAAAAATCTCCCCATGTTGCTCACCTGTTGAGCTACATCTGTGACATACTGAAAGCACCAGTGGACATCCTTCATTGAAGGTTGTTAAAGGTCATTTTAGGGGAAAAGAAGAAATCACTACCTAAAGAACATGAAGATAACTGACTGAGAAAAGGTGAGAGCATATTATATCTCAACACACACACAAGAAGAAACTGGCAGTACTTATAAAGATTTATGATGGAGCGGTGTGTGCGACGGTGGAATTTTTAAATAAGAAATTTGAATTATCTCCCTCAGAGTGTCTCCCTCATCAACCAAGCAGTGGATGCTCTGTTGTCTTGAGCTTCCTCAACATGTCTTTACAAAATGTATTGTTATCTTTTGAATCAGAGTGCAGAAAGTGCCTGGAAGGGCCGAGTTAGTGTCTGTTGTAGATTAATTAACTTCGTCAGACGACAGATGGATTTCAGAGGCAATTGGCTGCTTTTCAACATCATTACATCTGATTCCAAATGTCACGTTCACAAGGTGAAAGTTGTAAGATCCACAGAGCTTTTACCCTAATTGGTGGCTGTATGGCTGCAAGAGAGAGTGAACGGGTACTCCTCCTTTAACAGCTCCTGACGAGCCTCCTGACACAACATCCCTCCACAGGGCGCCAGCTGCGCAACTTTGATTGTCGCCAGAAATAAACCCTGGTCGTGTCTACCGTGTCCCCGGTTTCCTGTGGTGAACATCCTGTCTAGAAGCTCAGGTGGGAGGTGTGGGGCTGGAAAGATCCAGAAATCACAAAGCAAATGTGCATGTTTTAAAGTGTTTAAATTTTCACCCTGACATCAAGAAAATAAGCTAAACAATTAGTTGTTTCTTTTTCTATGTTGTGTCTAAAGACTTTTCTTTTCCCTGATTTATCTCTGTGCCCCTCAAGCCCAAATGTTGTACCAGAAAATCTTTAGAGCCATTAAAATGTGATGCAACAAATGAGCTTTTTCTCAATGATTTGACATGGGGTCTATGCACAGCTCCACTACTTCCTGAACTTAAGGTAGCTCCTCTGTTTCCTGTCTTTCATTCCTGGATGAACTGATTAATCTAGGTGTGTCTGATCTCAGTAACTGGCCAGACACACCTGGATTAATCAGTTCGTCCAGTAATGAGAGACAGGAAACAAAGGAGCTACCTTAAGTTCAGGAAGTAGTGGAGTCGTGCATGGAGCCCATTGCTTACAAATAAATGTTTTCATTATATACACCTTTGCATTTTAGCAAATATTTCCAAATTATAAGTGAATAATGTACTGCATGTAGGTGCGACAGTGTGGAGTCCTGTCACTATGCTTCCAATTTCAATTTCAATTTATTAATGGAAAACCCCTTGAGATGCAACATCTCGTTTTCAAGGGGACCACAAAACAAAATAAAATTGATCATGCACCCTGGCTACTTAGCCACAGGGATATCCCTTTGGCTGACTGGTTAGCACACACGACTCTCACCCAGGACTCTGGGGATCCTGCCCGGGCCCTCTGTTGCATACCTTGCCACATAGGGATAACTTTCAGCTGATTTTTTTAACTTGTCTTGTCCAGCATCATAGCAAGCAGAATGATGTTGGATGAATTTGGATTGGATTTATTTTGTTATCCATTTGTGCATTGTCTTGTCTGCAATGAAACAAAGAGAGAGGTGATGATAATTGATAGTATTATTAGGATTTTGTAGACTAAATTTACATTACTAAAAAGGAAATGCATATGGGGAACAGGGGCGTAGCCATAGTAGGAACAGGGGGTCCTTAGGCCCACCCAATTTCTGTTTGGCCAAGATCCCCTTGCTTCATTTCTCTCTGAATTCTGACATGGAGAAACACAAGCCTCTCATTTTTAGTTGAGGTGGTTCCAAATAGCAACACCTTTGGCATTATGAAAACATGTTTTTTGAGACGTAAATAAGTGAGGAAAGGTCTCAGCTGCAGTCAAGTAGCCTTCCTAAACAATGGTTACAGACTGTATTTGGAGGTGTCTAACTGGCCATCATGAGAGCCATATAATGGGAGAGACGGGGCAGCCTATAAGGCATTATCTGCAGTAAAATTCCTTCATTTCACCAATAATAAGTAATGCACCACTGGGGTTTCAATTCAATGCATTTTGTCCAGTTAGGCCCAAATAAAGCAGGATGTAATGAGGGATTCAGTCTATAAAGACCACTAGAACCTCATGCTGATAACTTTTTATAGGAGTTGAAAGTTTGATCTACACACATACAAAATCTCCTGCAAATTCCTGAAATAAACATGAAAATAGACACAATAAGAGCCTATAAAACCCCAAATGCCACCAGACAACAGCGGTGGGGCTCACGTTGGAATGGAATGCACCCCATTCTACTGCGGACAGGTCCAAAGAGGATTGGAACGTGGGTGTGGGTGAGCATTTCTTGCTTTGCAGTTACATATCGGATCATAAAATACTCTTCATATTCCAAGCATGTTGTATAGTCCAATTATCAATGACAATAACTAAATGATCAGTGCTGAGAAAAAGTAAATATATTGGTTTATTTATGACATTCTGGACAAACGTTCCGCCACTTCTTCTGCGTCACCGCAGCCAATGAGAAGAGGACAGAGACAGCCGTCAGACTGGATACGTGCAATGGCAATAAAAATCCTTTTTATTCTTATAAAAGAAAATAAAAAAGACTTCCAGGGGAGACTAAAGCAGACTTTCATGTAAAACCCAATGTGCCATGAAAATGTCTTTCTGATTATTATGTCGAAACAGGCTTGGAAACGGGAATGACGATGCACTCCCACATACGTCACTTCCGGGATTCCCTTTGAGTGTGGATAGCGAATTAAAATGAAGATATTCGCACTCCCAAAACAACACGTCACCCATTAAAAACTCTTTGGGAGCTATTTCTGGTGTGCGGGTCTCAGCTCTTTATCTTATGTTCCACTTAATCCAGCACCCAGTTATGGATGTGCATCACTGTTTACTTCTGGATGGCGAAACAACGCACACACACACGCAAGATAACAGAGAAGATCAAAACTTTAATATCTGCTGCAATTTGATTGGTGAAATTACAATGGAGATATTACAAAAAACATTATGTCAGCAGTCACAAAAACATAACTTGTGCTTTTATTTGTTCCAGAAACAGGAAAGTCGTTTAGACAACTGGCTCCGCTATTGACTATATTGATCTAATTTCCGACGTGCCTGGACCAGAAATAAGTGTTGAAACATCATTATAATCCACATATTTTACGTACTTCTGTGAGATCGAGTTGTGTTTAGGCCTGATTACAAGAACACCGGCTTATTCCAGTATATTGTTAAAAGCGTTGCAACCACCGAAATGAAAAAGTGAAAAAAGGTAGTATTTCTACAATTTTGTTGAGAGACTGGACAAAATGTCTGTAGAAACTAAAAAACTATGGATTGTATACATAAAATGAATGGATAATTTGAAAATAAAGTGTATATTTCTCGCTAGAAAAGTGATCAAAACAATGGTAGAGTTGCAGTTTATCTCAAAATATGACAATTTCCACTCGAAATTGAAGGGATATCCGCCATGTTCTCTTGGGAGAAACTCTGCAGTCACGTGACCTACAGAAATGAATGGGAAAATCAAACGTAGTAAGTCTGTTTTCAGAGGCCAAATTGTGAAATAGGTACGTATTATGCTGTGGACTAACGTAGGACTGTCACATTTTGGAGTGAGACTGGGTTGTGTTTACATGTTGCTATTACATGCCCGGTTCAGATTAGTCCTAGGTTTGGTTTACTGTGGTAGTGAGAGTGAGTACTATGACTCTGGCCTTCCTGTTTTCCTCCACTTTCTCTCTATTATAGAGGGCAGTTAAGTCTGTTTGTTTTACTCTTGGGGAGCAACAGCCAACCACTAAACAGGCTTTTCTGGTTGCTGATGACAGAGTGGAGAGGATGGCTGGCATTATCCGGAATAGCTTGCTGTTTGTTTAGCATCTTCTTCTCCACCATGTAACCAGAGAGCCCAGCTTCTTGACAATCCCGCCTGATCAGCTATTCCAGCCTGGAAAATCCCCATCAAACTATGGTGTAGAACAGGACACTGGCAATCACAGGTGGGAAAACATCCTTAGGAGCTTATTGGAGATGTTGAACAAATACAGTCTACCCAGGAAGCACAGCAGGCTCTGGCCTCTCTTGTAGAGGTGGTCTGTGTTGCTGGATCAGTCAAGCTTGTCTTCCAGCACCAGCTAAGGTACTTGTATTTTTTCGAACAGTCCCAACACTCACCCCCTCAATTTGAAGTGTTCTGGGGCAAAATCCATAAAGTTGCTGTTGTTGCTCAGTGCTGCATTGACTTACACTGCTGATATTTTTAACATTGATAACAATCCCAACCTCAAACATGTTTGCACATTAACACCCTCTCATAGTCAGACCTGTGAAGTCCTGATGTTACATTGTCCTTCCATTTATTCATAATTCATACAGTATACCAAAAACAAAATTGCCTTGATATGTCATCACGGGGCTTATTGAGGTACTTTATGGAAGAACCTTCACTAGCCTGATTGTAGGAGCATGATTGCAGGGTGACCACCATGGGCATCTGTTGCAACACAGACCGACACCAAGGTGCAAGGACCATTCATCCCTGGTTTTTGTTGTTGTTTTCTTATGAAACATGCGATTGAATATGAGACATTGTGGAGTTACAATCAAATTAATTTGTGGTAAGTGGCAAGGTATTACTGTGGCAAGGTATGCAACAAGGGCCCGGGTGGGATTCGATCTACAGTAGCCTACATTTACGAAAACCAAGATTGCCCACAGAGCTGGACAGAGAAAGAGTAAAATAAAAATTAGAAACAGTTAAAACCAAATGAAATAAAATCATAATAGAAATTTAATTGAAACAAATAAAACAGTGTCAGTCAACCTCAACTATGTTTTAAAAGCCAGTGAAAAGAAGTGGGTCTTGAGCATGGACTTAAAACCAAAGACAGTGGGCCGTCTCATGTGGAGAAGCAAACTGCTCCACAGCTTGGGGCAGCCACGAGAAAGCTTTTATCATCATGAAGATAAAAAAAAGTTTTATTCCATCCATGCTTTCAGATCTTTACAAAGAAAACAGAAGTGGGCCCAGAGTGGAACTTTGTGGGACCCCACAGCTGAGGGGGGTTACAGCTGAGGAGTGCTTATCAAGGTTAACACAAAAAGATTGATCTGATAGGACCTGAACCATTGGAGGACAGAGCTTCTGATACCGACACAGTGCTCCAATCGTGTCAGGAAGATTTGGTAGTCGACTATGCCAAATGCTGCACTTAGATCTAAAAGAACCAGGACAGCAGGACTCCCATAATCCGTAATTAAAGGAGGTCATTAAAAAAATTTAAAAGATGTGTACTGAACTTCAGTTATGTGGAATGTGATGTTTAATAGACTGTTCCAGTAATGAAATGTTATTTACTATTATTCCACCATGCAATTTATCATATTTGAATTATGCAATATATGACATAAAAAAAACACAGAAACCTGTTCTGGTCTTTGCTGATATTTGTGTGTTTGTATCTACAAACAAACTATCCATATAAAATGCTGCAAACTCGCTGCAGCTTTGTGCATAAAGTGTGTTGCTTTCCCCATCAGAAACATAATAGGTTTTTCAAAATTTCTAATTAGCCTTTTGAACCCCTCAATTTGCTCAACACTTTAGGTGAAAATTGATCTGACTTGCCCTCTGTAGAAGTGCCAGTGGTCTGATAAATAATTACTTTTAGGTTGCCGCTATTTACACTCTTTCCATTATGACATGTTGCCTGTCAACAGAAAAAAAAGTAAATGTGGAATGTGTCAATCCCGTTTCTGAAAAGGATATGTCAGTGGGAATGATTAAATAGAAAGAGGACGATGCGCTACCTCAAATGTCATCAATCTGATGACAACCCTAAGCTCAGATGTGTGTGGGCCAAACATCAGCTACATTAACATCAACACTAGTTCTTCGTGTGGCTTTCGTCTTTTGTGACCTTTGCCCTCATCCTCGCCGCTTATTTTATTTATTTATATTGAGTAACAAACTATTTCTAGATGGCATCTTTTTCAGAGAAAACTCTGACAAGTTTTTTCTTAATAATTTTCTCACTATTTTCACTTTTTTTTTGCTGAAATCAATTGGATGACACTTTGTTGAATGCAAATTATAGTTATTACAATCATTTCAGTCAAAATTTGTCTCAATCAAGCCTGACACCACTGATAATTTGGAGACTTATTGTCAGAGTATAAAAAGAATTTCTGATAAATGCTAAGTTTGCCCACTATCAGCAATTTCCATAAATAATAATCAATAATTATCTGTCTGAGAGAATGGGTAGAAATGTGACTGATGATACATAGTGTCAGAGAGATACTCCCTAGAAGGTCAGTTTGTGGTATTTCTGCTACCAGAAGGTGATTTCAAAGAGGAATAGGAATGCTGAAAAGGAGATAGGTGCTGACATTTGGAAGCTGAATTAAACCTGGATGGCATGGCTATCTGCCACCAGAACAGACCTCTATAATTGGATTAATTGTAAGAAACAGACCCTCCAGATACAGATAGCACTTGTTCTTATCTATTAGCTGTTATTAGGCTGGACTTAAATCCCACGCTTATCAGGGGTTCATGGTTGAGTGCCGTTGAAGCAGATAAACACCAATTAATCTGTATCTCTAACTGTGTCTCTCTCTAATCTGACTTTAAAGACTTTTTGGGAGACTGTGGAGTTGCAGTGAAACCACCAGAGAGTCAACTAGTTCTGACTGTAGGATTAGAATAACAATGGGCACAGAGGAAAAAGGCAAGCTGCTGCGACTCCAGATGGAAATTAATAATAACATTTCATTTTTTGATACAGCAAATAAATCAAAACCTTCAAGCCTGTGTCACATATTAGATTAGTGTGGATCACAACAACAGATTTGGACATTTAAGTGAAATGTGATTTATTCACCGCAAGATTTGTTTACAAATGTTTAACTTTGAGTCGTATTAAGTAAAAGACCAGTTAAGCATTATGTGTAATTTTCCACAGGTGGCAGCAACTGTTGACACTTTATAACACTTTACAATCAATTTTACTCCCAGGATTATTAGAATTACAAATTCCTGTCTGAAAAAAATCAACACAATTGTGTTTTAGGCAAGGCAAGTCATTTATATCGTGCATTTTATGTGCAAGACAATTCAAAGTGCTTTACATAAACAATAGGAGCATTACAGCGGGGTGCAGGAGACGCAGTAAAAGAGAAAAAAAGATACTTATTTAAATGCAGCTGTAAACAGGTGGGTCTTTGATCTGGATTTCAATAAACTGAAAGTGTTTCAGCTGATCTGGCACTTTCTGGGAGTTTGTTCCAGACTTATGGAGCATAGAAGCTGAGCACAGCTTCTCCATGTCTGGTTCTGACTCTGGGAACTGATAAAAGACTGGATAGAGATGACCTGAGGGGTCTAGTAGGTTCATACTGGGTAAAGAATGTGTTGGCCCTAAACCATTCAGAGCTTTATCGACCAGCAACTGTAAAGTCTATGCTCTGATCTCAAGTGGATCTAAATATCTCCCGAAGGAATTCAAGTTGCACCAAAACTGTCTGGGTAAGTAAATGAACGTATTTCATGCTAGAAAATAGGTCCAGATTGAAAAAAAACGAAGTTCCCCTTTAAGTTCAGTCGTGCTATTTTAAAAATGTATGCGTTGTCTTAAATAAAATGTTTTCTTTGATTTGAATTGAACTTTCATTGGAAATCTGTCTTTATGTCATCAACTCCTCAACTATCTTTCAGTCCATGTCTGAGAGGCTGTTGGACCCCACTGGCCGATAGGTGCGTCAGCTGCTGTCGTCATCCTCCATTTGCAGTTTTGAAAGTGTTCAGAGGGAGCAGATTTAATTCAAGGTTATAGTGTTGAATGACCCAGAGGATTCTCGGAGCATGTGTAACATCACAGCTGAGTGATGAAAAATGACTTAATCCTGAGCCAAACCATTATCATTTAACAGGGAGATGAAATGATTGTTATGTTAATTTTTTCTTCCCCGAGAAATTCTTCAATACTTAAAGCAGATTTCATTTCAAAGGCTGCTTTTACTCCCAGATGCTTCGACACATTTCTCAATGGCTGATGGGTCATAAAGGTGGAGATTGTTGGATTCAGATCATGGATTTAAAATGAAGTGTTAGAGCAAAATATTATTAGTCTATATTAAATTGCTGTTGCCATAATGAGAAAAATATCAATTAATTCTGGGGTGATGTTTTATTTATTTATTTGGTCACATTCTGCAAATTACAGTGGTTCATTGACAAATTATTTTTTTGGTATCAATACATTGTGCTGTCATACTGCAGAGTGTTAACATGCAGGCTTAATTAAAATGACAAAGTGTGTTTTATACAGTCAAAAACACATTCAATACACACCACTTTGTTACTTCCTCTGCTTCATGTCATCTAGTTTTTTCATTACCTTTATCTTCCTTGAGCTTTTCTTTTAGAAGGACCTCAAGCCAAAGTTTTGGATGGAAAAAATGTTGCACATTTCTTCTTTATAAATCCTCTAAATCAGAGTAGAATAAGCAAACAATCACTCACAATCAGAATCAGAATCAGAATGCCTTTATTGTCATCGAACCAGCGTCCCAGTACAACGAGATTTCTTCCAGTACAACCCGTCCAAGATCAGACAAACAACAGACAAACATGATATACTGGAACCGGGAGGAGTTGAGGGGGAGGATATATACGTGCACCCATATTTGGAGAGAGAGAAAAAAAATAGGGAGAGAGGGGGGGGGGGGAAAAAAAAAGACCCTTCCCCCCCCTAAGGGGGGGGAGGGGGAAAGGGGGAAAAAAAAAAACTTAAAAGAATAAAATTTGGATGGGGAATAAAAAATTAGGTTAGAATATTTGGGGGAATAAATTTATTAAATAAAAAAAATAAAAAAGGGAAAGGGGAGGGGGGGAAGGGAGGAGAGAAGGGAAAGAATACGTCAATAATTACCGATAAATGCGTTGGATTTAATATCTAACCCGCTTAATAAAAGGGAACAAGAAAAAAAAAAAATTCAAAATAAAGTCTTTTATATTGGGGAGGATAAAAAACTTTTTATGATTTAAAAAAAAAAAAAAATCCCCCCAAGGGGGGTTGTTGCTTAGAACGTTGTTGAGAGGGGGGGCGGGGGATGGCGTGAGCGGATTTCTGTAGTGACTGGGGATTTCCTTCTCTGCGTTAGCTGTGTGCGTCTTACCACTGGTCTTCTTTTTGTCTTTTTCGGTTTAGGGGGTGAATCCTAAACCCCCGGGCCCCAAGCCCAAAATCCCCCCCCCCGCCGGTCCATTTTGGGAAGTCATCCATTTTGGGTCACGAGGTGTCGCCAAGTGCTCTCTTGCTGTTTTTTTTTTTTTTTGTTGTTGTTGTTGTTGTTGTTCGTTTGTTTTTTTTTTGCCATTTAGTGACCGGACTACTTGCGATGCAGAGGGATATTATGATCACTGTAAGACCACAGGTTAAAAAAAGAAAAAAAAAGATCCGTTCCATTATGAGTGGTTAGCGGTTATTATACTAAAATAATGACCACCGGAACGTTGGGAAAACCCATTCAAGTCAACGGAGCATTCAACAGCATTCTAAAGAGCCGTAGGCCTATAATAAGAACAAATATTACATCAGGTAAAATCACCCACCACTGAGTTAACTCAAAAAATGTTTTTGTATGAATTTAACTAAGACTTTGTTTTAATTCAATTCATTCTTCTTTCTTGGGTGAAGTCAAATTATATAATTTTTTTCAGCTAAAGAAAATCATGCCTTTTTTTCATTCTCTTTTGTTTGTTTTCCCTGAGGTCTATTCTCTCAGAAAAGAACACAGTCTGAATGCTACACAGGGACAAGTCCCCTTACCTGAGCAAGCTTTATTTTCTTTTCCCTTTGATGTAAACCTTACTAGTCAGTCAGTGACTTCAAATCTGCCTCAAATAACCTCTCTTAGATTTTTAAGACAAAGCCAAAGGCCACTTTTAGAAGTAACCACAGTCATCACTTGTGGCTTGTGTTTACCCCGGCAGCATTGATGCCACTGAAGTGTCACTTATATTACAGCTGGAATGTGCCATCATTGAAAGAAAAACAAAGAATGACATTTTTGACTTTCCTGAGAGGAAAAGAGTTTAATTTGAAACTGACTCGGCTGTCAATTTGATTCTCTGAAGCAAGCATGCAATACATGATGATAGACTGATGGTTTCTCCAAGTATGTACCCACCGTCCATCTCCGTGCGTGATACTTACCAAGTTACAAGTGTTGTTTCAGTTTTGTTTTGTTTTACAATTAGAAAAGAAAAATAAAATGAACTAAGTCTATACTAAAAAACGGTGAATTGAGCTCTCTGTGCCAGATCAAACAGAGCAGTAATTCTGATCCAATCCCTCTCACTCTTAAGAAAGTAAAGGAAACCTGAAACTTTGCTTAACAAGGACTCACATACATGAATATGCATGCATGGCAAACCCAGCTACATGAGAGGGGAATATGAGGCAAGGAGTGACAGAAAGGCTGCACACTCTGTTAGGATCATTATCAAACTGTGATATTTTTCATTTAAAAAATATAAGGTTTGAGAAACCACATAATACATATTTTGGGATTTTTTTTCATGTAAAAAATATATCTAATTAGAAAAACTGTTACTATAAATCCCCAGTGGGAAGTTGGATTGTTTTAGCAGAAACAACAAAACAACAAAGGTTCAAAAAGACAAATGAAGTAAGTGAAAGCTAAAAAGTAATTAACATTGACATTTACATATGAGGCATATACATGTACAGTGTACCTACTATACATGTATATATATTCATATATACATAAATGCATATATGAATATATAAAAATATTAAACATAAATGTTTTAATATTTATACGTTTAAGTATACTTTTTATACAGATACACACACACACGTATAAATACTGTATGTAAATCTATACCAGGTGCTGGCATTAATAGTCAATACAGTCCTGAGTGTGTCCACCCAGGGTGGGTGATGGTGATGGAGGTGTTATAGAGCCTGACAGCAGCAGGCAGGGAGGACCTCCGTTCCTTTAGACAGAGAGGGTGGAGGTGTTTGAGGCGTCCTGAGACCATCCAGTGTGTCATTGAGGGGGTGGGCGTTATTGTCCATAACTGCCAGCAGTTTTGTCAGCATTCTGTCCCTAACAACCTCCTCCAGAGTGGGGAGCTTCATCCCAATGACACTCTGCCTTTCTGAAGAGTTTTTTTTTCAGTCTGCTGGCGTTCTTTGCTTTGATGCCTGCGACCCAGCACACCACAGCAAAAAAGATGGTGTTTGCAAATACAGACTGATGTGTGGCGCAATGTGCTGCAGACATTAAAGGACCTGAGTCTCCGCAGGAAAGAGACACGAGCAACCCAGGCTCACTCCAAAACGTGAGAGTCTTTAAAAGTTTCACCAAAGTCAGAGCAGGGAGTTGAAAAGAAGCTGCCAGATTGGATCAGTAAATGGATACCAGCCCGTTTATCTATCTTTGCTTCATCCCTACTTTGAAGCTCTAACTTCAACAACTTCATGATGCCACTTTGTTGCATGTTTTGGGAATAGAAATGTGTGGGAATAGAATAAGCAAGTAAACAAAGAAAGAAGTTGTGTTTTGTCTGTATTTGAATCTAAGCTTTTCTTTTCTGTATTATGCTGCTGATCTGTGTATGCATGTTATAACACATATTTCCATCCTGTGCTGGTCTAGAGGATGAATTCATTTTTTTTTTTCCTACCACATTTTCTGGCTCAAAGCTTCATATACAAAACATCAGTCTGTGGATTTTCTGAGATGGAGTCATTTAAACTGCTGCAGAGGTAAACTCATGTAATATTGAAAAACCGGAGTTGAAGCTAAATCAAATAAAATAAACTAATAAATATTCAAGTTGAAGTGCAACACAGAGGTGTGAAACTTAAAGTGTTTACAAAAGCTGCAGCTTTCCAAAAAGACATGTTTTGGTTCAGACAATGCTTTCAGGGCTGGTATAATGGTATACCATCTGAATAACACATCTAACATTTTGTTTCTCCACTGAGGCAGCAGGATGACTTATCAGTGAGAAATCTGGCTGCTAGTGAGCACAATTTTATTTTTGGGATACATAAATCACAGCATTTTCCTGCTTTGAGCTTTGAATGTGAGGATTTCATTGGCTCTAAGAATGGATGAAGGTTTTCTGTGATTAGTCTCAGTTCTTGGAACATACTCTAAACATTAAGCGTGATTTCCTTCCTTTGCCATGGTTCTGTGCATTTGTTTGGAGCTAATAGGCACAAGCGTGCATAATAAAGCTGTTGTGCTGCTCCATAAATCATTCTCCAACAATTCTTTCAGGTTCAGGCAATCACAGGAAATTATCTGTTTGTGTGCAATTGAGGTTTTCACACAAAGACTCAATTGATCTGGGAGGACATTTAAATATTTTTGGCATTCTTTGAAAGGAGTGTTTGTACCATGTAAGCATCACAAATCAAAAACTCAACAGCAGAAAAGCCCACACAGCTCTTGCACCCCACCTCCCCCTGCTCCCATAGAGCTGCCCCCCCCCCCCCCCAGTGTGTTGTTTTACATCCTGGTTACAGCCTTGTTGACATAACATGCTGACATACACGGTGTGGAGGGCAACTTTGAATAGTTTTAGTTGATTGATTATCTACAGGAGTCAGGCTGAAGGCTATGCTGTTGTAAACAGATGCAATGTTTAGGTTATTATCACAATAAATTATACACACATTCATTATGCAATGTCCACAGAATATTCCTCAACATAACAGGTTGCAACTGTTTCTGCTGTAATATTAATAACATGCTGAACATTGAGTTTAAGTTCTGGACATCTTTTTTTAAGTAAGTTGTGTGATGCAAAATTTGTTCAAGATTGTATTTTCAGCAAAGTTCGAGGGTCAAAGCAGTTCTGATGTGAAAATTCATGCTTTCAGCTGTTAATAGGTTGAAAAAGTTCCATCACCTCTACTTTTTCACTTGGAACGTAGAATATCCAAGAGCATCTGATCGATAGAAATCACTGTCTTTGATAGAGTTTGAGGTTCTAAAAGTTCAAACAGGTGGTGCCACTGAAACTTTTAAAAACAATTTCTGTAATTATAAACTGGATCCTTTAATGGACTGGAGGCTGTATGTAGACCAACACCAGTACTGTGATCACGCAGCTTCTTTTTTGTCAGAAGTCAGGTTATTCAGCCTGCAAGTAACAAAGTGATGCATGATCAACACTAAAATAAGGAATTACTATAATCTAAATGAGGGGCAATGAAATCACAACTCACTCTTTCAAAGTCACACAAAGGAGGCCTTCACCTTACTAGAATGTCTTAATTGAAAAAAGCTTGACTTGCCCACTCTAATCTGTTTGCCAAATATAAAGGCATCGTCAAAGACCACACAAAGGTTCCTTATAAACAGGTAGCTAGCGGGCCAATGGTGCAATTTTGAAGATTTAATTCTCCAAATACAGTTAGCTTATATCTATTTGTTCTTGTGCAATTAAAGACTTTTAACTCCATCTAGGATTGCATTTTATTTATTTATTTATTTATTTATTTATAGGATTAACCCCTTGAGATGAACCATCTCGTTTTCAAGGGGTCCTAAAAATTTTCCCTCAAAAAAAGGCAAAACAGATGAACAAGACAAGGGCAGAGGCAGAAGCAGAACAAATGCTTAACAGTATATGTATACATCCACAAACATACAGACAATACAAGAGAAAGAAAAAAATAAATACCAACAAATGTCCACACACAAAACCAATCAGACCATTCAGACAGTCAGAGAAGAATCTCTTAAAGTTATAACAGATGCTCAGTTACAAATTAATATAATATTATATTAACAGTATAAGAAGAGAAAAGAGAAGAAAAAAAAGTCAAAAACAATTTCTCAAATACCACCATATTACTTCTGTTTCAATATAGTAAAATTTTAAAAAGTATACCAGATTAATTCTGACTGTCAGTGTTCACACAAGTATTGTATTACATGTATGTAATGCTTCAATTAAAGGGGAAAGAATTTTTCAAAAAAATTTTGGGAACCCCCGGGGGGAAAAAAAAGGTTGGGGGACTCATCTCCCCCCCCCCCGGGGGGGGGGGGGGGGCTCTCTACTCCCTTGCCGCCGGGGGAGAGGTACGAACGCGCGGCGGGCCCCCTCTGGCTCCCCCCTAGACCGAAAAAAAATCTTCCCCCCCACCCACCCGGTCCCACCCACCGGGGGGAACAGTGGGGCGGGGGGGGAGGGAGTCAGCAAATCAATATCGAAAAAAAAAATTACCCCCCCAAAAAAAAAAAAAAATAACGGGAAAAACAAAAAAAGGGGGAGGGGGTCACACAAAAAAAAAAAAAAGAAATAAAAAAAAGGAAGGGGAAAGGAAGGGGGGGTGGGGGGGGGTAGGGGGCGGGTGCTTTAAAAAAAAAAAAAAAAAAAAAAGATTTCCAGGCCAAATAATCATTAAGCTTTAGAAAGCGAAGGACAGTAAAAATAAAAGGTATGTTAAATGTCCACCGTAGGAGCTGCTGGACGATCCCTGCAGCAACTACAATTGAAGGAGAGGCCAACCAAGTTCCACCTAACCCTCCCACTGAGGATGGTGGGTCAACAACTTGCCACTTGTTGAAAATAAAGTTCAGATAGGCTAACTGTTTGATCAAACACTGGAATAATTGTCAGGTGTCTGGTGGGCCTCTCTGATACTGTTTTAAAATGGTTTTACTCCTACCTCACAGGTTGACAATTTTTAGTAAGTTTGGATACATGCTCCTCAAGGATCTGTGAAATTGAGTCTGGGGTTCCCCAAGGTTCAATTTTAGGCCCGATACTTTTTAATCTGTACTGTACATGTTGCCACTTGGGGATGTCATCAGGAGACACGGCATTGACTTTCACAGCTATGCTGATGATACTCAGCTTTACATCGCCATGTCTCCTGATGACCTGGAGCCAGTTAACACTCTTTTAAACTGTATTTTAGATATAAAGTCGTGGATGGCAGAGAACTTCTTACAGCTCAACCAGGACAAAACTGAAGTTTTAATCATCGGTCCTGAAGACAAGAGAGAGATCATTTTACCAAAATTACAGAATTTTAATCCTTCTCAGTGTGTGAGAAACTTTGGCTTTCTTTTTGACTCTGAGCTGAATTTCATTCCACATATGAAAAATGTCACAAAGACAGGTTTTTATCATCTTAAAAACATTGCTAGAGTCCGCCCATTTCTCTCTCTTGCCAGCACGGAGGTGCTGATGCATGCTTTTATTTCTAGTAGAATAGATTACTGTGATGCCCTGCTATCTTGTCTTCCTAAAAAGACTACATCGAGTTTGCAACTTCTTCAGAACTCAGCGGCACGAGTTCTGACAAGGACCAGAGGGCGGGAACACATTACACCAGTTTCAAAATCGATGAATTGGCTCCCCGTGCATTTCAGGATTGATTTTAAGGTTCTTTTAATAGTTTATAAATGTCTTAATGGTCTTGAGCCTTCTTATTTATCGAACCTACTTTTAAACTATGAACCCTCGCAGACCCTGAGGTCCTCTGGTACCGGCCTTTTGGTTGTTCCCAAAGTGAGAACCAAAACTCACGGCGAGGCCTCATTCCACCATTATGGGCCTCGCCTGTGGAACAGCCTGCCAGAGAACCTCAGGGCTGCAGAGACTGTTAAAGTTTTTAGGAGGAGGCTCAAGACCTACCTTTTTATTAAAGCATTTAATTAATTTGTCATTTGTATTTTCGACTGTTTTATTCATTGATTTACTTTTTTTTTTTCCTGTTTTATTATGGTTCTGATTTTACAAAGGCATGCCTTTGTAAAATCAGAACCATAATAACCATAAGCATGTCATATTAGCTGTTTTTATTACTCTTTAGTCTATATTTTGATATTTGTAGTTCTTATTTGTTCTTATTGACATTTATTTGATTTAGTGAATGCTGAGTTTTTTAGACTATATGATATTTTATTTAAAATCCCATTAAGATTTAGAAAATTTGTTGTTGAATATAGCCATTGCATATAAGAATAGTCAATTAATGAATCTGAATAGCTGGAAGTTCTGGATGGCTTTTGGATCTTTCTTTACAAAGATGGAGAAGGAGCAGCACTGTCAGAAGCACAAGAGCAGCAGTGAGGAATCAGAGCAGGAACCTTCAGGTACAATTTAAATACAAACCAAACATGCAGGTGATGCTTTTAGAATAATTTATGTTTTACTTATGATGGTCAGTATGCAATTAACTTTACTAGTGTTGTCTCTCCTTGTCCTGAGTCCTCCAGGATTCAGGACAAAGAGAGACGCTGAGGGAGGCAACAAAGTTCATAGCTGGTTGAAAAGCAGCAAGCCGGCAGGTGAAAGACATGAAAAAATGTCAGTAGATTAGATAGTTAGTGTCCTTATTTGTTGCCTTTTTCCATTTTAATCCTCTAATTGGAAATGTAAACTTTAGATGAGGTGCAACAAGTCTCAGGTGGAGAGGAGCAAGACAAGCCACGTGGAAGGCAAGGCCAGACGGCTAGTTATATGCAAAATGACACTAAAAGTATATTTTACAGAACTTTTGAAAAAAATTCTGTAGAACCAGAACAACATGAAAGTGCTTCTTCCAGAACTTTTAATAACATGAGAATAATGTGTGATTCATTATTCAGAGATTTATTGTTTTAAAGTTTACAGTTAAAGACACGTTCTCTGACAGGATTAAGTGTGCCCCTTTTTTAGGTTTTAACAACTGCCCCTAAAAAATCCTGAGCACGTCCCTGCTGCTCTGCAACTGTATGGTTGTGGTGTGGGCCCCTGGCGGCCGGGACCTGGGGGGTTCCCCTGGTGGTGGCTTCGGAGACCATGATGGCTCCCAGTGTGGACAGATCCCCAAGATATCGTTATAACAAATACTGGGCGAGGGTGTATGCATGAGTGTGTGGGAGGTAGAGAATTGTGTAATTGTTTGTCTAATTGTCATTTGATTGAAATGTTGATTTTAATATGTAAAGCACGTTGTGCTACATTTGTATGAAAAGTGCTTTATAAATAAATTTCATTCATAAAGCCTAAATATTTCTGCATTGTTATGTTGCCTGGCAACCAATTGAGATTTTGGTCAACTAGATTTATGCAAGCTCGTTGACACACTAGCATCTTCCAAGTTCGCTTTGTCATCTTCATGTATAGTTTAGAAAAAAAAAAAGCCTCAGTCAAGGAGAGGAGATTTTGATTTTCAATTTTTAAAGATTGACCCCTGAGGAAGAACTTAGGGAAGAAAGAACATGACCCAAAATGAAACCTGGGGAGAACACAACAAACTGGGGACACAGTTGAAGAATAGTGATCCAAACTAACAGAAAAACTGTCTGAGAAATAAGACAAACTCTTTCAAGGCTGCGTCTTCAAAGTCGGGACACAAGTCAAGATGTGATGAAAGACTGTTGTGATCTGTGTCAAAGGTAGCAGCCAGGTCCAAAAGCACCCAGACAGCTCAACGTTAGTCATTACTTTGCTGCAAACACAAAAGGAGAAGAAAAGATAAATTACAAAAGCCAATAAAAATATTTAGACTGATGAAATTAAAAGTAATTCCTTTGCAACAGCGATGCAATATTAGAGCTCTGCCCATGGAAGAGCCTGACACCTGAGGACAATTATTCATATCTCAATAGTGATGTCTTTGTAAATGAAACTAAAAACTATATTTTCCACTTTGTACCAATCACACGGTAAACCAGACCTAAGTGTATACATGTTGCTAAATGTGTCAATATTGTTTTAGATACACTACACTGTAAAAACTAACTAGTTGGCTTTACTTTAAAAGCTATACAAACTTGCTGCCTTAAAAAATCAAGTTTTTATTAATAGGAGTAACTAAATACAATCCACTAGAATGGTTTGAGTTTGTAAAAATTTTTTGAACTTGATAAATCTGATTAAGCTTTAAGTGAATGAAGTTGTGGAAGAAACCTGATGTAATTAATTTCACATAAATTATAAGAGATACTTCCCACAAACTTAGCTTTACCTTTGTACCAACATGATGATTTCAAGTTTATCTTACTCAAAGTAATTGATTAATTCTAACTCACCCTGGTTTTTAGCAATACCTTATTCAGGGTAGGGTTTTTTAGCAAAAACTAATGTCAGACCACAGACATCTCTGTCATGGTATAATATCTGCCTGGATAGGTATTAAATACAGGAACAAACAATAAGTTGAGATCAGTCACAAGACACTAACAAAATTATTCATAAATCCTTCATTTGTGAATTATCTCTAATTTGTTGTTAGAAAAAGTGAACCGCATTGTGGGAAATCTTGCTCCCTCGCCATCACTAATTTCCCTGACCTCGGTTTCATTACATTCATTCCACTTAAAGGAATAGTTCACCCTCAGAATGATTTAACTTTATTTTCCACTTACCCTGATGGTGAGCAAAACTCTGGACCACTTTTTTAATATGTCAAATGCAGCCGGAGATCAGGACAACTTCTCGTTTCCCCCCAATGGAGTTTGCCAGGGTCCGAGCCAAATAGGTCCATAAAAGTCCACAAAAAATTGTCAATATTACTCCATACTGCTTGTCCCATGTAATCCAAGTGTCCTGAGTGGGTAGCGTCCAGAATTTACTTGAAACAACGTCATTTACTATGTACTTGTAATATGTACTAGATATATGTTATTAAAACCAATGTTACATTTTACAGTGTACTTGTCAAAGGTTTGGACACACTTACCCATTAGATTTAATGGGTAAGTTGGTGGGTAGAAAAGGCTGTAATTAGGGATCTATTATTTAGTGCCTGTCTTACTACTCAAGCAAACTTACAGCCAGCAAAAAAAAAAAAAAAAAAAAAATCACAACCCATTTCTTTTTTTCTCTCTGCAAGCCATGTTGCTGATGGAAATTTGTATAATGTTCAAGTGAATATTGGGACATGTATCTACGATCCCCACAGCACATCTGAGTGGGTGAAAGTTGAACACTGTTCATGTCAAACAAATCATAACTATTAAAGGCAGGTTGGAGGATTTTTTCCGGGAGCATTTTTTTACTATATTGCTCAGTTTCTTCTTCACACCCCGATTGCAGCCAATTAATTAAATGTTCTGACACAAAAATTTTAAAAATTATCACCTGTGGAACGGACAGGACTGAAAAAACCCCATCCAATGAAATTGTAACAGCTCGTGCTTATTGATTGAATGATGATATGTCCATCAAACTTGTCTGCCGTTATACCCCCTCTCACATTCCCTGCACACTCGCAACCCGCCGTGAGCGTCTCACAGTGCACATGAATGGGGCTGCTCGCTAACTCTTATCTATGCAGCTGTTTGCTCTTAAAATCCACCAAATAGAAAAAAAAACGGATGTTGATCAAGTCATGGAGGTGTTGGTATTTGCAGTGAGAATGTTTTACACCGCAGGAGGAGTTGGAGGTGAGGGAAGTATAACTTTTTTTTTTTTTTTTTTTTAGCTTTTTCCTCTGCTGTTTACTGGCAAGCTAACAAGCTATCCACTTGGCTGTTCTCGGTTATCTTCGCCGACAACCATCGGCGCACATGTTCCTGTATTCTGGAGGCGTGGTTTCGGGTGGATGTATTTTTTAAAATGTAGCTTGCTCAAACTGTTTTTCCAGAATCCTCTACCCTGCCTTTATTGTAAAAATGAGTATGGACGCTTTGGATCTGAATTATGTTTTTCACTTAAACAACACAGTCTGGCTCTACTGAAGGTGTCTTCCTGTGTAAAAGTAGTTTTTCTTTCCACTGTTGCCCACCACCTCATGTTCAATCGGGGATTAAACTGAAGTAACAATTTTAGTTGATCCATTGGCTCATTAATATCATTGTAATTGAACTCATAAATGGAACTGAGCTGGATTTGGACTGAAGTGAATTGTATTATAACTGGATTTGGCATGTTACCTAACATGACTTTGGATCATTTCTTTGTTAATCAATCTCAGAGAAGTGATTAGTTGCTAAAAACACAATAGAAACACACAACCAAAGGTATTCTGTCATTCTGTAAAAAATGTAAAAGAACAGGCAGATTATTTTAATTAATTTAGCACAAAAAATACCTTAGCAATGTTGCTCACATAGCATTTGAACAAAAATGGCACTAAAAAGAATTAGAATTGCTTCAAAAAGGCTTCAAAATTGTTTTGCTTCTGGCTTCCTTTCAAAAATTGTAACAGTCCAATTATACATTAAGTAAAAGTCATGCATGGCCAAAAGCAGTAAAATTAGATCTCAGTAATCAAGGCTTTAAAAATGCACTGCCCTATTCTCTCCTTTGCAAATTCTAATCTAAATGATGGGAAATTGTCAAACATGCAATATTGCACAATCATAAAATGGTTCAAAGCACTAATACAGATCTGTACATATATACACAAAAATGCATTGCAAGATAATCTTGCATTGCAACCACATAAAAGCTTGACTGGGGAATGTCACTGCCTTTTCAGGTTTGTGCTCATATGAAGTGGGCTGAGGTAGAGTAAAAAGCTTTCCTGTGGGCTGATGTATCTAAATTTTAACTTCCTTTTGGAAATCACAGCCACCACATCCTCCAGGCGAAAGGGGAGACGAACCATCTCACCTATCAGCACACTGTTCAAAAAACAGCATCTATGTTTGGATGTGCATCAGTGCTCGTGGCATGGGTAACTGGCTCGCATGTCTGTGCAGGAACCATTAACACTCCCGTCTGTTCTCCTCTTTCATGTGTTTGTAGTTCAGTGAGTCTAACAGCTTCCTCTTGTGAGAGTTTTAAACAGTCCTACTATAAAAATGATGCATCCCTCACATGTTTTCACCACAGCACACTAAAGTTCAACCCTTTCCACCTTCCAACACCTTCATTTTTAAATGGAAAGAAATCCTATTCAAACTATGCATTCAGCCCTCTTCCCTCTCTAGATCAGAGTGAAGAGGGCATGTTTCAGTCTTTTCTCTGCTCAGGTGTTTTGCAGGCAGCATATATGGTCGTAGACATGGTTTATGATTAAAGACTTGGGAGGCCGTTCCAGCAGGTACTCTGAAGGAGTCCCTGTAGCATTCACTTCTCTGAAGGAGATCCTGCCCTGAGGCGTGTCAAGCTGCTGGAGCACCGTGAGCAGCTTAAAACTAAACATTTGCAAATGATAATTTTTCAAACAAGCATGCTGTTAGATGATCTACTGCTGAGAAGCCCCTATGTCCCTTTGATTTGTATTCATGTCATGGAAAAAAGTGTGTCTTGTCCCCTTTCGTTCCTCATTCGTTTCTCATTGTCCCTGAGTGTTCAAATTTTGTGGCCCCTATTGTAAAGTGTTACCGACTGAGTGACTATTGACAGGCAGTTTGTTGCCTGTGCATACAGAATAATAATTTATAATGTTGGATGCAAGATTATTAAAAGATCAAAAGCTCTTCATTGTACAGCATTAAGCAGGGCAACGCAAGTTTATTTGTAAGGCAAATTTCACAAACATGACAATTCAAAATGTTTTAAATAAAACATTAAAAGCATTACAGCAGGGTGCAGAAGAAAAGAAAGCAATCAAATGTAAAAGAATAAAATTATAAAAGCATGATTCTAAATTAAAACAAAAGGAAATAACATTTAAGGAGTCTGAGGAGCTGTGAAAATTTGAACTCTTGAATAAAATCTACATATGTAGATGAGAACAGGTGGGTCCTTAACCTGGATTTAAATAAACCAAGTGTTTCAGCTGATCTGAGGTGTTCTGGGAGTTTGATCCAGACATGTGGAGCATAGAAGCTGAACACAGTTTCTCCGTGATGACCTGAGGAGCCTAGTGGGTTCATAGTGTGTCAGAAGGTCACTGATGTACTGTAGTCCCAAACCACTCAGAGCTTTATAGACCAGCAACAGAACTGTAAAGTCTATCCTCTGGCAGACAGGCAGCCAGTGTGCATTACATAGCAGAGAAATTACTGCACATAAAAGGCTGAGTGAAATAGCACTTTACAAAGTTAAGGATTCATGTTGCAATGTATCATCGTCCTCAAAATTATTCATACCCTCCAGTTAAAGAAGGAAAAAAATCAGCTGTCAGTGAAATAAGTTGAAATTGGCAAAAGTAATAAATAAAAATTCTATAAATATCATAACATTTAATATGATTTGTGGCCTGAAAGAAATATTAGAAATAAACACACAAAAAATGCAACAAGTAAACAAGCATGATGGGGCTCCGAAGCTAAAATTTATCAGGTGTTTTCTCTAATGTTCAAAAAGACTTCTACACCTGTTGACAGGCAGTTCTGTTTGTTTGTTTGTTTTTTATTTATTATCCCCAACCACAATTCAAAAGCAATATTTTATTTCACAAAATGATCATTTTGTAAATTTTGATTTATTATTAGTTTCTTGTTATTTGTATTACTACTGTGAATTTAGCCTTTTCTTTATTTGGAGGGTATTTGATTTGCACAACAGAAACTTCTGAAATTTTTAAAAAAAATAGTGGATTCCAATATACTTCTGTTATAATGTTTAAGGCAACCCAAAAACTGTTCCCTGAAAATATTCAGATTAGATTTAATAAGACAGTGAGTGATTATGCATGAAAATGAACATAGATCTTTACAAAACCATTTTTTAGAACTGCTTTTGAGGAACGTTGCATATTGGTGAGGGGAGTCAGGTTGTGGAATAGATTGGACAGAGAAATTAAGAAATTAGAATCAAAAAGTGGTTGAAAAGAGAAATTAAATTAATTAAAAAATGGTTGATTGCGGAAGGCACTAGAAAATTGGCATTTTGTCAGTGGATGGTTTTGAATTGATATTGTTGTGGAAGTCTTGTAAATATATTTGATTGATGGTTTGGTGGATGAGGGGCAGATAATATAAGCTCCTTATTTCATCTTTTTTATTTTCTCCTGTTTGATTTTGAATCTTTTGTAACTTAATGAATGAAAGAAAGAAATTGAAAAAAAAATACCACAGCCTTATTTTGAGCACATTGGTACCAGAGTGTCATTATTTAACAGTGTAAATGTGAGGAAAAATCATGGCTGTGCTTTGCTTATTAGGAGTCCTAGGGTTTTGGTTTAATTGCAATCAACTATTTTTTAAAATAGCACTTCACTCAACTATTCATAATTGTTCCCTCTACAATATTCAGATACAATTTTAAACTTTTAAAATTTCACCACAGCAAAGCATGTGGTCCACAAGAGGATGAGACCAAATATTGTTTTAATGAAGCTTAAATAGACAATAGGATCTCCAAATCTGTTGTCACAGAGAAGTTTTATTTAGCTTTTATTGCACGTTTTTCCACCAAAACTGCAACTCTGACTGAAAACTGAAAATAGTTATGCTACAACATAGCACATGAATGATTATCATAAATCTTTCATTATGATCAAAATTCTAAAATGGCATTAAGAGGAAGTCTGAGCAGAGAGGGAACAAATGGTGTAATAGATCTAAAGATGACAAAACATTTTGAAATGTTTTTCCCATGATTCCTGAAGAGCAGCTGCTCCTCTGATGATGCCTTTTCTCAGCAGCCTGGGACCACAACTTCGGTCAAACTGGACCAGTGAAGAGGCACTTGCAGAAACTCAGCGACTTCAAACTTTTGGAACATTGTGGCAGCTTTATTCAGACCAGACGCTTAGAAAATGGTTGGAAGAACAAATAGTTGAGGTTTTAAATCTTTTTCTTTACTTTTTTGTACTTTCAGAGCACTACTCTGCCCTTATTCCTCTGTAGCATGAAATTAAATGTATATTATGAATATTACCTTTCCTTGTGTATTTATTCTATCCTTTGCCATTTCTTTTACAGATTTTTTTTTCCCTATAGAAGAAAGAGGCGTTACATCAGTCATGTATATCAAAATGCCTTTACATGTCAAATGATAAGCCTATGTGATAATGATCAGTGTGTAACATGGAGTAAATTACATCTTCATATCTCCATTGTTGGGAAGAAGTGATCTGCATCTGAATAAACTAGTTATTAACACAGATTTATATCTGCAACATTATTTTAATAGTTCTATTGTTTTAGATGTTTGGGGTTTTTTTGTGAAGTAAAAAATACACAATTCCTAAAATAAAGGAATGATGCTGGATTATGTTACCATTGTCTATTGCAACAAAACCCAGCCTGCCGCTGACCAGCCCAGCCTTTTATTCCTCCATCCAGTCTGCTGTGAGGATGTGGAGGCAAGGCCGGATTATCCAATGGGCATTCTGGGCACAGGCCCAGGGGCCCACGCCCACGTGGGGCCCACTGTGAGGAAATGAACAGAATCGGATTGGAGGCTCCGCTTGGCAGGAATACATGTAAATGCATTGGTACTCCAGCCAGTAGGGGGCCCCAGAGGACTAACCGACTATGAATACTACAGAGCAGCAGCTCTCTCAGTGGAGAGTTTGTAACTAGACTGGTGGACTGGCGAAGAACTCATGAAAGCGGCCCCACCGCCACCTTTCGGTCTGGCTTCCAGTAGCAGCGCCTTTTTAACTGGATATGCTGCTGGCGAAATAAAATAAGGTACGTTAGCTAACGTTCTTACAATGACCGTAACTCTTCGACCTCTTACGCAATTGACGTAATTTCAGCAGATTCTGAAAGCTGAGAAGCGCAGCTTTGCGCTGATATGCAGCACATTACGGTAGAGACACCGGTGTGTGCGCTGTGTTCAGTTGTGCAGCGGTGAGAAAAACGATCAAAGTGGTAAATAATAGCGTCTTTCTGGAAGTTTGTTGTGTCGTTTGCACATATTATATCATAAAGTGAAGGAAAAAAGATGAGACAATCTAGACAAATACACAATTTTGTCACCCTGTGACAGAAAATAAAGTTTATCTCATTTTATGAGGAAGAAGAGAGCTCCTGTTGGATCTGTGGATGGGGATGAGGATGAGCAGCAGTTGTACACTAGATATTTATTCTTACATTATGTAACACCATTTTATTTTCAATAGCTGGGGCAATTTTTCTTATTGGCTTTAACTAAAACTGCTGTATAATTTTCTATTTATGACTTTACTGTCTTATGTATCACTTTTATTTTCATTATCAAACCTAAAAATAATCTTGAGAGATTTAGTAGTTTCAATTTTTCCTTGAAAAAGGGGCAGAAGAATTCGCACAAAAAATATTTGTGGGAGATTTATTAGATTAATTATTGAGCTTTATTAATTTAAAAAGGAGAAAATGGACCAGGTGGACTGTAACTATTAAACTGGTCAGAGCAGGTTTATCTAATGAGGACAAGTTTTCTGCATGTGGATGAGAAAAGACAAGAAAAACCAAACAGAGACAGGATGATGGTGCACATACAGAAGCTCATTCAGCTCTGAGCAGCTCAGCCCGTCCTGGTGAGTTTGTGGCTGTCATGATGTTGAAGATAAAACAGAGAACTTTGACTATATCAAGGGAAAGCTTATCCATCAAGCTAGGAATACTGAGCTATAGAATTTATAGAAAATGAATTACTCCAGTTCTTCCTGAAGTCAACAATCATCTCTCATGTTGTGTTTGTGTTGAAGATGAGCTGATGTTTCTGGACCATCTCACCAAGTGACTGAGCAGAAATGGTGAGAGTACAGTGCCTTGTGGTGCTTCAGTGCTGCAGACCTCCATTTCAGACACAAGTGTGGTCTGTTTTGTAGCTGGTCAGAGATCCAGGTGGTGGAGGAGGAATCCACCTGGAACTGATGGAGCTTCTCACATACTGGAACAAAGCAGCTGAATTGTATTAAAAACACTTTAGAAATCAAAGAACATGACCCTCAAAGTGCTGCCTGATTGGTCCAGATGAGAGTGAGATCTCTGAAGCAGGTAGATGATGGCGCTTTCAACCTCAAGAACATTATGATATGCAAACTGGAACGGATCCTGAGAGATGGTGACTGCTTATTGAGGTGAGCCAATGACAGTTTCTGCAGGACTTTCATGATGTGACATGTGAGGACAGCTGGTCTGTCATCATCTGGCTCTGATAGTTTATAAAGACGTAAGAGGAGGACAGAGAAAGAAAGAGATAGGAGGAAGACAAAAAAGACGCAAAGAAACTCCAGATATTTACATGCGCTATAGTTTGATCGCAGTGTAGTGTTTTCATGTTGTTGCTACCAGCTGAAATGTTGTTTTACAATAATACTGAGTGAAATCTGAATGATGGACATTATATATGATGTCCTTTTGGTTGTGACTGGAGGGGCCCTTCAAGACTTTGTGCCCAGGGGCCCCTGCTTCCTTAATCCGGGCTTGTGTGGAGGTGAGGCATCCATCAGACCTCCACCAACTTATTTAACATCACTTTAAATAAAGGCCAATGCCATTCATGGATCAGCAGCAGGGGATTCTCTTACGTGATTTCTTGTTAAGCCTTCAGAGGGTTTGGTCAGAAAGCAGCACGTCTTTCCTGCTGACTAACGCTCGCCCACTTGGATAAAGGTTAGGTCAATTTTTAGCCCAGAGTTCAAGCTGTTTACGGTCTAAATAGGTGTAACTTGCTGACGCTTGCTCCACTTTTCAAGCACGTCAATGTAAGGAAAACTATGGCTTGTAAGAACTGGCCCAAATTCTTTAGAGCTATAAGTGGTGAACTAATCCTGAACAAATTTTTTGCACAGCATTGATTTGTTCACAAAAATATAGACTGTTTATTCTAGTTCTGCAAGTACTTGTTTTAATTTGGTAATATGTTCTCTGGCATGAGGTTTATTTTTCTTCCGTTTTATCCTTTTTTCATTATATATGATGTGAACTACTTATATTTGAACTACAAAAGCACAGACCTCTGCCAAGTAGCTCAGTTCTCCACATATGACCTGTCTTGCAATGAATAAGAATCCTTAAAATTAGTTCTTCCCTGTGCCTTTACACACAATCACTGAAAATTTTATCCAAATCTTTTTATAACTTTTCTTTTTAGTTATTTTGCCAACTAACAAACAAGCAGCAATTACATCATCTCCTTGGCGGATGTAATAACAGTAACACACTTCTCCGAGGCTCAACAGTAGCTTTAATCTACTTCAGTAACATTGTGTAAATTAATTGTAGTTTGTTCAACACTTAATGTTTTTAAATGAATCGCAATCTTTAAATACAGTCCAGGAATGCAGTTGTTTTTTTAATGCTTTAGTTGGGAGAAAAAAGCAATCTGTCCAATATTTGTGAGCTGATATTTAGAAACCAAACAAAAACTTAAGACATACAAATTTCATTTATAAAAATGTTCAGATAAACAAGCAATTTTGTCATTTCTTTGCCATTTTAAAGTAGCCAGCCAACAACAGATAAGCTTTCATTTTTTTATGTACATCAAAAATTTCATCCCAGAACTTTCTGTTCATTTACATGTCAGATAATTTTTCTCTTCTGCTACAAATTTATAAATAGTAAGAAGATTCAGAAAAACAAGTCAACCACAAGAGAAAAAAAGAAAAAAAAGCTAATTTATTTACAAGTATTTCTACTTTCCTTGCAAATCTTACAATTTGAAAAAAAGTATGTTTGAAAAAATTTACAGATTAATTTTTAATAAGTAAGTCCCTAGTCTCTTTCACAACAACTGGATGATCAGTTCTTAACAAATTCGGCGGAAAACATCAGTCTGAACTTTCCACTAATATCCTGGTGAAGAACAGAACAGCTGGCTGCGCACTGCTGTTGTGGATGCTGTAGGCACTTCCTGTGTGAACAAAATAATATCCTGAGTCAAAAAACAAATCTATTTTCTTACATTAAATATCCACACAATCTAAGCAAAAAAGAAAAAGAAGAGAGATCATATCTGGCCAGATTTGACATTTTTAATAATTAAATCATACTTTCATATGATGATGGTATTGAAATGACATGCTTACCACATTCCACTTTAAAGGTTTGTCCAGGCAGGTAGCGAGAAACACTGCCATTAATGGTAACACTCACAGAACTTGTTAATAAATGAAAAACCTATTTAAAAGAAAAGAAAAAAAAAAGAAAGAAAATCAATTTAATTCCAAAAGCTGAAAAATTAAAGCATCTTAAAAACTTGAGTGGGTAATAGTGAACTGACTGTTGTTGCACTGTGATCCACCCAGAGGGGCTTCTTCATGTACGATCCCAACAGGATCTTTCCAGAACAGATGGAGCCACTGTTTAGGTCTGCCTGGATGCCAAGGGCTCGGTCTTTGTAGGAGTACCAGTCAAACTGGTCTGGAGTGACTGCAGCACCATCTGTAACATTATAGAGCCAGAATTATTCATTAACAGCTCTGGGCAGAAATTACTTCGCTTAAACAAAACTGCAGAAGCCTGTGATGATGACACAATTGTGTTAGTAAAAATGTGTCATCCATGTTACAGACAATTAAATGATTTTGATTTTAACTGGGGGAGTGGGTAGCCTAGGTTACAGAGGTGGCCTTTGGTCAGGACAACCAAAATGTGTTACTATGATGTTGGTAGAGTTGTGTTACTTTGTCCATACTTTGTTAATGCACTTCATGTTTTATTACAGCTAACTGAGATGCTTTTTAAAAAAATTGATAATCGTTCTTGATGTTGACTGGTCAGTCTCAGTAATAAAAATCTTATTGTAAACTTTTAGAAATAAAACAACACAAATGCATCAATAACACCCAGAAAACACACCAAAAAATTCTCAACTTTTGCCCGAAACTCTTAAGCTTTTTGAGGAGCTAAAAATTGTCCTTACCATCGGCTGAAGGGGACCAGAGGCTCTGGAACCACTGGCTTAGGGCGGCCTTGTCACTTGGATGTAAGCTCAGCGGTTTGAGAGGAGGAGCAGAAAGGTCTGATACAGCCAGCATCCCTTGAACTGTGGATGATGGGAAAACTGGGACACAACAGAACAGAAAGCAGATGATAAAAACACACAAAAAAGTGAGCGGAGATCAGTGAGACGCCCGTCTCATCAGTGATCTTATATGCAAATTTGTCAGTCAAATTAAGTCAACTGAGGTTAATGGAACTGCCATCTGCAGTTTAACCCAGTGATGTGACACATTTCCGAGTCCGAAGGCTCTTGCTTTACATTTTTAATTTTCCACAGCAGGTGAAAGGGCTTAGTGTAAATATTGCAGTGTGGATGCCCACATTTCCATCCTGATAGAGCAGCCCTCCAATGTGGCAGTCATTTAATTTATTCAAGGCTGAACTCCCAATGACACGTGCTTAGTCTGCTCTGCACACAGAGAACATTATCTTTCAACCTCTTACACTTCTGCATCAGTTCAAATCCCCTAATTCTGTCTTTTTTGGGGGGTTTGCATGGTAGTTTGAGTAAAAAAAGGCTTGGATTGTTGCAATATAGCTACAATATTAACAATAATCATAATGTCAAGAATGAAATAATTATGATCTCAGCTGATAATCTAAAAGCATTATTGGCTGTTAATTGAGGGTTAATAAAAATTTTTACTGCATCTTAAATCGCATTTTAAGTGTAACAGAAAAAAAAAAGGGGGGGGGGGGGGGGGTAGTTTAAAGGCATATATTCTTCTTGCTTTTAAGTATACTTAAGTATACTGCTTTTTAGTTGTACATCACTCAATATCACAGCAAAACCAGAACTCATTTTTCCTTTCAATTTAGTTCAGTTCATTTTAATTTCACAGAACAGTTCCCAGTTCGGTGAACTATGAGCAAATATTTCATTAATATACTTACGATTCTTCTCTTTATCTGTCCTAAAATACTGAATTCTTCAACTCTCTTATCTGACATAAGTGTTTTCAAGTTAACACCATGTAAATGTAAAAGCTCCTAAAACCAGGTCTAAAGTGGTCTCAAAGAAAATCAGCCCATATCCTGACAATATATAAGGGAGACAGCAGCAAAATACCTTAAATTTGACTGCAATACTTGAAAGAACTCTGTTCACACAGAACATCCTAAAAGAAACTGTCTTTATAAGTTTTAAAGTCTGTTAAAAAGACGTTTTTGAAGAAGAAGAAGTAGTTTTTGAAGAAACACAGCAACCCGATCGGTTAAATATCAGTTAAATATCGGTGGGGTGGCCGATATCCGATATTAAGTTTTAAGGCCGATATAGGCCGATACCAATAGGGGGCCAATTATATCATGCATCCCTAATTGCAGCACAATTTAAAAACATACTCAGATCGTCGTCGTCCTCGTACTGCTCCAGCTGAATCATAGACGACGGCCCACTTTTCAGGACTTCTAACCTGTTGAAATAATCCCTGAGTAGTAAGAACAAGCTTTATATTAAAGATGCATAGGAAAAAATTTGAATTTTCCTTACGTGCTCTCTGAGTGACACTCTTTGTCTTGCGGTGTCTCTTGGTTGATCTGTGTGTTCCTGCATCCCCCAGCATCCCCACTGAGTACATCTTTGTCAGCCCTGCTGCATGTCACAAAGTCAGTGGCAGAGACTTCCTCTGCAGGATGTGAAGTGATGGAACATCTGTTACTCTGATGTCCGTCTCTGTTGCTGACCACAATCGGGGTCACCATTCTTGAAGTAAAAATGTCATTAAATGTTGCCAGAGAGCGTTTGACAGTCTTTGGAGCCGAGAGTGGCTTCAGAGGAGGGGTCAGAGCTCCCCCTGGTGGTTTTGATGGGATTACCACGTTGCCATTTTTGGGAACACCAAGTCCAGCAGGTTTCCTCTGTTTTGATGATTTTTTCCTTTCCTGTTGATGTTTGGGCTCCTTGGGGTAAAGCTGCAGAGGCTGTGAGGGGATGCTTTCCAAATCGTCAGCCATATTGTTGACTGTCCACCAGTTACCCGGAGGCCTTCTCCTCCGTTTCCCTGATTCTGGTTTAAGCTGCTGCTGAGGTTGTCTTGGTGACCCAGGTGCTGCCAGTTTTGTATTGTGATGATAAACTTTCTGAAATAACTGACATCCTGTAACAAGAGTACATTGACATGAGTTTAGTTTGGACATATTTACACAAATTTCCATTTCCAATTATTGTAAATTCATTTCAGGGTAAATGTGTTTTTCTCTTATACATTTATCTGATTTTTTTTGTTTGTTTGTTTGATGGCTTTGACTTAAATAAACAAAACAAAAAAACTAAACAGTGTATCACATACCAAGTTTTTTTCATCATTTTAAAGAAACATTTGGGGCTTGAGAAGGCAAAACAATAGGTCGTCCCCCCCAAAAAAATAAGCAAACAATGAATATATACATAAAATAATATATATATATATATATATATATATATATATATATATATATATATATATATATATATATATATACACTGTATATATAAAGAAAAAACTGATTTAGCTTTTCCTTGTTCCCATCCCCGCCCATTATCTTAGAGTTTAAGATTGTAGAAAGCAGTCATTTGGTCATAAACCAATACACAGACTATAGCCATAAAATTAGCTTAAATTTTACCACCTTCACACAGAGTTACTTACTGTACACACACACACACAAAATGATGCATCAGTGCTAAGAGTTTGATGCCTGTATATACAGTATAATACATCACTTACAGAGTACCATGAGTCGTGTATTTTACCATCACAAACCTTGGTCTCATCTACAGTAAAGGATCCGCATACTTGCCATCACCCTACCTGAGTCTGTACTGTAGTCTCTGTGTGTAAAGACCAAGGGGCTGGAGTGCTGATGATCCAAATCTTGATCCTGGATCTCCTGCTGCTCCTGTTCTGTCTCATTCGTGATGAGTATTTCATCTGCTGCTTTCATGTCCCCAGTGTCTCCCCTCATGTTTCGTTTTTTGGTCTGTTTGGATTTCTTCTCTTTACCCGTCTGCTCACTGGATAACTGCACAGGTGGTTTCTGATTAGTCTTTTTCTTGTAAACTTTGTCTTTCGTGGCCTTCACTGGAGAAAGTACTGCTGCTTTGGACTCTTTACTCTGCTGTTTTGCCTTCTTGGGAGTAGGCTGCCAGCCTTCTGTTTCTACTGTGTTCTGGGGGCAACTCAGCCACTGCTGTCCAGTCTGTTTCCTTTTTCTTTTCACAAAATCATCAGCATCTTCAAATAAACTTCCTCCAGATCCTCCTGGGTGTTTGTTGGCTGTAGTCCTTTTATCTGTTTTAGATTTTATGACTTCTTTGTCTGTTGGACAACAAGAATAAAAACAAATTATTATCCATATATTGTGCATTATCAAGTGAAATGGCTGATAAAAAGGATTATTATTAGGCATTTTCATTGGATTGTACCAGTAATTCATCATAGTGAAAAAGAGCAACATTACCTCAATAACAATGCACCAAACATTTCTCTTTAATATCAATGACAACTTTGCTTTTAAAGTTCTAGTTAAGCGTCTAGCCTTTTTTTTTTTCCACAGACACTGAATCTGATGCAGACCTGCACGGGATGAGATTTTCAATCCCGCTCCCACAGGACTCCCTTCACCTGACCCAAGAGATTCCCTCAGGTCCCAAGTTTTTTTCATGCAAATTTTGAAGACAATCTTCACTTGACAATCTTTGAGGGATTTTTCCAGAGCGCAGCCCAATGAGGCTTTCATTGACAACCCACACACAGGCCACCCTGGCTCACATGACCTGCGGCCGCTGCGCACAAAGTGTTTTAAAATAACAGAGGGCTTTTTTGTTAATTACACTGTCTGCTGGGATTTTCAAAGCATTTTTCATCAGGGTTCGTTAATTACTGGATTAACACCAAGGAGTGGCAGAGAGTGATGCGCAGGTCGACCTGTGCGGGTCCTGTGTGCTGCCCATGAAGAAATTTTCACTGTAATTGCATCAGGAGTGGACTGTTAAAGACCGACGAACAACATTGCCCACCACACCTTTTTGAGTTATTTTACTCACTAGCAGATGGACATACAGACAGACAAACAAACAAATACCTGGCATTTTTTTGAGGGACCATTCATCTGGCGATAGGGACATATTGTTGGTGGTGGTGTGTGTGTGTTTTGGGTGGGGGGTCTGCGCTCTCTGAGTGCTTTTCTAGTTGAATAATGCTGATGGATGAAATCATGACAGGAATGTTAATGAAAACTAACAGGTCATGTTGAGACAATAAGTGCATAGGCCAATAGGCCGACTCTGTGAGTTACTCTGAACATCTGCGGGAGGAGCTTGGGACCCGACTGAACACCCGCTCTCGCCCGTGGCTCTGTGAATCCCACTCGATTTGGCAGGGGGGGGTTGAGAAGCAACTCATTGCCCCAATGGGCTTTATGCACAACTTTACTACTCCCTAACTTATCCCAGCTCCTTTGCCTACAGTCTTTCATTACTGGACAAACTGATTAATCCAGGTGTGTCTGGCCATTGTCCTCATGGTTACTGTGGCCAGACACACCTGGATTAATCAAATCGTCCAATAATAAGACAGGAGACAAAGGAGCTGGCTTAAGTAAGGAAGTAGTGGAGTTGTGCATAAACCCCATTGGGGTTAAATAACTTGCCAGCTGAAAGAAAATAATCTCCCTTGCAGTAATTATCTACTGTAATAGGAGGCTCGTACCTATTTTCTTAGTTAAATCCAGGTGGCAACATTTTTATGGGACAAGCAGTGTGTAATACAGTATTTACAGAGTACCATGAGTCGTGTATTTTACCATCACAAACCTTGGTCTCATCTACAGTAAAGGATCCGCATACTTGCCATCACCCTACCTGAGTCTGTACTGTAGTCTCTGTGTGTAAAGACCAAGGGGCTGGAGTGCTGATGATCCAAGTCTTGATCCTGGATCTCCTGCTGCTCCTGTTCTGCCTCATTCGTGATGAGTATTTCATCTGCTGCTTTCATGTCCCCAGTGTCTCCCCTCATGTTTCGTTTTTTGGTCTGTTTGGATTTCTTCTCTTTACCCGTCTGCTCACTGGACAACTGCACAGGTGGTTTCTGATTAGTCTTTTTCTTGTAAACTTTGTCTTTCTTGGCCTTCACTGGAGAAAGTACTGCTGCTTTGGACTCTTTACTCTGCTGTTTTGACTTCTTGGGAGTAGGCTGCCAGCCTTCTGTTTCTACTGTGTTCTGGAGGCAACTCAGCCACCACTGTCCAGTCTGTTTCCTTTGTCTTTTCCCAAGATCCTCAGCATCTTCAGGTAAACTTCCTCCAGATCTTGTTGGGTGTTTGTTGGCTGTGGTCTTTTTATCTGCCTCAGATTTCGTAAGTTCTTTGTCTGTTGGACAACAATAATAAAAACAAATTTCATTCTGCTTGCTATGATGCTGGACAGGACAACTAAAAAAAAAAAAATATATATATTATCCATATATTGTGGATTATTATGTGAAACAGCCGATAAAAAGAATTATCAGACATTTCCTTTGGATTATACCAGTAATTTTTCACAGTGAAAAAGAGTAACATTACCTCAACCAAAATGCATCACAAATTTCTCTTTATCTTTAACAACTTTGCTTTGAAAGTTTTAGTGCAGTGTCTACACTTTTCTTTTTTTTCACATAAGCTGAATCTGATGTTTTTTAAATCCTTTAAGACCTGAAAAATCTGTTTACATCTCTTAAAGATGATGCATCAACTTAGATTTGCCTTGCGTGGCTTTAAACCAAATTATCTTTTGAAGCCAGATAGCAAAAATATAACATATAACACCTAAATTTGCTGAGATCACATTTAAAAATAAATCACTGGGTATCTTTTAAGTACCTATAAATCAGTCATTTATTTTGTTTTTTTCCCAAACTCAGCAAGGAGTTTTCAAAAGCAAGAGATGAGTCCATTCTGGAGGAAGGTCTTTTAAAGCTGGTTTTAAGGGTGTTGAATAGTTTTCTGTGCAAGTTGCCAGTAAATCTACAATGTCTCTTAGAGATATTGGGCAAGTTTGATATAAAACAGGAAGCTCCTACCTGAAAATGAAGCAAGGTTTTCAGCATCTGCAGGCTCTGGACATTGTTCCTCAACAAGATCTACTCGTGGAACCTCCTTCCCAGCATCAGATTCCTGCTGGTTTTTTCTGGTCTCTTTTAATGTGTAAGCCTTGCTTGTCTTGACATTTTCTTTGCCTTCTTTTGAATTCTTCCTCGCCAAAGACTTGTGAGCTTTTGTTTTGGTTCCAAGGGAGGGTTTTTCTTTTCCCTTTTCCACGTCTAGTACGTCTTCAGGTTGATCCTCGAGCTTTTCAGTCTCTTTTGATGGAACCTTCTTCAGTTTCTGTTTCTTTTTCTGTGGTTTCTGCAGTTCCATCGAGTCACTTGCAGGAGAATCCTGAGGACTGGGTAGAGCATCCTCATCATTAACAAGCCCCATAACCTCATGGTGCTTCTCGTTCCCCTTCCTCTTCTTTTTCATTTTTTCATTGACAGCCAGGCTTTCTTGTTCAGCGTTGCTCTTTACTGGTTCCAGCTGTTCCTGCAGACTCTCTGGTGGATTATTCTTAACCCCATTTTCTGTTGAGCTCTCCTTGTCAGTGCTGGAGGTCTTGCTCAGCTTTTGTCTCTTGTTGGAGGTGCTCTTGCTTGGAATGGAAACCCAGAGCGGCGCATCATCCTCCAGAATAAAAAAATCATCCTCTACCTCAGGAGCAAGAGGAGGAGGGGGTACTTTAACAGGTGACTTCTTATAACTTCAAAAGGGAAAAAGAAAAAAAAGAAGTTTGAATCATTACTGTATTAACTATTTCATGTATTGTGTATTTAAAAGCTGTTTTTCATATAAAGGTATGAAAGCTCCTGTCAGGCATCATAGCAGGTACATGCCAGCTATACCTTTATATAATATCTATATTATACAAGCATAATAATACATTGTTTCATAAATGTTTTATAGAATGGATCAAAATAAATAAAATGAGTAAAAGGTCAAATATGCATAATCATAATGAAAGAAGCATTGAATATAAAATATTTCTGAAGTATATGACAAAATGTGGCAATACTTTAATTTTCAAAAAATCATGCATGAAAAGGTTAAAAACAAAACTGAGAATAATATTGAAGCCAAGACAAAAACACGGTTTAGCTATGATCACATACAAATTATTAATGTGAGCTGAGCTCTTCTCTTATCTCACCATGTTGATTGTGACTTTGCAGCCAGTTTGAGCTTCTCCAGAAAAGCTGTCAGGTCTTTTCCTGGACGTGTGGACGTCTCTGCAGGTGGCTGTTTGGGAAAGCTTTCCGAGTTCTTCTCAGAGTCACGACTCTCTGCCTGAACAGGCGTTTCCACATTTTCTTGCCTGCTAATAACCATAAAGAAAAACATACATGAGACAACAACTGAAGAGGGTTCAACACCTTAATGACAACACAATTAGCTTTTGAAATAAATACTTTTTTTACCTCATGAAATTGGCAGAATATTGCTTGTAATACTGACTAAATTGTTTGATGTTTGCTTTAATCATATCTTGTTGTGAATATCTGTCACCAGTTTCAGTTTATTATTTGTCTACAGTAAGTTCTATTCATAACTGGATACATAAGGATGTTACATAATGTGGCAGTACTGTTAAAATTATATCCCAATTTATGCTTTATTTCTTTTTCTTTAAAGATAAAAGGTACTGTAATGCAGCATTGACTGATGCAACTGTCTCAATTGATTTTCTTTTTTTACAATTGAAAAATTATTTTAAAAAAACTGAAAAAAAAGAAAAGAAAAAAAAAAGAAAGCAAAATAATTTATGCCATTTATAAAAATAATCCTTAAAACTTATTCTGGCACAATTTAATGGAGGGGGCGGGGCTTGCAATCCCATCATCTGTAGGTTGGCTTCTGTTTAATTAGTCCTTTCAAATAGTAATGTTTATATTTACTCACAAGGTAAATCATGTTTATTCAGACAAGTATAATATTTGTTAGACATTTCCTGTCTAGTAATGACTTGACGATGGCTATCAGAGTCTCACAGTCTGAATCGCCTCAGAGTTGGATTATCGTAACTGCCTATTGTCACAAAAATGTTCTTATTATCATATCCTGAGAGTGCTACTAGCAGTATCATCAATCAGCTCTCTCACATGTCCATCATAGGTTTCTGCATTTGTACTCGTCAGTTTGAAATTTGGGTTTGAACTGACCCTTAATAGGATGTCTAAAGACTGATGGACTTAACTCCAGATGCGGATAACATGGGAACCTCTATCAAGGAAGAGTTAAGCTTTTATCACCTCTGGTGCCTTTTTCTGGTGGCAGCCTGTCTGAGCTTCAGTCCTTAAAAGCTTATGAGGAGCAGAGCCTCCTCAGACTTTGTAAGACCCGTCTACTCCTTTTTGTTTAATAAACCTTTTTAATCGCAACTCATTCTGACTCTTGATAAAAATTATATTTGGACATCAGCCAGTCTCTTTAATGTTATCTGAGGCTGGTGCAAAATTCAGCAACAAGACTCCGTACTGGTACCAAATAGAAGACAAACTATCATGCCAACTCTGTCTTGGATTCTGGTTTAATACAGAAAATGATCTTTGCATTATTTGGTGTGTTCCCATAAAGCTCCCTAGTGTGCAACAAGGCCCAGCTTTCTGGGTCAAGTTTCTCTTAATTCTTCTTTAGTTTGTGTCTATACTGTTGACCTGTGTAATATTGTATTTTTATTTCTGTGACCCAAAGAAATGCAGAATTCCAATGTGCCTCTACTTTAACAGGCATATGCATACAGCAAATGAAATCCATTCCATTTCTAAGGTCAACATGTGGGTCTCTGAGTTCACTTCCGAGCTCATCCGACTCTAATCCAACTACAGACCTCTGAGATATTCTAAACAACTACTTTTCACAGTTCCTTCAACACTGCCTTCAATAATCACTACAACATCCCTTCTATTCTAATATTTCTAAAGTACAGGTTTGTTTGTTCTCTGACTTCATTAGCACATCTAACTTTTAAATTGTACTACTGGTATGATCTGGGTTATTAGGGAATTAGAGCTGAAGCAAGATGCAGAGTTGAGTGAAGAGTTTAACAAATAAATTTTTAATAAAGAATAATAATACTTATATGAAAAAAAAAACTTACCACAATGCTTTGCCCTTTACTTTGTGAGAAGACGTTTTGGTTATTGTAACCTTACTTGGAGGAGACTCCAGTTCATCGCCATCACCCCTAGACATCACAGTTTTTTAAACATTTAAGGGGAGGACTCTAAAAAGACTACAGCAGGGAGAGAAACAATAATTTCGGACAAGAAATGTTCTTACTCTTCTGAAACTACTCCATTGCAGTGGGGCTCCTGGGTGGGTAGAGGGTCTTTCTGTGGTTCCTTTGCTACTTCATCTGCACAGTTAAAGAGATTCGGGAGCACAGCTTTGCCTTTTTCACCGTCCTGCTCTGCAATACCGTCTACACCCATGTTATGTTCTATGGGGCTGGAAGTCTTTACTGGCCCATGTGCTTTGAATGGAATATCAAAATCTGCAACAAATAATTAAATTTAAAAATGAGAAACATTTGTACATAGCACACACAAAATAAATATGCCTGCTTTTAAAAGGAGCACCATATCCATTGAAATGCAGTTTTGAAAGTCTTACCAATGTCCAGTTTAGGACTTAGCGATCCCTTTGTAGCATGAAGAACATCTCCTTTGTCACCCTAAACAGTTAAAAATCATGCAATCAGTGACTCAAAACACCTAAAGGCACCAATTCAGCCACTACTGAATATGTAAAAATGCATTAGAGTATAAAGTGAATAAGCTGCGTTTTACTAACTGTGTAGCAAAAGACATGCAAGACATTAATAAGACGGGAGCTTTAGGCAACTTTTGATAATACATTTGGAATATTAACAGAAGTTCCTGTAATGACATGGCTGTAAAATACCGTTTGGTGTTCTGGATGGTTTTCTGGTGGGCAATTCTGCAGTGGGACTGGAGAGATTTGTGTCTGACCTGGACTTATGTCAGAATCAGAACTCTGAAGCAGTGGCGATGGTGGATGTAGCGGTGCACATGACTCTGAAACAATGAATTAAACACAGGTTGATGTGATGAAAATGTTGATGTCAAAACACACAATCAAAAGCAAATGAATCTCGCTCACCCATGTCATCAAACATCCTCTCAACTTCTTCCTCCAGCGTCAGGGCTCCTCCCGAGTGCTTGGGTGGACTGTTGTGCAAAATTCAGATCAAAGACATAACATTTGCATACAAATAACTTGGAGCAATAATGATAATTTTTGGGATTAAGGTACAGAAAACATCAAGGATTATAATTCAGCTAGGCACAAAATGTCACTATTTACTTAGATATCATTAACCAATTAAAGTAGAAGATTAATTGATGAAAATGGGGAGAGATGGGGGAAGGGGTTATAAAAAAAGAAGGAAAAAAAAAAAAAAAAATGAAGAAATGGAAAAAAAAAAGTATAAATCACAATTGCGCTACCTGAAATTGCTTGATCATACAATGTCTAAGAGAAATGTAACTGCATTACTAACTATTAAGCCATTATGTCTAAACATGTGTAGGCATATGATAATACCTCTCCTTGTCTGTGATGTAGCAGAGCTTCCTCTTGGGTCTTCTCTGTCAACAAAGGGCAGTATTTGTCACTTCTACTAGTACAATAAGGACATTTTCGAACAGAAACTAAGTAATACCAGAAAATGCCATTATTTAAATGCTCGACTCTTGCATTTATTAAATTATTTAGAAAATGAATGCAGTCTCTACTCATACAGCTTACACAAGGATGTAAAAAATACGTCGTATACTTCTGTGGGATAACATAAAAAAAAAAAAAAAAAAATCATCGCAAGTGACAGGCTTCTATAAACTGGACCCGGAGCTCAAAGAGTCCCACTCCTAACAATCCCAGATGCAACATTTATTGCAGCGCTGTTGTATTTAGACGGATAACTGCAGCTTTATGCAGGCGTGGAAATATAAACATAGACAACTAAACGTAAGGAATTCTATCTCTTAATATTTGCATTCATTAGCACAGCGACTTCTTAGAACGGTGCTCTCAATATTCACACGCAATAGTACTTTGTTTTTAGCTTTTCTGTCAGCCAGGTCTTGAGCTCAAAAATGTAGTAAATGTAATGTGCCATCACCATTCTCCTGCAGAGAAACAACAAAAGACGCGTAAAAAAAAAACTTACCAATGTAGGATACTTTGTCTCCATTTGTGCCTGCTAGGAGTTTTTTAACGGTAAAGTTACGCGACTAGCGAAAAAGATACTGAAATTACCAGTTGGCTAGCATTAGCAATCATTTTGTTTTTCGACAGCGGTATAATTTTTAGCCCCTTAAATGCATTTATCATCATATGTTCTATGTTGACTGTTTCGGAAATAAGTAGACGGCAACATGAAAGCAGTTAAACACACTATTTATTTGAGTTTGCTGTCATATTTCGCGTTAAGCAAAACAATGGCGCTGTTGGCCTGTAAATAACCCGCGCGCTCGTCCAAGTTTCATTATCAACCCCCGTGTAATGTCTGACAGGCAGCAAGACCTGGTCTCTGACACAACTTGCATATTTTATAACATAAAATAGAAATATAAATATATTTCAAAACTGCGTTATGAATGGAATGTTTGCTACAAAGTGAAAAAAATCTCGACTTGTTTGTGATTTGGTGCCTGACAGATCTGACGCGGGTCTAAAAAGACAAATATCGTCCTCTTCTTTTTCTTCTTCTTCTTCTTCTTCGGATAATTTCCGGCAGATCCTCTTTTTTTTCTTCTGTTCAATGTCGTTAAGTTTGTCACTACAGTTGGACATTGACTTGCTGCCACCTACAGTTTAAGATGATACACTACAGGAAAAAAGAAAGCTTTGCCATGTCTTTTTCCAGATTATTGAAAGGGAAAAAGTAATATATAATATCTATATATATATATATATATATATATATATATATATATATATATGTAAAGAGAGACAGAGAGATGTACAGTCGTGCTGAAGGTTATTGACACCCTCCAATTAAAGAAAAGGCTAAATTGACAATAATAATTCAAATAAAAAGAAACAAAAGAAACTAACTATATGTAGAAATTTACAAAATTATGATTTGGTGAAATAAATTACTGCTTTTAAATTGTGGTAGGAAGTAATAATAAAAGAAAAACAAAGAAACAAAACTGGCACAGTTTGGTTCGAAACGTTAGTGTCATGGTTTAATACTTTTTCTACAGATAAAAAAAAAGAAGTCTTTTTTAACTGTTGTGCTAGCAGCTTACTATTTGGATCATCCTTAACATGAGGACCAAAGTAGTTCGAAATGCCAGATCTGAATCCAGTGGAATGAGTAGGATTGCTGGTTTATTATTTACTTTAAATCCTCGCACAATCGAGTGAATCCACAATTAACATGTTTATCCTTCTTATTTGTGATGTTTATGATCATCTAGATGCATAAACTTTGATCGAGAAAGTATGACCGGTCACATGCACAACACTAACATGACACTAACTCCATTGTTTGTGTTTGTGCATGCATAGGCATGCATCTGTGCATTTCACAATGCATCTTGGACCAAAGCTAACATTTGCAAGCCTTGAGTCTGCATAATTACAATTACAAGGGAAATAAGAACAAATTTGTAACATTAATTCATGACATATTCATTTGTTCAAATACAAATACCTTACAGTGCCTACAAATGCCAGCACAACAAATGCACTTCACAACTGAGGACACGACTAGAAATCAATCAGTTTTGATTTGTGGCAGATTAAGCCTGATGTCCGTGACTGAAACATCCACTCATTATCAATACCACACTTACCCAATTATTGACAATTCAGTGAACTATCAATAATTCTATCAAATATCAGACAATTTGAGGAGGCACCAATCCATAACTGCTCCATACAACTTCTCATGGGTATTGGTGTGTGTGCTGCCCTATAAGTGAGGGTAATTAAATGTTCCATTTTCCTAGTGAATGGTCATAATGTGCAGACAGGTTAAGAGCAGAGGTCACGTTTGCACAAACACACAATTTCCTGTGTGTGTGTTTGTGTGTGTGTAAGAGAGAGAGAGAGAGAGAAAGAGAGAGAGAGAGAATTACTCTTGAGTTAATAGATTAGCCTTGCTGCGTTTTATGTGTATTGGTACAGACTGGTGTTTACCATAAATTACCATAAGTTTTACAATAATATGGCTAGTTAAAAAAATTTGACCCCATACAACAGACTGCCTTCTTCTTCTTCTTTTCCTTTTCAGCTATTCCCTTCAGGACTTGTGTCACCTGTCTCCATCCTCTGCATCTACGTTTCTTACACCAACTAACTTCACATCATCTTTCACTGCATCCATAAACCATCTTTGCATAAACCTCTTCTTTGGTCTTCTTCCAGGCCCTCTGCCTGCTAGCTCAAACCTCCAGCATCCTTATACCAATAGTGTATATTTACTATCCCTCCTCTGTTTGTTCCCAATCGTGAGTATAGCTGCCTTATAGTCTCCAAAACTTCTAACATGAGCTGTCCCGTTGACACATCCCACCTTGTCACCTTAATATTTTAATATTAGCCTCTGTTTCTGTCTTTTGTCTTTTCCTCACTGTCTCCAAACCAACACAGCTGTCTTTTACACTTTTGTTTTCATTCTTCACCTCGTCTTCACATTCCCTGTTGCTCTGTACTGTTTATTTTATACTTCTAATCCTCTACCTTCTTTATTTTTATTTTCTGTAACCTCACTGTACCAACTGGGTCCTTCTCATTCACATACAAATGCTTTGCTGCAGCACATCTTCAGCCCTCTGCTTTCTAGGACAGGCCTAGAAAGCCACTTTACCAGTAGACTGAAAATTCAGAGGGGGTTTTCATGCTTTGAACATCTCACAGCAACAAATATCTTCTTTAGTAAAGGTTACATACAATTAAAATTCCAATTCCAGCCCTGCTTTTGCATTGTAGGTCTTTATAGAGCAGCTTTCTCAAATGTTCAATTTGATTTGTGTAACAGCTGTTTTTGAAGACAAAGTGTAAATTGATCTTTTTTGTTGACAATATTTCCTCTTTTTATTATGTGAGACAAGATATCCAATTCACCTTTTACTTCAAATGAAAATAGGGATTATGGTGTTGTTTAATATTCAGGTTTCTGCCATAAAAATCTGTACAAATAGATCATACAGAATCACATCATCATTTTTTCCCTTTAAAAAAATGGACTATAAAAGATAAATGTAACTATGTGCCCTCTCTTCAACAATGTTTTAGTTACAACAATCTATAACCCTTGAAAAGTAATTCCAGTACAAAACAAGAAGCAAGAGGCAATATTTTATTTCATTAACTTGCACAAAATTAAAAAGAAATGCTAAGAAATGTACATAAGAAGAAACATTGAAATAATTTTGTTTAAGCTCCCGTTCTTTTGCTGTTTTAATCTGACACATAGCATGTTATACCTCGGAATAAAACATAATCCAGAGGGATATCAGATTATGTCTAGTGCATTAAAACATTATATACATTTAAACACACGTTGGCACATTATATTAGTTTTTTTTTTTTTTCTCCCTTGATCAAACTTTGAATTTAACTGTCCACTATCAACCCCAAAGGGTTGTAAAATAAATTAAAATATATTTCTTATAAAGAATGATCTAATAGAAAAGGATCAGGATGACTAGCTTTAGAATGAATTTTCATTTTATAAAATGTAGAAAAACTTTGGAAATGTTTTTAACTTTAAAGTGCGTGAGGTGTTTTACCTCTTTACACTGTTGTATGTCATGATGTTTTCAGCGTTCTAGTTATAGCTTACAAAACGAGAATGTCATGAGTAAATATACAGGAATGCACTTGCTTCATGACAACAAATCAGTGGAAAGCAATGCTGAAAGGAAGAACATTGTTAAGTTATTCAAATGCTTAACGAAATATCTTTTTTTGCTTCTCAGCCATCTCTACCACTTCCATGGCTTCAGGACTGATGTCTTCATAAAGCGGCTGTTTGATGTGTCTCCAAGCCACCAATATAATACGGATGACAAACAGCACGCAGGCTAAACCCAGCAGGACAGCTACAAGAGAAAATTTTGCGCAGGTGTAACAGTGGACCCTCATTCTGTCTGAACAATATTATTGTTTCAAATTCATTTCACACAGAGCTTCTCTGAGATTTCTTTGTCTTACCGATAAAGATGCCATTGCGACTGGGTGAGTTAGCGTCAAAATTTTTATCCAGGTTTCCAGACAGCGCCCAGATCACGACGACATAGGTGATGCAGATGTACCGCACATGCTTGTCCAGGACAAAGTTTTCCAAAACAAACCTGTGAACAGATTTCCTCAGAATCATCCTGATGATTATTCTGTTTGTCAAAGTGAGTATTTTTCTCTAGAAGTGCACTCACCACACAAGCAACAGCACGGTCAGAAGGGAGTACGAGACAGTGGCAGCATCTGCTGGGGACATCTTAGCATCATAACTTAGTACAATGGTCAGGTTGATGAGAGTTGCTATAGTTGTCCATGTTGTGTAGATCATGACACCATTTTGAACCTACAAATGTAGATTGAAAGAGTTAGATCTTTGTTGTTTAGGTAAACGCTGCTTTAGAAGATGTTTCATACACTAACCAGCACGCGGAGGAGCCACAGGTCTACTTTGTGGTATTTCTTGAGCCAAGCCCCATAGGTGTGGAGTCCATGGCAGATAAAGCATATCATGGAGTAATTTGTGCAGATGACAAGGATGAGCAAAACCAGTGCAGCAATCATCATTCTTAAATAGAAAAGTAGAAAACACACAACAAATTTTGTGCTTGCTTCACATATGCTTTCTTACAGTAACTTAGATCATCCTACAAAGTCATTTAAAAGGTCCTAGTGGATACACTTACCCCCTGTCCCAAACAATAAGCCAGCCAATGTTGAAACAGAGATTCAGACACCAGCTAATGAAGAAGCCATATGGCAACACTGCAGGGCTGCAGTAAACATATCCGTATGCGTTCCTGCAAAACAGACAGTTGAACTCTGTCTGTAAATGACCATTTAAAAAGTTTTGAAGAAGAATTTCTGTTCTGTTGAACAGACAATAAAGTTCTATTCTATTCTATTCTTAAAGGTACAGTATGTAAAAAAAAATCGTAGGTCAATAGCAGAAAAATGTGATATATAATTCAAAACTGTGTTTCTATTGATGTGTAATCGCTGCACTAGAATAGCTGATATATGTTTATTTTCTTAGAATGAATCATTTATATCTACTTGCTGGGCAGTGTGCATATAGAGGCTGCCATATTTGTTTGACCATTTTTACTACGGTGTCCCTGAATGGACAAAACAATGTGTGTGAAATAAGGACCCTCTGAACTTTAAAATTTCTGTCAGCTTTGTTTAAAGGGAGTTATAGCACTGTTTAGGATCAGTAATGCCTTAAAAGACATAAAAAAAAAAAAAAAGTTACTCATAGTCCGGTCATAGCTACACCTGAGACCACTGGATCCACTCGCAGATGAAAACATCTTTATGCCTGGGACAATTTTGGCCACTAATGACCACCATACATTCACAACAGCACTTGGAATATGAAGTCATTTGAAAGAAAACATCTTTTCTTTCAAATACCCATCTTTACCACTAGATGTCAGTGATTCTTACATACTGTACCTTTATAAATTGCATCCCTGTAGCAAACTAATTTGTAAATTATGTTCATACAATTGTAAAATATATTTTGAACATGTGTCAAAAAAAACAAAACACAAGAAGACATAAAGAGGGTCTCAACTTTCTGCAAAGACCAGCAACAATATAGATAATCATTGCTGTCAGCCAGATATAGATGACACTCCAGATGTTAAAGGTCCATCCTGAAGGCGTGACCTGTGTGTCAAACACAGCAGACACGTTGGCTGTGGTGGTTTGATAGGGACCTAGGCAGACAAAAGTCCAAGCATGGATTCAGAATATTAGATTTATACATAGATGTGAATAGGAATGTTTATTTAAACTCTTAGTTTAACCAAAAGAGACAAGAAATGTTTCAACTTGCCAATTCCAACCACGGAGAGCCCATTGAATGCCAGACTTATTCCATAGCCGATAACCGACACAACCACAGCAGCAAGACGCCCATAGTTGTGCTTTGTCATTGTGATCCACTGTGATCCATTGAAATTAGTCAAAAATACACCAAAAACTCTTTAGTTGAGACACATAAATTAACCACACAGAGAATATTCTTTATGATTAAGTGATTGCAAATTTGTTACAAAGTACAGTATTAGACTGAATATGATAACAATTAGTTGGCACAAATGGAGATGAGTAGTTTGCTTCTGAAAATGTGCTGATGTGTCCTCAAGAAACACACGTATACTCCTCTAATTTTAATACTGAACGCTTTTATTTGAACTGTCACTGCTGCAACAGTGGAGGAATCAATGGGCTATAGATAGATAGATAGATAGATAGATAGATAGATAGATAGATAGATAGATAGATAGATAGATAGATAGATAGATAGATAGATAGATAGATAGATAGATAGATAGATAGATAGAAGCAACATTTTTAACCCAAGTTTTGTAACCATTTACATTCACGTGTTGCTGCAGCACGTTATATCCACATCAATAAAAAGTTGGCATCATAATGAAAGCAAAGGCCGCATGATTAAAGCTCAAAGAGATTAACAGCAACGCACCTTGTTTTGCTCCCTAGATCAAGCCACCAGTGCAGAGAAAGAGTCAGTGAGCAGAGGCTGGGGGACTGCTGTTTTATAGAACAGATGTAGTTGAGTAACAGGGACATTTATGACCCATCTACATGGCCACGTGTCTGTCTTATCTGGCATATACATCCCTGCCACAGTACAGAGGATTATAAAACAATTACACTGTTTCTACCTAAATATTTAACTCAAGAAAATGGACTCATATCTCATGACGTTTTAATGAACATTATGTTGCTTTTTGGTAATAGTACTACTGCTTATTGTCTTAGATTCATTTTTCTGAAATTACAAATACAGTAAACAAGCTACCATGTTTTTCTGCTTAATGAAACAGTTTAAATGCATTGATTGAGTGAACCAAGACCGTCAGGTTTTACCCCTTTGCTTCAGTGATGGGGTCGACACACTCATACCAAAGAATTCATCAGCAAACTTCATCGTAAATATGTTTCTGTCAAATAATCTCTAGTTTTTAGTTTTAGATAAAGTGAGCATTGAAGAGCAAAGTCTATACAACAGAGTATGTAGATACTGGCCGTGTCATGCTGAAGGCCTCTGAGGACTTTGTAAATTTTTATTCAGACGGACAAACCTGAAGATCATAAGAGGCATGCAACAACTGCACAAACAACACAAAAAGGTTTTTGTTTGTTTTTTTGTTTGTTTTGTTTTGCTTGGGGGAGTTTTTGTAAACTTTTAGAATTTATTTCAGTACTGACAGCCAGAAGGGAGTGTCATCCTATACAGCTGGTTAAATAGATAAACTGCTGATCTGGAGTGTATGCCAATGCTTCGTGTAATTAGATATGAACAGCAACCAGCAGCTCAGACTGTTGGATTCATGTTTAGATTCATTTAAAGTAAGAGATGAAAATTGAAAACTGTTAACGAGAACGTCAATGTCTCAATCAAGTTTTCACTGTTTTTGATTTATCTCTAGGTAAGATGTTCAGTTCCTTGTTTAGTTTTTTTTTTTTTTTTTTTTTTTTCCATCAAAACAATTAAACGTCTGCTGATTGGATCCGGGACAAGTTTACTTGCTCATTTTGATTCATGCACATTTCTCCTAAAGATAGAGTTGTAGAGTGGATGACTGATAAAAGAAAGTGTGACCATAAAGGTAAAGGGACCAGTGATTGTGTGATGTTTTGGTTTGGTTTTTTTGTCTCCCTATTTTTATAGATAAAAGTTTCCACAAGTCGAAACAAGGTTATTCTGGGAGATCTCTTTATCATATGAATGTTTATATCCTGACGGGAGTGGTTTAATCAAGGATGACCCCCCCCCCCCCCCCCCCCTGGGCACAGTGCATGAGAAATCACTGTTTTCTCTTGTTTACCAAAGGCAGGCTTTGCAGGATTATTTAGAAATTGGTCATGATAAACGTAAAGGAACTGAAATCGGACAGCTTTTTGGTCCTTGTTAGGAAATCCAGAAAGCCTGATGACTGCTGCAACACAGATTCCAGTCAGTTTGGGAAAAGTCAGTGAGAAATAACTACATATTTGCAGGTAAACAGTTAGAATAACTGTCAAACATGATTGGCTTATAAATCTATCTGACAGTTGAGTCTGTCTGCTCCTTATAGCTGGTGATGATTGGCTGTGACAAGCAGGTGGGACCATGTCACTGCACACCTGGAGCCACTTCTGTAATTAAACAGAGTGGAGAAGAAGGACCTCGAGGAGGCGCTGAGGGTGTTTATCAAAATCATGGATGGATTTTTAACAACTTCATTAGGATGCCACATTGTGAAATTCTGCTGAAGGGTTATTCTGCTATCAAGGATCCTGTGATGGACTCAGTTTTCCCTGAAGAATGAATAAAGTATTTCTAAAACTGACATTGTATTTGCTGTCCATCCTAATTTTTTCAGTTTTTTTCCTGCCTCTGCTCAGCACCATAAGGTTGCTATTTTCACCATATTTTTTGTCAAATAATTCCACAGAAAGCATTCATCTTAAACAATATTTATTTATATATATTATTGCTGTATACAAAGGTTGACAGCTAGTGCAAATATTCTAACATCAGTTAGCTGTGTTTCGAAGCGTAAAGGCATCATTTACAACATATGTAAAACATGTTCAAGTGCATATCAAACAGGAGTCACAGGCAACTACAAAGTTTAACAGAATCGTACATAATCAACACACTCACTTAAAAATCTTTTTCTGCCTATCTGCAATCTCCATTGGAGACATGTCATCAGGGTTTGCATCTCTGTAATACGGCTTTTTGATTTGCCTCCAGGTGACCAGAAGTATCCGCATGGCAAACAGGACGCAGGCGATTGCCAACAGTACAGCTGTGGTTGGAAAGAGAATCAGAGGAACGTCAGAGAGCATATGAAGACACGAGGACACCTGAGACCGATGAGGAGACATTATTTCTCACCAATGAAGATGTTATTGCGAGTGGGGGCTGAAGTGTTGTAGTTTTTAGTGAACACGCCCGTCAAGGCCCAAATCACACTGGGATAGATGGAGAGAATAAACCTCACGTATTTGTCTAGGATGGAGTTTTCCAGGATAAACCTGTGAGGGGAAAACAGTTTCTTTCATTATTTTCCTCATTACTTATCTTTAACAAAACATTATTTTCTTCTCTTGTGAACTTACCACACAATCAACACTACAGTCAAAAGAGAAAGTGAGATAGTTGCAGCATCCGTGCTGGACACATCACCATCATAAACAAGCGTAATAGTCAGGTTCACAAAGGATGCAATGGTTGTCCATGTTGCATATATGGCAATGCCATTCTGAATCTGTAATACAGAGAAGACGGACACATTTTTATAGCTACAGAGATCTGAAATTAGCTATTTCCTAGCAGGTAAAGAGCTCAGCTGCCCTACTAACCAACACACGGTGGAGCCACAGGTCTGCTTTGTGGTATTTGTTGAGCCAGGCTCCGTAGTTATTCAGTCCATAGCAGGAGAAGAATATCATGGTGTAGTTGGTAAAAGCGATCAGGATGAGGAAAACCAGAGCAGCAGGCATGCTCCTTAGATGAGAAGGATGAGAATACAGTCAAGAGCAAAAAGGCAACTGTTTGCACGCTTCTCATGTGGACATAATGCTGTTTTCCCTTTGAAGGGAAGGTCAGCTTTATCAATGTCACACACTCGTCCATGCAGCCCGTGCAGTTAATATGTAAACCTGTGCATCTAATATGGAAACTTTACCCGAAGACTTTTAAACGAAACTTTGAAGAAGAGCTTATTCTTGCAATATGAAATAAGATGAGCCAGCTGTGTGTCTGAAACACACTTTACAACGGCACGAAATGAGAAGTCACAGATTACATTTAATCAGAATTATGTTATCACTTAACAGAAATAATCAATAATGGTGGAACCTTGGGCGAAATGTGCTGAGATAGCAGTCGTGTTGTTGAGAAGAACGCAACTTCTTTTTCATCAGTTTTCAATTGAAACTCAGAGATAAAATGTGCACAAATGAACAAGTATCCCACATGTAATAAAAAAAAATTCACATAATTTGTTAATTTGTGTTAACTTAATTTCATGCCACTTTGTAAGAGCATTTTAATTAGATTAACTTCTGAGTCCAAGAAAAATTCATCTCTATTAAAGGCTTTTTTATCACTATTATCTTTTTTGCTAAGGGGAGCACTATTTTCAGTGTTTCATTTACTCCAACTAAAATATGTAAAGTGTGTTTTTGCTGTCCAATGTTTTATGTTATTAATTTAAAAAAGTTATTAAATCATTTGATGCATTTTATCTAATGAATTATCATAATTCATTTAGTTATGTTCAATTCCTTGTGATCGCCATATTTGGGGATTTTCGTGCCTTTAACCAAAATGTGCTAAACTGGAGTTTGTGGGTCAAACTGGTGCCGCAGTTACACATAAGCCAACTGTTTGTAATTATTGTCTGACGAGTGATTAACATTCTGCAGTCATGTAAAGATTGCATTCATATATGAATATATTTTTGGAAATCCCATCTTACTTTCTGTCCCACAGGAACAACCATCCAATGTTGAGGATCAGATTCAAGCACCAAGCCGCAAAAAATCCATGCGGCAGGACAGCAGGTGTGCAGTAGACATATCCATAGGCATTCCTGCAGATGGATCACAAATCAGCTTAACAAACCAAATAGGATACTTATGGTAGGAACATTTTCTCTTTTTTTTTAAGTAAGCATTTTAAGTTTCTACTGGATACTTGTTTTCTTACTTCCTAAAGATGCCAGAGAAGATGTACACCAACACTAAGGCCAGGAAAACATAAATGATGGACCAGATGGCGAAGGTCCACCCCGATGGTGTGATCTGGGTCACAAACTGGTCTGAAATATTACCAGTGCCATACAAGAATGGGTCTGGGGAAGCAAATTAAAGAAAAAGAGAGATAAAAAGTTCAAAAGCTGCAGCATCATTCCAATATTTTCAGGGCATCTTCCCTCCTCCCCCCCCCCCCCCCAAAAAAAAATGTGTGTGAACATAATTAGTTTATTAAAATACTTAAGTATAAAAATTCAGACTTACATTTTCCTGGTGCAGCCAGAGCAGAGAACACCATAGCAATGATGAAGATGATAACTGCCAGCACAATGGCAATCAGAAGGCTAACGCTGTGTTTTGCCATGTTGTCTATATCTAAAAAGACAAGTATCAGCACAGAGTTTAATGTAAGAATGAAATAGTCACCAGTTTTGTCAATAGTAACTGAATAATTTAGTCTCAGAAACAAACTGAACGTAAATCATCAGAAAACAAAGAAGACACTGACGTACCGTCTGTTCAGAGCTCTTATATGATGTAAGACCGGTGTGAAGGGCGGGCTTCACTGAGGAACTTGTTGTGCAACAGTTGAGTTTTTATGGTTCATCAGCACGTGCAGGTTTGTAACTTACATCACCTCAATAAAGAGACTTAGTGAATCTACTGTTTTCAGAGGCTGATTCGAAAGAGAAAAAAAGAGTCACCTTAAAGTTATACCGTGTAACTTTTGGCCACTATGGGCACTAAACCTGTAACTTCCCACAGGCGCCACAACTGTCTCAAAATTAAACAGTCTCAGTCTGTGTTTTGGAAAAGTTTTGTAGACCACTTTTAAAAGCTGATTTTTAAGTCATCAAGCCATTAATCAAAGCGCTCCAGGTTACATGATTGAATGAGAGACGGCCCGCTCCTGAGAAGTTAAATGCCTGATTTTTTAGAATGGCAGCCCCCTCGGAGCAACGACATGCGTCAAGTGCTCTATATTGACTGCAGAAATCAGCTATAGTTACTTACATTAATAATAATGATAGAATATATAGTATCATAATATTTGGTTAACACTGGGTTCAAAAGTTACACGGTATAACTTTAAGTGACTCGGCTGAAAAGTCCAGTCCCATAATTATAGAATTATAAAATAGTAAGACTTTGCCCCAATAGTCTGTTTGGTAACATGAATTTTATCACCCTTTCATGTTAGATCTTTGTCCCTCCCCATGTGAGAATAGAGTTTGTTCGGTTTTGATTGGTCAATAAATATCCTCAGCTTTAAGTAACTTCTTTATATGTTATGAAATGTTGAGCTGCTGCCAACAGGACAGAATTTATCATGTCTTTATATGAATAAACATAAAGCACTGATGGAATGTCTGAAAAAGGGTGGACCGCCTTTATGTAAAAGATGAGGACAAAGGATGAAAGACATGATCCTTGTAGAGACATGTAGTAAAAAACACTCCTTTCTTTCACCAGAGAAACACACAAAGTGAAAAAAAAAAGGTTCAATAAGTTCAGCTGGTGAATTGCTTCATCTTTGACGTCATTTTTCTATCATTGTCGTCATTTTGCGCATCTTTTGTAGTGGGTTTTTTTCCCTAGTTTTCTTTTCTAAGTCATTATGAGCCTTTTTAACCTTTTGTCCTTTTCTTTTTTTGCTCAGTTTTGTTCAGTTTGACTAGATGCTTAGGATGAAATATTAGCAGTGACTGAAATCTAGCTTCTCTTCCGGTTTTTTGTCTCCCCAGTGCTTCAGGTTCTGCTTCTCCAAGACCAAATCATGTAGAGCTTGTTGCAGGGTTCCTCTTCCATCTAATTTGTAGGGAACACTCCTTTTTCAGAGAATCCCTGCATATATTGCTGGTCATCTTTAGATAACTGCAGCAACACTCACTGGTTCGCGTCCATAGAAAACTCTCCTTTGTTTGACCCCTCCTTATCGTCCTTACCTACTTCAGTGTTTGCACAAGTCGTCTTCTGCTTGCAACACTCGCTCTGCAAACTTGATTGTTAGACTAAATCCTCTTTTGGCTTGTTGTCGTCTCAGTCTGCTGCAGTCACAGACTGAATGACTTACAAAAAAACACTAAAGCTGGACGCTCTCATCTCCAAGGCGACTTTTAAAGCTTTTATCATGGACCTATTTAATGCAATGCAGCTGCCACCCAGATTGCTTCCTGATGGTGGCCTTGGTGTGTATTTTACTCTCTGTACAGCATATATATTGTAAATTTGCATTCAGATTCTTTCTTATTGTTTGTTTCAAAGCCTCTTTTTCCCTCTCCCTCAAAAGGTTTTGCCTTTTACCAGGCCGCTTTTGTAAATAAGGATTTGTTCGTAATCTGTCTGGCCTTGTTAAATGAAGGTTAGATAAGTCAATAAAAATCTCACTGATTCATTTAATCTTTATTTAAACCATCCTGGGAATCAGTGAGTTTTTGTGTTAGGTGAACCCAAGTAAAATACAGGATGTTAGATGGAAGAAATTACCTGAAAAGTCAAATAAAATGTTTTGTTTTGTCTTTTTTAAAGGTTGTTTTCTACTAACACATCCCTTTCGTGTGTTTGTGTGTGTGTGCATGTGGTGGGCTATGCTCCAACAGCTGGGATCAAATTCATCTTTACTGTGTAACATTACACTGAAATGAGCAAATGATGAATAAACATTTCTTTCTACACAGACTGAAGTTGTTTTAACTCGTACAAACATTTAACTTGCACATCATCATCTCCTCGGTCTCTTGTTACGTTTCTATATATTTCATGAGTATTGAGTGAATTGAGTTCTTCAGATTATGTTAGAAGAAACACAACTTTTCCAAAGCAATGATTATTTCATTAACATTCTGAGACTTTTTTCTAACTTGCTGGAATGAAGTCACAGAGCTCCACAGATGAAAAGATTCAACATGCTATAACAATGTGATGAGCACAGTTTTTGTGCTTTATGATATATTTGTTTGTTTTATTTGATGTCTCTTCACTTTCTGCAGTGTGATCTAACTGTAACAGCTGCTTTCCAACAGAAGTTCTCATGGACTTTTGGTTAAATGCCATGCTCTCCATTTCAGGAATGATAACAGCCTGTGTTATTTGAAATCTGTTCTTACTAAGCTTGTAAAGCGTAGACTCCAGCACTCATAGAAACTTCTTTAAGAAGTCCCAACAAGAATTCAAGCTCTAATTCAGAAGACAAATGGCTATACAGCCCCTCTCCTGCTGGGTGCCACATTAAAATGCAGATTACACATTAGAACAAATATAATATATGTCTGTTTCTAAAAAAGAATCTTTCTTTGAATATTTGTATGATTATCAGTTACCCTCATAAAACCATGAATTGTGGGTTATGAAATTAAAGTTAATCATTGAAATGAGTCCATTCATGAATCACTTTACTATTTTAAAGAATGATGTTATGAACGAATTACATTTTTTCTTTTAAATGGCTGTAAGTTTAGAGTAAGTGAAATCTCACCATTATCTATTTCCCAGCTTGTTTAGCCATAACTAAAAAAAAAAAAAAGGCACAGAAATGGCTTTTTTAAAAAACACACAACTATTTATTATCCTTTGTGCAAAACAGTCCAAAAAGTGATTTAGGGTTTCCATTTATCTGTTTGCAAACACTGACAGCACAACAAAAACACGATGAGCTCTTCTATTCTTGAAAACTATACACACCTGGAATGTTTAAGATAACTCTGGCTACATTTTAACAGGACAGGGCTGTTTGCAGCAGACTGATGCTCAACGGAAACAGTCCATGCAACATGAACGCGCTGTTTATAAACAGCCTTCCAAAGTTATGAAACGTTCAGCGCAAACATTAAAACATGTCAACAACATTCTGTAGGAATTATGTACAGTCTTTTTCAGTGTCACCAGTTAGGACTTAAACCGGGCACCATCCTGCGCATCCCGCTGCGCCTGCGGGCAGTATCTGCGTGTGTGAGCGTAGTCCCCGGTGGCCTCACAAATAGGACAGGTGTATTTTCTGAGGATAGGGCAGATGACTTTCCCGTTGTCTGATCTGAGAGTGTGTGACCGGTACACCCGCGCAGACTCCCCGTTCTGCTTGCAGAAGCGACAGTGGTCCGTTTGAGTCCCGCTGCTGGTGTCCGACAGGCTGCTGGTCGAGCTGCTCCCTGCCGAGTTTTTGGAGAGTTTAGACTTCCCCAGGGATGAGTTGGAGATGTAGCTCCACTGCACCGCCGATGGTTCCCTCTTCGGTTCCTCGGAGTCTCCGCGGTCCGGTTCATGCCGGTGGCACAGCCTCTCCAGCAATCTGCTCAGGTTCATGTAGTCATGCCACATGTCGAAGCCGTCCCCGCCGTGGAGAAGCGAACCCTGGACGTCGACTCTTCTTTGCATTGTGATTATTTTTGTGAAGAAAAGATATGCTGACTTTATGTTGGGGCGTCTCATATTTATAGATACCCTGAAATCGCTTTAAACTGCAACACTGTTTACATCCCTGATCGATAGCAGGTGTTAAGTTGTGATGTCTGAAAGGTCACTTTTATCTGAGACGCAAATCTTTTACGCGTGGCAGCTGGATGCTCCACAAAGCTCCAAGAGCTTAAAACCAACGGATTTTATATTACATATAACCTATTTTCAGCATGGACTTTAATTGGTTTGGTATTTTTGGGAACATTATTAAAGAAACAATCTCTAACCTTAAACTGATTTGGGTGGCAACCAACAAAATACTGCATTTAAGTTTTGAATCTGAATATGAATTAATACACTTTGTTTTGCTTATTAAATTATAGGTTATAATATTTCAAACCAAGACTCATTACTGGGTTTTCAGCTATTTTCTGTCTAAAGATTGTCCTGCACCTGTTTTGCTTTGGTGGCGACAATTCAGAGGGAGCTCAGGCATGTTCGATTCTAATTGTATTAATTGTCTGGAGTGGTCGCCTTAATGACTGACCTTATGCCATCCACACGCGCACGTGCGCAATTACAATAACGTTAAATTAGGCTGAAAAGGTAGGCCTAAAGCTATTTTCTTACAGATTTTTTTTCCCTGGTCCGTGTTTTTGTGCAGAATTTAAAAGATTATCCTTCTGTTGTGATTTTATTTATTTATTTATTTATTTACCAGCAGGGTTGTTAATAGCGAACTGACAAAACTAAATCTAATATAGCCTATAGGCTACCGTTCTGGAGAGACGCGCAATTTATTAAAGCTTATGTATGAGAGCTTATTGTTAAATAGCTAGTCTAAATCATTTGTAGCCTATATGACCAAGGATGATGTTTGATAGGAACCTGCACGGCCTGTATTTACAATAATTATTAGGCATGTCAACCTTTAGACTATACGCTCGTTGTCCCTGCCTGATGGTGGTGTTTGATGTGTTCATGAAAGTGCGCGCGCGCGTGTCATTTGTTGTACGTCCAGTTCAGGTCATCTGATGGCCACAGACGCCAGAGCGTCTAGTGTAGGCTGGTGCACTTCAAAACAGTGCCACATTTGTCCTGAACTCACACCTGCACTGTCTGGCATCATCCTGATATGGCCTACAGAAGGTGAAGGGCTGCATGAGACAATTTCTCCTTGAAGTAAGGGGGAGTCCAATGTTTTTTCTCGACTTTGCTTTGAATTAAAACTATAAGCCGACATTCCTCTAATGAATAGTAAGCCTTTACCCATTAAAAAAAAAAAAAAAAAAAAAAAAATTATAACCGTAAAGGCAAATTTCTTATCAACAAACCAAATAGCATTGAGTGGGTGGGGCCAGAGGAGCGTGAGTAAAGCCTTGGGGTGCGTTTAATATCACGCATGCGCATTGACATACCGGCGACGACTGTAGAAACGGTGGCCTAACGAATAAGGGGATTACGGAGCCCAATCTGACAGGTCAAATAACTGTAAATGCTTTCATTTTAACTGTTTGTGTTGGGCAACGCTTTTTAACGATAAGATAAACGTTAGAGTTAATTTCAGTAGCTTTTGTGAAACATTTTACTGTCGCGCGACCATTCGTTTACGCAGGGTATCGAGCTAAGCTATCTCCTGTTAGCCTGCCAGCTAGCTTTCAGAAGTAGAGGAGGCTAACAACGACTGAGGCATTAGTAAGCTGACAAAGTGTTGGGCAGGCACTTTATTAATTTAGATTTCCCTTGTGCTTTTCAGAAGTCTGACTCGATAGCGGGTGTGTTTGTCGCTGGCTAATAAATTATGATCTTTATGATTGTTTACAAATCCCGCTGTGTAAAGTCACAGGAAGCTAACATGCTAGCTTGATATCTTTAGACGCTTTCAGTTGTTTAGCAATGCTTGTTGAGAAAAATGATGCAGTGTCAGCTGTCTAAACGACAACTAAAGTTTGAGATTCAACGTTACTACTGTAGCTGGTGATTGTCAAACTTATTGGAAGAATTGTCATTTTAGAAAAATTGGTGGACTGTGCACTGCAGGGGTTGTTTCACAATTTATTATTAAAATGAGGTTTTCTGTATGACGAAATTATTTGTTTCCATTAGAAGTTAAAAGAATTTAGTCAAATTACATTCAGAATTGACTAAATGATATACTTTTGTATCTACTCAGGCTACACAATGAGTCAGGGTAAGGACAATGCGAGACTCAAAAGCTACAAGAACAAGTCTCTCAACACAGATGAGATGAGAAGAAGGAGGGAAGAGGAAGGCCTGCAGCTCCGCAAACAGAAGAAGGATGAACAAGTAAGCAAAGTAGAATGATGCGTATAATTATCCTAAAGCTGTCTTTCCCACTAATTTGGCATTAAAAAATAAACATGCAAATGCCACAATAGTAAATGTAAATATTGTTGTGTTGCAGCTTTTTAAAAGAAGAAACGTTGCCACAGTCGGAGATGATGGGGTCTTGGAAGACGATGGAATGGCAGATAGTGGTTTCCTGGAATCCCAGGCTAACAACTTGGATCCACACGTGGTGAGAAGGCGTTCTTTAAAGAATTCAACTTTCCATCAGAACGCAATGTCATCACTCCACTACATGTATCAAATCAGATGTGGCAGAAATTGTTGTAACTGTGTTGTACAGGGTGGGGTGATATCTGAGGACATGATTCAGATGATCTTCTCCACTTCTCCTGAGCAGCAGTTAATAGGCACTCAGCGCTTTAGGAAACTTCTATCAAAAGGTATGGGTTCCTGAGCAGTGTGTCATGTGTGATTCTCCTCTGGTCCTTGCAGTGGACTGTATTTATTAAAGTACTGTTTTACTGATGCTGGGTGATCACTGAGTGCCCTTTACCACAAGAAATGACACATTGTGTCACACACACATTTATTTTCTTAAACTCTTAAGTTGCAGATACTGGTGATATGACTGTTAAGATATTTAAAATCTGCTACCTTAATTAATATCTTATTGCCTCAGCAACATTCCTTTGTGCTTTTGCTAATTTGAATCGATATATAACAGTAGTCTTAGTATTTATGGTTTACATAATGCCCCATGTTGTGTGTCTCAACAGAGCCAAACCCACCTATCGATGAAGTTATTGCCACTCCAGGAGTGGTGGAGCGTTTTGTTGAGTTCCTGAAGAGAAGAGAAAACTGCACATTGCAGGTAAACCTCCACTAACAGTGTGGTTAAGCCAGCTACACTGCTCACAAAAAGTTAAGGATATGTAGCATTTTGTATGATGTCAAAATGAACCTAAAATCCACAACAACTTTCCAGGTGAACTGAATTAGACTTTCCCTAACTTTTCAATGCACATGCACATTGTTCAATGGTTTAATATTTACTGCACATCATGCTGTTCTCCAAAAAGATGATTAACCACAAAAAAAGTAATGTAGAAACTCTGACATGGCCTATCAATATTCTGGTTTGAAGACATCTTATTTCTAAACCGGCCTCTTCATCATCCTGTTCACATTTAGATGTCATCTGTCCAAGACAACAGTGAACACACGACAAGTTACTGAGACATCGTCATTTTTATGTTGTGGTATACCCACAATTGCTGTTAGCTTTTCTCTCAAAAAATTGAGATGAAGGAATTACCACATTATAATTCCAGTTAAATGTTCAAAATTCATGATATAATATCAATAAGGTCTAAACATTTTACATTTTCCTGAAATTATAAGCTTAATATCTCTCTTTGTGAGTAGTGTATGTGAAGGAGCCATGAAGCTCCATCATTTTGTTGTCCTCATTAGCTAATGTGACTTGACATGATTTTTTTAGATAGTGCACTTGTTATATGTACTGCCACAGCTTGTGTATTTTTTGCATATTGTCTTAGTTCGAGGCTGCTTGGGTGTTGACCAACATTGCTTCAGGTACATCCCACCAGACGCGGGTTGTAATCCAGGCTGGAGCGGTGCCCATATTCATAGAGATGCTTGGCTCAGATTTTGAAGACGTACAGGAACAGGTAAGAAAGGTTTTCTGGCCTTGCTGGAAGCCACTGTCCTCTGTCAGCTAAGATTTTCTTTTCTGTCTGAAATATGTCATAGAAAAATGTCCTGTCATTGGAAATTGTACATTTATGTGGTTGTTGTGTGACTTGAATAATTGCTTCCCTCTTCAGGCAGTGTGGGCCTTGGGAAACATAGCGGGCGATAGCACAGAATGCAGAGACTTTGTCATAGACTGCAACATTCTTCCTTCTTTGATGCAGTGAGTAGCAGCTTGGTGTTACATTGTCATCTCTTCATACTCTTGTTGTTCTTGGAATTAAAGAACATATTTACACTTGTACTCACTGAAAGTCCTCTTGCAGATTATTGGCCAAACAAAATCGTCTAACCATGATGAGGAACGCAGTGTGGGCGCTGTCAAACCTGTGCAGAGGAAAGAACCCACCTCCAGACTTCACCAAGGTAATTTGCCATATAAATTTATCACTATGGTAACAGATCCCTCTCACATAACTGATGCACAGCATATTACACATTTCGAGGTCGAAGTGTGTATATAGTTGGATACATCTGATCTGAAAATGGTTTCACTCTCTACACTTTTATCCCATCTGCTTTTCCTTGCTCCATTGTTCCTTCTAGGTGTCTCCGTGTCTCAGTGTGCTGTCTTGGCTGCTGTTTGTCAATGACACAGACATCCTAGCTGATGCATGCTGGGCACTCTCCTACCTATCTGATGGTCCCAATGACAAAATCCAGGCTGTTATTGACTCAGGAGTCTGCCGCAGGCTGGTCGAATTACTGATGTGAGCGATTAAACACATTCACTTGAAATTTTGAGAAATTATTTATATTGTTATTAAGTGTTGAATTGTGGTAAGTGTCTAGTTTAATGGTAGTAAACACACTACCAGTATCATATCAGTTGCTTTAAGTCACTGAAACAGCTATAGAAGCTCCCAAGTGCATTATTACTCTCCACTATGTCAGATCAAGATGTGGGTCTGTGAATGTAATCACCATTACTTTCAAGTGTAACTAATGCCTTTGTAGAAACTTGGGAAACAACATCAAAGTGATTACAGAATACCCTTCTGCTTTTCTCTAGGCACTCTGATTATAAGGTGGTATCTCCTGCTCTGCGGGCTGTTGGAAACATAGTCACTGGAGATGATATGCAGACACAGGTAAGCCCAGTGTCTACACAAATGCTATAATACCTGGACTGGCAGAATTTGAATGTTCTGACTTAGTATTTAACTTTTTTGTCAAGGTTATTCTGAACTGTTCAGCGCTGCAGTCCCTACTTCACCTTCTGAGCAGCCCCAAGGAATCCATCAAGAAGGAAGCATGTTGGACGATCTCAAACATCACTGCAGGGAATCGAGCACAAATACAGGTGTGCTTGTAACTCCACCCCTTCTTAATAAAGTTTGAAAAGTTAACTGTAAGTTCTTATAATATACTTAATGAGTTTTCTCCTGTTGATAGATGGTGATAGATGCAGGTCTGCTACCTCCTCTTATCACAATCCTACAAGTAGCAGAGTTTCGCACAAGGAAAGAGGCAGCATGGGCCATTACCAATGCCACCTCGGGGGCTCTGCAGAGCAGATAAGGTAGGACACTGCTGAAGATTATTATGTTGTCCATAGCTTATTTTAAAGTATAAATTAAAAAGAAAACTACATATATGTTTTGCAAAATGATAGGTGGAGCATGAGATCAATCTATACTATTAAATTAAGCTCGGTAATTGCACTAGAAAGTCCTTTCATAGGCTGTTCTACGATGCCAGGTTTAATTATGTTTGATCCAGTGTGATTTACTAGCTCATGCATTACACTAAAGTTTGTGTGTGTGTGCTTCCTCCTGCAGGCATCTGGTGGAACTTGGCTGTATAAAGCCTCTGTGTGACCTGCTCACACTCATGGATTCCAAAATAGTTCAAGTGGCTCTAAATGGCCTCGAGAACATCCTGCGACTGGGAGAACTGGAGGCTAAAAGAGGGGGGAGGCATCAACCCTTACTGTGCACTCATTGAAGAGGCCTATGGTAAGTACAGAAACCTTTTAAACTATGACTTTTTCTTGCTTTGGACAGTAAATGGGAACTTCAACTAAAAAACAAGTTGTTTTTTGTTTTTTTTCTATGCAAAGTTGTTTTAAAAAAATGATAAAATTTCATGCACTTATGTTAAATTAGTTCTAGAGAGGTCCCGATCAGGTTTTTTGCCCCTGATTCCGAGTCATTAGATTTTGAGGATCGGCCAATACAGAGTCCTGATCCGATACTTCTATAATAAAATAAAAATTGAACAGAAAAAGATAGATACAGTGTTTCCCCACAGCATGCTGTAGCAGTGGTGATACCACTGATCAGAGAGGGGGGGTCATCAACACACTAGCCTGATCTGATTGAGTCATATTTAATTTGAATCTTAGCTTGAAAGTGGAATTGGGGAGTCAGGAGATGTCACATTTGTTATATTTTTTTCCTTTTATGTTTTCTTATTTTACTTTATTAGGACAGCTCTAATCAGTTACATTCTTTCAATCACATTTTTAAAACAAGATATTTAGCATACATTTCTACACCAACTAACACCAAATTGATGACAAATTGATCATTTGTGATGAATGTATGTGGGCTTAATCACAAAGGAAACTAATTGGTTATTTCTCCTTTTCTCTGAAACATGGAAACGTTTGGTTCTTTATCTGTTGAACAGCAAATAAAACCAACACTGTAGATTTTAAATGAACTGTGAAACAACAGATAATTTAATGTGTGCTTCAATTTTACCCAGTTACGTAACAGCAAACAAAGTTTAACCAGCATTCTTTTTTCTTTTTTCTGTTACTCCGAGCCTGTCACAGGTCATGTCACACAGCAGCAGACCTGTCAAACCCGCACAGGTCCACGCGGTGTACCAGTAATGTTAAACAAGCACACATCATATTTATTGTTGTATGCTTTGACAAATGAATCAAACTTTCTGAACTCTGTTCAGTTCAGCGCTACAGCCGCCTTCACTTTAACGTCTGGATTAACAGACTGCTGCTGCGTTAATTTAACTCCTGTATAACCCGGTGATGCCGCATCTGAGCTGCGTGCAGGACTCCGGTGGTTCATATGAGGCAGAATCAAACCAATCGCTGGTCATAAAACTGTAACTGACAGGAAAATCCCACAGAGGAAAAAGAGATGCTGCCGTCGGGGTGCATCCCCGGCCACAGAGAGGGGCGACGTCTGCCGTGTAAGCCCACTGCTGCCGTGTCAATGTAAAGGAAACATTTATCCGATACCTGATCGGGATGTAATAGCTGATTCCAATCGAGTCTGAAACCACGTGATCGGGCCCGATTTCCAATCACGTGATCGGGTCAGAACATCCCTAATTAGTTCACTTTAATATTTAGATGAACATAGTGATTAAAAATGACATTTTTTGTACACAATAAGATATTTTCCACTTCTCATTCAATCTTTCTTCTTTGTAGGTCTGGACAAGCTGGAGTTCCTGCAAGGCCACGAGAACCAGGAAATCTATCAGAAAGCTTTCGACCTGATCGAGCGTTACTTCAACACTGAAGATGAAGACCCGTCTCTGGCTCCAGCTGTTGACATGCAACAGCAGCAGTTCCTCTTCCAGCAGTGTGAGGCCCCGATGGAGGGCTTCCAGCTATAATGCTAAATCCTCCCTCCCCTCGTGCTCCACCTTCATCCTCACCTACCTTCACTTCTCTCAATCTGCCTGCAGGCAAGATCCAGGGTTTACACAACCCATGGCCGCCTCTTTTCCTCCTCTTCTTGCTTTCAGTGAGGCGGATTTAATCATTATCATTATTATAAAAATATAACATGACAAGAGTACACGTCTGTGTGTACGTCCAACATGGGTCAGTTTCTGCCGTCTTGTCAGCCAGTTTGTGAAGGTTTCATTTATCATTCTGTTTATGCCGACTTCCTACACATCTGAACCCCCTTTTTACCTGCTCAGGCCCCAGTATCTCCCACTAGCAGATTTCCCTCCTAACACCATCCCTGTATTACTCTTCCTCTGTTCTTTCAAAACGAGAAGCTCTTCTCATTCATCCCAAAGGGTTGGTAAGCGCCATCTCTGAGTCAGTGGGAGTATTTGGACTGCACTGCTTGTCTGAAGCATTAATGACTCGCACGACAGACAAACATGGACGTAGTTATCCCCCGCACCCTTTCTACACACACAGAGGAATGATCTAACCTAAGCACTGGACTGACAATGAGACGTTGACCACGTGTTTGTGTCACTGGGACTGTGTCGCAGGACTCAACTGACCTTTCTGAAAGGCACTTAAACAAGTCAAAAATAGAGGCTGAATCCTCTGTCCTCCTCTCTCTAACCACAGATGGACTAATTAGAAATTTGACTGTGTCACTGAGGGTTGGAGCTTGTCAGTGACGAACCAGGCTGCTCGCATTCCCACCTGGATCTCATATCATTCCTCTAACCAGTATTGGGATATTTCCGCCTGCACAGGCTCCATCCTCAAGAATTAAGACTGTCTCCTGCCTTTTGGTGTGATGTGAATAACCCCATGGAACCATGGGAATTGGAGTCTTCCCTCGCACTGAGATGATTGGACGGACTTGGACGCAACAAAACAGACTTTATGATTCTGGATTCTGTCCAGCAGCAAACCAGCGGGAATTTTTATTGTCATACCATCATTTCATTTCATTTGCAGCACTTTAGTTCTGGACTGATGCCTGCTCATCAACGGTGTTTTCTACATTACTTAGCTATTTAATTGGTTGATGACACGGCTCTTCCCTCCTCAGGAAGCGAGACGTAAAGCGGGATGGTGTGTATTCTCTGCCCCCTACTGGCATGTCATAGATAACACTGTTTACCCTTCCAAGAAAGGGACTGGAACAAATTGTGAACTGATGCTATCAGCACACGCTTATCACAATCGGAAAGATCATGTTGCCTCAGCAAAGCTAAAAGAACTTTTATTCTAAGCAACAATTAGATGTTAAGCTGTGAGCAGTCTAAAACATGTCGGGTAGTATTTTCCGTTTCATCATGCCAAATCAACACATGCATCAGCCATTAGGCTTGAAGTTTTGTCTCCCCCCCTTTCTAATTTGAGGGTTAGCATCTGTCATGTAGCTGATGGTGCCATAATCCTTGTTCTACAGAAATCCTTCCACACAATTTCAGCAAAGATCCAGATAAAAACTTGAAAATCCTGGCGATCACCTTAGTTATAGTATAACTGAATGTTTGTTTACCAAGTCCTCTTTAAATTGCATACTTTTGTCAAAATCTCTGCACGAGATGACCAGCTCTACATGTTAATTACTGTTTGTTGTATTGAGTTTGTGCATCTGTCTCATGTTGCGCCATTTGCATAAAAATTGTTTCATGAACTCCTGCAGTTGTAAATGAATCAGTTCTATTTAAGTTGGTGGGAATATTTTTTCTTAAACCAAATAACAATTTGCTGTCCTTTTTTCTCAAGATTATTCTCAACCAAACACTGAGAAATTCTTGTCATGAGGTTATGTAGCTGGTCTGCACATTTCTTTTAAAATGTCCAAACCCAACTTTTTCTATGGTGTAAGGAAAACCAGTACCTTTTACTATTCAAGAAGACTGAATTTATTTTTGGCCTTTTGATTTTGATCCAAAAACAAGAAGACAAATTTCTTATTGAAAATCTTAGTGAAACACCTGTGGATGTTCAGCATTTGAGGAAGTTTTTCTTTAGTGCTGGAGTCAGTTAATATGCAGGTGGGATAATTACATCAGACAAGACATCTCATGAACCATTACTTTATTGAGCTTTTTATGGTGATCCCTATTTACAAATGCGTTGTAAATCAACTTGATTATATCAGCATCTATACAAGATTGAGGAACCATTCATGTTTAATCCAACACGTGATGTTGAGTGAAAACCGAAGTTTAGCTTGCCTTCACAAGTCAAAAAAAAAATGCAAGACTCATCTCAAAAGTTGTGCACTTATCCAATCAAATCTTTTGTCTCCAATAAATCCTCAGTAAAAGCACTGGGTTTAGCAACGCCACAGTTCTCCACTCTCCAATACTGTATATCAAATTAATAGCAATGCAAATGTTGCCTTTTACTCATCCAGTGCCAGTTTATAACCCCATTAAAACAATCACTTTGTAGATAAAGCTTTGCAAGGGGTTGTATGTTAAAGGCCAATTTCCTGCTTGGAGAAAGTTCTACTAGAAAGTGTATTAACTGCTCTGATATTTGATAGTTCTACTCCAGAAGATGGGAGCTGTGGTGAACACTATATAAAAGGGGACTATCTGTCCAGTGTTCGAGGTATGACTGCGTGGATGAGTTTCTCTCCATCACTGAGCTTTTTCAGACGCAGCAACAGCACTTTCTCTCTGAAGTTCCTCCCTCCACCTGGCTTTCTTTTCCATGTTGTTAGCTATCAAAGACTCGTTCCTGCCTGCAGCCTGCATAAACAAGAGGAAATACAGGTATTTTTAAACATATAACCAAAACCTGGTACTTCAGGATTTAGTTCATTTTTAGTAATTGTGACACAAAGGCAGGAACAAAACCATCAGTTTCACACTGTTGTCTGCTATTTAAAACTCATTTACTTGTTTACAGACACTTAAAAAGATGAATAAATAAATTGTTACTCACCCTTTTGCCTAACATTACCATCAACAAACAGGCTCCTATTGTAGCTGCCATCATAATATAGGCAACTTTCACTCTGACTTTGTTCCTGGCAGCATCAATCATTTCAAACCTGTTGAAAAGACAGAGGTACAAAACTTAGACCTCAACTTCAATTGCTCCCACATGCATCTTTCTTTGTGCAACATCAGTGAAGTCAAATATTATTGTCTATTTACGTTGGTCTTGGCTAGGGATGTAACGATATGAAAATTACATATCACGGTTATTGTAACCAAAATGATCACGGTAATCATTTTTATCACGGTATTATAGAAATACCCCCCAGCATCTTTAAAAATATCCAAAATGGGTCAAAATGTCTACTTCGTCCTTTTTAAAGAGGGAAAATCTCAAGAGAACTGTCCACGTGGGTGCCTTTGTTACCTTTTGCCATATTTTCATTGATTAAACATTGCAAACTGTGACTGCTGCTGCTTTTCCAGCCAATGAGCAGCATCACTGGGAGTTTTTCAAAGTGCAGTAATCAGTCACGGTTTAACGATAATCAAAATTTAAAACAATATTACTAATTGTTGGGAATTTTATCACGGTTAACCATTTTACCGGTAATCGTTGCATCCCTAGTGTTGGCATCATATGTCAATATTTAGAACCGTTCAACCATCTAGCGCTCTGTCCTGAGTCCTTTCATTCAGCTTTGTTTTAGATCCCAATCCTGTGAGTACAGCAGGTGGAACAGCTGCACTTTCTATGAACATAAAGCAGATCTTTCACAGCAGCAGCAGATCGGACGTGATCTCCACCCTGATGTCAGTGGCCACTACAATTATCTCCTGCCATAAACAGACGCCTTGTTTGAACTGCAGCCATCTCAGAGGACCTGCTACACACTCAAGTGCTGCTCATCCAGTTAGCTAGCTCTGCTTTTGTGATAAGGGAATCAGACAAGAACGCACTGGGAGGTCTGGTATAAACAGGAAAACGTCTACTTACGACACAGTCTCTGGTATCTGGTCTGCTGACTTGAAGCGACCTGACCAGAGGAAAATTTTCTTGTCCAATTCAGAGGGTCTGTAGCCTGGAACTCTGAAAGAAGGAGGTGGAGGTGCTGTATGAAAGAACAGGGAACACATAATAATAAGCAAACAGATCATCAGTCAGCTTATCCACACCAACACAAAGCAGTGATTTGTTCCATCATCCACAGAATGTGACTCCACTTCCTGTCTTTCAGTCTTCTGGGACTGTAAACAAACATTCACACACTTAACTATGGAAAGTACTCTGCAACCTATGATGCTCAAAGCCTATTTGTTAGTTTTCTGATTTGATAAAGTCTCGACATATTACACACCATTGTAATAGATTTATCATAAATTCAAAAAGTCATCTTTAAAGGCTTGTATCCTGTCAGTATAAGTCACAAGAATTTTCTACATTAGAAAGGAAAAGACTTGGGAGACGAAGAAAAATGAAAGCAAGGACATCATAGTTGATCCAAGACATCACCTTGTGCTGGAGCTACAGGAGCAGACTCTGATTTGGTCTCCTGGAGTTTATTGCACATCCCCCTATATCTTTGACCTGATTGAAAAGAAGAAGAAAAAAAAAAACACAATGGTAAGAATGCTGCAGAGACACAGCCAAAAATAAGTTTAAATGCTCTTAATCTACAGATGCCTTTTGATTACTTTTCTTATCTACAACTTTTGCATTTCATTTCTTCACCTGGAAAATAATTAACATTCATGCTGCTCATTAGTTTCCTAACCAAGTGTTTAACCAGAGACTTATTGAATACTACATACTTCTTCTGTCAGCATTTACAGATCTGAAAAAAACTTTAATTTTGCATTAATCAGCTTTCGATTAACCAGTACGAGATGTTTAATCACATACACCAATATAGCGAAAACGTGATCTTTTTTAGATACAATAATAACTAGTGTCAGAAAACAAACTATGAACAACCAACGGAACTGCTGGGTAAGAATGACGGCGCATGTTGTGATTAACAATCTGATAAGTACTATCAATATACCTGTCAACATAACTACGCACTTGCTGTACTAAGCCACATTTAACCAAGCTATGACAGGCACTTATGAAAAATGAAGGGGGGAAAAAAGGTTTGCAACGGACAAACAATTTAAAACTAAGACATCAACTTCCTAACCCTTGTTAAATTTCACAATTATTTCAGATAATGCAACAATAAACATCAAGTGTGAGAAGAGATTGTGCTAGCTAGTTATTTAATGTCGACAACAAAATTAAGATAACTATACGAACCGAGAAGGCCGCCGGTGAAAATGCGGGATCTGAGAAAATTCATGATTTTGATTAAGTGATATAGATTTTGTGTCTATAAAATCATGAAACTGCGTCGCAAACACCAGCAGTCAGACTTCAGCCCCCTTCAGCGACGAAAGTCAACTAACTGCCATAACAAGACCCTTCATATAACTTTAGGAATCTAAGCTGTTTGCCTGATCAAAACGTTGATATTATTATAAAGTAGATATTCGCTGGCTTTGGTTGTAGTATGTTTATGCTGTGTTTTAGATGCTAAGTATGATAATAATAAAAAAAAAAATCTGGAGTTTAGTTTGGCTTAGTGAAAACAAAATGATAAGGGCTGATGGTGGGATGGGGTAGATATCTAAACAATAATATGAGTATATTATCATTTAATTTTGTCCATGTAATTGGTTAAATTGGATGTTTAGTTTAATTTTTATCTATTCATATAAGAAAATAATTTTAGGAAAACATCAATAAACATTTAGCCTGAACCAATTAAGTAGACTCCATGCAGGCACTGTCTTGAACAGAAAAATCGCGCTGATCCTGAAGGACCCTGCAGTCCATTATGGCGGCGCCCAATGGAACTTTAAACTGTGAGGACTTTTCGATGTTTCAGGTAATTCAAACCAAAGATTTGTCGATTATTGCAAACTTGTCACAGGGTGGCATTGATATGAACCATGAGCTCTCAGAGAGTCATTTGCACGACACTTTATTTCATGAAAAAGGTGACCCTCGTGATCACTGGTGCGCTCTGCGAGGTCCCAGGATCAGGCTTGATCACAGCAGTGAAAACTGTCCTGCATATGCTGGAAGAGTTTGCCTTGCTGGGTTGCTCAGATAAACGTGGACATGGAGAGCTAGTCCACTGACAGTCTGCGTCGCTGCCAGATGAGCAGCTTCATTCGTGTGTTTTCGTCTCCAGAAGTATTTGCACAGTTACACAAGTTTTGCAAGTTGACCTCTGTTAGGCAGTGCAAGGCATATGACACGATGCAGTCACGACGCGACTAAATCCTTAGGTTTGGAAATTATTCTCGAGGTTGGAGCAAGAAATAATAGCATATATATGTTAATATTTTGGTGACTAGATTAGCAGAAATTTTGCCCCATCCAAAGAGCACCTCCAATGAATTACAACTGAATCCAGGAAGCGCTCCTTCACAAACATTTTTACGCAATATTTTGGTGACCTGCACTGATGCAGTTTTATGACCAGATGTGGCACATCTCCATGATTTTAAAATTGGAGTTAATGTCAGAAAGGGCAAATATTAAATTATCATTTTTTTAAAGTCAGTGGTGGGAAACCCTGGTCCTCCTGCAAGGTCCCATGATTCCCTGCTCCAACCCACTTGATAAATGCAACAGCTTGTAAAGTTCTGCACAGTGACTCATTAACATCAACTTCACATGCAACAAAAAACAATTTAGGAACTTCTTTTGGCAAAGAAGCCTATCACGTGACCTCCACCCTTCCAAGTTTGCATGTCACTTGCAGGTGATAAAATTGAAGGTCCTGTAAAGTCCAGGCAAAGCTTTTTGGGGAGTAATATTGGCATTTAGTGAAGTATTAATGTCCCAGACTTTATTAAGTTTTGTATTATAGATAATCTATAAAACTGTATTTAGATTGGCCAAAATCTTTGATCTTGTGAAAACTGACAGCGTTTTCATTAAAGTTTATCATGTAATTTTAATCAATCTGATGATAAAATGATGATGCTGGTCAGTTAACAGGATAAAGACGCATATAACTCCGAAAGAAGAAACAAAAATTCTTTATTACTTTCTTTATACTTAAGCCTCCTCAGGTCCCACAATTCTTTGCAATCTGAATCATCAGTGATTCTTTTATTTATTTATTTTTTAACTTTTTTCTATCATTTAGGAAAATGTCTTCTGTGGACTCCACCATGTTGCTCCAACATGTTTTCATAGTTGCTTAGAATTTAAAAACAAAACCCAGGTTGTCAGTAAGTTTGTTTCAGTTTTGCCTTTTTTGTTTATATGCTTTAAAGACATGGTTGAAGCCTTTTCTTGGTTGCAGACTCTAGACATCCCTGAATCCCAGGTGCTGCTCTTTTTAGGTACACAAAAAAAACATCAAGGGAGAGATGACTCAAACAATAATTGAAGATGCACAGGAGCTGAATAACAACCTTATTTTCCCTTTTAGCTGACAAGTCTAAAACAGTTGCTAAGACTTTTATGTTTTACTCTGACTGTAAACATTCACCTTTTATGATAATAAAACACTTGATTCAGTGAAAATGAAATACATGTTATTTATCCGAGAAAGGAAGTTGAAAAAATAAATTAAATTAAAATTAAAGACCCAGTTTTAAGATAACACCAAGACTCTTTAGTTTTGTTTTTGTTTTTTGTGTCGTATAAAAAAAAAATGTCAAACCTCTTTATTTTTCCACCTATGTGTGTTGACTACCCAAACATATTCTGAGACAAAAGTCAGCCTTTCAAGGATTTAAATTTAATTTATTTTCAGTGTGACAAACTGATCAGAAGCTGTTCCATCCATTATTTCTTAGCTGGTTTCAGTTAACACAAAGTTGCCTTTCTGTGTCTGTTTCTCAGGAGGTGCTGAAGGTGATGCGCACTATAGACGACCGCATCGTCCATGCCCTGAACACCACCGTGCCCACCGTGTCCTTCTCAGGAAAAGTGGATGCCACACAAACCTGCAAACAGCTCTACGAGTCTGTCAGTGTCAAAACAAAAAAAAAGTCCAACTGTGTTAGAAAACAGATTATAAATGACATTTTCACCTTTTGTGCATCCCACAGATGATGGAGGCTCATATGAACAGAGACAAAGCTATTAAGGCCTGTATAGCTCAGACGTCTGAGGTGGTGGGACAGCTGCGTGAGCAGCGAGCAAAAGACAGTGAAAACATGGCGCTAATCAAACAGCTCCGAAAGGAGCAGACCAACGTAAGTGTTACTGCAGTGAGAGCAACCTATCAGTGAGATACTGCTGTTGCATATATGAAAATTTGCAGCCAGCTGTAGTTTCATTGACATTTCACTAGATGGCAGTAGCAACATGCTACGTGTTAGACTATATAACTGTAACCTTAACCCCTTCACCTATTTCACTGCATTATGGGAGCAGTGTGTTTCATTTTAGATGCTTCAGTCTAACTGTTCTCTTTAAGCTTTGTTTCTTTCCCTCTTATAAAAGTAGTTTGAGTGAGATGAACCTTTCAAACAGGAAAATGTCATTACATTTTGTCTCTTGTCATTCTTTCCTACAGTTAAAGTTAATGCAGTCAGAGCTGAATGTTGAAGAAGTTGTCAATGATAGAAGTCTGAAGGTAAAAGGTTGCTGTTCTCACTGGTATTGTATCATCCTTTCATAGGAAGCAGTTGTCATCCAAGATGTTTATTGCTGGTTTTCTTTGTTCAGGTTTTCAATGAACGGTGCAGAATCCACTACACGCCTCCAAAGGTGAAGTGAAGTGAAGCTTCATCTGCAGAAAAGAGGCAATTTAGCTCCAAAGTTTGAATCAAGACTGGAGTTGAGACTGTGAGCTGCTGAGTCCTGCCTGCAGGCGGCTCACCATCCAGACCTCTGTGACCTCTCCACCTCATATTCCATGTGATTATTGCATTACCATCGCTGTAAAAGTCATCTGTGTGCTTCCTGACAAAAGAATTATTGTACAAAACTAGGGTTTTTTTTAAAGACAGTGAAGCATTTTCAAGTGACTTGTCTGTTTTGCATCATTTGCAAGGATTGAGTAGTTTTTCTACACTGTTTCTGTGATTTGATTTATTACAAAACACCAGCAAAAGGCAATGATGCATCATCAGCTTCCTATTTTTTGTGTATTAACTGGAATAGTGACACGGCAAAATGAGGAGCTGAAGCAAGCATCAACGTGGGTTAGTAGGCAGGGGTGTCGAGTGATGGCCTTGGGTAGTCGAGACCAGCACTCAAATTCCAGCAACACTTCTGTCCACCTCAGCCATGGGCTCTAGTTTTTTAATCAGTCTATCCACCTCAACTGAATTTACAGGTTTTTTTTTTTTTAAAAAGAAATTCCAGCTCTGGGGTTTTATTTATCCAAGTTTTCTTTCTAAACGAAACAATGAAACAAAAAGGCTGATGCATATTTAAACCACAAACCCAATTGCAGAGTCAGTCTGTGAAAATTAGGTACCACTCATACTCCAGTAAGTAATCCTTTGACCCACCACCATCATACCTGACAGATAAGGTATTTGTACTGAAATGCTGAGTTTGGTTCTCCTAATAAGATGTCTTGCATTATTACCAAACATCTCTACTTTGGTTTAATCTGTCCAGAGGGAGTTGGACAGAAATTTTTGCAGTTTAAAATGTAAACTTGCAATGTTATCCAAACACGCATTTTTTGGCTCATTATATTTTCAAATTGTCCTGGCACGGACTTTTAACAGTTACCATGCAAGCTTAGGCTTGTACAGCCTAAGATGTTGCTCTTGAGTTTTTTTGGATGTTGTACAGGGCAGTCATGACTTAAACTTACAAAGATGTTATCAAGAGGTGGCCAACACATCTTAAAGTTTGATGCAGCCAAAGAGACTTGGTAATGATTAAAACAGCCAGTAAGTTTAATTACAACAACAAATTACTTGGGTCTGTGCAAAAGCCAAAATATCAGGTAATAACTCAAACAATAAAAAATGCAATGCTCCATCTACTTACAACAGGAAGATTTTAAAAACAAAAACAGGCAGCCCACCCCTGGCTTCTCTGCACAGTCCAGGTTTTTAAGCCAGTTTTGATGAGCTGAGGCTGCAGTCCAAACATGGCTGAACCTCCACTGGTCCATCACTGACATCTTCACAACAGGCTTTGCGTTTAAAACTTCTGCCTGTATGCAGGAATTAGATGGACCATGACATGCTCCGAGGGGTCCAGTGCAGCGCGTGGGACGGCGTGGTAGGCGTTGGGCACTGTGGTGTAGCAATGATCCAGGATGTTCTCCTCTCTGGTTGGGCAATTAATAAACTGTGTGTATTTGGGAAGTGAGTGAGTAAGATTGCCCTGGTTGAAAGTGCCGAGGACAATAACTAAGGAGCCGGGATTGGTCCACTCCACACACACAATCTGTTCAGAGAGCAATCGCTGCGCTTCCTGCACGTTTGCCTCCGGGGGGATGTAAACACCGGCCAGGATGAATGACCTGAACTGACGGGGGGAATAAAATGGCTTGCATTTTATGAAGAAAGTCTGAAGTTCGGTACAACAGTGCTGATGGGTCACTGTCACGTTGGTGCACCAGCTGATGTTAATGTAAAAACATATTCCTCCACTTTCTGTTTCGCCTGAAAGTTTTGCGTCACGATCCGCTCTGAAGAGCCTGAAGCCGTCCAGCTGCAGCGCGGAGTCCGGTATCAGGCCACACGGCCAGGTTTCAGTGAAGCACAAAACTGACGAGGAGGAAAAATCTCTCTTTTTACCAACCAGCAGTTGGAGTTCAGCAATTTTGCTGCCGAGAGTGCGCATGTTAGAGAGAAACATTCCAGGTAACGGAGTGCGGTGTCCGTACTTACGGAGACGCACAAGCGATCCTGCTCGTGTCCCCCTCCTACGGCGGCGTTTCACGGCTTGAGTTATGGTGAGGGCACCTTTAACCAGGATGTCCAATAGCTCTACAGATGTTGCAATAAAAGTGGGCATAAAGTCCGTGGGAATCGTGGCTCTAATACCCAAAAGTTCTTCTCTGGTGAAAGACCTTCTGGTTACAGCGGAACACGCTGGAAAAATAAATAAAAGACAAAACAAGGCGCACCTACAAGACGACACTCCCCTCAGCAGCGCCATCTCCATCTCCGCGGCAGCTGTGTTTTCAAGGAAAGAGCAAAATCAAAACTTCTTCTTTTCTGGTTCTTTTATACTTCCCTCGTCCACAGTGGGGCGGGGATTTGCGTAGGGCGGTGTCTTTGTCTGCCGTAGAGGTGTTGTACTGTTTAGGTTTTCGTATATTTGCACCAAATCATCCATTTATCTCCATAACATCTCACCAATGGAAAAGCGGAAATGACCAGTTTGAACTTCCCGCAATTCAGGATGAACCACGCCCCTTCAGATTTTTGACCAATCAAACCATTCTTGTTGCTCAGGCAGTCTGGTAGGATGAAGTACAGTGAATGCACTGATCCAGTTGCTCAGATTCTGGGTACTTCTAAACCTGACATACTCCCAAAGATATTGTCCAGAATAAACGGAACAGGATGAGAAGAGGGAAAAACCACTAAAAGATGACAGAGTAGGGCTTAATTTGCCTTATGGACCACCAGACTACATAGAAACAAATCATTAGATGAGCAAGAGCATGTACAATACAGTAGAAAGTAACGATAGAAAATTTGATTTAAGCATTTATTTTGAATATGAAAGGCAAAGCAAGAAGAAAAAACAACTTTAACATACATACAAATACATATTCAAAAAGTGAGTGAGAAGAATTCAAACTTGTAAACTCCCACCACTTCTCCTTGGCTGATGAATCACAGAAATAAGAATAAGCTCCTTGGTTTAGACATGTCCATTGACTGATGTCTGATACTTGTAGTTAAGTTTAGTATCTAACTATGTAATAGTTGAGCCTACATACTTGATGTACATATTATATATATATATAAACTCATGAACAGTGGACCAAAATACCTGTCATCAGATGCAGAAGTCTGATTGGACATTACAAAAACACTTGAATACTGTGATTGCCTAGTAAAGTTTACTCAGTAAAGTTTTAATTCAGGAGCCTCATCATGCTTGTTTGCTTGTTTTATGTTTTGTTTGTTTGTTTTTGATATTTCTGTTGAACCATAATTCAAAATCAATGTCATGATTTTGTCTAAATTTTTATTTATTACTTTTGTCAATTTCAACTTATTTCACTGACAGCTGATTTTCTCAGTCTTTAATGCAGCAGCGAGTGTGTCTAAACTTTCAGCCCATACTGTAATATACTTCTATACAAATCTCATGACAACTCATAAACATACACATGCACACTGATAAATATGCAACATAAACCCTCCCATACAGTGTGTATACGTACAAACAAAGAAACTGTGAAAGCAAATAGTATAAATGAAATAAAAAAATAAAAAAACAATAGCCCCCTAACACGACGGTACGTGTAACCCAACGCCTCCCTCACCCCTGTACCTCTTTAAAACGATACCTACCTTATTTTAAACTGCTTTATTCTTGGACGCTGCTTCAGTTCCATTGTAAATCTGTTCCATATTCTATGCTTAACTGGGTTCCTGCTGATTGGAGCTGTCAGGTACTTGATTTTTCTGGAAATTCGGAAGCTGACGGCAGCTGTTGGCAGGCTGCTGTTTGAGCTGTTACTCCGAGCCATCAACACTCAGACTCAAACTTCGTGCAGCTTGAATCGCAGGTATGATGCCCTGTGGGGCAAGCTGGGGACGATGTCTGACAGCATGAAGGATGTGGGTACCATCATGGAGAAGTTGGGGGACTCGGATTGGGGGTAACAAACATGATTCGGATGATCTGGAATGCCGTTGTGAGACCTGCTGAAGGACTGTAAGGAAGACTCAACATGCTCTTCCTGAAATTTAAACACTCTTATCTTAGTTTGGCTCCCCGAGAGCGGCCTTGGGCTTTATTCATTTTGACTGTGTCACGGCAGTCAGCCGATTGCAAGGATGAAAACCCAAAAGCAGATAGCAATGACAGAATTTATTTTAGACAACTGTATTCTGGATTCCAGACTGGTTCTGTGGGCAGAGAGCGGAGATTAGTTGGATCCAAAGGCAGCAGGAACAGAAGGACTGATTTTGTGGTATGAGCTTACTGATCTCTTGGAGGGCTCCAATAGCAGAGGGGGGAAGGTAGGTGGCCGTGATGTAGATGGTCCAGATAAGTGGAAGGGCGAGCAGGCAGGCGTGGAACTGAGGAATCCAGGAAGATAAGAGATCCAGGGTTGCAATAAAACTGTCCACAAACAGCACAAGATCTATCAGAATGGTTGCAAAATCAGCCAGCGGCGCGCACACAAGAAAGACCGAATTACCACTGAGGCAGAGAGACGATCTGGCAAAGACTGGAGCTCCTGCAGGTCCTCATATAGTCAGCAGCAGCAACGAGCTGATTGATTGCAGGTGTGGAATGGAATTACTCCAGTCTCTGCCCAAAACTTCCTGGAAGCCTGCCCACTCCACCTAAAACAAAACACCACAGCCAGAGATCATGACAGACTGTAAGAATAATAATTTTGTAAGCTCCCAATAACCAGCATTGTGAATGTTCCATATTGCTTTTTTGTGGTCAGTGGTCTCATTAATGTTTTATAGTTATTGCCCCAAATTTCAGCACAGTATTGCAAGTACGTGAGACTAGAGAACAGTAAAGAGTGTGAAGTGATTTCTGGTCCAGAACTTTCTTTGCTGTATTTATTAAGGCATTATCTGCAGCAATACTCCTTCATTTCACCAATACTTTAAGTAGAATGAATGAATAAACGAGTACTATTGTCCTGTGAGTTCTGAGTTTCGCGGATTGCAGTTTGTTGGTGTCTAGGTAGCGAGCTGTTCTTCTCAGCTGTACTGCAGCAGCGCACATCGGGTGCGCGCGGCCTTTAGAATATAGAGAACTAACGGAGAGCTAACTCTGAACTCACTGCACAATAGGACCTGTTCATTCATTATACTTAAAATATTGGTAAAATGAAGGAAATTTGCTACAGATACCGTAATCGTCTTATATAGGCTGCCCCATCTCTCCAATTGGATGCATGCTGGAGGGCGACTTAATCTAAATATTGCCCGAAGGAGTCAAAGTGATGTCGAAATTTTACTGGTGAGTAAATGCACATATAAACTCCTAGAAATAAGGTCCTGAACTGAACTGAGCTAAATGTAATGACAAACTGTGTGAGCTCCCCTTAAAATTCAGTGATTGTCACTGCAGAAAAGTGCAATGGCACCATTATTGGAATACGCCCCGAGGGGGCCCCCTCCAATGCAACTGGCAGTTGTCAGCCGGCAGTGAAGCAGTGACAGGGCCCATCAGGATATGTGTCCACTCCCATTCTGCTGCGTCCATGAGTGTGTTCCCCTTGCTATGACCAACCATTTATTAAAAAGTAGGCCTAATTGTTGTTTATTATGGTATGGTGCATTTTGCTTGGGGCCCATAAATTCCTAGAACGGCCCTGATTACGACAGACATAGAGAAGCTGTTGTGCTGCAGTTAAAGCTGCAAGTGGAGATGAAACTTTCACCAAATGAAGATGCTAAATCGAAGATAAAAACATGTCTTCCTCGAGCATCTATGCATAAAATATGCTCAGTTACTTTGAACTTAGTGTTACTTGTTTATAATCATTTTGATGTAATTAGAGAGCCTCTCCAATCCTTCTTGTAGTTACTTTAAAACCTTCTTTGTAGTCTTTAAATTGTGATTATGAAATTATAAGCCAAAATCACACAATATATGCCATTTTCCAGGACTGCTTCTGCAGAGCGCCAGTAGCTCATCAGCGACTCTTGCTGAGTTGTGGGCGGTGTCTCCCCCCTGCAGCTAATGCTGCGTTCCGTTTGAACTCGGAAGTCGGAAATGCCCACTTCCAGGTGGGAAGTTTCAACTGGAACGGCCCCCCGAAGTGGGATTTCCCAAAGTCGATCAATCCTCGCAGCTCTGAGTTCAGATTTAAAGATAGCCACGCCCTGTGTTAGCAGTTGTAGAAGCTCCTGTAATGTTACATTTATTTACACTTCTTACTAATATTTTGTTGCATTAAAGCAACCCTTACCGATGTTGCATTCTTACACTATTTTTCTAACAGGGTAAAATGCTATGAATGAGGTAATGGAACTCTAAAATACAAGACAGACCCACCATTAATCAAAATAAAATATTATTCCAATCTCTAAATATTCAATGAAAACTCCAACCAATCCTTGAAGTGGGGTGCACCTCTAGGATTGTCCAACGGACCTGCCTGTCAGACCTTTGATTCTGCATTGGGAGGTGGAGGGAATGAAGGGGTGTGTCTTAGGAGTGAGGCGGGACTGTTTATATTCAAATAATCTTGCTGTGCTTTCTGAAATGCAAGATCGGTAAAGGTTGCTTTAAATCAGTCATACACGTAGGCTAGTATTGGTTTATACAGATGTAGGGGGAAACTGCTGTAGTGTAATTCCCATTTTTCATGTGGTATATGTGAACTACAACACCAGCTGTGCTAACAATGGCTAATAACAAAGGCCTTAGCAAACACGTTGTTTGCTAAGGCTGGTAACTGGTTTTCTGACCGGTAAGCTGGAACGCAAGTTGGTCAGGTCGGGTTAATGGAACGCATTCCATTTTCCTCGGAACTGGAAAGTGGGAACTGGGGGGCGGGGGACGTCACACCCAACCAACTTGCGTTCCAGCTCACCGGTCGGAAAACCAGTTAGCAGCCTAGCACAGCAACGTGTTTGCTAAGGCTATTGCTTAGCCGCTGTTAGCCAACTGGCGTCGAAGTTCACATATACCACATGAAAAATGTGAATTACACTACAGCAGCTTCCCCCTATATCTATATAAACCAATACTACGTGTATGACTGATTTATTCAACAAAATATTAGTAAGACGTGAAAATAAATGTAACATTACAGGAGCTTCTACAACTGCTAACACAGGGCGTGGCTATATTTAAATCTGAACTCGGATCTATGAGGCTTGTCCGACTTTGCGAATGGGAAATCCGACTTTCGGGAGGCCGTTCCAGTTGAATCTTCCCACTCGCAACTGGGAATTTCCGACTTCCGAGTTCAAATGGAACGCAGCATAAGAGCTGGCTCTACACTCTAGCTAGCTTTTCCTGCTAGCTTGCAGCCCGCTAATTTCTGGACCCAAAGATAAATTGTTTGTTGTAAGTTTTTGTCTACTTTTTGGTGCTCCTTATCTGCCTTTGATCATGACAAAAACTTCATAAATAAGGAGAATAAAGTTTTTTTGATCAGGTTCATCAAATGGAGGGGGCTAAGCAGGGTAGAAGCTTTATGTTGGAAAAAGTTATGATCTATAAGACTGTGCTAAGGAAAAGACAGGCCAGCAGGTTCCAGGTTGAGAAAATTAACTCATGAGCAGAGCCTGCATGCACAAACCAGTTTACATACCCCAACTGAAGAAACAAAACTCTACAGCCAAGTATAACGGCACGTTATCTTGTTAGCAAGGTCACATCATCATGAGAACATTGGGTGAGAGACGTTCTCAAATGCATCTCAGAGCTGTGCACATCCTGTTATACAAGTGTTTCTTTAGTAGCAAGATAAGACATGCATGCAGTAATGAAATCCCAGCATGATCAAGCAGTAACATAATCAATCAGCGATTGAGAGATGATTGCAACACAGAATAAATTATCATAATGGTACAGAGAACAATAGTATGACTTTATTTTCTCCCAACACTTTGTGATTGACCATTAGTGACAACAGAAACCCAGTTTGTGTGAACCTGCCTTTTAGGGCTTGCCACTGGTTCATGATGTTTTTGAAAGAGGGAAAAGGGGATGGAAAAAATTCTATGCAAAGCCTGGGGAATTCACCCAAAAAAAAAATAAAAGGGAGGGAGAGCCGGCAAAGAGAGGAGGGGGGGGGAAAAATTTAAAAAAAAAATATATAAAAAGGGGAGAATAGCAAGGGAAGGGAGGGGGAACGATCAGGGCTGAGGAGAGGGAGGGGTGAGGGGAGGGGGGGGAACAAAAGAAAACCAAAAAGGGGGAAACCAAACGGGGGGGCAACAAAGATGGAAAAGGGGGGGGGGGGGGGGGGAAAAAAAGGACCCAACACCAGGAACAGGAGCCACCACGCAGCTACAGGAAAAGGAAGGGAAAAGGGGGGAATAAAAAACAAAAAAAAAAGAAAAAAGAAAAAAACAAAGAAAAACAAAAAGGTAAAGAGAGAAAATAGCAACGCTCCCCAAGGACAGGAACCAAAAAATAAAAAATAGGAAAAGAAAAAAAAAACAAGATAGCAGAAAGGAGGTGAAGTATCAATAGAGATAAAACCGGGTGGGAGGGGGTGGGTGGGGGGCCAGCTTACCAGAGATAAGCTGGAAAAGCCCCAGCAAAAGAGAAGGAGAGGGGGGAGGGGCGGCGCGGTCGCGAGAAGGGCTGTGTGAATGTGTTCTCAACTGGGGCCCCCAACCACCCCCAACCCCTAAAAAAAAATTAATAATTGGGGGGGGGGGGGAGCATCAACAAACCGCGCACAGAGAATCCGAGGAAGAGGGGGGGAAACGGGATCCGGGGGACGGTGGGACCGGGCCTCAACACCATCAAACATCATCAGCACCACATACAAGATACAGCCCAACCCGCGGAAGGCCCGGAGAGAGAAGAAGAGGAAAGAGGAGAGAGAAACCAATCCCTTATCTTTTAGGGGGCCATCGGGGCAATGGCCACCCCCGCCCCCAAACCCAAAGACATGAGGAGAGGGGCGGAGTCTTTTTGAATGCAGAAATTCTCAGAAATGCAATTTTGAGTTTAATTTTCTCAACTTTTGTCTTTTACCATAAGAAATATGTTTCAAGAACATATTAACATGAACATGATTTTCATGGGAGTGGGTACCTATTTTAAATGAATTTATCATATTTAAAAAATAAAAAAAAATGCACACCTTTTTAATTGTCTTTACATGATTTCATTTCTCTTTATGTTCTTCCATGCAATTCTAAAAATCTATCCTCCATCCCATTGTAATGCTTTTGATGTTTTATGTAAAGTCAATTGTCTCATTCTAAAATGTGCTGTATGAATAAACTTGCCTTTCTATTACGTTGATAACTGAATCAGATTTACAGTGGGACCAACCAATCAATACCACTGGACTGACTTTAGTTCCTTGAAGATGTTTTGCTCCCATTGAGAGCTTCCTCAGCTCTGATGGAAGTAGTGGGATATTTTATTCAAGTAGCCTGTGAAACCCCAAAAGCTTCGATTGTACAATCTTTATTGAGATCATACATCTTCTCTGTCCATAATTTAAAACATTGTGGTCCTCAAATTTAACCCTCTATCACAAAGATTAAGGAAAAGAGTCAAGTCCTGGCCTGATGAGTTAGTTTCCTGCATTGAGTCATCTGTCTGTTAAGTGGTTGTTTGGTTTCACCCAATGTACAGTTCATTGCTTTTAGAGTATGGAGTCAGGTCCTTATCATGAACCAGTTTCTGTCTAATTTTAATGGCTTAGTTTGAAAGAGAGACCAATCTCTTACTGTCTTCATCAGAACTGAAGAAGCCCCTCTGGCTGAGAGCGAAACGTCTTCAGGAACTTAAAGCTAGTCCAGTCCAGACTTGGATACCATGACCTGGGTGAATTAGAACCTTTGCACATTTATTGTCTGTATACATAAGTGAGATACAGTACTCTCCTCAAATAAATGAAAATTGAGGCAAGGTTATTTATTTTTAGAGTTGTAATTTAATACTTCACCCAACAAAAAACTAATAATTATATCAATTCTGTCTCTTGGCCAGGTTCCCAAACTCTGATTAATCATATTTAAATTGCCTCAAGTTTTTATGCAAATGCAAAAAAAATGACATCCAACTGTAGTTTTATTGACATTTCACTAGATGGCAGTAGGGGTGCATCATGGGATAGGATCCAGTGTGTTTTGTTATTTTAGACGCTTCAGTATAAACTGTTATATGTAAGGGTTACATTTTCTTTTGCCAACCGCACAAAAGTATTGCTCTACCAAATCTTTGGGTGACAAAATTTTCTTTTATATCTGGCTGGCTATATCTGGTTGTTGGTATAAAAACTTTTTACCCAACTCAATTGCAGGGTTGAATAAGGACTTATCATATCATATCATATCATATCATATCATATCATATCATATCATATCATATCATATCATATCATATCATATCATATCATATCATATCATATCATATTATATTATATCATTGCTGGTGTTCATGTTTTCAATGAATCCACAAAGTTCCCACTGAGAAAAAAGGAAATCTGCTCCAAAGTTTGCCCAGTCTGGGGCTGGACACTGCCAGCTGCTCCTGTCTGCAGGCTGCTCACCATCCAGCCCTCTGTGGCCGCCTCTCCTTCTCACTCATATTCCATCTGATTATTGCAAGCTTCTGTTTTTCTTTGTGAATAATTAGAATGTAGTGACTTGCCAAAAAGCTAATGTCAGTAGTTATCTCTAAATACTGTTGTGCGTCAGTGTGCGAAGTTTATAGCATTTGTGTCAGTACGATCTATGCAAGTACCATTAAATTTTAATACATCAACTATGTTGGCTTGCAGGCAGAGCTAACAAATGGCCTGGGGTGGTCATGGCCAGCACTTAAATAAGCCCAGCAACTCCTCTGTCCTCCCCACCCCATAAAGTCTTTTTCAAATATTGGTTGCACTTTATCAGCAAAAAGAAGACACAACATTTAGCCGCTGCAGTTCTTTGGTAATTCACACGTACCAATCAGAGGCAGATTGGTCCTGTTTCAGTGTCCTTGCAGACATCAAGGCAGCGTCACAGAGTCAGTTGAGTGATGACTCTGTTTGACAGCGTGGTGAGTACCATCCTAGCTTGATGGCAGGTACACTTCACCTTTGTTACCTCTTACTTTGCCAGCTCAGTGTATACTGCAGAGCAACTTTGAAACACCAGATTGACTAGGAAAAATTCAGATTTTGATCCAGTAGGTAAGGTTAGAAACAGAATAAACACATAAGAGAATAACAGGATAAATGAAAGTACATACAGTTCAATTATAGAGCAAACTTACAGGAGATAGAAATAAATAAAGATGAGTGCACACAAGAAACAAAACTAGCAGAAATCTTTGGCTGAAATTCATGGATGGAAAAAAAATGTATATAAAGAACTGAGCTGAGCAAATTATTTACTTTTAATGCATGTTTCAGATGGTTTATCAGCAATTCAGAAAGTTTGAAATTAGAAAAAAATGAACAAATTAAAATTTCTTAAACTCCTTTAATCAGAAACGCTTTATTTTCAGCCACACTGAAGGGCATCTACAGAAGGGGGAATTTGTTCTGGTGTCAGGTGCAAAAAGTGCAAGCAGACAAACAAATAAACAAAAGACTAATTGCAATTATATGTTTTAAATATGTATATGCAGACAATAGAATGAGATGAGAATTGAATATTATAAGATAGATAAGTGAGTTATGAGTTGTTCAGGAGAATGGGGGAATCTGACTTGAATTTTTCTGTCTGTTAAGCGCCCTGAGGTGATATTGTCATGAATTGATGCTATGCAAATAAAGTTGAATTGAATTGAATTGAATTGAATTGAATTGAATTGAATTGAATTGAATTGAATTGAAGGGGTCATTTTGGGGAAGTTGGGAATCTGTTCAGCAGATTGACAGCTGTAAGGAAAAAACACTGGTCTGGTGACATGAGGTCCTGGTCCTGGTCCTGATGGAGCAGAACTTTTTGTCAGAAAAAAGGGGACAGAAAAAATGTTTGTGCAGGATAAGACAGATCGGCTGCAGTCATGGCTGCCACCCCTGGAGAGAAGGGAGGTTGCCACTGATCACCTTCTCAGCAGTGGGAAACATGCTGCAGCTTGCTTGTCCCTGCTCTGGCTGCTGTAAACCAGGCGGTTACTGAGGATGTGTGAACAGAGTCTATGAGTTCAGCTTCACTGGGATGTGAAACTTATTCAGCTGCCAAAGAAAGATCAGAATCCACTGGGTTTTTTTGTGAGGGAGCTAATGTTCTGCTCCCACTTGAGCTTCTGGTTGATGGTGGAGCCCCGGAAGCAGGATGACTCAACAGAGGTCACCGGAGTATTGCAGATGATGATGGGGGAGAACGTAGCTGGAACCTTCCTGCGGTCCACTATCATCTCAACTGTGTGAAAAGCGTTGAGCTGCAGGTTGTTCATGCTGCACCAAGAACAACCAGACTGACTGGTTCCCATCAGAAATGAAGCTGATGAAGTGGGATTATCAGGAAACTTCAGGAAGTTTTTCTTTTTTTTCAATATTGATAAAACTCACCAAAAGTATTATTTAGACACCGTATAGCCATGCTGGAAAAACTGAACTGAGGCATCAGTTTCTGGGCCTGCAACAGGAAAATGCTCCCAGCTGCTGCTTGAAAGGCCAAATTACTGCGTCAAGGAACTTAACACTTTTTCAATGTTTGCATTTGCACTTGTTTTTGTGTGTTTAGATCACCCAGAAATGTGGATATCAAATGTATGATTACCTTTATAAATTTCAACAAGAAAATAGACATCATCTCAGTATTTTCATGCTGATGTAAGGAGCAGCAATTGTTTTTTGAGTTACTGTGATCAAAGTTGGATTTATAACTTTTGAGTCTGGAAACTTGAGTTCATGGATCAAATATAATGTTATGAAAAAATAATAATCACCAAGAGCCTGATAAGAAAGAATAAAAGAATAGATTTATTGACAAATTAATAAGAACATAAGCAAATATCGCTTTGCAAGCGGAGAGCCACACAGCGAAACTTGCTCCTCTGAGTCTTGTCTGCAGAGCTCTGTCCTTGGTTGGGTACAGAACGTTTTTACACAGTTTACTCAGACAACTGGAACTGAAAAAGGTAAGACCCTTCCAGATATGGCTTTGATTATGATGAGTAATCAACCCCAGAATATTTAAGAGTCAGTGACATCTTGCAATATGTTAATTAGATCATTTCATCCAAAATTTAAAAAAAAAAACTCTGAAAAACTGATATTTGTAACAGTTTATTTCAGCTATGATTGCACAGAAATCAAATGTTCATTTCTTCTTTTTTTTTTTTTTTTTTTTACAGCCAAACATCAGATTTCTCCTTTGCAAAGAAATTTCACAGAATAATTTTAGAATGAACAAGCAACAAGTATTTTGATGTGAGACTGCTGCTGCTCGTGTTGTGACTAAAATGGTTCGAGGGGGTCGTCTTCAGTTTTGTTCGGCTGGAAACCAACCAGTTCAGGTAATTTTTCATCAGAAAGATCCCTGAAGACTTTCAGATGAATATAGCTCTCTCCTCCAACAAGAACCTGCAGGTAAGGCAGAAACACTGAAAGACTGACATTTGACTTCTCCTATCAGTGTTCCTTCAACCAGTCTCTCGTTAATTTTACAGGTTCATGTTTATACCACATGTAATTCAGCTCGTATTAAAGACACATTTATGCCAAAATCGTTAATTACTTACTTTGATGAGGAAGTTTTGTCCCTGCACAATCTGCAACCTGTATTTGGTTGCCCTAAATTCATCGTACACTTTCCCCGTTTTCTTTTCCACTGCAGTCTTCACCTGTTCACGAAAGGAAATGGCAGGAAATCCTGAGTTAAATGGAGCACACATAGCATGGAGGTCTCAATTGTGCTGACACTTGCCTGATCACAAAGCTTCTGTGTCTCTTTAGTGGCCGTCTTAGTCTCTCCAAATGCTCCAGGTTTCCCAGACATGATGACGTTTGCTGATGCTGCAGAGAAGTCAGTTATCTTCTTTCTCAAGCACTTTAATTTAGCTGTCTCTTGTGCATGTATTTATACTGGGGAGCTACACTTGATGTGTTGCTCCACATTAAATGTTGGGTGGAGCTAAATGTCACTCACCTCTTGACTGGATTTCAGTCTTGCAAAACTCTCATCCTAAATTCCGCTGAACATCATGTGTCAGAGACAAACAGGGAAGCATTAACTTCACATCTCTGCTTGTGACATGCTGTTTTGGCAATTCTGACTGAACAATTACAGGAAAATTACAGGAAATTACAGTAATAATGGATATTTGATATGAGCGTCTTTTCTTTTCTTTTCTTTTCTTTTTTCTTTTCACCACTATCAACCAACATAGGTGGTGATAGACAGATGCCTTGACCAATCAGCTAACCAGTATTTTCGCCCCTTCCTAAAACTGCTTTACCATCTGGTAAAACTGATTACCAGATGGATATGCGACATCTGGCGGAGTCAGGTTAGGTATTAGCCAACATGTGGCTAATTATAGGGTTCCTGACAACTTGGTAACTTAACCAACAACTTAAAACCAGACATATTATAAGCAGCTTCAAAGCAAGTCAGTCTGTAGCAGCAGCTGCTGCACCATAGTCACATGACTGAAAGGAATGCTGGGATATGAAGTTCTTCCAGAATAACAGGGACTCTACATGCTGGACTGGTGCTAATCTCACGCGATTTTGTAACGGAACAGTGACATCTTGCAAGATTTCATTAGTTAAATTTTGGTATTAAAAACCAACACCAATATTTTCTGATATCATATTCTAATGCCAATATCGACCAATAATATTGGTAGGCCGATAATACATCCCTAATAATAACACCGTCCATTTCTGAGATCTTTGTTTTATACTTTCTTCGTTTTGTTTTGGGGTTTTTTATGAGAAACTCAATCAGTACTTCATATTAATTAGACCAGTCTGTCTTCAACAGCTGCAGAAGAAAAGAAAAAACAGCATTATTTCTGTGTATTTTTTAACAGTTTGGACTTATTCTAACTGCTTTTCTTGATGCAGCAATTATTTCTTTTTACTGACAAATACTTTCAGACATATCATTTAAAATTAACTAAACAGAATCATCCCTGTTTACTGTAGAGCTGCATGAATATCACTATCAATCATTGCTGGTTTGTACCCTGGTATGTTATGCACAAAGTTTTGCCAGAGCTGCTTTTTCACCCCTCTTTTTTTTTTTTTTTTTAATAAATGTTAATTCCTCACTCTGGAACTTTTCATTCTTGAAATTTACCTTATTCCATTTAAGCTTTTTCTGTCTTTATTTTATTTCTCTTTACAGTTAGTTTTTAGTGTACATGCTAATGCCCTGCACCTCAGCTGTAATACTTCTGTTTTACTTTGAATTTTGCACATGAAATGTGCTGAATAAATAAACTTGCCTTGCTTTTTTTCCTACTATGCACAACTGATAATTGAATCATTTTTGTTTTTGATTTTCTCTGTTTTTTGTTAAACAATTGGACCATCCCTCAAATACTTTCTAGTTTCTTGTTTTTATACTCAGTCTGTTTAGCCTGTTGGCTAAAAACACTCGACTGGATATTACCTTTAACTTACACACTGGTAAAAAAAAAAAAAAAAAAAAAAAAAAGGACTTGTATCAGAATATTATGAAAAAGAACGTGTTCTCACTGGCCTTAAAATGCGAAAATGCAACATCAGATAAATACATGTTACACAACATCATGATTTAGCTCACAAAAATAAGATTATATCTTTATTTACAGCCTATGGTTTATATGCAAAACAGGCGAGTGAAAAACTTTGTACACCTCATACTTCAATAACTGGCCCATTTCTGGTTTTCCACCTCTAGCAAAAGTTGTACGCATGAAGTTTGTTTCATAAAGTATACTTGTTTAAGTAAACTATATGCAAGATTAGACTTTTTGCAACATTCAAAGAATCTATTTGATTATTTTTGTAATAGTGAAATAGTTGTAGCTTACTCTTTAACACTGTAAAAATCAAAAGAACAAATCTGTTTCCCTCTCAACCTTTTTTTCTTACAGCTGCTCAACTGTCATATTTACAACATAATGTGGTTCAGACAGACAGCACAGCAACAATGTGACTTAGTCAGTTTCATGCATGAAAAGGGAGTTCGTTAAAGTCTCAGTCTTGTTTCTCAACATGTCTTTTGCAAAATTGAATCAAATGTTCCTAAGAATCCATGGGTGGGAGTTGAGTTGAAAAAAATATCACTTTGTATTTGCATGTGGGAGTTAACACAAGTTACCACAAGCTTGTGTTATAGACTGGAACTATTACACAATGACGATTCAATAGTTAACAGTTTCAGCATATTTGTACGTATTTTGTTTGATTTGCAATAACACAGCAATCAATGCAAGACATTAAAAAAAACTTTAATAATAATAAAATGTAATTATAAACAAGTTAAACATATGTTTGCATGTTTGACACTTATTATAAGACATGCAAGTTAAATTAGTGAAAGAAAAGTTTACAATCAGCTGTAATCACTGTAAATTCTTACATTCTTGTCTTTAAACAATAGTGCAGGTTTGCTTCATAGCATAAAAATCCAAAGTTAACCTTTAGACAGTGATCAATCTTCAAGTGCATTATTTACAATCAGTGCAATGGGTGTGAGCCAGAATGAGGCAGCTCAGATAATGAGCTCTTTCTCAAACACAGTGGAGGAGTGAATGATGATCGTGTCACCTATGTGCAAATATGTGAAACACTCCCATGTATACGTTGCATTTAGAACAGTTTTTTACACAACTGATTGAAATGACTCTTAAATGAAATTGTATAGAGTAATATTATTCGTTAAATGCACTGCTTGGCCAATAAACAAAAAGTAGTATTTTGTAAAAACCACTTTAAACTTTGAATATAACACTTTCATGATGGCAATTGTTCATTTAGGTTATCACATGAGATCTGGTAATGTCACATTGATGATCCAACAACAGTTGCAATCTTTATTTACCAACGGTGAACTTATAACGGGAAAGTTAGACCACCACATTAGGTTTTCTCCAATATTCTCAGAAGGGTTCAGGTCTGGACCCTGTCCTGATCAATCCATGGATGAAAATGAAGTCTCGTGCTCCCTGGACCACTCTTGCAGTTTCAGTCCAATGAACCCTGATATGATTATCTTCCAAAGTGTCTGCTTCATTATTTAGGAGAGAAAAAAAGTCAATTGGAAAAACCCAGTCATTCAGTTTTATCAAGTAGCAGGCTGACTATTTTGGTTATTTGTTTGAAGATTTATAACTTAGAAATGTGATAAAGAAGCTCATGATACCTGTCTGAAAATAAACAAACTCACCGGAGCATCATGATGGGGATGCATCACTTCATTCTTTGTTGATTAGCTTCATCTGAAGGTGGTTGTTTACTTCTGGAATAAATGGAGTGTTTTTCATTTAAATTATTTTTTAAAGCTACAGCTTAGACCCTTTACTTTGGGTTTTCTTTGTATTGAGTATACGTGGAAACACTAATTTTACTATAACATACATATTACAGTGACTTATTAGGTGATTTTTTTCTTTTCTGATCACATTTCATCCTTAAAGATGAAGGTTCATAATATCCCTTCAGGCTTTAATAATGCTGTCTAATGATGCCTTGGACAGTTTTTACTGTTTTTTTTTTGTTTTGTTTTTTTAGAGGTATCAATAATTCAATTGTTCCTTCATTTACTCAATGCAGAGCAATAATTGGATCCAATGTGGGGGGAGGGGGGGGGGGGGGGGGCTAGGGGGGTTGACCATTCAGCCAAAGGGACATCCATCACGTAGCCAGTATAACTGAACAAGCTGTCACAGAGTATCCTCTGACATTGCTGCTTAAGAAATCAGAGGCGTCATTTTTGGGTTAAATAACTCTTTCTAAATCATATTACATTAATAATGCAGTACTTTGCAATGGGAGGCTCTCCACCTGTTGCTTTATTATATCCAGGTAGTTTTATAAACCTTTGTTCTTTCTTTTTGCCCATGCAGTGCACATTATTGTCTTCATGTGGTGGTATATGCTGTGTATTGACACTGAGCAAGCAATAAAACTCTAAATTTAAGCTTATTTGTTTTTTTCACTCCTACTTTCTGAGCTTGTCTCAGTTTACAAAAGAAATCTTGAGTTTCTTACAGCAATCCTTGCTTTAAAGAAATAACTTGACTACACTCTGGAAAATGTTTCATATCCCTTCTGATACCTGAAATCAAAGAAAGAGGCTTTGACTGACTTCAAACCTGTTCATGCATAATAAATCTGAGTGCTGAGCTCTTCCTAAAAGCCCTTGAGTGAGGTTTTTAGGGCACTGATGATTAAGATCATTTCATTAACTCAAAAGTAGCAAACATTTTAACAACTTTGGCATTAATGTGTCATGTGTGTAATGTGCGAGATATCAACATCAAGCTAGTGGACAAGCGTGACGAGAAAGATGAGACGCTGGGAAAAATGTTAATCCAGTTAAAAGATTATTTGTTGTGCATTTTATATTTGCATCCTCCACAAAACTGACATAAAATTTCCAGTCTTTGCAGAGAAATGCAGCAAATGACCAAATTTTGAGATGGGACCTGCAGCTGCCACACAAAATCTAACAAGTATGCAAGAAGCATTTGTCTCCTCTTGGTCTCTGTCACTATTTTTCCACCATCATGACATAGTGTGCAAGTCCTCAGGCCTGCAGCTATTTCACACACCAGTCACCACCACAGAAAGAAGGGGCACAATAAAAAGAATCACAACAAATCTGTTTTTTTTTATTCATGTATCTTGTACAAAATAATCTCATTTAGTCATACACTTCTATCATCAACCATGCTTTTCGGTGCATATAGTGTTTATTATTACAGACGTTTTATATAAAGAGATAGATATTAAATGATTAACTGATGAGACTGCAGCCTGTAGGCACTGGTTTTTTGCTTGGTTTGAAATGGACAATCAGAAGTACTCAATAGGATCATCGTGGGCCTTGGAATGCTGCATACTGCTCAGCTCAAGCTCTCCTCCATTACAAGGGAGTTTTTTCCAGACACGGAGATGAACATGATCGTCTCCTCCTACATGGACCTGAAAGGAAGAAAAAAAAAAAGGTTAGACAGGGTCACTACAGCCTGCGAAGATACTTTACAGAAACATTAAAAAATGTGTTAATACCTTTCACTCTACAAAAATTACAGCAACTTTTTGTGTCATCTCAGTGACAGATATACCATTATGTCATTAGTTATTCATTTTCTATCTACTGTTCAGGACAATATTAGAATTTTTCCACCCATGTTTTATCAAACTTGTGTCCCTCGTGAATATGAATATTCACATCAATCTTTTTAATACCATTGTAGTTTGTGCAGAAAAAAATACAAATAAAACTTTATCAAAAGTCAAAATACTGTATGAATGCTTCTGCAACAGAAAGAGATGTAGTTAATGAAGCATGATATGGCTTAAAGTATTTATTCATAACATGTGGTGGTTAATGGCTAGTGTTGACTCATTTCATAATTCCCTGAAAACTGTCTGATCAGGTCAGGTGCCAGAGCTGGCTCTGAATCAGTGCTGAACTTAAAACCAGTCTGTAATGTTTCATCCACCAATACACTGGCCCCACCCCCAGAAAAACCGGTGCTGAAGTAGCACCAACTTTGCTGAATCAGAACAAAGAGCAACTTATATTTAGGCAGCTTTTTTTAAAATGCTACAGGTTGTACTGGTCTGATCTCAAAGTAGACCCCCCCGAGAACAGAAGGACGACTGCTGTGTCCAGTTGCAGTCCAGGTTGGCTCAGTTGGGAGTCTCACTGCTGGATGAGACACTCACTGGTGCATCCTCAAGGACCACCAGGACCACCACCAGAACAGCTACTTATTCAACTCAACCAGGAAACAAGAGGGAGGGGTCGACTAGCAATGACACAACTTATAGAATAATATACATCAATATAGATCCTTAGAACATCCAATGTTATAAAATTAATATCTAGCATCTACTCTGTGAAATTGTGATAGTTTAGCGGCATCATCTCCCTCCTGCAGCGTTTCACCTCTGTACAGATCATTACCTTGATGAAGTAGTTGGTCCCGGCCACAACCTGGGTCTTGAAGCTCTTTGCAGTGAAAACATCATAGGTCTTCCCTGCTTTCTGCTCTGCATGAGGCTTCATCTGAGTACAAATGAGGCGACAGCAATATGAATCACGGATCCCAAACTATGTGTATTTAGAATCGTAATAAGGATATTCCTATTTCTACTTACATTATTACAGATCTGCTGAACTTCATCATTTGCTTCCTTTGCCTCTGAGGTCCCTCCACACATCGGCATCATGAAAGTTTTATAAAAAGTGACTATTAATAACTCAAACAGTCGACAAATGAGTGTAATAGTCCCCGTTTGTTCCTGGTAGACGCTCCAGTTGAGTCATGTGAGTCAGTGTTTGGGAATGTACCATCAACCTGGGGGTGTATTTTTTTCTTAGCTTTGTCAGAAAGTTAGTAAGAAAAGAAGAAACTGTATTAATACAACAATAAATGTTTAATAAACCTTTTAGATTACAGAGATAAAATTTTTACATCACGAGAGAAGCATGGCCTTGAAACATTTTTCAACCATTCACATTTTCTCCCGTCTTGTAGCCACGTGGGTTAGTCCGAGGCGTGGCTGTGGGTTAGCGTATGACAGCTGTGTTAAACAATGCTGGGAAGTCACAGAAGTAAGAAAATGAGTCATGATCGAGGTAAACATCATGAGATCTCCTTCTCCAGCCCTTCCTTGTTTCACTTCTCTTCCCACCGCCCCACCCCCCTTTTTTGCACTCTATCAAGTCACAATGAGGTGCATGTGAACTCACTTCTTCTTCTGTTCATATGCCATTTAATCGGAACGAGCTTCTAGCATCTAAAATATTTTACCCACTTTTAGCGAGTCGATATAAAAACAGTAGGCTAACTTGAGATGATGATGATGGCAAAGGCATGCAAAAAAGTGAAAAACTCCACTTTCATAAATACATAGCTACATATACACACATATGTATCGCCGGAGGTACCAAACTCTGACTTAAACCTTCAGGCCTAAAGGGAAGTCCACAGTGGCAAATGATGAGTGCAGAGGAATTGACAAGTTTATTTTACAATTCATTATAAAAACCCTTTTAAAGTTGTCCTATCTCTGAGTTATCTGGAAAAGAAGGGGAAAACATCAACTTAAGTCAACAACCAGAGCAACAAGCTCACTGCCTGAAACTGCAAGCCCAGCACCTCACTAAACATAACACACTTTAAACAAAATAATCTAGCCTATGTGCTTCCGCTTTCTTAAACACACCAAACCAAAATAAAGACAAAAATCTGATAGGCTGGCTTTCTATGCAGTGGGCAAGTGACTGGAGTCTCAATACTAATCACAAACCCAGAGGCAGCACAAACAAACAAGGAAAACAAGTTGCTTTGCTTGAATCAAAAGCAGGAGTCAACAGGCCTACTGGGTTATGAACAGCCTGTAAAACTCAATATAACAAAAGGAAAAAAAAAAAAAAAAACAGTAGTAGGCCATCCTTCAGTTGGAAGAACTTGCAACATCATGTCCTCGGAAGCACCAACCACGGGAGCAATCTAAATTATTCTCTAATAATAAAACCTCAGCAGGGACCAACACACCTAACTGATTTTCACATCCATCTCATGAGAAGCAAATCTGATGCCTTGATCCTGCCACACCCCTATGACCTCCAGCAATCATCTGGCTCAGCTGTAACTAAGGTAAATCACAGCTGAGCCTGGCTGCTCCATTGTTCACATGGTATGACCTGCCACACATTTCATATACACACACACACATATATATATATATATATATATATACACACCAAAGGATGTATGTATATCCCCATTTAGGTTGTACATGTAATCATCATCCTTGATATTGGGGCTAATATGTAAAGTATTACATTTCTACCACTTAAAAATAATTCAAACTAACAAAAAATTACCTCACTTACCTGTAAACATTTCTTAAAGATAAAAGATCTGATTTGATATATGTACATGAAGAGAGACTAAAATGTTTGAGACGTGCAGAGTTTTTGTAATTTATTTATTTTCTTTTTTTTTTAGTATTTTACCTCCCGTGTTGGCTCAAGCACATCAGCTGCTGCTTGCTTGAACATCATGCTGCCTCCGCACTATCACACATGGCAACAGCGCAAAATGAGGAGCATCAGTTTCGGTTAAAAGATATATGCCAAAAGTCCTTGGGTGTCCTGCTTCTGTGTAGGAGGGCCACATATAAGGGGACCTGGGAGCTTGTGGTCTTATAATTCCCACTTGTACTTGACCACACATCAGATAGGGCTGTTGTAACTTCTTATTTATTTGACAGCTTGAGTTGTTTAGTCATTGTCAAGAGGGAAAGATAAGATGCAGATTAATGTCAGGTTTGTCCAATCCCATCTCCTCCCAATGGCCTCGTGCTGGTGTGTCCTTGAGGAAGAGATTGGAGGAGTGATGATGTCCTTTATTTTTAAGACCCAGATTGTTTGGAAAACAATGTTCATTTTTCACCACATCATGACAGGCTGTTTTTTTTTTTTTTTAAAGCTGGTTATACTCTGACCAAAGCATAGTGGAAAACAGAACAAGCTGGACACAATGAGGACATCTGCTGGACAAGCATAACAAATCCAGGATCGATGGGAAATTCTGCCATGACACACCTCCTAATCCTAACTATGAAACAGAATAAAACTCTTTTTTTCCCGTTAAATTTGGCTACCTGAACTAGATTTACAAGTGTGTTTAGGTTTTTGTGTCTTGATGCCAGAAAAAGAAACTACATAAAAGACTTGAAGTAAAATGGAATAATTGATTCTCTGGATTCAGAATGAAAATCAGTTTTGACTTAATTTAAAAGGAAATCAAATCTGCATCATTTACAGATTATAAATTTAATTGAAAAGGACACATATAAGTGAGGTGCAAATTTTTTTAACCAAGCAATAAATTTGCAACACATCAAATAGTCATTTTGAGCTTTAGCGTTAGCAAAGTGAAATCACTGATAAATCAGCTAGCAAACACTTGCCCGTGTATTAATCATCCTTATTTTTCGTTCTGTATTTTGTATAATTCATGGAAGTGTGTTATTATTAATCAATTCAGTCTTATAAATGTTTCAAAATATTTTTGCTGTAAAGTTTGGGGTCTTTTATTGTCTTGTTTTTAATTAGCTTTTAACTTCCCCAAATTAAAACTCTGACTCACAATACTGTGGAGTCAGCTCGCTGCATCCTAAACTCAGAAGCAAAGCAAGCGAGCGGCGAAATTCTCACAAATGTGGTCCTGTTTTATAATACGGTGGGACTGTGGGTATTCCAGCAGTTAGAAAAAAAGCTGCAAGCTGTTGCAGCAGAAATATAAAGAACTTGGGGGTCAGTGATAAGATGCTTTAACAAGCGCCAAAGCCTGCGTTCAGCCTAGATAACGAGGCTGCACCGAGTATATTCACCCACCATTATACCATCAAATGGGGCAAAACCTTCCCTGAAGGACGATGTGTGGAGCTGCATGTAATATTCATTTGTCTGGAGGTGTTGGGTGGTCACTAGGGGGAAATTTTCCCTGACCATTACAGTACTGGAGCCTCAGACATGAATGCATGTAATGGTAGCAAGACAACAAGGATTAACAGAGACTGTCCACTAATGGATGAGAAAAAAAACCTCTCAAGAAGTCCTCGTCTGTCACGCTGCCCAAAGACTCTGAGAATATGCCCCACAAAGCAAATGTGAATATCTGAACAGAGATTAGAAGAACTGCGTATAGCTGGAATAATATATGTGTATGAGATGCAGTATCTACTGCTGGAAAGAACTAAATCACTGATGTTTGTAGGCTTTGCCTAATAGGAAAATAATTTGGAAGACTTGCAGAGAAACTGTTCAAGCCTTCAGGCAGGTTCAAGTTGTTTGTTGCTTGACTTCAGTCCAAGATGAGAGCTGTTAAAATTCACTTTCACACTGAAGCTGTGGATTCTCAAGATGGCTTCAAGCCACAAAACAGACCTCCAAAGACGTTCAGCTCTCCCATCAAATCTCAGGCCATGATGAAAGAAACATACTGCATACATTTCTGTCTTTACGGGTTCCCTTTTGCCTCAAAGCCTGCAATCAGTTTTTTATTACTTTTTTTGTTTAAACCACTGCCAAACTAGACAACGAGGATGACATTTATACCAATTACTTACATTGGAATGTGCAAATAATCATGCAACCTCCATGGGATGGCTTTTTTTTTTTTCAGAAAAGATTTATTTATTTCACACATTTTTGGTGGATTTTGTTGAAATACGTGCACCATCACAGACTTTAGAGTGTGCAAAGAATAGATGGAAGTTTCCCTTAAAGTGATTGGAGCTATTTGGAAACAACCAAAACAATTTGTGGTTTTCAAAATGACTGATTTAAGTTTTATATAATGAAATAGCAAGTCATTAGTGTCATGACATATCTATTGAGGCTAGAATGCTGAGCTGATGCAGCAGCACCGAAATGTAAGTGCAAGCACTAATTCAGATAAGGATAGATTGTGGGTGAGTGGTGCGGGCCTCAGCAGCCAAGTTTGTGCTGTCAGAGTGGGATGTCACTTATTTCAGAGCTCTGAGCATTTGCCTCGGGCCTGTAAAACTGTTCCAGTTCAGGAATATTGCAGCTGGTGAGAATGAAATCATGTAGTATGTATGACCTAATAAGAGCTCATTTTGGATGTAGACATTTTGCAGGTTCTTGATGCATTAGTAAAGCATTGTTTTCACGCTTTTGTAACACATGGTCACGGAATGACACCTAGTTATTGAGAGGGTTTATCTGCTGACGTCAGCAGGGGGCTCTCAAGGTCTTCATCAGGCTACATAATTATAATGGAAACACACAAAGCCATACCACCCATCTCCTGATCTACTGAAACATTAACACCAGAGTAAGCTTGAAAGAAAGAAAGAAAGAAAGAAAGAAAGAAAGAAAGAAAGAAAGAAAGAAAGAAAGAAAGAAAGAAAGAAAGAAAGAAAGAAAGAAAGAAAGAAAGAAAGAAAGAAAGAAAGAAAGAAAGAAAGTTTGTGGGGAAAAGGAAATTAGGCAAATTAAAAAGGGGTAGAGGGTCGACGACAAGTGGCCATATGGGGGCAGTACTCAGACAATGTCACCTGTACTAAAAGCCCCAAGTAGAAGAAGTGATAACTATGAAAATGAGAAAGACGATGAAGAAGAATACGTCATCGTACCGTGGCGTTTAATAGTGCGTCATGAATTCATTTCACAGCAGTCCGCGCGCCTCACCGCTCCTTATCATGCTCTCCTTCGTGCTGGCTCGGCGTTTGTGTCAGGTTGTTGCGGAAGTGGGCAATAAATCTTACCCGAGCGTTACTTCGGCTATTCGGACTTTTTCGACTTCAAGTCCAACATGCGGAGGAGATGAAAGCGGTAATAATCTGAATAAAGGAAATAAGTGTGCTCTGCCGGAATCACCTTCAGTCTTGTAAACAGTATTATGTATACATGCTTGTTTTGGCGCTTATATCTCAAAGCATTGCCTTTTAATTTAGTGATAATTATAACATTTCTTAGTCAGCATGTTGTGAAGCAGTTCCAGCGCCTGTAAGATAAATTGTGCCCCCATGACTGTTGTCTGTGGTTGTATTTGCACACACGTAGCTACACACGCCTCGCACTTTCCAGCTGGATCCACTAGTGTGAGCAGTGTGTAATTGTCTGAGACACAAATTTTGGTTGGCTGGCATTTCTGTTTCTGTTGGAAAACAAAGGTTTGTCAGTGTCCCTTGGTGCTTTTATGGAAGACTTCTAGCCAACCCTCACTGCAGGTAATAGCAGTAGCAGGAGTTAAGATAACTGGGGGTTAGGGGGTTAAAACAATGGATGGTGAGTTTAAATGTTTTTTTTTAGACAGCAAGTTTGTTTTCATGTCCATATGTGGGGTCTAGTTTTTCCATTTGGCTTAAATTGTATATTTATTTTCTGTTTCTTTTTGCAATAAATCTTAGTGGTGACCTACTCCCAGCTGAAAGCCATGCTGTCAAACCATGACATTCAGCTTTTTGATGTGAGGACCCCGGATGAATACCAGGCTGGTAACATTCCACAGGCTGTCAATGTCCCACGTAGGTAACATATTCAGTCTTAAATTGCAGTCTGGAGCTGTTTTCCTGTGTCTGTTAATTATTATTCTCCTGTTTTGTGTATGTGTGTGTGTTAATGAATACCAGTGGACACCCTGGAGGATTCTCTGAAACTGGCCCCTGAGTTCTTCGAGCAGAAATTTAATGTGAGGGCTCCTGGGAAAGATGATGACAACATAGTGTTTCACTGCAAAAGTGGAAACAGGAGCGCCAGAGCACTGAGCATCGCCCGTCAGCTGGGATTCAGCAGGTACAACATCTATAATTACACATTTATAGTGCTGGCTTTATCTGTTAGTCCACATATAACTTGAAGCAGGACTCTATTCACATAACACCCATAATATATAATTTGTAGCACAGAGTCAACACGGCATACGCAGATGCTGTTTTGGCTGGTCAAATATTAAATGATCTTTTATTAGTAAATCAAATGACGGAGGTGTGGTGTTGTTTCTATTCTTCTTTTCAGGGCAAGACACTATAAAGGAGGGTACTCTGAGTGGGTGGAGCAACAGGGAAAATGAATCCTGAAATCTGCATTGTTCTCCCATTTCTTAATGCCAATACAGAACTCCGGCATATACACTATAGATTCTTTGCCTTATTCAGAAACACAGTACATCGTATTTAGCTTATACAAGTTGTTGTAAGTTACATTTAAAAACTGCCTGCTGCTTTATTTTTTCAAATAACACCATGTTACAATAGGTTAATGCCACAAGTGTCCTTTATCTTCTGGGTAAAACAGAATGTATTACAAACTGGTTAACATGAAACGATTTTATGTTAATAAAAATGTCGAGAAATTTCTTTGTGTTGAATTTTTTTTCTATTTTGTTTTACATTTTTAGGTGTTTGCAAGTTTGTGCCCTTGTTTCTGAATATATCTAGCATAAAATATGTGAGTTTCACACAAGTCCTGCAAGAGGATAATTAAATCAAATTGAAGAAGAATGCCTGAGCGTTTATCTATGAATGGCCTTGCAAATCTGTGTCAGTGAACTCCTCTTTCAGTGCCTTGTGTAACTCGCTGCAGCTAAATGTTTCTGGTAACTGTTGATCAAACTCTGCTTATCAACTTAGAGTAAATATATCATTCTTTTGCACTTGATGGCTTCAAATCGGGCAGGGATGTTGCTGGATGTCCTCCTGCACTACTTGCTTCTGTTCCTTTCATAACTTTTCTACTGGGTAAAGGTCAGGACCTCCAGATGGCCATTCCATTCAAATCCCCCCCCTTTTTTTGTGTGTGGTTTTTTTTAGGGGGTGGGGGGACGACACACTTGTGTGACTCACTATCCTGTAGGTTGTCTCTTTGAGTGTTTGTTTTTATTTTTAATGTGGATTTGCAGATTTTGTGCTGACTATAATACAAGCATTACACTGAAGAGTTCTCTTTTAGCCTCACCTAATATATTGGAGCCTAAATGCTAAAAATGAGACCTTTTTTTTCTCCATTTTTATAAATAGAATTAAGATTTTAATAATCAGAGATAGTTTGATAATTAATCTATATAATCTGTTGAATATTGCAGCTGAGGTCTAGTCAAAGTCAACCTTATTGGTGGCAGTGGTTCAGGTGGTAGAGCAGGTCGGCCAATGATTGAAGGATCGGCGGTTTGAATCCCGATCCCCCAGCCATCTGTTGTTGTCTGGTTTAGCAAGACACTTAACCCTCCTTGCCTCCAGTGGGGACACCACTGGTGTATGAATGCGTGTGAATGGTACCGGTGGTGGTCGGAGGGGCTGTAGGTGTGAAATGGCTGCCACGCTTCCATCAGTCTGCCCCAGGGCAGCTGTGGCTACGTACGTAGTTTACCATCACCAAGTATGAATGAGGAGTGAAAGAATAATGGACCCACTGTGAGCGCTTTGAGTGCCTTGAAAAGCAGGATATAAATCTCACCCATTATTACTATTATTTTCAAATGTGCCACATGTTAGCCATGCAACATGAAATTACAGTCCTGTCAAACCCACAGTGCATAGCATAAAATATAATAAACTATAAGATAAAAATATAGGAATCCCCTCGGATAGCCTAGAAATCTAAACTTGAAAGTTTAGATAGGCTACTAAACAAGATTACAAATTTACAAATGGGCTGACAGAAGACAATGTGAACGGTATTGCAGTCCTATTGTAGGAAGTAGTGCAAATATTACAGTGCAATGACAATGTAACTGTAGCATGTAACAGTAAAGTTTGACAATGTAACAACACAATGGTCCTGATGGACAATAGTGCAAATACAGTAGTCATTGTAAATGATGTAATTGTACATGTACAGTAAGTTTTTTGCAATGTAATAGTACAGTGGCAATAGTGCAATAATGCATATTATGGCAGAGTAAACTGAGTAGCAGTCCTGATGGATGCAATAGTGCAATATGTAGTAGTGCCATTTAGTACAATGTTCTGCAGTATTGAACTGGTGCCATGACGTGTGCAGTTCTCATGGCACATAGGTGAGTTTGTGAGTGGGCAGAGTCAGGGGGGGGGGGGGGGGGGGGGGGCGAGTGGGGGCAAAGCAGGGAGGGAGTTGAGTGTCCTCAACAAAAAACAAAAAGTGGCACTATGAAGAAAAAGACTTTATCAGCGTAGTGAACAATAGGATCCATTTGTGCACGCTCCCGCACCGGCTTGGCTGGTGGCTGCAGTTACCCGCAGCGGCACTCGCGAGTCTCATTTCTCAATCTTCCTTCATGTCCCTTTAATGTGCCCACTGAAACACTTAAATACACAGAGAAAGGTGTGACCAGCTTTAAGAACATACAAGAGTTGAATTAGTAATAATTTTGTTTGAAGATTAAATTCTGATGCCACAGATGACAGCCTGTTGAGAACTGTTTCTTAAACAGCCGAGGCCAACACACACACTTAAACCATCCAAAAAGATCCCAACAAACCCTGCTATCCTTTGTGAGGAGTATCAGCACCTCCAGGAATACATACATACATGAGGCTAGCTGATTAGTTGTAGCCCACGTTGCTTGTCGCTTCTCTGTGTTTTGTATGAAACAGTATCATATGCATAGGCACATCAACCAGTTAAGTTTTGTGAATGCTTTTTGTTTTCTTTGGTGCAAGAGGCACAATGCGACTGTCATGGTGGCAACCGTTACAAACGAAACTTACAGTAGGGTTCCATGTGCCACAAATACAAGATTATTTAGATTTGTTGATTAAGTTAAAACAGGGTTCCTACACATTTTAACAAGTTAAATTTAAGACTTTTTAAGACCTTTTTAAGTCCACCAGGAACATAATGTAATGCCTATTTCACGGCCACGCTGGCAAAAATACAGATCCATCTACATTTTCAAAGGTATTGTCAAAAACGATGGATTGGACAACAACTTTTGGCCATCATTACCTACGTCTATCATTGGTACTCAGTTTGAAATTTTCTTTGAAGATGTTTGAAGATGTTTACACAAACACGCAAACCTCAGGCTGACAGGTGACAGCTGTGCAAAGACCTGCCCTGATCTCTTCCTGATTGACTAATATAAAGGCTCTGTTAAGATTTGTTGGTTGGGAAAAACAAGTGGATCTGTTGTTTTTTTGTTGTTGTTTTTTACTGTCATTTTTCTAAATGAAGGAAATCTGTTGGAGTGTATAGAAATTTAAGACCTACCAGATGAAATTTAAGATCACACTTGTCAAATTTAAGGACTTTTTAAGGTATTAAATGCAGATTTGTAAGACTTTTAAGACCCTACAGGAACCCTGTAAAAGAAATTTTTTGATCTTCTGGGGAAGGAGAAGTGGGGAAACTTGAGCGCCAGGAGAAACTCATCTATACGAGTGGACAAGAAGAAGAGCAGGCAACTATTGCAACCCCATCCCCAAGCCAGGGTCAATTGTGTGACTTCCTGCATTTGGAACGGTGGTGAAGACCACTGCGCTGTCATATAGCCCAGTGCAGGCTCTGCTTTTTTTATTATTATTTTATTTCATCTTTTAGACAGTACATGTAGATGAAAGAAAGGCTACATCATTCTGCTGACTTCCCAGATGTTTGATGGAGTTTTAAAAATGTTATCCCATTCTGGTCCAAAGCTCACTGTACCACCAAGGGGTCATTCTTACCCCCTTAGGGATGACATCAGGTAAAGTCCGCCTCATAAAGTTTGTGCCTCCTGGCTTATTAAATTTGAACTGAAAAAGGCTGAAAAATCACCAAGTATTATGTGTATTTAAAAACAAACAAAACAATACAACTTGATTTATTTGCTGTATGTTTGCTGATGTGGGTGGGACCATGTTGATACAGTAAATGTGTATAGTATATTGGTGCTTCTCACCTGCATCGGGACATTGCGGTGGCTCAACAGTTAGTACTGGCCACTGGTGTCACTGGTGTATGAGGTCTAGCGACCTCGGTTTGCACCTGGGTTGCTTTACTTCCCGTGGGAAGTTTATATAGCCATTCTCCACGCGTTGTCATGAGTTATTAGAGTAATATGGCCATGCTCCGGTTTCCCCCGCAACATCACAAAAACTGGCAATGACACTGAAGCCCCAAAACGGTAATATTGCGGTCCTTTATAACACTTGCATTCAGACATGCGTACCGGTCTTTTACCTTGGGGATGTAGCAGGCATGTGCCAGCTGGACCGCACATCACAAGAACGGAAATGTCGTGGCACGTCGTTTTGTCTGAATGCACAAGAAAATGTTCCGAACAGAGTTGAAGGGAGAGTGGGGCAGTGCTGACTTTTCCGCAACATTTCCTGATGTCTGAAAGTGCCGGGACGCGATAAGTCTGCAAGGAAGCGGCATGCTTGAAAAGGCGAGTTCATTTAAAGAGCGGATGGAATTAACTGTTCATGTTCCACAATGCAAGTCTGAGAGCGGCTATAGAAACATGACTCATGCACATAATAGCTAGGGTGTGTCATCTCCTCAGTTAGAAATAAGGTTTTTTCTTAAAAACCTGGACATTTGCTTTGGTTTCTACAAATGCCAGCACAACAACAAATGCACTTAAAAACTAACAAATCAACCAGCTTTTATTTGTGGCAGATTAAAGGGACTTCAGGCAAAATTAAGAAACGAAACTCGTGACTGCCACTTCAGGTAACTGCAGCCACGAGCCAAGCCGTCACGGGGCGTGCACAAACTGAAGCTATAATGTTGTTTACTAACCTTTTTCTTTGTAGTTACACTTTTTAGTGGTCTTTCAGTTGATCCGGATCATTTGCTGATGGCGGAAGAATCCATAACTATCGCTTACAGAGTTTGAATTTACTGCAACCATCTTCTTCCTGTATCAAAACTGCGGATGTAGCGTCATTTGACGTCACGTCCGCAGGGCAGTGCGGGAAACTCGGACACCGAATTGCAGCGCATTTTGCAGCACACAGCCTGTTCAAGGCAACGGAGAGAAACGTGGGTGGAAATGTCATTTTTGGTATTTAGCGCTTCATCACCCAATAGTATTTTAAAAAATGGACATGCATGTTTGTTTTTTTTTAAATTCCTGCCTCTAGTCCCTTTAAATCAGATGTCTGTGACTGCAGCGAGAGGGTACAAATCTGTTGGAGGAAAAAATAGAAACATTCTATCCATCAAACTTTTCTTTATCTGCAAACTCTTGATTGACTTTTAAACATGTTTTTAAGGACTTATGTTGATGCTGATTTTTATTGTTAAAGCTTTTGTAGTGGTCTTGAACTTCTGCTGCTTCTTAGGACTCCCTTGAAAAAGAGGTTTTATTCTCAGTGACTTTTCTGGTAAAATGAAAGTTAAATTAAGAAATATGTATCAAAGCGATGTCTTTTTGTGGTTTCTGATATGACACTGCAAATGCAATATTCTGTGGTTGTGGACAATAAAGTGTACTACATATGTCTTTTTTCTCATTCTTCAGGAGTGTTAATGATATACATTGTGGGTTTCTTACATTTTTAGTTTGGAATAAGCCCATTTCAATTCCTGAACCAGTAGATGGCAGCAGAATTTCAGCCAACTCTGGATAATAATCTTTGGGTGATCCCCCAAACCCACTATCTTTTATAATTATTACACTATGATTATGCTCTCTCATGCCTGACCTTCACACTAGTCCAGACCTACATAGATCCTGACAGTAACAGTTCTAATAGAACTTGCCAAGAGTCTGATCTGCACAAGGTCTATGTGTCCCTCATTCAATGGAAAAGCAGATCACACCTTAACTCTGCACCTTCCTGTCCTCTTTGTGTGTGGGTGGAGTGCTTATCTGTGTGGGGAGGCAGTAGGATGGTTTTGATAGCCTGCATCTAAAGTAATGAGTTTGGAAGAAGCTCTGACCCATAGCACCTATCTTCAGTTCATGTTCAACTCTGCATCATAAATCACCAACTTGGTGAGGTAATAGCCAATCCAGAATAAATCACTCCAACACATTGGTTGCCACTCAAGAAGGAGAGGCGGAGATGGATTTCTTGAAGGTTGCCTATACATAACATGCACACATAAATGGAGTATAAAGGAAACCACTGGTTTTAAATGAGTGAAGGAGTCACTGCTTTGTGATATCTCTTGAAGTCAAACTTAAGCATGTTTTATAGATTTCAAACACCCTCAGTATTGTCAAAACTCAACTTTTCTTCAGCTGCAGGGTATATTAGGATTCCTTTCAGGTCTACCCCAGCACAACAGAGATTTACCAGTGTACTGCTGAGGAGAAGAAGAATGGATCAAATTTTCAATGAGAACCAAGGACATCTGGACATTTTTAGATTAGTTAAATCACCAACTGATGGGTGTTTTGAAGTGAAATATTATTACTTGCGTGTGTTTTGTCAGCTGCTGTGGTTAGATAGAACAGGCCATCAACTTCCTGCTGCTTAAATGAACTTCAGGAAGACCTTGTAATAAAAGCTGTCATTAAAGATGTCTGAAAATGTGCACCATGCAGGTTTCGTGAAAAAGAGACAGCATGATATACTGGAGCTGCACCATTATGTATAAACAGCAAAAAATAAGTATTTGTAAGCTGGATCTGGGGCTAAATAGAAGCTTTTTTTGCCCCATTTATTATGGTTTGCTTCAGATCTCAGTTATTGTGTACTGTAGGGACTCCTGCAGGGCTGATAGTCTTATCTTAAATATAGCAGACAGCAAAACAAAGCACATCGGCTGAGAGCCTAAGATATAAGACAACTCCAGATAGCCACATTGAAGTTCTTTTTGTTTGGGCAGGTCTGGAATGATTGGATTATAAAGGAACTCATGGGATGCAAATGACACAAAGGTGTGCTATACAGGTTTTATATCCATATACTTCCATACTGACCCAATTTGCGCTCTGTGGGTCTGACTGGTTTTCTCATCTGGTTGCTTAATGAGGGCGACATTAGGCTATTTTTATTTGAATGCCACTTCCAGCAACGCACGACCCAGACTGGCTCAGGGTCATGAAGAATGTAGACGTGGGGCGGAATTTTAACACAATACATGTAGATGCGATAACTCTGATAATGAAAATGAGACAGTCGTTTCCTCAAAATTTTAAATCAAGTTTTCTTCATTTCATAATTGGTTACCAGAATTGCGCAAAGGAAAACACTTTATTTCTCCACTCATGCGCTGTGGTTGCAAAAATCAAAGTATAAGAAAGAGTCCACGCTTGTTAGCAGGCGTTTCAGCACCTAGGAGAATTCAGAAGAGATGGAGTAAGTGAGCACAAGCTCCGCGATTCCTTTGCGAGGGAGCTCCATTCACATCAGCCTGTGCGCAATGGCACCGAGCGCTCCTCCCTCTCTTGCTGGACGCTGTGACCGGGCAACTTTTTACTCTGAGCGGATGATGCGCTTCCAGCATGGCGCCAGATGAATTATCTGGGAAACGGTAACTGGTATGTAAGTCTTTGTACTTTCTGTTTTAGGGGTAAAACCAGCAAATGCGTCATTACGCGCAAATACAACAGCTATTTTATTAATTTATTTATTTTTTCAAATTATTTCTTGTCCATGCGATTGTGGCTGTTCAGTTTACCTGATTTTTTTTCGTCAGTGTCTCCTCCTCAAAGTGCTGTGATAGTTGATCGTTTGGCAAAGTCATTTTTGTGTAATTATTCTTCTTTGCGACACCGATTATATTTCACCAAAGCACCCCTGTTACGAAATTCAACTGAACTGCTTGGCCGCTCTAATCAATTTCTCATCACGAACAGGTGAAAAATATCAATCAGGTTCTGTCAGCACGGTCTCGCCTCAATTACTTATTATAACATAGTTAATTGTGTCTTCTATGCAATCAAACGCCCTCCCCTCACAGACTTCAGATTATGCGGGGGGACACAAAAACGAATTGTGTGGGTGCTGTATGTGTGAACTAAAGACTTGGTGATGTCCATTTCACACACGCACGTAAGAGTTCAGACTGCTGCATGGTGACATTGGAGGAACCTGGCAACACCAGAGGGAGGTGGCATAAACAACAGAGTGAAGAGGACAATCAGTCTCAAGTAGCACTTGTTTCACAAGTGGAAATAAACCTTTCTCTGGAGGAGCATGTAACCTTGTACACTGTAAATGGTGCTTTTGGGTTTGTGATTGTGTGTGCAATGTGTTTTTCTTACAGTGCTTTTGATCATCCTTCATACCTGTCACACCTAATTTTGTGATAAACTCACTACTGCACTCCCATTATAGGAGATTTGAAGGTGATCTGTGTCTGTTTTTATCTGCTTCCTCATTGTCTCTTGTGGACAACAATATGATACTGTCGCTATTTAGGAACTGAGTGGATTTATAGACTGAGGAAATCTTTCAAAGCCGGTGTGAATCAGATTTAAATATGATCTGGTTTTCTCTGTATCATTCTTCCTATTTGTTTTCACTGAGTAAAGGGCATCTGAATAAAATGTATCAGTTTGTTTACCATCCAGACAGGTGTGAGCATTGCTACAGCTCTGACATCTGGACTCAGGCCAGAGAAGGAGGCTTGGAGATAAATGAGAGGAAGGATGTAGTGCAAGAAACAGAATATGGGACAACAGCCAACTAGACCACTCTGGGTGGCAGCATGGACTTGTTATCCTTCTACTATGAGCTAACCTCACTGACACTACTCAAAAGGACACTGCCAGCTCCTCATTATAGTTACTCCCCTGCTTTGTACTGTAAATGCTGTTTTAACAGTTCACACTATGTAGAGGAATGAAAGGGGTGCAATACAAAGGCTGACGAGAGCAACTATGAATGTTGCACACTGAAAGTTTGCTGTCAAGAGCATAAATTTGTGCTGAGTCTTTATCAAGATTATTGTATCTCGGGGAGCCACAATATGTGCTTCAGTTTTACGTTCAGCAGGAACACTAGTGCATGAAAACAGCATGCAACCACTGTTACTGCTGTGATGCAATTCAGCAGTTACATTTTATTCATCAGTTCAATGAAATACTGCTAATAAGAAGCAGTTTCTCAGTTGGCCTTTGTCATGGCATGATGCTGTCTTCATCTAATGGCTATTATGCTGCACTTATCTGACTAATGAGATGTGGAAATATATACCATGTTTTTATGGGATTTGATAGAAAGAGAAATGTGACAAATGAGCAGACACTAAACAGTACTTCTTTCTCTGCTCAGGTTTGCCAAACATCACACTTCCCATGTCACCGGGACATCTCCATGGCAATGTTTAGCAGCTCAGAGCGGCTCTGGAACGAGTCAGACCGCCTCGGATGGAATGAGAGGAACGAGAGCGCGGATGGATCAGGGAAGGATGGGGGGGAGCGCAACTACTATGCCATGCTATACTCTTTGCTAATCCTGGCCATTGTGTTTGGGAATGTGTTGGTGTGTCTGGCCGTACTGAGGGAGCGTTCGCTCCAGACAACCACCAACTACCTGGTGGTCAGTTTGGCTGTGGCTGACCTGCTGGTAGCCTCATTGGTTATGCCCTGGGCTGTGTACCTGGAGGTAAGTGTCTGAACAGATTTGTTTCAGTAAATAGCAGGGACCTCTCTGGTCTTGGGTTGTTCTAAATCCCCATGTGCTTCATATTTTTATTTAAATACATTTTAAAGTTTTATGCACAGTTGTTACACAGGGCAACATACTGTATGTGAATATTGTTACAGAAAAGCTTTCATACACTTGGTTGGAAGAGGTTTAGATTATTATGATAAAGTCTGCATGACTGCCAGACAGAAACTGAGTCAAACCAAAATCTACTGATTTCAGCTAACCATTTAAAACAATTTATTTGTTGGGCTTTTTTTAATAGCCTCCCACAGATATACCAGTATCCAGCCTGTTCTCATAGGGAGGCTTATTTAAACCTTGTCAAGTCATGAGATGTTGTTTGGTTGTATTTTTGTATCAATGCATAAGTGTATGTGGTGTCTAATATGCAGCGATGCAAAAAGCCGCTTTTTTCCATTCATCTTTAACAGAAAAATATGGGCCATTTTAGAAATGGTGCTCGCAATGTGATAAAGATGGAAACATAATCTGTCCACCAAATGATACTCTGATTATACAACTTCCTGATAATTTTTCAGGGTTCTATATGGGAAGCATATAGAGTAGGCTACACATCACAGCAAGTCTGCCGTCACTTCCAGCTTGTCACATAATAATTAATTCTGTATCAGAATATTTTAGGTTTAAGTTGTAACACATTTTAGACACAAACTATGAATGATAACCTTATGTTAAAGAAAAGAGGGGGGGGGGTTGCACTGTGGACTCAAACCATTATTAGTTCTGTTTCCCAATTAATCACTTACAGATGCTTGGTTTGAAGCTAACTGAATTGGTTTTAAGGGCACAGAATATTCCCAAAATATTACTTTTGGACATTCAGTTTCCTGCATTGTTAGCAATTATGTTGTTATTACAAGACAGCTTTTGCTTCTGGAGTCTAAATTAATCACAGCCAAAATGTTATGAGGCTAACTCCAAAGGGCGCCTTATACTGTATTTAAGACACCTTTAACAAAACAGTGGTAATCGATGCTCTGGAAATGTATGTTGGTGCAAACGCTAGCCTCTTTCAAGGAGGGAATGATGAGCCTTCGTTACAGATCAGTGAAATTTGTTAAAGAGTGAAGGTGGAATATGGGAAGGGCAGAGTTGATCCACCTCTGATCCACCTCTGAGCTGGTATGGGAAGTTGTAACACAGTGGAACAAGCTTGCCTTCTGTGTGCTTTTATGCATTGAACTGGCGTCACAGCATGAGAGCGTGAAGTTGAAATGAAATGACATTCGCAGCTATGATGCTGCATAATCTAAAAGCAAAAGTAATCAGCACTGAATCTTATATACTACAAGCAACAAGGCTAAATATTCTAACCTAGTGTGTTCAGTGTGTATAACACTGTTTGCTACTTATGGCTAAATGAGATGATATGAGTTATGTATCAGATGCACATTATGCACACCACACTACACATCAACAATGCCGGGTCGTCGTCACACCTCCTCTTTTTCTGCAACAGCGTGATTATTTGTGAACAGAAACAGCAACACAGAATTAGGCCGGCTTGTTTGGTTCATTTGTGAATGGTAGCTTAGAGGGCTTCATCATTGCGGATGGCTGTAGGTCAGAACTGATATGTGAAAAGAGCTTATGGTGCATTGGAACAACTTATTCACACAGATTTGAGTTTACTAGTTTATGAGATAATTGCTACAGTTATTAAAGGTCACAAAAATGGTTTAATGTATAACTTATCAGCTAAACATGTAGGCTACATAATACAGTTGTTTAAGCTTAATTTATATTAGCAACTTGAGGCTAGTTTATGAGATATGTTGCTATTTACAGTATAGTCACAAAGATTGTTGCATAACTTTTATCAGCTAAAGATGTAGCTTTAGTTTAGTTGATATTAGCTAATTTATTGCTATAATTAAGCTAATTATTTCAACAGTTAGGAGCTGAACGTTTTTCACTGATAAAAAAAATTAGCTAATTGTTTGGCTAATTCAATTTTATACATCTATGCCATGCTACACATGCTTTGCTATCTAATATATTTAGTCTTTATCATGTTTTAGCTAGCCCTTAAATGTTTTATTTCAAGGTAGAGTCCGAAGTTTCCCCCCTGAAAATAAATGTTAGACTTGTGCAAGTGAAATCCATCTCAAACCGCACCTTTGGGCCTTTACTCGCGTGCAGTGATGAGTTTGAACGCAACTCCCTCTCCCCCTGCCTGTAATCCGCTTTTTCGCTTTGTTATGGTCTGGTGGGACGTTTCTGGGCGGAGATTTCTGTTTATATCGCCAGCCAATGACTGAGCTAAGGGTATGACGCTTTGTGGGAATAAGCTCATGATTGGAGCAGACGCCAGTCACTCTAATTCTTGAAGGGAAAAAGAAAAAGAAAAACGGCGGATTAAGTGAAGAAAAGGTAAGCGCTTTAGATAGTGCACGTTGGAAAACCAGGGTTAATATTGGTTTGGCTTTTACCCACTTCTGAGCTCTGAAGGAGAGGCTTGAAGCTGAATATAGGCTGAAGAACGAGGCGGCCATTAGCCTGAGAGGAAGGGGCGCTCGGTTTGAATACTGTTGTTTGCAAACAGAAATGGTGGGGGGACTCTACCTTTACGCTAATCTTTGCACTTTTAGAATGTGCAATACTTTCAGTGATGGTTCAGTTGTAACTTTTTTGTAATTTGCTTTAGCTTTTTGAGCAGTTTAACAGTAGTTTTGTCAGTGATATTGTTTCAACTCCATACTTGTGCTTTAGTTTGTTAATCTATTTGTATGAGACTATGAACTGTACTGTAAAGTTAATTATTTAGAAGTCAATCCATTAATTCTAGATAATTATTCAAGCTTCTACCCAACTGTTTCAACACAGATTAATTAAATTAATTTTAATTTGAAAAACTACTTGTTGCTGATTTATATAGCTATATATGTATGTATATAGTCATCCTCAAAATTAATCAATAAAGACAGAAAAAAATCAGCTGTCAGTGAAATAAGTTGAAATTGACAAAAGTAATAATAGATAAAAAAAGAAGATTAATCCTAAATGAATCCCGTCGTAAAACAAGAGTTTAATTTTTTTTTTTCGTACTGCTATATGCAGAAAATGCATTAACTTTTGTTTTACAACTTAAAGGCTAAAGCCAAGCCAGAAATCTGTGAGTAGTCCAGGACTCAGACCTGAATTTCAGGTTAGTTGTGAAGTCAGACTTTGAGGACTGTATCAGCAGCATTTTGGACTAAACTGCCGCAATCTGAAGGACTTTAGGGAGACATGTAAAGACAGGGTTTCAGTAGTCTAGTCTACTAAAGATAAATGCAGAATTCCTGGTGAGACACCTTTCATCCTAAATATGTTCTGTGATAAAAACAATGTGATTAATCAGGATACATTTTTTGACAGCCCTAGTATACAGTGTATATATATCAGAGGTTGCGCTAGACTTTTTCGTTGTCCGTCATTTTGACTGGCAGGGTCATAAAAATCCAGTCATAATCTATTTCTTACCCGTCACTTTAATTAAAATATATGGATCACCGCGAGCCTACGTCACAACCCGGAATTCATGTGACCGCGAAGCTGGTCCCGGTGAAAATATGCTTCGTATTTGAACGGCGTCTGATGGACTATGAGCCTCAAAAACTGCTTTTGCACTCTTTTTAATTTTTTTCTCCGCCGGTCTGTCTTTGAAATATTATAGAAATGACGTCCAGTTATACTGAAAGTCTTACTGCCGACGCTAGAAGAAGATACGAAGCTAAACTAGTATCTGTTGGACTAAGTGATGCCCATCTTCTGCTGCTACAGCCTGGTTAGACGAACCTACCTGTACATAACAGCCTGATGATCAGTTTCCCGATCTCATGATGTATTTGGTTTCATCAGGTAAGCCCCGTGTTCAAGCCATTTATTTTTTATAGAATATAAATTTTCCCCGGATTTTGGTATTTCTTTGATGTACTTCTCAGGAGTTTACTCTCATTGATAAAGCTATAAATTACCGGCAGTCTTATCTGTATGTAACTGGTTATGACTGTGCATGTTTATAATGCTGCAAATGCCTTTCTGCCGCTTTTTTATGCTTTTATTCTTATGTGGGAACATTGATGGCAGTAATCTGGATGAACGTAATCGTTAACAGTCCTGAGGAGACGGAACAGCGGGCGGCGCTGTGATTCTGTACATCCACTGATATAATGGTGTTTTCTATCATCCGTACGAAAACAACTACAGGGTTTAAAAAGTGAGACCACATTATATGCTTTTTTTATCAGTCACAAAGTGATCCGAACATATTGTTAGATGTTTCCATGGTTTCCAGCGTGAACTGTCAGCATTTATGGGCTTGATAGCAGCTAGCCACTTAGCATGTTGTTCGGGACTTTTTCTGTTGTTTTGGGAACTGGAACAAACATCTTCTCTTATCCGTGTGATAGATATGTTTATGGCAGCCATACACAGTGGGACTTCTCGGTATTTCCAAAGTAGAATAAACGAAGATTGACGAGTAATGAAGCAGTTAATTCAGTGGCTCCCCTATGCAACGAAGCCATGTTTTCACCTGTTACCTAACCGGATGTGACGAATTTGGCGAAAATTCCCGGATGTTCGCGGTGATCCATACAAATAATAATGACATATTCGGTTGCATTTTTCCATTAAATGATTGGTTGCTCAGTTGGTGCCGAAGACTGATTACTTTTTTGTCCCTCATCTTCCACTGCATCAGTCTTCCTTTTTTCACCTCTTTTGTCAACACTATCTTCATTATTGGGCTTTTTGAAGAAGCTTCGGACACTCAGCTGCTGTGACATTTTTCCGAGTGAACCCAACAGGCCATGCATCAAGAGAGACAATATGCTAACTCGCCATCTAGTGGTCAGGAGTGTAAATTGCAATCTGTCAAAATGACTGACGGCCTTCAGATTTTTCTGTCACCGTTTAAAAAAAACGGTCAATGACGGAAAATATTCGGTTAACGCGACCCCTGATATATATATATATATATTCATATAACTATTTATTCATTCATTCATTCATTCATTCAGCCATTCATTTTCCGTACTGCTTATCCAGTTCAGGGTCACGGGGGGTTGCTGGAGCCTATCCCAGCTATTATCAGGCGAGAGGCAGGATACACCCTGGACAGGTCACCAGTCTGTTGCAGGGCTATATATATATACATATATGATTTGATTTTATTTCTTATTTTATTAATTTTTTTTTTTTTTTTTTTTTAATTAGCCACCCCACAGCGGCTGTTTCAGCTGGTGGTCCTCACTGGTAGCTTGACAATGCCCCTTTAGTCGGTCTTCTCCCCTAAGTGGAGATAGCTGATAAATGATGAGAGTGCTCATGGAAAGGAAGATTAAGAAAGCAGAGATAAAGTGTGCTGTAGAGGATGTAGAGGAGAGTAAAGTTCCGACATCTGCCACTGAGTGAGGAGTAAGCATTGGTGAAAACATAAACAAGAAAGTTGTCTGAGGGACATAAAACACCAAAGCCAGAAGAAAATGATGCGATTTATATAGAATCGATAACATTGTGAACTTTTGATCAGAAGACAATGATTATGGTGATGTGTATTTTTGATAGTGTTTTTCTATTTATCTAATTTAGGTAAAACCATGCAAATGTGAAAATGCCATTTTCATCTAACTTAAGACTTGCATAATTTCCTGCAAATTGTTAATTTCCTAAGCATTCCTCATCATTTTATTTACTTCACTGTTTAACAACTGTATAACATGAGCAGGGATACATGGCCCTCAGGCTTCCACATTTCATCAAAGCAGTACACTGCACACTGAAAATGAACTACAAGAGTGCCCTGCTTTCATAAGCACAAGCATGTGAGTCTGTGTATTAAAGCATCCTTGAGGGGGCATAGTGTCTTGCTCAAGGACAGGTTTGACCACATGAGGTCTGGCACTCATTTGGTTTAAGTCCAGTTATGTTTAACAATCAGACACCCCACTGGACAAAGTTTGTTTAGTGTCAGCAGAAGGTGCAAACCCTTGCGGTGAAGGAATTTTCAATGGCAGGTCAACCTGGAGAAGGAAAAAAATACATAACACACTCAGTGAGCAAAAGCTGACAAATTAAAGATGATGACATTCTCTGAATGGTAAATTAAGGTAGCTAAGAACCTTGACGGGAGTCAGTCATGAGTTAAACTTCCTTACAAGCAGTCATGCTGTAAAAGCCTGAGCTTCATTATTCATTTCAGTGTTTCTGTCTTAATATCAGATTTAAAAGACAGTTTATAGTCCAGTGAAGACAGAAGTATGAAACGATACAAAAGTCTGAAATTTATTAACAAAACATACAGTAAATGTAAAGAGGAACATATTGGATAAACATAAACTCAACATCAGAGGGGAATACTTTAAAAGACCGCTCAAGCAGGCAGCATCACTTTGCAAGCAGTAACCTGACAAAAAAGGGGATTAGCTTCTTGTGACCAGAGGGTTACTGGTTAGCTTCTGCAGATGTGTCTGCAAGAAAAGCGGCACTCACTCTCTTTGCTCTCAGCAGGTACAAATCATGTGCCCTTGCGCAAGTCACCCCATCCCTGGATGGTAGAGTTGATCTATGACTTAACACCTGAACAAAGTGGATGTATTGGCAGCTGTGACTGAGCACTCACTTTCCACAACTCATCCAAAATGATGCTCCTTTCAGCCTCTGCAAATAAATGACCTGACCATGGAAACAGCTCCATTTGTAGAGTGGAAGTCTGCCCTCTGTCAGCTTTGCTGGGAGTATTATTTATTACACTTCAACTAAATCCAACAGAAAACATGAACTGTATTATATCTTAAGGGAGTTTGTGAGCCTTTTACAGTTTCTCATTATTTTTACATAAATATGATCTTAAATATCAGAATAAACAAATATGCTGATAGTTATGATCAACCTTAAGCAAATATTTAAGCAAATTATCTAAAGTTTGATTTGTTGTGCTTATCAAGTGTATCATGGTGTGAATGGATCTTTGAACAGAGATTTCTGAGAACCTTAAAAAAGAGTTGCTGACTCACTCAACACTGACTGACACTTGTGAGCCCACCCTCAGAACATTTAACATGTCACAGCTGCAAGGAGAAAGCCACTACTCTTCTAAAAGAACATTGCTGCTTGTCTGAAATGTGAAAAAGATCATGTCGCTAAACTGGAAAATGTTTTGAGGCTAAATGAGCGCATATGTACTTTAATAGAAGCATTTTCTGTTTATATTTTTCGGTATATAGCAAACCTTAACTGATACGTGGTACTGACAGTATTATGGTTTGGGTCTGTTTTGCTGCATCTGGTCCTAGATGGCATGCAGGGAAATGTTAGTGTTATAGACATATTTGGTTCTAAAACAAAAAACAGAAAGACGGGTAAAATCGGTGCTTTGGATGGACCAAGTCACAAAGTCTTGACCTTAACTCAGTAAAAATATTTAAAGGACAGAACTGAAGAGTTCATGTGAGGAAAGCTCTCAGATTCGAAGCTGTTTGGATAAACAGATGAAAATGTTTCCAAACTAACGTGCAGAACTGATCACATATTGTTTTCACTCACAAATTTGTAATGTTTTTGTTAATAAAAAAATGGGCCAGGCATTTTTTTCTGGAAAAATAGTTTAATATTTGTAAAATCTTCTTTTAGCACTTGTGTGAACATCAAATATTATTTGATTGCTTTATGTATACAAAATATGCAGGATTTACATCACGGCTCTTCAACTCGGTTGTGCGAGAGTCGCAGCCCTGAAAGTTTTCAATCCATCCCTGCTCTGACACACCTGGCTCAGATTAAATGGATCTGCCAGCCCATGAAATTCTGCACAATGATTCAGTAATTTGAGTCAGGTGCGTTGGAGCAGAGACACACTGAAAACCTGCTGGACTGCAGCCCTCGTACAACTGAATTGAAATAGCCCTGGTTTACAAATTATTCACCACAAATACACAATGGCTTCCAAACTTTTTATCCCACTTTTATGAAGCTATTTATCCTCACTGAAAAAAAACAAACACTTTAATGTGTGTCGAATGTACAACCCCCTAACCCATCATTCACTGATAGGGCTGCACTATCTAGCACACTAGTGCACTCTTTTTGCTGAAAATTCAAACACGAAGCTGACAATTTTTTCCTCGCCCTGGATCACATGATTACCAGCTGTCACCATAGCAACTATGGTGGCCCCCACGATCCACAAAAAGATGTCATTCCAAATCAAATCCAAAAACTTATGTGAAAATATTTCATTTACTTAATTTTATTTGATTCCTTTTTTTGTTTTTTATCTTTCACCATTCAGCGCTTCAGCCTGCAATGCATTGTGGTCTATTTTGACCCGTCTAGGGGCCATCAAAGCTCACTGTCTTTCAAGATGCATTGTAGGTAGGTTGAGTGCACTACTTGTTTCTTTATGGACATTCGGACACCCTACAAAAAGGCATGATCCCTATGTAGTGAATGGGGGGTACATTCAGACACAGTGAAGCCTGCAAGATTGTAGCCCTCATAGGACTAAATTTAGGAATCCGGTTCTACCCCATACTATTTAATCAGGTTGTATTTTTGTTGTTTTTTTTTTATGGGGGGCGGGGTGGGGGGTTGTCAGTGCTGTTTTTCTTAGTCTGATACTCTCGTCAGCTCAAACTGAGAGATGTAGCACAACACCCCTGCTGAGTTTATACATCGCATATATTCAAACAGTCAGTATAAGGTGTCTGCTGAGTCCCGCCATGCAAGAGTATTAAATTTGTACAAATGTGTGCATCAGTCTGCTAGTGTGCATGGCTGACTGACTACAAATAAGAAATCTATATAAGTTGTGGAATTGAAATTAAGGAATTGCATATAGAGTTTATCAAGAGTTACTGCAGCAGTTTAGGAACAAAAACATTTTATGATATAGACTCGCTGTGGGTGAGATACCACACACTGGGCAGTAGTCTGTTTTAGTCCACTGCTGAGACCCTGCTCGATGCATGATAATAAATGCTCTTTTGATGAACAACTTCAAAGCAGGCAGAAGCACACAGGTAGAATGGTCTCTCAATAAATGGTAACTGGCTGGAACTAAAACAGGAAATGAAAGCTGGGGAAAGTCAGAAGGAGCCGGGATTAAGGTGAACTGAAGCGGTAAAGCCAGAAACACTGCAAACAAAAAAAAAAACCAAGGATTAGAAATGAGTCCAACCACAGAAGCAAAGCAAGATATGGCTCGTGCGTAATGAGAGAGAACATTAAAATCTGGCACTGAGCTGTTAGAGCAGACGCTTCTTGCTGATTGTAGATGGGCTACAGCTGGACACTCAGATCTGCGCAGGTGTCTCCACTCCTGAAATTAAACTCAGACACAGAAAAAAGGATTGGTAAGAAGAGAACTTGGAGAGGAAGGGGATGAGGCAGAAGTTCATGTCTGCTAAATACATCTGGTGTTGTGTATAAGTTTTGAGCCAGCTCTCATGTATTTATTAGTTTGCTCCCACGGAGACAGAGTTTGTTATCATTACTTCAAGTGGAGTCGTAGTTGTCCAGGCTGTCTTAAAGTCCTTTAAAGTCTATTCCTTGCATCTGACCATTTTCAGAGGAACATGTTGTATTTGTTGAGCTACTTAATTGACTTTGATTTTTCGAGCATGAAAGGGTACAAAGCTTAAGAGATAAACCAGTGCAAAGCATAAATTTTAAATTGAACTTTTGTGGTACTTTGTTATTGGGAGCCGGTTGGACATGGGCACTTTGTTCCAATTTCTTTAGTTGCTTCTCCAAAAGCGGAAAATAGTTTTACAAGGAGAAAATAATGTCTGTACACCTATAAGACGATTCTCGTGAGCCAAAAACATGGTGTGCAGTGAGGAAACTTGAAAAGTGTAGGGGGGAAAGAAGCCCAGAAGGTACATGAACAGTATCTTAAAGTGATGTCCTGAAGAAACTGGAAAAATTCCAGTTTGGTCTCCATAAAAGGGTGACTGTCAAGAGGGAAGGGAAACAGGAAGAATGACACTGTAGTGTCTGCACTTTCAAAGTTTTACTTAAATGGCACATCTTGCACGTACTACACGTCTTCCCCTCGATAGTCTGATGAGATCCAAATAGACTGTTTATGTCACCCCGTAAAAGTGGTAGCCATGTGGGATTTCTTCATTAGTGGGAATGCAGCACATTCACACCATTTGAGATCCTCTGCTGCAACCTTCAGCATGCTACTTCTCCAGTGCCGTTTGTGCCACCACAGCCATTCATGTATCAAAATGTTCAGCAGATGGATGCAATGACTTTTCACATCTGTAACTTTTACAGTTTTTGAGTTATTCACAATTTTGTGAATTCCATTTTGTGAATATATATTTTACTGGGCAAACTTGCTCTGGTGGTCTATTGGGTAAACACATGGGCCCTCATTTATCAAACGATCGTAGAAATGATCGCACATCTGATCGTAAAAATGGTCGTACGATTGGACCCACGTGTGATTTATTAAAACGTTCGTATCGGTCCAATCTCGTCGTACGAACAAAAGAGTCTTGATAAATTCCACAGCTGAAATCCATCGTCATTTAAATGTCACGCCCTCAGTTACGCCCTTAAACATGCATAATGATGAGGCTTCACCCGGCGAGGTTGAACCGGGGAGAGGAGAGATTCTGCCAGAAAAGAAACTTTTGGGGGGATCAAGACAGAATTCCTCATTTGTGAGGTGACAAAGATGAAAGAGGTGTTTGGCAGCTTAAAAACCGGAGTCAGAGACGTGCACAAAAACGCTGCACGGAAGAGGATCAGTCAGCCTCGCCGCTGTTGAACGACCGGCTGAGATATTAATAAAAGTCTCAATCTAGGCCTGGCTGATACGGTTTATTCGTTTTGTTAGTTATGAAACGTCACAATTCTTTAGTCAATGGGTCAAGAAAAAGTGGTCCAATATGAAACTTGCCAACACCAAAAGACGTTTCACCGGCATCCCCCCCCCCCCCCCCCCCCCCCCCCCCCACACACACACACACATGCGCTCTAACAGGTGACAGGTGGATGCCGGTCAGATCCAAGCCTGAACCAGACAGGGACGGAAAAAAGATAACTTGCATTTGCAAAGCAAACAGACGCTAAACTAAGGGACAGTCTACTGACTGAGCACTTACAACTTTAAAGTATAGATTAGTTATTAGAAATGACGGATCAGCTCCGGTCTCCTCCATTTAGCCCAGTGGGGGCTCCAGGGCGGCTCTCGGCGCATCTTTTTTCTCTGACTGTTATCAAAACTCTCCAGCGGTCCGAGCGATGTGCAGCACTGCACAGGACAGGAGTGTATTGTAGATTTTCTCAGAGTCTAAAGCAGCGTTTCATCCCGCCGGGTCCGAGTCGGACCGTCCGACACCCACCTGCCTTCCTGCAGCCCGAAGCAGCCTCCACCTGGGCACCTGCGCGTCTGTGCGTACTGATGCCTACCTCCGCTCCTATGTGGCAGTTTTACCAGCAGGATGAGGAGATGCACGAAGAGTGCAAAGCACTTGTCTCCTAGAACTGTATGTTAATAATTTTGATAATTTGTTGTGATAAATGGAGGAATTAAATTCAGTCACAGCTATTTTTGCAATTTTGGGAATACTTTCTACATTCACTTTTTCCTTTTTCTTTTTCTTTGCAAATGGGTTCATTCTTCGTGCTGATATGTGAATACTTATGTTTAAATGGCAGTTTGCCGTTTGGTTAATAAATATTTTCATGTTCTGCTGCGCTGCTGCAAACCCTCACTGACTCAAACTTGCGTACACGAACTCAGAGCTGTCGTGAGATTTGATCGTATCCTACGATCACGTTCAAATTGATAAATGCCGAGTCTTGCGTGGAATTGGTCGTACGCACAGATTTTCGTCGTACGATCGTTTGATAAATGAGGGCCATGGTGTGCAGTCAGCCAGTGGTTGAAATCCTGCAGTCACTGGTTCAAATCCAGTAGGTTCACCATGCACCTTTCTTTTATTCTGCTGAATACTCTGCACTCAGGTGTGCTACCACTGGCCAGCTCTGCAGAAATAAGTCAAAGGCTGTGTCCGAATGTTCTCCCTACTCCCTAACCCTTCATTCACTACATAGGGCTGAGTTATATGGTACACTATGTAGTGCACTCATTCTGCTGGCGATTCGGACATGAAGCTGACTATTTTTTCCTCGCCACAGATCACGTGATTACCAGCTGTCACCGCAGCAACCACAATGTACAAAAAGTTGTCATTGAAAACAGGGCTGTGCAATACACTGATGTGATATTGCGATATATTTACATGAGAGAGATACGTATGTTTACACATATCGATATATGCGATATTAGTTTTTTTTTTCGTAAAAACCCGCCTGCACCTTGACTAACTAAAGACTTATATGAGGGTGGGAAAAAATATCGATATACATGAACATATAAAATATCGCGATATTTTCATATGCCGATACCATATCTATATCTTTTTAAAAACCCAATATCGATCTATATGACATCTTGATATACTGAAAATATTGACACACTGAAATATCACGATATTTTCATATGCCAATACCATATCTATATTTGAAAATGCGATGGATCGATGGATTTTACTACAGTAGTAAAATCCATCGATACCGCATTTTCAAATATAGATATGGAATCGGCATATGAAAATATTGTGATATTTCACTGTATCAATATTTTTTCCCACCCCTATTATTTAAACTGTCTGGAAGACAATCCTCCTCAAGACTTTTACAAAGAAATCATAAAAAAACAGCCAACTATCTTTAATTACTTTGATTTAACAAACATTTCAAACCAGCGTTTTGTCAGTTCCGTCACTGCAGTGGAGCGATACCGTTACGCTAAACATGTTTCAATACTAAAAAGCAGGTGTTTGATATGAAATGAAACTTTCAGACAAATTAGGGTAAAAATACTGGTATATTGTCATCTAAATAGGGCTGTGTTAAACGATTATTTTTTAAACGATTAATCTATCGATTATTTTTTCGATGCATCGATTAATCTAACGATTCACTTTTTTAGCTCGATTCGACTCGATTCGATTCGATTATCGATTATCTCCTCATAAATTGACAGACAGCAATTTATATATGCTGATATAGATATCTAAAATGTGAAAAAGAGCATGAATAAAAAGGCAGTGGGAGCCAGCAGCCTGTCATGGACTTTTTCATGAACCAACAGAATGTAAAATTTATGTTGAAAACACAGAGGACTGAAAAACAGGCTTTTAATTCTTTCATTTACATGAAAATAATAATAAAAAAAAGTCATTATTGAAATAATATGATCATGTAAACTTGGAGGATTTAAGCTAAGACAGATGTTATTTTCCAACAAAAGATAATGAAGATAAGTAAACATTCAGAGTTGAACAACATGGGTCTAGCTTCCAGAAAAAGTGCATCTTCATCTTTTCTCTGTTAATGCTAAATACGGGTGCCAATCACTTGGAAATGAAATTAAAAATTCTTTATTTATCCCAGAAGTGACGACACAATACTATTACCAACAGATGAAACACGAACATGAGGTTGAAAACGTGACTTTAATTATATTCAGTCAGAGACGAGACAGCTCCGGGCATCAGCTGTAGTTCCAGCCACGGCCAGCAGATGGAGCTCGTGCTTCATGCTGACCGTCTCAAACAGGCCTGACGTGCCTGAAGACATGGCGTCCATCTCACGGAAGTTGTCTCATGTCTCATTAGGCTTCGGATTCGCCATCCCTAATATATAGTTATACCTTCGATAAACGAGTGTGGGCCTTCACTGCCTTACACTTTGGAAACTTGGAAGAGCCACTCGCGGAGATCGCGCCGCCATCTTTGTTTTCGTCTGAAGTCGCATGGCGCCGCCATCTTTGTTTTGGTCTGACGACGCATCGGTACGCATATTTTGCGTCGACGTATTTTTTGCGTCGACGTAATCGGTTACGTCGACGAATCGTCCCAGCCCTACATCTAAAATAAATATATTATGATATGATATTTGGTCCATATCGCTCAGCCCTAATTAAAAATCAAATCCATAATTTTATATGTGAAAATCTTTATATTTTATTTACAAAAGATGCAGGAGTAGCATGCTAATGTTTGGCAAACAGGAAAACAGTGGAATAGCACAGTATAGCCCATGAGCCACACTTGCACTGTTCTCCCTCATGCCGTCAGTGTGACTTGGTGGCATAAGTCTAATTCAAGCAATGTGAAAGGTGCATCTTAGCCAGGGGTGTCCAAGTCTGGTCCTCAGGAGCTACTATCTTAAAACATACCCTCTCCAACACATCTGACTCAAATGCCTAATTCCCTCATGCACATCTTATTCAGCTCTGTGGAAGCCAGGTACCAAGCCATTCATTTAATCCAGGTGTGTTGGAGAGGGATGCAACCAAAGTGTGCAGGATAGTAGCTCTCGTGGACTGGACCCAGCAAAAACCCTCAAAACCAAAATACCTAAAACAAAACTCAGGGTCAAAGCTACTGAATACTCAAAACAAATAAAGAAACCTCTACTTCTCAAAACAATGAAAATGAAATGATAAAAATAAAAAAAGTGATAATAGATGATCAGATAAACGGGAAATCACATATTAAAAACAAAATATAGTTTTGATTGCAAAACATATTTTGCAATCAAAACTTTCAAGAAGTATTTCAATCCTCAGCAAAGCGTCCGCAAGAGCAAAATGATGTCATTTTGTTCTCGTGGCCTCAAGAACAAGAAGAAAGTTCTCATTGAGTATGTAGCAGCCCTAAAAATGTTGGGTTAGAGTTTCAAGAAGTACAGTATTTAGCGTGTGGCCCAGTCAGCAAAGCAAAAAGCTTGCAGGTAATTTTGTGGGGATATTTGAAATTGCTTCATTTTTTTTTTTTTTTTTAAGTGAATATTGATTAAAAAGTAGCTACTGGTAGCCGACACATTAACAGTTTCCCACATTTAACCAGGACTGTCATTGATGAAAATGGATTTACTTCACTCTAAGCCCTTAAATGTTGTGTGAACATCATAAGGGAATCTTCTGCATTTGGAGTAGTCAAAGCACAAGCACCATCTAAAAATCATTTTCAAAAATGATAAATCTTCTTGCTTCAATTTAACTGATTTTCCAGAAGGCAAAATGTGCTCTTAGATGTTCGGACTTTGTATGATGCTGCTTTGAAGAAGTTACTGCATTAACATATTCCAAGAAATCTTTCATTTATGAAAATCTCTGCATTTGTATAACATTCCTGCTCCATCTAAAGGAGAGGTGGCTGTCCATTCATAGTTGTATGTGAATGTGTCTGTGTGTATTGTCATGTTTGCCTGCCACCTCTCTGTGTCAGCAGGCGTGTTATCGTTTGAGATGAGAGATGCAGAAGTGAGGCGAAGGCAACTTGAATCCCATTTATCTCTGTCAGAAAGTTATTACCAGGCATTATAGTCTAAGTTGAGGTTTAATGCTGTTAGCAAAGCTCTGAGAAAGGGAGTGGAGGTGATAAAGATAGAGAGTGGAGCATTGTTGGGTGAGCCAATAGTTTATCCCCTTTTAGGGGGAAAGATACCCCCATTCAAGATAGTAAAGGGGGTCGGCAGACAGGTTACCTCCATCAACTTTCTTTTATTACAAACAATACAGATGTTGTCCAACATACATTACATCATCACATAAGATGTGCTTTTGAAAGCTGCAGAGCTGGTATGCTGTTTAAAGATAGTCAGTCAGTCATTTTCTGTACCGCTTAGTTGTACCGTTCCAGTTCAGGGTCGCGGGGGTTGCTGCAGCCTATCCCAGCTATTATCAGGCGAGAGGCGGGGTACACCCTGGACAGGTCGTCAGTCTGTCGCAGGGCCAACACAGAGAGACAGACAACCATTCATGCTCACATTCATACCTAGGGGCAATTTAGAGTGACCAATTAACCTGAAATGTTTAAAGATAAGTATTATATAATACAAAAAAAGTGCAAAAAAGTAAATGCTTTCGTTCAGTACATTAGAGCAACTATAAGACCAATGTATGCACCTCAGGCCTATTTTCTGTGTGTAATGTGGGTAAAATCATCTCCTATATGCAGTTTTCTTTATTTCTTTGGTCACCTGTTCTTGTGTGTGCGCTGACAGGCGCGTCACACTTCACAGTGACAGAGAGGAAGAGAGACGTGCGCTTTGTTAATCTGCCTGTGTGTCCTGTGCAGGTGGTTGGCGGTGCCTGGCTTTTCAGCAGGCTCTACTGTAACATCTTTGTCACGCTGGATGTGATGATGTGCACGGCCAGTATTCTCAACCTGTGTGCTATCAGCATTGACAGGTGAGTGTGTGGGGTGCCTTTTTACCACATGCATTGTGTATGACTGCAAACGTTTCCATAACATTTCCAGAGTGAATTTTATCTTCACAGGATTTCCATATTTCCAGGTTGTCTTCTTCATTCACCTCACCTCATAGATATTTCAAAGCGGGCTGCTGCAAGAAAGCAATATTTCCCAGGTTGTTCATATCTTCTTGAGGTGTATTCATGGGTCCATATATGTATGGCACACAAATGACGTGCAGGTTGCATGCACACTTGGTTTTGGTTTCACAATTAATTTCTGTGGCTTTGTTTGGAGTAATCAGGGATTTGTTTTCTGTTTGATTTTAAACCTTTACTGTAATGTAGATGTGCATTGCATATTTACATTATTTATTTGCTTAGTTTACTTTTGTGACACAGTTAATATTTAATCTCTCTCTCGGGTCTTTGAACTTAGAAGCCACAGACATGAAGAGTTCAACTGCATCCAGTAGAATGAATAAAGTTTCAAATTAGAGGCGCATATATGAATTTATATTTACAGCTCATGGAGGAACCAGTTAGAAAGAGGAAGATGAATGCTTTTAGAAGATTGTATGACATTTTATGCTCCATTTGTCCCAGGTTCACTGTGTCCCTTTCAATAATTTACATCTGCATTATTAGTTAAAGTCTTTTTATTGAAAGAAAAGAAGAGAAATAATAGTAATTTTAGCATCTTATATTTGCCCAAAAGATATAATTTGTGTTTTAAGATTCATCATGAGCAAAATTAGTTATCAGCACTATAGCTGAGGGTTGCTGCAGCAACAGAAAGCAGCAGAAAGAACAAAAGTTTTTATGTTTTCTTAGAAGATTGGAGGAACCTTAATCTTGAATGTCAACTAATATTTTAGCCTTGTAAGGAACTAACAAAAAAAAAAGTCTAAGAAGATAACTTTTGACAAAGTGAAGACATGTCCGAGTAGATGCAGTATTGCTGGAAGCAACATTACCATTCACTTCCACATGGATGCATCATCCATCCATCATCTGTGGCAGGGGTGGGGAATCCTGGTCCTTGAGGGCTGCAGTCCTGCAGGTTACATGTTTGCTTGCTCCAAGACACCTGATTCAGGTTCTGCACAATGACTCAGTAAAGTCATTATTACGGGTTATGGAGCTAATCCTAACAGCTACTAAGCAATAGGCAGGGTATAGCCTGGACAGGTTACAGTCCACTGCAGGGCTGAATAGTAATAATAAATTACAAATAATTTCATTCTATTTACGCTTTTATTCATCCTTTCTCTGCGTTTAACCCATCCATGTTGCACTAGGAGCAGTGGGCTACCATGTTACAGCACTTGGGGGAGCAGTTTGAGGTAAAGGGCTTTGCTTCGGGGCTCTGAGCGGTTCACCTTTGTTGCCAGTCCAAGTGAACCACTAGGATGTATGTAAAGACCAAAAAAAGAGCAAATTTATCCAAAGTTTAAACCCTGGAACCTTCCTTTTTCTGCACCACCTGCAGCCCCTCTATGCAGTATAATTTATCCCCCTCTTCCAAGAAATCACTCTGGTTTAAACATAAATGTCTCAAGGGCAATACCCTGCAGGGTTTAGATGCTTTATTTGACTCATATTAATAGGTCATTGACAGGCTTGTACGGAACTTGTGAACAAGCTATAGAGTAAATCCATTCAATTTCAATCAGGTGAGTTGATGCAGAAAAATGTCTACAATGGTTTTTTAGATGTGAAACCCAGTTTAGGAACCCTGAATCATTCAGAATCATGCTCTTAATAATTATTAAGGCCAGAAGCTCTTTTATTCCTATTTCCTTTTTAAATGCATTCAAGTATCGTTTTGAAGCATTCAGATGAGGGTTTTTTTAGGGATTAAAAACTGGTTGGGTGTGCCTTAAAGGTGCTATAAGTAGATCATTCTGCCCATTTTTGAACCATGAGTTAACAGTTTAGTTTGTACGGAAGAGGATTAGGGCCACTAGAAGAAAAAAAAAAAGAATTCTGAGAAAAAAGTCAGAATTCTGACTTTAATCTCAGAATTCTGAGAAAAAAGTCAGAATTCTGAGAAAAAAGTCAGAATTCTGAGATTAAAGTCAGAATTCTGACTTTTTTCTCAGAATTCTTTTTTTTTTTTTTTCTAGTGGCCCTAATCCTCTTCCGTAAGTTTGAAATGTAAGTCCCCGCCCCTAACTGTTTTTCAAAGTGAGAAACGCTTAATCTCCCTTAAATTGGATTTATACTCACATGGCGTCTGCGTCCAGTCAGGTCTGCGTAGCTGACGCAGAGGCAGTGTGTGCTTTTCCCGAGCGTAGGGTTACGGCGTCATGCTGCAGTTTCTTCTCCAGATCTGCAGGCAACAACAGGGCTTTTATTGACCAGGAAACTCCACAGATCAGAGGTTTTGTCACCCCGATGGGTCGCTTCAACTCCACATGTATTTCCTCTTTTAGAAAAACAGTAGCGGCCGACATGCATTCATTCATTCATCTTCAAAACCCAAAGATCTGGAGGCACATAACCCCACTGACCAATCACCAGTGAGCTCTTCTGCGTCTCTGCGTTAGCGTAGCCGGGATGCACGTCGGGTCTGAAGAGGTGCGCTTCAGGCCTCTGTGGACCTTGGCAGAGTCTATGTGGAGCGTACGGCGATTACGCAGATGCAGAGGATACACGAGTATAAATTCAGCTTTACACTCTCCTCCCACTTGACATGCATGAAATAACATTCACATCTCTTGTGCCAAGCAGCAACCTCCAGTGTCCAACTGTGAAGCCACCCAGAAGTCTGAAAAATTGTAGTTCACTCTTCATCAGTGAGTAGGGTTGCCACCTTTTGGAAAAAAAAATAAGGGACACCCACGACACGTGCTTTTAGGAAAGAGGTGATCAATAAAACAGTTGGTCACACTTGAAATGCTTGCAATGAACATATTTTTATGCAACATTGTTGCATAGACAGTGCTGTTATTTAGGCTACATACGTTGTAATTACATCCATATCTATTTAAAATACAGTGAGGAAAATATATAACAAAGTGCATCATGCACAAAACTTAAATAGTGCATTATCAATAAAACCTAGTTAATGCACATATCACATGGCAGCACCAGCACCCAAAGGAGATCTGTTTGTGTGGAGTTTGCAACAATTAACTTTTAAAATATATATCTTAGGTAACTTAGACTGGGATGACACGTTAATATAACTGAACAGTTTTTTCCCCTGCCTCTTATTACTTGAAAGAAAGTCAGGTCATCCAGACAGTTAAACCACACGAACAAAAGAATTTATGTAGTGATAACTGAACACTGTATTCCTCAAAATAAACATTTTGACACAGAATATACAGAAAGCTACACATTTTTTTTATATAATAATAATAATCTTGTAACAATATTCATTTAGCTATCAACTGTTAATTCATTAGTATGATTTTTTGTTTAAATAAACATAAATTTATATTAGCTACTGCTACTATTGGATGCTGTATATATTAAATAAATGATCATTTATTCAACTTTAAAAACTCAACACCTTAAACAACACCTTCAACTAACCAAACCTCAGGTCTCCTAAAGTAGGCTCTGTCCACGCTCTGACATCTGGCAAAAACACAACCAGATAAAAACTGATAGCCTACTGAACGGGATGTGATGTCATGACTGATTCAGTCAGGAGATGATGAGGGGATGAAAATGGGACCACACACGTTTAGGTCGTGTTCACAGTTCTCACGTGCCTGCTGTGTTACTTTCATGATGTATGATGATGTCTGATGTGACGGTCCACCTTGTACCACAGAAAACACTCGCCGATATATTAAACAGTTCACCTCATCATGTCCACTGACACTGTCCAGCCAAGGACGGTCCTGTTCCCACTCAGGTATTATCTTTAGCAAGCGTTTTTGCTTTTGAGAACATGCTGGAGTATCAGCTGTGGACATTTTAAAAGATGCGGGTGCAGTGAGAAGCGCGCGTGTCAGCAGCACACTCAGGCGCGCAGCCAGCCAGGTACAGACACACCTGACTGGAGGATCCTGCGTAGATCCCGCTGTTTCTTTGCTGGCTTTACAAATTTCTTGTTTTATTTTGCTCATTATTGTTAAATTTAATGTTTATGTATGTGTGAAAGACGTGTATTGAACGTTTATAGAAATACGGGACAAATGGCATCCCGTTTAACTGCCAATTAAAGGACGATTCCGTATTTTACGTGATGGGTGGCAACCCTATTGGCGAGGAGCTGGCTGCAAAACAGAGCAAATCCCCATAGACTCCCATGTTTAAAAGGCCAACTTCACAGCAGAAATAAACGTGTTCACAGCCTGGTTAAAAAAAAAATCATTTTAGGTTTAATAGGTCAAGTTTATCTTCATGTCAACCGCGAGGGGAGTGAATTTTTTTTATAACTCATCCATTTAGATGTTGTTTAACCTTGAAATTACTCATAATTAAGGGCGTGTCCTTTTGACTGACAGGCAGAAGACCAGATGCCAGCCTACTGGCTGGTGGCTACTGGTTCGCTCCTTGTTTACTGTCAGGAAGGCCTCAGTCTGTAGCAGAGTAGCATAACGGTGGTTTTTAGCCAGCTACAGTAACAGCAAGTCTAAGCAGGCCTTACCTTTAGCCCACCAGTAAGGGGGGCTAATCTTCATTGGCTTCTGTTTCAAGTTAGCTTAGTTAGCATTTAGCCCAGAGTACATTTGCTGTCAATCATTTGCTCCGAGGCTCAAGTGTATCTATCTGCGGCTTGCAACCCAGTGGGCGTGTCATATAGTGGGCGTGTCCTACAGTGGGCGTGTCACATTGTGGGTGGATCTGGTTAGGTTTAGGGTAAGGGCCAGGGGTAGGGCTACATTTTACCTTGCTCTCATTGGCCTGGTGGGCGTGTCGTCGAGTAACGTCACTCTACGACACGCCCCTGTCTTGCGAGCCGCAGATAGACCCTTCTCCCGAGGCTGCCCATTTTTGTATTATCTGGAATGACAACACATGCAACGCAGCAAAGATGGCAACGGTGGGAACGCCCAACTGGCTTCACTTTTAGCTCTTCAGAATCATACAGGTGATGTAACAGAAGGTTTATCCCTCTTTTTAACGGTCTATGACTTGTGCACAAGGAAACTTCAGAGAAAAACTTGCATCTTCCAAAGAATTACTGTTTTGAAGTAAATGGCTGCGCATCAGCTTAACTACATTTTCTGCCACTTAAATCCCCAGTGCAAATGATAGCAAAATAAGCCATTTCTTTCATAAAATGTTAGTTTACCGTAACTACAGTTATGTACACAGATGCACACTTATGATGTATGATGATGTTTTACATTACAACATCCCAACCCATTAAAGTATCTGACCAGCCACTACGATTAAATGGGATGATGTGATATAAAACTGTTTGTGTTTCTTCTTTTATATATAGTTTGCGCACTAAATCCTGATGTTAGCTTGGACTTGGTCACGTTACAGTACAAATATCATTATGTGTTATATACGGTACAGGGATGCTGTTGAAGCAGCAGAAGTAGTGCTAGCAAGCCAAGGACATAGAAAATGTTACTCAGAAGAAAGTGATTTAAAAGATACCTGTCTAAGAGGATACAACAAGACAGTCCTCATTTAGTCAGAGGCAGTCCCGCAGCTCTCGACCTACAAAGATTTGCTAGAGCTTTGTTCCTTCTTTAGTCATTCTTACACTCCAAGCCTCTCTTCTGTCCCTCAGTTTTTATCCATGTAGGCTGTGTATATGGTGACAGTCAGTGGAGGTATCCTTACTTTCTCTACGGTGGTCGCCATACTGTTCTGTTTACAAGATCTGCCATGCGTGCACTCCAGGGGAGACGGCATTGTTGCTACAGCAACTTCCTTGTTCAGAAATTGGCTAAGAAAAACCGCAATGGCAAAGTTAGAAGCCTAAACTACAAGGGCTGGACTACATGTAATCAATAAGTTATTTTTCTAAATCAAATGACCTCTTTTACCACATAACATACTGTCTAAAAACCATTTTTTCTTAAAGAGATTAAAATAAAATCAAGTATAGTGCCTTTAAAAACAGATTTTAGCTTCAGTAATGCTCTTCAATGTCACCTTTTTTGTATAGCACATTTAAAAAACAGACATGTCTGAACAAAATGCTTCGCAGAATAAATCAACATTGAAATGAGAATTGATCAAACATTTGTAAACAGCAAAGACAACAACAATAAAATCTGTTTGACAGATAAATTTGCTCAGCTGAAAAGGAAGGCAAAGAAAAAGAGATGGGTCTTTAGTGATGATTTGAATTGCTCAAAGATTGTTGCTTTAAACAAGACTGACAAAGCTGAACATTATTGTTTGGCTGTTCTGAATCATACTAATTGCTTTCATACTGTTATTTTCAGGCCCACTGTTGACTTATATGTTTACATATTTATAACAAGAGAAAAAAAAAACCTTTAAAACCCAGTTAAACAGAATGTCACTTTCCCAGCATCAGATGGCAAAGAGATCTAACCTTCTTAATCTGGGAACTTTCAGAGTACGCCATTAAAATGAGAACAGATCCTTTGCTTAAACTTACAAATATAATTGAAACTGGAATTAATCAAAGTTAATTAATGCGGAGTGAAGCTTGCTTTAAGGGGAAGGTGATTCCTTTTGTGAGATTAAGATCAGAAGATCACAGTCAGCATCTCACACTGGCAGCAGGTTGCAGGTTGGGCAGCTAAGGGTGTAACATATTCATCTACTACACATCGACACACGATCAGCAGTCAAATTGAAAATAGTCAAATGTTGCCTTCCTCTCGCCGACCAAATTCCTCATTTCTATTTGATGAGGAAAATGGTGACATCCCAGGATGTGGTGTGTATTTTATTTACTCTTTTTTTTTTTTTTTAATAAAAAGGCTCTTCAAAACATTTTGTATTAAGTTCATAATATCTTGGATCCTCTGGAACAAGATGAATTCATAAGATGGGATGTTCTGGCATCAAACTCAGGATGATATGAATGGAAGTGGTTGTGTTAAAGATGTGATATTGTCTCATACTGGTCGCTGACCTCTGAATCAAACTGAGTCAAAATCATATGGCAGAATTTGTGATATTGGTAGACATTGAACAGTTAGATCTGATCATATTGTGATCAAATCATATCATATGATCATATCGTGATCAGACTTGGAATTTTCAGCCCTTGCTGAAAGCTACAGATTGGTTTGAGGTGTGATGATACTCCACAGCTCTGAAATACAGTGATGTCAATGCTGCTAGTACATCAGGTTGAGTACCGGTATGTCTTTACTGACAAAATGTGCATCATATAGCACCGAGAGCTTTTCTCAACGGGCTGTATGGATCTGATTGATTAAAAGGTTAAAACAATGCAGCAAACTTTTTAAAGTAAAAAGCACCGTACCAGATGTATGCAGCAAAACGAGTCGTGTCTGACTGTCAGAGAAGTCTAAGCCTTGATTCATACCTCAAAACACCATTCTTTCATGAACATGCAGTCAAAAAGGTTCTAACTTCTTATTCTTTCCTAAAAATGAATTCAGCTGAAGGTTGTCTCAGGATTAAGACAAACTTGATCTTTTTGCCAGATTTTTCTCTCCCAGCCTTCTAAACTATCTGACAGCTACAACTTTACAACCTAATTTTAATACATCACATTGACACTTTTTAACTGACAGACAATTTGCTTTTAGCACCTTTAGTTCTTTGTTCCGTATTGTGAGATGTGTGCTGTCTAAAAAACAGCTCATTTGCACCTGTGCTGTGCAGTTTCTCAGAGCCCTGCAGTTTTCTGTGATTGATTTTCACACAAGTCAACAAGCCTCTTACAGCATCACACGTTTGTGAGCTTCTAATTGAATAAAAGCACCAGCAACTTTCTTTGTTGCTGATAGTGTGTAGGATTCCTGCTGTACCTTCTTGACAGCGTTGTTTATTAAGTCTATAGTAATGTCTAGGATCCTCTGGAACAGAATAAATGCACAAGACAGGAGGTTTGTCAAACTCAAGATTAATTATATCTATGAAAGCACAGGAGAGGATGCAAACCTGACGAGCCTTGCTCTCATCCTGTACTTCAAGTGTAGCTTAAAGCAGCGCAGCATTAATAAGCAATGTACATTTAGGATTGATGCCTGTTTGACTTTCATTTTAATTCTGTGTTTTCCCCAGATTTAAGACAGTGTTTATTCTGGCTCTGAACAATGTTATATCTCATCCACTTTTGGTTGAGAACCACCGTAATTGCTTCTTCCTCAGAGCTGTGTCTGAACCCAGGCTTAATGTATTATACACTCTTGGCATATATTGTGCTGATTAACTTTTAAATCAAAGCTCTTCTCGGGTTATTGCTGAATACCCAAATTGTTTCTAAACAGAAATGCCTGGTGTGCCTCTCCATTGTTGGTGCTTATATCATCCGCTTTGTCTCTCAGCAGTGTATTTCTTGGCATCCCCAAAGCCCAGCATTTTTCACTTTTTCCCTCCTAATTGTTCTCATTAACAGCCCTGCATCAGCATTTTTCTGCTCCTTTAAATGTCATCATTTATATGTGTTGTCTGCTTGTATTTTCAGTGCTGGCCAGACTCTAATGTTTGTGTGTGCGCAGGTACACAGCTGTAGTGATGCCTGTCTTGTACAACACCACCCACCGCTCGAGGAAGAGAGTTTTTGCCATGATTGCCACAGTGTGGGTCCTAGCCTTCGCCGTCTCCTGCCCCCTGCTGTTTGGCTTTAACACCACAGGTCAGGTCAACATCAGCATTTTAACTTTGTCCTCCCATCCAGATGTGTCCTGGTGAAATTGTGCATGCAGAATGAATGCATTAATTCACTCAAAAATACAGAATGCACAGCATGAAAGCAGCATGTCAGGATCTCAAGTCAGTGTGCTTGTCATTTAGGGTGGCAGGGGACATGAAGCGTAACCTCAAATGGGATTTAAAGATGCATGCAGCCTGGAAAAATATTCTGTTCTCTGTGGCAATGTCTTGAGCTTTGTCAAGTTTGAGAACAGAATCACTGACAGTGGTGTTGGTGTGTGTGTGTGCGTGTGCGTGTGTGTGTGTGTGTTTTCCGGGCAGGCTGTGGTTTAATGCAGTGTTTGTCATATTAACTAAAACTCGATTATACATAAGTGGCTGAGACAAACTTTTCAGCTTCTACACTCAAATGAAGGCCAACACCATTCAACAGCATATTTCACTTGATGAAAAAGAAAAATCCATTGGCCCAACTGTTTCAAATTCAACATTACTGGCCAAAATATCTTGGTAAGAATACGTTTCAGCACCATTATAGTCAATACAGGATAGTCTAAACAGAACGAATTTCAGCTATCTAAAGTTGTAAACCAGGACATGTGAGTCTGGGGCTTGTTGGGGTTCAGTTTTTAAATATTTCTATGCAACCTGTTGTGGAAAATAAGATATTACCAAGAGCCATAATGAATATCGCTTGCAAGCAGAAAGCGTCACACAGAGAGCGAGACCTACATCTGAGGCATCCGATGTCCCCCATTCAGGCTCTAACCCTGAACGGGGGAAAGCTTGTTTTTAAACAGAGATAGTTCAGACAGCTGGCACCTGAAGATAAACCCTTCAAGATACTCCCTTACGCTGACATGTGGAGACACAGAATTATACTTTGTCATATAAGAGAAAGATTATTGACACCAGTAGGGATGAGCGATATGGATCAAATATCACATCACGATATATTTATTTTAGATGACGATATACAATTTATACCAGTATTTTTACCCTAATTTGTCTGAAAGTTTCATTTCATATCAAACACCTTTTTTTTAGTATTGAAACATGTTTAGCGTAAAGGTATCGCTCCACTGCAGTGATGGAACTGACAAAACACTGGTTAGAAATGTTTGTTAAATTGAAATAATTCAAGATAGTTGGTTGGTTTTTTATGATTTCTTTGTAAAACTCTTGGGGAGGATTGTCTTCCAGACAGTTTAAATAATGGGGACGGGAAAAAAAATATTGATACACTGAAATATCACAATATTTTCATATGCCGATACCATATCTATAATTGAAAATGCGGTATCGATCTATTTTACTAATGAAATCTCATGAGATATTACCGTTTTGTTATGAAATCTTGAGGTAATTCGTGAAATCTCATGGGATTTCATAACGAAACGATATCTTGCGAGATTTCATTAGTAAAATAGATCGACATCACATTTTTAAATAGAGATATGGTATCGGCATATGAAAGTGTCGCGATATTCCATATCTTCATGTGTAGCAATTTTTTTCCCACCCTCATTGAATAATCAGGTGACCCCTTTGTTGTCAGTCAAGGTGCAGCCAGGTCATTACAATTAAATAAAGCAAAAAAATGTGCACAACTAATACCGCGATATAATGATATGTGTAAATATTATATCTCTCTCATGTAAATATCATATCGAGATATCATATCAGTACATTGCACAGCCCTACACACCAGTGACACTTAAGAATATGACATTTGTTTCATAAACCTTAAAACCATCTGCTTTGTATTGTGTTTGCATCCCACAGACCAGAGAGCAATGCTACCATTTTACATGATGACTCATCTGAAGATTTCCTCATGAGCTCCCACCTCTTCTCAATATGAAACTAATGAGAAACATACAAATTTTATAAGGCCACATTTTATGTCAAACAGTGATCTTTTCCTAAGTTTAAGCTTTATTACTGATGCCAACTCACACCACAGATTCGGAGAAAAATCATTTGAAAAAAACAAAACTTGAGGCAAAAGGTGAAAACTGCAGCTTTGTACTGAAATAAAACTCATGACTCTCCAACAATAGTCTATTGAAGCACAACTCCAATACACTTCCCGTTTATTTTTCTGCTCTGTAAGACATGTAAATATGTTTACAGCTTTGAGAGACAAAATAGAAACTTTAAAACTTGATGTATTTAATGATCTATACATATACAGCTTTGTTCTTTTTTCATTTTTTGTGTTTTATATATCTTATTCTGATTTTTTACATGTCCTAATTTACTTTACTTAATTTGCTTTGGACACCTTCATATCATTTAGCACTTTACTTTTACTTCAATGTCACATTCCTGCCTGTAAATATTCTGTCTATTGGTTGATTGGTTCCTGTAGAAGAGAAAACAGTAGGGTATAATTTATTTATTTGCTTGTTTATAGTACAAGTTGTGTGTATTACATTGTGACTAAATGAGGATACTGAGAAAGTATGTCATTTAGGCTCTTTGATGATGCTTGAATGTCTGTATTGTATTTCTTGGATCATGCATGAGGAATTATTTCCTTTGGAAAAAAAAGTGTAAACAAGAAAAATCCTCAGCTTGGCAATGAAATGAAACATGACAAGTAGCTATTTTGATTACAAAAGCCGACAGAGGAGATGCATGACTACACACCCACAATTAAGAGCATTAGTTAAACACAATGTAGAGCTGCTTAGCCAAATTCAAGCGTTTGGCTGAGCCCTCTTACAATCAACATAAAACAATGCCTGTTGATTGCAGGAACTGTGCCTCTTCATCCATTCGTAACCACATATTAGGAAGCTGGACTAGCGGGTTCAGATCGAGTCCAAAATACCTTTTTCTTTCTTTGAAAGCATTGAGTTGAAAAGCAGAAGCCTGGCAGGACAAATGCAGTTTAATTAGCAAATCAAATGGCTAATAATACGACGAGAAGGTGGCAACTGTTTGGACACCAGCCATGTAAAAAGCTCTGGCTGGCTTTCCTCTTTTTCTTGTCTTTTTTTAGTGGATTGAGGTGTGGGGCATTGATCCAAAGAGAGCAAACCATCTTGCTGTACTTGGACCACAAACATTCATTTTGCATTTCACAGCTGAGGTCAAAATCTGTCAGTTTACCATTAACTTCAATTTACAGCTTTATTAGTCTAACGAGGTGATATTTATCTCTGGAATTTAAACTTGATTTAATCGGTACATATGATCTCTTATCTTAATTTAACATAGCAAATCAATCGTACCTCCAGCTCACAGCCATCCCTCTGCAGTGCAGGTGTGCAGTTCAGTGTGAATGCACAGTATGGAGGAGGAAAATTTCACGACAGACAGTATTCTCCAGTATCAGAGGTCAGCTGTGAACAGCACCCTCTGAGTCCTGTGAAGGAATCCCGTGATCTTGATATTTTGCACACTGATATTTTCTCTTTACCTGCAGACGACCCCATGGTGTGCTCCATCTCCAACCCTGACTTTGTGATCTATTCCTCTGTGGTTTCATTCTACCTGCCATTTATTGTCACTCTGCTCGTCTACATCCGCATCTACGTCTTCCTGAGAATGAGACGGAAGAGGATTGCTTTTGGACAGGCCAGTGGAAAAGTACAGCCAGGTTCCACCCAGCCATCTGTGGTAAGGCTGTTATCTGAATTCTGTTATTTTTGTTTTTCCTCTCTTTGGTCATAATTTCATTACTATTACTGAACTAAAGCAGTGGGATATAATGAGATACCTTTTATAAAGTATTTATAATTCATCATTTTAGCAATGCTTTGTGAATAATTCATAAATAATTTATATAGAACAACTTGTGGCAACTTAGCTTTCTCCTTTAAGACATTTTCTTTATATTTGAGCTCTCTGGCTCTTCAAGGAGCCTTGAATTTGACTTCTGACATTGTCAAAAGGAGCTGCAAGGCATCCAACCAAATTAATCTATAAATAACTTATCAACACTCATTCAGGTCATTATAATTTAATCTTTATGGAGAACCACCAGTGAATTTTTAAGTAATGCAACATTTTATTAATGACTATTTAAAATTTCTGACTTCAGACAAGATGTTTATCTTTGATTATGACTTCATAGGATTTTTACCCCCTGAGTCTCTGGCTGTGTTTTCTGTTTAATATCGACTTAACATTTACAACTCCAGACTAGTTGGATGTTGAAATATGATTTATTTATTAACAATTTGGTAATCCATGACTTGTGAGACTAAATAGTTATGGATTTATGGTCTCTTAGAAACTCCTTTATGTCCATGTTTATTCCTATGTTTTCTGACAGGAACTTTAAATTTCTTTGTCAGCTGCAGTTTCTCTGTCATTTACATTTACCCAGAGTATTACATTAGTAATAACTGGCTAATTAAATCCACCTTTTAGTCAGATTTCCTCTGTTGATCCCACAATATCCACAAGTAAAACCTACCCTCACGCCTCATAGCTGGTACTATTGTGGAAAATGTAAGTGGAGACAGAAAGATAAACTGCAAGCTGCTTTGCAAATCTATCAGGATTTTCAGAAATCACTTTTAGATGAAAGGGTTTCTGTAATATGAAATTATCAGGGTAATAAGAGACAAAAGCTGTGTCATTTTTGCATGAGGCGGCTCATTAAGTGCTGAATGTTTGGACGAGCAGATGTCCGGGATGAAATGTAAGTGTACAGTACATCTCCGTTCGTAAGCAGCGGACACGCCTGTCAGTACAACTGAAGCTTGTCTTAATTAAAATGGCTCATCAAGTTAAAAATAGTAAGTTTAATCAAGATGGGTGCTTTCTCTGATGGCCTTTTGTCTTGGAGTTCATTCACACTGGACTATGCAAACTGATCAGGCATAACATTTGAAATACTGACAGGTGAACTGAATAATATTGATTATCTTGTTCCAGTGGTATTGGGTGTGATATATTAGGCAGTGAAGGAACAGTCACTGACAAAAACCGTTATATTTTCTGGGGAAGATAAAGATGTGAACGGTAACTGAGAGGGGTTCCAGTTATAAAATATTTTAAATGTGCAAAAGGGGTCCAAACAAAGGAAAATAAGTGAGTCAGCAACAGGGTTTTTAATAATTCATGTCATCCAGTCCCACAGAATATCTACTGTAGAGTAAGTTGGCTCATATTATAATGTTAGCCACAGAAAATAAGCATTAGAGGAAAGGACATATCAGCTTGCTGACTGCAGACCAGTCAGAGTGGCAATGCTGATTCTGTCTAATGAAAAAAGTTCTCACAAAGGAATCATCAATGTTTGTGATGGGCCATGGCTCAATAAAGGAAGAAAAGCCTGTTTTCATCATGGGGACAGTTGGGTGTATGTATCTGTCACCTGTGGAGTAAATCCCTCAAGTCATCTGGGTCAAGTCTACTTTCTGTTCCCAGAGTCAGAACCAAACATGGAGAGGCAGTGTTAAGTTTTTAATGCTCCTCACATGTGGAGCAAACTCCCAGAAAACTTTAGGTCTGCTGAAACTCTCGGCAGTTTCAAATCAAGGTTAAAAACTTTATTTTGCCACACCTTTTATCAAAACTACTGCTAATTGTTTTATTTCATCTATTGCATTTTTTTTTCATTTCTTTTCTTTCTTTTTAAAGGCTGTTTTCATCTGCACAAACTGTAATGCTTTAATGTTTTATGGAAAGCACTTTGAATTGCCCTGTACATAAAATGTGCTATTCAAATAGAACTGCCTTTCCTAAATGGCAACAAGATGCATTGTAATGCTCTGGGCAAAGTTCTATAAGCAATCCTTATTTGGAATGAATCACTGACCTGTCTACAGATTGTTGAAGGCCATATACAAGCCAACAGCATGGGGTGGTACTGGCTCAGGTGGTAGAACAGGTCGTCCAGTGACTGAAAGATTGGCGGTCTCAAATCTCACTTTCCTGCTGTTGTTTTGTCTTGGGCAAGACACTTCACCCTCTTTGCCTCCAGTGTTAGCATCATTGGTGTATGAATGCCTTTGGTGATGGTCGGAGAGTCCGTTGGTATGCACCGGCTACCACATTTCTGTCAGTGTGCCCCAGGGCAGCTGTGGCTATACATGTAGCCTACCATCACTAAGAATGAATGAGGAGTGGATGAAGAATGTATCCAGTGTACACGCTTTTAGTGCCCAGTAGTAAAGTGCATAAAAATATATTACATTTTAATTACATTTTTTAAAAAGGTAGTGGTCTCTATCTCTAGAAAAATAGCCCGGGAATGGGTTCAGGAACGTGATAAGAAGTTAAAGTTGTTTATTCGAACCAATTCTAGAATTCAGTCCGATAGAAAACAGGGTCGATCCATGCGGCTACACTTTTACCTTGCAGGACTTGGTGGTTCCTGATCAATCAATCAATCAAATTTTATTTGTATAGCTCTTTACAATAACCAGAATGGTACTCAAAGTGCTTCACAATTAAGCCATAAAAAGTGCATAAATGCATAAAACGGAAAAATAAAAAAACAAGACAAGAAAAAGGAAGTGCCACAGCGCTGCAGGGTATTAAGAGCCTGTGGGAAACGCATAAAATCTGTTAAAAATAGACAGATAAATAAATAAAAACTTTACCTAAAAACTAACCTAGATGGAGTAAAATGCTAATCTAAAAAAGTGGGTCTTCAGCTTTGATTTAAAAAGGCCAAGATCTGTGGTGATGAGACCTTCACACTTTTTATACAGTCATTGACTGGACTGTAGGGATATTTTAAGAACATGAAGAAGACAGTATATGGCCATCCATCCATTTTCTTGCCACTTATTTGGGGTCCGGTCAAGAGGGCAGCAAACTAAGTAGGGAAGCCAGCACATCCGGGAGGATCCCAAGGCGTTCCTGGACCAACCAAGAGATTATTCCCTCCAGTGTGTCAAATGTGCCTTTTCCACTGCGCATTTTTGTAATCCTTCCACACGGCACAGCACGCTTTATTTGTGTTTCCTCTGGGAAAACCCATTACGAGCCATTACGATTTCCTGCATCCGTTTGAGAGCTAGCTCTAACCGTGCTGAACCTACTCAAAACGTGACGTACCTGACGGCTCTCCACTGATTGGTCAAAGGAAATTGTCGTCATACACACATACGTTTTTCGCCTCTTCTAAAAATATCTGGCACTGTTTTCGGTGACTACAAGCCACAGAGAAAACAACAACAGCACTAACACCTTGATATCATCCAGTGCCTCCATTGTTGTTTTTACTTTACTGACCACCGCGTGGCACTGCAGTGACGTCACAGCAGCCTCGACCACGCCTACTCCCACTTCCAGGTAGTAGACTACTACTTCTCCTGTGTGGAAACAAAAACTGTCCTGGTCGTCTTTAGCGTGTGGTGCTGAACTGTGCTGTACCGTGCCCTGTGCAGCTGCAGTGGAAAAGGCCCATTAAGTATTCCCCTTGGTCTCCTCGTGCCTGAAACACCTCACCAGGGAGGGATCCAAGCATCCTGACCAGATGCCCGAGCCATATCTTGCTCCTTTTGATGTGGAGGAGCAGCGACTCTACTCTGAGTTCCTCCTGGATGACTGAGCTTCTCACCCTATCTCTACTGTAATGGAGAGCCCGGCCACCGTGCGAAGGAAACTCATTTCGGCTACTTTTATTCACAATCTCGCTCTTTCAGTCACTACCCACAGCTCATGACCATGGGTGAGGGCAGGAATTTAGATCGACTGGTAAATCAAGAGCTTCACCTTTTGGTTCCGCTCTTCCTTCAACACAATAGATTGATGCAGAGTCCCCAATCACTGCAAACACTGCATCAATCTGCCTGTCAAGCTCCCGCTCCATCCATCTCTCACTCATGAACAAGATCCCAAGATACTTGAACTCCTCCACTTGGGGCAGGACCTCACACCTAACTCTCCCCCATCCTAGAACACCCAACAGAGTTGCTGCCTTTATGCAGCATCAGTTTAGCCCCCAGCTGCTGTCAGAGCTGAAGATGATTACCTCTGCTCCATAAACCAGACTGAAAATGAAACACAAAGCTGCCACTGGCTGATCCTACCTTGGTTTACGGTCAGATATTAAGTGTAGACAACGCACTGCAACATGTTGTCGACTCCTAGTGAGAGAACAGTTTGAGCTGTTAGTTAAAGTACTTAAAATGATAATTTAACTGTAGATCTGTTTAATTTTAGCCAGTGACCAACTGAATTACAATAAATGCGTTTTCTCCAGGCATTAATAGATTTAAAGTTTACAATATGTCTATTATTTGATTCAGTTGTCCAGCAAAATCCATGATCTATTCTTTTATTGGAGGGATTTTGTCTTATAGTGCAATTTTTGTTCTCAACAAGCTGTCAGTTCTTTGTTATCCATCATCACCCTGTTTGCCCCAGTTCCATCTATCATACAAAGGATAGCTTTATTTTTATAACCACAGGCAAGGAGACTTCAGGTCATGTGTCATCTGTATCTACTCTATTTTTGAGATACAGTGTACAAAAAAAGATAAAAACCCACTATTAATTAATGCAGTACAGCAATCTGGTCAGCTTTGGCCCGTCTAGAAGCTTTCTGTCTAATGCCACTGCATTCGTTGCGCTCCAATTTTCCCCTTCAATGCACATAAATTTACAGACAGGTCTTCTCTTTTAACACAGGGTTACAAATGCAGTAACTGGTTGTAGCTGGGATGTCAACCATGAGATCCCAAAGTGGAGGAGTTCAGGGTAAGAGAGTTGCAGTATAATGGAAAAGTGTTTTGAAATAACATAATAAAAGTCTAACTCAGTGAACTGGACAAAAATCCAACTTGAAGGAGTATTTTTCCTGTGTTTGAAAAGCACTCATCCTTATGTTTATAGTAAATTCTAATAGAATTTGCACTGTGTGTGGCTCAGGAGAGAAAGTGTCTAAAAATATAAGGGGCGTGAAATCTAATTTTCTTGATGTGTTTTCTTAACCTGATTTACATCATCTGGGTGCGTTCAACAAGTACACGCGGGGGCGTTCCCTTTCCTCACGCACTCCATCTGAGTAAGGCGACAGTTATAGGTGATTTCGTCTGGTTAGAGAATAGTAGGAGCCAATCACTAATCGCGGGTGGGACTTTTGAAGGATGGGCGGCGTTTTGGCCGGAGGTTTTCTTTGCACATTCGACAAAAGTCGTTCACAGACTGTACACCGCTCGTACTAGCTGTCGCCGCCGCCGCCATGTTGTTTGACTGAAGCTTTTTGAGCTTGATAACATGTTTTGATAACTCGATCCTCTATGCGTGGTGGCTCTGGTGTCGCTCTGAGTTGCGTCACGGGTTGCGTCATTCGGTTCAACGTGAGTGGCTGAAGTAGCGTGTCAGTCAAGATGACGGACAGATCTTCTATCCAATCACATGCAAGAGTTTTAGAAAAAAAAGACTAATTTGAAATGACATCGGGTTAACTCCCTCCCCCAGATGGTATTGCAAATACCAGGTGGCGGGAGTCAGGTTAGTGTTTTCTCTGGGTGAGGAACAATCTGTGATTATTTGAATCTTAATAGAAGTGTCCACTGAGATGAAATGAGATTGATTCATGAGTTTCAAGTAAACGAGACAAAAAGGTTCAGCCTGGAGTTATGGAGTTTGGGCTGGATAGAGGTGGAAGAGACATTTATCCGGAAGATATTTTTCATCCTGAACTTTTCTGTTTTCTTAGGAGACCTGCCTGCAAGAGGAGACTCCCAAGGCAAAGCAAGACTTATCTCCTATAAGGATTAAAGTGGTGGGTGATTTTTCAAAGTCGAGATTAAATACAACCCCAAGCATCTTGATTCTTATGTATTTATTTTGTTTTTGGCCCTGCACTTTTACTGACTACAGCACAACCTGACACCTGACTAACCTTCACATTGACTGTGCTGGCATATTGTGTCATGGTGGAATGCGTTTCATCTGGTGTTGTCTATGTACATGTTCAAGCAGTTTTTGATCTGCTCTGTGGTTGCAGCCCAGGGGTCTAAAAAGGAGCAGCAAATTGTGATTCTGAAGCATGGCTTGTTCCTTTACGTCACCTGGTCACTTGTCAGCAAAGCAAAGTCTGTGGATGATGCGCTGCAGCACCTGCATAATCCAAACTGCTCAACAGCAGAGCAAATATCAATCTGCAGTTTTTTCTGAGGAAAATTTCAAATCAGACAACTAAGAAGATAACAGGAAAATTTATGTTGGTGGCGGCACTGGAAATGGGATTCTTGCTGAGTTTGAACGACTGCATCCAGTAATACAGATAATATGCATCTCCTGACGGGTTCTGAAAGCTCATGCGGAGCTATGATTTAAAAACCAGGAGTGAAGGCACTTGCAGTCTATCTGAACAGCACTCATAGCATGAATCGCCCGTAACGTCCAATTTTCCAAGCCTTTTTCACCACTATGTTGATATTGTGGAGTAGCACTCAGCGGCTAATATTTTCCACATGTAGTTAAGGAGGATAAGCTAAAGGCAGTCTCTCAATAAATATGACTCTGCAGGGGAGGTTTGAAGGATTGAAGTATATGTAGCAATGAGGTGATTATTCAAATATCAAAGCTGTAGTGGTAAAGTGATTAACATAACACACACACAACACACGCTGAAAACACATTTTTGACACTTAATAATAGAAAATATTCACACATCAGCTGACCCAGAACAACATTTGAACTCATGTTTCAGAACATTATGTTCCTCTTTTGCAGCTAAATGCTCCATGTTTGCAGGATAGTTACTAATTTTGAGTTTGCCATTTGCCTTTTCATCTGCCAATGAAAAGAGCTGTTTTTGCTGATAAGTAGTTCAGCCTGTTGTGTCTGAAATGAACCAAAACCTTTTAAGTTTCACTTGAGCAAGTATTAGTTCTTTAGAGGGCCATCTATTTTCCTCAGAGCTATACATGTTGAAGCTGTTTCCTTCTTATATAATGAATGGGGTGCACTGTATGAGGAGGAAGAGGCAGGTGCAAAGGTAGATACGCAAATATGGTCCAGTCCAATCCCCAACCGCAAGCAGCTAAACCCCAGGTCCTTACTGAAGTCCTGGCAGCTAAGCAGAACACAGGCTGCTAGCACCTGCTGGTTCCTCACAGCACATGCAGGATATTTGTACAGCTCCACCCTACAAGTAACCAATCTGGAACAGACAAGCCGTTTGACCACATCTGACCACAGCTTACAGTGAGGCATATTGTTGTAGCTGTATGGAAGTAGTTATCTGTGAAAGGGGCTATACAATAGAACAGTTTTGGGACTGAACTATTTAATTGAGTAGCCCTTTGTGTTGAGTACCTTTACTGACAGTTAATCCCTCGTACCTTCAGCAGAGTGTGGAACCATCAAGTCCTTCCAAGCCCAGTCTGCTCTCAGGATGCCTGTGGCGCAAACGCCCAAAGACAGGACCTGTGGAGAACTCTGTGCAGCCCCCAGTGGATACGCAGAACTACTGCAGCATCAGCCACGCGTCCTGTGGCCGCACAGAGCTGGATCTGGAGCAGGAGCGAGGAGAGCAGGATCCAGAGAACATCAACCAGATGGAGCATCCCTCTGTCAGGATGAGCTGTGAGGTGAAGAATCTGTCAAACGGACGGACTCACACGTCACTTCGGCCAATGTCTCATTTGCACACCAATCAACGATTCAGAACCATGCACGCACGGGAGAAAAAAGCTACTCAGATGCTGGCTATTGTACTCGGTGAGTTCAGTGTCATAAGTGTCATAAACCAAAGGGGTTGAAAATGTAAATGTCACATAAGCACATAATAGAGATCATTTTACAGAAGCAATAAATGAACAAGTTGCTTTATCTGCCTCAACTGCATTAACACTTTACTATAAACCTTTTTTTGCCTTTTATACCTGCTCACTCTCTCATCTGGTCATAATGCCAACACTTCATCTGCCCGATGTGTGTGCATTAGCTGCACATCTTGCAGAGCTGCAATAAATCAAGCTGAAATGTTGGGGGAAAAAAAGGGTTGTCTTGTAGTGGGTTCACAGTGTGTGCCAGAACACACAGCGTAGCAGCTTCCCCATGCTCCAGTTGTCAGTTGGGGGACTTTAGGCCTGGTCTAGTTAACTCTTGTGCTGCATAGATTTTACTGGTAAAACTGAAAGCAAGGGAGTCTTTAGTTTTGATATCATACTAATGTCAGCTGCAGAAATTGTGCATACATGGAGGATGATCCTAGTCTAGCCAGTCTCCAACTTTTTTAAGCCACTTTGTCAGAGTTTCCTCACAATCCTCAGATCCCAGTTATGGGGCTTGAATTTGATGAGCTCTACATCTTCCGAGTTGCTAATGAATAACTTTTTTATCTTTATTCACAGGTAAGTCCCATTGAGCCACGCAGCCTTTTTTGCAAGGAAGACCTAATTACCTAACATACATGTCTTCAGTCTTAAGTACTTGAATACCTCTGGTGGTCCTGAGGTGCAAAACACAAGAATGCTTAAAGCCAAAAAGAGGTTACTAAAAGTTTGGAAAGTGGTCCTTATATGTTTAGATTTAGTTTATGGTTATTGATCAGCAGTCTTTAAGTTATAACTGTGCAAAGTGGTTTTTAGCATACACAAATTCTGATAATAATTAACATGACTTCTCTTTTTCTCTCTCCTTTCCCCCTCTTTGATCCATTTTTCCACATTTTTCACCCCCACAAATCTGAACTGTAAAAACATTTCCCTCGGTTTCACTCTAATATTTTTCCATCAACGATCTCATTTCCGTGCCCACCGCTTTGTCCTACTTACACCCTTAATTCCCTATTGTCCTTTTTCCATACCACTCTGCTGTCTGCTTGCTTCAGGGGTGTTTCTCATCTGCTGGCTGCCTTTTTTTGTGACTCACATTCTGAACACCCACTGCAGGACATGCTACGTGCCTCCTGAACTTTACAGTGCTTTCACCTGGCTGGGGTATGTAAACAGCGCCCTTAATCCCGTCATCTACACCACCTTCAACATCGAGTTCAGACGGGCCTTCATCAAGATCCTCAGCTGCTGAGTTGGAACACATTCAGGAGATTAAATGAGACACAGCCTTCATGCAATAACTCAGGAGTGGTGTATTTGGTAAACGGTGAACCCAGATGTACACCAGTTACGATCAAAAAAAAGCAAAACATTGGAAGCAGCAAGGTGAAGCTTGGAAATGGACCGACATTTTGGGTTGCAATAAATGCCAACAAGGATTTTTCTTCCTCTCTTTTTCCAGCAAAGACTGAAACTTTTCTGTCTCAGCAGTGCTGTGTTACTCCTCCAACAAGACTTTCATATTCATAATACTGATAGCACAAGGTGTGGACTTTCTTTTGGATATGTATCGTCTAGTGTATGCACTGCTCATTTCCAGTTCCTCAGTTCAGGACTTTCAGGTCGATATAAGGTTGGAAAGCTCTTTGGAGCACAAATGGAGTTTTAAGGCTGATAAATGGATGTGTGGGCCATTTCATTGTAAGGCCTTCTGCCGCTGCACTGTGTGGATTAACTGATGATACTCACATCCCCCAGCCCCCCTCCTTCATCACCATGACCTTCAGTTACTCACCAGCGCATGCACAAATCAAACATCACAACTGTGTATTTGAAATGTGCTGAAAGGCTCGCAACCCTGCCAAGACTTAATTTTTTTTTTTAAGATTGTATGTATATCATTGTGCAGACATTGTGCTCAATGTGGATTCATTAGAATTTAAAAAAAAATGTGAGATTTCAATGTGAAAACTTTCAGTGTTTCTTAAGGGAGCTGTGTTTATTGATAATCCCATCCATGATTTAGAGCCGGCTGCTCATGAAGAAGGTAAATGCTTTGTAATCTTAACAAATCCAGCAAGATTGTAAACTATTGGTGGGCAGGTCTGTCATGGACTGAGCATTATGTTGTAAATTAAAAGAAAAGATTAAAACTTTCCCAGGCTTCTGTTGGCATATCTGAATTCCGCATGCTGTTAAAGATGTCATGATATATATTGCACCTCTATCATTTTTTTTCTTTTTTCTTCAATGGAGATGATCACTGAAGACAATATAAAGAGTTTTATAAATAAACTAGATGAATCTGAAGGAGAAAGTGACACAAAGCATGATGTGAGCTGGGATGTACTGCATTAAGCCAAAAATAAGGGAAAGAAATGAACTAAAAGAGCAAGGATCAAAGATGACTGGGGGAGGAAGGGTAGGGAGATGGATTGTGGATAGTTGCAGGAGTGAAGAAAAGAGAGGGAGGGCTGATTCCTTTCAGCCTACATTTCAGGCTCCTTATTTCTCCAAGAGGCATAAACACCTGCTCCCCTGACACTTTGTGCCATTGCGTCGACTCAGCCTCGTTCCACTGAAAGTGCTTACAATGATGACGCACTTGTGTGTATCTGCGTGTGTGTATGTGTGCATGTGCATTTTTATTTTTGGATGCACGATGCGATGCGAGCGGAACATGCAGGTTGTGATCTTCCCAACGTAAACATCAATAATACATTGTGCTGATTTATGTTTTCTCCCCGTTAATGGAGTTTAAATTAATATATAATTCATAGCGAAAACTTAAATAGTTGCACATTTTCAGAGATGTATTTAGGATGGAATGCAAACTGAGGCAACAAATCCACAGTGAACAGATGAGTAATTTAAACTTCTGTTCTCGAATTGGATTTGAATTTTATCAAATATTTGAAGGTGTAAATACTGCACAGCTGTGTGTAATTCAGAGACTGTAATCATGATTATAATAATGAAAGCAATGAAAATAAATCTTAAAAATTCATTCAGCTTTTACTGTACTTGCAAATAAACCCAAAGCACCAATCCTGAAAGAGTGAAAAATTAATTAAGTCCAGAAACATGAACTGGCCAGAGGGGCATAACAGGTTCAGGTTCTGCATTTTTATTAGCAGTGATGCTAAAAATGTTTCATTTGTCCTTAAATGCTGCTGGAGGAAAGGTTACAGGGTCATAAAAGAGAGTTTACGCCTTTGGTATCATGTATGTGCTCATCCAATTTCATGGCAATCTGTTTTTACATTGAAATACGTCTTGTGTGTTGTCATTACATCCTCAGGGCAACTCAGCCTCATAGAGCATCTATGTCTAGTGTAAATCTTGACTTTGTAATCATGATACTTTAATTAAAACAAGTAGGTTTGACATTTTGTGTTGCTTTAAGGATTTTGAATAAAGAATAGGTGAATTCCTGCATGAGAATAAATCAATTCTGAAAATAAGATAAATGAAATTTTAGACCACTAAGTATTTGGTATAAAATTTTAGTTTTTCCCAGTTTGTGTCAGGCACACATGCTGATACACTCATCCACCACAATCAAATTCAGCCTTCAGTTCTGACAGTGTTCAAAGTCCTTTCTGCTGCACTCCTACTGGCTCTTGGAAAGGCCTCATGGTGCTGCGCCGTGGGGTGCTGGGGATCTGAAGTCTTTAATTTGAACCTCTGTGTGCTCTGAGCCGATGGTTGAAGCTACATACCATCTAATGTGAAAAGTTTTGTTAGATCTTTCTTTGTAGTCTAACTTTACCCCCCAAAAATTGCATTGCAGGGGTTGGGGTCGGAATGGAGATCTAAAGTTAAGTGATACTTATTAATAAATGAGTACTTTTCATGGTGACAAGAAAAAAAAAATGGATCAAAGAAAATTTGAACCTTGTGGTCAAGCAAATGTGTCAGACAACACCAACTTCTAATAAATTCTTCTATAAACTAAAAATAATTATTATTTGCAGGCTTTATTTATGAAACAAAAACTTAGCCAAAATGCATCAATTTAGGCAAAATTTGTCAGTTTTACTTTCTTTAAAATGTTATTAGCCTCATATTATTGAGAACTTTAGATCACTGCAACATCTTAACTGATTTTTCCACACAATACAGTAGCTGAAATTTACAGACCATTTAATACAGTAACAATCAAGGTTATAATAGTTTTGGATTTTTCGTTAGTTTCAGTTTTTATTTAGTTTTGACTTTTTGTTTTTCAATTCAGTTAGTTTTTGTTAGTTTCTTGAGCAGGTTTGCTAGTTTTTATTAGTTTTTATTTTGGGGAAAATGCTTAGTTTTAGTTTAGTTTTTATTAGTTTCAGTTTTAGTTTTAGTTTTTTTTTTTTGGAGGGGGGGGTGAATTATACAAATTTGTCTGGTGTGACATTCAAAATCATCAGAAAGTCAAACTGGTAAAGCAAAGTAAATAGATCAAATAGAAATAGATTTTATAGCAACCCAAAAGGCTTATGTATGAAACAAATTTACAGACTAAAACTAAGGATGTTTTGGCAATAATTTTAGTTAGTTTTCGTTAGTTTTGTAAAGACACAACGCAGTTTCAGTTATCGTTTTCTAAAAAAACTGCCATTTTTATTATTATTTCAATTATCAAAATGTCTTCAATTTTAGTTTTTGTTTTTTCGATAGTTTTAGTTACCTATAAGAACCTTGGTTACAGTACTGAACAGAGGGGTAACAGTTTTTTCTTAATGTTTTCATACTGACATCACCCCTAACATATGAGACCCCCGATCTTGTGATCAATTAGCTAAAATATGTGTTTGCATTGCAGTAAAGACATACAGTACAATGCAGCATCATCTTGAGTAAACAATTGTTTATTTTCTTTTTACAATTTCACAAACTTTCCTTTTTACATTAGATGGCCACTGTAATAATAAGTTCATTATTTCCCAAAACAAAGACCCTTGGTTTATTTAATCATTTATTTTTAAGGTCTCATTTACATGTCCTACCCTTTTTCCAGTCTGTGCCCCATGCATGACCCCTCCCCTTCATAATTTTTCCGACTTGCTCTTGCTTTGAGCAGATAAAGACAAAAGCTGGTTCATTCAACAGTAAACATGAATGCTGAACTGCTGAACAACATCTAAAGCTTGCTGATAGTGTCAAACCCCCCTTTTTTTCCTGAAAGAGTCATGTCTCTGCCTTGCCACTTGGATGTCGTCTTGGACTTCTGCCCGGACCTCTGGTTGTGACCCTTGCCTGCCTTGACCTTGCCCGTTTTGCCTGCTCAAGACCAGAGATTCTGTGCTTCTTCCTGCTTGTCTCTGATTCATCTCAACCCTTAAGACTTTACTTAAAGTTACCAGGTTCCTCATTCATTTCTTTGTAAAATAAACCTTAAAATATTTCCTGTTCAAATATTTCCATTTCTATCGGTATGTTTGCCATGCAACTGCATGCCTAGGAGATATACATGCCCTTTGGGGATAATACTAATTTTCTGATGGGCGTGTCTATACAAGCTCGAACAGATGCTTAATTTTCATCTGCATGCATTTGTGTGGCATACATGATAGAACAACAGATCTAAGTGAGTGAGGGGGTTCATGAGTGAAGGAGCCCATCCACGAATGAAAGGTAGAGGGAGGGTTTGACTTTACTGTGTAGTGATCTCAAGCCCAAAGGTCCCAGCAAAAGGATACACACATCTAACCAAATATACTTTGGGACACATACTGATTGATAAAGGCCACAATTGGATGTAAAACAGACGTCCCAAGGAGGAATTTTGCTCAGAGAAGGACCTTCTCTGAGTAACCACTAATTTACGGTCCTGAGAGCAACTCAGGAGAGGACCTGCATTTTGGTAAAACAAACAGTCCAATCGGTGAACTTTGAACCCATCCTCCAAACTTGGAGATACTCCTTCACAGTATTTACGACCTGCTATAAATTGGTTCCTTATAGCCAATTTTGGTTATGTGTTCTTAACATCCAAGAACTGTTTTATATAATCAGGAAAGTAAGCTCATGTTAATCTCATGATGAAGACTTTTCTTTTGATATGCAACATGACATACTTTGGTGATTAGAAACTAAATGTTTCTTCTCCAAATTCACATCACATGCATTCCAGGATTTGCTGCATAAAGGTGAAGAAAGAGACACTTTACCCAACTGCTGAAATCCACTTTTATGATAGAAATGGACTTCCTCATATCAAATGATGTCGAACACATGTATTTTCTTTACAGGAATCTTAAGGCATCAAGATTAATCCTGTTTTATCTGTTTAGCTGATTTGTTTATTCAATGTCTTTCTTTATTCATATAATTCAGATCTTTGCTTTATTTTATTTTATTGTGTTCATTTTATTCCATCATGTCTGAATAATTGATCCATTTTACACATGCCTCACTCAGAATTCACTGATGTTTATAACCATTAAGCTCAACTGATAATCAAATGATCATTTGAGATGTGTCTGACTATTGGATGAAACCTGACTCTGTCAGCTTCCCATTGGCTGACAAGCTGCAAGCCACATTCCACTGCCAGGCAGAGCGCGAGGCTCTGAACTGTGAGAATCAGAATTGGAGAGATTGGAAAGAGAACTAGATCTGATGAGAAGAAGAACGAACAAGGCAGAACTGAAGAAACTTGGAACAATGGGGAAAGAATGAGACGACACCTGCTCTGAACTCAGCAGAGTTCAGAACCACGGATCACTCGGAGGAGTGATGGAGAGAAGACGACTTTAACCCAAATCATCTTTACTATCAACCATCCTGTGACATCAGTCCTGAAGCTGCACGTCTCTGGGGAGACGGATGAGAGAGAGAGGACGAACCAGATCCACCACTGAGCTGACCGCCCGCAGAGAGCCGGACGAACTTCCAGGAGATCGGGAAGATTTTTGGGGGACATCCACCCGACAATCTTCCAAAGGATTTGAGGAACAGTCCAGCAGAACCAGGACGTGAGTGAAGCACCTCAGTCAGACGGAACCTCTGAGGAGAATCCTGATCATTTGCTATGAAATATGATCTGATGTCACAAGAAGTTGGTGATAGTGAATTAATCCAGACCTACAGTTTACCAGACCCAGATTAACTTTGTTTAGTTGGATTAAGAAATCCTTCCTTCTTTTTCTTTGAACATTTATTAATTAACTGAGGCTTAATTAATTTATGTTGCATCTTCATACCATCTCACATTTCTTTCACAAGATAACTTTTGGTTGATCATCATGCTCACATATTTCTTGTATATATCTTGTACATACATTATCTCATGTAGTTTGTAGACTAGTTAATAAATACTCCGTATTATCTTAACTAGTCGTTGTTTGTGGTTTTTCTGATGTATCATGAAAGGTCACTTCAAGCGAGAACTCATGAAAGCGTCCTGAGACTGATCACTTCATTAAATCAATCTAAGAGTTGATTTAAGACTTTAATGGTTTTCCTTGCTTCCATTACATATCAAATAAGTAAGGTGGTGCTCCGAGGCTGTATTAGTATTGATATTAATAGAAATATTAATATTAATATCATACATAGTGACGCTATATATATTGTGGTTGCCTAAGCTAAATCACAACATATTATGGTGCCCCGTGTGAGGCGTTTGAAAACTTTTCATGATACAAAGAAACCCACTGAACTGTTGCTGGTCAACATGTGTGAGCATTTCATGTTCCAAACTGGATGTGAAACATTTTAATGCACTTTAGAACAGAGGAAAGTGTGGACGCACACAAACTCTGGCAGAGTGGGGGACACATGCTCTCAGCGAGCTGCTGACCCAACCCCTTTGATTTATGACCTTTTCCCCACACAATAGAAGCTAAAGCTAAGCTATGCTTCTACTCCTACATGTTGCTACATGTTAAGTTGATTTTGCATGCATAAATAGTGCTTGAACGTTCATTTTTTTAAAGGCCTTCGTAGGCAACAGTGTTGCGTATTCCAACATTAGTTGACCTGCACTGAGTGTTAGATAATTTAGCTGCGTATTCCAGTAAATTAATCTGCACCAGACCCTCCGTTAGCTGGCTAAGATTAGCTACCTTGGTTTGCTAAGGCCGTGACCCCCACAGAGTGGAGACGGTTGGAGGTGCAATAAAAACCCACTGCAGCGTATTCCTGCAAGTGATTCATTTAAGCAGAAGTTGCTTGATCTTCTTCCCTAACAGACCCAAAGAGGTGAGCAAGTGGCAGATTTAAATCTGAGATTATTGGCTGTAAGAGCATTTAGAAGATTTTACTCGATTCACGCACTGGAGGAAAGTGCTGATGAACAGATCAAACAATTAAAAACGCTTTGATCTTTGAACAGTTGAAGAAATTGCTTGAGAAGTTTGACTTCCTAAACAATTTCATTTTGGAAGATTGTTTTCTGCTCTCTGAGTAAGAGAGTGTGTTAATCTTTGAGCATCTTGAACTTCTAAGAAAGTTTACAAGCTGCAGTACTTGTGTTCTGAGACAATCAGACAGATCTGAGTGTCGCTGAAGGAAGCCACTCTTACAACCACAGTTGTGTTAAACAACAAGGTTTCACCTGCCAAATTGGAAAATCCAATTCTGGAAATCCTTTTGAATCATGCTTGATTTCACTAAGAACACGTTACCTGTTTATGCAGGTAAAATCCTCAACACTGACCACAGCAACGTAAATCTGATCACGGATCAGAATCGACCCACAGATAAAAGTCTAACCAAAACCTTTGGTTGCTTATCTGTTGTTTTTCTGGCGCGTTTTAAACAAGTCCACCATGCAGTGGAGAATGCAGGAAGCAAATTTAAAGCGCAAGTCCAGAAATTTTCACAGCTGAAGGAAGAGAATACATCTCTCCAGCACAAGTTTGAAATTCTGGAAAAAGTAGTCAGTCAAAACCAGACTCGCATAACTGAACTAACAGATCAGTTTAATGAGACTAAGAAAGAGAATAATGAGCTTAAAGAGGAAAACAGGGAGCTTGAACAATCGCTCCAGAACTGCCAACAGGAACTGGCAGAAACTCAGACTGAGCTGAAGCAGCTAAACCAGATTCACGAGGAATAACAAAGCTCTCTTCAGGAAGCTCAGAATGAAATCCAGGACTTGAAACTGGAAATTTCTGTTTATGACAAACATCTCAATGATAAACAGTCACGAATCCAGCTGCTGCAAAGACAGCTAGCTGAAGCTAGAGATGAGCTGAGCTCAGCTTATCAAGACCAAGACCACTTATCAGAGGAACTGATAAGAGCCAGAAGAGAACTGTTTCAGTCTTCTGAGGCTGAACACAGACCAGGAAGTCAGAGCATCCTCTGTGATGACAGAGAGGATCTCCTCAGTAACAGGAAGTCTCATGAGAACTCTTCTTGTCCACATTTACCTCCTGTACCACATATTCTCCCTCCAGATCCTAAAACATCTCCAGATCCAGGTGGTACCTACCAGGCTGATGAGCCTGCAGGAGCCAGGACTCACCAGGCTCCCACAGATAAAGATCTTTTCAGAATTGCTCAGAATTTGCCAAAATTGGAAACCACATTTGGCAAATTAAATGACATCCGAACCTATCTGAATGACATCAGCTTCTACCTGCAAAGGTTCCCAAAGGCTTCTGTTAGTGACAAAATCTTCCTGATCAGACTAACAGCGAGCAATGATGTCAAGAAGTTCATTGAACGGCAGACAGATGTGGTCAGAAATGACTTTTCCCTCCTCTGTGAAGCTTTGGAGAGAGAGTTTTCTGAAGAAGCAACTCAATCAGGTTTGAGTTTGGCCTTGAACATAAAACAGGGCAGACAAGAACCACCGAGCCGGTTCTACCACAGACTCCTCAGAGCTTACTTTGGTTTGCGTAATGAGGAAAATATAGATGAAGAACAACACTTCAAAACAATTTTTCTCAATAACCTGCATCCTGCCACGAGCCGTCACTTAGGCATCATCGCAAATCCTTACAATGCTACAATCCGAGAGTTACGCACGTGGGCTGATTTAGGTTTTCAGAAACACCTGCAAACTAAACACCGCAAACTTGACCCTGTGCTGACTGCTGAGTCTTCTCCCACAGAGCTGGGTAAACAGACCTCTGATGCAGCCACTCACAGACCTAAGTCAAAGTCCCGTCAGTCCAGTAAGAAACAATCTTACTCACAAGTTGAACATTACGGTTGAAGAGCCTTAATCTCAGAGTTAAGTCTCAGCCAAGCAACCACAGTCTGTACCTGAATGAAAATTGAACAATTTTCTCCAGGTTTAAACCAAACTTTAAGCTTTCAAAGCTAAGTTTACCATCCAGACTTCTCCCACAGCTGACTTCACACACGTGATTTCAACAAGTGGGGGAATAATGAGCTAAAATTTACTGAATGTAACAGCAGAAGTTCGATTTCACATTGAATGTGCTCACATCCAGTTGCAAATTTAAGCTCTATTTACACATGGACCCATGCATGACCTAATAGAGGATATTAATCGTTATTATACTGTAGCGTAGTTAGAAATGAACACTTCTTTTCCTTTTTCTCTTTCTATGCTATGTTTTAAATTCTTAATCACCTGAGGCACTATTTTGATATTTCTTTTGTAGACTAAAACCTTTTAAAGTTTTTTTTAGTGCACATTTGTTTATCATTATTTTGATAATTCAGACTTTAACCTTTAATCCTGAATAGATGTTTAACTCTCATGTTACTTTAGGTGTACGAGTAGTGCATGCATATCCTTTTGTCGACTTTTATTTAGTTTTCTTATGAGTTAGTGAATCCATTTCTTGATGACATCAGTCATATGGAAAAGGCAAATTGAACCTGCAAGAATCATCGCTGCTCCCTCTGGACCACTTCATCTGTGATTACGATCTCCTTCTTAACTGAACATCGTAATCAAGTGGGGGAATATGTAGTGATCTCAAGCCCAAAGGTCCCAGCAAAAGGATACACACATCTAACCAAATATACTTTGGGACACATACTGATTGATAAAGGCCACAATTGGATGTAAAACAGACGTCCCAAGGAGGAATTTTGCTCAGAGAAGGACCTTCTCTGAGTAACCACTAATTTACGGTCCTGAGAGCAACTCAGGAGAGGACCTGCATTTTGGTAAAACAAACAGTCCAATCGGTGAACTTTGAACCCATCCTCCAAACTTGGAGATACTCCTTCACAGTATTTACGACCTGCTATAAATTGGTTCCTTATAGCCAATTTTGGTTATGTGTTCTTAACATCCAAGAACTGTTTTATATAATCAGGAAAGTAAGCTCATGTTAATCTCATGATGAAGACTTTTCTTTTGATATGCAACATGACATACTTTGGTGATTAGAAACTAAATGTTTCTTCTCCAAATTCACATCACATGCATTCCAGGATTTGCTGCATAAAGGTGAAGAAAGAGACACTTTACCCAACTGCTGAAATCCACTTTTATGATAGAAATGGACTTCCTCATATCAAATGATGTCGAACACATGTATTTTCTTTACAGGAATCTTAAGGCATCAAGATTAATCCTGTTTTATCTGTTTAGCTGATTTGTTTATTCAATGTCTTTCTTTATTCATATAATTCAGATCTTTGCTTTATTTTATTTTATTGTGTTCATTTTATTCCATCATGTCTGAATAATTGATCCATTTTACACATGCCTCACTCAGAATTCACTGATGTTTATAACCATTAAGCTCAACTGATAATCAAATGATCATTTGAGATGTGTCTGACTATTGGATGAAACCTGACTCTGTCAGCTTCCCATTGGCTGACAAGCTGCAAGCCACATTCCACTGCCAGGCAGAGCGCGAGGCTCTGAACTGTGAGAATCAGAATTGGAGAGATTGGAAAGAGAACTAGATCTGATGAGAAGAAGAACGAACAAGGCAGAACTGAAGAAACTTGGAACAATGGGGAAAGAATGAGACGACACCTGCTCTGAACTCAGCAGAGTTCAGAACCACGGATCACTCGGAGGAGTGATGGAGAGAAGACGACTTTAACCCAAATCATCTTTACTATCAACCATCCTGTGACATCAGTCCTGAAGCTGCACGTCTCTGGGGAGACGGATGAGAGAGAGAGGACGAACCAGATCCACCACTGAGCTGACCGCCCGCAGAGAGCCGGACGAACTTCCAGGAGATCGGGAAGATTTTTGGGGGACATCCACCCGACAATCTTCCAAAGGATTTGAGGAACAGTCCAGCAGAACCAGGACGTGAGTGAAGCACCTCAGTCAGACGGAACCTCTGAGGAGAATCCTGATCATTTGCTATGAAATATGATCTGATGTCACAAGAAGTTGGTGATAGTGAATTAATCCAGACCTACAGTTTACCAGACCCAGATTAACTTTGTTTAGTTGGATTAAGAAATCCTTCCTTCTTTTTCTTTGAACATTTATTAATTAACTGAGGCTTAATTAATTTATGTTGCATCTTCATACCATCTCACATTTCTTTCACAAGATAACTTTTGGTTGATCATCATGCTCACATATTTCTTGTATATATCTTGTACATACATTATCTCATGTAGTTTGTAGACTAGTTAATAAATACTCCGTATTATCTTAACTAGTCGTTGTTTGTGGTTTTTCTGATGTATCATGAAAGGTCACTTCAAGCGAGAACTCATGAAAGCGTCCTGAGACTGATCACTTCATTAAATCAATCTAAGAGTTGATTTAAGACTTTAATGGTTTTCCTTGCTTCCATTACATATCAAATAAGTAAGGTGGTGCTCCGAGGCTGTATTAGTATTGATATTAATAGAAATATTAATATTAATATCATACATAGTGACGCTATATATATTGTGGTTGCCTAAGCTAAATCACAACAACTGCTTATCATTTTCCACACAACACAGAAGAAGTTAATGATGAATGCAATGCAGCATTTGCATGTTTATCAGCGAGTCTCAGAAGGAAGAGTATGCTTGCTTGAGAGATGGCAGCTTAATTATTCTGGTGTGCATATTCTCTAACTTTTCACTCCTTTAGTGGCTGAAGGGAGAAAATACACAATATCAGTCAAATGTTTATACACACTTATGAATGGGTAGGTGTGTCCAAACATTTGACTGGCACTGTATAATAAAAGATCAAATTGATGTACCCCGTTCCTACACAAGTAGCAATTTTCCTGCTTTTTTCTCCTCTCTTAATGGATTTTAGAAGCTTTCTGGATATCTGTAGGTGGGAAAACATGTGGTGTGAAGGGCACTTGAAGCATTTAAGTGTCTAGTGGTGATGGATGTTGATTACAGTCAGAAGGGGCTACACGCCTCAAGTCTGCCACGGTCCTCTTTAACCCTTATTTTCATCCTCCCAACAGTGTGTCACCACTGTATGATAATCACCCCTGCTTCTGTTGTCTTTGCTGCCTTTACTAATAATTTGATGCTATTTTAAGACTGTAAGTTTATCAGCTTGGAAGGAACTAATAAGGTAGGAGCTGAGACACTGTTATCAGTGACTGAGTTGTATTTTTATGTAAAGTAATGTTATCATTTGGAGGCTCATCTATCATAGCAGGGAAAAGCTAGACATATTTGCTCTCTTGTTGAAAGATTATGTAATTCTCCTACTTCTACATGCATGAGCATACTGTTTAGTTTATAGCATATCTACTGTGAACCTCGCTGATGAAAATATTGCTTGTTTGTTTTATCTAAAGAAATTAAAATGTGTGTAAAGTGCAGAGCTAGGAGAGTTATCTCTAAGCCATCCTCTTGCTGTTAGATGAGGAGATTGGTAACACTCGATATTGGTGTGAAGCTACAAGCAGCAAGTTATTCTAAGCTCCATCTTGACCGCTGAATCTAAATCCCCCCATTTCTCATGCAGGAACCAGGGATAAGCAGTTCTTGGGTAAATACCTCTGAAAAACTCTTTGGCAGGAAGATTGAACTTGTGAGAACATCGTAAGCTGCAGCAATGAGCATTTCAGATTAAAAATCACTATTAATCTCCAACATAGTGCATCATAAATTCTTTTAACTTTAACAGTAAACACAACAATCAAACTAAACCATGCATGCTTCCTTCAATGGATTTAGAAGGGACAGGACGCACAATGTTCACTGCAAACTGGAGTTTGAGTGAGCTTGAGAATAAATGACTAGACAGAGTTTTCATTAAGAATTGAAGAGATAAAATATTAATCTGATAGTTTCACAGGCACATTCAAACATCCGCAACCCGTGGAAATGTTTAACATTAACAAATATAGATTCGACACAGCTAAAGTACAGCACCTAGTTAAGAGTCCAAGGGATTTCATCCATCCCTCCAACCATCCATCCATTATCTATACCCACTTAGTCTAATGCAGGGTCATTAGCCTATCCCAGCAGCCACCGAGAGAGAGGCAGGGTACACTATGAACAGGTCGCCAGGCCATCCCAAAGAGAGGCAAACAACCACTCACACTCACTTTCACTCATAGGGAGAATTTAGAAACACCAATTAACCTATACAGCATGTTGTATCTGAAGAGAACCCCCCCCTCCCCCCCTCCACACACACACTCTCACACATGAAGAACATGCAAACTCCACACAAAAGGTCTCAGCTGAGGCTCGAACCAGGAACCTGCTGTGTAGCAACGGTGCTCCTACAGCAAATATAATATATGCTGTATGTGAGACAATAATTGCTTAAAATGTTAAGAGACTGAGAACCCTGAGGTTGTTTTGGTCTAATATCATATTTCCAGAGCATTTATGTAGTCAAAACCATAATGTGAAATGTTCTCTTCACGCACTGTGTATGCTCTTCATTAGCCAGAAAGTGTGAGGCTACATGGCACTCTGAATGAATTATTCTGTAGCTAAAATGTGTCAAATGTAAGTATAGTCTCAAAGGTTATTCATTTTTGTTTGTATAGTTTCATTACTAAAAATAAAGAGGATTAATCAGTTTTTATGTGTTTGACCTTCTCCTTATACATTTTCTTTTTTGATCCTGCAAATGCAAAAATCTACATGTTTCATCATTTCTCCTGTTCTACATGGTGCAGGTGCCAGGTATAATGTGCATGTAAGGAAGAACAGTATTTTCCTCATGTAGCAATGGTTTCATGCATCATCACTGTGCCATGGTTTAATGCTGCGTGGACTCTAAGGTTTTCATTGATTTTCTCTTCTGAATTTTTTTTAGGTACAGTATTATTTGAACCAAACACCAAATAATACTGTACAATTCCCAATATGACTTGACACTGTTGACAAGCAGTGTGGAGACCATTTGCATGTTAGCAGACTTAATTTGCCCAGACTACTCTGTATAAAAGACCTCTGTTAAAACATAAGAGCTGAGGAGTCTTTTAGCTCGAGGAGATAAAAATTGAAAAAATAAAAAAAACACCTCACAGAAAAAAACACTTTTGGTCCAAGTGTGCCACTAATTCAGTCTCAGTTTGGCTCCATTTAAAGCCTACAAGTATTTTTAAACTTCACTAACTAAACATTATGTCTTCCTGTTTTAAATCTATCCATTAACCTTTTGTATGGTGTTACATTTAAAGCAGAGAAGTTACCTTTGGTAAAGGCTTTTCGTGAGCATTGAAGTGCAATGAAGGGTGTTCGTGTACACAAACTGTTTATTATTCAAGAGTTAAGTTGGCTTGTGCATAGCTGCAACAACTCTGCTAAACCACTTAAGTTGTGTTAACCCCCAAACACAGCAGAGAGTCCCATATGTCAACATTTTTAACAAGCTAACAAAGTGGTAAGAAATGTCATAAAATTATGAAAAGATGAGGTTAAAATCTTACTTATGTATTGAAATAAAAAGAAAGAGCAAATAAAAGATTAAAAGGATGTTTTCAAAAGGGCTAGCATTTCTTAAAACAGCCAAACATATCAGAATCCCCGAATTCTTCCAAAAAATTTCCACAGTTTGTACAATTTCCTTATTTCTTGTAAACTCAATTAAACTGGTCCCATTTAAAAGCATATTCACTTTTCTTTTTTAAAACAGCCCTTACCAAAAGGAAGTATTCCTTAAATACACGTCGTTAAGTATACTCAAGTATCGTAAAGTATATCCCCCAAGTGTACTTTTATTTACCAAGTACACTGATACCAATATACTAGCTAACAAGTATACTTCTTGGGAATAAATTGGCCAACTTTAAGTATTTAAAAGTACACTTTAAAGTATACTAAAAGTAATCTTCTGGGTATACTGTTAGTTTAGTCATACCAAAACTTCAAGCTTACTTTTACTTTTAGAAAGTACACTTTTAAGTATACTAAAGTACACTTTTAAGTAGACTAAAAGTAATATGTGTGATGTGAACTGGGGGTTTTCAAAGTGTGAGAGAGATAGCGCCTAAATATTACAAGATAGGATTTAAAAACATGAAAGAATGTACATCTTGCAGTATGCCACAAAGAAACCAGTATGTGTGAAAATGTACTATGAATGTACTACTATTAAAGCTTATGATTCAAAAGTTTAAATATAAATATAGGCTTAATATACTTAAACTTTTAGTATATTTATGAGTAAATGCCAAGTGAACTTTAACTATATTTCTGATAAGTACACAAACAGTAAACTGAAAGTATAGTCTTATTGAAAGGTTAAAATTAGTATACTTAAAGCATACTTGCATATACTACAGTATGTTTTTGGAAGGAGGGGACTGCCTGAAAATGTTAAACAGCTCTTTTCATCATCATTTTTCTCTGCATGGAGATGGAAAGTAAATGATTGCCAGACACATACACAGATGACCCTACTTGCTGCCATGGATGCAGCATGTGAAGACATCCCAGCAGATGCCTGCAGAGACTTGATAAGACACTAAATGATTTTTACCATGCTGCATCACAAGAGAAGATATTTGTTGTGATGTGGATGAGAATTTGTGGCCCAACAGAGAGGAACGTCAGGAGGTGTAGAAAGACTGCTCTGTAGTTCCTGCAGCATTAATGTACAGTTTTCCCTTGGAGATTTTCCTGTGTTCACATTTCTACTTTTGTTTTCTTTGTGTTATGCAGTGCTTTCTTTCCCTTTCCGTATCACAATGACATCATCTGTCAGCAAATTACAGCACAACCAGTAAAAGCATTAAAGTGAATCTTATCCAGCTAATTTCCCACATACACTAAGGCGTAAATTACAATTTACATAATTGTCATCAAAACTTTAGCCATAATTTACATCAAAGCAGCCCTCCAGAGAACAATGTTAGTTATATCGACAACATGACTAAGCAATTTTGCCGTTTTTTAATACACAGTGACCCAATAACTTCTCGGTCCGATGGCACATTGACGCAGGTACTTTACTTATGAGAGATGAAAGACTTTTAGCATGAAATTTTTTCAAGTCATCCATGGTGTTTTGCTGCTTATACAATTTTTTTATTTTTTTATGCACTTCCCGTTTTGCAAATGTCAAGGATGATTCGAGAAATGTACTAAAGCATTTGAGAATAACTGTAAACAAAAGTAGAAATGGTGTAAGGAGGACTAATCCCTGTGTTATGAACAACTTAGCCAGACAGCTGCTTTCTGATTGACATTGAGTTATTCCATGTATTTGTTTTTGGAGAGGAGGAGCTTGAGCAAAGAAAAAAATTCATATTTTTGGTGACCGCGGTAATTACCAAGTACATCACTGTCCTTTGTGAAGAATGTGTGGATTTTTGTGTGTTTTGGAGTAAATGAAAATGTGTTTTCAGTCACACAAACATTTAAATCAATCTCTATTTCTTCTTTAACATTAAAAAATTAACAGTTAATGCTTTACATTAAAAACATTCAAAGATATAAAAGTTTCCATCTAAACCCATCCAAATCCCTTAGACCACAAACCTGTGAGTCACACATGTGCACTCATACATGCGCACACATGTACATAGAAAATGTTCTCTTAAAGCACAGTCTTTACCATCATTGATAGTACTAGGGAAACTTAAACCCTGGAAGTTGAAATAAAAGATGTTTAGCTAAAATAAAATAAATCACACGAAGATAAATAGAATAAAATAAAATAAAGATAAAATAAAATAAAACAAAACAAAACTAGAAAAGCACTTGGAGAGCACAGACCTCCACCAAGCAGCTCTCCTAATGATAAAGAATTCCTTAAAAAATCCCTGGATCCAGAAGGTGACCAGGCTCACGACCAATATTTAATGGGTTTGTCCTTGGGCTGAGGCACACAGCTGGTGAAAATTTCAGGTCAATCCGTCCAGTACTTTTTCCATAAAGTAGATGACAGACAGACACATAAACCAATGCTACCGAAAACACCTCCTTGGCGGAGGTAACAGGATAAAATAAAGTAAGATTAAACTAAATAAAATAAGATCAAATAAAATCAGACATCAAGCCAAACTTTCATGAAGTACCTTACATTAAAATGTTGCACAAAGTTGTACGCAGCATTAAAAGAATAACCCATCATCTTCCCCATCCCTCCATACAACCTACACCTTTATCACCACACACGTACATGCAGGCCACCTGACAATTTCGCCTGGGCCCAGGACAAGATCACAGCTATTAAACATTATGCCATTCCCTGCATTTGGGTCCAGGAGGCAGGCAGGTTGCAGCTGAGACAAAAGCAGGGTGACGGGGAAACACAAGAGAGACAACAACAAACTGGCAGGGAGAACAAACAAACATCAGAAGCATACTGTATATACTGAGGGACTAACAAGGGAACAAGAAACAGGTGGTAGATTACAAATGAAAGCGGGATGAGATGAGGAACAGGAAGTAATCAGAACACAGAAGGAGAAACTCTACAAAATAAAACAGAAAACAGGACGGGCAAGGGAACTACTGAGACAAACCAAAAACTAGGGATGGGCACAATTAATCAGTCATTGATAACTGATGGTTAAGATTTTTTTCGATCATCCGACGGTGTTATAAAACAGAGTTCATTCATGTAGTGTTCATCTTGGAGCTCTGTAATAAATGTCACTATGTGGCGGTAATAAAACATCCTACCAACAGGGGGCGATGTAGCCTAAAGACAGCAGAGAAAGCCACCTGCAAGCTGCCGTCTTCCCCTTTACAGCAGCTGAAAAAAGACTCGTCTAAACCTAGCCTGGTACACCAGCCGGACCAACGCCATCTATGAGATACACGGCAAGTCAGTCTGGGTTCCCTCCATTGGGAAATGATTTCCACTCCGGTAAAAAATTGACCGGACCAATCACAGCACAGCAGTAGAATTATTAACAGAACGTAAAACTCCTCCGACGTCTCCATCGCTGTTTCTGCTCTGTTTTGGTGCTTAACTAACGGCTGCTGGGTCATAGTCACATGACGTGCTACACAAACACTTTCTCATATTAGCAGTTCGGAAATAAACAATGCTGACATGTAACTTAGTATTTATAATAATAAAACCAAACATTCTATGTTAATATACACAAGAAAATTACATTAAATAGAGAGGGGAAAACAACGTGTAAACGGTGACTTCCAGCGTCGCCATAGCAACATAGCAACAGAGTGCCAAACTACGCCAGCTACAGTCACCTCTGATTGGTTATCTCCGGTTCACTTCCCCCTGTTAGTCCTGCCTCTCGTCTCGCATTGGAAATCAGTCTTCAGCGGAGGGAACCCAGACTGACTTGCCATGTATCTCATACAACGTATGAGATACATACAACGTATGTATCTCAACAGCGTTGTTGAGATACATACGTTGTTGAGATACATACGTTGTTGAGATACAACGTATGTATCTCCACCAGGCTAGCCTAGTGGACCAGACTAGCCTGGTCCACTAGGCTGGTGGACCAGGCTAGTCTAAACCAACGTGAAGCGAGCACGGGGAAGTCTGGACCGCGGTGAAGTTGGTTTCAAATTAGATATCAGACGTGAGCAAGACGCTGCTGACTCCACGGATTGCTAAGAGCCAATTTCCAACTTGAAACCAACTTCACCGCAGTGAAATTTGGTGTGGGGCCATTTTGCATTAGAAAATGACTCCTCACATTGTAAATACTGCGACACGTTTTTAAAAAAACAACTCGACAACAATTCCCATGATGTACCATTTTAAAAAACGCTCATCCGACCGAGCTTAAATGTAATGAATCCTGCCTTTCAACCCACCATTGCCTCGGTCTAAAGCTGGAGGAACTGGAATGCAAAGCAGGCAGACAAAATTACGGAGGGAATCTGGGCAACATATCCACGAAAATCATTTCATAGAAATGTCATCGATGGAAAAGGTTTCCCAGATTTGATGAATGTACTTCCTTCACAGTGCATCATTACACGAGAAGCGAGAGCAGGAGCTGCTAAACAAGTTAGCAACAGCAGCTAGCATTGCCATAACAACAGAGCTACCTCACCATCACGTGCCACCACTGCCGACCTGCTCGCAAAGATGATGATTGAGGCTGTAGAGCAGTGGGGAGTTGTAATAAATACATATGAGGAAAAAAACAAGTCTGCCTGTGATATGTGTAAATATTTTTTAACATGCATTTCTTAATGATTAATCGATAATTGATCGTTAATTCTCCTGATGATCGATCAAAAAGATGATTGCTAATGCCCATCCCTACCAAAAACCCATGGATCATGATTGCTAGAAAAGACAGACAGACAGATAATGTACCTAGCATGTAAGGGCGCATTCAGAAAGCATAGTCCGCGAGTCTCAGTCCATTTGGGGACTCGGTCCAGTTGGGGGCGGGGGTGGTCTTCCGGACCGAGATCGCCTTTATGCTGCACTATTGCCAAAATAGCCAAACAGGCCAAGAATGAGAATCTCAGGTGGCGCTGCTTTCGAATTTACCATAGGCGAGGACAAGACGCACGTACAAGAAGGTTCTCACAACTTCTGTTCCCTCCTCAAAGCGACATTATTTTTGTACGAGGAGCTGGATATGCTTTCATCAGATCAAATATCGATTAAAGCTTTCACTTCCTCATAACTCCACGTGACCACGAGCCATCTTTATAAGTACTGCAGTCCCACACGTGTGTTTGTTGTCATAGCGTGTCACAGGGTGAACGGCCAGGTGCTGCCAGAGACTGGACTCTGCCCACTAGCTTGGTTTTTAGCATGCTTTTTATGGTTTTTGTGTGGTTTTTAACTTGGTTTTAGCCCCAAGCTAATGGGAGCTTTTAACGAACTGATTGGCAGCACCTGGGGAGAAGGACTCCTCCCCTGACTTAATTGGAAGGATAAAAGCCGGTGTGCGGACAACAGGAGCGGACGGAGAGAGCTGAGGAGTCGGAGGAGGATGCGAGTCCCCCGGGTGGGGGGCTCGAGGCAGCGGTGTGGCAGCAGCGGTGTGGCAGCAGCGGTGTGGCAGCAGCGGCGGTGACGGCGACAGCGACGCGGAAGAGTGGCTCGGGAGTCAGAGGGTGGTCGCGGACCCACTGAAGAGGGCCTACGGCCGGAGGCGCGGCCGCCCGGAGGAGTGACTGCCTGGGCCAGAGAGCGGCGGCGGTGGTGTCCCGGGGGAGCCTATGGCCAGGAGTGCTGCGGCTTGGAGGAGCGGCCGCCATGGACCTGGGACAGAGCCGAGAAAGCCGAGAGGAAGCCAAGGGAGACGCCGGCCACTGCCAGCCCTGAAAGCCCCTTTTTATCCTTTTTTTTCTTTTATTACTTTTTAGGTGGACTTTTAGGAATATTTTATAACTTTTTAGTTTAGTAGTTTTATTTGTTTTATTTCTTTAATAAAGCTTTTATTTGTTTTAACCACTACCTGCTGGCGATGGTCTTTCTTTCCCCTCCTCCTGCAGTCGCCGGTATCTGTAAAGGAACCACCTGTTACAAGCGTTTACCCACGTTGTCCAACGTTTGACCCACAATGCCAATGCAATTTGTAGTCCACTTCCTGTCTTTGGTTCACTTGAATTGGACCAAGACCTGCGTTTGCAGGCGGACTGAGTCCAGTTGTTTGTTCCGGATCAGAGTTTGTTTGCGCATTCACAACTCCCCTAAACGAATCGGACTTTCCGAGCAAACGGACTCTGATTCGAATCAACAAAGCTTTGTGAATGCGCCCTAAGTTTTGGTGCCACTTTCTGGGTCTGCCTCTGGACATGTGCAATCTGTGATCTGATCGATAGCCTAACTGAATGGTGCACAAAAGAATATTATATTTCAAAAGATGAGCCGGTGTTCTGACATTTCATCATACTCGCAACAGAACACCGGCCCCCCTAAGAAATTTATATCTTGTTCTGGGTCCGTTCCCTGCAGTTCTCAGTCCACTCAGTGTGGGTCTTGCATGCTGGAGCTGAACCGAGTGGATCAGGCTCTGTGAGAAGGTCTTGGAGCTGACTTATAGTTTGAAAGTCTGATGTCCCCATATTCCTCTGCATCATCACACTCAACTGGGTGATGATCCCACCACACAAACCAGTTCCAATCTCGCTTCTTTTGGAGCATCTTTCATGTTTTCCACCGCTTGGACTGTAAATCAATGAGCTGACTGCAACTGTTTCTACCCGTGATGTTGTGTCATGGGGAGGCTGGGCCTTTTAAACATTGGACATTTACGTGAATGTCGGTTTGATTGACTTCTAACTGCACAGAACTACTTATTTTGTTTTGTTGTATTGCAAAATTACATGAAGTTAAGGTTGTGTCATCAGCTCTTTAATGGTCGGCCAACTGAACTGAACAAACTGCAGTGATTTATGTATGCAGAAATGTAAATGGTATAGCCTAATCCAAAATTGAGCAGCAGAGTACCACACGTTTCTGCTCTGCTTTGTTTCTGGGGGTTTTCTGCATCGATTAGCCAACTCATTCACTGCAGTTTGTGAAGAAGCAAAGCATGATTAGACTCTGAGGGATTTTATGTATTCACCAGCTTTATGGGAATTCACTGATTGCATGTAAATTCTGCTCCAGCATCTTAACCTCCTTGTGCAAAATAAGCCCTGAAAAGTGTGGCCGTGCCTTCAGCTCCAGCAAATCTTTTTCATGTTTCCCCAGCCACATTTATCTCACTCCTGTGATAAGGAGTACGAAGAACAAGAGGAGGAATGTAAACCTCCAGAGGACAGCGTGCATGGTGTAATTCGTGACCAACATTCATTAGTAGTACAGAGCTTTTGAGGAAACTGTTCTGTGTGATTAAATGTAATTAGTTCTAGGTTGTTAGTGATGCAGTGGATAGGTAAATAAGAAGTAAAGGTGAGTATTTCAAAAGACTTTTCAATGTGAATCACTGTACTTCAGCACAAAACTTTTAAGAAAGATGCAGAGCAATTAATCTGTTGTTCTTTAAGAAACATAGATTTTTATTTTTTTTTTATTTTTTTTTAAAGGTGAAAAAACTTGGCTGTGGATGCTCTGTTAAGTACAGCTGCAGCATGTCAACCCAATGGCAGGTCACTGCATGTGCAGAAAAAAGCCAATTAGAACTCTTTTACCAGTGGCTCACCTGATAAGCCCGAACAAAACATACTTTACAGTTAGCACAATTACATAATCATAAAAACATACCACAAATTCCTGCGCTCAAGTCACCAGACATCTGTAGATACAAGAATAGGTTTCAGCTCAGTGTTTCTCAAAATTCTTTCCTGTGGATGAGATTAAAGGGCAAATGTTGCTGCCCCGTGTATTACCATCACAATACAGCCATGTGATCATTATCTCCAAGCCAGGTCTTAACCACAGAACAGCTTTAAGAGTTAATGAGCAGATGGGAAGTGGAAGACAATATTAGGGTCACGACAATCCCTCCATACCAATCAGGATTCTACCAGTGGGCCCTCCTACATAAGACAAAGGTCATTAGGAGAAAAATCTTTTCATAGAGAGCCGCTTTTACTGGAGAAGTGGAGAATGTTATTGCAATAAGCGTATTATTTTTATCTTCTTGGCATGAAGTATTGTATCTAGCAAATCAGACCTATCAGCTGTGCACCTTAAATGGATGCAGACCCTCAGTTATACATCAGGAGTTGGCATCCATAAGTAATGCATTACATGCATGGTCACCCGTTTGCCACTGTGGGTCGTCTGCACCTGGGCTCCCCCTATTATGTCAGTCTGCTGAACAATTAAGAGAGAACCTCCCTATCACCTTTGCAGAGTTGAGCTAATGTGTGTAAAGGTCATGGAGAAATTCTGCATCCCTGGACCGCAAGTACACTTGTATTCAAGAGATAAAGGCGCAAAAACATGGTGACATTAAAGGTTGGGGAGGGATTTTTTTTATTCCTATAGAGGTCAAACAACATGCAGCATCAAATATATAATTATAGAACACTTCATCCCAAGTTGACACAATGACTCACTAATTACATACTTTGGTGTGGCGCTCATTGTCCATTTTAAGCAGGCTGCTGATGTTTTGACAAGATTTACTGCAGCAAAGCTCGAGAGGGAACGGGAATATTGCCTCTTTTTTGGTCATTTGCAGCACTTTCCACACTTCCAGAGTCTACGTTTACTTCTAATTATTGAGCATGAACTCACAAGCACCTGGATGCAATTGGTTACATTAATCAGCTCATAGACTCACACTCCATCACCCTGCTCCCCGAGTAGAGCTCTCTGCTTTCTCTCAGTTTTCTGTTTCCACATCCTCTGTTTCTCGTCTCTGCTGGCTGAGATTGTCGGTACAGTGATTCCAGCAGTGAGCTGCAGAATCTGACAGCCATACTAAAGAGGGTCCATGCGCACAAACTTTCGCTTGTGTTGCCATTTCTTTCTGCATCTCATTCTGTTCTGGAGATAGTCATGTGCTTTCATGCATTAATTGCTTACTGGTGATATACAGGTGGTTCCCATACTGACAGCACTTTATATTCTGGCCTTGGGCACAGTTACAGACACAAAAATATTCACTTGTTTATTGTTTAGTGGATTAGCGACTGACTGGGACAAATCTTGGCAGACAATGAACACTGAAGAGATCCACCATTACAAATCAATGCAGTACACAACAACCATTTCTATGCACCTGTCTTTTGGGCTGCAAATGAGCAAGACCTCGGGGTGCGAGGATTTTGCTTTTTGGTCAGTCACAGTGATAGATACTACAGATACTACAATGCTTTTTTTAAAATAAGATTTTTCAATTCTTTGGGTTTTGCTTATTCCAGTAGGACTGCTGGGCTTAGTTTAGGAACAAATGAGGTTGTCATATGCCGTGGAGCTGCATGTGCTGTGTGGTGCTTAACATCGTTCCCTCATTGCAGGAAAGTTCCTGGTTTGAACTTCCTCCCACAGTCTAAAAACATGCACGTTATGTTGATTGGCATTTCCAGATTAGGAGTGAGTGTGAGCATGAGAATGTGGCAGTTCACGGTCCTATCACTATGCCTCCGAGTGATGTGTCCTGACTACTTTGCCAGAGGGCTGTCCCTTTGGCTAAATGGTTAGCACACATGACTCCCACCTGGGAGTCTGGGGATCAAATCCTGCCAGGGCCCACTGTTGCCACATGAAGTTGTTTGCCTCTCCCTGATCGGTGGCCGACCTGTCCAGGGTGTACTCAGCCTCCTGCTTCTTAGTTGCTGGGATGGGTTCAAGCTCCTCTGTGACCCTGCTTTGAAAATAGTATACACATGGATGGGGGGGTTAAGTTGTATTTTGAATCTTTGGAGAAGATGTGTTAAAAGATTTTTTGTTTAAAGGAATCAACAAGCCAGATTGTCTATCATCAGACTCCAACAAGAAAATTCTTTCCCCAGGTCCACTCGTGTTTTTTTTTTCTGGAGCAATCTTTTTCTTGCTTTCTCCTTTTTGCCTTCTCAGACATTGTTTTCATCTACTTGGCTTTGCCATAAAAAACTTTCAATTGTAAAAGTAGCACAGCATAGAGTACTCCATGTGTATGGAGGAAGAGCCATAGGTACAGCAAGGCGCTCCAAATCACATGACCCAGACTGAGCTTCTGCAAAGTTATGATGTCTGGTTTCTGCAGAGGGCAATCATTCAGTACATTCACAATGCTGACCACAAAAAACACCTAGTACTGCTTAGACTAGGGCTAGACTAATATTAGCGTTAAAGTTACACCGTATCCCTTTAGTCTTCTTTCTCAAACTTCTTCAGGACCAGCTTTATACTCAGGATCTAACTCCAGAGCAAAGGTACCATTCCTGTCTGTTTTTCCTCCATTGCACTACAATCAGCTGTTTCAAAATATACATTAACAGCCAAATAAATGTTTCATGAATAAGGTTGTGCAATGAGAAAATACTACTCTGTAACAACCTTAAGAATATGATAGGAATAAAAAGGCTTGCTTGTGGTTCAGAATGTGAAAAGTACTTTTAAAAACCAGCCAATAAAACAATTTTAAGTTTTTGTTTTTTAATTTTTTGTGGAAACTACTTGTGAGGGTAGAAATAGTCTGAATTTCCCAGTTCTGACAATTATCTATTGTATGACTAATTTTATTAAGTCTACAACGATATTATATCCTTATTTTGCTCTGATGAAGGTCCTCTAGGACTGAAAGCTCAGCAGTAAAGTGACATTTGTACAGATGAAGTGTGCGGAAATCTCCCTTTTCACTAGCAAAATAAACATAGACATTTTTTTTTTAAATGTATTCTCTATAAAGCTAGCTTTTTTTTAAAAAGTGCTTTTGTAAAATTGTGCATGTTCCTTTTTCTGAAATCTCTCACCCCCATGAAAGTTTTTTTTCCTCGATCTTCTGTCCTGTGCTTTTTCCTTGACTGAATCATTTGTTTTTTTTGTCTCTCACGCCTTCCTCTTATTTCATACTCTGCTTTTCTCCTCGACCAGTCTTTCTGACCCTTCCAGCTGCAGCCCCCTGCTGCTTGTTAGTCCTGTGAAACTTGTTAATTAAATCTGCAGATCTAGAGACCCCTGAGGGATCAGCGTTTAATCGATGAGCACAAATAGATGACTTTCTTTCCACGTAGTTCCTTCCATTTGTCCAGTACTTCGCCCAAATGAAAGAACTGTGCATGTGGGCACTTGGACAATAAGAATGAGACCATTCAAACAGCACAAAAGCAATTTTACTCCATCAGTAAATGGCATAACAATCTCTATCAAACGTAAGGACGTAAATTGCTTCTCTGCTGCTTCTGTTTTGATGTCTGTGTCCAAAATGTTCTTTATTTTTATCTTTTGCTTTCTGCCATCTCCCTCAGGCTCTGTTCATCCTGGCTCCCCTTTCCACTCCTTTTGTGCTGATATATCAGCTAAACCAACAAAGACGGACTGTCTGTTGGTGACTTAATGAGTACCTGATGCAGAGGAGGTTTCCTTTAACCAGCCTCTGTCGTTTCATTACCAAAGCCAGACTGATGTTGCCTCCAATTCACAAAAAACAGGATTAAGGTTATATGCAAATAAAGTGTCCAACCATGTATAAAGTGTTACAAAATATTCATGTATTAAGCCTGGCATGAACACATGTGCACACAGTAGTGAGACAGAGGGGTGCCTAGCCTTTCTTCAGCTGCAGGCACTATCCCGTTTCACCCAGCTGTTCTTTCACCCCTGCAGCTAACTCTGTGTCTGACCTCCACATCTCCCGCAACAACAGCCTAACCCAGCTGGCTCACCCACCCAGCAACACCCACAACATCACCCAAATGTAAATCCACAAAGAGAACATCAGCATGAATCACAACACACACCACAAGCTCTCTTAAAATAACCAAAATAGTCCTGAAGCACCTGAACATCGTCACTGACCGACCATGAGTTCTGCACTTTCGTAGGTGAACTTGAGCTGCTCTTTCATGAAAATAAGCGTAGATGTGGAAGTTAGACAGCTTTGCAAAGTAAGTATATCTCAGACTGAGTAGAGGCTTTGTTCCAATGGTAGCACAGTGACAAATGACAATCAGTGTCACATGCAGAAAAAAAAAAAAAAAAAAAAGGCTGGGGGGAGGCATGGTTCATTTTCTGGCTTTCACAGAGTGAGGTGAAGTGTGAAAGGCGGAAGTCACAGAAAATATTAGGAAAACATAACTGCTGACCTTTTCTGTTCCCACAAACTGCTTCACATTGTTGAACTTACAGAAGGCACAAGTTTTCTGCTTCAGTGGATGAAATGAACAGAGCTGAGTGTGATGAGCACAGTTGGCAATGTTTTGTTTATTTATTTATTTCTTTACTTTAAAAGGAATTTAGTCAACCACAGCAAATTGACCCATACTGCAATTGGTGTAATTTGTCAGTTATTCTCATTTTGACCCATTTTTTTTTTTATGTTTATCTTTACATTTTTAATGTTTCTTCTTTACTCTGCTCGTTTGTGTTTATGTTTCTGCCATTTTTTTATTACTTTTCTGTTATTTGTTTCCTTTGTACACGTGCGTCCTGAGAGGCATGAAGTAACATGACAAAAATTCAACGGCTTTCCCCACAGCTCCATGAGGCTGCTCTCTGGCACAGCGGTGCTTAAAGCAAAACGCTGACATTGCCTTGCTTAAATGCTGATCTCAGTCAGTATCATGACCGCTTTAATTTAAGGTGTCAACCTGCAAACATTTCCTAATTGGAGTCTCATTAGCTTTTAAAATATGCAGTCTTCAACTGAACAAAACAGAAAGTAAATGGCAGTTTATCCAGTTGTTAAAATATTTTACTAAGAACCACAAATGTCAGCTCTAGGGGTAGAAAAATCAAAGGATCACCAATGTCACTGGGATTCCTCTGGGCACTATAAATGTCTGGGAAAAATGCCATAGTAGTACATCAAACAGCTGTGGGGATACTTCTGACCAGCCCAAATTGGTGGAGTCACTGCCGGGCCGGCATTGCCACTGTTAGGCTACTCTGATTTTTTTTTTAAAAGGCTTAAAGAAATACAAAAAAAGTTAATAAAACTTTAAATCTACTTGTAATAACAGCGTGATAAGATTTCAAGTTTATTGAGGTTGCAGGAGATTCTCAATCCTGCTGCATAATTTGGAGCGTTAAGTCAGAACTTTGCACCTACTTTGACTGGACTTTGATTAGCAGTGGCTTGAGATAATTTTAATCACATCTTTCATGCTGCATAGAGCAGTAACACTCAATGTTTGAGAAAAATGTGAAAAGTAGTCAGTGAGCCAAGCTCTGCCTAATGGTGCTTCATACTTGATTATGTTCATTACAGAAAATCCAAGTCTGGAGAGCACAACAGTGTAGGGTGAAATTGTGTTTTATATTGAAACAGCTGTTCACAAGCAATGATTGCTAACTAAAGTTGCTGCAGTTTCACCAGTTATACTCTCATTTGTTCTGGAGCTCCTGCTTCACATTTTGCATTTGGTAGAATGTCGTGTTTTCCAATTAATCGCTTCCTTTCGGCGTCTAAGAGGCAGGACGCATTTGTCGCTGGTTGTTTTTAACGTTACATTATTTCACCAACTTATGATGTTACTTCACATCATTGTGATTTTGTGATGCTGAGCTGGGAGGCGAAGGGTCACTGCTGGCTAATATGCTTTAATCAGGGTGTCTAATGATGAGAGGCAGCTGGTGGGACAAAAGCAAGAGGAAGGCAGGCCTCAAACTAAGTCGTGACGAATCCTGATGGGCATGTTGCAGTGGGACATGTTTCTAACTTTTTATAGCATTGAGCTGGAGGGATGCTCTGTTGTGTTGTGATTGACTGTTTAATAGCTTAGATTCAGCATTATGCCAGTGCAGTCATGGATCATTTCTAATTAGACGAAGGAGCCGAGCCAAAGAGTGGAACTTATTACAAAAATATGTAACTTTGGACAAAACTAATAGAATACTAATAGACTTATAGATGAGTTTATGAAAATGAACACCAGCACCTTGATGACAAGGGACCAGTATGTAGGTTTCCATTAACTGAAGCAAATCTGAGGCAATCTAAAAAAAAAGAAATGTGCATCATTAACTGGTTTGAAACAAATAAACTAGGTTGCATAATGTCACCAGAGGGTGGTAATATAGGCTATGTTACTAGTGGTTATAATTCAGTAAAGAAGTAGTTGACCTAACAGGAAGCAAACCTCAAGGTGTGAAACAAGAAGAAGAAGTGGACATCATTAAGAGAAAAATTAGAGGAGCTCTTTCTTAGATTATGCCTTAATTTCTAACGACATCTTGGCTATTAAAATAAATCTGGGAAGGCCCTGGTCAGTCATGTTGTTTATTGTGTGTTTACTGTAAGTGTACTGTGTACACAGCAATACGCTCATGTGTATTGTAGTGTATGCTGTGGTCAACTGAATGTTAATGTTTTGTCTTTATATGTGATTACTTCATATTATTCTAAGTTATTTGTAATGTTTTTTTATGCAAATACGTTGTTGTTTTGGACAGCAACTACTTCTACAGTATCATAAAGTGATAGCTAGTAGGGATCCTATTAAATAAATAAGTTAATAAATGAAGAATAAACTGTGTGGCAGCCCAGATCAGAAACAGCTGGTAGTTTCAGTCATAATGTTTGCCATATCATCTTTTTACAAATTCCAGGCACATGTTCTTACATCTTCTGAATGTGAATCAACTCCAGTGATGGAAGGATGGCTGATTTATATACTCTGACAATGAAATGTCTTTCTTTCTTTCTTTCTTTCTTTCTTTCTTTCTTTCTTTCTTTCTTTCTTTCTTTCTTTCTTTTTGACATAGCAAAAAAGTAAATGCAGGAAAATTCAAGTCCGTTGGTGCCAAATATGCTTTGAAGCCTGCTTCTACTGCTGATTCCATTTCAGTGCCCTTCTTTGCTGGTTTATTTTTCACATTAGGAGCCTATGTACAATCCATTGCTTGTTGTCCTCGGTGGTTTTAATATGTCTCTCTAGCTCATCCAATCTGCTGTAGTGCTAACCATGTAACAGTAAAAAGTAGTAAAAAAAAAAAAAAAAAAAAATAGAGCGAGGACTGAAAAAACCAGCATTGCACATACTTACTAATGCAAACTCCCTTGTCTTTTAGTCTCAGCAACACGCTAAGGCCAATAGTACCCATGAGGCATGAGGCCTTGGGGACCATCTGGCTGCAATAAAAATCTTCTGGTCCAGTTTCAGCTTCTGTTCTTTCAGCTGTTATTGTGGCTGTGTTTGATGTTCTTTGTGACAGAAACTGTGCTTGACTCTTTTCTGCATATTTTCCTAATTCAAAAATGTTTTTTCAGCAATTTGATTCTGACACTGAAACTGCATTTACATATATCGAACTAAGTCATCATCACTACAGCAACAGTCCTCTGTTTACATTGCCTCAACCAGAACAATGCAAGAAATTAGGCCACAACCTTTAAACAAACCTCCCCTTTTATTCAGCGACCTCAAAAGCCCAGAAAGTAAACAATTTAACGAGCAGTAATGAATGTTTCATGATTCATCACCACACATGTGTCTATACAGCAAATAATAGAGTGTCACAACCATCATGTCAGTGGTGCAACAACATGGGAAGCAGGTGGAATAGTGATTATTGCACACGGGTATACCACAGCCCCATCTTATGCATTTCAAATGACTTTCGCTCTACTTGAAAAACACATGCAAATGTCCCAGTTTACACAGCCACCATCTCGTGCCCAACTAATTTCAAAGTTGGAGTTATTTGCCTACTAAATGTCTGAAATGGGAGAAAAATGGGAGGGGGTGGTGACCAACCAAACTGTACATTAAATTTGTGGTGTACAAAAGTGGACAACAGACAAGATTTGTGTGCATGTGTGGCTGTCTGACAGCCTATTCATCCCCAATGTGGCAACACTGGACAAACGCCAGAGCGTTGACAAGTTTTGATGAGCAGCGAGTCTCCATCATTCACAGAAAGCACACTCCTGTCTGGAGCAATGAGGCGTAGCATTCTGCACACAGATGGCGTAGGCTGAGGAGAAGCTTAGGCTGAAAGAGATGGCATCCGACAGAGGTCCTATCAGCACAACACATTGTACCCACAGCTTCGTAACCGGAATTTATATCTCTTGATTCAATCAAGACACAAGGAAATTGCCTTCGAGCTCAAAGCAAGTTGGTGTATATATCTCAGAGGCAGCATCAGTCGCATACTATGTTTGCCTAAACAACTTCAGAAATCCTTTTAAAGACCTCTTTCTCTCCAAATGCTATTATTTTACCACATTAGTGAGTAAAGAATTTCTCCCCGTTTTTCCTTGCATCTTAGCAGCAGATGTGCATGCACAAGCATCATTTGTGACTAGACTCACAAACTTTCCGGCGGCAACAACTTGTAAATCAAGTGGTTAATTTTCTGAACTAAAACATGAAAGTGCAGGTAAAGGTTGCAAGCCAGATCCACGAGCGTCTTTCTTCTTTCTATCCCACCATTGTGTGACAAATTGGGTTTTATTTGCTACCAATTTCATTCTAAAGCCTGAAACCATCCTATATTATCCTGCAGCAAAAAAGCCAAAGTCTGTGTCAGTACTTATTTCATTAAGTAAACCCTCAAGAGAAATCTTTCTCCTTGCTTTCAGACTTTGATATTGTTAGCTCACTGCTAGCAGCTCCAGTTAGCTCACAGATTGAATCACAGTGTGTGTTTACAGAGTTCGTGTAGTAGGAATGATGTGGCAATTTGTCATATGGAAGTCAGATAAGAAACAACTGTGGCACCAATAATTCCTTTACGTCCCCTACAATTTGATAGACAGTCACTGTTAGTTCTTATTTTTCATTTCATGCATTTCCCATCAGTTCTGAACATGCAGGCAACAAGACTGTCAAAAGTTCCCTGCTTCTGCAGAAGTGCAGGCAAGTTCTGCAGCACTCAAAAGTTTCACATGGCAGCTACAGTATCTCTATAAGATGAAACGCATCAGAAATCCAGTCACATCTGAACATAAAGATGTAGAAGCAAAAAGGAGAACCCAGCACGACTTCTCCTAAATAACATGACATGTGCAGCTGCTGTTTTTTTCAGCTCAGAGCTGCAGAGCAGACCAGCGATGGTGGTAGTGGGTGGAGCAGGAGACCCGAGGCAGCTGCTTCTCCATATTTATGGACTGGAATTCTTCTCACTGAGGGAGTAGCTTTCTTCTTCTTCTTTCTTGTCATTTATTAACTTTTTTGTGGAAAATCCATTGCATATTACTCAATGCAAAGTACTTCAGTGTTTTTTAAATTGTATCCGAAGGGGATCTTTAGAGGAAAATCTGCTTTAAACACCACCAGTTGTCATTGGGTGTACTCCATGCTGAGCAACAAATACATGACCTGACTTAAAGCTTGGTAAGCGAATCAGCTTTTGAAGTTCCATAAAATTCGATGAACTTTTAATTCTCTGCTTACGGCTATCTCCCCTTGGAGGAAAAAAAAAAGGCGAAGAGAGAGAAAACTATGTTTAAGAGTAGAAGAGATTGGATTTCTCTCCACGCTTTTCACTCTCCCACTTAGAATTTCACTTTCTGCACTGGACGTCTGCTCCCTCAAAGGCTGCTGTCATCTTTCATTTCTCTGTCATCCCTTTGGTCCCTCATGTCCTTATTCCTTGCCATACCAAAGCTAAACCTGCAAAAGAGAGGAACTATGTTCTACCGTTTTTCAGAAGAAAAAAAAATTTACATTAAAGCATTATCAAAAAAAGCACTCAAATACTACAACCTATAGATACTGCAGCGTTCCCGCTTGTCTGAGAGAACTCATCAGAGCCAAGAACCCCCTCTGTGAATTCAATCAGTATTCAATCAAGATGTTGAGTCACGCTCGTGTGAGTAAAACTCTCCAGCAATCAAATTATATTGATTTCACCCTGACTGCTGCTGATGTCGCCGTCAATTTTTGGCTTCCTGCCAATGTTGACATAAGTGAGGATGGCCAGACACAATATAACGCAAAAGGGCAAATCATGACTTTCATTAGGTTTCACTTTAGCACTGACCTGTAGGGCAAAATTACTATGTGGGGGCAAACTAAAAGCCATGAATTAAGCTGTCAAATGGCTGCAATTGGTGGCACATAAAACCTTAAGGTGAGTTGAGTCTTTTTTTTTTTCTCGAATCCTTGAATCCATTTTTTCCATCATGCCCACAAAATACATAATAAACAAACAAATGGGACCAGAATTCTTTTTCCTGAACTCATAAATATGGAATATCAATGAAAAAATATTCCAAATGTGAAAACTAAAAGGAAAGATAATGCAATGAGCAGTTTAGGAAAATAGAGAATATCCCCATTTCTTTGCAGATTTATTCGCTCCACCATTGTCAGAACTGGCTACTGTTTTTCTAGGTCCTCTTCTTCATCGTGAAATCTAAGACTGACACCAGTGATGTGTAAATTAGAGCCCTGAGGGGACCCTATGTGCCTCAGGACTCCTTGTTTTTCCTCTCCCTGCAGATTTCTTTATTATTTTTACTCTATGTTTGCTGTATAATGAATGTGAGGGATGCACTTCTAGTACTGGATGATCAATACTCACAGAAACATTCAGATTTCCTGTCTACGTTTGAGCAAAGGTACGATAAATGAATAACTACATCAATCAGCTATTAGACAGTTTTGAGATAATCATTATCATCCATTTCTCCATGGCATATTTACTGGCTGAAAAATTTAAATAAGTGCACACACACCAGCATGACAAGCTTATCAGTGCTGTTTGAGAAACATTTGTAATTTTTCCTTTCATTTAACATAGGTGAAATTACATAAATTGGATCTGTAAAAACAACACAGATGAATAAGAAGATAGTGATCATATTTCATGTTTTATTATTAACCCATCCACCCCTCCAAATGGTCTGTGTTGCTACTTTGACACATGAAAATCGTCCGAGCAGCATTCTCTGTCCTCTCCGTCCTCCAGTTCCTCCAACCTTCCTCAGCCATGTGGCAGAAGTAACCTAGAGGTCTATTTTCTTTACAGCAAAAACTGTAAAATGAGGCTTTGACAAAGGATTCATTTGAAATTTCAAGAAACAAGGAAGACGAGATTAGAAATAAATTTACTTTGCCCAGAGCAGAGCCTCCAAAGGTGGCCAATGCCCACATTTGACTCCCCCTTGTGCTCTATTTAGATCACACACAAAGTTTTAAGTACGAGTGTGAAATAACAACCCAACCCTGTTGAAACATGAAACATTCATGCCAACTTAATCCTTTGATTCGTGTCCACAGACAGGATTTTTTAATTTTTTATGCTGCTGCATATAAAAATAACCCTTCAGAGTAACAGTATCACAGCATTGTTGCATCACATTTAACAGGTAATAAAGTTCAAGCTGCTCCTCTTCATGCCAAATCATGACCTGTTGCCAGTTAATGTAGTTAGCTGTCATTTTTTCAGCTGATCCTTTTAGAAATATTTGTTCCCCTCCTTTGTGGCTTCATCTCAACTCCTTTGAGAGGTCTTGCTGCTTTCAAAGTAAACATGAGCTAACCGTCTCCATAAAACTATAAAATGCCTCTTTCGAAATTTTACATTTTCTATGTTTTGTTGTAAATGATTGGTCTATTAATTTGCAAACCATTGCATGTTGTTCTTATTTGGGTTTTATATGATGTTCCAACAATGTAAGAAGCAATCAAACCACTTCGTTTAGAAATACTGCAGAGAGTCATCCTCAGAGACAAACTTCAAGTTTAAAAATCACCTCAGGCACACTCCCTGCAGGATAAAAAGGGAGATGTTCTACATGCAGCAATGGGCCACAGAGCAACTATTAGCATTAAAGTTCTGCCTTTGGTAACACTCCTTTCCCTCAAGCATCACTCCTCCCATTCCTGCAAACAGCACACAGTTGAATTTATGCTGAATGAGGCTTTTCTTCCCCTTTTTTTCCCTGCATTCATCAGTAAAGGTCAAATGCTTTTGTAGCCTTTTCATTTTTCCACTCTTCTACCAAACTGAACACTGCTGACCTTTTTCAGAACTCTCTCTGACCTCTAAGCCAGTGGAGCGATAACAAAGAAAATCCCACTTTAGTGAAGCACAGAAATCACAGGCGCGCAAATACACCCAATCAGCTGTGATATCTGGTGTCATCTGTATAAACCTTTAATTCAGCTGTGCAAACAGATTGTTCACATTAGTCATATTGAGAGAAGCTGAGGGTTGAGAGGGGCTGTTATGAGAACTGAATAGTGCAGCTGTTACATCAGTGATCATGGCTTCAGGAAGTGAATAACTGTACAAACAGATGATCAATCCTACAATTTTTAGCTGCCAAAAATGAAGAATACTCTTTGCCCATGTACACTATCCTTGATATATTACACTGTGTTCTTTTTTTAGGCTGATATGATAAATAAGTCAGAGAAAATGGCTTTTTTCTGTCTTTCTTTTCAAGTAGTCTACTCACCGTGGATTCCTTTTTGTGCTGACATAGGGGCAGATAAAATTATTCTTCCAATAATATATTATTTTGGGTCAGCTCAGCCAATTTCTCCTGCAAGTTTTATTGCAGGTCTTTTTAAGTTGGCCAGCAGCATCCTATTGTTCAGTTTGCATGGTACAGTATGTGGGCACTGCAGGAAAAAATAATAACTAACCCATTCATCAAACCTCCTCCTGAGTCAGAAATTTACTGCTCTCCTATTTTCTACCTTAAGTTGCTAAACATTTGTCCCTAAATTTTTAGTTTTTGTGTTTTTTTTTTCACATTCATGTTGAATCTGGTTCTCTTTCTTTTACTCATGTGATGTGTTTATGTCAATCAGCCATAGCACATAGTCTATATGAGAATATTTTTTCAGTGTGCATCTTTTATTCTTTTTTTTTTTTTTTTAGAAATTCCTGCATATTTGCAGAATTAAGGGAAAATACAATATTCTCTCGGTAGATTATAGCTCTGGATGACAGTATCTATTTTTGTGCTTGTATACCAGCAACAGCTGTGGCTTGAGGCATCGCTCCAAGGTTATTCTTTCCAGTTCTTGTAATCTTAATTTCTCATCATGCCTTGGAGAAATTTCTATTTTTTATTTATCTTTTTGCATATGTCCACTTAGTTGAATGAATTAACTGATCAGTAGGCAAGAAGTCACTTTGACCTTTTATTTATCTATTTACTGTGATAATTCATTATCAATATTTCAACATTTGACATGAACAGGTACAGTAAGAGTGAAAAAAATAAATTGTCAGGACCAAATTTGGGAAATTGGTAAACACCAAACATTTCTGTAACTTGACAAATGGGAAATACATAGCATTACAATACAGCATGTTCATCCTTGTTATACAATTTATTTATTTAACATTGTTGTCATATTTGTTCTATTGGAGCTCCTTTAATCATTCTATTTTTTCTCTGAGACGCTCAAGAAGGTATCTCTTCTTTTAAAGGTAAATATCTTAAATAACTTGAATGTCTTAAACACTGCCTAAGCCTCTGCAATGTCAGCAGATTTATTTCCCTCCAGTGATGCATTAATTTTTCACCAAGATCCTGCATTGATGATGGTAGAGTCTGACCACAGCCTCCTCCAGCACATCCCAAAGATTCTCGATGGGGTTCAGGTCTGGACTCTGTGGTGGCCATCCATGTGTGAAAATGTCTCATGCTCCCTGAACCAGTCTTTCACATCTTGGAATATGGCCATGCCATCAGGGAAGAAACATCCATTGATGGAATAACCTGGTCATTCGGTATATTCAGGTATCAGCTGACCTCATTCTTTGAGCTCAAACTGTTGCTGAACCTGGACCTGACCAACTGCAGCGACCCCAGATCATCACACCGCCCCCACAGGCTTGTACAGTGGCACTAGGCATGATGCTGCATCACTTCATCTGCCTCTCTTCTTACCCTGATGCACCCATTACTCTGGAACAGGGTAAATCTGGACTCATCAGACCACATGACCTTCTTCCATTGTTCCAGGGTCCAATCTTTATGCTCCCTAATTGAAGCCTTTTTTTTTCTGTTAGCCTCACCGATTAGTGGCTTTCTTAAGGCTACACAGCTCTTTAGTCCCTTGAGTTCCCTTCATATTATGTGTGTGGAAATGCTTTTACTTTCACTACTAAACATAGCCCTGAGTTCTACTGTTGTTTTTCTTTGATTTGATCTCACCACATGTTAAAGTGATCGCCGATCACAATCATTCAGGATTTTTTTCCAGTCACATTTCTTCCTGGAAGACGATGGGTCCCCACTATCCTTCCAGGTTTTAATAACGCGTTGGACAGTTCTGAACCCGGTTTTAGTGGTTTCTGCATCTTTTAGATGTTTTCTCTGCTTGATGCATGCCAATGATTTGACCTTCTCAGACAGACTAACATCTTTTCCACAACCACAGATTTGTCTTTCCACATATTTGTTTAGGAGATGAGAAGCAACTCATTGCACCAGTTGGGGTTAAATAACCTGTTGGAGCTTAAAGATAATCGCCCATGCAGTAATTATCCAATCGGAGGCTCCGTATTTGCTTAGTTAAATCCATGTGGACACTTATTTTTTGGCCAGGCAGTGTATTTCAGCAGTGAACAGTAAACACTGATGAACGTCACAGGATGTTAAAGTAAAACATTGATTTCTTTTCTCTTTTTTAGCCACTTGGCTGTAGCTTTTATCATTATATGATATCAAGCTCTGATTTGAGAGAGGTTTAGTTCCCCTGAACCCAAATGTGATTTGTCACAAACTGTAAAATTTGTTTGTCTTTTTTCTGTTTTGCATAGAACTGATGACAGGATAAATAATGAATATAATAAATAACAAAATAATGCAGCTGATCTGTTTTTAAATACTGAAGTTCATTCATCCACTGTAATCAAAGTGTAGTCTTAGATGGCAAGTGTCTTAAATGTGATAAACCTCATGGCTTCAGGGCTAGAACAAAAAGGAAAGCTGATCTGCTATTACAGTAAATATTCACTTTTCTTTAATGTTTACTTTTTTGTGATTGCACAGTTTTGTCTATTTTGACTTTAAGTTTACTGCATGTACAGAGGAGGAACTGAAGATTAGACCAAAAAGTCCCGATAACACAAGCAAATGCCAAATGGTTTCGAACTACTGATTTTATCTTGATGAGGAGCTCACACACATATTTCCTTATGTGAAATGATGCCATCAAAATTGTAATGTAATAGAAATGATTCCATACTGGAAAAAGTTTTAAAGGATACATCAAACGAGTCATTAAAAGCCTAAATATTTCTGGTCTATTATTGTATTATTGAAATTGTGAAAGTATAAGTATAATATTATCATTATTTCTAGACAATTGGTTTGGTAGTTTTCACATAACACTGGTCCAAAGAATGAATGAGGCTCATAACAACGGCTCACAAAGAAATAGTATGGGTATATTATACTACTAAATTGACAGAGTCTATTAAGTATTGCAGTTGTTGATTTTGGGGTCCCTGATGTCCCTTTATCCCACATATAGTTTAGGCAAAAATTGTGAGAAAATGTGTAAAATTTATGATTTAAAGAGGTCATGTGACCTGTGTTTGTCAGAGCGTCAGGGAGGGGGGGGGGGGGGACGAGACAGCGCAGCAGTGATCTGTCCAGGTGTACCTGCCTCTCACCTGATAATAGATGGCTCCAGCAGCCCCCTGCGATCTTGCAGCGGTGCAGAAAATGAATGAATCACAGTGACGTCTTCAGAAAAACATGATTACTTATATTAATCCAGCAGCTGACCGTGGAACAGTAAACTCTTTACTACAAAAATAGTTTAATGACCAATGTGAATACTGGACACAGGTTCTAGAGCAGTGATTCCCAACCCTGGTCCTCAAGGCACACTTTCCTGAAGACTTTCCTTTTTGCCCTGCTACAGCTGATTCAAATCAAATGGATCTCTGACAAGCTCTGCACCAGTCTGCTATGACCCATTAATGTGAGTAAGCTGTGTTTGTACAGGGAAACATGGAGGCCCAATCCCAAACCGCCCCCTACACACTACCCCTTAACTACCGAGTGTCACTCCCAATGAAGTCACACTTGCAGCTGTAGAGGGCGCCTTGATTGCTGGTGGAGGGTGTTAATGACAACGAGACGCCCTCTTCCCCCAACTGGAAAAGGAAAGCAGTCATCGCCGTGGCAACACAAACACCCCTGCGTTTTTGACGCCCAAATCGCGCTTGGTCTGAACACACTGTAAGAGTCCACTCGCCCTCCACCCTACGCGGTTTGGGACGGCCCTCAATATGGCGGAGCCTCCGCGGGAACGCGCAAACGGAGGGGTAGTGTGTAGGGGTAGTGCTTAGGGGCCGGTTTGGGATTGGGCCGGAATGTCTTCAGGATAGTGTGCCTTGAGGACCACGGTTGGGAATCACTGCTTAGGGTTGTTGCAGCTGTGAAATGTTTGGCTGAATGGGGACTAGATAGCTTTCAAGAGTGAAACACAGGTTTGGGGCTGTTTTCGGCGGCCGCGTGAGAAAGGCGGGGCGGCGGCGCGGCGGCCGGGGGGCGCGGGGGCGGCGGGGCCGCCGGCACCGACAGGGGCAACAAAGATAAGCCCCCAGCGGCAGGTAAGGTAAGACATGCTTAGAATTGCAATTCGCTGACTAAACACCACACCGCCGTTGTGGGAATAAATAAAAAACTGAGAAATTAAAAAGAGAGAAGAAGGAGGTGACTAGGGGTCGGGGGGGGGGGGGGGGGGCGGGCGGCTGAGAAAATAAAAAAGAAAAATACATAATTAATAATAAGTAAAAAAAAAAATAAATAAAAAAAAAAGGAATAAAAAAAAATTCACCCACCTCACAGAAGATGAAATGAAAGTGAATAAAATAAAAAGAAATAAAATATAGGAGAGATGTATATATATGATTGAGGGGGGAGGGAATATAAGGAGAGGAGGAATGGATTGCCTGGCGGCCAGGAGGAGGGGGGGAGAAGAAAAAAAAAAAAGAAGGAGCGAGCTTCACTGGCGGAGGCCCTGGTTTGGAGACACCAACAATATCAGTTATTTGGGCAGCTGGAACTAATCAGCCAGTTTGATCCTTTCTTAAAGGCTAGTTTATGTTGTTGCTCCTATTATTATTTATTCATCATATTTGATTATTATTTATTACAGTAATCAGATTTTATAATAATATTATTCATTCTGCTCACATTATTGATATGTCAATATCATGTCAAACTAAATACAAAATACTCAGGATAGCCTAGATATTATTTTCTATAATGAGACTTCTTAAAAAATGAAGAAAAAAATGGAGTAAATTTGAAGGACAGGACAGGGCCTACAAAACTTCTCAGCCCAGGGGCCTACCAGTGGGTTAAGGCAGCCCTGATGCTAATCAATCAATAATTATGACTAAACAGTAACTTTTACAGCTTGACATCTGGCAGAAATGGATTCAGCGCCAAAAAATACCTTAAGAACAACCAAGAAAACACTTTCACCCCAAAATGCTGACAGGGTTCCACAATCCTGAAGTTAAAGCTCTGACTAAAAATTCAGTTTTCAAGATATTTTATATGTTCAAAGGTAAATTTAACTTCTTCAGTGATTTTTCATGCCTTCTGCAGGAGCAGAGGGAGAAATTGTGACAATAATTCATATTTAGTGGCTTGCTGAAATGATAACACTAATTGTGGGTGCGAAGCTTAAAATTGTGGTGATTGTAGATATTTTGGGCTGTTAGGTTTGAGGTGTTTTGTAGCAGCCACACTTTAAAAATGAGCCTTTTCCGAGCACCATTTAAATAATGTGGATGTAAATTTGCTTTAACAGAATTTGTTTTTTTATTTTTCAAGCATGTTAAACTGAAATGTGCTTTTTTCTTTGAATGAACCAACATCCTAAAACACTAAAGCCAAATAAGAACAGCACTTTTGGAGATTTGAGGAGAAACCTTCATTGTTGGCCATAAACGACAGCATGGACATAAACTGCAACTTAATTCTGAAGGGGAGACACATATCAACGAAGACAATGTGGTATTTCTAGCTTTTAATATACTGTAAGCCAATTTAAATGGCTTGAAAGAGGTTTAAAAAAATCGGACTATTAGCCGCATGACTAACTGCATTTGTTAATCATGACTAAACACAATTTAAATTCATTTTTCAATTTAATTAAATTGAACTGAAATGAAAGATTTATTAATGCACTAAGGTCGTATGAGGACAAATAGACAATATGGTCCATACAAGTCTTTTTGTAAAGCTCAGTGAGTGTTGCAGTTTTCTGTTATTTGATTTTAATGCTGCAGCTCAAGCAATATATTCTGCCAGTGAAGAATACAGAGAACTTTTCCATTATATGACATTTTTAACTTTCACCCTCAATGGCATCCAACATTTCTGCTTGTCCTTGGACTGTTCAGATGCTTATGTGACCCAGCATCAGTGGAGAACCTCTCAATCAAGAGCATCTTTGTGTCAAAGCAGTTGCTTTAACTTTCCAAAGGTTCAATATTGATTTATCCAGACTCTCTGCATATGCCCACGAATAAAAAAAGAAAATATATCAAATTCTTTTTGGAGATTGTAGATCACCATCCTGTGGGATAGAGAGGGGAGGAGAGGATCATCTGTGAAAGGGGAACTGATGCTGAATAATATTTACAAGCAACACATGCTGCCATCCAGATGCCATCTTTTTGTTGTAAATGCTGTTGTAATTCTGCAAATATTACAACAGCAGGACTATGTTGTAAAAGAGTCCAGGTGGTAAACGGGCCTGCCCGCATGGTGAACCCATTCAAAGCATTATAAAACAAAAAAAGAAATACCATAAAGGAGATATTAAACTGTAGAGCAGCTGAAACCCATTTATTTTAAATGCGTAAATATATCCTAGTGCTTCATAGTGCTATACTATATGCACATTTTAAAGGACAGTAAAAGGTCTTAAAATATGTATCATCGTGCAGTTTAAGTTAAAAACATGATTTAATTTATTTGCATGACATCCCAACTTTTCTGGCAGCAGGTTTGCAAAGTTACAAACCCATCTCCAGATTCTAAAATCACATCACATTAAACCAGTAAACTAACAAAAACAAATAGGATTTTTTTTTTTTTTTTTTTTACTCTTTCAAAATCTCAGTAATGAAGCATGACAAGCAATCAGGCTCCCAAAGTGCTACAACATTACCCATACACTATAATACTGTGTGCTACAAGCTGACATGAACCAGTTACAGACTGTGTGGAGACAGAGAAAAGATTAATGCGCTCTCACAAAAAGAAAGCTATTCAGTTTTTACTGGCCTCATATCACATCTCATTACACACAAAACAACTGGGCAAGGTCGTGAGGTAGGTAAACCAAGCCAGTCTGAAACAATACTGTTTTGACCTTCTTTCTATATTTTAGAGCAATACCCTCGCACTTATGAATGATAATACACAGAGTTGCAGCCCTGAAATAAATTATTCACTCAAGCCGTCCAGTGGTGGTAGAATGTCCCAGTTGATTTAACACACTGTCAGCTGATGATTTATTTTGTTTAAATGAATCCTGAGATACATCAGGGAGCTAATAAGGCATTTGGCCTCCTGTTTAGCAATCAATCATTCATAGGCAGCAGAGAGGCAAGAGTCACGGCTGCTCCTCTCTGGTGGTCAAGGGTTACCATGGGGACAGAGGATGGGGTCAAGAGCCGGTGAGGGAGATGTATTTGTCTCGGTTCATGGTGCCCTGATTGTTTTTGATTGGGTGAAATGGAGGTGAGCCTGTTAGGTGAGTGGGCTCTGTGCTGATGTGAAAAGTCTCAGAGCAGCTCAAGATTAAAGCTGCTGATTTTCTATATTTTGTCAACAAATCTCATGAAAAGAAAAAACGGCTACAACAAAATGAAATTTAAGTTTTGCATTCATGTCCACAATGATGATTTAAGTTTTTTCATCCGTGTGCACCGGTTCCAGTACAGATACTCCAGTTTATTTACCTCTGCACATCAGCAACACCGGTCGCTTTCAGCAACTTCAAATCATACATTCTTAAAACTATTTCTGATAAATAATTACTTCGCTGCAAATTTTCCTGACTGGATTATAAGTATTTAGGTGACAATTTAGCAAAAGACAGAAGAGGAAAATCAGTAAGGCTCAAAATTATTTGCAGAAATTATTCAATTCAGGGCCAACACTTTGATATTCCTTGATAAAAAAAAAAAAAAGTATGCAAGAAGAGCCTCATGGTTCTCTGAACTTAATAATTTTACATTTTAAATATAATTTTAAATGCATGACAATAATTTTGTGGGATTTGAGGGAGTTTTAATATAAATCAGAATTATCCTATTTGTTGTACCTGTGGCAGCCCTCCATGACTACGTACCTTCAAAATGCCAGGAACAAAATAGTTTCATATGGATAGGACATAGTAGGATATTGCTCTGCCCATGAACACAGCATGCAGAGATGCGGGGACATCTGAAACACTCCCAGTGCGAGTTGACAAGCTGCGGAGGTCAAAATGAAGCCGCAGCACAGCCGAAATGCAGACACGGGCCTGAGATGAATCCGCCATAAGACTTTGAAGATATGAATGTGACAAAGACAGCAACGGAGGGCCCACAGACTCCCGGGTGAGAGTCATGCGCACTCACCAGTCAGCCAAAAGGATATACCTGTGGCCAAGAAGCCAGGGTGCGTAATCAATTGAAGGCATAGTGACAGGACCCCCGCTCTTTCACATAAGTTTCATAAGGAGGATCAAATGTGCTTTCGTGGATTCATGCAACCATTAAAGGGACTTGAGGAGGAATTTGAAAAAAAAAAACAAGAAAGCCCTTTTTAATAAAAAAAGGGGGGAGGAAGAAAAAAACAAAAAAAACCAACATTCCCCGGAGAAGGGGGGGGAGAAAAGGGGAGGGGGAATTCCCGCGGGCCCTGCGGAGGGTCAAAGAAACGAGAGAGAGAGGAAAGAGGGGGAAGAAAAAAAAAAAAAAAGAAAAAGTAAAAAAATAAAGACGAAAAAAAAGAAAAAAAAAGGAAAGAAGAAAAAGAAAAAAAAAATTTGTCCAGGGGGGGAGGCAGAGAACCTGAAGGGGGGGGGGGGGAAGCAAAAAATAAACGGGGTTTCACAAAAAAACAACAAAGAAACTAAAAGAACACAAAGGAGAAGTGTAAAAACATATAGCTCAGTATTTTGACGCCCCCTGGGAGGGGCTGGTGGGGGGGTTGGCTCCAGGGGAGGGGGCAGCGGCGGGCGGGTGGGGTTTTTTGTCTTTTTCCCTCTCCCTTTAAAGGAGCAGTATCATGCTTTTGAAATGTTCCAAAAGACAACTACAGGCATATACTGTATAAGCTAAATATGTCCTCCTCGCCTTATTTGGTGTTAAATATTAATTTTCTTTAATTTCCAACACGGACATAAAACAGCTGACTGCATGGAACCACTGAAGCTTTCGACCAGTTGACATGTTTGTACGCCCCTTTCATGATGTTACCCTGGAACTGTCACAGATTCTGAAGGGTGACAGATTTTTGTCTAACACTGGCCTCATAATTCACGTGGTTATATTCGTAAACACTGATGGATGATCAGATTCTGATGGATGGAATAAAATGGACTACCACAGAGACCCCTGACAAGTAAATTAGCTAACAGGTCATAGGCTAACAGTTAGCACTACTCACCAGTGTTGCCTGTCCATGAGGCGTTTTTTATGGTGGAAACTGCGTCAGGTCTCAGATGAAATCCCAGAGAAAAACTACTTCACTGTCCGAGATTCATGAAGCTGTTAGGAGTGAAGTACACATAAAGCTGAAAGTTTTTTTCTGCTCCTGAAGACAAAATCTTACCACTTCTGGTGCGTCAATCCATCGTCTGATACAACAAATAAATGCGTATTTGGTGCTTCATGATCAGGGAAATTTGGTGAAATGATTTCAGAGGATATTTTTACGGCAGACGTTGGAAGGGAGCTAGAGTTTGGACTGAAAATCCCTATAGTCATATAGATTACTCAAAAAGGCATGAATTAAGAAAAATAACACCTTAAATAAAGTTTTTATGAAGTAATATCACACTAACATGGTTAAAAGTTCATAAAAGTTCATTTATTATGATAGAGCATCTTGAAATCAAAGCACCTACCTAGCAACAGCTTCTCTTAACAAGATAATGCCAAATTGGGACTTTTTAATTTGGCGTGGGTTAGTTCAAGGGGTTAGTTTCACAGATCAATCTCCCTGTATTTGCAAATTATTTTGACAAGCCTAATTTACTATTTTATTTGTTTACGACCATTGGTACCACCACAGTCGCAAAATTTTGTAAAGGAACGTTATGATTATCCGGTTGTCTCGGGATTCCGAGCCGACACGAGTTGGTGACATCATTGCAGGTATTTCAGTTGCACCAACTTGGTGAAAAAATAGAAATCTCCAAAACAGTCTATTTGTGAGCCAGAACAGCTAGAAAAAATTTCTAGCTGGTAAAATAACACAGACGTTATAACACTGTTACCATGACAACTAATTTCAGTGTATTTGTTTAATAAACAACACATAATCACGCTGCGTTTTAAAGAAAAAAAGACCGCCATGAGACAGTAAAATTCAATAACAACAACTTGGTGCTGTTTACACTTGAAAATTATGATCAGAAAGTCTCTTAAGTTTAATAAACACAACAATGGTACCGGACGCCGCCATCTTTAAATCTACAATCTCGGGGTCATCTGCAAATTACGAGCTCATATCTCGGAAAAATGAGTTCATCACGTCGCTTCCTCGGAAAATTACCTCGGAAAAACGAGTTCCAAGACAACTGGAACACACAATAATAATCAGCAAGCAAAGACCCTCAGCTCTTTTGGTATTTCAGCCAGCGCCAACAATGAGAGATGTCCTATTTTCACACCATCAGATCAAAGCGTACTAAGCTACATTTAAAGGGGAACCTTATGAATAAAAGACTGGAATAATAATTCCACTGATGTTAAGCTCTCCACTCATCCACACGCTGGTGAGATATGATAAAATATATATTAATATAGTTTTTATTCAATTCATCAAACTGCAATACAGTAGCAGCAATGTGCTTGAGTGTACATCATTGTACAGTACATCATTGCCACAGTACAGAAATGCTCCTTCTTAGGAACGTGTCCAGAATTACACATCTAAGCACTTCAATCATTCCTCCTTTACTCTTACAGCCATGTCTGCTGTCTCCGTCTGTCCATGTAGCTCTGTGGAGAGTCTGGAATAAGTTTCTCCAGAAACCTTGTTCACTTAATTTGCCAGAGATCTCACATTAACGATGATGACCAAGGGAAGAAATCATTTCAACTTTCCCCTCATTTCTCCTCCTGTTCCATATCCCTAGACGTCTCCTCTTTAACTTATCTGGATTTGGAGTCTTGTACCAAATATTCGGACTCAATCATTTTCATTGGGATGGTATTTTTACAAAAATAAGCCAATAGGAAAATCACATGAAATACATGATACATCCAGAGCTACTGCAACAGGCTGCTACTCGGGAGGTACTCATCTAGAAATTTTGTTCCCTTATAGTTTTTTTGTTTGTATGCTCTTGTAAATTTAACTTTTTTTTTTTTTTTAAATTAATGTATTTGATCTTTAAGGTCATTTTGCTTTCCTTTAAAGTTGTTTTGTATTTTTTGTAATTTTTGAACCACTTAATCATTTTAAGTGGCTTGCATTAAAGCTGTGCGATATACTGATATGATATTGCGATGTATTTACACATATCGTTATATCGCAGTATTAGTTGTGCAATTTTTTTTTTTTGCTTTATTTTTTCATAATGACCCAGCTGCACCTCAACTGACTGTGAAGGGGTCACCTGATTATTTAATAAGGAGGGGGGGGGATATCGAAACACTAAAATATTGCAATATTTTCATATGCCGATACCATATTTTGTTTAAAAACGCGGTATCGATCTATTTTACTAATGAAATATCAGAAGATATAGTTTTGTTATGAAATCTCATGAGTTTTCACGAAATATCGTGAGATTTTGTAACTAAACAATGAAATCTCACGGTATTTCATGAAATCTCATGTGATTTCGTAACAAAACGATGATATCTCGCAAGATTTTGTTAGTAAAATAGATCGATACCACATTTTTAAATATAGATATGGTACTGACATATGAAAATATATGGTATTTCAGTGTATTGATTTTTTTTCCCACCCCTATTATTTAAACTGTCTGGAAGACAATCCTCCCCAAGACTTTTACAAAGAAATCATAAAAAAAAACAGCCAACTATCTTTAATTACTTTGATTTAACAAACATTTCAAACCAGTGTTTTGTCAGTTCTGTCACTGCAGTGGAGCGATACCTTTACACTAAACATGTTTCAATAATAAAAATCAGGTGTTTGACATGAAATAAAACTTTCAGACAAATTAGGGTAAAAATACCGGCATATATTGTATATTGTCATCTAAAATAAATATATCGTGATGTGATATTTGGTCCGACACCCAGCCCTAGCTTGTATGCTTTCAATGCTTTCTATTGTGGTCATTTGACCATTTGACATGTTGATATCGAGAGTCTTCAAGCCAGTCTCTAGAGAAACCATGCATGGCCGTGAATACTCTTACACCTTGTCAAGTCAAAGATTTAAGGTTCCAGGACAGTTCATACACCCACCCATCCACTTCCCTGAAGTGACAAATACCAGTACCATCTCCCAGGCCTGGATACTCTGTTCAAACAACACAATCCTTCAGATAAACCGCTTCATCGGCCATCATTTTCTCCTCGATGACACCCACTACACCTCACACCACCGGTTTTATGAGGTGTTGTCATGTAGCCATCCTGTTTGGAGGAGCAGCTGAGCTCATTTTTTTCCATGTTGTTCAATCATGACAGCAGATAACCATCCAATTGCCATGTGAAATATGAGACAGATGTGAGGCTCAGCTCACACTCCAGACTTGTCAGGAAAATGGGAGAGCGAGAAAAAAATAAAGAAAATGGAAACTTGCGTTTATCCAGCCTAAACAGCACTCTGCATCTTTATAACTGGCTGAAATGTGAAGTGAAAGACACCTGCTAACTTTGTCATTTTGCGGTCTTTTATGGAAAAATGGGGGTCGTGTCACTTAGTGCAGCAGAGAGAGGTATGCACAATGAGAATGAGCATTTTGACCAGCACTATTGACTTGTAATTTTAGTTGTACTTGATGTACCCCAAAGAAAAAGGGCTTTATTTACCTTAATCTTTACAATAAATGTCTTCACTGCATAGAGGAAACATAAAAGGAGCAAAAAATACCTGATTTTTACAACCTTTAATCAAAGCCACTGTCACAAAACACTCCAATCTCTGTATTTAATGTTTTGTGCATCACTCCCAGTTTAAAGTTGCCCTAATCAATGCTTTTACAAGTCTAAAAACTCCACAGTTATACAGTTTATTGTCTGTGCTTAGTGCTTTCATTTTATAGCCAATAACTTTGAAAATAAAGCTTATAAACAAGTTTTCAAATCTTGGATAGGGGAAAACAGTCATTTCTATGCTTTATTTAGTCAATAAAAAATGCTGGATTGAGGATCTAATTTGAAACTCAGGCATTTGGCATGTTTTCTCAGTGGTATAAACTACCGCACCACCATTGTGGAAAAAGATTGGAATAGCTTTGCCCAGAACAGATGAACAGAGGTTCAAGGTTAACTGCTTGGGGACAGTTCGGAGTCCCTGAAAGAAGCACTGCCTTTATACAATCTGCTTTGTCCTTCGAGGCCACTGTGGAGCTGAAAAAACTTCTAAAACTGTACAAATATAAAGAATTTGTAATTCCCCTTGTTATGTAAAAAGGTGGATTTTAGAGACGTCCTGTCAATATTAATCAGACAGACTGCGTTAAGACCACTGAATAAACCAACTGATTTATGCTGATGTAACTGTCTGCTAACAATATATGTAAATGTTGTACAATGACATGCTAATTTTGGCCTCGACGGATCATATTTTTGTTGCTGTAGAGTTTAGTGAATAAAAGATTAGCAAATTCCAGTCAGCAACAAAACTGAAGGGAACACAATAAAGTAGCACTACATAAGTTTCCAACCTTAAAACTTTGTGCTCTTGACCCATTTTGATGTCGCACTGACATTTATTCTGCACATTGCTGAAGCCAACATTGCCTTGCATTGCAAGCCAATGCAACATCCTGGGGCTGAGAAACCACAATGTTTTCCCCCCGACCTGGAGCAACATGACAGAGCTGCATTTTGCTTTACGGCACCTTGCCACCAGTGTTGTGCTTATACGAGTTCAAAAGAACTCGTTTTTCTGTGAATGTTGAGCTGAAACAAACAAACAAAAAAACACATTTGCAAATAAAAAACTTGAACTCGTTCAGATTATGCCAGGTCCCACAACAGTCCCTGCCCACAGACCAGGAGTAACCCATGGCAACGTAGGTGCAGTCCTGCTTTACAGCGGAAACCGCAGGTAAAAAGTGAGAGAGGTGTTTACCTTCTTTTAAAGGTACAGTGTGTAAAAAACAAAAACAAAGGTCAATGGAAGAAAAAATTTTTATAATCCAAAACTGTGTTTTTATTGATGTGTAATCACTTCACTAGAATAGTTTTTATACGTTTATTTTCTTAGAATGAGTCTTTTATATCTACTTGCTGGGGGTGTACATACATGGAGGCTGCCATATTTGTGCTACCATTTTTACTACGGTGTCCCTAAATGGACAAAACAATGTCACTGAAAAATCCATTATATGGATGTACGCCAGAGGGCGACTTAATCTAAATATCGCCTGAAGGAGTCAAAGTGATACAGAAATTTAACCAGTGAGTAAATGTATGTATAACCTCCTCGAAATAAGGTCCAGGTTGAAGAAAAAAATATTATCCTTTAACAACATCACCAGAGTCCGGCCATTTCTCTCTCTTGCCAGAACAGAGGTGCTGACGATGCTTTTATTTCTAGGCGATTAGATTATTGTAATGCCCTGTTTTCTGGTCTTCCCAGAGTATCTGTAGTCTACAGCTACTCCAGAACTTTGTGGCACGTGTTCTGATGAGGACCAGAGGGCGGGAACACATGACAGCCATTTTAGAATCGCTGCATTGACTCCCTGTGCATTTCAGGATTGATTAAGGTTCTTTTAGCGGTTTATAAATGTCTGAATAGTCTTGGGCCATCTTATTTATCTAATCTGTTCTTAAATTATGAGCCCTTGTTGATCCTAAGGTCCTCAAGTACCAGACTTTTATTTGTCCCTAAAGCTCAAAGAAAAACTTGTGGCGAGGCTTCATTTCAGCATTACGGGCCTTGCCTGTGGAGCAGCCTGCCTGAGGGCCTCAGACCTGCAGAGACTGATGATGTTTTTGAAAAGACATTCAAGACTCTTCTAGTTTAACCTTTAATTTATTTTATTTCAATTTCAAAATAATCAAGTATATGTGTACATATGTCACTTTGACTTTTTTTTTTTTTAATGCTGTGAAGCACTTTGTTTTGCTTTTATGCTTGAAAAGCGCTATATTAAGTTGAAGTGCCTTGAGGTGACTCTCAGAAATTGGTGCTTCACAAATAAAGCTTTATCAATTATCCAGCATTAGGGGTCATCCGCTTTCCATCTTCAGTTTTTTGTGGGTGTGCATTTGGATCTTTTACAACTTATCAGTAAATGTTCCCATGTCACTATAGCTGCCATAATTGTGACCTATGTGTTTGAAAACTGGGAATGTTTTTTAAATCTGCCCTCTCATCCTTTTGACTGAACATAACTTATTTAAGATTAAAGTTTTGCTTCAACTGAATGAGTACACATACTGTATATGCCACACTCAGAGGTTTGTCTCCAAATGCAAGATGCTCCATTTTATGGTAAAGATGCAGGAAAGGATTCCTTGTAATGACTCCACCATGAATGTCACATTGGTGGAGGCTGCACAGCGGATCAGCATAGAACAACTATAAAATCTGTCTAAATGTCTTTTGCAGTCAAAACGGCTTTTGATTTACCTTTCCAGCAATCCTCATAGCCCTTCTGAAAGTTTTCTCAAACACTTTCAAATCTTCTTACAGTACTTTCCTGCTGTTTTTGGCATCAGCCATTTGCGTTATCAGAGCACTAAGCAGCAGCTTACGTAGAGAAGCCCAAGTCAAAGTGAACTAATCTTGCTAAAAATGTTTGGAGGTCACTTCATCTTCTGATAATTTACTGTTCACAATAACAGGTATTTTGGTCAAGCATTCAGTTACATGTAGCCATGTAACCATTGAGGCTTGTTACTCCAAAGGAAGGCGTGATTCCTGAAAATTAATCTAAACAGTTATACATGTAGATTTAAGAGTTACAGTGCCATTTATTTCATTTATTGCATTTATATAGCACAAATTTTTGCATCCAGCTAGATGCCCAAATGCTGTACATAGCATGACATCAACACAAGGCTTAAAAATGTGACAATTAAAAAAAAAAATTAAAAAAAAGAATTAATAAAAGCAATAAGAAGAGCAATAAAACAGAAGTTCAAAGGATAACTTTATTTTCTTCAACGTTGACCTAATTTCTAGGAATTTATACATGCATTTACTCACTGGTAAAATTTCTGTATCACTTTCACTCCTTCAGAAGAATTACATTGAGTCGCCCTTCAGCATACATCGATTTATGAAGCTGACGGCAGTTGTTGGCAGGCTGCCGTTCGAGCCATCAACACTCAGACTCAAACTTCGTGCGGGTTGACTTGCGAGCTGGATGCCCGGTGGGGCAAACTGGGGACTATGTCTGACAGCATAAAGGATGTTGGATACCACCTGGAGCAGTTGGGGACTCGGACTGGGGGTAACTAACAAATTAGGCTGATCTGGAACGCCATTGTGAGACTTGCTGAGACTGAAGGCAGGCAGGAACCAGATGCCGGCCTGATCCAAACAATCCTACTTATCTAATCAACTCCCCAATGTCCTTGGAGAAACCGCCGAAGTGAAGCTCTGCAACCCCCCCACCTTCACGGGAACAGTGGGATCCTCTGGCTCCAGCAGAGGCCGTCTTATCATCATACAGACTGTGTGCTCGCTGTCTCTCGCTTCCGCACACACATCTCAACTCACTGACTCACACACATCCACTGCACTGCTGGTCCTTCCATCTCCTTCCACCAGGAATCGGTGGAGGATGGCAGGAAGCGCTTCGTAGCTGCTTCCCCTCCCTCACCGGGCCCCTGAGTTCAAAATAACTTTGTTAGTAATTGGGAGGTTTTCTCCACACTCTACAGGCTGCACGAGACCCCAATAGGCACGCTGCAGTACAGCTGAGAGTAGCTCCCTACCCAGACACCACCAAACGGAAAACTTTAAACCTCTTAACTCACAGGACAATAGTACTTGTTTGTTTGTTCATACTACTTAAAGCATTGATGGGAGTTTTACTGCAGATAATGCCTTATATAGAGGCTGCCTGTCTCTCGCATTGTATGGATTTACACTGAAGGGCGACTCAATGTAATATCTTCCGAAGGAGCCAGTCAGTCAGAAATTTTACCAGTAAGTAAATGCACGTATAAACTCCTAGAAATAAGGTCAAGGTTGAAAAAAAAAAGAAAGTTATCCCTTAAGGAGGAAAGGCCTGCACCAAAAGATGGTATCCAAGCATGGCTTTGAAAGACACAAAAGACTGCGTTGACCTGAATTCAAGGGGGAGTATATTCCAGAGGTGCGGGGCAGCAATGGAGAAGGCCCTGGCGCCCCTGGAATTGCATTTGTGTTTTGGTACTTCTGGGAGGGATAAAGAGGATGATCTCAGAGATCTGGTAGGGACGTGGCAGGACAATAACTCAGAGAGGTAACTGGGAGCAGAACCATGCAACGCTTTAAAGGCCAATAACAAGATCTTGAATTGAACCCTGTAGCAAACAGGGAGCCAGTGAAGACTGGCTAGGACGGGGGAAATATGCGCGTATTGAGAGCCAGAAAGGAGGAGGGCTGCTGCATTCTGAACCGTTTGAAGATGTTGTAAGGAGGATTTACTACGGCCAGAATAGAGAGAACTGCAATAGTCAAGACGTGACTAAATCAAGACTTGAATAAGCTTCTCAAGGTTGTATCGGAGTACATAGGATTTTATCTTGACAAGCATCCTCCAGTGAATGGAGGAGTTCAGCTACAGGAGGTGACCTTTTAAGAAACTTGTTTGTATTCATGTAAACGTTTAGATAATTAATATTTAGAATTAGCTGTAAATAATCTAGACTGTAATATATCTTAAATTAATAAACGTAGTTGGGAGTAGCTTCCTTGGCTGACAATATAAAATATGATTAAATAGCCAGTCATTGTCTACGTCAAGGTCTCTTCTCCATTTCTAATTTCTGTAGTCTTTGAATTTAGTGTTTAATCAACATTGTATATTAGATGAAGCACTAATGAAGGCTCCTTGCAGAAACCTGTGATCATATTTTTACAAATGCAAACAAGTACAATGTGTGTACTTTTCATCCTCCTAATCTTGGAAATTGAAATCTGCAATCTTGAGAGATCTGTGTGTACAGAGGCACAGCTGATCTTTTAGCCCCTCAGGCAGCACCGTATTAAAAACAGGCACAATTCTGTCATGGAAACCACTGTATGGGTTCAGCACAACTTGCAGAAATCATCGTCTGTGAAGACAGTTTGCGGTGCCATCTAAATACAGTTTGCAGGTTAAACCCTATCATGTGAAGAGGAATTTCAAAATCCTTTCAAAAATCATGGACACATTATCCTGCAGACCACAGAGGAGAGGGAGCATCTGGCTTGCAACCAGCGCTGTTCAAAAGCCTGTGTTTGTGTTTGATGTTATGAGGGCACATTACTGCCAATGGAACCGGCAGTTTGCACATATGGGAAGGATCCATGCTCCCTTCCAGATGACCTCTTGTTTTCCACTTTTATTTACATTTTACTCAAATGGAATTGTTGTTGTGTATTTACTAATCTGCCAAGCTGCTAAGAGACTGCAAATGAAAACGAGCTAGTTGCCATATCTGATCATTTTGCTCTCGCACTAAATTCACTTATGCTGTTCCACATGCAAACTGGTTGTCTGAATTTTAGACTTAATAGTAAACTGAAACTAGTTGATTTTTACTAAGTGTGGATAAGCTGCAAAGATTTTGCTTCCAGTATTTGTTGGATTCAAATTAAACAAAATAACTGCTGGTCTGTTCACTCCTGTGGAAATACCTCAGAATAAAACATCTGCAGTTTTCCAGGAAAAGGAGGGCAACAGCCAGTCACTTCTTTTTCTATTTTTACCAGCTGATCTGGGGATTGCCTTTACAACCTTCCCTGTGATAGTTTCAGTCTACCGCAGAGAAGGCCTTAAAATAAACATTGTCCAGAGATCACAACTTGTTCTGGCTTTTACTTATTTCTCTAAAAGGCACTAATAAAGTTCAATCTTTTCATCTTTTCTCAATCCGTTTTCATGCTTTTGTTTTTTTTAAGTGTGCACAACGCCCACCTACTGATGACAACAAATCCTCCAACCTACTTTTTCACAATGCTGGCTACAGTCACCCAGAGAATGAAAAAAGAAAAGATCTTCATTGCTGTTTCATAAATCTGACACACTCTCCCTCAGTCTGTCCCCTGTCCCCCCCCCAGACATCTGCACGGTCTGGCAGTCAATTATATCCCCTCGCCTTCAAAAAGAGCCTTGCTCCATCTATGCATTAGAGGCAGCAGGGACCCATCTCCGTTTCTCATCTTTATCCTTTTCAGCTATGGGAAGGGTGGAGTCATCGTCTCAGAGCTCCTGTTAACTAGGGACCTGTTAATGTGGATTTCTTCAGTGTGGTGCACAACACCATCATATGCACTAGTTAGTAGGACTGAAAAATATTCAGGAAACATGTGATTAATAGATTAATCATTAAGACAGACTGGCCTGAAATCTTTTTTTCAAGCATTCAGAAAATCTTTTTAACAATTAACAATTTATGCAAAACAGGAGAAAGGCAGCATCGATGCTTTCAACCGATCATCTGATCTCAGGTATGTGCTGCTGTCAATGTGGCCACAATAAGAAGTCAGTCACTATCCATAATCATCCATCCTCAGTTTCTGCTTCATGCAGATTATTTCAGAGCCATTTTCCAGCTCCGTTCACAACCCCTCCTCCTGTTTTTTTTGTCTCCAAATCTTGACAGCATCTCCTGGATATCTGTTCAGAAAACACAGAAGTTTAAAGGGCTGATTGTTCTTGCACAAACCTGAGACACAATCTTTCAACTGCTTCTTTTATCCTCTTCTTTTCAACAGTTTTGGCTTCAACCACACATATAGTCATTCTCAAGGTCTCTCTAGTACTACTCTTCATTCTGTTAAGTTTGCAGAGTAAAGCGTTGCCCATGACTGCTTCCAGCTGTTTCATCCCAGTTAAGAAGTGCGCTTCGTCCAGCTTTCTCTCCAACTCTTTCAAATTATGCCCTTCTTTCAGTCTGCCAGCCTCCATCCCCAAGCACCCGCTTCTTAAGCAGGTCCAGTTTGTCACTGGCCAGAGCTTCTCTCAGTGTGCTGAAGAAGCTTTGATAGTGGCTTATGTTGTGGATCATGAGCAGGACTCCAGCCAGCAGCTCATTGGTCACCAGCAGGTGGTGCAGGTATGCCCTCTGGTGGTTCTTACAGCAGTAGCAGCCACACCCCTCCACCAGGGGCCTGAAGTCGTCCTGATACCTGGGCAAAAGTTCAATCAAAGTTTAAGCTGAGACGAGTTTGAGAGCAGTCGATGTAAATGTAAATCAAACACATGAAAGCAGAGATTTTGCAAGCGCGACTGCTTATGAAACCCTACGGGGTTTTACAGTAGCTGCTACAAACCTTTTGTCTTTGAGATTCATTTCAAAGCGTGTCATCTGTGTTTGATCAGCACAATTGAGATCGCCATTCTGTTGTGTCTCCCCTGCTGTGTTCTTTTCTTCATTCAGCTCCAGCACTGCCAAAACACACATGCACCTCAATGATCCCAACACAAACCAGTCACAGCAAAATCCCCTTCAATAAAGAAGTGCCTACATATACAATCAGCAGTAAAAATCAAACACCTTGACTCTGAGTAAGCCCTGCTGTGTCTTACATTTTTCCATCACCATAATATAAACGTTTATTGCCTATGCTCTCAATGCTAAAAATCTATTTTATACAAATCTGTCATAAATAAGATGAATTCATTGAAATTAATTTAATAAGAATAGATAATAGAAAGAAAAGCGATTTTTAGCATGAGGGAGGTTATTTACAGGAGGTCCACTTCTCAGCTGCACACACAAAGGATGTGATAAAAATGGAAAAAAGGCACAAAGGAGGGGGAGTAAAAACAGAGGAAAATGGTCTGTAGTCACGCATATGATTACAGACAGAGATTAAAAGGCAACAGAGAAGTGAAATGGGTTTAATAGAGGCTGAAAAAGGTGAAACAGCAAGAAACAAACTGGGAACTAAGCATAAAAAAGAAAAAAGGAAATTATCACTGGCTGCATTTGCAGCATGAAGCTGGGGAGTCGATAAGCATGAGAATAAAACTGGGCAAAGTGAGGTCTGACCAAAGATAAAAGGAGGAAGATGCAACTTGTGCTGAAGATAAGTTCTGTATTACAAAAGCAAACAGCAGCAACACCAGATACTGGAGCAAAGTCAGAATGAGGGCTGAAAGCTAAGTCAAAAGTTCTGACACTTTTTCAGTGAATCTAATAGAAAAAAGGTATCCAATCTTTTGACTTGTAGTGTGTGTGTTTATTTATATCAATATAAAATTTAAGAAAAGCTGACCAGACAGAAAGCAGGGTTCTTGCAGGTTTCAGCAAGTTAAATTTAAGACCTTTTAAGACCTTTTAAGATCTTTCTTAATGAGATTTAAGCCCAACATGATGCATTACCAAAAAAATCTAAATGATCCCAAAATTCAAAATCTTTTATTTATTTTTTTAATTTTGGAAGTAAAAATTTCCTTGCATTAAAAAAAAGGAGGCTAAAACAATTCTTAAACTGATATTGAAAGTGTACCTTAACCAATTTAACTTTCCCAGCAAATTATCATCCGTCTATATCCTGCCGTCACACTGAGGCTGTCAGACATGATTAGATTTTTATTTTATAAAGTGAGACAGAAAACTTTAAATAGTAAAAACAATTAGTTGTCACAGGATTTGTAGTTAAATTATTATGTACCAATTATGTTACCAACACTGGTACAGTAGTTATCTGTGCTGCTTAGAAAGACAGACAGAACCAACTTCTGATTGCTTCGTTTTATTCAGAATATTATGCTAAATACTGTACAAGTAAAAAAATGAAGACTAGTCCAAGTCAAATTTAAGACCTTGGATGAAAAGCTGGCTGTTTTTTTTTTGTTTGTTTTTTTTTCTACACCCAGCCGCCCCGCATCCGATGCCCCCCACAGATCCACCCCCCGCTCCCCACCCAAACCCCCCCAACCCGACACACACAAACCCCACCAATGCACCCCCCACCCACCCACCCACCCACCCATCTCCACACACCCCCACAGGCAACCACACACACACACACCCGCATTCACGCCCCCCCTCCAGTCACACACCCACCCACACACACCAAGGACGGGGACCACGGGGCCACCATCGTTGCAGCCCTGATGTAAACCATCATTTTATGCCTTTCAGACTCTTCTCCACAGCAAAGAACTGTTGTCAGTGCTGTTTATTTGTCTTTTTTTGTCTATCAGCAAGATTACAGAAAAACTACGAGGCTAAATTTAATTGAGGATGGAAGTGAGGTGATATGAATAAAGAAAAAACCCATTAAAATTTGGAGCAGATCCAGATCACTTTCCCTGAATCAAAAGATAAGACATTGGCCCTGATGCAAGGTCATGCCCTTCCAATGAATCAATGTCACGCACCCTTTAAAAAAAAACACACACACACACAAAAAACAGCATGCACACACTGTGGATCTTTCGCTTATATAAACCCAGCTGGGCTGCCATCCGAAGAAACAGTTTAAAAAAAAAAAAAAAAAAAAAGCTGTTTGCTTGGTTTAACAAGGGAAAGCTTTACACAATCAGATCAATGAAGTCCTCCATGTAAAGCCAATCAGCTCAGGGCTTTGTGTTTTGGCCACAAATGGATTGCATTTTCTCAAGACAGTTATCTTGTAAATCTCCTAAAAATCCACCTGCCTGGAAAGTTACGCTGACTATAGAAAAATGTTGTAATTCACCAGCATTCCTGACCGCCCATTTAAAGACGAGCGGTTAAAAACTTCACTCACGTCACATCTATAAGGACACTGAACATGTGTGCTGCTAATTAGCACATACTGCATAAAAGAAACCAGAGGAGCAGAGCTGGTGCTAATCAAGGCAGCTGCTAAATATTCAAATGGAAACTTGGCTGGTATAAACTGGTTGATTTGACGTAACCAATGGGAAATGAGTTGTACGTGGTGAAAGCTGATCTTTTTATATTTGTGCCCTCATTTCTCTAATGTGTTTCCCAGAGGTTGAAAATTCACTTCCAAACAATTTAAAATTCAATATTGCTCATACACACTTCCTCAGTTCTCTAAAAATACATTTTCAAAGTTTTGGGTAAAGCTGTGTGAACATAAAATATGCTTAATTCTGTTTTTCAATAACTCTCTATTGAGTCCTGTATTATAAATCCAGTGGACCCTTTTCTAATCCTGTAGGGTAACTTTGCTTGCATCTCAAAGTCTAATCAAATAACTGTGGTTAAGTAATAAGTCAGTATTTAACCATACATGTGCACTGAAGGGAAAAAAAGAAGATTTTCTCATGAGACAAGTCTGAAAATGGAGTTTGACCGATGACAACAAGCAGAGGGCAAAAAGGCAATCGGGGTGAATTAGTATACGGCCCGACATGTCAGAAAGGACCTTAACTGGCCAGTATGGGTTCCATCACTTCGCCCAGAGTTTTGTATATGGCTGAGAGGGGAATTAGAATTTCTCTCAGAGTTTGGCACCATCGCTGCGCTCACCTCCACTGAACTCCATTATACTCCCTGTGCAGAATCGATTAGTGCGCTCTGACACTAGATGCTCTCTGATGCCAAACTTCCCCTTGTTGGAGGAGTTGAACGCAACTTTTTAATTAACCACAAAGTCCACCATCAGGTCAAACGAGCGCATTCCCCACAGCTCTTGCCATAACTCTTCTTCAGCTTTTAAACAAGGATGACAATCAAGGTGATTGGTTCGGGCTTAATTGTTACCTTGCTGACCCTGCTAAGAGAGACGGCATTGATTTTACATCACCGGCTGTATTTCACTACTTCCAATTATTTAACTGATCTGAGGCTACAGATGACACGCACAACAGTACGTAAACAATTGTACTTGCTATTACACTTTTTCCTGATGTTAATGGCTTATCTGCAGACAGTGTTGTATAAAGTACCCAAAAGGCATACTTGAGTAAAAGTAAAAGTACCTTACTGGAAAATGACTCAAGTAAAAGTGAAAGTCGCCTGCTAGAATATTACTTGAGTAAAAGTAAAAGTCATCAGAAATAGAAGTAGAAAAGTAAAGTACATATATGAAAAAATACTACTTAAGTAAAGTAACAAAGTATTTTTACTTAGTTACTATACAACAATGTCTGCAGAGTAGCGTGAGCAACACATCCAGGTGAAAACAAAGTTAGTTCCTTTTCATTGTTAGGAAACTGGCTCTCACGCCTCTCGGCCACGCTGCTCGCCACAATGAAGATGAACGGTTGTTCGTTTACTGACAACACTCTGCAGGGTCTTTACACTGAACCACTTCTGTCTGACTGAGCGTGATGTAATTCCCCCTCAGCAGTGTGAGTTGAGTGGTTCTTTACATTTGTGTAGGAATCAGAATAATTAACTATGCATGCATTCTAAGCTCAACATCAGACGCTCCTCCTATGGAAATTAACAAATCCTGCTAGACTCATTATTTAATCATCAGTTCAGTTTTATCAGTTATAAGCAACTCTGTGCAATTAAAAACATCAAAGCCCACTTCCATGTTTTCTAATGAGCCGACACTCTTACTTCTCTGTTGGTGGAATCTCAGCATATTTATCCGCTGCAGTCTTGTCTCTTTGCTTCATCTGTATCTCTTACGTATAGAGATGGTGCTAAAAACTTATTTCATGCAAGACAAATTAAATTTTCCATGCCGATCACATTCTGTTAAGGGGACATTAAATTGGTCAAAGTTTGCTCTCGGCACATACTTCTACTTCCTAAAGTGAAATGCTAGCGATTTCCATCTTTTGAGGTTTATGTCTGTCATCATAGTTTCATTAAAAATGTCATTTTGTGGCCTCAGGCAAGGGAGCTTTACCTGGAAAGGTCATTTGCTTATAAAAGCGCAGAAATGGATAAAACAAATACTGCCATTTTTTTAAAGAGTCTAATTTTAGCCCTGCGGTGTTAGAAAAGAATGACAGTTACAGATTACTGTTTAATGGGTACAAGAAAGCTGTTTTGTGGAAAATCTGGGTGTTGCAGAGCATGAAACAATGCATTTATTATACAGGCCAATATAATTATAACTGGAATCCAAAAGGAGAGGAAATTTATCAACTTTGGTCCTTACCCCTGCGTGCTACATGAGAACAAAGCTAGAATACAGTAAAGTGAACGTCAAAGACTAAAATTGGTGGATTTATTTATCAAAATACAGCGCCGATGGGCTGCATATGCACTTAAATTAGAAAATACCTGTGCAGTCTATTTGCCAATATGGTTAAACTTGATTTCATTGCGCTGGTTTATTATCATTTATGACATGTATGCATCTTTAGCTTATCATTGCACAGCACAGTTCTTCACCACACCTGTGAAGGGCGCTCTACCTGTGCGCTCTGGGTCCAGGGAGATGTCAAAGCTGAAGCAAAGAGCGCAACCTCGCTCTGTCACCTGGAATGGAAAAAAACCTTCGAACAGGTCCACGCCAGCCTCCGTGCACACCAGAACCTCATCAGGTCGTCCCACACCCTGCAGCAATCTGAGTTGCAAGCAAACACACATACGCACACAGAGTCAACAAGCAAGCACATAAAAACAGCAGGAAGCATTAAACATTAATATAACATGTTTGCAACATAGTGCCGCAAGACAAGCGGCGTACAGAAACACCCGCAGCTTTCTCCCTCTCCACAACATGTGCACCCTTGAGTGTTTGAGCTTTCACTTAACTTGGCTGCCTCCGACTCTGCCTGCAGGCATCAAGGTCAAGCCCAATTTAGCATTCGACAATGACTCCTCTTCACATTCTGGCTGGAAGCTGCACCTCCATCCAGCTAAAACAACCAGCGGGGAGGATGCCCTATAGTTTTCCAGGTCAACCAACTAAGACAAGCACACAGAGATCTCCTAGTAAAAGCCTCCCACTCCTCACAGCTTCACTTGAGCTACCAGCACCTCCAGAAGAGGAACACTCCAGAGGAGTCTCTGACAGGCTCATTTAGTCTGAAGTACAACAACTTCTAGACAAAAGTTGGTCCTTGTGTCTTTAAAAGAGATTCCACTCTGAGAAATTACACCATCTTCAGCAGAAACAACTTTTTCTTTATCATTCCATATCTGTTCTACAGAATCAAAAACGAGCTTGGATAGTTCTATCATTATGTCTATCAGGGGTCACATTTGCACTCGCTTGCTTGATTTATGGTCACACATTTCGGTTTGTGCAGTTCAGTGACCTCACAGAGTGAAGGATTACAATTCAACCAAACTGAGGCTATGGATATGGGCTGGCTTGCATTAACAGCCCCTAACCTCTGGAGGGACCAGACAATGGGGCTTCTGGAGGAGCAAATACTAAGATAACTGATACTCAAGCCAAGATTTCCTGTCAAGAACTTAACTTCTAAATGATAGAAAATAACACAAGAAAAGGCACCAACAAAAATCAAACAGTAACAAAGAACGACTGCTGTTTCTTTCTGTGTGAAAAACTGCAAGTGACTGCTAATTAAAGCTACTTATTATTCACAATTACAATCAGCTTTAATTAAATTGACAATGCAAAATGAAAGAAAAAACAAGCAGCTCCTCATATCCAAAAACATTTCTTCTATCATAATATTTCTAGCATGCTCTCTTGTGACCAGTGATCTAACATACTTATAGTTCTGCACAAGCTATAACAATAGTAAAAATAATAATCAATGAGTTAAAGTGACCAAATATGTGTGCATAAAAAATATATTTATAATAAGTCACCACTAATGATTGGATAAATATGTTGACATGATATAAACTAAGTGACATTGGTACTTTAAGGTTAAGCTGAAATAATGACTGTTGACAGATTGCAGGGGTTGGGGAGCACAGCGGAGCTGCTGGGTTTTCACTCGTAATCAATCAAGCAGGATAATTAATTGGTCCAGCGTGATCGACCAACTGCGTCTACTCAGCCTCTAAATCATCTTTTAGCAAAGAAACAGACACAATTACAAAAAATTAAATAATATCCCAATAAATCAAAAACTAATCAATCATCCTATCAGTTGAAAAGTGTGTGGAGGAATCTCCTATTTAGAGTTTTACAAATGCCCAATTTTACATTTTCAAAATGTAAAGGACACTTTCACATTTTTATCACAAATCTTAGATACCAACAGATATTTAAGCCACCAATAAAGTAAAATCAGAAAAAAAATCATATGATTAATTATCTCAACCTGGTGGATTAATGTACAGCATGTTTTTGTGTCTCTTTGTTCTTACTCATGAAATTAAATGAAAAACAGCTGCAATCAGGTCACAGATTGTCTTGCTGCAACTTTTTTGGGGGGGGGGGGGGGGGGGGGGGGGTTCTGTTAGACTGACTATCCTCATTCATGATCTCTGTATTTGATCTGTTGATACTTTTTGAGCAACAAACACCTCTAAGATCATCTGGATCAAGTTTGCTTTCTACTTGTAGAGCTAAAAACCAAACAAGGAGAACCCGAGTTTAGTTTTTATGCTCCTAATATTGGAAGAAGCTTCCAGAAAACCTGAAGTCAACTCCGAACCTTAGTTCTTCTAAATCAGATCTGAAAACTCTTATTTGCCTAGGACTTTTAATTAGAGAATTGTTTACTTCTTTATTCCTAACTATATTTCATTGCATATGTATATTGACTGTTACAGTGATTATGTATTTCCCACGGATTTATTTGTATTATCTGCAACTCACTGTATGTAATCTGTTGTCTGATTCTATTTGAGCCTGTTCTGTTTCTATTTAATATTTTTAGGCTGTTTTAATTTTTCTATTTTGAATGTACATTTTAATGTTTCTTGTGCACCTTACTTGTTTGATGTGAAGCACCTGGAGTAATCTTGTATATGAAATGTACTATACAAATAAGCCTCCTTTGCCTTCATCAACAGCTTTTCACTAAAGATGCACTGGGGAAGCATGTATAATTACTGGGGGGAGAACTGTAATCACTTCACTTATCTAACAATCAGGCAAACCTGGGTTTGTGATCGGGTAGCTCTTTGATCACAGCGGTGATGAGCTGAGTCCTCAGGGACTGGTCCATGGAGCCTGTTTGGAGGCCATCCAAGCAGAATCCAGCCACGGGCCTCTTGGCTGTCTCCTTGGCAGAGCGTACTCTTTCCTCCAGGATGTCTCCTCCCTCCACCACCCCAAGCACCTCGACTCCATCCAACTCCTGACAGAAAGCAGACAGGCTGGTGGTTAAGAACTGCGAAGGAACTCATGAAAGATGGACAGTACACCCAGTGACAGATAAGGAAAAATAAAGGAAAAGCAGCATTTCTTCAATGCATGTTAAAACTTGAAGGGTGAGCTTTTTCTCTAAGCAGAAAATCGAACAAATTAAAAATTCTCTTCTTGCCAGAAGCCATCTGGAATTTGATGACTCGACATGAAGCTACACACCTCGAAGAAGACGCATACACTTTGTAGCAATCATGCAGCTCACTGGGTATGATGTTAATCCAGAACTAACTTCAGTTCTCTGTCATTTCACTTTGCTCTACCTGATTTCTCCCTACATTCTGTCAAAGAAAATTTAGTTTGCAGTCAAGGAATAAAAAAGAAAAAGATTTCACCTCACTGCAGCTTGTCGCAAAGACATAAGTGAAAAAAGGAACACTTAAAGAAGCCATGAGGACATCTGAACACACACTTCCTAACAGATCACTTAAACCTCCTCATATAAACCCTGTCCATTTTCTCCCCATCATGACCTGAGGTGGTCTGAACAGAATTTAAAAGAAAGGAAAAATTTCTCATTTCATCAGTGATTCTTGATGCTGCAACCTTGCACACCTCCTAATACTGCATTCATCCTAATCCTGCCCTTTTTCCAAGCTGTAGCATGGCTGCAAAACAGCCTTACAAGTTGCAGCCATACATCAATCCTTGTCTGGTGCACCTACGCTGTGCGTGACTTAACTCCAAAAAGTAGATTTTATAAGCCGATGTTGAGATGCAGTGCGTTTACTGACTGTTGAATGCATGTGTACCTGTGATTGCTGGTGTAGCAGCAGACACTCGTCCAAATGAGCCAGGGTTCGATCTACTGACTTTCGAACCCTTTTGCGAGACGTGTTGATCTGCCAGGTCTCTCCGTCTGCCATGCTCTGGTACCAGTCTGGCTGCACCGTCTTCTGGAGAGCCATGAACTTTGACACTGTCAGCTCAATCCGCCCGCCGCTGCCCCACACCGAAACAGTCTGATAACAGCAGGAATTTCATTTGAGAAGCTGCTTTACAAGCTGGTTTGGTAAGAATGATGTTCTTTTATGTCTAACTACACCCATTAGTGATTCAATAAGGGCCTGGGGCACAAAAAGAAATCAAACTCCTGGTGTTTAGAAAAAAAAATGTGTAAAAATTGCATCATTTTTAAAACCTCCTCTTACCTTGTTTGTTGTGTAACCTGTGGGGCAGGGGGTGGCAGGGTCATGAAGCGAGCAGTACAACACAGTATCATGAAGCCCTGTGAAGTGAAGCAGCAACGTGTCACCCCATTGAGAACAAAACCTGACAAAGAGCCTAGTGATGGGGGAGTAAAAAACAAGGTGACGATGCCAAATGCTTCATTATGGCACACTAACGTGACGACATGTGGACTTATCTGCAAACCCAGCTGCAGCAGCAGATCAGAAGGTGTAAAAACAAAAGGGCTTAACAACTGCAATTGCAGTCATTATTTCTAGTTATTCAATCATTGCTCTCGCTTTTCTGGGGCTTTACAGACAGCGCTGTGGTAATCCCTGACAGTTTACACCAAGCAGTGCTTCCGTAATTACATTTCTAATTTCGAACCGCTTGCCTGAGGCCAGGTGAAGCTTAGAACCACAGCTACAGTTGTACAGCAAACCTAATGAAGTCACTCTTCTGGGGAATTTATGTAAATATTACTAAAAACAGAATAACTTCTCAGTCAGGCTTACAGATGTAATGAGCTTTTCAATATTGAATTCAACATACAGTTTATTTAGAAGCATTGCAATTTCAGATTAGCCAGAAGTAATGTTTATATATTATAAGCTCTTCAGAGGAAATGCGCTTGTGTGATGTTCACAACGAGCAACTGGTCTCAGCAGCATGTTACTCTGGTGGGGTAATTTCAAATCAGGCAAAGCAGTTCAACAGGTTTTTCTTTTTCTTTTTAACATCTTTAGACAGTTTTTTTTCTGATGTTTAACATATTCTAGTTATTACATTAAAAGCTGACAGCAGGGCCATTTTAGCGTTGGTTAGCTGTTGTAAATACTCTGCTGCTGCAACCACTGTCTTGCATCATGTGAGCAGAAGCAATGCTTGAGGCTAAAGCTGCTTCTGCATTTTGGGGTAGTTTTTGTTAAATAAACAATGACATGGTGTAATATGTCACGTGGTGTTGTTAAACTGTATTTCAATTTGTGATTGGTTTGTTCAACCATTACAAAGATAAATGACAAACAGGAGATAGCAGTCTTCCCATTAATCCTGTGCATACCATTAGCACTAATTAATTCATAAAACAATGCTCCAAATGATTTCAAGTTTAATTTCTTATAAATCTGTAGACATACGCACATCACCAGGTGCAAGGCTACTGCCGTAGTCATGTGAAATCAAAGAAAAAAAGCCTGCACACTTACTTCCAGCTGCATTTATTCCAACGTTTCGATCACATCGGATCTTCCTCAGGTCAGGACCTGATCGAAATGTTGGAATAAATGCAGCTGGGAGTAAGTGTGCAGGCTTTTTCTTTGATTTCACAAGTTTAATTTCTTGCTAATTATTACACTAATACAATTAAAAACAGTTAAAAATAATTTCCCTTATTGCAGTGATTCCCAACCTGGGGTCCCCCAAAGGGGTTCCTTTTCAAATAAAATCTTAGACTGTTCCCATAATATTCTGTAATACATCATATAGCTTACATTGTAATATTCAGAGGTGGACATCCCTGGTCCGGAAAGTAAAAATCCTGTCTGGCAGTTGCTCCAATCAATCACTAAACCAGCTGAACTTAATTACCACAGCTCCTTTGCCACAGCCTTGAGTGACGTCAACTAAAGTTCAGCGATCTGGCCAATTATGTGGTCCATGTGGCCCAAAAAATTTCCAGAGTGCAAAGAGTTCAAAACCATGGGAAAACCACAACAATCAGCAAATAATGTCAACAAATGTCAGCAAATAATAATATAAATATAAAACTAATATGAAAAATGCTTTGCAGGATTTTTCATATTAGTTTTATATTTATACAGAGTGGCTTGTGCCAACTTCCGGGAACTTTTTACTGCTACACCATTGCTGTGAAAAACGTAACCATTGCAGTGAACGGAGTTGGTGTCACTTTCTGAAGACACACTACTCTGCCACGTAGATGAGCCTGTTAGTGAAAACACCCGTTCTAAATGGTTTTTCTGAATACCATGTCAAGGTAGGCTGCCATGTGTAAAACAACAATATCCTCTGTAATCCAAGGAAGGATGACAAGTGTAGGAAAAGGGGTCAGTAACTCTGGTCCTCAAGGGCCGGCATCCTACAGATATCAGGAGTTTCCCTGCTGCAACACACCTGACTCAGATCATTGGGTAATTAGCAGGCTTGTGCAGTCACGTCAAGCTCTGCTAATTAAGCCTGAGTCTTTGTCAGGTGTGTTTCAGCAGCAGGGAGACTCCTAACACCTGTAGGATGCTGGTCCTTGAGGACCGGAGCAGCCCCCCCCCCCCCCCGTTTAGGGAGTAAAAGTGTCCACCAGCAGTGTAAAAATATCATGAAATATCAGCAGTTCTATCACATTTATTAAGAAGTAAAAAGTAAACTAACCCATTACATTTTCAAAGTAATCTTGCAAATGTTTTTTTTTCCATTACCAGGTTAGATAAAAAATCTGAATATGAACCAACAGTTTAAAATAGCTGTATATTGACAAAAAAGCTGCAGAGCAACCTGAGGATTATCAGCAACAAGCCATATAACATCATCAACACAGAAAACATCTCTAATGCCATAGGCTGTTTATATCTATCCCAGGGGTCCCCAAGTCCAGTCCTCGAAAGCTACCATTCTGCAGTTTTCAGAACATACCCTCCTCAGCAGACCTGAATCAAATGGCTAAACCTGTCATCATGTGTATGTCATTGAGCTATGCAGAGGCCTGGTAATGACTTATTCATTTGCTTCAGGTGTGTTGGAAATGGGACAATACCAAAATGTGCAGGATAGTAGCTCTTGAGGACTGGGATTGACCTGATCTATCCAAATGTGTTTATCCTTTAAAGAGTCTTTTGTTTTTTTCAACCTGGACCCCAACTCTCTTTCCTGATCAATCTCAGTCAAATATTTCGAACTAAAAAAGATTAAAAACAAACAAAAACAAATAAATAAAACTTGAAAACAACTCTACCTGAAAACTTCTTAAATCCATCTTTAAACTCTTCCAACACTTCTTGATGCTCTGCCCTGGAAAAAGAAGTGATGGAGAATGGAGGTTAGATGTAAAAGAGCGTTCAGAGTGTGGGAGTGTTTAATGGACATGGGCTTACATGTTGGACAGAGTGAGCTGAGTGATGGAGGGGAGGTTGCTGAGTGTGTGCAGCGTGTCCGGGGTAAGGTGGGGGACTGTGCCAAAGTGAGTGTATAGCAGACATCCTGGGACTTCCAAGGAGTGCTGCCCAGTCCTGCCTAGCCCCTTCAGCACCCCCAAACGAGCTCCTCCGTGAACCACACGAGAGAGCTCCAGCTGCATCCTGATGCTTGCCATACGAGGAGCTCCAGTCGATGTATTTTAAAAGGATTTTGTGCTTGCAGTTAAATAAAATTACAAGCGGAAACTGTAATCTAAAGCATGAGAGTTAGCCACAGTTAGCTAGCTTGTCTTGGCACTCACGTGTTTCACGTCAGTGAACCTTTCGCCAACTTGAGGTGTTAATGTCCTCGAGAAGAGCCCTTTGGAAAGACCTACACGTTAACAATTTAGTTAGCTATAAAATGTTTTCATTTAACATAAGAGCATCTTTCATACCATTAAATAAACTCACAGCTCCTTATGAACTACAAGTCGAGGGGACTATGACGTCACCAAAAGCGACACACCGGAAAGGTGAAAGGAACAGACCGCGCCCCCTTTTAAATCATATGCTCAAAACGTAGATGGTGGTAGTTTATTCAAAAAAGACATTTATGAGACTATTGATTTTAAACATTTGAGTGTATTTAACTTTTAAGTTCATTTGATGACTGTTTTACCCATTTAATTAAAGCAGAAAACGTTGCCATGGTTACTGTGGAGACGCTGAAATTGCAGTTAGGGAACAATGGGACACGTAGTCCTGAGCCGCTTTATTTATGAGGCAAGTGGCCTGAGTAAAGTAGCGCTTTTACCCAATTACCCACAATCCTTTTTTATCTGACTCGCTAGCAGTTGTGTGTACTGGTCTTCTGTTTTACCAGGGCTCCTTGTGGTGACTTCTTAACTTCGTGTGGCCGTTTTTAATTGAAAGTAGTAAAATGTTTTGCGCTTTGAAGTTGGTAATGTAGTTGCTAAAAAATGTTGTAAGTTTGCATTTTAGTTCTTCTATAGCTCTTTGGTCAGTGTAAAACGTGGTGATGGCGTTCCCTGGTCACAGTCCTCACCTGTTCAAGTGGAAAAAGCTCAGGTCTACACATAAGGTGAGCTTGCATTGATGTCAGTCGGAGAATCTCTGTGATGATTCGTTCATAATTCCACCTCTGGGGAAATGGGTTAATTTTGTCTCCCAATTCCACATATTAAATTCAAGTTCCTCATTTCTATATCAATTTTCCTGCCATACAGTATTACCATATTACCCTTCTGACTTTTCACCCAGCTGTATAAAATCTCACAGAAAGTCAAAGTATAAACTGTAAAAACGTGTCCATTTGCATCTATAAATGGGGAATAAGGACTTAAATGTATGGACCTTTAGTGGATGATCAAGGTTAAATGTCATTTAGGTGTTTCTCAGATATTAGCATGCTTGCAGCTGTGCACATCTGTAGCCTGAAACTGATCCAGCTAAACTGCTGCTGGTGAAGCATTGACTTTTTGAAGTCTGGGAAATGGCTCTCAAATAATCTGTGGATTTAAGGCAATAGATAAGCTTTTCCGTGACATAATCCACAGGCATCAGGCCCTTGGCTCAGCTGCAATTTGCACACAGTATCTCCAGCTCTAGGTGTCACTGCGCTTGTCTTGGGATTTTCAAACAGGCTGAAGTGACCACAAGAACAGCGTTTTTGTTGCACCTTTAATCTTTCTTTCAAAAGGTAAAACTGTCATAAAATATTTCTCTTTTTCAAAACAGTTGCCTGAGAAGAACAGTGATATTGATCAGTGGAGAAAGGTGAGAAGATCATTTGATCTGGTTACATTTTCATCACTTATATTGATACATTATTGTGAATTCTTTTGGGACTTTGGACATCATGACAACCCTGCTTCTCTTAATCTTTTTTGTCTTCAGCGGGTGGAGATAGCCTCTGAATTTGCTGTCTCTGAGGTTTTCTCCCACAAGAAACATCATTCAGGACTCAACATACGAGCTGTGTCTTTGCAAAGCTCAGAACAGCTAAGAGATCACGATGATGCTTACAGTGAAGGTAGGTCACACCATTAAAAAAAAAAAAGATTGAATCAAAAAAAGGGGCTGATATCAAAACTTTATAAAGCACTACAATATGAATCTGTTCATAACAATACAGATGTAAAAGAAAAATGGGAATTGGAAGCAAATATAATTATTACAGACAAAGAATGGGAGGAAACACTGGAGTCTGGACATAAACTAACTAGTAGCCCTACATGGTGGGAGTTTGAGTGGAAGGTTAAGATTCAATATTTTAACACTCCTAGTATCACCTCAAAATACAGTAAAACATCAAATTTTTGCTGGAGAAATTGTGGGCTGGTAGGGGATTTCACTCATATATTCTGGGACTGCCCAAAGGTCATAGACTTCTGGAAATGTGTAAAAAAAAAAAAAAGAAATAGTCAATGTCCTGCATGTTGATTTGCATTTTGATTTAACTTTGTTCATATTGGGAATATTACCTAAAGATCATATAGACAGAAACAGTGCATATTTACTAAGAATCTTGCTAATGATAGCAAAGAAAATGATTACTATTTCCTGGCTGAAACCACAACCTCCCAGTATTATACAATGGAGAAAGAAAGTGAAACAGGTTTTTTTCATGGAGCAGACTACTGCAAGACTACAGTTGAAACTAGAAACATTTGAGAAAAGATGGAAACCAATAACACAGATAATAGAGCTCTAGACCTCATGTATAAGTTTAATTAATTTTTCTTTCTTTTATTATTATCATTTATTATATGTATATTGTATATATGTGTATGTATACTGTATTTGTGTGTGTAGACATATATGTATGCATATGCATGTGTATATGTGTATATGCATATATGTATATTTTTCATTATATATATATATATATATCCTCCTTTCCAAAACTCCACCACCTGGAAAGAGAGGATAGTGTAAACCATCACAGACTCAGAATGAAGATTGTTTTTATATATGGTATATGCAATTCATTGGATGTGAGTACTGTACAAGTTTTAATTTGTGGACAAGTGTAAACTGATTTAAAAATATCGATGGTGGAATTGTAATCTGTCTTTATTAGACTGAAGGGTCAAGAGGAACGGGAGCGAATAATGGTGCATCTCCATCTGTCTGTTTATTCTGTGACAAATAAGAAGTTAAAAAAAAAAAAAAAGATCCTTCTATAGAAGTGAAAAATGGCCGCAGGGAGTCAAACATATGTAATCCTTTTGAATTTTCCCTACGAATATGATGATCATTTCTGTGTAAATATGACCTTAAACTTCACACCAATGCTAAAATTAGGACTAGATTTTGTAAATTAACAAAGAAGCAAAATGCAGTTTATTTTCATATAACTGTCAAGTACATAGATAATGGCTCAGATACAGTATATAAAGCTAAAAGGTGTGGAGACCTCTTAGTTCATTTGAAGGTGTAATTAGATGATAAAAAGTGGGATAATAAGCAGGTGTTGTTGGTGGGGTCTGTTGAAAATTAAAAGGTGCATTCAAGCAGTCGTTTTACATAAGAAGTATCCTAACCAAGAGGAAAAACTTGAAAGTGTCTTAGTCGCTGCAATGAGTAACATCTTTTTAGTTCATAATAGTATATATAGTATTTGGTCAGTAATAGTATGGAAAGGAGAGTCAGTGCTTCCTTTATTATTCTATTCAGAATAGCAAATAAATGGGACAATCCTTTGTGCATTAAAAGAAAATAATGTGGCATACGATCCAAAGAAATGCTCAATTATATTCATACATTGGTACTATCTGGGATTCATGTTGGTAAATATGAGGGCAAGGGAGTGATTAAACAACCATGGAAAACACTGTATTTCCTTTTTCTTTCCTGATTATAATAACCAGCCTTGGTATTTAAGATCTTTTTTTCATGTTTTAAGTAATTATATTCATAAGATGAATAGGACAAAAGCCTCAATGGAAAAAAGATAGTTGTGACATTAATCAAAAACTACAGATTTTTCTCTGAAAATTTTTATATTCACAGCTCGTGTTTTTGGAACTGTATCTCAGAACAAAGAGGGGAGATTTGAGGATTTCATAGAAAAAGGTTTTGCTTTTTCTGTTTTTGAATTCTCTAAATAGTCTGGACTCTAGCGGTCCCCAGTCAGACAGACAAATTAAAACAGCTGTTACCTCAAAGAAACCCACTGCACCTTCTGAGCATTTGAAGGCCTCCCTCGCATTGATTAGTATTAATATTTACTGTATATGTTAAATGGCACTGCAATACAGAAATCCCTGTTCTTCAACAAATAGATCGTTTCTTGTTATCAGTTTGTTACAGATCAAATCGAAAAGCCAGAACAATGTGGAAAAATGTTTTATGGACAAATGAGACCAAATATTGTGAACTTCCATGGTGGTGGCCTGGAATAGTTTGACCTCACTGATGAAGCAATGAACTACAAATCATACAAGCACATTCTGTTTAAAGAAACTACAAAAGAGTATTTGATTCTTGCAGCTCAGACTCTTCTGGGTGATTGGTTGAACAGTAAGTTGCGAGTGGAGCTGGAGATGGAAGATGAAGATGACCATATCTGCTCTGCTGAGATATCACACCATGCTGCACAAGCTACTACCCAGCCTTCTGCTCTCACCTACAACAACTTTGATGGTACAGTTATGAGTTAGTTACTCAAGTAATCAGAGCATGGTTGACTTCATAGTTTCCCAGAGGTTTAAAATGGTATACAGTGCAAATGTTCTTTAAATAGATATTTGATTTCTCTTTCACATTCTTTGTGCAAATAAAAAAAAAGATCTTTACAACTGCCTGGCTGAAGAAGAAGAAGAATCTGCTGTTAACAACTTCCTACAAGATCTAATGGAGCAAGAAGTGCTGGACTCTGGGATGATGGAGGAGCTTGAACTTGATGATCGAGAAACAAACAAGAGATTGAGAGACCCAGTCATCACCATGGAGGCACGCCACCAGCAGGTATGTTTGTCTGTGACTTGCATACATGCCCCGTTCCTCACTTTTCATCAGAGACATGAATGCATGGTTTCCCTGAGTGAATCAGCTGCAGTGATGGGCACTCATGGTGTGTTCTCAGTTAACGCTAATTGCTACTGATTTCCACTGGAGGTGCGAGAGAACAGGGCGCGACGGGAGGCTGAGAGACAGAAGCGGCAGAGAGAGAAGGAGGCTCAGCGGGATGTCATAAAGGAGGCAAAGAGGAGGGAGAGAGAAGAGGAGATGAGGAAGAGGCAGGAGGAACGTAGGCAGGAAGAGATGGTGCAACAGGAGATGGTGAGATTGCGACGCCAGATGGAGGAGAGGAGAGGCCTGGAGCATCTACTTCGACAGAGGTATGCTATTCACAGCAAGCAATCAGTCCCATTCATTTAAAGTCACTTTCAATCTTCTTTGTGATTGAACAGCTTATGATCTGATATCCTCCACTCTCCTCTAAATTGATTACTTGTAACAGGTATGCCTGTGATGAGGCCCTTCTTATCTTAAGAACTGTCGCTGAATAGGCCCTGTTTGTTGGTAGAGGGAATGCTTTTTGTGGAGAGCACTTGAATGTTGAGGCTTTTGTTATATAACCATCCTTGTCTATGTTGATACACTGTAGGCCTTTTTAAACTCTGTAAATGTGTCATAACTTTAAACATGAACAGTTTTGTGGAAAGCAGTTACATTAAATGATACGTCTAGAATCAACAAGTCTTTGTTTAGATTCATATGATGGCAAAACACACCAAAAAATAAATAAATGGAGGGTGTAGGCCAATGAGTTGCAGTAGGGAGTACATTGGTGTAAAAAGAAAGATGACACTGCAACACAAGAGGACATATAAATATCATATAGACTAAAATAGATAATATTACTATATTTTATTTTATTATATTATAATAAAACTAATATAAAGACATCAGGCTCATAAACTGACATCACAAGCATGTCACGTACAGAGGAAAGCTAAAAAGAACAAAAATGAGGATGCTAAAATGAGCATGATGGAAGTGTTAATATTTTTCTTTCTCATGTGTTACAACATGAAATCAAAGTTTTGGAAAGGTTTGAATTTGTCAGGTTGGATAAGCTGAAATTATTTCCCAAGTTTTTAGGAATTTGTTAATTTTTAGGAATTAGTTCATTACATACTTTTGTCAAATAAAAGGCCTGTTTCTACAGAGGCTGGGGAGCTGTGCAAAATAAAATTAAAACAGAATGCATGTAAATAAATTAAAGCTTGTATTTAATTAAACTTAGTAAAAAGGCATATCACCATAACAACTGGAGAAACTAAGAAAATTAAAAGTGTAAATATTGGCTCTCTAATACTTTATTTGTAGGATTCTTTCTTATTCTTATTCTTATTTCTTTGCTTACAATGAAGTTTCAATAATTACCAAGCCAAATTGTGAGCTCTTTTTTTAGTTTGATTCCTACTCCATATGCTGCTGCACCCATTCTTTTAACAGCACTCTGACTGCAGGCAGGCTTAACTTCGATGCTAATATGTGCAGAATGTGGTTTGGCATCGTATTGCTGAACTGAACAAGACCCTCCCTGAAAATTAAACTATGTGACTCCAAAATCCATGCAAATTATTCAACACACATACGTGCAAGTCACTCCAGTCTTGTGCTCTAAAGCATCCCCTTACCATCACAGATCCAGGCTTTTGAACTGTGCACAACAGTCTGGTCAGTCTATGTGATTCCTCTTGTGGAAACATTTAGACTAAGAATCATCTGTTTGTTTATTATACAGAGAAAGGGAGAGAGTTGAAGTGCAGAGAGAGACCAGCGGCCATCAACCAGCACCAACACTTCTCACAAGGCAGCCACAGCAGGATACTAAGCAACTGCAGCAAGCAAACAAGATTCAAGCAAAGCTGAACATGAGCAACCTGAAGGTACTGTAGGTACCTGGAATGTGTATGTGTAGGTTGCTGAGAGGTTGATACTACCTACAGTATGTTTATATATGGGTTCTTTTACTTATGGTCCTGCATATGTGCATACATTTCTGTGCATGTTTTAGTGTCTGCAGAGGCATTTCTCTGGATGGTATTCAGTGGCGATGGACCGAAAGCTATGCATGCTTAAGGCTGTGGCCCTGTGCAACTGGAGGAGGCAGCTTAAAGCATGGCGAGCATGGCGAACAGTGGTCTGGGCAGAAAGAAAACAGCGAGAGGTGGCAAGAACAGAGGAGGCTCTGCGAAAAGAAAACAGGCAAGAAGCAAAGATTGTTCATTTTAAAGAATCCTGCAAAAGTTCTTCCTCAGACTATTAATTAGTCATTTCTATAGGCTACTAATTGATTTAGAACATTTATATTTCTTATCCAGGCAACACCAGCTGGCTGTGGAAAGTGACCGAAGGCGGTTGTTACGACGATGTCTGAATGAGTGGCATCTATGGGGTAGGGCGGAGAAGCAGCAGCAGGAACTTTTGGCTCAGCAGCAGGAGATTAAAAGCAAGATGGCTGCCTTACTAAAAGCTGCATCTGCAGGCAAACTCACACTGACAGAAAGCCCCTCCGATCAACCAATAACAGCCCCACCAGGGCCTCTGAGCCAGTCTGAGACCACACTGAAGGTGAGAGGTGCACTTGCAAATTCTCAGCAGCAACATTTTCATTAATGCCTCTAAATGAAAACAAATTGATGACCCATATTTTAAGAATGACCCAAGGATCACTATTATAACTAAAATATCAGCCCTGCCCTTAAAAGGCCATGGTGAAATTTTAATAACTGAGCCAATACATAAGTTTGGGATTTCATTTGAATAACATTACCCTCTTCTAGCTTTTTCTTAGCATGGGGCAGTCTGAGCTTCCCTCAACTCGTCAGTTAAGATGGAAACTTTTGCTGCTGAAATATTTGAAATTGTGGAAAGAGGATGGATGGGGGGGCATGGAGCATATGGAAAGTTTTTTACATCATATTTAATCATGTAGGCTCCCTGGACCCATAATACTTTTTATTGCCCTGCTCTTTGTCATGTCACTTCCTTGTTAACTCTACTGTCTCCATGGACGGAAAAAACGTTCCAAAAGAGGTGTAGCAGGGGGGTCAAGGGACCGAAGAAACAGGGTGTGAAGTTAAAGTTGGATAAGTTCACACTGGATGGGTCAAGAAAGAGGTTATACTTGCAATAAGTCCTCTGCAGCTTTTAAAGCAGAATCACTGGAACAGGATGAAGTCTTATTAAAGTGCAAAGAAATTCTCTGTGACCTTTCCCAGCTCTTTGCAGACTTGGTCGATTTTGATTTTCCCATGTATAATCCCATCTTCTCTGGTCTGTTATTTGCCCTGTACAAGGATCAGCACAGGTCAAGCGATTTAGTCCCCGACAAGTATGCAGTGCATCAGGACAAGACTTGGGTGGGCACCGTGTCACGGCCTCTTCAGCCATGGCAGGTGACCCGGTGCCACACAGTACCTTCTGCTGCACAGCTCCAAGAGGCCCGTCAGAGAATGGGGGGTGATGCCCTCACCAGTTCAAAAAAAAGGGTGTCACCTGGCAGCCGGTTTGAAAACAGACACGCTATCCAGCAGCAGATCATCACGCAGCAGAGAAAGCTGCTGAAAGAGCAGCAGGAGCAAATTGCCCGGCTGAAGGAAAAGCAGAACATTATGGGTTTGGAGCTGGAAATGGAGAAAACTGCACAGCTTACCCAGCAATCAGTGCTAGAAGGCTTCAGACCAAAGAGCCAAAACTTTGACCGTAAGGAGCAGAGGTAAGCTCACTGCACAAGATAAAAAATTTAAGCCCCTGAAAATCATCTTCAAAGTAGCAGGAGTAAATTGGCTGATTTTTGTATCTGTCACCTCACAGCCACCTAATCTTAAAAGCCATTTTTAGGGTATGACTGTTACATAAGGCATCCTTTATTAATACTTGAAAAGTTATAACATACTCCTCTCCTACTGGATAATAAATAATTTACAGCTGCTTTATAGATTACTGACAAGCCAAAGATTAACTCTCTGGCTTAAATTCTCTCCGGCTGTGAAAACCCTTCTCACACTCTGTAATCCATCATGTCCCTGATAAAAGGGTTAAAAGTCATCACTTCTTTGCATGTTAGAATATGATAATAAGCTTATAAGGTGTTCAGCCTGCCTTTGTGAGTCGTGCCACAATAATCCACTAAGCTGACAGTTTTTAATGTGAATAGTTGCAAAAGACAACATCTGGTCTATCAGATGTTTAGCAGCAATTTCCCACAAAATCACAGGTTAGAAAATATATTAAGACTACTTGGTTGATGTGTTTGAATACTCTATGTGCAAGAATATAGAGAGCAAATGGATGTCGGGAGGATGGATGGATGAATGTTGCCCTTTACGAATAATATAAGACATGTGTTGCAGTAATATTTTTAGTCTTGTCAACAAGGACCTGTTCATGTGAATATCTCAGAAATGGTACAGAAACATTTCCACTGTGGTAAATTATGTGCGAGGACTGTTAAAGACATTACTAATGAAGACTAATACATCCACTAAGAGAAGAAACTATGGGTGAAAAGGCTAAATGTAATCATGAAATTGAATATGCAAACTAAGCAATATCTAATTAACTATGCGCAGATTTGCATAAATGTCTATTAGACAATGGCCATAAAAAAGATTCATTAGGCTTACAACCGTTATCTCTTTAAAAAGCCAACTTTCTTTTTTTTACAGTAATACATATAAAATCAGAAGTGATATAAAGAAATATCAGTCATAGAAATATATTAGAGGAGCAGATGGTTGCACAAAAGTTTATTAACCCTGCTTCCTGGTTTATATAAGATGATTATTTAATTATGTGACTACACCTGAAACACACTTCCCATTTGCAGCTTGACCATATTATCGTTATCTTAGCAGTCAGTTAGTTTGCCTTTTGTAAATACCCTTCTGAAAAAGTTTGTCAAGTAAGGATTAGATTGATGTGACATGTGAGCATGCAGACCAAGCTATGACATGGTGTTGTTTTTGTGCTTGTGATCATCACTTCTCCAGAGTATTAAGGGCTGCTGGAGAACCTCACAGTCAAACGGTACCTTCAAGGAAAACTGTGCCGCAGCAGACAAACCCGCATCCCATCATCTCAGGTCAGTGAGAAGTTCCACCAATCTGCAAAGTAATCACAAGAATATGGACAAAGGCTCAAGTCTCAAGAGGTGTTTTTTTAATCCTAGAGTTTCTGCAATGTAATTGTAAATATTTTCAGATATACATGCAATGAACAGATTTTGTGCCGTATGTTAAAATATGGTAATTTCGCAAAATGAACAAGGCAACTAGACAATGCTCAGTGAACCCAGACCTCACCTCGCTAACAGATGATTCCAAAAGCTTTGGCATGATTGGCAGCCACTAAAATGATTGCTGTAGCCATCAAGAAGCTTTCACCTATTTGCTCATAGTTCCTGCAATCCATTCTTTGACATGTTTTCAAGTTCTTTAATGTTTTTGGGATATAGATCATGTGTCATTGCTGGCATTTCTTCTTTTCAGCATTCTCTTGTAGTGTTAAATGTGTGCTTCAGATCAATGTCCTGTCAAATAACCCTAAAACCTTTGCATCAAACACGGTTTTCTGACACTGAGTAGAACATTTCTCTCTTCAGTGCCTTAGTAATCTTTTGATTTCGTCATTCCTTTGATACATCCAAAGCCTCTGGAGACAGCAAAGTAGCTGCTGTGTTTGACTGAAAATAATATATTTTCAATTTCAGTTTCAGTCCATTATGATGTCAGAGAAGACTTGGGCAAATGCATTAAACTCTTACACTCCTCAACTGGTTGCATTTTCACTATAAAAATGTTATTTCTATTTTTAACTTCTCCTTTAAATCCACCTCTGGGCGGATTCTCCTCTCTAAATTCCACAGTCAATATTTGTTACCCCAAACAAAATGACCAAATTGATGCACCATTCTTTTACCACAACTTTTCCCCCTATCAGCTTTAGTTTGTCTATCTCAGAACAATGAAGTCAGTACCACCTGGCTTGGTATTGAACAGACCATCAGTAATAGTCTTCCCCATTCAAAATTTTGTATGAATAGATTAAGCGGTTAAATTCACAGTTGCATACATTTGACATCAGTAATAATGGCTCACAGTTTATTGGAAAGCAAAGACCTGCTTCATGCCAAACTATCTCCATCTTCTATCACTTCTTCCCGGGACAACCCCATCAATAACGCCCCCACTGATTTTCCTGTATAGATGTGGAAAAGAGAAATCAACTTGGGGCATAATTTCTGTTGCAGCCCTGACCTTTGACCTTCTCAAACAAACAACTTTCTCCAGCAATTCCACTGTCACTACAGACAGTTGTAAGATATTTAAAAAAAAAAAAAAAAAAAAGAATTTGAACTTTAAAAACTTTTCTGTTCCCTTCATACATGTGTATATGTCAGTATGACAATATACAGTAATTTCATAATCAGTAGACATTGAGTACAACTACAGATGTACCAGATCACATGATCAAAAATCAGGCAATCACATGGTTTTAGACTCATCAGAATCAGCTATTGTCTATGGTTACATCCCAATCGGGGATGTGACCATAGATACAGTTACATCGGGCCGTCACTGTTACATTATCAGCACCGCGCCTTCAAAATGCAGATAATGAAACAGTTTCACATGGACAATATCATGCCTCTCACCTGATAATAGCAGGGATAGACTCCAGCAACCCCCCGCGACCCTGAATTGGATAAGCCGCGGTACAGAAAATGAATGAATAAATATCAAGATTTCTTAACTGAAGCTGCATTGTCGCCTCCAGAGGCAGCAGCAGTAAGATACTCCGCTGTCAGACTCTTTACGTGAACGCAGCATGCAGAAAGCGGCGACTAAACTTCAAGGCCATCCAACAAGCTTTTGTGTGTCCGGAGACAAGAGAGATAGCTGCTGATTAGTTGCTTTACATTTTACAAGTTAAATAGACATTCCCATAATGATATTGATGATTAGTGGCAAACACGATGCTAATGCTACTGTAGGCTGACACCGATTAGCTTAAACAGTGTACACTGTTTAAGCTAATCGGTGTCAGCTTACAGTGGTTCCCAAACATTTTGAGCCACAACTCTCAAGATAACATACGCTGGTGTTTGTGACCCCCCATGACGATTAAGTAATCTATCAAATGAGTCATCCTGCAGTCATCCTCCTAATGTAAGTCTGGAAAACTGTCTGAATCTTCATAAATAACAAGGAAAGTGATTTTTGTTGGATTGTTTTCACAGCCGTGAGAAACAACCTGTATGCCAAAAAGAACTTCTCTCATCAAGGTGATGATTGGGATTTTTACAAAAGCACTTGCAACAACTTTGTTGTTACAGGTGCTTTTTTTGTTTCTTGGATTACTAAATGTAAGGCTTTAAAGATATCAGAAACTTCATAAATGAGGATAAAGCACTTTGTGGATTTGGTTAACCACAGTATAAAGTTATCTAATAATGTATTATAGAAGTATCGGATTGTGACTCAGTATCTGCAGATACTCAAAATCAAATGACTTGGACTTGGAAGTTGGAAAAAATGCCAAAGTGGCTTAGCACACATCAATGCTTGTATTCACTCTCCCTCCATTTTCCATGCAGTTTGTTTCTGCACAACAGTTCTAATCAGCAGTAAAAAGAGAGCTATTCAACATCTTCAAACTCTGCACCCCGCATTCCCCCTCCGTCTGTGCTTTGGGTGACCTTTATGCACCCGTAATTCCACAGCATCGCCAAATGTTCACATTAATGGCATCTACATTGCCGAAGGAGAGCAGGTTACTGACTTGCCAACGAAGGAGTAAACCTCACAAGAAATCATTGACTCAGACTTACACTTCAGGTCCAGAATGGGCAGGCATTCTCATCTGATCTCCTGCAGGTTATGAGATCATTTTCTTTCATTAACACACAACTTTACTCATTTAGGACGAGTTAGACTTTTCCTGGTGCTATGAAATCCCCACACATCCCAAAACATACAAGCATGGCCTTACTTGATAATGAAAAGTTTTTAAAAAATGTAATTTTATTTATTTTTTTCTTGTGGGCTTTATTCATATCCTAAAAGTATTGATTCCATTATTTCTGGAGCTCCTTTTGGTTTCTTTTCTCTATAAAAAATATCATCCTAAGGTCGGTGTCCTTCATGGTCTTTACCCATCAAAGCTTATTTGGTTCAGTGTGCAGCATATGGTACAGTCTGAAGGCATCGTTTCAGATCAGCCTCCAGGTCAGCCCGAAGCTCTGGAAATGTTTTGCATGGAGTCTTTTTTCAACAAACTGAAACAACCTTCAGACTTCGTCAGTGAGGAATTCATTCTGTGTTTATGATACTTCTTGGTCAATTTTTTAACTTCCAAACATGGATTTCAAGCTCGATGGTTACTGTCTTGTGGGTGTTGAAATGATCTATTTTGATAAGAGCATTTCGAATGAGCTAATACAACTTATTGTCTGCTCCTTATCTGCACTAAAACCATTTTTATTGGTTAAGTTAGTTCATTTGAAAAGTGAACATTTTTATTATTTATTTCTGTACTTTGGTTTATTTGTCCTTAACTTCTGTTTGCAAGTCCAGAATTTGAAGTGTGAATCATAGATAAACCTCCTCATGTCCACACCTGAGATTACAGTTGAAGAAAGCCTTGCCCTCAACTCAGCCCCTTTCTGTTTTTCTGAAGCCATGGAGGCTCGTGCACAACAGCGTGCAGCGCGAAAAAAGGAGCTTGAGGAACTCAAGAGAAAGAAAGAAGAGGAAAAGTTGGTAAGTCATCTCTGCGTAGTTGTTCAGGGACTGCCATTAACAATATTAAGCTCAAACACACACGTTTCAGGCTGAGTTGAAAGCTGCTGAGGAGCAAAGGCAGAGGGAGGAAGAAGAGGAGAAACGTATGGCTGCAGAAAAGCGGAGAGAGGAGAAGAGGCTGGAAAGAGAGGTGAGGTGTACTTTACATTTTATCGGCATTCACAGAGAAGTCAATACATGACATATGCAGTCTCTCTGGTGACACAAAAGATTTTTTAGAAATGTCACCTTCTGTCAGCACAGAGGGAAGAGGAAAAACAAAGGCAACTGAAAAGGCAACAGGAGCTCATGAGACTGGCCTGTCAACACTACCACAAAACCTTGTTGCTACGGCGAGGCCTGGCACCTTGGAAACGTCTGATTCAGTCCAGACATGCCAGCATGGAGGTAAGTCACCTGTCCTGTTCATTACAGCTGCCCGCATACAGTGACAGTCAGTCTGCCCTCAGTCCACAGACTTGTCATGACTATGAGCAGAATAAAATTTGACAAGAAACTGTGAAACAAGCACCTTAAAGGTAGAATCCAGAGTTTTCCCCCTGAAAATAAACGCCAGACTTGTGCAAGTGAAATCCATCTCAATCCGCACCTTTGGGCCACTCTCATGTAGTGGACTTTTACCCCTTTCCCACTGGCCAAAAAACCCGTTTAAACCCATGAACAATCGGCTTTTAGTGGCAGTGGGAAAGGCTCACCGGCCTGTGTTGACCCACGACAATCGACTCAGCAAGTGAAGCGGGTTAAAACTGTCTGGAACACCAGACCCGGGTCTGGTGTTCTACATTGTGACATCACACCAGTCGCGTCTCATATAAAGTACCAAAACAACTCTGCTTCGGCCACAAATTCACGTCGCCTGCATCCCATCTGCACAAGAAAATCATCTGCTGGTTTTCCTCCATTTTGAGGATGACAAAGGTGCAACCAGAAAGCACGTTGACTACAGCCTGACTCGCTCTCCATTGTTTACTTTCCTGGTTTCTGTCGCACAGCTGACATCATCAACGCACAACACGCAGCGGTGGGGACAAAGGCCACGCAGTTTGCCAGCCCAGCAGGTGATCAGATCTGGCTTTTTTATGTCAATGGGAAAAGAGCAGAATGCTGATTATGAGCGGGTCGATGCGCGTTTGAAAAACCTGTGTAAACGCGCTAATTTCAGTGGGAAAGCAGCATTTGTTTGCAATTCCTCCTCCCCCTGTCGGTATTTTAACTTATTCCTTATGTTTTGGCTTGTTCGGGACGTTTCTGGGAGAAGATTTGTGTATATATATTGCCAGCCAATGACAGAGCTACGGGCATGGCGCTGTGTGGGGATAAACTCATGACTGGAGCAAATGGGAGTCACTCAAACTCTTGGGAAAAAAAAGGGAAAAAAAGGCGGCGCAGCGAAGAAAAGGAAGTATTATACGAGCTTTAGATGGTGCACACTTGAAAACCAGGGTTAATATTGGTTTGGCTTTCACCCGCTTTTGAGCTTTGAAGGAGAGGCTTGGACCAAAGAGGCTGAAGAGCGATGTGGCCATTAGCCCGAGGGGAGGGACACTCAGTTTGAATAGTGTTTACAAACAGAAACGGTGGGGAAACTCCGGACTCTACCTTTAAGCTCTCAGTTACTGCTGAAGTACAAAATAAATGAATGAATAAAATCAAAAGAGGAAACTTCTGACCTCCAGCTTTAAAGGTAGAGTCCAGAGTTCCCCCCTGAAAATAAACGTTAGACCTGCGCAAGTGAAATCCGTCTCAATCCGCACCTTTGGGCCTCTACTCTCGTGCAGTGGTGAGTTTGAAGGCTCAGTTTGAATAGTGTTGTTTACAAACAGAAACGTGGAGAGACTTCGGACTCTACTTTTAAGTGAGTCTTAAAAAACTGCAATTCCAGGTACTTGCTTGCTTGGACACAGCCATGATATTATGATACATATTAAAGAAGCTCATATCATCTTTTTTGTACCTTTTTCTATCTTCAAGTGGGTTACAGACAGAGGTGGAAAATTCAGATGCCATAAAGTAAAAACCCTGTCATGTTTTTGGCTCTGCCTGTACATTTAAACCAGGTGTTTTCGCTTATGAGCTCATCTACCTACAGAGAATCTGTGCTAATTCAATTCAGCTGCTTTACTGATCAGTTGGAACAATTGCTAGACAGGAATTTTATTTTCTGGATCAGGAATTTTCACCTCTGGTTATGGAGCTTAGCATAAAATTGGTCTGCAATGCAACAAAGTCCAAACCTAAGTGAGCTGTCCTCCCCCACAGATGACAGTGCTCTTGAATCGTCTCAAATGTTATTTGGGGTCCAGCTAGTGCTTTCTCCATGTCTCTCTATAACGTTTTCATCACATCTGTGATTTTATAACCATCAAAAATGAGCAGGGTCCACATGTATATAGATTGTGTGCCCATAAAAACTACATGTACACTGTTTCCAGCTTACAAACTGGTATTTATAAAAGAAGATGCACTCCTCACTCATTCTTCAGTCTATGTATGCATACCTTTTTCAGAGAAATTCAAGCCTGGAATGGCTGATAAAGGAAAGTAGGGGGGGACTGCAATATAATTGAACACAAAATGAAATAGACAATCCCACTGAAAAAGTATGAAAATGAGTTTTTCTGATTTTGGTCCTTATCAGTTCTTATCATTTCGGCTGCTTGTGGGTGCTATGAATATCTGCAGTGAGGTGGAACAATCATGAGCTGCTCTGTCACTGCGGAAAGACCTGTCTAATACGACTTTAACAAGAGAACCGATATTTACTGTAGAGATAGATGTAATTTTATGCTGGCTCAAAATACCACTGGAAATCAGCCTTGTGTAAGTGCATAAACTATAATTCTGCTCTAAAGTGTTTGAATGTACATGTCTGCTTTGTGCTTATACGCAGTTTTGATAAAGAAACTTTACATAGTTCTATTCAGTTGGCCCAAGGGTGTCATGCATGCCATTCATGACCAATTAGAGTGGACAATATGATTTAGAATTGGAGACAAACAGTAACTCTTCTGTATGAGGTTCAAAATGCCATAATTCAAAAATATAGAATTGAATATTGAATATATCACTATTCTAAAGCAGGATTGCTCACCTGTTAGCAACAATTAAATGTAAAAGTAAATGGATAAATGTAGAAATAAAGAAATACATAAATTTATGCAAAACTTTTTTTTCTTTTCTTTTTTTTTTTTTTTTTTTTTTTTATTACTAATTTCTACATTTAAGTTCATATTTCTGAACACCTCAAAGTATTTATTTCTGAGTGTGGGGTCTTAGATGCTGAAGGCATAGAGGAAGAAAGAAAGAAAAAGGATGTTAATTGAAATAGTGACCATGTTCAGTATTTTAGCCTAATATGGTATTTTTAGAAATATATTATCTCCTTTATAACAGTTTATCAGTGTTACTTAAGGCTTTTTGAAATACCAACTTTTGTTATTTTACTCTAAAATGATTGATTTAAGGAAGATTATAAGAAGAATTTAGAAAATTAGCATTTTAAAAGCTCAAAAGAATTTTACATTTAGTTCATCATCCATTTAGATTTCTTTTCTTTTTTTTTAAATCCATCTTTTAGTTATACTATATTTTCCAAACTGTAAAGCACTTTGGATTTTTTTGCTCTCTCAAATCATAAACAAAGCATATAAGTATCACAAAGTACATGCTGTTCATTCACAAACAGCCCTGTCTAACAATTTTTATAGAGCAATAACTGTGAGCTATGAGTGAAATTAAACAGTAAACAAAATAAATTATTGAAAATAAACATTTATCTGCCACTCTATAATAAACCTGTATTATATTGGATATCCACACAAAAAGCAAATAAATGGATGTAAATAGAAATGTTCAAATACGATGGTGTGTTTACTGTATGTTGCACAGTGAGTGCTTTGTCATTCCACACATTCCATTTTTGTTAACGTGGCATATATAAATGAGTATTTCTTCCCACCAGCTGGCCAAGAGTCATCACAATCTCGTCCTCCTGAGGCGGTGCGTTCTGAGATGGCAGCAATCAGCAAGAGAGTCGCTGTCTAAGAAAGAGGCTTTAGCTGACCAACTGCACCAGCACTTTTTGCTTCGGAGGAGCTTAAGCTGCTGGAAGAAAGTGTGTACAAACCTGGATACATGCACATAAACAAACTCTAGCTATTCCATCAAAAATGACTCAACGACACCTTTTCCTAATCTTTTCTTCATTCTTGTTTTCAGGTTCAATCTTGATATGTTTTGACCAATCACTATGTTTTTCCTATCTAAGCAAAGGCCTTTGTCACTAACTGCATAACTTGTGAATTTTACTGGAAGATACATCAGATGCCAATTAGCAGCATTTTTCCATCTTCTAATATATTCATACTAAATATGTTGCTTGCCAATGACCCACTTTCACAACGTGCTTGTCCCTAAGTCATGTGGTTTGTTTCAGCTGAGAGACATGTGGATGATCCAGGAAGAGCGAGCCAAGCGTCTCTATCGTAGACGTACTCTGAGGCGGTTTCTGCTGGCACTACTGGACCATGTGGCCCAGGAGAGGCTGGTGGAGTGGGACCGTCAGGAGCTGGCTCATCAGCACAGTAACAGGTCTGCCACCCCTGACTTTGCCATATGTCCACTGTATGGCTGAATGGATCCTAAAGTAATATGACACTGGCAGGTGTTATATTAAATTGAACAACCTGTTCAACCTAAATTGCATTTTAAAATGCAATATCAGCTGAAATTTTGCCAGTACATTCAGAAATGGCAATCCTTGGAGGTCTCTAAGACGAACATTAATTTAATGTAAAGACTTCAAAGGCCTGTTCTATAGAAAGTATAATTATTTCAAGATTATCAGCTACTGGTCTTACTAAATTTGCTAGCAATTACCACAGACTAGTACAAATATGAAATATAGGAGCTTAAGTATGATTTATACAACTGCCTGTGCTGCAGATGAACTATTTCACCACTGTCTCCTTGACTCCCAATTTTACAAGCAGCAGTTTTGCAGCTCTTCTATTAGACAGATTGTGGTGTAAAATCTAATCGAAAGGGTTTGTGATGACATGTATTTCAGAATTTTTTCTAATTTAGTTCCATTTAATTTTCTTTGTCATTGTTTCCTTGTAGTAACTTTTTATTTCTTCAACATTTCAGCAGAGTGCCAGGTCCTGCACTGCCCCGAAACTGCACCTTTTGAATCGTTATAGAATTTGATTAACATATTCTACATGCCAAGATAGCCAAAAAACAAAAGAAATTCTCTTGGCGCCAAGGTCTAAAGCCAACAAGAACGTATCCATTCTGGTGTTAAGTAACCATATTGGCAGTTTGCAGTCATATTTTAAAGCAACACTGTAAAAGTTTGACCTTGAACTTCGTGCTTCTGATCCATTCGGTGGCACACTGACATTTATTGTGTACATTCCTGTAGTAATCGCTGCCTTTCAGCTGCCCAAGCAAGAAAACACCTGTCCCAGATCACTTTACTGCTGCATTTTGCTTCATGGCACTGCATAAAGAGTTGACAGAAGTCAACATGAGACTGACTTTCACTGGCTGGAGAGAGCTCAAAGAAGAGAGGGGGTGTAAGAAGCCTTTTTCTCCAGTTAGATTCACTGATTAGTGGTTAGCTGATAAGTCCCAATCCCATGAATCCCTTTTACAATGTGTGTCTAAGATGCTCTAATTTTCAATTAAACATATCCCTACTGTTCTACTGTTGTTTTTCTTCCATTTCATTTCACCAAATGTTCAAGCAATTGCTGATCACCATCATCCAGGATTTTTTTCCATCAACTTTTCTTCCTGGAAGGTGATGGTTTCCCACCATCCATCCAGTTTTTAATAATGGATTGAACACTTCTTTACCCAATTTCAGCCATTTCTGCATCTCCTTAGACATTTTCTCTGCTTGATGCCAAGAGTTGACCCTTCTTAAACAGACTAGCGTCTTTTCCAACCACAGTGTCTTTCCACAGGGTTGTTTAAGAAATAAGAAGCTAAATATTGCATCACTTGGGGTTGAATAACTTGTTGGCAGCTGAAAGATAATCACTCATGCATTAATTATCCAATATGACTCTTTTACCTGTTTGTTTCGTTAATCCAGTTAGCAACGGGTTTTGTTTTGGGGGTCAGGCAGTATATCCAGTCTCGAAATTATATTTTATGGTATCCTTCTACAGTTGAGGGTGAAAATATTGATTTCTGTGCAATACCACAACATATTAATAAACTTCAGCCTCCAGGTGAAGTCTGCTGAATGACCACAGGCTACAGGTGAATTCCCACTGGCTGCCCAGCTGCCACCGTCAACAAGCCCCAAATAACATGTGAAAACTAATTAGGTGTCTTCAAGCTAAAAGGTCTCTATAATCCAGTTTGTTATTGCTCACTTGCTCTGTAACCATCTGTCCTTCCATCTGTTTGCATTCCAGACGGGTGCTACAACGATGTTTTCTGGCCTGGAGGAAGCTTCCATGTGTGTTACACAAGGAAAGGGAGAGGGATGGACGGCGGGAGAAGCTGATAAGGAAAGTGGTGGAGGTCCTGCCCAATTTCTGCCCCCATCCACTATAAAGCCTCTGGGAGAAACAGTTGGTGAGGGTGTCAAAGTGCAAACCCACACAGGCAAATCAACACAAATCTCAGCATTATTCCAATGAGGGCAAATAAGGTTATCATCTTTATTTAATAAAAATAGATCAAATTCATCCAATTTAGGAAAACAAACAAAAATACGCAGAGAATTGTAGCAATACAATTTGGAAACAAAGAAAAGATTTCATTTTATTTAAGAACTAAGAAAAAGTGACTGTGAAAAGGAACAAGAAGCTGATTTCTCAAGCTGACATTTATATCCATTAAATGTGGACTACTTCATTTGCCTTTTTATGAACATAGATATATATATATATCCAAAGTAGTTTCATGTTGAAGTCTGTTTACAGCTTAAAAACAGTCCAATTAACTATGAATACATCGTCACAACCCTTTTCACAAGTTCTTAAATTAGCGCAATGGTGGGACTGGCATTCATTCTAATATCATGAAAGATTTCACAAGTAAGATAAAGTGCTGTCAGACAGAGCTATAGATAGCACACAGGCCATTATTGATCAGATGAAACTATATGCATTCAAAAGGTGTCATCTTGTTCTTGAGCTAAAAAAAAGAAAAAAAAAACTAAAAAGATTAGCCAACTTGCATCGTATTTCCCATGTTTTTCTTGTTTACCATCCTCCATCAAGGCACTAGGATGCAGCAGAGGCATGAAGTCAATGTTCCAGCTCAAGGAAGACATTCGGAGTGAAGGAGAAAGTGGCATTTGAATGACTGATGAGAACGAGGCGGCAGTGGTAGGCGAATTAATTTGAGAGGAGGTGGATACAGCTGCTTAGATGGGATGCCATTTGTCAGTGACATTAATGGCAGCAGATCTATGCTATAGAGTGCAAAGTTGTTACAGCCAAGTGTCAAAGTCAGTGCAACTCTGGAGCTGCAGTTGCATCTTAAAGCGATCATGACAGCACTCCAGACAGCTCTCAGGTTTGCCGTCAGTAACAGAGGGTCAGTTTTAGTTCAATAAAGGGGCCATGCTGCCATCCAGTGGACAACAAGAGAAAACAGCAGCTACAACAGTTTCACACCAGATCTGTGGGTGACGGCGGGCTGAGTTTGTCTCCCATGGTCATGAACTCAGACCAGTTGCCACAGAAACCATGAGAGTAAACACCAGTGTCTACAATGAGTCCCCAGTAGGCGCTGCGAGTAGTTTTCTCTCTCAGGGCGGTCCGTGCTTCACGCTCAGTCACATTGTAGCTGATGTTGATGATTTGCACAATCAGTAAGTGGAGCAGCCCACCAGTCACGATACTGCTGTACCATGCACAAGTGAAACAGAGCGCAGTGCTGTAAAACAGAGAAGAAATAAAAAGGACAAATCGCAATGTAAAAATACAGTAGAGACAGCAGAAAACCCCTCAGCAGTTCATGACTGTGGAAAGAAGACTGTAATTGATTTCAACAAATATCCTGTGTGAGCAGATTAAAAGATTTTGGTGGGCACATTAAAATGAACCAGTTTCTTTGCATTCTGATGTTATGATGGATGACAGTCATTCACTGGCATATTTCCATTGCCCTTTTCCAAGTGTTCTCTACAGCTGTGCTAGTACAGAGGCTTTTAACTACAGTACTTCGCATCCCTCTCCTTACTCTGAGCAAAAACAGTACTAAGCCTTCTTTTTTTTATGCAAAATAGGAAGACTCTTTAAACTGATGGAAGCCTAATGACCAATATGCAATAACTTCACAGAACACTTCTTTCTGGGAAAAATGTCAAAATGCCCCATGGTATCTCAGTTTGCAGTTTCACTGAGCTATTAAAAGAACACAGTTTTGCTTGATTGCAACTGAAAAGTTGTCCTTCCCTCCCTGTTGCCATACGAACCATTTTTCTTTATTTTCGACACATAATTTAAAGCTGGTTATTGTGCAGCTGAGCATAGTTTGTGTAGTCTAGCAAAGCTTAATACAGTATGAAAGAGGTGCCTTGCTTTCTGTGACTAATTATGCACTCTGAATACAGTTATTCTTACATATCAATTTCCTGAAGTGCTGCATAAGCAAAAGCATGAATGTTTAGTTGGATGGCGGCAGTTCTGCATCTATATGCAAAAAAGAAAACTTGCTTATAAAGACCCTTAATGCACAAACTGAAATTTGTATGTATGCATAAAGAAAGTTTGCAGGTTTTTATATGGATTTTATAGTAAAATATGATTGTAAAATAAAAATAAGACCCCATTGTTATTATAGAATAGGCAATATAAGCTTATGCTCATACCTTTTCAGTTATTGTGGTCGTAAATGTGAAGACTGATGTATCATTATGTTCTGTTGTATGATGACTGAATTAAAGAAAGAACTATTTATGTAATTTTTCCTCCGAACCACCAATATAAAATTGCAGCATCTCCAATTTAAGACAGATTTTATCCTGAAGCCACTGTCCCAGTGTGAGCAGGGCAGCATCCCTTCATCTCAGCAGGATTGCACGTCGAGCCAGACGCAGAACAAAGGCAACCATACATTGCTCATTAGTGGTCACCAGCAATCCAAAACAGCGCCACGGTGGGGCTCGCAGCAAAATTCTTGTTCGGTATTTTACAGAAAGTATTGAAAACATCATTTCAAAATGTCTGTATCTTGGTGCACTGCCAGCACAAGTGGAAAAGGGTAGCATCACTGATTTTGCAATTTGTTGCAAATTGACTTCACTCGGATAAAAGCTAGACAGCTTAGTGTTAGACATGTGTGCACCAATTTCATTTTTGGCACATAAATTATAGAAAGGTATCAATTTTTTAGTTTCACCCTTAGCAATGAAGTAAATGGGGGTATTAGATAATAAGCCATAATCATCGAGTTTAAACAGAATCCGTTATGCTCAGTTCCAGCTTTACACTTTTCCTAACTTTGCATGACTCAAACTTTCATTTCCTCTTCAGATTAACTGTATTATTAGACAAAATATGACATCTCAAAATAAACTTTACATTCTACAGTCTGAAGATTACCGCAGGACAGCTAATTTTCAGATTATTGTGTTACATGACAGTGTATTTAGGCTTTCAGTTACAAACCTAATTTGACTTATCCTTTTATTGTCTTGTTAATATGTGCATCTGTGAGTAATGCAGCTGCAATCAGGAATTACTAGGGCCGTGTAGACTTAATGTCAAGAATACTGTACCTTTTTTGCTTTAGGAGAATGTGTATACATCTACCAGGAGGACAGTGGTTTGAACTGGTGGGTGTGCCCTGCCTCCAGCAAATGACATTTAAATATATATATATATATATATATATATATGTGATAATCTGATACGAGCAGGAAGCACTGGAGAAAACAGACTTCAGAACTATCTGAAGTCTAAGCTTTTAGCTGAGATTAAATTTAATACAAAACTGCCCACATTTAATATCCACCATATTTTGCTTGTGATAGAAAAGAAGAAGAAGCCAATATGTCTCCTTAAAAAAAACTGACTTTAATGCTGTAGAATAAAATTTAAGTCTCCTTGTATGCAAACTAGGTGTACAGTAAGAGCTCTTAGTCGTACCTGTACTGGTCGTAGACACCTGGGCAGTAAAATAAGGCTGTGAAGAGGCTTTGTCGTGGACACACACTCTGCAGCACAAGGCTGATGCGGTACAGGGACGTCATCAGGAAGAAGATGAGTGTGAGCAGGAAGCTGCAGTGATTGGCCTGTCCCACGCAGCTGTTTATCCTAACCCAGCGCCGACGGGGGTGGGGATGCACAAACGCACAAATACACACACAAGCAGACGGAACATCAAAACCCTAAGGTTACGCTGCACATACACATGCAGAAATAGATCAATGACAGCAGATGGAAGCAACATGTTAACATCCACTTGAAACATAATATGTGATTATAATGAACGAGGGGGTTTCAAGAAGACAAAACACTTGTTGGATTTTAGTTCATTACCTCAAAAGAAACGAAACAAAAGTTTATCAAAATAAAAAATAAAAAAAACCTTGCTAAATTTTTCTCATTTAATTTGTTAAAGCAAACCATGTTTGTGATGTGAGACAAAGAGAAAGAAACAACCATTTTAATGAAACCCACCAGACACAGTGGTGGTCAAGACGTAGCACGCAAACACCACAGATCCGACAATGTCCCGCCCTCGGAGGCCGCGCCACCCTGCAAACTGGACACCAGTTTCTTCTGTCATTTTCTTTCAGCTCCTGCCCCTCCTGCTCTGATGAACCCATCCGGTTGGCTGCCATCAGCGTCACATCCTTTCTCCCCCCATTAAAAGAATAGTCTCCGTCTGCCAGGGGGCTGTAATATGTCACTGTGCTGTGGATGTCCTTTTGGTTTGGCTGAACGATGCCAGGATCTCTCTTGGTGAGGACAAGCGCTAGCAGAGTGAGAATGACCCCTAGACTAACAGCTGCCAGTTCAAGCAGACCAACATCCCCACGTGGAGCCACTTCTGTGATGAACAAGTAGTACATGTAAGCCAAGGAGAAAAGGGCTAGGCTGAGGAAGAAGAGCGTCCGTCCCTTTTTGCGGTGGGTGAAGTAGTAGTACCACAACACTAAACCGGGCAGAGCTGTTAGAACAACGATGCCGAGCAGGAAGTGGAGAGCAGCCAGATGAAGTAAAGCAGGGAGGAGAATAAGAGGAGGGATGATGGACAGGTCTAGTTTTCTGGCTCCACCCCACAACCAGGGCACACGAATCCGATCTGAGATGAGTGCAGCCACCTGTGACAGGGATTCAGGTTTCTGAGCCTCCCTCTTCAGAAACCTGAGGGAACAAAGAGGAACTTCTTTTTGAACCAGCAAATGCACGTAAATCTTTTAATAAAGTCATAACAAGGACAGTTCAACTGTTCTCAGCAGCAATATATATAATGACATTTCTTAGATTGAAAATGAACTGATAATTTAAAATAATTGTTAGTAGCAGCCTCAGTATTAATCCACATTTTCTCACCTATCACAGGCGTCATCCAGGTCCTCACAGTCACAGCAGCAGGCTGCTACATGGCTGCGCTCTCCGTGCCTGTTCACATACTCGCAGCAGCACAAGACCTCCTCATCTTCCTCCTTTAGCACCTTGCTAGCTCGCTTCTTCATGACGGACAGTACCGCAGCCTGTCAGACATTTTTTAGAAAGACAAGTTTACCATCAACTACATTTGTGTGTGTAGTTTATAGTTAAGATCAGCAAGGAAGTAAGTCACATTAAGTTAAAAGTTCCTCTTAAAAACCCACATTTCTGTAATGCTCTTTGCATACATCAGATTACCATCCATTTGCATGCGTTTTAGATGATGGAATGGTTCCAAACTGATTTTAACCATGCAACACTGCAGAGCAGACCCTGCTTATTTGGCACAACCCAATCTGTCTGCTTCCCACACATCTGTTACACATCTGTCATGGTTTAATGATTTACAGCATGAGATCCCTCCCACCAGCACCGCTCGCCAGCTTATTTATAGTACAGATGGATTTAGGTTGAGGTGTTGTCTGCATATATAACAACCACAGGTCTTCAGTGTCCCCTTAATCTCATACCAATGACTTACACGTTGCTCCTTTCAGTTGGGTCAAAGCTCTCCCTGGGGTGAGGGCTCTAGCTTTGTTTTCTGGTGCTTAACAAGCCTCTGGTGTAGTCACTGCAAGGCACAATGTCTTAATAGTGGCCAAACTTAACATGATAAGAGGGATGTTGGGATCAGTAGAGCTCACCAGTGTCTCTCTGACTAAATTGAACAGGTAGCTCAATGTGGGGGTCTTAAAAGAAGCCAGATTGGGTTACATATGCTGATTAAGGGGTGTGTGGCAGGAAAAGACATCTGCTCCCTGATGGGGGGTAAAAAACTGCTTTTCACGGCTACATTGAACACTGTGGTGCTCAGCAGCATTCTGAGGTGTGCAGTACTTCTTACCTGCAATGGGTACAGAATATTAAGAAAAAGATATACTTTATTAATCCCAATTAGTGTGCCAATTAGGATATTCTTTTTTATTTCCAAAAGAAAAGCGGAAAAGCAAGCTGAGAAAAATCAGCTTTGTAAGCAGAAAAGATGCAATTCTTTGAGTGCTTAGTAAGTGGGATTATGATTCCTGGTTGTTGATAACATTGCTCCCTCTGCTAATCCAGCAACTGTGTGTGATACCCCTGATTCTGAGTCCCACTACTTATTGTGCAATTCACCAACTTTTTATTCATTTGAACAACGATCTAAAAGTAATTTATTCAAAATTTATTGTTAATCTAAATCAAGGAATATACAATTAAAGCTGAAATATTTAATTGATTGTCAAACTTTATTATTATCATTATTATTATTATCAATCTGAAACTTTTGTGACACCATGAGGTGACAAAATAGTGAGTATTGCCTAAAACATATAATCAGCACAGAAGGTGTATTATTTTATATTCCTCTTCTTTCAAATATTGTTTTATCTGTGTTGTCTGGCATCTGTTTTAAGTGTTTTACCTTTATTAAAATCCATTCATTTATTTAACAAGGATGTTAAATATGCCATTTTCTGTCAACACCCTTTTTATTGTATCCATGATTCGACTTTGTTGTGTTACTTGAGCCTGTGCTACTCAAACCTCTGAGGATAGTAGCAAAGTTTGTTGGAAAGTAAGAATAAATATTGGATGGCTGTCTTACACTTTTTGATGCGTGATGCGTTTCCTGGTATTGGAAACACAGGAAATATAATTTGCTATAATTTACCGGACTATACAGCAGCCTAAGGCTTCCTGTCATGTAACTTGGGCAACTTATTAATGCTAATTTTCTAAAAGAGACATTTACCAACCAGCAGGAGGTCACATTTAACCTTCTCCCGGTTATTTCACCTGGGACTCCACACAGCGCTAAACCACGGTTCGTCGTTGCCTTAAAGACACCAAATCAGCTTTAACATACCTGAACACTTGGCTGCTACATGCTGATGTTTCCAGTTGTGTTTAACAACCGCACCAGAAACGATTTCCTCCCTCAGGGCTCCTCAACGGAAGTCTTGCTCCTGGAAACGCCGATCGTATCCGGTGTTTCTATCCGCTGCGTGACGCTTGGTGTGGCGCGGAGGTCACCTGAACCACGTCGCCTGTGGAGGAAGGTTGTGTTCAGGTATCTGAATGGACCGAGAAGTGCTGCCTTCAGGTTCTGGTGGTGAGCAGTTTTACGAGTCTGCAGCAGAAATGATCAGTTTTCCTCTTGACGTCAGATGAGACACTCACCCCGCCCAGGACTCGTGTATTCCCACAGACATGTTCAGTCACACGGAAGGACACGCTGCACTCTTACAGCGAGTTTGGTTTTATGTAAAACACTTTGATACTTTTTGTATGAAAAGTGCCTCAGAAATAAAAGATTTGATTTGTAGTAGTAGTCAGTTTTTACATTAGAGGAGGAAATGAAACTGGAACTTGTGTGCGCGCACAAATTTAGTTCAAATGTCTGAAACATATGAAACTGCTTACTGAGTCTAGCTCATGTTGGCAATGGGGAAAGAAAGTGACAGAGTATCAAAACTGTACTTAATCCATGTGCTCATGCACATAACAGCGTAATAAATATGTAATTTTACCACACATGCACCATTATTCCTTCTATGACTTGTCACAGATTGTAAGTAATTAATTTATTCTAGGAATGAATAGAAATTGCCTGCTGGTCAATATTTAAATCCATTCTTGAGTGTTGTATTTCACCGATGACCAAAGAGCAGACATGTTTGTTCTAAGCTCCATTTAACGTTTGGCTTTTTCCACATTTGTGAATGCAGTTTCTCCATGTTTTACAAAACTTTAAAAAAAACGAAAAAAAGTTTAACAGCTTAACAATGAACCAAAAACAGTTTCACCACTAAATCCAGGCATTTAGCCTTATTCAGTTAGTTTCCATGTATTATATCTTAGCATACATCTTTTTGGACAAATAAAAGTTAAAATGCAAATAGAAAATATAGATTTGATTTTATATATGTGAATCTGAAGATTCAAAAGCAGATAAACATGTAATAAAGTTAGTTAATAGCAAGTTCAACTAGTAGCTGGTATCAGTATGGAGGCTTCTGTAACACCTTTGAGGAGGTTTTAACCCATGTTTTTGACCGTCAAACTAATCACAGAAAAACATGAGACCGCATTTAAGAAATTTTTTATTAAAACAAACTGAATGTACAAAAATGCAATCAGAAATCTGGGTCACATTATTGGTTTCATATGCAAGTTATGAGGAAGAGGCAGCATAGCAAAACTGTGCACCGAGTCTGAATGTTTAAGGATGCAACACTTTGTAAACATTAGACGAGGCTCAAGAACTTTGTAGTTGTGCATCAGTAAAAAACAAATGCATAAAAGGCAACCCTACACCTTTGACAAACAAATCATACACATTAGACATGTCACAATGAGCAAAATGTAGTCAGAAAAACTGCATTTTAAAAGGCAGTTTGATTCCAAAAGGAGTAGAGGCACTTCAAGCTTGAGTTACTGAATAGTTTAAAAGGAAATTTAAAAATAACGAAAGCTTAGCCTTATTCATAAGGCTTGTGCAGAGTTTAAAATATTCACATTTAAATATTAGTCACCTCCCAAATTTAAAAGTATTTACAGTAGTTCACCATTTGTGGTAGAACATTAAAATATCGAAAAAGGTATATTAAAAAAATCAAATGCCATCATTAAAAAAGAAAAAAAAAAGCTGAAACCAGCAACAGCAATTAAACATGCTGCTGCTCCTAATATACCCATTATGTAAATCTGTCCTTTCAACCGTGAGTTTGCAGCTTATAAACATCCTGGCAACTGATGCGTAACCCCTAGCAACACATGGCATATCTGGGTCTGGGGATGCCTACATGGCAACTGGAAACCAGAGTTTTCCTGCGAGGCACTTTGGTGCTGCAGTCCTTCTGTGTCTTTCCACAAGGCTGGGGAAAGACCTAGTGAGTGCCAGGTGTGACTGCATTAGTGTGGTGCCGCCGTTCGGTTGGCTGAAGCAAAGCTCTGTTGGAGCACCACCAGAGAGCTGCGGAGCTGTAGAGAAAAACAACTGACTGAGCTGCAGGAACATCTGCTTTAGGTTTTTAAATATGCTGTAAATGCATAGTTGCACTAAGTTAAAAACATGTCAGCTTTTTATCATTATGTCAACTTCACATCCGTTTTTTGAGAGAGCAAGTTAAAGGAAACTGATCCCCAGGAGATGTCTCTCTACACATGATCAGACTAGCACTACCATGAAACATGTTGTGCATATTCAGTTTAACCATCCCACCTGTTCTAAAAGGTTAATAGAATCCTGCAGTACAGTTTTCAGCAGCTGCATGTCCTCGGTGGTCCTGTACGCCGACCCCAGTTTGGGACCATATTCAGGTACCAAGCTGCCAGAGGAAAGATAGTTATTCATTTGGTAGACAAAACGAGTCACTTTTTTTTTCTTGATGAATGCATCAGAAAACACAAGTAAATGAAGAAAAAAGATGTGAGATGTCACAAGCATAACTGCATCCACTGAGGCTGACGAGACAGTTTCTACATTCTGACTTTTTAGGGCATAAGACATCTTGTATGTGGGCTGCAACCCAGTTAACCCCTATCCCTCCACCCTTGGCAAATTTGAAATGATCATGTCAAGTGAAAATACAGTCATCCTCAAAAATATTCATACCCTCAAATTAAAGAAGGAAAAAATAAATCAGCCGTCAGTGAAATGAGATTAAACTGACAAAAGTAATAATAAAAATTCTATGAAAATCAGAACATTGATTTTGAATTGTGGTTTGAAGGAAATATTAAAAACACACAAAAAATAAAACAAGTAAACACGCATAATGGGACTCTGAATCAAAAATTTTGTTGAGCAACACTTTGAGGCAATCACTGCAATCAGGTGTTTTTTCAAATGTTCAAAAAGACTTCTACACCTGCTGACAGGGATTTTGGTCCATTGTTCATGGGAAAGGTGCTCTTATGTGTGTAGGACAGTTTTGTTTTTTAAATAATCATTTTCAACCACAATTCACAAGCAGTAGTTCACTAAATTATAATTTTGTAAATTTTTTAATTATTAGTTTCTTATGTGAATTACTATTGTGAATTTACTTTTCTTTAATTGGAGGGTATAAATAATTTTGAGGACGACTGCATGCAGGGTATAAAGTAACAGCAGAAATGTATCCCACCTTGCCTCGCTCCTCTCCCTCAGCCGATTCTTTGTGCTCAGGTACATGCGGTGGGCCACATCCTCCATGGCCCACAGCTTAAAAAACAAGGCCAGATTCAGGAGCGTCAGAATCAGCAAACTGAAAATAGCAGAAGTCATCGAGTTTGACTTGATTACTGAAGTTCACAATAACAAAACCAGACTGAAATGTGGAAGAACAGACACCAGAAGTTACCAAACACACACATCCTTTTAAAACCACTAACTCTCTTTCCAAACCAAGCACACACACACGCACACGCACACACAACTTCAGATATGCATCTCAATCTTACATCAAACTCATGACGGCCACGATTGTTGTGGTGCTCCATCTGTAAGAACTCGTCATATCTGTGGGGCCTGAAATCCAGCAGATACAAATATAATATTGATTTTCAAAACAATGCAGAGCTTGAAAACAAAAACCAGCACTGTAATCAGGACAAGAGAACTTTGCACTGGTATGTTGGTAATGAGATATTCTATGTTGCCATTTTCTGAGTGTCTAACCCGATAAATCCACCGATGGTGATGCTTGTTATATTTCAGCAGTTCTGACAGTTTTGTGAAAATCTGAACAGCAGCCATGCAGACAAATGCAGAGGCACCAGTTTCATCTCCAAATTCAGATTCTGATGCATTTATAATGTGCTGAAGGCCTGAATTCATTATAATCAGAATGAAGTACATGCCCATGAAGGCGCCACCAGTTCTTGTCATTTACATTGTTTAAAAAAAAAAGCTCAAATAAATTCATATTGTAACTAAAGTTGAAATAGTCAAGTTTTCAAACCAAAAAAATATATATACATTTTAAACTAAAGCCAACATTAAAGTTTTAGTACCCATGCTGGCATCTCTGTGTTGTTCCGGATCTTGTCCGTACTGCTTGTTGGGCTTTATGTGCTCTGATAGACTTCGGCTGTAAGTGCGCCTCCTTCTCCGAAGCCCACCCATCTTTCCTGACTCTCCGCCTGCTTGGTTGATCTCTGGTTCTTCTTCCAGCAGTTCTGCTTCTGCATCACCACAAGGCCATAATGTAAAAAAAAAAAAAAAAAAGTGGGATAAACAGCAAAGTCACAGGTTGGGTTTTTTTTCTTCTCCAATTTCAGCAACACCAGAAACCCAGGCTTCATGGACCATAAAGCAGCAGGTGGAGCCATCTATTGGTGTGTGAGCATGCTCTTTCCCTCCCTTTCCCTTTTTTTTTTTTTTTAAATGATCTGATAGTCAAACTGTCGTGGCAGTATAAATGGAAGTCAAACTGTATCTATAAATGCAGCCGAGGAAATATAGAGCAGCTTTTACTCCATCCCCTGCCTCTCTGTTACGTCACTTCAGTTTTCCTATCAAGAGTACAATATGGAAAGTTAAAAAGCCTAGAGGCATGCTCTACAGTAAACTCTCTGGTGGGTGGATACAATGAGTTCATGGTTACCAGTGTGTGAGACCTATGTAGAGTAAATGTCACCTGCACTTAGCAAGGGTCCCTCAGGCCCCTCTGTTAAAAAAAAAAAAAAAAAAAAAAACCTGCACAAACTGAGGGCATTGGATAATGGCTATGTACACAAGTCTGGATCAATTTTTTAATGGAAAAAAATGGAAAAAGTTCAATAAAAAAGGACCAGACAAAGCAAGTAAAGCAGGACCCATAATCCACACCCCCATAATGCTTCACAAAGAGTTGGATTTCAACATAATTAAATGTGCATGCATGGAAAACTTTAGCACAACCATTCCAAATTACATTATGATTACAACAGCATTTGCATACAAGAGCCCAGATTGGCTCATGTATTAGGAGGCAGTTACCAGAATTTAGTTTTACTCACAGGGGGTCCCCGAAACTGTTTGGTCAAGTCGACTCGCGGATATGATAATGAAGCTGCACATGATTGCAATATAAACACTGATCAGAAGGAGTGAGTTTAGCCTAGGCTATAATGTATCACTAAAAATATACTGATTAAAATTCAAATAAAGATGTTGTGAATGGAAGTTTCATTAAAGCCAGCAGCTTTCTGGAACAAGCCTTTAGTGGTGTTGCACATCAAAGCACCTCCGCATCGTTCAGAACCAGATACATCCATCTTTTCCATGTATGAGAAATAGAAAACAAGATATCCTTATATACATGATCAAAAACGTATGCATTCAAACCAGTTTCAAGCTCCACGTTTGTGGTCTGTGCATTCAAAGTGGGTGATAAGAGCAGCTGCAGACAGGCAGGCAATATTTCCCTTTATATCCCATTTCGTCTTGCAAACACAGAAGTAATACAATTCAGTGCTGCAGGGCATGTGTGTGTTGGAGGAGACTGTTCATATCATATCAGAGATAAAATAAATCACAAGCTACGATAAAAATACAAGGAAGTGCTCTTTTCTGCTGCAGCAGTGTGCAGATGAGACTTTCCACTCACCCAGCTGTCTGAAATATTCTTCAATGCCACTCCAGGAGTTCTTGGTAATGAAGGTCTTTACCAGACCCCATGGCTGCTTCCTGTACTTCACATCAGAGTACACCCTAACAGCAACACACAAGTTTTAGTTTAAAGTAAAATCCGATTAAATCTAAAAGTCAGATAAAGATTATTAAATTATATGTCACCTTAGTCGACACTTCCTCTTCGAGTTACTTTTAATGCAGTACCGGTTTTGGGTGTAGAAGTAATCATGATAGGGAACATCATGGGTGTGCACTTCCGCATCCACAACGTAGTACTGACCTTCCTTGAAGTCTTTGTACAGTGTCTGACAGATAAATTCAGCAGAAATAAGCAGTAAACTTTTTTCTAAAAGAAAACATGTTTAATCATCCTTTCAACCATGAACTCAACCACACATGATGATGTAAGCACACCTGGTTCTCTGTAGCGGTGGAGAACTTCCCAATCAGAGGGTTGTTAATGGTTATAGTGTAGTTCAGAGTCCGCTTCAGGTTTCCAGAAGCATCCTGTTGCCAAGCGGTGAAGCTGGCATCTGAAAACACAAGATGCAACCTTTAATGTTAGACTGAAGCTTTAGAGCAGGTTAGTTTCAGGAGTGGAGGACGTTCTCACTTGTAATTTTCCGGATGTTCATAAATCTGCGACTGAAGGTGGAGTCAGTAAACAGCAGCTCAAACATTTTATCTGCACTGATGTGGAAGACCTTGTTGATATACAAACGACCCGGCACCTGAGTCAGGCCGATTCGCTCCTCCACTGTAGAGAAAATATGTCAATACGATACAAGCATGAAACTCATGAGCTCCGGCATCTGCTGGTGATCACAGCCCATCACCTTCTTCATTGCTCTCTGAGCCGCTTTGCTCGGACGCGCCGTTCTCGTTGGCGTTGAGGTCAAGAGAATGTGAGGAGCGTTTGAAAAGTCTCTCTGGGGTGAGGCGGTCTGGCGAGAGAACAGGACTGCGCTGATGAGACGGGGTGTTACGAGACTCATCCTGCAGGAAACAGAATTCAAAACAGTTTGTAATGTGATGCAGACATGCAAGAAGTTACTCAATGTTAGAAAAGTGAAACAGTTGATACCGTGTTGGTAGTGCTTTGTGAGCCGAGAGGGGAGGGTAAATCCTCCCCCTGTGGCGTGGAGCTCTCTATTGGCCCATGTTCCACTCCAGCAAGGCGAAGGGAGTGGGGCCGCTCTAACCTCCCAAGACCATCATCACCACCAGGCTTCTGTGGCAAGCTGCAGACAAACAGCCTCGTATCAGCTTACAAACTAACACGTTATATAGTGAGATATAAGAGCAAGTACAAGCTATTTTTTGTTTGGTTTGTTTACCTGGGCTGTGTGCTTGACTCCATTGATACCTGTAAACTCTCCATCTCTTCATGGCTCAGACCCAGATCATTCCCATAATGCTGTTTAACCATCTGCCACAACTCCAAGTTGGTCAGAGACTGGGGAGAAGGTGTCACAAAAACATGGAAACATCAGCTGCAAGGCTTGTTTGACATTCGTGTACTTTCTGCTGACTTCTCCATGGCAGACAGGAACCAAACAGGGCACAAAACAAACTTAAAACAGGTTCAGGTAACCTGGAAACCAGTGACCTCCACACACTAATTTACTGTCTTATCTCCTTTGGTGACAGACGACCTGCAAACCTTATTGTCTAACCGCTGTGATACTAATCTTACATTTCTGTGTCAACCCTGGCAACCAAAAAGGGGATCATATCAAATATCTGAGATGTTCTTTTAGAAAGGAGTTGGAATTCAAAGAAAAACTGTTTAGTCTCAGAAATATTTGTATTTTTGCCATTTGTAGCTATACTGAAGCAGGATATTAAAGGATTTTCCTCACTGTGTTAAATAAGACGCTCATTCTAGACAAAGTTTAAAGCCCTTTCATTCCGGTTTCACCCACCTGTCGGTGGCCATGTCCCCGCAGCCGTGGGCTCTATCTAGCTGTCAGACCTGGACGCTCCGCGCATTCAGGAAGTCCTGGGCACGAGCGAGTTCAGGGGTGTAAATGCGCGTTGTCAAGACTTCCGCAAAACAAAAGTTAAATAATAATTCGGGCTAGCTGTAGTTAAGTGACAGATCTTTGTTTTCGGTCGACCGCGCTGGCAGCTTTAGGTCCGACTCTGGTGGCGCGTCGACGGCGCTCTGCGGGGTTGTCGGTGTAACTCCGCCGTCAAAGCCACACCTGGAGAGGTCGTTGAACTTCTGAGTTATTACACAGGTGGTTATGCGTCAGATAAACAGACCCACACCCCTGTGGGAAGGCTGCCTCAGAGCCCGTTGACAAAAATAGGCTAGTTTTTGGCCAGAGATCAAATTAAAAAGGTAAAAGTCCAACCTGACTGTTATTTCATAATCAGTGCCGCCATAAGGAAACATGCTGTGAGGTTTCTCATCTGTGTTTGTGTTTTATGCTTACTCATTAGCCTACTTCTAACCACTCATTTGCTTTTGCTTTGACCATTTTTGCATTCAAATAGGCCTATGCTTAATTATAGCCCACAGGGTCAAATATTCTACATTCATTTTTAAAAAAGAGGCATGTTTTAGGATTTTTTCTGTGCTTTGGAGCATAAATTTGGGCATCTGAAATAACCAAGAGCTCGGATATAACCAGGGGTGCACACATCTCATCCTTAAGAGCTATTATCCTGCAACCATTAGAGCACCCCTTCTCCAACACACCTAAATCAAATGGCATAATTACCTCATGCAAATCTCATTCAGCTCTGCAGAGGCCTGGTAACGAGCCATTCATTTGATTCAGGTGTGTTTGAGGTGGTATGCTCTAAAAGTTGCAGGATAGTAGCTCTTGAGGACTGGATGTGTGCACCCCAGGATATAACCTGTTACTTTATGTGAGGTCCCTTATATTTAAGTCAGGTGTTCAGATTCACAGCTTTAAAATGTCCATTGTCTGAGCTCAGAGCCCAAATTGTCCAGCATCTTTTACCTACAATACATCCTGCTGGATTAGCTGTGCTATCAAAATTAAAGGTGAAAGATGGTTCTCGTTTTTTTTTTTTTTTTCATTAGTCAATTATAAAACTGCTGGTGAGAATTTCATGTAAGATTTTTATTTATTCATCTTTTTGTTTTTGAACCAGTAATGTTCCACCTCAAGGCTGTTATGTTTTATATCACAGGTGCGCAGGTCCAGTCCTCGAGAGCTAGCCTACTATCCTGCACATTTTGGTTGCATCCCTTCAACACACCTGAATCAAATGAATGGCTCGTTTACCAGACCTCTACAGAGCTGAATGACATGTACATAAGGGAATTAAACATTTGATACAGGTGTGTTCGAAAGGGTATGTTCTAAAAATTTCAGTATCGTAACTCTTCAGGACTGGACTTGGGCACCCCTGTTTTATATTCAACCTCTGGTTAGCTTTTCATTTTTGCTCTTACTCTTTACATTTTACAGTTGACAGGAAATATGAATGCCTCTGGGTCTTAAAACTGCAGCGCTTTCATGTTTTCAGAGACTGCACTTCAACGTATTCAAATTATCGTCATCTAAACCTTTCAAATTTTTCAAGACAAACTGCAGTTTTCACTTGGTGTCATTTTGACTGTGCATTATCCATGTCAGCACTAAGAGGATGTTCAAGCCATATTCACACCAAATGCGATGACTGTACAGTTAATTGACCAAAAATGCTGGTCTTTGTGCAACAGTTAGTAAAAAAAAAAAAAAAAGTCGCACTACATAACTTTCCAACTTTAAAACTGTAGTTCTGACTAGTTTGAATAGCACAGTAACGTTTATGATGCATATTTCTGGAGCCCTCCTTTTCTAGCAGCATCTCAAAGCTGAGAAACTGCACTTTATAAGTCCCCCCCCCAACAAATCACTTTATAGCAGCATTTTATTTTACAGCACCATGTCACACACTAGCAACTATATACCAACACACCAGCTGTTTTGAATGTGCATCATGACTGCTTCAGCAAAGAAACCCAAGGGGACATCATTGGAGAAAGCAGAAGACAACAAGAGCGAAAGGGACAGAGCAACAGACAAGAGTCAACATCAGACACTTTTTTTTTTTCCCCAAAGAGAGCTCAGCAAAGACAGGATGCAGGACAGATGCTGAATTATTCTTCATTAGGGGGCATGACCGTGTAAAAATATGGCAGGTTAAGCCGTGGAGCTTTCAAAGGCATACAACGAAGGATACTCCAAGTTTAGCAACAATTGATGAAAACATATCACTGGACATGTGTTTGTTTTTTTATAATCTTTACCTTTGACATTAGATGATCACTTTACAGTAGTTGTAATTGCTTATTATTTCCTTGAATATGAACCTTCTTAAAAAGGTCACCCTTTTTTCTAGTCCGTAACCCCACACCCCAATTAAACAATTTTCTAGACCCACCCTTGGTTAGCATGTTTTGTTTAGTTTCTTTCCTCTCCTCTGGTTTGTTACCCAACTCACTGTAAAAACAACTTTAAAAAAAAGGTATATGCTTAGTTGTAGTGGGTTCACTTTTAATTACCAGTCCATGATATATATGTGGATATATTCCTCCAAATGTGGTAGCCCAGGTTCTGGAACATGGAAGAAGCAGTTGTGTCTGTCGTTGTAATGAGCAAACCCTGCAGCTACAGTACATGCAGATCTTTGCCCTGCATGCTAAGTAGAAGAGCACAGATAACCTCACAGATAGTCTGTAGCTGAGGCAACATGGTATGTACTCTGAACCTGTTAGATAAGTCCTTTGTAACAAACTTGCTGTTGTTTTGGGAAGAATTAGGCACAGCAGTCAAGATACTAGACAACAGAGAAGTCTACTTGACGGGCCTTTTGTGATTGAGCCAAATGACTGAAAGGATTTGTCTAGACGTGTGAGAAAGGTTTGAAACAAGAATTATGGTTAAACCACCATGAGCAATAGTTACACCCACAGAATGAACACAGTGCTGATGAGTGTGCTTTATTAGAGGTTTCTAGTTACGAGTCTTACCTTGTCCATCAGAGTATTCTGCCACATGCGAAAAACACCTTGATAGCTTTTTTCTCTTGCCGAAAAGGAAGCGAAGAAGAACTAAGGACGAAGTTACAAAGAGATTTAAACAGAATTTGTGATCGTGCACTTAAAAAAAAATGTGAAAAATAAATGTCCCAAAAAGGATAATTTTCAACCCAGATACTTTCTCAGTGCTTGTGCAGATCTGGATGGCGTTGGGAATCAGTCGAGCTGTTTTTTCTCTGGACATAGAAGTGATATCTTTAAGAGTAAGAGTGATCTATGAAGGGGTAAAATAGAAATTAAAAAACAGTATTAAATAATTCCTTGAAAAAAATTCTTCCAGCATATACAGTTGTTTGGAAAAGCGTTTGCCCCTGTCCTGATTTCTTTTTTCCTTGCATGTTTGTCAAACTTGTTTCAGGTCGAACAAATTTAAATATTAGACAAAGATACAAAATTCAGTTTTTAAAATGACTATTTTTATTAGTAAGGGGGAGAAAAAAATCCAAACCTCCATGGCACTGTGAGAAAAAGTTTTTGCACCCCTTGTTAAAACATAAATTAACTGTGGTTTATCACATATTTGGAAAGCTGAGTTCAATTTCTCTAGCCACACCCAGGCGTGATTACTGCCACACCTGTTCTCAATCAAGAAATCACTTAAATAGGACCTGCCTGACGAAGTTAAGTAGACCAAAATATCCTCAAAAATTAGACATCATGCTGTGATCCAAGGAAATTTAGGAACAAGTGAGAAACAAAGTAATTGAGATCTATCAGTCAGGAAAAGGTTCCAAAGCCATTTCTAAAGCTTTGGGACTCCAGAGAACCACAGTGAGAGCCATTATCCACAAATGGAGATAACATGGAACAGTGGTGAACCTTCCCAGGAATGGCCGGCTGAACAAAATTACCCCAAGAGCACAGTGATGACTCATCCAAGAGGTCACAAAAGACCCCAGAACAACATCCAAAGAACTGCAGGCCTCACTTGCCTCAATTAAGGTCAGTGTTCATGACTCCACCATAAGAAAGAGACTGGGCAAAAATGGCCTGCATGGCACGGTTTTAAAATGAAAACCACTGCTGAGCAAAAAGAACATAAAGGCTCGTCTCAGTATTTTGCCAGAAAGCATCTTGATGATCCCCAAGAGGTTTGGAAAAATACTCTGTGGACCAATGAGACAAAAGTTGAACTTTTTGGAAGGTGCAGGTCCCATTACATCTGGCGTAAAAGTAACACGGCATTTCAGAAAAGGAACATCATACCAACAATAAATGTGGTGGTGGTAGTGTAATGGTCTGGGGCTGTTTTGCTGCTTCAGGATCTGGAAGACTTGCTGTAGTAAATGGAACTATGAATTCTGCTGTCTACCAAAAATCCTGAAGGAGAATGTCCGGCCATCTGTTGGTGACCTCAAGCTGAAGCGCACTTGGGTTCTGCAGCAGAACAATGGGCACGTTTACATGGAGACTTTTTTTCCCTTTCGGAATGAAATCATTCTGATTGAGGATTTCAGGGCAGCTGTTTACATGGGAACTAATTCATTCAGATCTGGTGTGTACATGCGCCAATTATATTCAGAATAATCCTGTCTGACATGCGTAGAATGATGTCACATCACGTTATTTAATAAAGACGGAGGTATCAAAACTGATCGTCACGGTTGTTGTGGTTTCTGCAGGACTTTAATCCAGCAGCTGATGCTCATGCGCTCCTACTGCAGACAACCAAGAGAAAAAGGCGTAGAGACAGAGTTTGAGTAAAAAACAAACTCTCTTTTGCTGTCCAAGGAATGATGTTGTTCACAGCCATCTGTCAAAGTGAGGAAACGTCACTCGTTGCACGTTGACGTCTTGTCAAAGCATACACTGTAAGAGCGCAACCTCACAACTTTCCGATTCAGCGTTTACACGATACCCCGTTCGGTTTGGGGAAAGGAATATTCTTCACTCGTGAAACCGAATGAAAATTCATTCGGCTCAGCACTTTTCATTCGGAAAGAGGTGTTTACATGGATTATTTTCATTCCGAAAGAGCTTTTAAACCGAAAGCAATCTGTATATTTGGGTCCATGTAAACCCAGCTACTGATCCAAAACACGCCAGCAAGTCCACCTCTGAATGGCTTAAGAACAACAAAATGAAGATTTTGAAGTGGCCTAGTCAAAGTCCCAACCTGAATCCGATTGAGATGCTGTGGCATGACCTTTAAAAGGTGGTTCATGCTCAAAAATCTTCCAATGCAGCTAAATTACAACAATTATGCATAGATGAGTGGGCCAAAGTTCCTCCACAGCGCTGTAGAAGACTCATTGCCTGTTATTGCAAACGCTTGATTGCAGTTGTTGCTGCTAAGGGTGACCCAACCAGTTATTAGGTTTAGGGGGCAATCACTTTTTCACACAGGGCTGTGTAGGCTAGAATCCCCCACCCCCCTTACTAATAGAAACCTTAATTTAAAAACTGCATTGTGTGTTTATCTTTGTCTGATATTTAAATTTGATTATCTGAAAAATAAGTGTAACAAACATGCAAAACAATAAGAAATCAGGACACAACTGTAGGAGGATTAATTGGGATAAAATCAGCATTTTTTTTTATTTAAAATGTGTTCAACAAGTGCATCATTGGTGCAATTTCTTCACTTGTGTTTGCCATCTTCTTCAAGTTAACAGTAAATAATTGCAAAGATCGCATTTTGCACAACCTTTTTTTAATGCTTAGCTAACAATAAGTAGCAACCAAGCCACAAGTATGACACTCTCACACCTGAAGTTGATAATGTAGGAGCACAATCCCATTTGTGAAAAAAAAAAAAAAAAACTTTTCACCCAAAAAAACTAGTTTATGTATTTTGTGTGTAAGTAGACCATTTACAGTTTGAGCATAATCTTGTGCTGTGTTTATGCATTGTTTTCCCTGCATGTGTTAATACAGCTTGCTCCAACAGTGTACTCGCCCACATTGTCATTACCTTCGTGCCGCGAAACACATTGCTATAGAAACAGACCCAGTTCTGTGTAAGGTAGAGGCGTCCCTGGAGGAGAATGTCCCGCTGGAGGGCACATGGATAGTCTGTGTAGAAAATAGTCATACCACCAAGATGAATGAGCATCCCTGAAGTGGGATTTAACATCTTTTAGTTCACTGTAACTACATACAAAATTAAACTTGTTATAAGGCAGCGACGGGGTGAATTAAAACAGAGTTGACAGAGCAATTTTTTTAAACCCATAAATGCTAAATTCTTCTTTATTTGTGACACAAATGCTATATTTTGCTGTAAGGGGATGAAAATGTTTGTAAAACTGTGGCTTTAACAGGTAGCAAGTGATAGTATGGACTGCTCTTAAAATCCTAGCACAGTGGTTTATCAAATTGACTAATCAACAAAAGAATGTGCCTTTCCATTTCCTTGCTATAAGATGCAGTCTTGTTACTCACCCACTATAAGTCTCTCTGATTCTGGCAGCTCTTTGAACAATTTCTTAAATTCCTCCAACTTCTGTTTGTAGGTCTGCAGAGGAGCTTGAGGGGCTGCAAGACATTGTCCCTGAGCATCAGAGCTCTGATAAAAAGAGATGCGTTATCAGTGCAGAAACAACTCTGTGAAATTGCAGCATATTTATTTTGGCTTTGTGTTAGAAACTGGAAAAAGTACCATCTGAGTAAAGATGGCAGAAATTAGGAGATAAGAATAATACTGAGATAAAAGTAAAATAATTTCCAGTTAGTTTGAGCAATGATAAAACAACATTATTAGCCAGTGGCGTCATCTAAACCACAAGAGGGTAGTGATCAAATTTCCATTCCAATTTATTTTAGACTTCATTGGAGGGGATTAAATGAAGGTGGCATTAGTGTAAATGACACATGGGCAACATTCAGATTCTTGAAGCAGATGCATGTTAGCTGAGACCAAGTTTAGTTTTTAATCTTCCCTTACATCTTCATCAGAGCTCCACCTGATGTCCACTAGCGATGCTGTTTCATCTGTAATGTCATCGCTGCCCACTCCTGACCGGTTGGATACCTGGTCCATCTGCTCCACTGAACTGCTCACACACACAAACATAAGCTGCTTTAGAGGAACCAGAGTCTAAAATCTCTTAACAATGAAAGACTTTAAAATGCTTTCATCTCTGATAGCTCTGAACCACATCAAATGAGGATTTCTATAAAGAGATAAGTTTGAAGATGATCTTCTTTGAACTCAAGTGCTCTTATACACTTTATCTTAATCATAAATGAAAATGCATCAGGATCACATTTTTTAAAATCTTTTTGTAGTATATCATAACAAAATTCCCTTTCACGTCCTGAAATCTGAGTAGAATGGACTTCAAAAAGAAAACATTAACTGAGAATATCAACACCCACAGAAACTAGTTTGGTGCCTCTGTGTGGGCTACACTGCTCATATGGTGTGGCATGAGCTCCATCTGCTGCCATGACAGAATTTAAAAGTTTAATTCAGTTAAATGCAACCTGATACTCTGCATATTTACAATTCCCACAAAAGGTAAATAAAGTGCCTGCAGTGAAAAAGAAATCCAATATTTAAGAGGGCAGCTTGTGTGACATCAGAATGAGGGTCCAGTTCTAGTTCTGTTTGGAAATGCTTTGACTCTTTTACATTATGACGCAGTTCATCTGTTTTAATTCAGTCCAGCACAATATGGTCAATCAAAAGGAAGTCTCATTTCTGTAGGCTACAGAAATCCATTATTTAAAAACTTATGACGATACTTTACAGATGTGAGCGCCTCTATTTTTTTTTTATTAATAAAAGGAAACCTACGGAAGTTTCTTTAAAAGTTTAATCTGATTTAAACTTCTGCATGCAATGTCATCGCTCAAAGACATCTCTGGGTGAAGTCGGAACCAGTTTGACTGGAGAGCGATTCTAATGATGTTATCGTGGGTGAACAGAAACTTTCGAGCAGCAGCTGTGAATCTCTTACACACCTGTAGCTAATTGCAAACTCGAAACGCCACTCTGAATGACGTTTGCGTTAAAATATAAAGCAGGACAACATTATCAAACACACCTTTCTTGGACGCATTAAGCTAGATGGTTTGCAATTAGGAAGCGTCAGTAGATCGAGTCTGATATAAATCAAGAGACAATCTGATAAAAAAAACCTATAGAGAGCGGCTTTTACGCACCGATGCATTTAATCTTCAAATCTCCACGTGCGGGTATCTTGCGCAAAACCGTCACAGACTTACCTGGCACGGTGAGGACCCAGGATGTCTCCTTGCTTTCACCAAAGTTAAGAAATAGAATTTTTAAAAAAGTTCTCGCGCTGCTTTGGAGCTCAGACGGCGTCAAATGTTCTCTTCAGCCACCTTATTGTTGCAGGTGCGTCTCATCCGGCAGGGGAACATACCTTAAGGGAGTTGTCACCTCATTTATGATGACGCTCATTGGCTTTCGTGGAACTATTTTAAGAGTCTAAAATTACCTGTTCGAATATGTTTACATCCTGGTTCAAAACCCGATTTCAATATTCCTGCACCCAAACATCTGAAAGGTCATTAAGTAAGTAGATTTGGAAACCTTTAAATTGATTGAAAAATGGTTATTTTGAAGGTGTCAATCAAACCTCTCCTAAACTACACCTGAAATGTGGTAAATATCAAAGGGAAAAAAAAAGTTGACCCAATTTTATTCATCCAAATACACAAACAGTGCTTTGAAGACACTTGTTTAAAGTAGTTAGAAACATTTCTATATACTCCCGAAGGTCTGAATTTTCCAGTGTGCCTGTGATATGCAGAGAGACCAGTTTAACAGCACCAACAGCATATATAGAAACAATGAGGCATAAACACACAACTCTTTGTTTTCCTTCCCATGTTTTAATTCTCTGGGAGTGACATGATGAAACAGTTGGACAGCAGAGCATCAAGAGTCTGACTCTTACACATTCACACAGCAAAGTACACAACACTGCACAGCATGAAACACAAACATAAAAACAAAAAAGCCTCTACATCAAAATGCTGGCAATAAATAGGCTGATCTTATTAAATTTATATTCAATACTCTTCTGTACAGATGGTCTATGAATTACAATACATCAACCAATAAGGCCCTCTTCAGGAAGAGCAACACAACAACACAGAAATCATGTAAACAGAAGGGAAGAAATAAGGTGAAATATGTCCATCACACCCACTTTTAAGTCTCTCACACATATGCACACACAATCAATGACCATGCAGAGGATCCAGAGGATGCCTATGTGAGGCAACAAGTAATAATGAATACAGTACATCTTTCTCTTTTCCCTCCACATGAAGTTGCACACCGCTCACACAGTCACGCACAAAGGAGCACAGGGCAACACACTGGATGTGGGAATACATGGAGGTGGAATGTGATTCTGCAGTGGAGGTGTCAAGAGATGAAAAGTGGAAAAGCTGCAAGCCTACTCCTCCAACGTACGGAAGCCGTTCTGCATGTCCTCCAACAGCTGTGCGTACTCGGCCTTTATCTTGGCTTCGCCGTCCTTCACTGGGTCCTGCACACACAAATACAGTCAATTCAATTCAGCCTTATTTGTGTTACACCAATTCACAACAATGTCATCTCAGAGCACCTCACAGACAGATGAATTTGAGCCAATACATAATAGCCTAGCTAAGAAAACCAACAGTTTGGATCGAAACTTGGCTTGACCCGGTCCAATCCCCCATCCTGAGCAAGCACAGAGTGATGGAGTCAGTGGAAAGGAAATCACCCTTTTAACCTCCGGCAGAACCCGGCTCAGAGATAGCAACCAGTCTCAGTGTGTGAACAGAAAACAAGACGCCGGAACATACACACTGACTAATGCACTGATGTGTCTCACTAAACAACATTACAAAAGTCTACAACAGAAGCTGCTGCAGGCTCATACTGAAAACTTTCACATACACACCTTGAATTTCATTGAGCTGATCTTGTAGAGGATTTCTCCCATGTGCTCCCTGATCATGGCCCAGGTGATCTTGTTGTCGCTTTGAGCCGTGGTCTCCACCGCGTGCCGTGCCATGTCATAGAAAGCTATCATGTTGGACAGAACGCCCACGGTCTTGTAGAAGGGGCAGAACCTGAGGGGGTGGACAGGAAAAGTCAGATTAACCAGTAAACAGTAGGTTTAAAGATCAGTTTATTTTACGAATAGACACTAACATTTATGCTTTCTCCAAGATAACAGTGGAATAAATGCCACATAGGCTATGATTTTACCTGTCATAAGGAGTATAACCATTCTGCTGCAGGAAGTCATCTTTAATCAGTTTGGCCACTTCTAGAGTGATTTTATCAGTTTCTGCCAGCGAAGCCTGTCAGAGTGATAATAATTCATTCATGCTGAACAACATGACTTTATTGAAGGATCTAAGTTATATTTTGGTAAGATGTGCAATTATGGAGTTACCTTTCCGACAAGTTGCACAATTTCAGCCAGGTCCTCTTCCTCCTGCAGGATCTCTTTTGCCTTGGTGCGCAGGGGCACAAACTCCGGGAAGTGCTTGTCATAATATTCGTCCAGAGCTCGAGTGTATTTGCTGTAGCTGATGAGCCAGTTGACAGAGGGGAAGTGCTTCCTCTGAGCCAGTTTCTTGTCCAGACCCCAGAACACCTGAGAGAGGACACGGTAGTAAAACAATCAAGCAAGCATGGCATGAATCCCATTAAGTGGGATCAGAGGTTAATCATTTACCTGGACGATACCAAGGGTGGCTGAAGTGACGGGATCGGAGAAGTCACCACCAGGAGGTGATACACTGAGAAAAAAGAAAACAGTTTCTTTTAGCTGCTGTGTTTCTGGTCCATAAATGATGTGCAATGTCTCCCTCTAGTGACACGAAGCTGCACTCACGCTCCAACGATACTGACGCTGCCCTCTCTCTCAGGGTTGCCAAGACACTTCACTCTTCCAGCACGTTCATAGAAGGAGGCAAGTCGGGCGCCCAGGTAGGCTGGATAACCGCTGTCTGTGGGCAGATACAGAAAATACTGCTGAGGGAAACCCAGAGTCAGCCTGAGTTTCTTTCTCTTTACAAACACCAGACCGAACCACAAAGAAGGGCTGTGTAGGAAGTATTATTTAGAGCACAAAGCTTCACGTTAAGCCGTGCGGATCTTTCTGAAAAACCAAAACTACAAGAGATATTTCAAGACTTTATGACAAGTATATGTATTTCCTATTTCAGAGAGTTATGCAAGCACAGCATAAGGTGTTTGAGAAGAGGGCCTTCAAAGCTCACAATAAGGAGGAGGTGTGAATAATACAGGAGACAGTAAAGATGAATATCAAGGAGGCAAAGGGCGGGTAAAGGAAAAAGCTGGAGTGGAAACTCCAGCATAACACAAGAGAGATGTCTGGGGTGGCATTAGGACCCTCAGTGGTGTCAGAGCAGCTACTAATTGTTTTAACAATATAAAATGATTTTATGTGAAGAAGTATCCTCAGAATTTTTTTTTAATGTTTTCCATTTTGTTGATTGATGTTTTTGGAAGTATTGCATTTTTATTCACGTTTTTTCTGCTTTAAAATGTATGTAGGCTAAGTGTTCTGAAAAGTGCTCTATAAATAAAATTTTGCATCATTATTACATTATTAATAGTAATAGTGGAGGCGTTGTGGACAGTGTAGACAGGGCTGATGAGCTGAATTTGTTTTTCCAACTATATGCAGCCATAATCAAGTTTAATTTGACCTCTTGGATCTCCACAGTTTCAATAGATGAGGCTTCTGCAGCTTCACTGTTTATCTTTATTTTTTAAACCTCAAATATAAACTAAAATTCAAGAAAAACTGTGCAAACATTTGTATTTTCTAAGAAGTTAAAGGAGAAGTTAGGTTTTTTTTTTCAATCTGGACCTATTTTCTTGCATGAAATACGTTCATTTACTTATTACAGTTTTGGTGCAACTTGAGATATTTAGATCCACTCGAGATCAGTGTATGTCCAATATAATGGAAGTGATGGGGCAACCGCGCGCAGCCTCTAAATAAGGCATTATCTGCCACAAACTCCTTCATTTCACCAATGTTTTGTTACGAAACATTAGTCGGACCCTCCCTGTGAGCTCGAAGCGGCTTTTGTGTGGTGATTCGTCCTTAATTACAAACATTTACTTGTTATGGTGTCACATAATAGTGACGTCAGCCTTATTTAGAGGCTGCGCGCGGTCGCCCCATCACTTCCATTATATTGGACATACGCTGATCTGGAGTGGATCTAAATATCTCCCAAAGGAATTCAAGTTGCACCAAAACTGTCTGGGTGAGGATGGAAATGAACATATTTCATGCTAGAAAATAGGTCCAAATTGAAAAAAAAACAAAAAAACTTCCCCTTTAAGTCAAAGGTCAAAGAAAGTAAATTATAAGTTTCATGACACATTGATTTAAAAAAATTTTAAAAAGGCAGATGGACATCATCAAGTGCAAAGTGTTTTTTTTTTTTTTTTTTTTTTTTTTATTTGATGTGATCCAGTGTGAAGCCTGTCATTGTTTGACTTTTCCCATGTTGCATTTGGAAGATCTTTTTTAGTTAACTAGTAAATAAATACAGAGCAAAGACTTGAATCTGCTTTTTCTTATTATCAAAATGTCCAAGAGAACAGAAACTTACCAGCTGGCATCTCAGCCAGGCGACCAGAGATCTCCCTGAGAGCCTCGGCCCAACGGGAGGTGGAGTCAGCCATCATGCTCACGTTGTATCCCATATCTCGGAAGTATTCGGACAGCGTGATTCCTGCCACAACAAACAGAATTATGAGCTCAGGAAAACATGAGGGTAAGATCCGTGTAAGGCGTGTTGCTATTTTTGTCTGTAAGACTTGACTGTAATCAAAAAGTATATTTGAAGGCTCACCTGTGTAGATGGAGGCTTCTCTGGCAGCGACAGGCATGTTGGAGGTGTTGGCAACCAGTGCTGTTCTCTTCATGATGCTTTCTATCTTTCCATCCACTTCCATGGTCAGCTGATGACCAGACAATGATGAGAGTCAACCTGAGTATCAATTTTATCCATTTTCAGAGAGTTGTATTATCATGACCACCATCACCCACCTCGGGGAAGTCTCGCAGTACTTCTGACATCTCGTTACCACGCTCCCCGCAGCCTACATAGATGATGACATCGCTGTTGGAGTATTTCGACAAGGACTGAGAGATGACAGTCTTTCCACAGCCAAAGGCTCCTGGGATGGCGGTGGTTCCTCCCTGCACACATCTTCACATCGAAAAGAGAGTCATAAAGAAAAAGTCAAAAAATACTTTCCACATTGCTGAGAGGAAAAGTTTAAACATACGGGAAAAGGGCATCCAGCACTCTCTGTCCGGTCAGCAGCGGGTGATTGGCAGGCAGCTTCTCTGTGACAGGTCGCACCTGTCTGACAGGCCACACCTGAACCATTGTGAACTTTTCCTTTATGCCCTCAAATTCCAGCTCCATCACCACATCCTGAAATAACAAAAGGACACACAACTTTTAACATGATGCAACGTATGAAATAAAACCGTAGCTGGAGTTAAGTCTAACTAACGGTGATGTTGTAGTTTCCAGGTGGAGCTACGTAGGTCACGGTGCCTCTGTTCTTGGGGGGTAGCATGATTTTGTGCTTAATGAGGGAGTTCTCGTACACCATGCCATAGATGTCTCCTCCTGTGATGTGACTGCCGACCTAACAGTGAGAAAAAGGGAAGAAAATTGCATTTAAACCTCTCCAAATAATTTTAGGAAGACAGCTTGAAGCCTGCACAGATTCATACCCGCAAGCTCTTGCTGGGAGTAAACTCCCACTTCAGGTCTCGGTTGAGAGCTCCAATGTTGACTCCTCTGGGAATATAGATGCTCTTTGTGAGGTCATTGATGTCCTTTAAGGGTCGCTGGATACCATCAAAGATGGACCCCATGATTCCTGGACCCAACTCGACAGAGAGAGGCTTCCCCGTCCGCAGCACAGGGTCTCCCACTGACACACCAGCTGACATTACACTCAGGAAACTGACTTAGGTTTGAAAGAGGGGCTGTCTGTATTACAAACTTCTGAGGAGATTAATGTTTCAAATCATTTCCAGTAAGCTGAAAGTCACCAAACATCCTTAGATTTAGATTGATGCCTCACTTGAGAATATAGAAGATTTTATGTCCTGTCCACAAGAAACAAAAGCAGGGCTGTACAATGCAAGAAAATATACATCTCTTCCGTCATATATACACTTAGTCAACTATAAAGGAACCAGTTAATAGGCTGACACATCAAATAGCCAAATACACTCAGAAAATATCTAAAATCAAGCATCAAGCACTTATTCCTTGTGGTTCTTTAACAGCTCTCAGTTTACTTCAAATACACTGGATAGCAATCTTAGGACAATTTTACTAAAAATAGAAGGGGTTAACAGCAGTCATAAAAATAGACGGGCATATAGTAACAGTAAGGATACATGTCTCCTCGTAGACCTGGATGGTGGCCATGTCTCCCTCCAGCCTGATAATCTCTCCCACCAGCTCACTGTGGCCGACACGAACCAGCTCATACATGGCTGCTCCAGCCATGGCCGTGGCTGTCACCACTGAAAACACAAACAATTATCATAAAACTAAGTGCATTCAGATAAATATGGCTCCACGGATTAATTTTTTTCTTGTTTCTTGAGAGTATAACAGTGATTATGCCTACAAAGCCTTTAAGTGGAGTACTGCAGCAAAGAAAGACAAAAGGTTCCCAATTTCTGAAAAGAGCTGAAATTGAAGTCTTTTGTCACAGATACCATGATTTGTTGTTTTCTCATATAGTTTGACAACAGAACAACAAAAAGGGATGAATTAATCCTAATATTAGGTTATTTTTCACACAAACTATTGTGCTCCCTATATTATATCTGAAGTCCTGACTACGCAATTTAGTATATTTTTAGAGCCTAAATATAGGTACATTGCATCTTTTGCGCACACGCCGATGCGTGTTTATGAAACTACAGAAGGCGCGGCAGACGAGATCGCGTTCTGTTTTTCTTGAAGAAAGGCTTGGAGAGAAGAAAGAAGAAAAACAACATCAAAGACAATCTAAAAATAAAGGGGGCAATCAAAATTCCTAATCAATCTTTGTTTTAAATCAATATCCAACTCCTCTTGTTTGTCCCGGTTTGTCTGCAGTTCTGTTGCTCTTAACATAATGTAAACAGTAAATTTCTTTTTCTACGTTTGTATTATCAGCAGCGTAGGCTCTGAACGCCGAGGCTTCCGTAGTTTCGTGAATGCGCAGGTGCGCCCTTCGTGGAAGTGATATATTATTCTTTTTCGGCTCTAAAAATATAGTAAATGACGTCGTTTCGAGTAAATTATGGATGCTACCCACTCAGGACACTTGGATTACATTGGACGAGCAGTATGGAGGAATATTGACAAGTTTTTGTGGACTTCTAAGGACCTTGTTGACTCTGGCTCAATCAAACTCCATTATATGAAAGTTGGGGGAAAACGAGAAGTTGTCCTGATCTCCTGCTGCATTTGAAATATTAAAAAAGTGTTCCAGAGTCTTGCTCACCATGAGGGTAAGTGGAAAATAAAGCCTTTTAAATCGTTCTGGTGGGTGAACTATTCCTTTAATTGAGGCAAGTGAGGCCTGCAGTTCTTTGGATGTTGTTCTGGGGTCTTTTGTGACCTCTTGGATGAGTCGTCACTGTGCTCTTGGGGTAATTTTGTTCAGCCTGCCATTCCTAGGAAGGTTCACCACTGTTCCATGTTATCACCATTTGTGGATAATGGCTCTCACTGTGGTTCACTGGAGTCCCAAATCTTTAGAAATGGCTTTGTAACCTTTTCCTGACTGATAGATCTCAATTACTTTGTTTCTCATTTTTTCCTGAATTTCTTTGGATCGCAGCACGATGTCTAGCTTTTGAGGATCTTGTGGTCTACTTAACTTTGTCAAGCAGGTCCTATTTAAGTGATTTCTTAATTGAGAACAGGTGTGGCAGTAATCTGGCCTTGGTGTGGCTAGAGAAATTGAACTCAGCTTTCAAAAGATGTAATAAAGCACAGTTAATTTATGTTTTAACAGGGGGGGCAATCACTTTTTCACACATGACTATGGAGGTTTGGATTTTTTCTCCCCCTTGATAATAAAATCTTCATTTAAAAACTGCATTTCATGTTTACTTGTGTTATCTTTGTCTCACATTTGAATTTGTTTGATGATCTGAAACATTTAAAAGGGCTAGAGGCAGGAATTTAAAAAAAACAAACATGCATGTCCATTTTTTGTTATGCTAATGGGTGATGTTCAGCAGTGGTTTTGGTCTTGGAACTCTGCCATGCAGGCCATTTTTGCCCAGGCTCTTTCTTATGGTGGAGTCATGAACACTGACCTTAATACCAAAAAGAACGAGCCCACCCACGTCTCTCTCCTTTGCCTTGAACAGGCTGTGTGCTGCAATTTGGTGGCCGAATTTCCCGTGCTGCCCTGCGGATGTGACGTCTGCATCCGCATCCCCAACAGTTTTGATACAGGAAGAAGACGGTCGCGGTAAATTCAAACACTGTAAGTGATAGTTATGGATTCTTTTGCCGTCAGCAAACAATCCAGATCAATTGAAAGACACTAAAAAGTGTAACTACGAAGAAAAAGCTTAGGAAACAACATTATAGCTTCAGTTTGTGCACGCTCCCGTGACGGCTTGGCTCGTGGCTGCAGTTACCTGAAGTCGCGAGTTTCATTACTTAATCTTGCCTCTAGTCCCTTTAAGTGTGACAAACATGCCAAAAAATAAGAAATCAGGAAGGGGGAAAACACTTTTTCACACAACTGTATCTATTAGAAATTATGTGGATGAACAGTTTTAGGGGGAAAAAAGTGTTTATATGTGCATGGCAGTGGCCAACCTGGTCCAGAGACGCCATGTACATATCCAAACTGGCTCTCTCTCTCCTCGTCCCTGATCTTGGGCAGCTTGGACATGTCCATCTTCAAAAGGCTAGTAGTCTGCCTGGAAAGAAAGGAAAAAGAGACACATGAGGACACAAAATACTCTAAACAAAATGTACACAGTATTTCTATGTTAACTGTCAACAGATATACTGACATATCTAAAGCAACTTGGTGCAAAAGCAATTTTTCATCACTATTACCTGTATGGGAAATAAGATCATGAGAAACCAGTTAAATCTATCAATGCAGTGATTTTATGTCTGTTTGATGTATGAACAATAATATATCTGTAGCACTGTCCTGGCATAATGTTATTACCACCTTCTGTAGTAGAAACTTCAAGGAAAACACTGCAACATCAATTCTTTTATTTCTTAGAAAGTAGGCCACCTCCCTCATCTCCCTCTACTTCTCCTCTACACACCCCAGATCCACTACTACAGTCAATGTGACGTGTCAGGCTAACATTAGAGGGGAATCCTTCACAGCAGCATGCTTCTGCATAAGTAAATATGCCTTTACGCGGACACTGCATGCTCTTCTTCCATAGAGAATGCCTCTATTGATGCTTCTGCGACTTTTCTTAGATATATAGATTGCATCTAAGCTAAATCCTGTGGTTCACAAATTGTCTGCGCACAGCAGAAACACAAGCTCAAGCTGTCATCAGTCGTGACATAAACCCATCCCCCCACAGAGCGGACTGCAGATGCTTTGCACACAGTGAGCTTTACAAGCAATGCACTGATTATATCCAGAAACATGCCTATATGTGACCACTGTGTCTTTTACACCCTTCAAATCTTACTTTTTCTGTGTCCTTTTTTGCCCTTCCCACTGATGTACAGATCTTCCTGTTTACAGTAGGCTGCATACTCCATCTGTGCGTTAATACAGCAGCTCCACCTAAAGATCAGTGGGGAAACTGCAAGAATACTACCAAGGTTTCACTTTGAATTTCTGGTCTTTACTTAAAAATAAACAGTAAATTACCTGATTTTCAATTTGATATTATATGTGTGTTCAATTAAAAAATCTTACTGAGCATATAAGTGTGACATGTCATGTCCCCTCTTATGTTAGTGCATCTAATGAGTTGTAGAAAAAGTTGCATTACACCGTAAGCTGCCAGCATACAGTGTAAAGAAATGGTGTGCTTTCCCTTTTATTAATATCAACCAGTCTGATTAAAAATTCTACAAAATCTTAACATTATATAGCCATAAACACATAAAAATAAGTCCTTGCTGTTCTATTACAACAGCATATCATTAAGTACAATTCACTCTTTAACACAAATTGCAAAAGTTACAATATAATGAATTGACATTTTCTCATAACCTCTAACGAAGGATTTGAACAAAGACTTGAATAGACTCTTGGTCATATGATCTTGGCACATGACTGACTTGCCTTACTCTGAGTCTCTTTGAGGAAGTGGAAAACGGGCATGGTGCAAAACTGGGAAGTACAAATTATGACTGTGTGCAAAAACTGGAGAAGTTATTCCACCTGACTTCAGTTCTCCACAGAAAATGAGCTTGAACCAGAATAAAGTCTATTTAGCCCTATTCCATCATAACCCCAACATCACCTCACTGTGTGTGTTGTTGAATGGCCATGATGGACTGCAAAGAAGGGAAATTATCTATTGTCTTGCATTGTCAATAAAAAAAAAGGGGGGGGGGGGGGGGGGGCACAGCTTGTAAACCTGACAGATTTTTATATTGGTTTTAAAGTATCTTTAACTTATGATTATAGATATGGCTTACCAAATAAAAAGAACACCAAGAGATTATGTTCGGCCAAAATAGACCCAGAAATGTTACATATATGTGAGAAGACCTCACAAACATCCTGACATGATGATGTGAAATGAAGCCAGTTGAAAGCAAGTAACATCGGTCTTTTTAAATAAGACCTCCGTGTCAATGGTACAGATTTAATAATAAAAGAATGACATGGCAGCCTGCTTTTTTAAACGATAAGCAGTCATTTCTGTCTGGTGCTTTGATCGTGATTTCGCTGCTTTTTTGACAGGTTTCCTCGATGTTATTTACTGGTTAAGCTTACTGACACAGCAGGGAAAGTCTACAATTGGTTCGTTCAATCGTGAACAGGCAAATCTACACTTTCAACATGAGCCCCACAGATTAATATAGTTAGCTAAGCGTCTAGGTTATTTGGTATAATGAAAATATGAACAAGACTCGTCTATCGGCCTCGTCCAAAACTGCTGCCTCTACCATTTTACCACAAGAAAATCACACAGTTTCATTTTCGACACATAATGTAACCCACGACATATAATAACAAGTGTGCGCGACGTCCTGAGCAAAAATGTAACGTTTACCGTCTGGTTGAGAAGTGTCCGTTCGCTGACTTGCCTCGAGAGAAACACTGGGTACTGCGGTGCGTGACAGCAAGCTGAGGTCAGCTGACTTCATTCACTCGCCTTTTTTTTTTTTAACTGCGGGATCCTTGCAATCTGATATCGCCGCCATTTTGGATCTACCGCGGGACCACCGCAAAGACTTTTAACTGGTGAGTCGTGGTGATAGATCACCTTATAAGATAGATCACCTTATATCGCTTGACGTCTTCACATAGTGGGATACTTGAAGAATTATAATATATACATATTATTATATACTATAAATAAATTATGCATTATGTTACATATATATATGTGTGTGTGTGTGTGTGTGTGTGTGTGTGTGTGTGTGTGTGTACTCTACGTATCCTGAAAGTGAAAGTCTTATGTATAGATGCCGGTAGATGATCTCTCCAGTTGTTCAACATCTTTGCAGCTCCCGTTGAGCCAAAATGGAGCCGTTTTCGCAGATTGCTGTGTGTTCAGCCACCAAGGGGCAGAAAAAAAAATTCTATCCATCTTCAACTTGAGTCAGTTTACTTGTGTGTTTGGGGTTTTGTTTACTTAATAAATGCATGTTTTTGAAATGTACACAAATTATAAAATGCTCAGCTGTTTTAATGGTCTTTTCAGCAAAGCAAAACTCATGATGATTGTTTCTGACTGTGTAAATATTTCTTGTTAGATTTCCTTTCAAAATGTTATTTCTTTTATTTGTTCTACATTAACTGGAACCGACTATTATTTTCATAAACATTCTAAACGAATACAACCTGAAAGCCCAAATCCAGGTGAAAAAGTCTCCACAATCAGCGCAGCAGTCTGTGCGCATGCGGGGGTCAGGGTTGACAGCCTCTACACAGTCGTGGTTGAAGTGTGACGGCTAAGCTAACTGCAACCATCGTAACTAGCTACATGTGGAGGGTAAAACGGGAGCCATCCCCGACCCCAACTCTGTCAAAATTCTTACGTTATACCTGAAACAACGGCAAAGTTCAGCCTTATCAAAAATAAGGATTAATATCTGTTTAAAATGAAAGGGTGAGTATAAGTTTTCGGGTCCTAAAATATACAGCTTAGCACGAGTAAAGTTTTTCATGCCTGTTTTTTTCTATCAGGGAGGCGGGGGAAAGAGACGACGAGGTTAGCTACTGCTTTAACCTGCTTTTAGTTTAGGTTCATAACAAAACAAAAACAAGCGACAACGCTGTTGCTGGAATAGCAATTTCACCGATGTGCGTGTGAAATTAAGCGGCTTGTTGTATCGTTGAGGTAGCTAATAAGCTAAGCTAACCAGCTAGGTGCTAGTTGGAAGCTGAGTCAGTAAACCCATTTAGCTAAGCTATGAAGGCAATCCTGGATCTCTCATGATTTCTGTGTTTACCGTGAACTCTTGCTACACGACAGCAGCCCAGTCAGTTCACTTAATGAGTGGAGAAGTTAATAAGTCTGTATGTTGGTTAAAAACTTGCCAGTGCAAAGTTATCCCAGCTCAAAGAGTTTGTGTCAGCCCTCTTAGTGTAACTTGATCTGTCAAAGTATTACACTAGCAGCTATGCTTCACGCTTTGGCTAACATTTAAAGGAGCGTCACGTTTTGATTTACATTTTTGTGGTCAAATTTTAAAATGACACCGAAGAGATTAACACTAAGCTTTGTTAGCCATTCAGATGGGATGTCACAGACGTTACTGTACATCCTTGTTAACAACACACGTGACCATCAGCTGTTTCTGGATGCTTAGTTGGCTGTAATTACCACTATGTGAACCCCTCAATAAGGCAAGATAGAGTGCTCTTTTAGGGTAACTTGCAATACAAATGTACAAATCCTGATGTGGCACCCTGAATTTGTGCTTTTAACAGGTGTTTTATTTATTTAATTATTTATTCATTTATTTATTGTAAATGTATAAATTTTTTTATACTATAAATTTAAAAGTTTGCAACTCAAGGTAGTGTGAGTTTGGGCTTTTGAAATTTTCCGTTTATCCCATGATTTGAGTTAAATTAATGGTATTGTTGAGTTTTTCCATGACCAATGAGTGATAAATCCTTATATCATTGAGATGAACTATTTAGCCTGTAGTTTCCTGAATTACGAGCGTACATCTGCTACATTTAATGCTTTACTAACAATACAGTAAAAACATCGATTTTAGTCAAATATTTCAGCTGATTTTTGAAAAGCATTCAAGTCAGATAATCTTATCTAACAGTTCACCAGTTGCCAGCTATTTGACCGTTTTGATCTTGTTCCAGTAGCCGGATCGAGCTGGGGGACGTTACGCCCCACAACATTAAGCAACTGAAACGCCTGAACCAAGTCATCTTCCCTGTCAGCTACAACGACAAGTTTTACAAAGATGTACTGGAAGTTGGAGAGCTTGCGAAGCTAGGTAAGAAATTACCCATACACCTTGCACCCAGATGATATAACTTTGAAAGACTACTTTGAAAACAATATAAAGAGAATTGTTTGCGTTTTGTTGTGAAGACGAGATATATGGGGGGAATCACAGGTTGGTTTCAGTTTTTGGTAAAAATATGTATAAAATAGTCCTTATCTGTTGGAGTTGTTTAAGAATCTTTTTATTTATTTCACCTTTTTTGCAGCATACTTCAATGACATTGCAGTCGGGGCTGTGTGCTGCAGAGTGGACCACTCTCAGAACCAGAAGAGACTGTACATCATGACACTTGGTTGTCTAGCTCCCTATCGTAGACTTGGAATTGGTGAGGTGTTCTTTATATCAAAAAGTTGTAGTGGAATTGTCTGTTTGTTTTTCTAGCATAACTGTTTTTTGTTTTTTTTGTTTTTTCAGGTACAAAGATGCTAAATCATGTGCTAAACATCTGTGAGAAGGATGGCACTTTTGACAACATTTACCTGTAAGTTTTTTTTGTTTTTTTTAAAGGGACTAGAGGCAAGATTAAGAAACAAAACTCGCAACTGGCGCTTCAGGTAACTGCAGCCACGAGCCAAGCTGTCACGGGAGCGTGCACATACTGAAGCTATAATGTTGTTCACTAAGCTTTTTCTTCGTAGCTACACTTTTTAGTAGTCTTTCAGTTGATCTGGATCGTTTGCTGACGGCAGAAGAATCCATAACTATCGCTTACAGTGTTTGAATTTACCGCGACCGTCCTCTTCCTGTAGCAAAACTGCGAATGTAGCGTCATTTGACATCACGTCCGCAGGGCAGCGCGGGAAATTCGGACACTGAATTGCAGCGCGTTTTGCAGCACACATCCTGTTCAAGGCAATGGAGAGAGACGTGGTGGAAACGTTCTTTTTGGCATTAAAAAAAAAATGGACATGCATGTTTTTGTTTTTTTAATTCCTGCCTCTAGTCCCTTTATTTATTTATATATATATATATATATATATATATATATATATACAGAACTTGTAGAGAATCTGATGTAGCATAACCTGGAGTTGGTTTATCTTATGTTAATTGGATCTTTAAAAAAAATAGTTTTAATAAAATCATTCATTCCTACCTTGTGCAAATATCTTATGCTGTGACCAAGCCATCATCAGTCATCATTTTCTGTACCGCTTATCCAGTTCAGGGTCGCGGGGGTTGCTGGAGCCTATCCCAGCTATTATCAGGCGAGAGGCAGGGTACACCCTGGACAGGTTGCCAGTCTGTCGCAGGGCCAACACAGAGAGACAGACAACCATTCACGCTCACATTTATTCCTAGGGACAATTTAGAGTGATCAATTAACCTCACATGCATGTCTTTGGACGGTGACCAAGCTGCTGTTTTATTTATTTTTCATTGCCATAAATGTGCTAACAACTAACTATACTTGTGCTTGCCTGTTCCATAGTCATGTGCAGATCAGCAATGAGTCAGCCATTGACTTTTACCAGAAGTTTGGTTTTGAGATCATCGAGACAAAAAAGAATTACTACAAGAGGATAGAGCCTGCAGATGCCCATGTGTTGCAGAAAAGCCTGCGCAGTCCATGCGCGCCACCCAGCGGAGAGCTTCAGAAGACGGAGTAGGGGCACAGCGTTGGGGAAAGCACATGTTTGTGCCCACCAGCACAGAAACAGAACTGTGGCAAATACCCCATGGTCGACAGATTCAACAGTTTCTTCAAAGGACGCTAAAAAGAGAAAACAAATTTCAAGTATAAAACTTGCTGCATTTATTTTGCAAAGGTGATTTTTGCATATTTAATTGCTCCCCTTTCATAGTCCGGTTAATTGAGAACGAAAGAAAGCTCGGTATTCAAAATTGCTCCTAATGATAAAATGGCAACTTCAGACAGTTTTTGACATGGCACAGGGGGAGAGTGTGGTGATTTCAAATCATACTGTTTGTGATTGAGTTGTTTTTTATGCGGTTCTGAAACGTTAAGGGGACATCTATTTTGTTGTGCAAAAAGAAACGGTTGGTTTTAAAAGACCATCACTGACAGACACACAGTCCAGGCCGAGTGGGTCCGGAGTGCTATGTGAAGTTGTTCCATGGAAAGGACACAACTCTGCTCTCCAGCTACTCAAAATCTGGAATTTATGTGAAGTGAGTCAGACCAGTTGTTTAGTATGTCCAGAGGGAAAGAATAGAAATGTTCTCCTCAGTATGGGCATAAGGGAGGCTGAATGGTGTAGTGATGGTGGGAAGACACTATCACCACTCTTATTTCCATACTTCCTGACAAACTTTATTTTCCAGCTAGTTTATTTAATTCCCTTCAACTGTTTTTATTTTTCACATTGAGATGGCAAATGGTTCGGAGATTCTCCTGGGTTTACTACTTAAAGTGAAAATGGTCTGATATGAGGGAACCAGACAAAAAGTTATATAGTAATGAAGTGTTTCTGAAAAATGCAATCCACATCATTTTGTATGGAATGTATCGATAATAGATTGGCTGAATTGAGTGATTTGGGCATTATTTTCAAGTAATTTGCTAAAGGTTTGGGAGTATGTGTGTCTCTAAACACATGTGTTTTGAGACATTATGCCTCAACTACCTTTGACACCATATGTAGCCATCTAGGAAAATAATTTTATCAAGCTTCCTGCCTCAGCCAGCTTCTGTTACACTCATCTTTTATTTGATTTTGAAGCTCAGCTGATGGCTTGGGAGTTTTTGTTGGATTTCTCTAACATTGTATGACCCAGAGGAAGCTCTGACCCCTCTGCATGCAAGGAGAGTAGTGTCCTCTCCATTGTAGTATAAGCATGTTTTCCTTTCTTTGAAGAATTTTATCTTTTCTGGAGCTCTATATTGTAAGACTTTTTAACGTCTTAATAAAGGAATTACTATTTGCAGTAAAAGTTTTCTCAGTGGTCTCATTTAAGCTTGTTCACGTGGTGAGTCTTTTCCAACACTTACAGAAACACCCTGAAAATGATATGAAACACGTTTACTGGATATCATTTCGTAGGTGCATTCGCCATAAACTCGTACGAAGACGCCGTACGTGTCGTGATTGGTTGAAACCTCTGACCCGGAATGTGATTGGCTGTCACCGTCCTCACAGCCCTCCCATCTACACAGATTTAGGTGTATCTAGATTGTTTTGAGAGATGAGTTGAATGCCTAGCTAGCTAAGACTTAGCTTCCAATGTCTAAGTTTTTGCTGGAACCAGCAGTCTTCAAAATGCCGAGACTATTGGTTAGTGGAAATTCAATCCCATTAGCAACGTTTTGTGAGAACAGAAGCGAATTAAACTGTCGTTAATTTGGTTGAATGTTATGTAGGAATTGCTAAGCTAAACTGGTTTTTGCGCTAACTTGCTAACAGAAAGCTAACTGTGTAGGTAATTACTCAGGTTGCTTATTTCTTAAGTCACCGAGTATATAACATTGCTTACTATTGACGCTGCAATGACAATGTACGGCAAGGAACTGCTTGTGCAATTTGTCAAACGGACTGTAATTACGCTGAAATGGGAAGGTTAATGAGTTTAGGTAGGGTGTAAAGCTAGGTTTGTGTATCTTAGCTTGTTAGCAACCAGTTGTAGTAGTGATAAAAGCTCATTGTAACATATTTTTCCCCCATCGATGCTGTTTTATCAAAGCACAATATTGCGACTAGTTACTTAAATCATTATCATCATCTGATTTTTCTGGACTGTTAATGCCAACTATCCATTTTCCATGACACTCAGTTTTTAATGTGTCCGAATGCTCTAAGTTTCATCTGCAGGATGGTCACGGGAGGGATTTAAGGTCCAGTTGTTGAATGCGTTTACTGGTACCTCATCTTACGGGCAACTGTTAAAACGGGATGCCAGAGATGACTGAAACTCAGACACCTGGTCGTAAACCCAAGTAAGCATGAATTTGGTTGTATGTGTTTAAACGCAGTCATCAAGGACACAGACATTTGTTAATAGTTCTCAATACAATTCAACTTGATCTTTTGTTTCTTTTTTAGAAAGAAGAAAAATAAAGAATCTCACAATGCTGGTAAAATTTTCTCCTGCTACCCACACACACACACACACACACTTTTTTTTTCTTTGTCTTTTAATTTATTAGTTAATTTTAACACTCTTTATGTGTGTGTTTGTTTGTAGTTGAGAGACACAGAAAAGAGAAAATTAACGCAGGGATTAACCGGATTGGTAATCTTCTGCCTTGTTCCCCAGCACTTAAACAGGTAAGAAGCAAGACGCATCAAGTTGATTTCCATTTTGGTAATTAGCAAATGGCAGTGAATGTACAATATTGATGGACTCTTTGTGATTCTTTTTATTTAATTTTATTTCATTTTATTTTACTTATAGAGTAAGAACATGATATTGGATCAAGCTTTTCAGTACATCACTGAACTGCAGAAACAAAATGACACAATGCTTCTGGAAGGTGGAGATAAAGTTCAAGGTAAGATATAAGTAAGTAAGTAAGTAATGTTTATTGTATAGCACTTCTCACAGACACTTGTCGCAAAGTGCTTCGCAAAGAAAAGTAAGTTAACATTGTACACTTAATTTCCTCTGTACTGTAGTTTATAGTGCATGCTTATATTTCAGTGGCCTTTAAAGTCACAAAGGGCTCTTATGTCTATACTCATTTCTAATATTACATGTGCACAAGTGTCCTGATTAAAATTGAATTTGAGTGTTTTGTAAACATCTTGCTTTGCTTGCAGAAACTTGGATGAAATCTTATCTTTGTTTTGAACACTTGGATTTTACTTGGGTAGCTAAGTGAAACCGAGATATTGCTGCTTACAAAGACCGTGTCAGTTTCCTAAACATTCTTTATTGGTTTTAAAAAAATGTACAGACTAACCTGTCTGAACATTAACTACCTAGAACTAAGTCATGCTTTTGTTTTGAGTACAGTGAGGTTATACTGCTCATGTGCAACATGAGAAGCACATTATTTCAGTCTTGCAATTCTTTTGCATTTTGGCTTAGTTTTTGTTAAATGAGTTTATAACACAAACTAATATGTTACCTTGATGTTCATCTGAGGTTGTTGTTGTTTCCTTAATCTTAACTATTTTAAGACCATGGAAGAATTAGACTTTATGTCTTGATAAGTAAAACCCTGGAGTATGGAGTATAGTTTCTTTTTCTTATAATTGCACGTGGAAAACTGTATTTACATGTGAAACAAATTACCAGCAGCCTCAAAAATGTAGTCATAACTAGTATACTGAAGTATGGCTGTGTGTCCCTAATTGACACTGGGGTTTTTTGGTCTATTTGCAGCAGAGGAGATCTGTCGGCTGCGGGGTCAGTTGGAGGAATTAAGAAAAGAGAGTGCTCACTATATTGCACTCCTGAAAGCTCATGATATTAGTCTTCTTGATGACCCCACTATCCACTGGACGGGCAAGCAGCGCAGTGCCAAAGTGGCAAAAGTGACCCCCACTCACCAGCTCCCAAAGGGGATTGTCGTCTATTCCAACGGCAATGTGATGTGCCCTGCAGGGAAACAGAGTAACACAGCGAAGCAGCCCCCTGAAACAGTAATTCTTCAACCAACAGCTGAGCCGAGATTAAGAGTTAATGGCACCCTGCTGCAAGTTAACACGTCTTCCTCCACTCCTGCACTTCTACCTGGGTCAACTGTCACCCCAACTCATTCTGCTCCAGGTCTGAGAATGCTAGAGCAGTGTGTGGTTGAGACACCGGCTACAGCCCCCACTCTGCCACCCTCTGTGTCTTACATCACCCTCCAGATCCCTGCTGCAACTACAACCCTGCCCCAGCAAACGCAGCCTGCTGCCCCACAGACCCTCACTGTTGCAACTACTTCAGCCTCACAGCTTCCCACTAAGGGCCCTGTTCCGCCTGTGTCCACACACCCCACATTTACCCAAACTGTAACCAGAGCAGTAACTTCAGAGGTTTGCTCCTGGATTACACCGGAAACTGCCATCAGGACTGTAAATTACACTGCTATCCCTAGCAGCCAAACCCTTCTTAGGTCTGGGGCTGCAGGGAGCACACAGACAACCTGGACAACATTGCAAATGGCAGGAAACACGGTGCAACCAGTCTGCCAGAGTTTACCCTCACAAGAGGTCAACAGCACCACCCAAACTATCCAACAGGTGACCGTGTGTCCAGTGGGCAGCAAACCATCTGTTCACCCCATTCAAATACAGATGCAGCCACATGTGCCTGTACAGCAGACGCCCATTACTGGTCATATTCAAGCACAGCCTATTCAAAAGCCTGCAGTTTTAAAACAGGCACAGCCTCAGCCTGTCCTAGCCCCTCAACCTCAGTGTGCTGTTCTTCCCCAATCAGCCATCGTACAGCAGCCAGCTGTGGTGGCCCACCCTGCTGTTGTATCACAGCCCCAGCCTGCTGTACTTCAGCCAGCATCATTAGTTCCCCACCCTTCCACTGCCCTTATCCCTCAGCCTCAACCCATTCCTCAGCCAACCCTGGTGCCCCAGCCACAGGCCACTGTGCTCCCCCTTCTTCAGACTATGCAGGTGCTACAGGTCAACCCAGCTGGAGCAACAGCTTCAAGTGCAACAGCCTGTCAGAAAACAAACAATCCAAGTGTTGTAATCTTACAGCAGGCCAGTGCCTGCCCTGCTCAGTCGGTAGTGAGGGATGACATGACTAATCAGACTCCATGCCAGCATATTGTAATCATCCAGGCGCCTAATCAGGCTGTATCTGCTCCTCAAAATCCTCAAGTTGGCATAGTTCCTGCTGCAGTACCTGCTGTGTCCACTCAAACACCCACAACCAGTAGTTCAGTGCCTGCCACTCCCTTACAGAATGTCGGGGGAAAGCAGCTTGTGCACATTCTTCCTCGTCCTATTCAGCCTCAAGTGAACCATCCTCCCCAGGTTTCCCAAGCATCATCTTCTCCACCAGTTCCTACAACCCCTCAAACTATCACTGTGAATGGCCAGGTGTTTGCCCTGCAGCCTCTGAAGACTTCCGACAAAGCCAGTTCTCAGGGTGGCCAGAGTACCCTCCAGCTGGTCCAGCCCACCACCACTGAAGAACCAACTACTAATGTGGCTCTCAACAGTTTAGGGGCCCTTAGCAGTCTCAACCAGAGTATCTCTCAGGGGCTACCTCTTACTATTTCCAGCCAGAGCAGTTGTCAACCTCCACCTGCTACATTAACAGTACTGCAGCAGAAGCAGCTGCAGCAGCCTGCTGCTTCAGCACCCACACTTGCACTACCTGCCCAGCAGCCACAGGTGCCATGTATGAACCCAGTCACATCAGCCCCTGTGGTTAATGCTTCTAAGCCTTCAGGAAAGAGGCTTCGCACAGCTTTAAATACAAAGAGAACAGCAGCTAAAAGGACTAAATCTGCCAAGAAGAAAGAACTCAATCAGGCACAAACTGCTGTTTCTACTAAATCAGAGGCTGCTGGAGGAGAGAACCAGACAGTTCAGGTTAAAGTTACCCAAGTTTTACAGTCCTCCACGTTCAAAGTTACCGACATTCGCCCCACATGTACCACAGCTGCCCCTACTACAGATAGCGGGGAAGCTATAGGCAGCGTTGTTTCAGCACAGAATACACAGGAAATGATTGTATGCAGTTCATCCAGTAACACAACTGTATTTAATCAGTCTCACCAACAAGATAAAAGTTCCATCACTTCGTCTCAGAGTGATTCAGTATTCAGTCATAGCAACACTAGCAGTATCACAACCACAGTTACAACTGTCAATGCAGCATCAGTCCAGCCACCTTGTAGTGCAGCTTTGGCAGTTGAGAGTAAAACAGCAGCTGTTTCTAGCTGCAACTCATCTGCAACCAAACTTTCAGTTCCAGAGGTCAAACATTCAACACCAAGTACAGCAATTGACACAACACAGAGCACGTCAGTTTGTACTGCCGCTGTTTCTAAACAAAACACTTATTTGGCCCCTTCTTCAGCTGCCACTGAGACTCGGAAAAACGCTGCAACAGATTCTGGCCCTTGTATAGCTCAAGTCTGCACCAGCAGCATCACAACAAATGTACCAGTATCTTCTATTCAGACTCCCAACACAGACTATCCCTGTCTTTCTCATGGATCTAAAGGCAAAGATCCATTGCCTTGTAATAAATCTGAGTCTCAGCCCCTCACTTCATCATCTGTATCCACAAGTATAGCACTGTCATCACCTGCATTAGTGTACTCTGTCGCCCAGAGCACCGTTACTGCCTCTACAACAAGTTCAGAGTTGAGGAAAAGAGCCACAACTCCAAGAGTCCCAGTACAACAGATACAGGTGACTGTTTCCAACCCTTCTTCGTGTCATTCTGCCGAGGTCAAACCATCCCAGGCCACCAGAACTAACAGAGAGTCTCAGGAGGAGAGACGTTCCACATCAGAGAAAGAGGGCTTGGTGGCAACGGCCTCCAACGAACCCTCAAGGAAGGATTTCGCTTTGTCTCAACAGGTGTACACAAACCTAGACGACCATTCTATGGAGCACCCCATGACTTCTAGCAGACAAACTGATTCTCCCATGTCTACTGGGGCTGGGGGTGGCAGAGGATTCTCTGTGGCATCATTGCTTCCACAGGGCCACAATGTTGGTGCGTCATCTGGCTCCTTTGGAGCGTTTACATTCACATCTGAGCAGGCAGAGATGCTGGCCTTGGCCATGCTGGAGCAAGACAGCCCTGGGAAGAGGAGTGGAGGCTGCTCTGGAGATAATACTTCCTCAACTAACCCTGCCGTAACCACGTGGGACTCCCCCAAAACCCCACCAGTGTCCTCCAGTAAAGAGAGGTGCTTAGCTGGACAGCAAGGTAAAGGGAATAAGCCCATGGATCCAGGAACAGTTAAAGCTGTTATTGAGTTGTCTGTCAGAGGACAGGGAAGTGAAGGGTCTGTTGGTGGGACAAATGGAACTAGACATCCACAAAATATTGTGTACTCACAGTCTCAGCCTCTCCCCCATGCACAGTCTCAAAACTCCTCCCAGAGTGGGACAGTGGCTAGCCTTAGTGTAAACAATCTGATTAGGCCCAGCTCCAGTCACCAACCCTATCCTGGTTCCCCTAATCTTGCTGGCCAACAGAGCTCAGTTCCCTCTCCTGCTGGAACCTCGGCCCATATGTCCCAGCCCTCCAACAATGCCCTCTCACCGTGTTCAGGTACTGCTCAGGCAAATGAGTATACTCCCTTAAAGACTACTTTAATGAGGGCTCAGCCTGGTGTTGGTGTGGGTGAGCGACAAGTAAAGATCATTACTAAGCGGCAGGCCCAGGAAGAAGTCATGTTGAACACAGGGAAACGACCAAAGCCTTGCCCTCCACCAGCTAACACTGGTGGCCATATGGAGGTAAAAGCTCCGGATCGCAGTCAAATTATGGCAGGACAGCTACCATCCACATCCTCAGCTGTCATGACAAGAATTAATTCTGAAAGTGCAGGCCCTCTATTCTCTACAAACTCTTTCATGAGCGCAGCAGTTCGCCCAACAGAAGGCCAGTGCCCTGCTCAAGCACCCACTGAGCAGAACCAGGTAGGGCCACTTCATCTGCCCCAGGGTCACCCACAGCATACTGTAAGCCAGCCTGGCCAGCATCTGGGAGGGAACCTTTACATGAAACAGCAGCAGCAAGAACAACAGAGACACCATTTGTATCATTTACAACACCATCTAACACAGTCAGACCCTGCACAGCGCCACTCACTACACCAGAGGGCACTGCAACAACAGCAGCAACATCAAGAGCAGCAGCATGTCCAAAAGAAGCGAGGGCTTGTTAGGGGAAGTCAAGCCGGTTCACCTGCTGGTCTGCCACAGAAGCAGCATCATCTGGAAAAGTCAGGAATCCAGCAGCACTCTCACCAACAACAGACTCAGCATCAGCAGCGAACACAGCAGCAGTCCCAACAACACCCACAACAGTCACACCAACAGTCACAACAGCATCAACAAACAACGCAGCACCAACAGTCTCATCCCCAGCAGCACCAACAGGCACATCCACAACCTCCCCAGGCACAGCATCAACAGCACCAACAGCAGCAGTTACAGCAGCAGAACTCCCACTCCAGACACCAGCAGCATCTGCAGCAGCAGATCCAGCAGCAGCACTTTAGGCATCAGGACAAGAGCTGTGAAGCCCAAACAGCAGGTTCAAGGGGCCACCACAGCAGCCACCTGACTCAGCAGGACCACCTCAAGGTTGGTGACACCTTCTGTGTGAAAATGGGATTTATTAACCTTTGTTTCATAAAGGTTGATCCCATCTTTACATCTTTTAAACTGATGTTTAGCTGTGATATTTTTTTTAATGATGAATTTAATCAAAATTGATTCTCCTATAAATAGTAGTAGAATCATCATTAAAGTAGTTTTCATTGAGCTAGATACTCTTTATAAGTACCTAGTAAGTTTTAGTCCCAGGAATCTTTTTTTTTTTGTGGTAGTAGTAAATATATTGATATACACTACTCACAAAAAGTAATGGATTTTTAACTTTCAGTTTTTGGGGAACAGAATGATGCAGAATAAATATTTAACCATTGAACAATGTTCATGTGCATTGAAAAGTTTAAAGAAAGTTTAATTCAGTTCACCTGGAAAGGTTGTTTTAGACTCATTCTGACATCATACAAAAAGCCAAATATCTTTGACTTTTTGTGAGTAGTGCATTTCCAAGGCAATGCATTCCTACTTAAAGCCATGATAGTCTGTCTCCAGTAAAGATGTCAATCAAGTCTGTTGCTGTATCCTGAAAAAAGTTTCTTTAATATAAAGAAAAAAGTGCTCTTAAGCTGCAGTCACACAAATCTGCACTGTGGATCCTTCCTGCAAGGTTCTGTTGAGGTCTTGGTGTCTAAATTTGTTAAATTACATAGACCAGGGTTTACCAACTCTGTACCTCCATAGCTTGTGTCCTGCAGGTTTTAGACATTTTCCTGATGCAACACACCTGACTCAGGTTTGTTGCAGCAGGGAAATGTCTAAAACCAGCAGGACACTAACCCAAGAGGTCAAAGTTAAGTAAAGCAGAATTAAATGATCTTGCTATCTTGCTATGTTTCAGTTTGATCTATTCAGTTTTACATGCATCTTTGAGTTTTTCAGAGGCAGATGTTTATTTTGTATTTTGGGTTGGACCACTTTTTATATCACATCATTATTCTCATTTATGTGTGGTAACTAGCTTTGTCTAGCTAATATGAAATGAAATCATGGTTCTGTTTGTCATTTCTTCCTCAGCCTGGTCAGGAGCACAATGCAATGCAGAGGATGATGAGCTCCAGGAGCCTGGAGCAGCAGCTCATCTCCCCTCCCAGCAACCCAGTGTCCCGTCCATCTGAGCTGGCCTGTGCTTCATCTCGCCAGGAACGTCACCGTGTGTCCAACTACTCTGCAGAGGCACTCATTGGGAAAAGTTCCTCCAGTGGTGAACAGCAGCAGCGTATGGCTCTCCACCTTCAACCTGGCCGTGGTGGTACTCAGGAGCAAGCAGACCTCCGCGGTTACCTGGACACATCACGAGGGAAGGCTAGCATTGCACACAACCCACAGAATCGCCTTCCCTCTGACCATCCGGGGTCCACTGATGTTCAGCGTGTCTCAGAATGTACACCCTTCAAGGCTATGGGTGGTGGAGGAGGAGCACATCAGCTCAGTGGTTTTGAGGCTCAGGTATCACGTGGAAGTGACATGGCTGCTAAGGCAGTGCCTCCCTCCCAGAGGGGCCCTCAGGGGCAGCAGCAGGGAGGATTCAGAATGAGTGTTGGTCCCACAGCAGATGCCAGAAATCGTGGTGGCTACAGTGGAGCTCATCCTGGTCCACAGGGAGTACAAGTTGGTCCAGCAATGCCTCGGGAACAGGAAGGCTGTCAACAGAGTTTCATGCAGAGCCTCCTTTCCCCCCACCTTCCTGAACAGAGCAATCACCAGCGGGCAGTGCAATGCTGTCCCCCTGTCAGCATGGAGTACAGCTGTGTGCCTGGAAGCTCTTCAGGAGACATTCAGGCCAAGGCCTCCAGCCCTAGTGTCCCCCAGTCTCAGAAGCCTCCAGCTATGCGACTTGCAGAGGGCAACAAGGGTCACATTTCTCAGGTCAGTGGTAATATGCATGCAGGCCCAGGTGTGCGAGCAGGTCTCCCCCACCCCCCACACAGCAGTGCTGAGCAAGGCCGCTCCTCTGCCCCATCCAGACCACCCACTGCTGTTAGCCAACACTCTCGTCATATTCCCCGAGATACTCAGCCCACCAAACTGAGACCTGGTGACCGGCCTCGATCAGGAACTCTAAGACCAACCAACCCCTTTGAGCCTGAAGGCCACCTGCCTCTGCCCTCTGGAGGAGGGGTGCTGCTGGGTCGAGCACAATCTGGAGGAGAGGCACGACGCAGCACCATTGTACGCTTTATGGCAGATGGTACACAAGTTCCTGGTGACAACAACCTGGTGGCTGACCAACATTTAACACAGAACTTTGGTTTCCCCTTTATTTCTGAGGGAGGAATGAATCCTCCACCCCCCATTAATGCAAACTCTACTTTCATCCCCCCAGTCAGCCAGCCTAACACCTCCCGGACACCATCTCTTCTTCCAGTTGAGCCCCAGAACACTTTACCATCCTTCTATCCCTCTTATTCTCCAGCTGCTCACCCCAGCCTTCCCAGTGATGTCACTCTCCCATATTTTCCCAACCAAATGTTTACAAGTCCAAGTGCTGACAAGGGCAGCGCTCCTCCACTCAACAACCGTTTTGGTTCCATCCTCTCACCGCCCCGCCCCGTGGGGTTTGGAGTGGAGAGAGGTTTCCCTTTGCTTCCAGATATGCCTCCTATGCCCATTGCCAACTCATCTGGAATCACCCCTCACATCTCCAACTTCAGCCTCACCTCTCTGTTCCCTGAAATCGCTACTGGCATGCCCACCGATGGCTCAGCCATGCCAATGTCCCCCCTGCTGTCTCTCTCCAACACCTCGTCTGCCGACTCCGGCAAGCAGCCGAACCGTCCAGCCCACAACATCAGCCACATCCTGGGCCATGACGGAAGCTCAGCTGTGTGAGGAGATCTCATGCTGCAGCCTGATTGCCATGGTGAACTGGTGTTCTGGTGTAAACGGTTCAAGTTTCTGTTTGACGTGTTGTTCAAAGTGTTCGGGAAAAAAAAATTATGAAGCACTTGATGAATGGTATCTTTTGTTTACATGTTCACACAATTTCAATTCAATGTGTTGTCCATGACGTGTGATGTCATAGTAATGATTTCCTTTTTCTTTTTTAATCTTTTCATTTTATGGGGACAAGAAAAATGTGATCCTTAAAAGCCCTATGTTAAAATGTTGGTTAAACCAGCTGCTTGTTAAAGAAAATGAAGTTTAAGTTCAGAACTTGAATTCATTGTATTTTGGGTCATTAAGAAACCTTCTGCACAGTTATGTAATTTAGTAACTTATCTGGTTGCTCTGTACAGAATTTTTTCCAAGAGCTACTTTGTAAATACCAATGTTTCATATCAAAATTGTTAGATTATGTATGTATTTGTAAATATAAAGTTGATAAATAAAGTTTATAAGGAGACCTTTGCATTTACTTTGAGTTGGAGTGTTGTATTTGACTTATACTTTTTTTTTCTTTTTTTTATTTAGACACTGGAAAAGCTATCGGAATAATACTGCTGTGTTAACATAAAATGAGATTAAGCCAAACCTGCTCAGGAAAGTTACACAACTAAACACTTAAAAACTAAAGCATCAGGAAATTTTGTCCTCATTCTGTTAAAAAAAAAAAGATCCACCAAAGACAAATCTGTTTCATAAGCTTTTATTTACATGCAATAGTGCTTCAGCATGTGCAGCCACGGAGTAGTTGCACATCTAAGGGAGTGTAGATTCAGGAGCTCCTTCATTTCAATCACATGTCTCTGTCAAAGACTACTTAATACTTTGTGCACTGACCAGTGAGGGGGGGGATAATACTGACACACCTGTCACAGCGTCCTCTCCTGGCAGTCATTTGGTAACCAGCAAATGAGTAAACACGGAAGTGGCTGCAGTAGAAAGTTCAGCTTATCAATGACTGAGTTATTTTCCAGAATCTCTCCCATTCAGTGATTTTAAAAAGTAACATAAGCTCCAAAAAATAAATAAACTATACAATATATATAAAATCTCTTGTACACTACCAAAACAATGATTTATGTTGCATACACTTGTTAATAGTTTGTTAATGATGAGCAATGCATAATACATTTGTTACTGCTATACAAAATGAAAGTTGTATCTTGAGGAAATGACAACAGATCTAAAGAGTGACAAAGCACCTCATAAAAACAGCATCATACTGATTCAAATGGTCCCCTTCTGTTTTTGTTTCTGTTGTGCATACAGTAAAGCTAAGTACCTAGGATCCAAACATTAAAGATGGGGGGGCATATCTACGAGGAATGATGTGAGAACTGGAGGGGAGGGTCTAGACGTGAAGTGCTGAACTGAGAGGAAGCCCCCTCTTCGTCACGAGAGGAATAACGTCGCAAAACTTTCCCCCTCCCCTGGAAATGACAGAGTTGGGCACCAAAACTCCCTTTATCCATGATAGTGTGAGCAGATGTATGAATAAAGTCTTTTTCAATATGAAAATAACCTCATATACAGTATAATCGGACACCTATGTACAAAAAGCATAAATATATAAATATCTGTGATACAAAAATAAATATTTTCTCTTGTTTTCCGCTGTTAATTCAACAGTCTCTTATGCATCTGTAGAGTCAGCTGGCCCCTCGTTCTCGAGGGGCGCTTCATTTGGGAGGATGTTCATGTCCTGTATTGTATCTTGGGGTTGTGGCGCTGTTGAAGACGACGTGGTGAAAATCCCCTCGTCTTCTAGAGACAGAAGATGGAGCGATGTTGGATCTGCTGAAAATACAAGAGAGGGGTCTTAACAAAACAAAACCATATACAGGATTTTTTTTTTTCCCTCTTTTTCTGTACTCCATTATCTGGCATATTTGAGCTTCTGTAGCTATCAATGGAAGAAATCTGCACATACTTTGAGCGATGTCCTCTGCTCTGTCTCCACCGCAGAGGCTGCTGTCTCCTCCCTCTTCCTGTGCACTGATGAGCTGATGGGAAGACGCCTGGAGCTGAAGGGTGGGGTCGTTAGGAGGGCTGCAGGTTTGTTCGTGATAATCAGGGCCACTGAGGAGAAAAGAACATATTTGTAAGAGATGAAATTTAGGATTTCAGTATGAGTCACAAAAATTTCAGGATAGTTTACAAATATTGGTTTATTTGTTGCTGTTTTTCTTTTTTTTTTGTTTTAAGTTTAACAAATAATTAGGCAAAAACTCATATTTAGCTGTTTAGTTTAACAGATAGTTAAATTTGTTTCTAGTTAAGACTTACATTTTTGATCCAGTCAGTTAATTTGTCCTAATTCTCACAACTTTAGTTAATTTGTTGAAGTATTTAATAGTGATGCTACATTAGGTTAAAGTTTAAACTTCATTTTAAAAAAAAAAAAACCTACCTGCTAGAGTAGTGGTAAACAGGCAGATGTCCATTTGAAATCATTTGTGGCAGCAGTGTGTCGCGCTCCATATCACAATCCACTTCATCCTGCAATGTACAAGTGCATCTACATTATATGTGTTCAGCAATAATTTAAATAAGAAGATATAAAGAATGATGAGTTGTTATTGAGCAGTATAAGCCTGAGTACACAGTGTTTTACCTGCTGTAGTCCTGGCAGGCAGTGTTTTGGGTGGTGAGCTTTCCCGTTCTGAGTGTATTCTCCATTAGCGTTGTAACTGCCATGCGCAGCCGACATGTGTGAATCCAGAGGACAGTGGCCAACCAGGGCAAGTCCCTGAAGGGGAACCATCGTGTACTGGCATGAAGACACCGGGGTGGCCACAGCAGAAAAACACAAATCTGATGTTTGCTCTGAAATTAAGCATAAAAAAAACACAAAAATACATATTTCGAGGCAAACGTGAAATCCTGAAAAAGAATTAAGGAGCTACCAGGAAGACTCACTTTGTTTAGCCCAAGCTCTCCAGAGGCAGAAGGGGATGAAGGCAACGATGATGAAGACGAAGGCTCCTAGGACGATTCCGACAATGAGGTAAGGGAGGTCACCGTGCCGGATCAGCCGTTTGGGATCCTGTGGCTCTGGTATTGGGTCCTTTGATGGATCAGGACGGTGGTGAACGGGACGAGCTGAGATAAACAAAAGAGGAAAATAACTATTAGATTTCTGAGAGAACATACTGAGATGTCTCTAGATTTACATAAAAAACAAGCAATTTCCCCTGAAAATGAGCCCACCTTTTGTTTCAAGGATCACTACGTTGCCAAATTCACTTTCTCCTTTCTCGTTGAAGCTCTGCATCTTGATGTCGTAGGCAGTCTCCGGCTGCAGATCAGTGATTGAGTGCCAGTATCTGTCTCCCTCCACCACATCCTTCTTGTAGTCACTGTCATTATCGCTGTCTGTCGGCCGGTAGTAGATGTAGAAACCATAGATGGGCGTGTTGTTTACAGGAGTGTACTGCAAGGAGGGAAATAAATCAGGTTACAATCACAATTAGTTTAAAATAAAATCATTTAATGCCGCATGTGTATATTCTGGACACTGACCGTCCATTTCAGGATGATGGTGGTCTCGTTGATGGCCTCGTTGTAGGTGATGTATGGTCCATCAACGGGGCGTTCATGTGTTCTCCCACCCACCACTGTGTAGGCTTTAGAAGGGGCACTGGGGGGACTGGAGCCAATCACATTCACTGCTACCACACGAAACTTATAAGATGTACCTAAAAAGAGAGGAACAGGCATTGCTAATCTGTCTCTTGAGGCTTACAGCTTCAGTGGCTGAAGCTTTAAGTTTTATGTTGACTAATGATGTTGTTTTACGTCCTGCTTCTCAGAGCAAATGTTATGTTGATAGTGACCCAGTTATGGTTTTGATTAATGGCAGCAATCACTGAAATGACTCTAACAACACTCATTATAGTGATAAATTTACAGACCATGGGAATGTAATTTTGCAGGGCATCATCTCTATAATTACATGCTATGACATCCGATGACTCCCCCCCACCTCCAGCTAGTCAGAGTAAACAGCTGTGAATAACAACATTGTTTAAAGAGCCCGTCTCTGCCAACCAACCTTTTTCCAGCCCCGTGATTTCCACAGACAGCCTTGACGGGGGAATGTTCTCCACCGCCGTCACCCAGTCCTCCCCTGCTTTCTTCACCTTCTTGTACTCCACCCGAAAGGATTGGATGGGGAAGCCGCGGTTACCACGAGGAATCCAAGTCACGTATGCCGACGTCTCTGTAGCCGTGGAGACTGTGGGCCTATCGGGAGCTTCGGGAGCTGCAGAGGAGGAGGACGGTTATCAAATAAACAGCAATGACAGATGGAACTCAAAGAAAACTAGAACAATGTAACCTCATTGTGTCAGATCACAATCAACACTTACAAGGAGCTCATCCTTCAGAGAGAGAAATGCAAGAGAGAGTTAGAATTGTTAGTGAGTGACAAGTAACATGCAGCCACATTAATCCACGTGTGATCTATATTAGTATTGTTAATCAGAGGATACATCACAGCTGAAGTACTGATGAGTGCTTACGAGAGAGGCTTGGTGAAGGGACAGCAGGAGTTTTTGGTGGATCAATGGGTACACCCAGACCTTTGCGACCTGTAGAGAGAGAAAACACATAACATCTAAAACAACAACAAAAGGTCCTTTGGGTTATCTCAAAGAATAATGCTGGTAGTTTTCTAATGGAACCAGCAGGCTCTCTCTAACCAAGTGCAGACCTTTCCATTCGCTCAAACATGTCAAAGTAATTTCCTTATTTTGGTGGCTGAGTAGCTTTAATCAAATATTGGCCATACAAGACCCAATAACATTTTAGGGACTATTTCAGATGCAGATTAGTGAAGATTTTTTTGCTTAAGGGAACAATTGATGTAAGACTAAAAATACAAGGCGTCCTAAAACATTTTTTTTTTCATCTGGTGCAATGTTGCAGCTCTTTAGTGACAATGAAGCTTGTTGAATGAATTCATGGCAGTTTTGTGTCTTAGTGTAATGTTTTTTATTCGGTGTATTCTCTTGGTATAACATCTCATATATCATAGATGCTCTGTCTGTGTTGTACCTCTGCCAGTTCTAAAAGTCATCATGGCGGGTTGTCCCAACCCTGCACAGTTCTTAGCAGCCATCTCCACTTCATACAGGCTGTCTGGCTGCAGCTTGGCCAGAGTTAGCTTGTGGAGAGAGCCTGAGATACTCCTGGAGGTCCACTCTGCAAGAGGGTCTCCCTCCTGTAAGAGGGAAATCCGGTTTTGTTACTTAAAGTGTAAAAAATTGGCTGTGAAGAGGTAAATGCATGATGTTTTATAGTCAACTAAATAAGCTCTATGCTGTACCTTTCTGTATTTGATCATATATTCCAACACAGGGGCTCCTCGCTCATGTCGAGGCCTCCAGGTGAGTTCGTAGTAGTCCGCCTTGCCTGTACGTGGCTGACTGAGGATGATGGGGGCTTCTGCAGGCAACACCTGCCCTGGCAGCTCAGAGCAGTCCAGGGGTAGAGTGGCACCAGCAGCCCCAGGTCTTACAGGAGGCTGCTCTCTCAGCACCTTGTCCGGGCTGAGAGGGCGAAAGATGGGGGGCAACCTCCCCCGAGAGGAAATCCCTATAAAGAGAAACACATTTTCAAATCTTAGATGCTGCCCAGTAAGACAATGAAAAAAAACATGACATACTGGTTACACTCTCTTACCAGTTGATACCGTGATGAGGCGAGTTGAGGCCTGTGAGCTGCCCACACCATTCTCTGCCATGCACTGGTACAGGCCATCATCCTGAGGGCCCACGTTAGAGACCCGTAACCCCTTGGAGGTTACGCGGTGGCGGGGGGACAGGATGAGAGGCCGGGCATTGTGGAGCCACATCACAGACGGGGTGGGTTTCCCGCGGGCCTGGCAGGTGAAGCGCACCGTCTCTCCGTACATGACTTCCTGTTGCTGCAGCTCCACGGTCACCTGAGGAGGCTCTGCAGGAGGCAGAGGAGGAACCAAGAGATGGGAGCAAAGTGAGGGGGGGGGCTTTGAAGCTTCTGCATGTTAATGTTCGTAAAGTAGATGTGCCTCTGCGTAACTACGTTCAGCGGATGATCAAAGTTAATAATTTTCAGACAAATGAAAAAAAGAAAAAACACATAATCATGCACGTGTATGTGCATGCGAGTGTGCAGATGATATGCAACATGGGGGGTGTGTCAAGTCAGGCAGGCCAGCTAGTTGATGGTTGGCTGCCTGTGAATAGCCCAGAAAGACAGAACTCATTACAGCTACAGCAGCTCTCTGACTTTAATTAGAGCCAGCTGCAGAGAGACAAGCCGACAACACATTCACACACAAACACACACACACACACAAAATCACTGTAAAAACAGTCATCCATAATCTAGACACATTCAATCAAGTCCTGGTATAGAATAGAGAGCTCTGTCTCCACCTTGTATGCCTCTGCGCACATACAGACTCCTGTCTTCCAAGTCTGCCAAGCAGGAGTCAGGATAATTATCAAATCCATAACACAGTATGGACAAGCAAAGCCTTCATTATGAAAAGCTTTTGGAGGAATTTGAACATAAAATATTAGCTTAAGCTTTTGAAAGAAAGCTACAGTTAACTTACCGAACACTTGGACCTCATAGAGCACCGTGGCGGAGCTGACTGAGCCGATGCCGTTGTCCGCACGGCAGATGTAATTTCCCGAGTCTCCCTCGCCCACTGCGTCTATGAGCAGGTTGCTAAGTAGGAAGCGTGTGTTGTTATGGAAACGCAAGTCCTGCCCATCTTTTGCCCACGTGACCTGTGGCGTGGGGATGCCACTGGCCACGCACTCCAACACCAGCCGCTGGCCTTTGGTCACCATGATGGAACGCGGTGCCGGCGGGTAAATGATCCGAGCTGCTTCTGATGTGGCACCTGAAACGGAACAACAGTGAACGCTGATGTCACCGAAAACACATCTGGGAGACAAATACGTTACATCCAACTGTGAAGGCTTTATACTTGCTTATTGCAGACTTTGATCAGAAACAAAAGCATGAATTCCCGTGTCAGCATGTGTGACTAAATGTGTGCCAGCAAGATCAAATCCCAAAGGTCACACACTGAAGGGGAGCATGTGAGACACATGTGCACCACATGTCTACAATAATATCTGCAAGCTCCCTATGCTGATAGAAAATGTCATCGAAATTTAATCGAGTTCATTTATTTATCCCAGAGAGAAATTAAAAACAGTTGCAGTTTAAATTAAAAAAAAAAGAAATAAAGATAAATGTAAAAAATAATATAATAAAGAGGAAGGGGGTTTATGTATTTCATCCGAAAGCAGACCCCTCCCTTTGTGTAAGTGTTAGAGATGACAACTTACGGCGAATGCGCAGACGATCTGTGGATCTGGAAGTTTTGACCTCCTGAGTGATGGGGTTGTAGGCTGCACACTTGTACGGCCCCTCATCATCCTGTGTGGCGTTGGCTATCTGCAGGTTCCCTGATGGCATGATGAGGTAGTTCCCTGCAAGAAAGAGCACGTGCTGGAGTGAACCAAACCAATAAATACCATCACGGTCAGGGTTAACACACTTTATAAGCTTTAAGAAGGACAAACTGGACAAAACACATTAGGATATTCAAGAATATTAATGAGACAAAAAGGAGCCACAGAAAAATCAAGTCCATGTTGTGAAACACTGTAACATGAGCCCGAAGTGCCATTCCACAACATAGCTGCAATGTTTGCAGTGGCCACAGAGTGGCGCCCTTGAGTCTGACCCAGAAGACTCGAGCAGTGCTCAACAATGTGGTATTCATTTCCTCCCAGATAAGCAGCAGATATCAGTACCTACAGCTTCCAGGCATCATCGGCATACCAGCCACAAACCACTGGAGCTTTTCTTCTCTTCCAGGCAACTTAGAAGTAAACTGTTTGACAAATAAACAACTGTATTCCCATGTTTCAACATTCTCCAGATAACGGCCTTATCGCTGGTTTTCTGAAGGGTCAGATAGCAGGATTATAGCATTCCGGTAAATTATGAAGATAGTAAGGAAATTAAGAGGGGCATTGGGGTGAGACTGAACATCATGCATGATCCTAGTGGACTGAAGCAGCAGTGTGGTACCTTTGGATGTTTCCAGCCATTCCTGTTTGACACTGTAGCGGACCTGAGCCTTGGGTTGACTCTCGGGGAGGTGACATTCGATAACAGCTGTGTTGCCTTCATCTACTTCGATCTCCTGCTGGTCATCAGGCTCGAAGTCCCGCAGCTCTGAAAAACAGACAGGCGAGGGGCAAAGTCAGCTCGGTCACATATCTTCAACACAACCCCGCATTCTTTCATCAGCTTAATATACAGCGTAAATCACACCTAACTGCACATGTATACAGTCAGTCTTCAGCTTTAGAAGAAGAAAACCACAATATTCGAACCAATAACAACTGCGCTGTTTCCATACTGAGTATCTCTCACATCAGCCCGTCTCTGCTGTGTTGCAACCACATCCCCACTGTTTCTCCAAAGTTCTCTCTCACGTCTTTTCTTTCCCGCTGCTTGCCTTAACACGATCCACTCAAAGTTACTGGAATTTAGAAAGTTTGCTCATATTTTTTCCCATTTAAGTCATTTCACGTCAAAGACCTGAATATGGTGTCTGTAACGCTGGAGTAAGGTGTCATTAATCCTGTCAAACATTATACCGGGACTGGATCTGGTTCAGAGTGTGTGGGAAACAGGGGAGTGGGATTACTGGGGCCATGTGCTGCAACTGTGTCACGCAGACACACAGTCTGCACAGCATAGACACTCATCTGACCCCTGCCCTCCTTAAACCCCTGCCTGAGCAGCTAGGAGGCTTGACCATGGGGTCAAAGGTGAGAGCAGTCTATCCGATAGGGTTTCACAGGAAGATATTCGGTTTAGGTTTGAGAGGAAGCAGCAAAACTCTGCTCCTTAGAGCCCATAAAAACCTTAGCGGGGGAGATGCTGCCATTTTATAAATTTGAAGCAGAAGGAAACTAAAATGAGAACGAGAGAGGAGGAGGAGGAAAAGGAGGAGGAGGGGGTGACAACTGGAGAAATTTGTCATGAAGAAGTCCAACAGTAAAATGAAAGATAAATAAAACTTCTCCAGGAAGGTAATTAAACGTCTACCAGCCTTTGTTGATTTATTCTCAACAAACACAGGCTCTCCATTCTTTCCAGAGGTGCTATAACTAGCATGTTTTTCTTGGACCAGAAACTCTCTGTGGCAAAATAAGCTGCTGGTATATACAGCCAGCTGATCAGACTTTGTATACAGCTCAAATTCAATAAGCAAAGTTCAACGAAGGCCACGATATCTACTGATAGGGACATCACGGTGATTTACTCAAAGCACTGAACAAACAGACCCATGGCGGGCGGCTGATTAATTCACCATGCACGCTGGATCTGTCCCTCTGCCTGCATCTGGAGGACCTTTAATGGGAGGAATGGGGGAGATCAGAGTCTACACACACACACACACACACACAGAAACACAACATGACTCCATCTCAGACTGTGTCAGCTCTCATTCTGAAAGATGAGAATCCCAGCCAGGACATGTCAAGCTTTAGTGTTTAGTGTGTGTGTGTGTTGAGTGGGAAGAGACTGTGTGGCGCTCCATTTGCTAAATCAATCAGGTGCTGTTTTTACAGACACCAGCCTCCCCCCCCCTCATATCTACCCATCCTACCATCCTCCTCCTCTTGCCTGGTTCTCCCAAATTCCAGCATTTACACCTTTAAACCCCCTCCCTCATCTTCCTCCTCACATACACACGCTCGCAACCCCACTGCCCTGCATTCTTCACAGGAACTAACCCACAGAGGTGCCTGTCAGGTGTGCACATGATGTTTTTGTGAGCATCTTGCACGGATGGAGGATTGATTGTACGCATAAAGTGAAGCAGACCTCCCAAACCGGGGCTGCTTGGCAGGGCCCACTTGAATATTTCAGGAGAGACAGTGCATCCATCATCTTTATGTGCAGCAGCAGGAGGCCTGCTTGTGTGCCTCTCTTGAATTATAACGTGTTTGTGCAACGTGTTGTGCATTTATGTTGTGAAGATACATGGGAGGGTGATTGTCAGCCCGAGAATTCAAGCGGGGAGATCGTTTTAAGCCGTGCCAAAAAAAAGTGCAGATACTTCAGAGTCAGATAGTGTGGAGGGTCTGGGATCAGCCTACCCTGATCACAAGAAACATGTGCGTACAACTAAGAGGGCTTGCAACAAAAGGCAAGCACGTACACACTCCCCGTGGAGCAATTCCTTAGGCGATTTGGGGGTGGCTGAGGAAAACGTTATTAAATTAGAGATTTTTTTTTTCCTCAAAGAGGCAGGGAATCCATTCTGGCTCCACATATGGTTATCCTGACACGTTTCATCAGCTACAGAAGCTATCAATAACTTTTAATAACTCTGCTCTGCAGCAAAGAGGGAAAATGAAGACATGAGAGGAGAAGATGACAAAAGAGAAAGGAAAGTGAAGGATAATGAAAGGAGGCAAGGGGAGAGAAAGGGACAGGGTGAAGAGAGTGAAAACTGTGTGAACAAAAATGTGTGAGAGGGAGTGAGGTTATGGAGGGCTTCAAGGAGACAGAGAATGTGACATCACGTCTCATCTTGTGTCAGGATCTTGTCTCAACTGGCCTAAAACACCTCCAGCTTCTCCAGTTCAGGCAGCCTCATACATCAATCACATCACTGCATGTGAAACAATACTGTTAACAGCTGCCTTTTTCACCTAATGGTGTGTTCTGCTCTTGCCTACACCCATATTCTCTGTCCACCCCCTCACACACACACACACACACACACACACACACAACACCCTTATCTCCTCTCAGCCTTCTACCCAATAATGGGGCCGTAATTTCTGGTGAGCCCTGCTGTTGGGGCCCTGTGGAGAGGAATGTGGTGTTGTGGGGAGCAAAGGGGCCAATAGAGGTAGGGGGCCCCTGCACTGAGACTTGGTCCCCTCCTTCCCGACTCAGGCTGGCCCCCGGCCCCTGGGTCCCCTCCATTCCTGAAGCTCAGGTTTCACAGTTTCAGGCCCCCTTCTCAGTCCCATGATGCATATCAAATATAACACCACACCACTAAAAGCACTAAAAACATCAGCATCAGGAGTCATTTATTTGAACTCGATCGGATCAATATCCTGCAACATAAAAGCAGCTGTTTATTTCGTGTACACTATTATCATGTGTAGCAGACTCTCACTGGAAGAGCCTAAACTGTAGCTGGTTTGTGTCCTTTGTACGGTTTAGATTTAGACTGGCCACAAGCAGTGGAAAAGTACAGGGTTTACAATGTTGTGTTGGTAAAGATTTTAAGCAAACAAATACCACCCCTTCACTGTTTTTGTTCTACTTGAAGAAAATTAAGTCAAAGGCGTTCTTTGGATACTCTGACAAACCAAAAAGGGGCCAAAAGGGGCCTGTTTGTTTGTGTTTATTTGTCCCGGCTTTGTGTGGGTGGCTACTCACTGGCAGCGGTGACGTTAGCAGGCACGCTGGCCAGCGCTCCAGCACTGGTGCTGGCTACACACTGGTATCTGCCCAGAGTGTGGTTGCAGAGAGAGGGGATGAAAAGGCTGTTGGGCCCCACTACGACACCCAAATCTCCGTTCACCAACTGCTCGCCGTTGAGACGCCAGCTGACTCTGGCTGAGGTGGGGCGGGCACTGCAGCGTAAGGTCACGCTGCCTCCCAGCTTCTGCACTACAGACGCAGGCTCCTCGATGAACACTGGCACCTCATCTGAAGGAAAAATGATGCAAGACATTTAAGCACTGAATACATGCCCTGATAGAAGCTGTCATGATAACAATTACTGTGATATATTGCATTCATATCATCATATTGTGACTTTATAATTTAAAAGAACATTAATGGCAGCTGTTAGGTGTTGTATTGTAAATACACCAAGTAGACTATGTACCTTCTATTAAGTTGTACAGTTATATATTGGTCCTTAACACTAATAAGACTTTAAATGGGATTTCTTACATTTATTGAAAATATGATTTTAAGGCAAGCCCCCCTCCCTTTTTTTCATTTTTTTAAAGATTTTTTTTTTCTTTTTCATTTTTAATTTTGCCTTTATGTAACAATGATTTTCTGGATAGATGAGCAAATATTTGCATAAATGGTGAATATGAACATCATGAAATTCTTGCAGCACAAAATGGCATCATTAAATGTTTTTTTTTGTTTTGTTTTTTTTACTAAGCCAGCGAACCCAATGAACTTTGCAAACCATCACATGTTCTCTTCATGTGGTGCAAAAATATCCAAAATCTAACACAAACTGTTGGGCACTTCAAAGAAGCTGACCAATGTGTCTGGATTCACCATCAGGGTTTAAACTTTACACTGATGCTGAAAAGGTCCAGCAGCTTTAAGAGCATGACTAAACAGAAGATGCAAACCCCCTAGCAATTATCCAACTTCTAATATCAAAATTTTAATCCAGAATATTAAACCCCTGGTCAGATTTATCCTGTACTAGGGGTTAAAAAAAAAACTGGTACGTGTGTGTTGCAGAGTTATTGTATGTGCAAGGAAAAATGTGACAGAGATGATGGTGTGTTTATTCAAATTCTGTATGCCTTTATTTAAATCAGCAGAGAAAAGGCCAACATGTTAGAGATCCACTATTTCCCAGCATCATATTAGCTACTCACCACTGGCTGAAGCATCGCTCTGCAGGCAGCACAGCAGTACTGCACCCAGAACACACAACACTGGACCTCTTCTCTTTTTCATCCACAGAGTCCAGCCACGCTTTCCAGACATCTTCCATGCACTACCCCCTGAAAAACAACACAGAAAACAGTTAGTAAGTCATTTACATATCTGATTCACTCAAAACAAACAGGATAAGTAATGTTGTTCTGACTGACTCAAACAGGCACACATTCAGATCTGCACCAATGGTACAACTTCCAGATTTCCAGTAAACATCCACCCTAACAGTGAGTCTTACATTCATACATGCATCCATCTGTTTACTGAAATCTACATGCACGCTAACACAAACAGGCAGCCATGAACACAGCCCAGGTGAGGCAGTGCACTCTGCTGTACCCTCAGTAGCCAAACTCCAGACACAAATAAAGCCTTTCTTTTCTCTCAGCCCCCATCCCACTGCTGACCCCATCCCCTCCGCCTGCACCCATCCAGCCTGCACTCATCAAAGAGGCGCCCTCATTCTGCGGGCCGTAACACGAGCCCTCCGCCTTCCCGCTCAGGTGTAACCGATACAGGTAGAGGGACTAAGGGGAGGAAGGAGGGAGGAAGGGGAGGGAGAGAGGAGGAGAAGGGGAAAACACACAGGCTGCATTCAAGAGTTGGGACAAAGAGCAACTAATGAGAGGCAGGACGGACGGAGAGGGATATATATCATAGCTGTGTGGAGCGTGTCTAAGATGGAGGAGAGGAGGGCTCTTTTATACCTCAGCAGTATGTACTGGGAGAAAATGGAGAAGACGACGGTAATAGTCAGTCTATTAACAGTTAATGCAGAGAGGGGAGCTTTTCTCTCCCTTGTCGCTTGCTGCCAAGTTTCCCAAATTCTTTCCTGTCAGGTTAAACTAACAACTTCCCGTCAGGATGAGGAGGGTGGTCCTGCAAAACTGAACCTCTCTTTCTCCCACTCAAATGCATACACTACACGTCGCTGAACACGCTGCACTGTCCTGCATAAACTGTCCTGCAGAAGTGGAAGCTAAACACAACTTTTACATACATATTTGTTCTGGTCCTGATATGGCACAAGAGATGATTAATGGGGCCCACTTACACACACACATGCAAACACATCCTGTAAAGCAGGATAGAAAGAGAGTGGAAACTCTTACAGCGCACCTTCATCATCTAATAGCAGCAGTAAAAATGTTTAGCTGCCTGGCACATTTATTGAAAATGAGTGAAGGAGTGGGCTAATGGAAAAACAGCTGTTAACGTCTGCAACAGCTAAACTAGACCACACATTGCTCCACTACATTTTAATTGCATATTATGAAAGTGTAAACAATTATGAGATGTTGAAATCTTAAGACATTAACAAAGACAAAGCAGCATTTGCATGGAATTGCAGTGATGTGGGGAGGAAAGGGGGCTTTGGTCAGTTTGGAAGCTTTAGCAAATACAAGCTGTGTTAAAAATACTGAATTAATCACATATAATAACATCCAGTAGAAAAAGATATCTGGAGCAGTGATCTTATTACAGTTATCATTTCACATTTAGAAGATGGAAAAAGTTTATACCCTCACACGAGGTGGGCTTTGCGTGTTTCAAAGAAGACATGGGGTGTATTAGCCAAGATACAAATCATTTATCCAAACTCGCTTGATTTAGCAAAGCTCAAAATGACACAACCCACCAGCTGGTTCTGATCTGAGCTAGCACACAACAACTTCTGTCATCTTTACCTTTACCTATCTAATCTAATCTAAGATATTATATCTAAATTCAGGGATTACTTCAATGAGACTAAGAGCACTCTACATTTCCCTTCAAGTTGTTTTTTGTTTCTCCTCCAGTTAGGACAATAACTTCTACTGAACTACATCCATTAATTCAACACTCAGCCCAGTTTATTTAATGGAAACCTGTCTGAATCATGTTTCTATCTTTTTGGACCGCTTTTAAAAGCAAGCTTCAAATTTGCTTGACAAGTGAACAGAAACTGGCTAATGTTAAAAAAGCTAGTAGTTAGTTATTTGTCATTTTTAAATGCTAACATGAGGGAAGCAGGGTGTGAAGAGAATAGCCTTGAGTCACTAATAGGCAAGTTTTGTGAACCAAAGCACATAAACTGTCCTGAAGAAAGCTTGGATTCAGTTTGACCATAACAAAATGCATGCATCTTACTGAAATTCATACTTTCTTTAGCTCCTTCAATGCAGATTTGCTACTTTGACGTATTTTATATAACTGTCATTTTGAGTCATTTTTGTTCTGTTTCACAGACACTAAAATCCCATACTACAGCATTGTAGAAGGGTACAGTTATCGACTCCCTCGTCTTCAGCATGGCTCTATGAGAAGCCAAAGTCCCACCCCCTTCGGTGAGCCCCATGGGACCTCAGAGCCAAAAAAATATAAATGGAAGTCAATGGGAAGAAAATAATTATTTTCTGGTCCCAATCCTACTCTGACCAGGATTATTTCAAGTTTTGCTTGAAGCCGCTTTGTGGACTACAGCTCTCATCCGACCGATGATGCCACTGGCTGCGACTGGCGTAAACAAGACCAACCACCATTCCATTAGCATGTCGAGTCTAATCATGGTTTTTACTTCTGTCTATGCTTTTTTCCTGCCCTTGAACAAAGGGGGTGAAGTGCCGAGGTGATGCTAGTAGCTCACCTTGGATAGCTTCTCACGACTAGAGTTGTGGTCCACAAAACGGCTTCAAGCAAAACCTGAAGTAATCAAGGTTCTTCGATGGTATTTTTTTTTTTCTTTGCATGAAAATTTTCATTTAACTCCACAACCAACATATCTGGAATCCAGAGCAAAGAACGACTGGGACCAGGAAGTAATTATTTCTCCCCCATTACTTCCATTCATATTTTCTCATCATCTCATCTCAGTCTCGAGGGCCGGAAGTAGATGGGCGTGACTTCGGCTCTCCATGGGTAGCAGGCTGACTCTGTAAACAAACAGCAAGCTACTGTTGGTCCAGCAGCCAGCAGACCTGAAAGCCTGTGGCTTCTGTGGCTGGTTGCTGTACAGACACAACCCAAGACAGCTGCCCATGAAAGACACATACATGTGTACCGAGCACCTGTCCCCAACTGTGAGAGTCAGTAACCGTAAACCACATCTGTCAGCCAGCCAACTGGATGCAAAGAAGGACATGCTACACAGTCATGTGCCTCTTACCTGTTCAGCTCTCTGCAATAAGAAAGCACACACAGCAAGCCAGAAGTAAGGGTAGAAACAGAGATAGAGCGTTGTCGTAGCAGTGGTATGAGCAGGCCCCTCATACATCATCACTCCCTTAAAAATGGCCTTACTCCTCTGAGCCTGTCTGTCTGATTCATTAGTCAGCTGGGTTTTGTGTTTGCTTAGTGGATACCCTGACTCAAGATGAAAAGTTGGCCTGACATCTATGTCCAGCTTTTTCCATCTATCCCTCCCAGAGAAGTCACATAGACAGAGGAGAGCCTCCCACGCATCAGTGAGACTGATAAAAAACAGAGCATACACCCAGACAGCTCTCCTAAATTAAGAGCTCAGTGTCTGTGTGTGTTGGTGTGCATATGCTTTAGACCATTTAGTTACAGCCTCAGCATAAGAAACACTGTGGAATGGTAGTTTTTAAGTACACTATAGTTTAGTGCCAATGCAGGGAGTGAACCGCAAAAATATCTTAAAGGCATATGGCACCTCTGGGTGAAATTTAGTCTCCCCCCGCAGTCCCCCGAGTTAGAAAAGTGGACAGAAGCGTTTTCTAACCGACCACGTCATTCACCCCAACTTCCGTAAACAGGGTTGCCACCGGATGCTACGCATGCGTGCTGCCTTTGCTACTATCCGCGGTGCTTCACCTAAAATTCGCCTGTACTTCCGTGGCATATAGTTCCCCTATTGAATGCCGCCTAGTCAGTCCTTTGATGTGAAATTGGCTTCTTGTTTGTACTCGATCAGAATGTGCAGGTCACGAAACGTAATTGGAAAAAATCTTGAGATAATTAGTCACTTTCGCTAAATGGTGCTAGTTGGAACCGCCAGATTACAGCAACTAAACTAAGCTAAGCTAAAGTCAGTGCTGCCAGATTCAGAAAATGACGGTTAGAAAAAGTTTTTGCCCATTTTTCAAAATAAGGGGATGGGGGGGGGGGTAAAATTTAACCCAGGGGGGGAATGTGTTTAGGGGGGGAATCTATTGTCGGTTAGAAATTCTGCCTTCAAGTATAGCAACCCACCTTAATGATTGAAACTAGCATGTTACATTTAACAAATCTATAGATATCCATGCAAGTTATATGTCTATATAAAATGTTTCTCGACATGGTCATTGCTGAACAGCCTACTGCACATTTTGTCAAACAGGCAGACAATAAAAATGTAGCTAATTAGGTGAAGTGGGTATACTCTGCTATGTTTTGGTATCACTCGTTTATTCTTGATGAGCTCTGATGCAGTAATGGTTCCCAGTTTTGGTCTGTTTTTATGGGTGTTTGCATTTTGACCAGTTAAAGATCTTATCTGGCACAGCTATCCACATCTGGACCGAACATGTCTAGCCACTTGAATGTTGGCAAAAAAGACCAAGTTTGGTTTTATACAAGGACTTTGGCATCATTAAAACTAAACTTGTGTCTCTTGCTTGCTGGATTTGTTTTTGTTGTTTGTTTGTTTTTTGGTCTACCTGAGTGAATTAGATGTCCTCATGCCTACTTATAACACAACCTTTAAAGGTTTATTGCATGTTCAAAGGCAGCGATATTTTAATGGTCCTCATTGGAAACCTCTTGGTTCACCTTTGCTTGTAAAGACTTGCATCATAAGAACTTAACACTTGACAAGAATAACCTGTGACTTGACCTGGACTCGCTCAACAGACTTTAAAACAGCTTTGAATGCAGGTGTCTGTGGATGCATCTGTGTGAGATGTCTGGAAGGTGAATATCTTCTGTAGAGGACAGAAAGAAAAAGTAAAACACCAAACTACATAGCTGTGTTGTTGGTGTGCAGGCATGCACCCTGAGCATAGGTATGTGGGTGTCTTATATATTGTTGTGCAAGAGAGTCACTTGACAGAAGTTCATTGTGAGCGTGCTAAGTAAAGACACCGAGGTCCCTGTTCTCTCGGGCCACTGCCGATCCCATTGTCCCCATGCCTCCGTGGATAAATTCATTTTGACAACCCTGCTAATTGGATAAAACCAGACTGGAGCCTCCTCCCCGAGCTCTCACATTCCATCTGCTTTCTGGCATGGAGAAGACACACATGAGGGAGGAGGTGGTGAAGGGGTAGCAGGGTAGTAACTCCTTCTGAGGAGCTGAGCTGTTGAATATTTATCACCTTTCCAAATTCCCCTCTTGCACCCCCCCCCCCCCCTCCAGTTTTACGTCTTTTTACACCCAACGCCCCCCCCCCCCGAGGTTCTCCAAACACCACAAAGCCCCCCCCTTTAGATAAACACATGCGGTGTCAAGTGTGAGGAGTGCCGGGGGTTCAACTGCCCCGCTCGGGCCTGAAGCCCACAATGCCGCGCTGCATAGCTGACATGCGGGAGGCCGGTTGCCCCTAGCAACACTAACAGGCAGAACGCACCTTAATAGAGTGGAGAGTCATTGTAAAGCAGTGAGCCGGTGCACGGACAAAGACCCCGCAGACCCCTGGAGAAAAGGGAGACGCTACTCTGAAGGGCCCGGGGAAGAGCTGATGGGCCCTGCTCAATGACCAAAGAGAAGGGGGGGGGGCTCAATGACCAAGAGGTTCGAGAGAAGAGAGTTTGTGGAGGCAAAGAGGAGGAGATGGGGGAGGGGGGGGTTATAGTGCCTTTATGGATTGATGTGAGATGGGTGAAGGGGGTTTATGGAGGCAGTGGGGGGTGGGGGGAGGGATTGACTGAGAAGGCTGCGGCTCAAATTAATAGAGAGGATGTCAACTGGCAGGCGAGCAGGAGGAGAGAGCAGAGCCTCGTCAATGAGAGGGAGTGTTTGAGACAGCGTGTGTGAGAGCGTCCCTGAATGTCCCAACATATTTTCCCCTCACTCTGTCAATCTGTTCACCGGCCTCTCGGCCTGGTCTGGGCTTTTCTGCTCAGAGGAGCAGGATGAGGTGAGCCAAGAGGTTAGTTTACAAACCAAGACCACACCTGGGTTTAGGGGTGGGGGATATATTGAAAAGAAAAAAAAATTGAAAAATTTTTAAAAGGGAAATGGAATTGGACAAATCGCCCAAAATGGAAAAAGGGGGGGAATGTGTGTTTTTTTTTTTTTTTTAAAAAAATGTGGAAGTTGAAGGGGTTTTTTAATTTAAATTTTTGTAATTTTCTTTATTTTGGTATGTAAAATAATATAATATAAAATATAATATATTATTTTTTTTTTATTATATTATTTTTTGAAAAGGTATAAATTATTTTGTTCGGGTTAGGTAAAATTAAAAAAATTTAAATTTTAATTTGGTTGGAAAAGAAAAAATATATCTCACTTAAAAAAAAAAAGAAAAATAAAATATATATATAAAAACAAAAAAAATAAAAAAATATTTTTTTTCTCCCCCCCACCTGGGTTTACCATCACATTTTTGATGGACTTTTGAATCACCCATGAATTTAAGAAAAGCAGAAAAACGCATGTTCAGTGACGACATGGATGTTAAAATATTAAGTCAAACTTTGGAAAAAGTTCAAAGACAGTCAGTCAAGAAAAGGAAAGTCATACAAATTTAATCAGAGTGTTAATCTTTGCAATAAGTTGGTAGCTAGTTTTTATTCTAATTATGTCCGCGCCAAGTACTAAGACTGGGATTTAATACACACATTTTAAAAAGTAAGTGTCATCTAGTGGCTGAACGGCATAATGCATGCAAAATCTGTAGTGGACTCGTCACCCTGGCAACTCAATGTGAGGTATATGTTGTAAAAAAGTGAAGTCTAACCTCAAACTACAGTTTCCTGCTTCTAGTTTCATAGATTTTTTTTCAGTTGAACTCCCCTTTGGTCTGTTTTTTGTTTTTTCTTCTAAATTCTAAAAGCGGAAACGTGGGTTGTAATCACAAGAGCTCTTTTATCTGACAGTAGTGATGACTATTGTGGTCATTTATGCTAAAGTCCATTACTTACTAACGCAAAAATCGCCTGATTAATAGTGTCGTTTCACAGCAGAGGGTGGCTTCCCTCTCTCCCCATACTTTTCCATTCTGCTTTGCTGAAACAAAAAAAACTTGGCAGAGAACAAATCCTAAATCGATTCCCAGCTATCCTTCTGCCCCCCTGGAGATTTCTCTGACAAGAGGAGAACCTTATGGGTCTTATTTGGCATGAAAATCTTGTTCAACAGGTGGAGAGGGGAACGGTCCAAATCCTCTGCTCAAAAACATCACTGGTTCTCATGCAATAAAATTACACATCAAAAGCATCTAAGCATCCCTAACAAGGCTGAGAATTTACCCCCTCCTCCTTTATAATACTCACACGCACGCACACACATATATCCACACGCTTAACAAAGTATTAACGAGCTATATGCCCATCCAAGCCTTCCTTCAACCCCCCCCCCCAAACTGGCACTAACGAGCTACAGAGCGTCTCGAGGATTAACGAGAGGGATCTGGACAGGCCTGCCATGTAGAAGTGGGGGGGGTTTCTAATCAATTAGGCAACGCAGCATTTGCATAATTTAGATAACGAAGGCGAATTAACCACGGAGAGCTAATTATGGTGCCATGGTGAGCACATCCACCCGCATTCCAGAGCCTGGTGTGGGATGCCAACATGCCCACCGGGGGCCATGGGAACGGGATGGGATCATTGCAACCACCGAGTGAGCAAGGTGGACCTGAGAGGAGGGAAGGAAGGGAGGATGAAGAGAAAGGTGCACAAAGGCAACACAGACATAGACAGATTGGGAAAAGCAACTAATACTCAGTAGTTCAGTGCTTTCTTTTTGTAAACACACAAGCGATCATACAGCTACATATTTCATTTAACCAAAACTATTCTCTCCCTACGCACACACACTTGGTGACACATAAGCAAGCAATCACGCAAACTCCTATTACATGGTAAAAGTATACTCACAGAGGCACATAAATATGCAGACCTCAGGAAGTTTTTCCAACTCCAAATGTCAACAGGCTAAAAAACAGGCTGCCACTTCTCCCCGGCCCAAGAGATAAAATAGTGTACATGCACGCCACAGCATTCATGCATGCTAATATAGACTTTCATAGTTGTGCATACTGTATATGCAGCCTGCTCCCTGTGTGTTCCTGCATCGCTGCGAGGGAGGGGCGGAGGCAGGGAGGAGGGATATGGGGTGGGTTAAAGGGGCCCCTAACTCTTTTGGCAGCTCATGCATCAGAGTGAATGGAACCAATTATAAATCAAGAGCAATTTCTCCCCATTATTCTGCAGGAACCCAAAAGGGGGGGAGCAAGAGACTGCATGGCCCTACAACTCTCAGTGGGAGATGAAGGAAGGAAGAGAAAAGCAGAGCAGGAGAAATATTATATGAAAAACAGATATGAGAAGGCATTAGGAAAGAGAGATAAGGCAGACAGAGGATGGAAAGAGTGGATAAGAGGATGGAGAGAGGCTGTAAAGTTATATGGAACGGCCGAAGGAGAACGTTATAGCAAAAACAGATACGAGGGAGATTAGAAAACGGAGAAGAGGCAGGAAATTTAACCAAAAGTGAAGCAAGCGGGGTGTCAGCCATTGCTGAAATGGTGCAGCAAGGATCGACTGTTGGTTATAATGTAATGGCCGCCGAGTCTAAAACTGTTTCTTAAGAGGAGAAACAGCTGGAGGGGGGTTTGTTTCAAAGAGAGCTCTCAGTCTCAGGAGCTGGATTTGTGACACGTTGCAGAGCTACCACTTGTCCTGTCACTCAGAGCCACAGTTGTGCACGATCCTGCTCTGAAATATCATAAAATAAAACTGCACTCAGATACGGCTGCACGGCACACAGAGCCGCTGCGTCGATGGAAAATTCCAGCTCTGATAACCCCAGGGGCCCGATAACTAACTAATCTGGTGCCCAGTGATTTATTCTGTTGAATCATGTCTTCTCCTGCCAGTTTGACATTCTTCAATGATGAGTTTTCTCTCTTTGGTGCAACACAATAAATCTGATTACTGGTTAAAGCCCTGGAACACAATCCAGATTCCCTGACATGTCTTTTTGCTGCTTTTATGGTTTCTCTCACACATGCTGGAGAAATGAATACAACGTGCAGTTAATATTCCAGCAGGACAGTTGTAGTCAGACATCAAACCAGCCTAAATAAGACACATTTTCACAAGTGTGCAAGATGGATAGAGTAAAAAACCGTAGGGGGGGACGACTGTGAGGTTTATGCTGAACAGCTTCAGTCACACTGCAATCTTGAGCCTGTGTGTGAATGATCTATTAGAGCGTCTGGGTTGCTTTTGGCTCGTAATAACAACCCCTAATCTTTGTCCAAATATCTGCTTTGCACACACAGGACTATTTGTCTACACACATACACACACATAACTTTCTTACCAGAGTCTGGAGTTGATCAATGATCTAACAGCACTCACACGGCTTTCTCAAAGTGTGTGTTTGCATGTGTGTGAGGAAGAAAGAGTTGGAGTATGACTGGAGTAACTTTATTATCCAATCAAGAGCTTCTTATGTTAAACTCTAAGTAGTGGAACAAATCAACTCAACTGGTTTAAAGGCTCTGGCTAATCCCTATTAAGCTGTTAAAGTACTATCTTAAAACTGGGATTGTATCTATGATATATAAACAGATATAGCTTACAAGTGTGGCCGAAAGTGAAGAAAAGGTTGCAAACCTATCACCTCTCCTGGCTTTTCCATCCTTACATTCAATTTATGCTCATTTTCCCTTCAATAACTTGTTTGATCGCCTCCTTGAAACTCTGTCAGAACTTTCTCCTTCATTACTCTCCCCTTTATTTGCATCACATTTCACCTTCGACTCCTCTGTGGTGGCTGGTGGGGAGGATCAGGAGGAGAGAGGTATGCAGCCCCAGGGGAGGGGGTCTGGACCTCAGCCACCTGCCAGTCCAGGTGTCCCTCTGTGGTTATTCGATGTCCAACTGGACACAGAAACTCCCCCCAGGGCCCGAGCCAAAGCATCCAATCTGTCAGCGTTGGACGGCTAATGCACCTTATGTCAACAGGCCAATAATGTCTGCCAGTGAAAAATGAAGCAGCCTTATTTGGCAAAAAGTGTGTTTCTCGCGGGTTCTCAAAAAGTACATCAGCTCAGAAAAAAAGAAGGAAAAATAAGTTGCTGAAATTATAAATTACTCTTCTCTTCTCGTTCTGGGGTTGGGTGGGGGGGGGGGGGGGGGGGGGGGGGGGGGGGGGGGGGGGGGGGGGGGGGGAGGGGGGGGGGCGGGGGGTCTGTGGGGGGGGGGGGTGGGGGGGGGGGGGGGGGGGGGGCGGCGGTGGAGAGGGGGGGGGGGGTTGGGGGGGGGCCCAAGGGGGGGGGGGGGAGAGAAACAAGAAAGCGGGGCGTGGGGGGGGGGGGTGGGGGTGGGGTTGGGGGGGGGGGGGGGGGGGGGGGGGGGGAGGTTAAAGTCTTGAGCTCCTCTTCAAATGCACTAATCTCAAAACAACCACACAGGTGAGGCCGGCTGTGGTCCGAAATGACAAGTGATGCATTCCAGTACAAAGAGATGGCCTTGATCAGACAAACACACACACATTCATGCAGCTAAAGACCCACAGATTTTTTCTGCAGGCTGTTATGACTGCATGGGTGTACATGGTGTCAGAGAGATGAAAGCATGCCCTCAGGAAGGACTTTTTTTTTCCCTCCTTTGTCAATTAACGCCAATGTTACACCCATTACAATAACAATGCTGCTTCCCCGCACTACAGTCAGAGCTACTGCCTCCAAAACACGAGATCCAAGCAGTTGCTGCAGAAATGATGGATCTGCCGGCAACCTTGAAATTAATCTTAAAACCAAAACTCCAGATTCTGATTTACATCCCGATGAAGAAACAAACCAGACAAGAGGCAAACAAATTAGATCCTTCTCTGCCATTAATATCTTAAATCCCACAACAGAATAGGTAATTTCTGAAACAACACAAAGACATGAGTAAAAAATATTTCTGTTGGCCACAGACCTAAAAACACAGTAACTTCACTTTAAAAGCTAAATACATATGAAACTCTTGCCTCCATAGGATGGATGAAACTTATCCAGCAGCCACTACCAAAACAGTGGAAAACTGCAGTTTTTGTCTCTACTGTATTTGGCAAGTAACCAAAATCAATGAAATTTCATTTTAAGGCTTCGTCGTGAAAGCCCTGCTGGTAAAAGTCACATCAGACTGAAACTATAAGACAATAAAGCCAGCTTCCAGTCACAATCTTATTCCCTCAGTTTCAGTCCTAATACATGATAATATTTATAAAGAATTCAATACAACAATAAGGTAAATTTCAAACCTTTTCAAAACTCCAGCCCATCATCCCCTTTGGAAAAAAACAAATAATAATGCTGCTTCAGGAACACAAACTGCATCCACTTCCACTAAACTACCATTTTACTTATTGATAATCATCAGCTTGGCTGAAAAGACAAATTCTTAATGCTAAAATTCTCCCCCTTTAGAGGGGAATAAAACTAGAAAAACTTTACAAAGTTCCCAGTATGCTATTAAATTGCTAAAACAACCAGTGATCTTTACTTTGTAAAGTTACACATTTGACATTAATACTTAAAAACAGCTCAAAATCCAGCTTCATGCTGAAAGCCCTGTGCTTTTTTAATGACTTTTACCCTTTTAACCTATTGATAACAAAACTAAGACTTCACATCAATACTTTCCACAACTAAAGCATGATCATGTGCTGAATTGATAAAGATAAAGTATTACCATGCATCTGTGAGGACCTTAGAAGCGTCTGTGTTGTTTGTGAGGCTGATGGTGAACTGGGGTATTCCTGCTCTGAGGCGTAATCAAAAGGGCCGAAGTAGTGTGAGAAACAGGCAGATAATCAGACTGGAATCATTTAGTTCAACTTTGATCCGCCCGCCTGTCAAAGATGATCAACAAAAACAACAAACCCTGCAAGCAAATAACAAGGCTCCTTTTTCACTGAGACCAATTAATTCGCTCATAGGCTGTGCGCCTAATTGGGGGAGGCCAGGCCATTCGTTTCGACTTTTAATCCAAGTGACATTGATTCAGCGGGAACAATCGGGCCCTCTTGTCTGATGCCATGTCTGTCAATGAATCGCCGAAGTTCCTCCATGCAAAGAGCCAGCGGAGGCTAAATGTAATCCAAATCACAAAACGACACCTGGGGTTGGAAACTTGAGCCCCTGCGGCTGTTCACGCAGGCCTCCTCCTCCTCCTCTTCCTCCACTCATTAGCAGCCTGGGACTGGCAAATATTTTCTCATTAAATCAGATCTGAATGAGAGGTTGATATCGGTTGAGACTCTCCTGACAGCACGTACATTCCTGTAAAAAGAGAGCTCGAGCAGCTGTCAGTTTATTAGAGGTTTTAGAGGTCATTCTGACACCACGACGTAGGTGTGGGTTGTTTAGGGATGTGGACGGCACGTTACAGTCAGTTTAGATCTGTAAGTGTATTAGCAGGGAAAAGAAGATAACAAGAATTGAAAATAACCTGCAACATCAAAGCTTAAAAGCTCATCTGGAGCATTGCTACAAAACTCATTTACAATCAAAGCATGCCACTTATCGGAGAGCATCATTCATATTGTGTGTTTACGTTGTTGCACGTCCATTTTTACATTCCCCACAACTCCCCGGTTATATTACGGGGTAAATCTGGCAGGGCTCTTGTCTGTTTTCTCTTTACCCTATGGGAGCGACTATAGGCTGCGGCCTGCAAAACGTAAACGAATTTTTCCGAGAAAAAAACCCTGAAATGTCAAGAAACACAGCTAGAAATCTCAGCAACAAGCCACAAGGGGCTGACAGTTTTCCTTTTACGTTTAATTCTCAGTTATGTTTTGCACAAACAGGCAGGAAATTAAGGAAAAGTTAGGAAAATGGGGACGCAGGATTCGTCCAATCAACAACAAGCTACTCCGACAACTTAGTTAACTCTTTTTATAACAAGCAGTTCTGAAATGAATCGCCAGGTCGATCCAAAGTAGATCTATTTGATAGTCGTGAGGTTTGCATAAAGTTTGTTGCACAGTTTAAACAAACCAAAAAGCAGAAAGAAGAAAACAAAACAAACGAAGCTATCAAAGTCAGCAGCATGAGCGAGATGTAAAACTCCCAAAATTGCATCGTTATCCGTAAAACAACACCACGTATGTCGGGAAATAGTCCCGACAAAACAGTAAAGACTCACTTGTGGCTGATAACGTGTATAACTTTATAATACATGTTCATAAGCGCCGCAACACGGACCGCATGAAAGGATCAAACTCACCAAAAACTGCGCTACTTAGTGCTCACACTTCAGCCGATCTTCTCCTCGCTTCTCTTCAGAGTTGTAGTCCTGAAAATCTGACACCTTTTGCTTCTCGTTTTCCCTCTAAAGCCTCGCTGCTTTAGTAATTTACTGCGATGCCACCGACATTTTCTTCGGCTCTCCAAGTTCTCACATTGAAAGGCCGTTTTTGGATGACTGAGCTCTCAAACAATTCTCCCTTTTGCGACGCCTTTTCGGGTCCTCCCACTTCCCAAGCAGGAGGAGGGATCTGAACAATAGGGACTGGCTCCCAAAATCCCAGATCTGGGTACTGCACCGTCGTTTCCCCTCAGTTAGGATCCCTACCCATCGCACATGAGGACTTTCCGGAGGTTTTGCCCAGAGGCAGAAATGATAGAAAGGTTTTCTACCACATGTGCTCACAAATAGGAAGGAAAACATCTTAAGACTTTAGTTTTTGTTCTCCAAGGTGCTCTAGGAGAGAAAAGCGCGCCCCCTCCCCCTCCTCCTGCTCTGTCCCCCCCTGATTTGGTATGCGTTGGTCCCCACAGAGTTTGTATTGACCCCCGTCCATTGAGGCCTGCAGGCCCTCCATTGCAGCTGTGTACTGTGCTGCGTTGTGTTGTTGTGGTCGGGACAGGCCCAGTCAGGACCACGCAGCACTCTCACACACACGCTCTCACAGCACAGCGATCACAGCTTGACCCCCCCCCCCCCCGTGCTCACTCTGGAATTCTCTTCTTCACTTCAATCAGCACACTTTGAAACGAGGGGAGCCGCTCCTGTCCAGTTCATTAATAACTGAGTATTCTCAGATCACAGAGTTTGATAGGGGGGGGGGGGGGGGGGGGGGGTGCTGTTGGTGGGAAATCTCTGAATGCAGGAACTCCCACCACGACATACCTGAGGGGTTATTGCAACCTCGTTGTTTTTTTATCTCTTGTTTTGGTGTATATGGACTTCCAGTTGGGCTCATTCAGAGTCAGAGGACTTTTGGGGAGGGGGGGGGCTGTTTCAGTTGATTAAAAACACTAAAATATACACAGTTTCTCCTCATCGCATGCTTACAAGCTCCAGCAGGATATTCCGGCTTCAAGATGTTTTCAGGGAGTCATTAATCGTGGGTGTTTTCCACTGTTGTGCTTGCGCTTTGCAGACTCTGCCAATGTTTTGGTGTTGTTGCTACTGAGCAGGGTTCTGTTTGTACGTGGCTTCCTCACACTAGCGCCACCTTGCACTATACTGAGGGGCTGAAAAAAAGGGGGACTCCCCACCCTGAAAAAAACCTCCCCTCACTCCCCCTCCCCCCCCCCCCCCTTCTCCATCTTTCCATGCTGGGCAGGATGAATTAGCCCAAGGACAAAAGCCTTTGTGGACCGGCCATGAAAGGCCTATTAACCATACTGCATCCCCCAGAGGCCCTGCCCGCAGGACACTGCCTCCCAGAATGCAGCTCTCTCAGCAGGCCGCAATCCCAGCATGCACCGCTTCCCTTCAGCACTAACCCTTGTTGCCCCCGAGCTGCACTATGGAGCCCCACACAGATTGTCATGTAGATGATTATAAATGTTATTATGAACGTAATGGAGAGTGAGAAGCAGAGACAGGAGTGTCAGCAGTGTGTGAGCATGTGGTGTGATTTGTGCATCTTCCCAACAAAGACTCCAAGTTAGATGGAGTGAAGGCACTGGGTGAGTTTTGGGTGTTGGCTGTCAGGTGTGAATTCATCATGTCGTGTCATTTTTTTGAAAAGTCCGTTGTTCATTGGTGAGCGTATGTCTGTAAAGTGTGAGGTGATTTCCCCTCAAAGTTCCTTAACTGTGTAACACCATCCTCTCACCCCATTGTTTAGCTGGGCGCCATGACAACGACCTGCTCTCTCCCTCTGTATCTGCTGACCTTAGCAGCTGTGACACTTCCTTAGTGTGACAAAACCAGAAAGAATCACACACTGTGTTTGGTAGTGCAAAGGTGTACTAAATCAGCGCACTCCCTCTCACATTTATGATCTAAGAATTTTCACTCTGCAACCACTGTTCTGTGTAATTACTGATTATCATTTTATCTGATATCCTGATCAAAATTAATTGTTTAGGTAATCCTGTGTTTATATACAGTAACAGTCAAATTTCCATCCATGTAGATCAAATTCTTTTGTCCCTCAAACAGACCTCTGCTGGTGGAGACATATTGGTACAGGAGGCAAAAGGCACAAAATAGAGGATATTCTAAAGAAAGCTGAGATTTAATCCATTTTGGTGAATATTTCTCAAAAAGATCACACCCATGTGCCCATTCAAATAGCATTTGACTGTAATGTGAACAACGTCTGCTAATGATACAGAAATCCCCCAGCAGCATGTAAAATGTTCTTTTCTCACTGTACGCTGTTTGATGATCTGTCAAACCCACAAATGTTACTTCAGCTGGACATAATGGATTATCTTTTATGCTCTCGCTGTTTTCGCCTGACACAATGTACATATTCCACTTCAAGTGAACAAAACTACATGGGAATGACTGAAAAATTTAGCTATTTGTTCTTTTAGAGAAAGGCAGAAATCCACGTAACACCAGGCAACTTCAATCATATATTTTCTTTGATATAATTATTTTCTGTGCCTAAACTTTATTAAATGCTGACATGAAAGAAAAGCAGAACTTGACTAAATTGAAGGGAATGAATTCTCCACTTAATGCAGCAAATCAAACTATTATTTCCTCTTCAAAATAAAGAGTGGTTTCTTCCTGCATCATCCTTTCCTGCTTTCTAAAACTGATTTCTGATTTTTTTTTCTCTTCCTTTTTGTGACACTTCTGTGTAGAGATTTGTGCCCAGTGCAGCTTATTAATCATTTTCAACCAGTGAATATAAAAATAATGGACAAACCTTCTGTTCACATGACTCATTGGTTTTTGAAGAGCTGAATTGAAACTTATCAGTCGTCACTTCCGGAAAATACAAAATGGGCAGAGAGGGGGACTATGAGCATGGGGGCAAATGACTGATGGAAGCTAATGGAGATAAGTGGGCTAAAGCTAATGTGTTCCTGGGTTCCATTTAAACTTGGAAGTCAGAAATTCCCAGTTTTGAGTAAGAAGTTTCAACAGTAACAGCCCCCCAGGTGGGATTTCCCACTCAGAAAGCCAGAGAATTCTTGCCACCTCCGAGTACAGATTTAAAGATGGCTTCGCTCAGTGCTAGCAGTAGGAGAAGCTTTTGTAATGTTACATTCATATGCACTCCTGGCTAATTTTTGTTGCATTAAATCAGTCATACACATAATATTGTTTGATATAGATGTAGGGGGAAGCTGCTGTGATGTAATTCACATTTTTCATGTGGTATAACTACAACGCCAGCTGTGCTAACAATGGCTAATAACAATAGCCTTAGCAAACACATTGTTTTGCAAGGCTGCCATCTTATTTTCCGATCAGTCAACTGGAACGCAATTTGATTGGGTGTGACATCACCCCCATTTTCCAGTTCCGAGGTACATGGAGCGGATAATAAGGCATGCTGTTGGCCAGCTAAAACCTGCCATTGTCCTACTCTGCTACATTAGGCCTTCCTTGGAGCTGGCAGGGAGCTAGCTACTAGCGCCGGCAGCCGATCTGCTGCCAGTCAATCAAAAGGACAAGCCCCTACTTATGCGTAATTTCAAGATTCAATAACATTCAAACAGATAAGCTATAAAAAAATTCCCATCACAGTTAACACGATGATAAACTTGACTTATTAAACCTTTTTTTTTTTTTTGCAGCCTGTCCAGGGTGTACCTGGCCTATTGCTGTGGAGTTGGCTTTTTCAACATGGACGTTTATGGGAGCTAACTCCCTTTTGCAGTCAGCCCCTAGCGGATGAGGGGTGAACAATTTTTGGCACTACTTCCCTTTTCTCTGCTTGAGTTTACCAATAACCCCCAGATGCAGCTTGCAGCAGTCGGATATTTAGTGGGGTTGGACATGAGCACAGCCAGATAGGTTAGGGGTTGGGGTAGTGGTTAGGCATAGATCGACTTCACACTGAAAGTTTTCCTCAGGAGAGTTGGTTTTCCTCAGGGAGAAGAAAATCCAGGTGGTTCTAGGATATAACGCACAAATCCTATTAGTTTTGTTTGAACAACTGTCATAAAGTTTGACTTGGTATACATAACACAGGTTCAGGTATTTTTCTAATTTTGCACAAGAAATGAATATTACATCATTTATTTTTCAGCTTTTATATATTTGTATCGATATTGGTTATCGGCCACATGAGTTTTAGAATATCGACATTTCGGATATCGGCCAAAATTCCAATATCGTGCATCCGTAGTTGATAGCATATAGAAAAGCCAGAGATGCAACAGCTGAAACTCATATATTGATGACTGGCAAGTTGGGAAACAATACAGACTCATCTAAACACATTTCTCTACAGGTACAGTCCACATCTGAAAGCTGAAATACAGATTTAAATGGTGCATAAAATGGTGGGAAAAGTGTTATGAAAATATTTGAAATAAGTAAAATGAATGATGGTGCAAGTGCCACAGTTTGAACCCTGTTGGTTTGTTTTTGTTTTGCTGGATTTTAAAAACATGAAGGCAGAGATGCGGGTTGATGAGCTGTCTCTACCTGCAAATATTTTTTTCATTGCAGTGGAAAGATTCACTAAGATTGCTGCTATCACACAGTGTATGGGGGCGTTTCGAATGAAGATCGGCCAAAATCCTCCGCAATTTACTCACTCCACGGATTCATCACTTGGCATCAACAAGAGACAGAAGGAATGATAACAGAAACAAAAGTCCTTTTCAGTGTTTGGAAATGTGAATATTGTCCAGAGATTATCCCTAAAACAAAATCAAAACCTGCCCATCACAGAGACACACTGTCTTTCTCTGGCAAAACAGCAACAAGCTAAAGTTTGGTGGGAGTTTCAGGACTCATCAGCAGCACACATGAGCAGCATGATGCTGGTTGCTGCTCCTCGGTCATGGTTCAAGTCCTTACAATAACCCAGACATTCAAACAACAGGTGTTTCTGGTGTCTTCATGAAAGGTCTTCCGATCCATGACACATAACACCACTACAGTATCTCAATAAAGGGTGAAATGAAGCGTGATGGGAGGCACAGCCGGCCGAACAGCAGCAGGAGTTCTATTTCCACACATTTTTTTAGCATATACATCTAAAAATAAACTCATGTGAGCTGAGAAAGTGCAGAGCACATGTCAGAGATCCATGAGAAGAGAGAGACTTAATGCACAAACCGGAGTCATCTTTTTCTTTTCCTGTTGAATTCTTCTTTTCTTTTCTCCTAAATCTTAGAAAATAGTAAAGGACTTCATGGGAAAATGTCTTAACTAAATAATAGTGTATTTTGACCTCTGAACTGTAACTTCATGTACATGATTTATCTAAAATCTGTAGGAGAATAAAGAGGAAGAAACACCAGGGATGCTGTCAAAATCTTGTTAAGAAATTCCGGACACTGAATTCAAAGCTTAGCTAGACCCAAACATTTTCTTACATATTGCTTGAATATAGATGTATTTCTAGCAGAAACAGGTCATTTCAAGTGAGAGCATCCATCTAAAACAACTTGTAAGTTGTATGGGTGGTTTTGCCAAGATGTCTAAGCGATAGAAAAACTACTTGTTAGAGAATTGTCATTCTTAAACAGTAATGGTTAAGCTTGTGACTTTTTCAGGACATAGCCACATTGTTTTTATTATGTTGTTACTTACAAAAATGTCTTCATTCAGCAGAATTTGCAGTTGTCTTCTTAACTTGTAAAAGCTTTTCCTAACTGTCTAAAAATGGTTTGCCATGTAGCTTTTCTGTAACATAACAACCTCAATAATATACATGCACAGTGCATATTAAGTTTCCACTGTTAGCTTAGCTTTGCATAAAACAAAATTGAAGGGAAAACAACTGATGGGTCTATTATCAGGTGGCATCATTAACTGTAGTATAATATAATTTATTATATTATGAGAACCTGATCACCACATCATGTTGCAAAGTAATCATACAAAATAGATCTTATAAAACATGAATATTCAACATTACAAAAACACTGGTGGACACATGGTCAGAAACATGCATGCTAGGTTAATTGGTACACTCTAAATTGACTGTAGAAGGGAATATACTACCCAAAAAATTTGAATATCCTGAAAAAGTTCATGTATTCCTATAATTCATCTTAAAAGGTGCAATTTACATATTGTATAGACAAATAATATGCAAATCAATATATTTCAAGCTTTTATTTGTTTCGATGTTGCTGATTAGGACTTGCAGCTTAAGAAAACCTCAAATTCTAAAACTAAAAAAAATTAGAATATTGCATGAAATCAATTTTAAAAGGCCCTTTAAATACAAAAAGTCTGGCCTCCTAAAGTAAAATTTTGCATGTGTACTTAGTACTTGGTTAAGACCCCTTTTGCTTGAATGACTGCCTTAGCCTGGCATGGCATGGATGCAACCAGCTTCTGGCATATCTTAGTTGTTATGGAAGACAAACATGCTTCAATCACAGCCTTGAGCTCTTCTTTATTGTTTGTTCTCTTCCCGTTCAGCTTTCTCTTGGCAATGCCCCCACATGTTTTTGATGGGGTTCAGGCCAGGTGAGTTTGTGGGCCAATCAAGCATAGTTGTTGAACCAAGATTTTGTACTTTTGGCAATGTGGGCAGGTGCCAACTCCTGCTGGAAGATGAAGTCTGCATCCCCATACAGCCGGTCCACTGAAGCAAGCATGAAGTGCTCCAAAATGTCCTGGTAGATGGCTGCGTTTATGCTGGACTTGATGAAGCTCACAGGTCCATTCCTTATGAAGTCCTCCACACTTTTGAATGGCCCTTTCCTGACCATCTTCTCCAGGCTGCTGTCATCCTACAGGCTCTGGCCTGTACATCGTTTTCTTCCACACTTCTTCCTTCCACTTAACTCTATGTGCTTTGAGACAGCCCTCAGAGAACACCCAGTTTCTTTTGCTATCACTTTTTGTGTCTTTCCACCTTGTGCAGGGAGTCAATGATGGTTTTCTGCACAACTGTCAGATCAGCAGTCTTCCCCATGATTGTGAATTCTTCTAAACCAAGACAGTGACTTTTTTAAAGGCTCGGGGCACTTATGGAGGTGTTTTGGATTACTTACCTGATTAGAATGTGACACTCTGAGCCTACAATACTGGAGCTTTTCACAGTGTTCTAATTTTTTAAGTTTAGAATTTGAGGTTTTCTAAACCTGCAAGTCCTAATCAGCAACATCCAAACAAACAAAAGCTTGAGATATATTGATTCACATATTATTTGTCTAAACACTATGTAAATTGCACCTTTTAAGTTGAATTACAGAAATGCAAGAACTTTTTCCGGATATTCTAATTTTTGGGGTAGTACCTGTAGGTGTGCAAGGTTGTTTTATTTTATTACAGTATGCATCCCAAGGGGGGCACAAGCCAGTGTCCTTCTTGTGCTGGATAAAAGCTGAGGGTTGTGTCAGAAAGGGCATCCAACATAAAGCCTGTGCCAAATCAAATATGCAAATCAGTTATGGGGTTGGATGGGGGGCAGGTGATTTATTGGGAAATGAAATGAAAATGGAAAATACTCCCAGAGGGAAATTCGATTGTTAGGTTTTGTTGTTTGTTTTTAAATTAAAACAATGATAATTTATTGGAAGAAGATAAGGCTTTGTTCTGGAGGGTGATGACTGCTGGCAGGAATAACATCCTGTCTTTCTGGCTTCTAAGGTGAGGCAAGTTTATTTAGAACATATCATACACAAAGGCAATTCAGTGTGCTGAGAAAGAACAACACTGTTTTCTTCACTTTGTTGTGTTGAGCACGCAGAGATGGAGACTGTGGAGTCAACAAGTCATCTTCATGTTATGTAATTGTGTAGTCTGCACATTTTAATTCATTGTGCTGATCGGACTCACCAGGTTCAGTGGCTGGGCAGAACAAAAAATTTGACGCCACGATCTCCATCTCTGAGAGGATGTGAAGAATTGTCCTGTATTTTCAGCAGCTTGTGCAGCACTCATCTCTGGACATCAGCTCCAGCGGCTGCAGAGTTATCCCCAGTACAGAGTCAGCTTTCTTCACTGGTTTGTTCCACTTCTGGCTCTGGTGCTGCTGGTGCTGCTGGTGACCCCTGAAGGGACCATCTGAAAAAGGAAGAAGAAAATGGTTATTTGTCTATCAGTGTTGGGTCTGTGATGTCCAAGGAACCTGTTCAGAGTGTAGCCTGCCTCTTCTGTGGTATAACTGCTGATATAGCCTCCAGCAGATGGATGGATGGATGGATGGATGGATGGATGGATGGATGGATGGATGGATGGATGGATGGATGGATGGATGGACGGACGGAGGATGGATGGATGGATGGATGGATGGATGGATGGATGGAGGAGGAGAGAAAAAAAAAAAAAAAAAAAAAAAAACGGATGTACGTGCGTGCCATTTGGCTCTAAAAGCCAGGCCTTCTGGTCTCACCAACTTTGTATCTGGCAATGAAGCAATGATAAAACTTTAATGTCTCTTTTCCCATGAGTCCTCTTTAAGATTTGGATTATGTTTAACCATCTTGCCTTTTTCAAGCTCTGCTAAAGAAAAGAAAAAAAAAACATCATCCCACAAACCCAACAACTACTAAGTTTTGGTTCAAAGCTTTTGCCATCATAAAATTTCCGTGATCATTTTAAACATAGTTTACTGTATTTTATAAGCCTGTTTGTTTTGTATAAAACCTGCTCTATTTTTTGAGGGCTAAAGCTGCCAAATAATTGCAGTGAAGGGATGTAAAACGGCCCTAAAATGTTCCAAGACTGTTGGAAAAAAACATACTTTTCTATTTCTTGGGTTGCCTCGGCTTTAGATGCTAAACTCTGCCTTCGGCTTCAGATCCAGACACTCAATCAAATTTCTCAGAACTGGCGCGGGGGAGATTTATGGCATCTTTTTTTTTTTTTTTTTTTAAACTTTAAGATATCTCCTCAAGAAGTTCACGTACATGTGCGCACACACAAACATGAAGGGAGAATCCTGCAATTTAACTGTGCATCGTTGCTTCAGGAGTTTTTCATATCCGGAGGTTTTATTGTTCTTTTCCATTCTTAGTGATGTGAAGCTTACTTTCAGTGTGTGTGTGTGTGTCTGAGAGGCATGTGGAGGGTAATAGGCTGTTATTGGTTCTCATTCCAGTGTGATTGTGCTGTTGAGACAGAGATCCAGGCTCAGGTGGGGTCGGACCTCAGGCTGAGTTACTGTGCATGTCATGTTGAGGAATGTGCTCTGCGACTGCCCTGATTAGATGCTGTTTTTCTTCTCAGAGGTAACTCAGATCTCCACTGAGATTATAAGACTATAATTTTCTGCAACTGTTTTTTCTCCCCCTTTTTTATTGTACCACGACATCAGAGAATGCTGGTTGGTTTCTGAGTTTCTTTTGGTTTGTCCTATTTACTGTGTTTACTGATTTGTTTTAGAGGTTTTGCAACTTGATGTCTCTCCAGTGCCTCAAAGTGGGTCCCTATCGGTGGTTAAAACTAAACTTTCCACTTCTGTTTGAGTCTTGTTACCACTGAGTTGTTTCCACAGTTCAAAATACTTATGAACCAATGTTGTTTCTTTTGTTCAATAAATTCAGCTTTGATTATTTGCTCGTTTCGCTTGAAAACTTGTGGTCGTGAGCCTTTCACAGAATCAGACAAATAGTAAGTTGGAGGAAGTCTGTAAAAAGTTGGGGGTGTTGCATAATGGATGCACAGCTTAATCAGTCAACAGCATCCATTCCTCTCAGTGTACTGAAGTTGGAACATTAAAAGACATAAGAAAGCAACTCAATCTGACATATTTGTTTGCTTATAAGGTTCTTGCAATTTTTCCAGTAATTCTTTGTCCTCAGCAAACCCCAACATAACTAATGTTGCAGCATTGAAAGAATCTTCTTATTGACCCAATCTGACAGCAGCACGCCAGCTTCACTCACCATCACACTGCCTTCTCCTCTTTAAGGATTAAACGGCACAGCCAACGTAGAGCAGTAAATATTGCCCTGCTCTTTGTGGTATTACAGCTTAAGTGGCCTGCAGTCTAAAAGTTGTGACTTTATATCCCTTCTGGAGTGAAGTGTGAGTTTTGACTCAAACTCTTAACTGTGTCCAGATGCGGCAGACAGTCCTAATTGGACCTGGAGCCAGTTAAATCCAAGACCCGTTCTGCTCAGCTCGTATAACTGCTTGGCCCCAGGGTTGGCCTGAACTGCCCTTACGGTGCTTCACTTTTCAAACAAAAAGCATTAATATCTGACGGTTGTGTTGCGTTGTTGCATCCACCTCCTCTTGTTTTCACTCTCCTGCTTTGCTCTCGAGGGAGTCGTTTGACAAACAGTCCATCTGAGGAGCAGAATGGCACAAATAGTTGGATAGTAAAGTTAAGTTATAGGCTCAAGCAGGCATTGCTGAAAAGGTCAAAAGGTTGAATGAAAGCAGAGGTCGGGGAGTGTATGTTGTATATCAAGAGATGTGGAAAGGGCTAGCAAAGAAGGGAGGAAGACGCATCCAAAAAACTGTCATGGCTCTGAGCCCGACATTCCACCTTTTATCAAGCACCTGGTTTTATCATCCAAACCCTCCCTGCATATGGTTTTATTTGGACCTGCCTTTCTATCACTCCCTCATTGCTTCCCTCCTTCTTCCCTTCATACATCTTGGCTTTTGCTTCTCCTCCCTTATTTCAACCCACTCTCTTGCTCCTTCCCCTCCACCCTTTGCCTCCTATCATCTATCTACCATCCCTCCTTCTTTCCATCTCTCCGACTTCCTGCTTTCCAGCCTGCCAGACGGTCATAATTAACGAGGAAAACGATAGTCCCCCTGGCCCTCGGGAGCCCTCTCCACTCACTGCCGTGAGAGAGGAACTGTGTGTGTGTGTGTGTGTGTGTGTGTGTGTGTGTGTGAGTGCATTTGTGAGTGCATACACAGATCCCTGTTCCCCCTGCACCTCCAGACTTGGCCTATGGTCCCACTCCACTCAATGCGTCTTTATGTTCAGTGTCAGCATGATCTCACCCCCTCCAAAAAACACACCAAATGACTTACAGAGACTCCCAAACACAGGCCGCAAACATGGAGTAGCCTACTATCCAAGAGCAATAACACACCCCCTCACACACACACATACACAAGACGTCTCCTGGCAGCAACTTTCATTATGACTAATTCTAAGGAGGAAGCAGGAGAAGTAGAGAGAGCGCTGTAACAGAACAGAGACTGTGCTTTATTCCTTTAGATTGTGAATTGTTCCATAAGACAATGGGACATAACCCTACCTGGTCACGTATTGATGTGACAGTGTGTGTGTTTGTGTGTTTTCAGTGCCCTCTTGCTTTGGCATGCCTCCTCCCTCCCTCCTCTCTTTTCCCCTCAGTGCTGGAAGGCAGATCCCAGTTCAGAGGGCAGGAGGCTGATAAGGAGCTGCAGCGATGCTATCTGTCAGTCACAGCCAGAGGGCGGGGCTCAGACCCAGAAGGTCAGAACTCTCATGGTCCCTCGGCTCTTCCCTCCTTTCTTATCTAAACAAACAAGATGCTTTCACATGCTGGCAGGATGAGTTCATGGGCTGGACACAGTAACACGAACAACACCTATAGGCATAACAAACTGTTCTGTACAAACAAGAGCAACACAAGATGGTCAAATGTCTTTGGTGCAGTTTGAAGGTTATTATAACTAATACTGGGCATTAAGTTATTTCCCCTTAAAATCATGTGAAATAAGAAGTATGCACTCGTATCTGAGCCAACAATGAAAAGAATGGTTAGAGTAGATATTTATGTGTGCTGAACTGACAAATCTGAGCAGAAAAAGATTTCATGTGGTATCGGAAACCACAGACCATTTCATAGGAACTTTAAAGGGGGCATGAGAATCCATTTTATCTCTTTATTGTTGTTCTGAAAATTCAATAAAGTAACTTTGCATAACACAAAATAAAGTTAGAAAAAATAAGAAAAAGTCTAAAAAAAATTGGTAATTCTGTGTCATTCATCCTCTGAAATAAGCTGAGTTCCTGATGTGCCCCAACACATTTGCTTTACATTTACATTAAAGGTGAAGTTTGTCAGAATTACTGGCATCTAGTGGTAAAGATGGGCATAGACTGAATGGACAGTTGCCGTCAGTTACCAAAATTCTTTGAGACATAAACATATTTTGTCATGGCGCTGAGTCTTGTGGTGTTGGAGTTACTGTGTGCCTGTATTTTTTCCTGCTCCTCCTCTTCCTCTGTGCAGGTCTGGGTGCGGTTTCCAGAGCATGCAGGTTTAAAGCTTCACCTGTTACCACTGAGCTCTCTCCACCTTTCTCCCCACACCTGTGCGCTGCTGTGAGGTGCTGCTCTATCTTGGTTAGGCCTGGTTTTAATCGATCCATTTTTAGTTTCTTTTGTATTAACAAAAGCTTGTTTTAAGCACATTCCCATGGTATAATCTCCCATCTTTGGTTATGGCTTTGAGCCAGACATAACACGCAGAAGTGACAGGCTGTTAATTTCGACACTCTAGCCTCTTTGGCATATCTCTCACTACTTAGAAACTGTGGCAACACTAAACCAAAGCAAGAATAGAGCTGCAAATTATCAGCCTTACCATTGTTATGCAAATTGCAAATTTTAGAGGAGTTACAGCAGCTTTACTGCCGTTGGTTGCATTTTTATTACTCTGGCTAAGAGAAAGTCAAATCTAGCTAAATTTATTTTGTAAAGATTACAATATTTCAAGAGATTTCATAATATTAACTTGTGCAGAATAATAAAATCATAAAATAAATCAAATCAAAATTTCTCTTAAATATAGACTCCTCTGCTGTAGAATGTCCCGTTCGCCCCGCAGTGCATCTAGGATTAGCCACAAAGGATGTATCGGACCGTCCTTAAAATTTGGGGGAAATAAAGCTGCATTTGTAGACTGCATTTGAAGGAGCCTTCCAATCTGGACAGCCTTGGTCACATTGCTGTGACGTAAGCGGTCTTTAAATCCCGCCTTGGAAGGATGTAGCCCTTAAATTTGGACACAGTCATTGCAGTAAAAAATGGTAACACGATATGGCAGCTGCCATGTATGTGGACCTAGGATAAGTAGATATAAATGGCTCATTCTAAAAAAAAATCAAACCATAACAGTTAATTTAGTAAATGAATTAGATACCAATAGTCATATATTCAAATTTTCTGACATTAATCTTTAAATTTGTTACATGCTGCATCTTTAAGATTTAGGATTGTGGGTGGGATTAGTTCACGATGGTGCATGTGTAACTGATTTAGAATAAATCATTACAGCAACACATATGGAGTTGGAACAGAGCTATCTATCTATGCAGCTAACTATCTATACTGGAAGGGCTGTGCCTGCAGCAGATGCTTGAATATAAAGATCTGTGAGCATGCCAAGAAAAAACTGTGAAACATTAACTGCTGAGAACAGTCTAAAGTCTTGGCTTTTGGCTCAGATGCATAACTTTTACATGTGTTTTACAACTTTTGCATGCCTCATCATTAGACGTAGACAATTTTATTCTGCACAGAGACAGAAGTACATGGAATTATAAAAATCATTATGTAGACTAAGAGTTGCAGAATGAAATGCTCATTGTGATGGAATAAATCATTTTCGTGCAAGATTTTCAGATTACAAAAATACTCTGGAAGGTGGTCAAGAAAATTCAAATCTCAAGAAAGTACTATTGCATTGTTGAAATATAAAGCATGTGTGCTTTGTAGTAAATGGCCTGAAGCATGCATAAATGTTAGCATAAGCAAAACTGATGCAGCAAGATGAGTGAGGATTTCAGATTCCTGAATCCAGGTCCTTCTATGACTTTAGTGCGTGTTTATTCTCTGAGCATCTGTATATATGTCCCATTGTTTGTGCTGCTGTTCATCTGAGCAGGTACATGTCTGTTAAGTGTTACTGTGTTCATGTGAGTGTGTGTCAGTGGAGCAGTGTAAATATTGTGTTGTGCTCTAGTAACAGCTCTTCCTCTGGCTCTGCAGTAGCAGCACGCTCAGCTGTTTATTTTCCTTCCTGACGGACGACTTCTTATCAAATAAGCAGACACTGCTTCCTCGCCTGCTGTCCAACCACGCGCTCCCACAGGATATCCCGCCCACTTTTCTCCAGGGTTGTCATACAGCGAAGCCTCTGCTCATTTATAATGACTGAGTGACAACCAGACGAGCCACTCGCACCCCTGCCAGACATGCTGATGGTGACTGCGGCACGGACGAGTGCGGATGAGTCTCAAGGGGTGTGACAACAGAAAACCCACAGCTAGCGCAAGGATTTACAATGTGTCTCAAACAGTCACATCCCAAAAGCAGATGTGACAGATGACAGTATTTTCTTGATGTTGCCATGGCAGCACCCTCAGTTATAACAGTTAGATAATAGTGTGTCTCACAATGGGGGCTTTATGACTCAATATATGCTTTGAGACTCACCACAGACACTTGAAGAAGGGTTAAAAGATGTAACATATCGTGGAATGTGTGGAAAATTATGCAAAAGACATGCAAAAGTATTTCCTGACACAACAAAAAAGGAGGTGCTGACCTTGATTATTTTCATTTGAATAAAAACAGCAGAAATGTTCTGTGGAAAAAGATGATTTGAAACAAACTTAAAGGTAAAAATCATTCCCGGCTCATCACAGAAAGATGCTTGGTCATGACCCCTTGGTTAAAAGTAAACATTCATGAGCTGACAAAAGAGTTTTGTTGCCTCAGCCTAACCGAACCAAAAACAAATAGAGTAAAACAAATGAGTACCAATTACAGTCTAAAGCTAACAGTCCTGCTTCTCCTAGAGGAAAGTGTTGTGTTTCAGCTGTCCAGCCTCTAAATGCAAACTTTATTGTTCTTTAGAGGTTTTCAGCCATGTAGATGCAGATGACAGATTCTGTAGCAGCGGAGGTGGTCTGTAAGGTGAGTTGTACCTGTCATCTGTTTGAACCAGCAAACAGAAGCTAAAGTCTAAACTTAAGCTTAAAGGCCATTTTCTATGTTTTAACCTGCGAGGAAAGCAGTTTGATGGATGTGGGGATTTACCAAACATAGATGATCCAGTAAAAGTTATCCTGCCTTTTGAGTTACAGGAAGTGAACGATCCATGATTCACACAAACAGCTAGCTCCACATCTGCAGCTTCAACTTTGACGTTTCTTTTTTAAATATCTCTCTCTTGAGCCTCTCAAATTTATGGACCTGCAATACTAAAATGCTTGAGTAGTCCTTTAAGGGCTTAAAAGGACTACTCAAGCATTCCCCGCCCCAAAGTAGTACTATATCTCTAAAATGTTTCTATTGTAAACATTACTGCATACTGCTTTTGTGTCGTTTTACTGTAACATATGAGAACCACCCAAGTTGAACGTCTTGGAGACTTACGTGGCCAAGAAAACTAATTCAGTATCTTTTTTTTTTCTTGCTTACACTTACAGGTAAAACAACTCCTAACTGAAACCACCTGGCTATTATGAGCTCCCTCTCTTCCATCACACCTCCTCCCATCTGTGTGTGTGTCAGAGAGGACCATGCATGGTTGTGATTACATGTTTATATCCATATTTGTAAGTCTGCAGCAAGGCGGCTGTGTGTGTGCAGTGATGACAACAGGGTGCATGTGTGTGAGAGTGAAAGTGTGTACACTGAGAGTTGTGAGAGTAAATAAACGCAGTGCAGCAGGAACTCACGTGGCGTTATTATCAGAGCTCAGAGAAAAGACAAACTGTTTTTTCACTCCGGTTTGATTCATACCACCCTCTGCTGCCTCCTTTCTTTCTCCACGACCCACCACAGAACACACACGCATCCACGCACACACACTTGCACACGCAATCTTTAGCCCCACCACCCCGAATTCAACACATGGCTCCAATCAGAAGATTATTTTTAGCACTCTGGGTTTTCATGGAGGAATTCTAATCAGTTGTATTGTGATTGTTTTCACTTTGTACGCTCGCAGCTTGTGTGAATGAATTTCTTGATCTCAGCTTCACAAGTTGACCCCAATACAGTGTCACACAGGCGAGGTTGGGAACATTTGCGCCACTTTTGGCTTATTTTGCAGACGCCTGCTGCTTGATTGCAATCGAATCCTGTCTACTTTGTGATTGGGGAATTCTTTAAAGCAGCCCAGATGCTAAAAGAGAGCCAGTCTTCTGTGGAATCACTTACTTTGATGATTCTTTGAAAAAAAAAAAAAAGTTCCACAAAATAAAGTTTGGTTTGGAAACCGCAGATTAAAAAAAAGAAAAAAAAAATCATGCACAAACGTGCACACACACGTACTGTATGCAAACTCACACTCACAATTTGTGGTACACTGAGGCATTCTTTCTCCCTCCTTCTCCCTTACACACATGCATACACACTAAGTTGCACTCATTAATCTGGGCAGACTCAGGAAACCGCTCCAGTGAGCTGGCTGGAGGCCCTGCGAGGGGTGGAGGGGTAGATGGAGGGGAAGGATAGAGAGAGAGGGGGGATCAAAGCAAGGACGAGAGCAGCGGACTCCCTGAAAAGAAACAGCAAAAGAGGGAAGAAAAGAGAGAAGAAAGTTTTGAGAGAGAAGAAAAGAGAAAGGAAAATTTCCTTATGCTCTTGAGTTGTGAGGATGCAGGAAGGAGAAAGGATTTGAAACCCCTCGATTTAATGAACTGGGACTACAGAGTGTGTCTGACCGTGTTCATGTTTCCATCTTTACCTTCAAGAGCAACAAAGGTGTGTGAAATTCAGAAAATCAAGAACTGAACAAAAAGGTTTTTTGCACAAAAAGTAAATTCTTTCAGAACTTTAAGAAAACATACATTCACATACTGTACACACACATATGTCCACACACTTAGACAAAGATGCACATTTCTCCCCTAAAAAAGCTCCACAGGGAGGTTTCGACAGTCCTTAAGAAAATATTCCCCAAAGCACTAATTAGAAAAACGATGGTGCTCGTTAATAGGCCGCCCCCCCCCCCCCCCCACACACACAACTAAACCCCACCCTCTCTCCGCTGCTCCTCAAGTCTGGCAGAAGGGGGGAAAAAAGAAAAAGAAAAACACAAAACAAAACAAAAAAGATTCTGGCAGTAGGAGAAGAGAGCGTTCCACTGGCAGGCCTAGGTCAGGGCCCTATTTACCTACCGCAGCACCGCTCTGTCTCCCTTACAGCACCAAGCACCTCCCCGCTGCACCGAAACCTGACCCTTCGTCTCCTGCAACACACACCAACATACGTGCAAACATACATCAAGCCCAGAAGTGGCACATGGTCTTGGTTAAAAGGTTCTGGGTTCCAAGTGAAACGCAATCCCTCGTGGAGCTATTCCTCTCATTTCTAAAACTGATTTTCAGAATATTCGAAATAAGGAGGGCCCTTTCTCTCATTCTGATGAAGCTGCATAGTTAGGAGGGGGGAAAAGGAGGGAGATGATCTCTGGAGTTTTTGTAATCCATCACTGGAGCCAGTTCAGGACAACTGAGAGCAAGAGAAGCAACAGTTGCACAGATTTTCTCACAGAGTGGTTCAAACACAGACTAGGAAACACCTGTGTGATATGTCCAAACACTGCTGCAGAGCTTCCTCACACAAGTCTCAATCAGAGGAAATAAAGTGGCAATTTACACGAATCAATTTGTTTTCTCTCTGCTCTCGTAGCTCCCTATCTGTTGCGGACATTTCCTCCCTCCACCATAGCAGAGCCCAACCACCTATTACTAAACCACACAGGCCCTTATTAAATGTATATATAGTCACGCTTCAGACCAGGAGACACTTTCTCACACAAAAGCTGAAAAGAGCGGATGCAAGGTCATACAACAGATTCCTCTTATGAAGGAATACATGTTCAGGCAAGAAAGGAAGCTGAAGCCTGACCATGATCCAAAATGGCCTCAGCTTGTGTGGGCAGATGAGTACAGTCAAGTCCAACATGCCTGCGTCTTATACCTCCCCACCCCCCACCCCCACCAGTATGAGTGCCTCTCTGTCACTCTCCTCTCCAGCCCTCATTAGAAACATCTCACTTAGGGTAACAGTGTTATTTCAGTGTTTGTAGCTCGTTATGGGAGTGTTTTTCCTGCGGCGTGGCCCTCGCCATGAGCGTGTCTGTGTGTGAGGAGAGAGGGAAAGGGAAGGCGGAGAGGGTGAGGAAAGCAAGGAAGGGGGGGCTTCTTAAACATGGGGTGAGAGCGTAGAAACGTAGAGTGTGATTCCAGATGTGTTTTTTTTTACTGCTCTGGCTGGGATGACAGGGCTGTAAAGAACCTCTCTGGAGTAGCCTGGAGCAGGAAGGTGGGAAGAGGGGGAGGAAAAGGAGGAGTTAAACGCCCAGTGGCCTTTGGGGATGCATCCTGAGAGGAGTTGGGGGGACAGGAGGAGGATTTAGGGGAGGAGAGCATGGCAGTGTTCTGGGGTTTGGAATAAGTTAAGTATGGGGCAGTTTTTAGGGCCTCAGGGACTCTAGTGGTGGCAGCTTGAAGGGGAAAAGAGGGGGAGGAGAGAGAGGGAGTGAATAGATTTTCCTGGCAAAAACTTAAACTTTTATTGGCTCAGGTGTGCCAAGCCTTGAGCCTGGAACTGTGAAGCGGTGACTAGTTGATCGTGGATGTCACACAGTGAACTGCTGTGTGCTTATACATGGGAAAGCAGTAGGTCTAAGATTAAAGAAAAATGGAGGAGAAAAACAGACAGGGGGCCAGACGGGAACAACATCAAAGAAGAAGTAAAGCAACGGCCAGCTGGTTATCTTTAGTTTAGCATCAGCACTTCAACAGCTGGAAACAGCCAGACTCTCCCTATAGGTCACAAGATCTCCCTCCATCACTGGTGCAATTACAAACCTTCTTCCCAGAAAAAGTAAGGAATAAGTTCTCTAAAACAAAATGCCCTCTAATCTGCTATATGTTTGGGTTATAATCTAATAGAAACCAGCACAAAAGGAAACTAATCTTAGTCTCCACTGACTTTGTTACAAAATCTCAAATTTAATATCAGAAACATAAACACACACAAAAAAAAGGTTGAAGTGAAGCAAAAAAAAGAAAGAAAAGTTGATCATCTTTAATTGGTAAATTAACAGTAAGGGTGTCAGCATTCGATATAAAAGGAGCATTTACCAATAACTGTCTTTCCAAGCGAGGATGACATGCCTCTAACTTCTCTGGACACAAATTCATCTCAGATAAACATACAGTCAGTTCACACATGTTCTGTGGTCAGATGAGACCACAAATTCAGCTGCATTTTAGAAAAAAAATACACCTGTTTCTACAAGACAAGAAAGATTGACCAGGTTGCTATCAGCACAAAAGCTAGCATCTTTGTTAGTACAGGGGTGCATGTTAATGGCATAGATTAGTTGCAAATGTATGAAGGTAACATTACTGCAGAGATGTTGGACTTTGGAGAGACATCAAAGTCACATCTTTTCCAGGGATGTTCATGGTTATTTCAGCAGGACAATGCCAGACCTCATTCTCCATGAATTGTAACAACCTGGGTTTAGAGACACAGTGTGTGTGGCCTACAGTCCAGATCTGTCTCCTCCTGGAAATGTACAGAGCATCATGGAGTCGAGAAACAGACAACAATAACCACAGAATGTAGAGCAGCTGAGATCTTGTTTTCAATGAAAAAGGACAAAGAATCCTTTGAAAACTACATTTAGTATCTGCAGTTACCAACTGGTTGTGAAATATGATCAAAGTGTATTATGTAACACAATGGAAAACATGCCTCCACATAACTTTTCTGACAACCTCGCCTGTCATTAATTAATCTGCTGATTTCAGTATTTTCCAGAATGCTATTTCTTACATATTTCATATTTTTTTCTTTTTGCCTCTCCCAACTACTTGCTGCACCAAATCTAAACATGCCTATATTTTCTAAATACAGTCCAATAGAAAAATAATACTTGTACTGTTCATCATCTAAATCTCAATAAAACAAGTAAGTATACTGTTGTCAAAAATGTTAAAGAACTGCCTGAAGAGATAAGATAACCTCAGGCCAACAGTAGCCATTTTTGATATTATGAATAAGAAAAGTCACTTTCAGGACCTTTATGTAAAACACTACTGTTGGTAAACATGTAAACACATGGTGTCAATCTTATTTCACAATAGTGCTTATTCTTGCTGCTATGAATGGAGCAGACTTAATGAAAATGACCATTTACCTGTTCTGCTCCGAGTTCAAGCTGAACTTCTGCAGTCACACCTTGTAATGAATTGTAATTAAAATGTTTTCTGGTAAGATAACAGACAGATATGACTGGATTATTGTTCAGTGGGAATGTGGCTATAGTTAACTGTTTGTGTATGAGAAGGAAGACTTGCGTATTTCTGAAAAGAAAACATGTCATGAAAGTCATGAAACAGTAAGTCAGATAATTAGAGCCCTGTCTCTGGGTGAATCAGGCCAAATGAACCAAAGTGTTAGCACATGCTCATTCCTGTTCAGGCATCAACTGTCTTTTGGCAAGTGTTGGACTCTGAGCTGTTGCCATTTAGTCCTGCTTTGGGCTTATGGATATCTGCCAGTTTGGTCCAACATTTGGCACATTTATCCACCTAAGGATGCATAAGTGGTGACTTGAATTCAGGCTAGATTCAAAATCTGGTTCAGTTTCAACACTTAGATTCGGGTCAGTGTACTTTGGCTGATCCTGGGGCGTCAATCATGCCATGGTGTTTCGTCTGACCTCCTGAATTTTGGCCATTATGGGGTCATATCATTTTGTCTACTACTTCAGAGATTTTGGCAAGAAAAAAAACAAACAAACAAACATTCTGGTTCAGCTTTGACCTGATTAAGCTCATTTTCAGTGTTACCTGCAGCAGTTGATAATGATCAGTGTTTCTCATCTACAGTCCTCAGGACCCACTGCCCTGCATGTCCTCCATGTGTTCCTGCTCCAACACTCTTGATTCTGATGAGTTAACTCCCTCATCATGTTCTCTGAAAGCCTATTAACAAGCCATTCATTTGATCAGGTGTGTGAAAGTAGGGTGGCCTAGAAGACATGCAGGGCAGTGGGTCCTGTGGACCGGAGTTGAGAAACACTGATTTAGCTCATCTGTGAGAAAAAACAACAACAACAACAACAACAACAAAAACAAAGCAAAATCTTTTTAGCCAAACACAAAAAATAACCCGAGAATTTTTATTGCTCTTCGTTTTTGGCTCAATAATCCCAAATCTCATTAATGACTTTTGTGAGTTACCTACAACTTTATCTCAGACTACAACAAAGTCTGACCTCAGTTGATGCAAATTGCCTGTTTTCTGGCACAACCATGAAAAAAAAAGAGAAAGAAAATCAACATGACATACAAACAGCTCTGGTTTTGATCAAGCACGAAATGCGTGTAGAAAATGGAGAAAGCTGCCACAGAAGGCTGACTTGAAGGGAGCAAAAAAGAAAACTATATAATGGAGGAGACATGATGTAGTGCGTGTGTGTGTTTTGTGTGTGTGGCGTGATCCAGCTTTCCAATTCCTGCCGCTTGTTAGTCATGCTCGTTAATATGTGCCTGTTTTATGGGTTCTGTTCAAAGACTGACGTTGTGTTTCATCTCAACTTTACCTTCACACAGACGCTTGGAGGAGGTAGAGGTAAGAGGGGCTCGAAGTCAGGGGAGAGGATTTGTGTAGCAAAAAATGTTTTTTACTTAAATCTGTTAAGGTGTATTTGACACAAATAAGCGACTGAAGTATTCAAATGAAACCAGAAGAGTAAAATAAGTCAGGAAAACATGAGGTAATACTATGTTGTGGTGAAAGGGCAGCAGACAGAGAAAAAAAATGCAGTGCCTGTAATTTTCATTAGCTTTAATAGGAGACTAATAAGAGTAATTACTTCACAAAAAAAACACTAACTAAAAAAAAACAAAACAAAAAATGCTAAAAAAAAAAAAAAAAAAAACAACAAAAAAACAACAAGCCATTTCCGCCAAAATGGCATGTTCACAAGAGAACTGCAACCCCATTTTTTGTCTTTTTTAAAGGAGCCAAGTAAATAGTATACTAACAGCTTTCCAATAGTTTGGCAAGTTCAACAATAACTTTTCTTGAATGGCTTCGATGTTGTCACTGCTCTCCTTGAAGTTTCACAACTTTCTAAAGCTGGAACTTCTGTTAACTTCAGTTCTTGTGAATTCTATTTTCAATTCACATTTTGTAAATAAATGGTCACTTTTAAAGCCAGAGTTGGTAATTCTGCTCAGAAACACTTTACTGTTCTCATGGTCCCTCCATCCTGACAGCTGTCAGTACATCATGTATTCATAAAAAGGAAGGGATAAAGTCAGACCTCTGTGAGAGCTGCAGTTCTGTAAAAACTCTGACCAACCCCTGCCAGTCGCACTGAAAGGCAGGAATCGATAATTCGCAATTTATAGACAAGTTTCACGGCCGAAACCATGGGAGCCGCCATGTCTGCTCGTTTCTGCCAAGGGCTTCCGGTTCACCACGGTTACAGGATATTTTACACTGAGGACATACGCAAATCAACAACACACATAGGAAGAGCTCCCGAACTCGATGACTGAAAAGTGGATATTGTTTAACCCAAAAAGTGGTCTTGGACATTTTGTGCCGTACGTTGCTGCAGCAGCTTGTGAAAACGATTAAATATGAACCTTGTAAACTGAGCGAACTCACCATAGGACGGCAGCCACTCAGCTACGTGACCGACCACCGGGTGCAGCCGCGGTCTCAAACTCTCCATTCTCCTTAACTCAAAAAAATAAAAAATCCACCGTAACCACCACTCAAGCCTTCTGACAGGATTCATCCAGACACTGGCTCGGTGTTGAACATTTGTCTTCGTAGACACTAAACTGCCGTGTGTGTGTCGCAATCTACACACAGCTGACTGTGTCACTATGTAAGTCTTTGGTGTTCCTGTTTATCACCATAGGACTGAACAAAGTACAAAAATATATTGCTAGATGTACCATCAGGTCATTTCATCATATTATCCTTCCAGTTCAGTGTCGTAGCAGGTGAGGAAGTAATAAAACATGTTCTTTTATAAGAAATAAATAAGAATGTTACCATTTTAGAGACATCACTATTCAGTGTAAATGAATGCAGATATTATCGACCGGAAGCGCTTGGCAGAAATTGATTGACTGCGGAAGTAAAACGGAAATGTCCGTGAAACTTGTCTATAGAAAGAACGAACCGATACCTTTATGTCTCATCTCTGTCCCTCCCCTCTCTCAGTCCCCCACGTGACCCCCCTGTGCACTGCTCGCTGTAAACAAATATAGCTAACGGACTGCTACCTACTGCTGCCCAAAAAACCCAAAACAAAACAACAGATAAGGGTTAAGTCTCAGAGGCATTGACGTTTGCAATGTGAACTTTTTAAACTGCAGAAGGAGTTGGAGGTGAGTGGATTAAGGTGTTAAAAACGTGGTTTGTCAGCTGTTGACTATCAAGCTAACGAGCTATCCACTTGGTTATCATTAACCTGCTTGTAAAACATTTCTGCACGGCACTGCGCTCTGAAGGCGTGATTGCAACATTGCCAACCCTAACTTTAAAGATGCATTACATAACTTTGTGAGCCTAAAACTCAACATTCTATAATCTATAATGTGCATATATGGAGCTGTCACTGCCAGCGTCCCAAAGCTGAGAAACCGCGGGAAAAAAATTTCTTCTGGGAGGCTGAGTGACGTTGCAGCTGAGTTTTGCTTTAAAAGCAGGGGGGATAATGTTTTCCATGAGCATTTCTGACTATATTGCTTAGAATCTCCTTCTGCAGCCAATTAATTAAATGCTCTGACACAAAAAGTTAAAAAGATTTAGACACCTATGGAACGGACAGGACTGAAAAAAACCCAATTGGCTTGAACGGACAGTTCTTAAAGGGACTAGAGGCAGGAATTAAAAAAACAAACAAACATGTATGTCCATTTTTTTTAATACTAATAGGTGATGAAGCGCTAAATACCAAAAAGAACGTTTCCACCCACGTTTCTCTCCGTTGCCTTGAACATGCTGTGTGCTGCAAAATGCGCTGCAATTCAGTGTCCGAATTTCCTGCGTTGCTCTGCGGACGTGACGTCAAATGACGCTACATCCGCAGTTTTGATCCAGGAAGAAGACGGTCGCGGTAAATTCAAACACTGTAAGCGATAGTTATGGATTATTCTGCTGTCAACAAACGATTCAGTTCAACTGAAAGACACTAAAAAGTGTAACTACAAAGAAAAAAGTTAGTAAACAACATTATAGCTTCAGTTTGTGCACGCTCCCGTGACGGCTTGGCTCGTGGCTGCAGTTACCTGAAGCGCCAGTCACTGCAGTCGCAAGTTTCATTTCTTAAAGGGGAAACTCAGTAACTTTTTTACCTCAATAAATGCTTTTCGGAATCCCCGTGGGGCTAAACAAAGTGTTTACGGAGCGATTCAATGTTTCCCCCCCTCCCGCCGGGGCCTCTGGCCTGCGAGCAGCTAAATACAACTTTGCCTGCGCCGACCCGAGCAGAACTTGCGACAACAGAAACCGCTGTACGGTACTCAGGTCCCCTATCTACCGAGCTGCTTCCAGCTCTGATTTTAACCAGACTATCAGCGCTAATTCGAAGAAAATCACTTGTCACGTCCGCAAAAAGTAAATAAAAGTTCGTATTCTTACCTGCTACTCGCCAACACCAGTGAAAAATATAATCCACGGCATATTTACCCGCAAATCGCGGGTAAAACGTCCCGTTTCAGAAGAGACAGGTCTTTGCTTTGAGCAGAGGGAGATGCTGTGCTGCTACCAACGCAGCAAAGTAGCATCAACAAGCTAGAAAAAGCTTAGAAATATATCCAGGGATCAAAATAGAAGAAAGACAGGTAGAGAAGCCGTCTGTGTGCTGTGGGGGTGTAAGGGGGGGTTGAACACGACAGTGAAAGGACGCCACTAGGGGGAGCCCCAAGCTGAAGTTACTGAGTAAAGTCTACACGCAACTGAGTTTCTTCAACTTATAAGATCAAGTTCTCATAGCTTATTGTTTTGTGCTGGGAATCTTCTTTCTTTCTGTCAGACAAACTAATATTTTCATTTGTACAACAACAGAACTCAAGTGACCTTGACTAATCTTTGATTCAGACAAGCAAATCTGTAAGGTAATTTTTTTCATGATACTCAGCTGATATCATAATGCTTATTTACTCAAGCAAAATATGCAGGAGTAGATGCAGAGTCTGAGAAATATCAGCATCATGACAACTTATTAAACAATGTTATTTCTCTCTGCTAAACCAGTTGCCTCCGTCTGTAGTGATGATGTTATGTCCCTATACTGTCCTTCACACTCATGGTGCAACTTTGACATCCAAACTGAACTGAACAGTAGTACACCCACAGAATGATGTGTGTTCATTGTTTTCCTCCAACTGTCATATGACGGAGAGACCGGGGCTCGAGCCAACAGGTTGATAAAAGTCCACAAAAACTTGGCAATATTCCTCCATACTACTCATCCAATGTAATCCAAGTGTCCTGAGTGGGTAGTGTCCATAATTTTCTTCAAACTGCATCATTTAGTTCATTTTTATATTTTTATAGCCTATAAGTTGTACATCTAGCTGCCGCAAAGTGCGCCCCTGCAAGTTCATGACACTACAGAAGCTGCATTGAGTCAACTTTGGATGTTTTACAGTGCAGGTAGAATGCAAGATAAATGCAAAATTAGTCATCAAAGGGGGATCATCACAGAGAAAATCTGCAAAATTCTCTTGTGGGTCTTCAAAGAAAAGATGAAACAAAAATTACTTGTACTTTTCTAAAGTAAAGTTTGTCATCTCTACCCCATGCAAATATGTTGGTCACTGTGTATTAGCTCTGCTTCTGTCCTTTACATGATGTGTTGGAGCAGGAAAGCACCTAAAATCTGCAGGACTGTGGCCCCCTAAGGACCAGAGTTTGAAATTCCTGCAATACAGGCTCCAAAATTTATAAATGGAGGCAGCTGTTTTGTGCCAGGAATCAGGAACTGCCACCAATGTGTGTACAGCTTTGTAATCAATTAACCATGTTCAGTTTCTTATGGAATTTAACCTTATTGGGACTCTGGGGTCTTGTCACTGTGTGTGCGATTGATAATGCGCCCTGGTTAATTGGCCAAGGAGATATCCATTTGTCTGATTGGTAAGTGCGCATGACTCCCACCCGGGAGTCTGTGGCATTGAATCCCGCCTGGGCCCTTGTTGCGTACCTTGCCACATTCTGGCATTGTTGGCAGGAACGCTTTTAAACAGTCCATGGATTGAAATTGGTGGCAGCCTGCATGGAGCACGAGGACGTGCTTGTGGAAAGAGGGGGAAAGATGTGACAGTGTGGGGTCCTGTCACTATGCCTCCAACTGATCATGCGTCTTGCTCTTATCGGTCATCCATTTGGCTGACTGGTATGAGCGTTTGACTCTCACCCGGTTGTCTGTGGGATCGAATCCTGCCTGGGCCCTCGTTGCATACCTTGCCACATGTCACAGGGTGAACAACCGGGTGCTGCCAGAGACTGGACTCTGCCCACTAGCTTGGTTTTTAGCATGCTTTTTTTTTTATGTTTTTTTGTGTGGTTTTAACCCTGTTTTTATTCCCAAGCTAGTGGGAGCTTTTAACGAACTGATTGGCAGCACCTGGGGAGAAGGACTCCTCCCCTGGCTTAATTGAATGCTGCAGATAAAAGCCGGTGTGCGGACAACAGACGCAGAACTGAGGAGACGGAGGACTGGGTCCAGGAGGTGCAGCCGGGGGAGGACATGAGTCCCCCGGCTGGGGGACTTGAGGCAGCGGCGACTGTGAATGCGACGGCGGAGACGTGAAAGAGTGGCCCGGGAGTCAGAGGGCGGCCGCGGACCCCACTGAGGAGGCCGCCCGGAGGAGTGACTGCCCGGGCCCGGGAGCAGCGGTGATGTCCCGGGGGAGCCTATGGCCAGGAGGGCGGCTGCCGGGAGGAGCAGCCGCCATGGACCTGGGACAGAGCCGAGAGAGACGCCGAGAGAGACGCCGGCCACTGCCAGCCCCTTTTAGCTCTTTTTTATCCTTTTCCTTTTATAACTTTTTAGGTGGACTTTTTTAGGTTTATTTTAGTACTTTTTAGTTTAGTAGTTTTATTTGTGTTATTTCTTTAATAAAGCTTTTATTTCTTAACCACCTGCTGGCGAGGCCTGTCTTTCTTTCCCCTCCTCTTGCAGTCGCCGGTATCGATAAAGAATCACCCCGTGACACACATAATCATGTAGTTTTCATTCCTTTCCAACTCTAACCATCAACACAGAAACAATTTAGAAAATAAATCAATGGCAGAAGCAGCAAAACGCTTGTGAAGGATAACTTTCTTTTTCTTTCAACCTGGACCTTATTTCTAGGAGTTTATATGTGCATTTGCTCACTGGTAAAATTTCTGCATTACTTTTACTCCGTTGGAAGATATTACGTTGAGTCGCGCTTCGGCGTTCATCTATATAATGAGAGAGACGGGGCAGCCTCTACAGATCTGGGCACGAAAAAGTTCCTCCTTTTTCTGCCAGAAGTGGTGCAGTAATAGTGATAGTGCAGTAATAGTGCACTGTTACTGCACTATCACTGGCTGAACGATTTGTCCCGCAATTACGTCAGCACGCACGGTGTCCAAACTTGGCGTGTAGAAACGTCCTTGTTCCGGGCATTCATTTATGCTCTGAAATCGTTTCTCCTGGGCACACAGGCGTTTTTCTGTGCGATTGAATTAGCAGACAAGTGGCTGGTAAGTGGTTGGCAGTCGTCTAAAAGGGCAACTTTTTCATGCCCAGATCTGTATATAAGGCATTATCTGCAGCAAAAACTCCATTACATGGAGTTTTAGTAGAATGAACAAACGAGTATTATTGTCTTGTGAGTTCAGAGTTTCTCAAATTGTGTGTCTTTTTTTATTGTCTGGGTCACAAGCTGCTCTTCTCAGCTGTCCTATGGAAGCACTCATTGGGGACACATGGCCCCGAAAAGTGTGTGGAACACACTTTTGTCAATTGTGCTGTGTGCCATCATCATTTCTTCTTCCCCGGTAACCTGAATACTCATTTTTAAACATCATAAATCTCACAAGTGTTCTCTTTACTGTGAGTCCAGAGGTATTCAAATGAATCATGTGGTTGCAGATATATACTTATTCCATTATTGGTACGCCATTTTCAAACAGAGGTCTAAAAGATGGGCACAGAGTTACTGGACATGCAAACATGCTAAATGTGCTTGGTATAAATTTGTACCATTGCACATATGCAATAAAGTTTAACCAACATATAAAAGACCAGTTTATTTGGTCAGAAATTACTGGATACACAGTTGCTTTTAACCTCTGATGTTGTCATTTATGTCACACAAACCCAGCTGGAGGCTTATGCACCAGCAAAGGTTTACCAGTCCACAGTTGTTCGTATGGATATCAGTGTGCGTGGGCCTGTATCCTAACAGCTCATGTTCATTGAGTTTTCAATTATGGTTTATCAATACATGTACATGAGTACGAATACTTTCCATGAGGCTTTTAGGCACACATTTTGAGACCTACAACGGTGAGGGAGAGGACTATTTACAGTACAGCATCTGCATGCTTTATATTCAAGGATAATTTCAGAATTTGTAAAGATTCAGAACATGTTGATGTGAATAAAGTGGGAAGAAAAGAAAGTAAAGGAGGAGGTGGTGGTGAGACACACTACTTCACACCATATCGAACTTGCATACTGTGTGCGTGTGACTGCTCACTTGCCCTCTCCTCCCTTTCTTTCCTGCTCCGCCATCCACAGGCACGCCAGCACCTCCAGGTCCGGAGAGCGAGGCTTTCTGGAGGATCAGAAACAGATGTGCCTCCTGCCCCTTTTCTCTTAACTTACGCATACATGCTGTCCTGTACACACACTTGTACACACGGGCTGGCGGCAATTCAGAACCGGCACCAGGACCCAGTCAGAGAGACGGGCCAGCGTGCCCCTGAGCTTGACCCCAGCCTGCAGCGCCTCAGACAGGAAAGGCGTGCAATTGGCTTCAGCTGTGACCCTCCGCCCCGTCTCTCCTGCCCCCCCCCTACCCCCTTCTCATTAAGACAAACTGTTTTTAAAGGCAAAGCAGCTTTCACTGCCACTAAAGCTAACACCCTGGAGCACAGAGACGGGGATGGCATGGTGAGGGTGAGGGTGGAAAGATGAAGGAAAGGTAAGAGAACAAGAATAGAAGCTGGGGCTCCAGGGGAACGAATGAGCCTTTTTTTTTTCTTCTTTTTTTTTTTTTTTTTACATCATAAGAACATCAAGGTGAAGGAAAAAGTTAGAGAGAAAAAGGGCAGAGTGTAAGAAAATCCAGACTGAGGGGAGAGGGGAAAGTCAGGCATATCACTTGCAGCTGTTGCAAGCTCTTGTTCCCAGAATCCATTGCAACTTGGCAAGATTTTTCTAATAAGAAAGGGTGGTGTCATGGTTACATTCATATCAAAACATCCAAAACAACAGCTCTGAATGGAAAAAAAGGACAGGGAGCGAAAGAAAGGAAAATGAAGTCACTTGATAATAATGAAAATGAAATGACTGTAATTATAAACAGCATTGATGTATTTGTCTCAGAGACAGACTGCTAAGTGAACAAACAGTATATTTGTTTCAGTAAGGATGGACAGCAAAGACATATGGAAAGAATTTCACTCCTTCAAACCCCATTAAAGAAAAAAAAATCCTATTTTCATTTTACTTGCTTCTGTTTTTTTGTGCTTTGCACTCAATGAATCCCTTCACATGCCAACATTTAACAAGTCTCCACAAAGTTTTGCAAAACAGCATGTGTTGTTCACACAGTCGAATCTGCCAAACTGCTTGTTGCAGGTCACAGTTTCTTCAAAACTGCTGACAGAATTAGCATATTTCATGTTTGGTGACCTGCATCTGCCTAAACTTTAACTAAAGGAGGCAAACTATGCAGATGTGTGTGAGTCTGTCCATGTATACATGTGTGTGTAAGTGAGAGTGGCAGGGCATGCTGTGGTAGATTAATACTGCTGCACAGAGGGGGGTTCCTCCATTCAGGGCTGACTGATGTGCGTCCCAAATTGATTTATGAAAACGGCCCTTAATCAATTATGTGTGGAGAAGGAAGGAAAGAAAGAGAGAAGAAGATAGAGAGCATTTTGGGGGGAAGGTGAGTGGATAGAGCGGGAAATAAAAAGGATAGAGAGGATAAAGCCACAGAGAGGCACGATGCTGCTCTCCTGAGGAATGTGTCTAATCGATGTCAGCTCATGCCACAGGTGTCCAGCATGGTGGATGTGATGGTGCGTCAGAGAAAATACAAAGCAACAAGGCTGATCCTGATGTATTCAGCCAGTTCTTTATGCATCGCACCAGGCATGCCACGTCTATAACATTTATCTTTCTGTACAGATTTCATAAGAAAGGATTTGGGTGATGTTGACAGATTGCACAAATAAGTAAAAAAGAGGGGGGAAAATGCAAGAAAAATGTGTAAATACTCAGTGAGCAGTTAAAGCAGTGAAGGTTGTATTTGTGCAGCAGTGTGATGTGGTTTTTGTTGTAATAATAGCACAGTTTTAGACTGGGGGGGAGCAGTGGAGTAGAGCAAAACTGCAGTTCTTTAAAAAACCCTTCTCCTGCTTTGCCCATTGTGCCTAAGACAGGGGTGCGTGGGGGAAGTAGAGGGTCACGCTGAGAGCTCGTTTCTCCTGCCTGTCAGAACTCTATCTGGGATCCAGCCGGAACTAATCAACTCCAATAGGCTTCCCCATTACCCAGGGTGCAATGGGCCACGGGCCGGGGGCTGGCCGGTGGGAAACAGAGAGTAGGAGAGGGGAGAGAACCCCCACCACCATCACCCCACCCACACTCTATCCACTATCCCATCACACACGCAAGCACTCCATTACTCCACCAACCCGTGCAGGACACACAACACTCCCACTGTTTCACACTGAAGCAATAATAAACACTTGCAATAATATTTTCACAGCAGCCAACAGCCTGCTTCAGATCAGAACCTCGCACAGCTGTGGAGGACGCTCCTACGCACATGTGCACATGCACACATATACAAACATGCGTGCAGTACGGCGTGCATGTATTAAAAGTTAAGGTGAGAAAACAGCAGAAGCCTTTTCAAACAAAGAGCTGCTATGCATGACAACAAACTGTCTAAACACGCAAGAATGATTTACACACCTAAAGCATGTTTTTTGTGTGATGAAATACATCAGTACATTTCTTTTTAATCTAATGCATTCATGTCTCGTGCTCCATTTTTGGCTTAGAAATTTGATAATATCTTATTGAAATAAAAAGAGATAAAACCTTTCTAGATAAACTTTACAAGAGCCACAGTTGAGCTGGAGTAACACTTTAATACTGTCCTCTGGTGGCTTGAGCACTACACTGCAACTTGCAATGGAAATACGTTTTTATATATAAAATCTTTTATGAAACTATAAAAACTGCAGAGGTCAGATTTATTTTACTATTGTCAACTAATTAACTATGTTTTTTTCCTTTAATTAAACCTGGCCATAGGAATTTAAGACAGAAAACATGTAATTTTTGTTGATAGATTTGTCTCTTTATACTTTAGGTAAAATTATATATTAGATACTAAATAATCAAAATAAATCTAATAATTATGATGCCTATGAATTAGCTCCTATTCAGATGGCTCAAGAATCTAGATTTTCAAACAGTGCCTGCACTGCTTTGGTCATTATATCAAAGACAACATGTCGAGTGTGTGCACAAGCTTCAGTGTGTGTGTTTTTCTGAATGACTTCAGCCTCCTTCTTAAGGTGAAGTGGGGGCACATTTAAATGAGTAAAGAAAACAACCCCCTCTTCATGCCCCCTGATACCCTCCACAATGTTGTGTGTTTGTGAGTTCAACATGCTCCAGTCACACTGAATGCACTTTTTTTTACTCTTAAACGAATAAATAAATAAATAAATAAAAATCTCTAACTGAAATCAGCTGAGCTCCCTCTCAGCTTTACAAATTGCATTTCTGAAAATAACTATTAGTGGTAAAGTAGCTAAGCTGAGGCTGCAGAGAGCTCTACATAAAGGTGGCCACATGGGAACTTTCCCCAGGCCCTGAGGTGGAGGAGGGGGTATTGAGGGGCACTGGGCTGGGGTTAATCCCCATTCACCCTGTCCTTCACTTCGCCAGGCCGGGCACAATAAGCCCTGCACGCCTCCCCCTGCGTCTCCTCAGTGACCTCTGCTCCCACATTTATGGCTACTATCCCTGGCGCCTTTATGCCTCCATCCTGTTATTATCTGCCATATTTGCTCCTTTTGATTTCCCTGCTGGTCATTGCTGTCACCCACATAGCTCTACCGACAAACTAGAAAACTCAAGTGCTCTTTTTATTTCCACCAACATCACATTAAAAATTCTTAAAACTAAGAGAGACATTATTAGGAATGGAAACAAGTCAGCATTTAGGCACTGAAGAGCAGCATCCATTCATAGTGACAGGATTAAATCAGAGACGTTCTGTTCATAATAAACCAGTATACAGAACTGGAAAATGCCAATTTGTGCAACAATGATGAATAATGATAAAATACAACAAAAATGTAATGCATACATTATTTACTTTGTCTTAACTGTGCTTATAGTGGACCAATCACACCAACTAACCTGAATTATAACTTTTTTTTAATCAATGCAAAGATGAGCATGATGTCATATAAACCCGTGGCACAAACGTCAAGTCTCAGACACTTCACCAGAACACAGCCATTGTTAGAGGTAGAAAGTAACTAATTACATTTACCCAAGTTACTGTAATTGTGTAGTTTTTGTGAGTAATTTGTCATTTTTAAAGTATTTTTTTAAATAGGTAATTTTACTTTTACTCAAGTACATTTTTTAAACTTAGTAACTTACTTCGCTACTTTGGAAACTTCCCCATTACTGACAAAAAAATGAAATGCGGGGAGAAAATAATCAGGCTGAATGGGTTTATCTGTTCTCGTGGAAGAGGTGGAGAAGGAAATCCTTGACCATATCCAGTTATGCACACATCCAGTCCTCAAGAACTACTATCCTGCAACTTTTAGAGCGCTCCTTCTCCAACACACCTGAGTCAAATGGCTTGATTACCTCATGTGCATGTCATTGAGCTTTGCAGAGGCTGGTAACGAGCCATTTATTTGATTTAGGTGTGTTGGAGCAAGGAGGCTCTTAAAGGTTGCAGGATAATAGCTTTTGAGGACTGTATGTATGCACTTCTGGCCATGCGAGCTCTTTGAGTTCAAACAACGCAATAACTTCATCATGTAAATATTGACAAATTTGACTAATCTAATCTCTTCAGTAAGCTGTTAGTGTGCTCATTTGTTCATTAAGACAATTGAATTTATGATTTGTTTGCTATAGGAAGTAAAAAAAACTTAGTTTGTTAATAAAGAATTGCTCATCATTTTCACCGTCTTGGATACTTTGATTTGATTTCATTTTCTCTTTTATTGAAATTTAAAAGTTTATCGAAACCAGTTTACAGTGTAGAATTGGATTTATAACTCATCCTTTTTACAGCAAGTAATTGAAAGTGACTAAGTAACTTTTATTCAAAATAGTCTACATTTTAAATTAAGTACTTTTTTTTTATTTTTACTCAAGTACATTTTTAGATGGGTACTTTTACTTGAGCAGAATTTATGTAAAGTAAAAATACTTTTACTTGATTACAATTTTTTGCACTTTTTCAACCTCTGGCCATCATTAATCTTATCAGAAACACCTGGGCTCCTACTAGAGGTCAAATCAAAATGAAAGTGCTGAGTATGTGTCAACTCTAAATATCATGTACTTACTATATGGAGACACAAAGTCCACCATGATCTATCTATGGGACTTGGTTTATTTTGTTTTCACTTTTTTGTAATTTGTTCTGGTTGACTTTCATTTCCCGTTTCGCTGTCACACCTGATTGTTGGTTGGTAATTGTCTTACCTGATCAGTGTGCTGTATACACATCTCGGGTTCTTTTGCTCCCTGCCAGATTCTGGTTGTCATTCCTAATCTCGCCTTGTTCTCCTCTTCTTCATCAGTCTGTTTCAGAGTTTTGGTTTCTTGTTAATTTGATTATGCACTCATCTATCCTGCTGAAGCAGCACCTCACCATCCCCTTTGTCTGCTAACCTCCTTGTGCATTTGGGTCCCTCTTCCTCACTTCACAGTGTGACCAAGTCACATTTATTTTCAATATAGACAACTGACAATCTGTTGATATTTTGATGGATGAAAACCAGAGAAATACAATAAAATTAGGCTAAAAGTAGAAATCCTGCCAAGCAGTTTTTCCAACCAATCACTAAACCAGCTGGGTTTAATTAGCTCCTCTGCCAGATAGATGAGCTCGTGAGTGAAAACACCTGTTCTAAATGTAATGGCAGTTCCAAAAACACGCTGTATTTCTACTCAAAAACTACTTTTACTTCTACTTTTGACAGTTCTAATGAAATTAAATGGTGTGTGTATTTAAATGATAAACTTAATTCCCTTGAATCTATCTTGACCTCAATGGGCTCTATGCACGACCCCACTACTTCCTGAACTGAAGGTAGCTCCTTTGTTCTCCTTTGGCCAGTTACTGAGGTCAGGCAAACCTGGATTAATCAGCTCATCCAGTAATTAAAAGGCAGGAAATGAAGGAGCTACCTTAAGATCAGGAAGTAGTGGAGCTGTTTAACAATAAACTTGAATTAACAGGTTAAATAATTCTCTCTGCAGCCTAATCTTCATAGGAAATATTTTACCTTTGTTGTAAGCCATTAATTTTTGGACATCAACACTGAAAGGACACAATTATTGGTATGTATGTTATACCACAAGCATATATAACTACACTGTGCATCTACTGTTTCATACAGTAATGAAGAACCAAAGGGTCACCTTCTGTGGCTGATCATTTCTGATCCTGCTTCTTGTGATCTTGTTTTGACTTCTATATTGTCTGAAATCATTGAATCGACACCTCAAGTAGTAGCCATGTAAATGTGAAACTGCAAATCTAGTCCAAATCATCAGCTGAAGTGCGTCTTGCGCTAGTATGCTGTATTTGTTTTTGTTTTTTTTAATTAATTGATTAATTAATTTATCAAACACACTTAACACAGGCACACACATACCAACACACAATTACACTTAACATCATATAAGTATACAGATACATTGTCAATGGAAAAAAAAAAGAAGGAATATCTCAACCAGCCAAAAACTGCTCTGAAGAATAGCTTTAATCAGACCAATCCTGACTTGCCAAGTAAAACTACAAGGTTCTCTACCTTTCATACAAAATCTGAGAAGCACTGCATACTACCAGTGTGTCCCAAAACCATGTCTAGGGTGAGATACTTAAGGATGTAAAGGTCAACATATATAAAGTCAAAATATATATTTAAGAGTTTCCCCTTTTCCGTTTATATTTTTTGGCTTCATTATCTGTTTCAATCGCATCATTTTCCAAAACAGAAAATTGCTGAATAAATCTACTACACAAATCAACACTAAGTGAAAATCTATTTCTGGTCTTAAAAATAAATTGTTTACCAAGAATAATAATAATATTAACTGAGTCACCACTTTTTACAAAATCTCCCAGCAGAACAGAAACAACATCTAATTTCATAAACGAACCAATATCAGAACACATTTTTTCCACTTCCATCCAAAAAACCACACAATAGGACAACACCAAAACAAATGCAGAGTGGACTCAGGTTCCTGACGACAAAAACGACAAGCATCTGTTTCTGCCATATTCCATAATTTAAACATTTTCCCAGTGGATAAAAAAATATGTATTATTTTAACTTGAAAAACAATCGATTCTGCACATCAATAACAGTTTTGTAAATTAATCTAAATATTTTTTCCATGGTAGTGGGCAATCAAATCTGTCCTCCCTTTTCCCACATAATATAGAAGTACCTTTAGCGATTTCTTTGATAAATAAGTATCATACATGTTCTTGTTTATTCTTATTTCCTTTAGCCAACTATAATTTCTTATTGATGGTTTACAAACTAACAGCTTAAATGATCCATGATTAATTGTTTGCTTCCATTTTTTCCTATAGCTGTAATAATTTGATTAAACGAATATCTTGAATAAACATTGCCATACAGAGATCTGAATTAATCATAATTCACAATCTCACCATTCTCATTAACAAAAATAAAACCTTCTCCAAACATAACTTCCCAGGAGAAGGGCTTTCCATCAATGGTGGTGTTGGAATTCATGTATTTGGTTTTCACAAAACATGACTTCATTGAGACAAAGCATCTACACTTTGGTCTCTTCGGTCCAAAGGATATTGTTCCAAAAGTCATGTGGTTTATTCGGATGCAGTCAACTTAATCTGTGTTGCCTTGTTCTGTTTAGAGAGGAGATACTTTCTCCTGGCAATTTTTTCAAATGAATGAATGAATGAATCTGAAGTCTTTTTGTAATTGTCCTTAAATTAACTTAAAGGTGCAGTGTGGAAGAGTTACTGACATCTAGTGGTCAATATTAATAGAAATTAATTCAAATGCCAAGCTCAGTTGTAAACAGACACTGGCCATTGGTGGCCAAATTCTTCCAAACTTAAGTTCTCACCTGGAATTGGATCCAGTGGCCTCAGATGTAGTGATGACTGCACTACAAGTAATACTTCAAAATGATGCATTGTCTTCTTTGCCTTTTAAGGTGTTACTCATCCCAAACAGTGCTCTAACACCTATCAAACAAAACCAGTACAGCAGTTCTAAAGCTCGGAGCATGCTCCTCAGCCTCTTTGTGCCTGTGTGATTTAAACCTTCATTAACCAAAATGTTTTTGTTAAACAAAGAGCAACTGTGAACATCCTGAGAAGAAAAATGTGCCAACAAGCAAAGAGAAACAAACAGCACGCTGAAACAGCTACATGCATTTCCCTACATAACTACTGATTCATTTTCTTTCAAGTTTTGCAGTTTTAAAACACTTTTATGGATATTCAAAATTTCATACAGGATGTTAAATTGGTTGTCCATGCAAAAATCCAGAAGATAATTAGGTCTTTTTTTGTTTAGTTTTTTAATGATCTTTAATTTTAATGATCATACACTTTAAGATGTACACTAAGAAAATTGTTTGGGGCATGGAAAAGCAGGGTAAATGGTACAAATGAGATGGTGGGTGGGATATAGGGGAAGAGGGGGTAAGAAGGTGAGGAAAGATTCAAGATTGAATAGATGAATAAGGTGTAGACAGAGAGAACGGGCAGGGATAACAGGGGGAGGGATTAGGATAAAGAAGGTGAGTAAAGTTCATAAGTGGAACAATTAGGATGACCAAAAAAAGGGAAGATTAAACTCTACCAAAACAAATTTCTAAATTAAACAATAATCTTTGTATTTTAGTGTCATGTCTACAGGCATCTGGAGAATGTTTATCTTAAAAACAAACTGTTGAGGCAGACTACCTGAAGCTGAATTTTCTGTGCCAAGAAAAGATGGATGTCCTGTCGGCTCCTCTTAGCTTACTCCATGTTGTTCAGGTGGGCCAGCTGTGGCCTTGTGCACTGGCACACATCTTCATAGCCCTGCCGAGCTGTTAATCTTTCTTTTGGAGGAGATCTTTAAGCTGTCTGACTTTATCCTGCCAGCCCTCCTCCCTGAGCTACAGCTTGCTGTATTCATTTACTTAATCAGAGGAAGCAGCAGCTTTCTTAATCTCTAGCTTCTGAATGTTGTGTTGCAGAGAAATCATCTGCTCATCTTTTGATTTAAATGTGGCTAATGTGTAGTTTTGTCAGCTTTGATGAAACAACCAAAGATCTTTGGAAAGACTGGTACAAACAGTGAAGGGAGTTTAACATTTTAAAATTCAAGAAATTTTATTTCAGTCATTTAAAAACACATAAAGTAGATATAACACTATAAAACAGATGTGACTCAATGTCCAGGGGTTCGTTCTGTTCTCTTTCCTTTTGTCATCTCACATGAGCAGACAATGCAAACCATCCTTCTCGTTCTCTCCGCTTATCCTGTTGTGGATAAAGAAACATGCTTTTACATCCAGATGATAACAGTTTGATACAGTAACATTTGATAACAGTTATGTTTGTGCACCTGTAATTTTCCATCCTTCTCTTCAAAACCAAAACTACGAGAAGACACATCAGAACCAGCAGATCTATAAACAAATATAGTGACATTCAGTTCCCAAAATTTATATTTACAAAATTTAAAATATCATTTTACTTTCATTTTTCTTTTTTTCTTCAGTTTTTTTAAAAGATATTTTCTCTTTAACTTCCAAGTAGAATAAAAATTCAGTTGGTAATCAGTCAATCAGCTGGAAAGACTTTTTAACCCACCGCCTCTCTGCACCATGTGACCGGAGTTCCCGCTCAGGCAACAGCATCAATGTCTCTGGGCTTCCTCCTCCAGCTGAAAATAAGATGGCACGTTGATTTTTTCCAATCATGTTTGTTAAGACAGCAACTTGCTAATTTTACCAACTATACCTGCTGTATTTGGGCTGACGGCTGATGGAGGGATGGGGGAGACGGAGGGAGAGACTCTGCCTGCAACACTTTGCTTCTGTTGCTCGATGAGTTCCAGCAGTCGACCCCGAGCTGCTGCGCTCTGCCTGTTGAGCTCCAGGAGGCGCTGCTCCACACTGTTTACACTGAGGCTGGTAGAAGATGTTGCCTGAACAAAAAACAAAGCAAACATCAAATCCACATTATTAAGTCAAACATTTTAGAAGCTTATAAAAGACATTAATGTTTTCTTACAGGTTGATGCTCCTTTTTTCCATTAAGTCTTATTGATTTTAATGGGGAACATGCAACTTTAATGACTGCTTGCTCCATTAAAGACATACCCAGGGGACATTACTGTAAGTGTGGACAGTACATCAGACACTGTTAATGTTTCTATTTACTTGCTCCTTGCAAATTAAATGCGAAGTAAAGCTGATGAATATGCTCTCTGAATTATGTAACTATAATGCTGTGGAATGATGTCTTTATTTTGGATCATTTGGAAGGAACACAGGTTAACTTGTACTGAGCCATCTTTAATTCAACCTATCAGGATTGATATGAACTGGATAATTGAGAATCTTCACAAACACGTTGCATTTAGTTGCACAGAAAGTACCATAGTTAAGTGATAACTAAACCAAAAAAGCTACGTATTTCCCCCTTTAAAACCAACCAATCCCACTCGTTCTGAATGTTGGATTGTTAGAAATTGATTGGACTGATAGTTGAAGATTTTTGAAGATTATCTCACCTGCACAAGCGTTTCTAAAGCTTTTTGGCCATTCGTCATGGAATTCACCTGCTGAGTCGGCAGTTCTTCTACAGCTTGGATGTGCCGACTTCCCCCGCCTGTGCTGCTGGACCCCGATATCCTCCTTTCTCCATCACTTTGAGGTGTGAGTCGTCCTGTACTGATGGGGCTCGACCTTCTGTGCTCATTGTTGCTGCTGGGTAATTTTCTGACCCCTGACCCGAGGCACCTGGCCTGACTGAGCTGAGCCTTGATCAGTTCGTTCTGTCTGTTTAGCTGAGCGATCTCAGCCAGCATTGCATCTGGTGAGAACTGCAGGAACTGCAGGTGGTGAGGGTAAGAGGTCAGTGAGGAGTTGGAGGGAAGTCTTCTGAGTGGCAGACTGGTGAGACTCGAGGCAGAGCTGTGAGCCTGGACATCCTCACAGGAACCAATGATGTCTACAGAGGGAAGCTGATGTTGAAGGGGCGTGGGATGAGTGTCTGTGGAGGGGAAAAAAAGGTTTCCAAGATATGACCAACATAGAAATGAGGAGAAATTAAAACTAGAAAGAATAAATGTGTTACCAGGATTTTTCTGCCAGTTATCTCTCTGGCGAGGTGGGGAGAGCAGGATGGCAGGAGAAACACTGACTTGGTTTGGCTCAGGAAATCCCTCTGCGACTGAAGCAGTCTGACAGACTGAAAAACAAAAAATCCAAAAGCAAAAATTTGTCATTTGTGATTTACAAAAAAATTCACAGCTCATTCAAATATGGACAAACCTGCAGCTCTGACATCAGACTCTTGGGCTGGGCTTATGTGCTCTCCCAGTAGCCCAAGTCCTCCCATTACTAACACCACTGTGTCCAACTTCTGCTCCAGCTCTGTTGTGCGCTGTAATCCTGCCTGAACACCAACAGAGAGACAGAAATAGATGATAACAAGAACAATAGATGGAACAGTTGCACTCCAGAGGATAAATAAATCTCAGTATCACCTGTAGGGCAGCCACTTCCTCTCTCAAAGTCATAGTTTCAGCAGTGAGAGCATCAATAAGCCCTCGCTGCTCTTTCAACTCTTCCTCCAGTCTTTTTTTTCCCTCAGCCTCTTTCTGAGCTCCAGCCTCCCGCTAATACAAAGCAGGAGAACAAGATTAAAGATTTCCCTTAAAAAATCAGAACAAAAAGATATTTAAACAGTCATTCCTGAAATAATCTCAATAGCAGGAAACAAATCGATCACTATTATGCAGTTGCCACGACAACCTGATCCAATAAAATCAAAAGAAGTCAGTGGAATATTGCACACTATCTCCACATGTGTTAATACAGAAGGAATGGCTATTCAACAGTACCTGTTTGAGGAGGTGGACTAAACGGCCGAGTGTGGAGACCAGGGCAACAGAGAAACCCGTGAGGCCTTGCGTTCTGTGCTGTTTTGAACTCTGTGACGATCCTGTTGCTGTGTCAGGACTCAAGGTGTCTAAGTCTGCTTCCACTTGCCCCAGCATGGCCTGCAGCAGGCCCAGACTGGACTGATCCCCACTGAGAGAGGCAAAAGATGAACCATCCAAACTATGAGAAACACCCTTCCTGATCCCATTGGTGCGAGTGCTGAGCCTTCCTGAGAAACAAACACACATTTTCTGACATACTGGAAGTGTCGCATTGATTCTTTGATTTCAAAGAAAATCTTTGCCTTGCAGACAGTACCTGATTGGCTGAGTGGAAATTCAGGATTCAGAACCTGAGAAACCAGGACAGAAGTTTCCTCCTCACCCTCCTCTAGCTGACCCTGTTTGGACCGAACACGGCTAACAGCTACAGTGGCATTCAGAGCTGAAACAAGAGTGGACGTGTCTATATGCAGACCTCTGACAATCCTCATAAGAGTACACAGCTCATTGCACTACAGTAAATTCCTTTTATGCAACATGCCTGTTTGACCTGGTGCTCTTCCTGATGTGCAGGGGGTCACAGGGACATCATCTCTGTCTCCTTGGTGACGGATGGGATAACTGCCTTTTAGTTGCTGTGTCACTCTACTCCGAGAGCGCGTCTTCATTCCCCGTACATTGGCCCTGCAATAAAAACATGATGACCCATCTAATAGTGATAACAGAAACTCTTTGAATGTAGTAGGTTTTTAAGGAATTGATACCTTCGGATTACATCATTCTCTGAACTACAGGACGGATCAGCATCCTCCTCTCTGCAGTCTTCCTTTGAAACCCTGAGTTCATTAAGAGCCTAAACACAAAATACATTACATTCATCAATTACACATGCAGAATCCAAACAAAGTTATACAATATGATGATATTTGATGTCTCACACACTAGGATGATTATTAAAGTCTCACTATCTCACACCTCTTGATCCATCATAGACTGGCTGAGCAGAGACAGGTGAGTTGGAGGATCTGGTCTTTGGAGAACAGGCAGTCCTGAGTCAGAATCACAATTGGGAGCCATTGTCACACTGGGATGACCTGTGGAAATACACATATGGATCACCGCGAGCCTACGTCACAACCCGGAACTCATGTGACCGCGAAGCTGGTCCCGGTGAAAATATGCTTCGTATTTGAACGGCGTCTGATGGACTATGAGCCTCAAAAACTGCTTTTGCACTCTTTTTAATTTTTTTTCTCCGCCGGTCTGTCTTTGAAATATTATTGAAATGACGTCCAGTTATACTGAAAGTCTCACTGCCGACGCTAGAAGAAGATACGAAGCTAAACTAGTATCTGTTGGACTAAGTGATGCATCTTCTGCTGCTACAGCCTGGTTAGACGAACCTACCTGTACATAACATCAGTTTCCCGATCTCATGATGTATTTGGTTTCATCAGGTAAGCCCCGTGTTCAAGCCATTTATTTTTTATTGAATATTAATTTTCCCCGGATTTTTAAGAAATGGTGGTATTTCTTTGATGTACTTCTCAGGAGTTTACTCTCATTGATAAAGCTATAAATTACCGGCAGTCTTATCTGTATGTAACTGGTTATGACTGTGCATGTTTATAATGCTGCAAATGCCTTTCTGCCGCTTTTTATGCTTTTATTCTTATGTGGGAACAGTGATAGCAGTAATCTAGATGAACGTAAACGTTAACAGTCCTGAGGAGACGGGAACAGCGGGCGGCGCTGTGATTCTGTACATCCACTGATATAATGGTGTTTTCTATCATCTGTACAAAAACAACTACAGGGTTTAAAAGTGAGACCACATTATATGCTTTTTTATCAGTCACAAAGTGATCGGAACATATTGTTAGATGTTTCCATGGTTTCCAGCGTAAACTGTCAGCATTTATGGGCTTGATAGCAGCTAGCCACTTAGCATGTTGTTCGGGACTTTTTCTGTTGTTTTGGGAACTGGAACAAACATATTCTCTTGTCCGTGTGATAGATATGTTTATGGCAGCCATACACAGCGGGACTTCTCGGTATTTCCAAAGTAGAATAAACGAAGATTGACGAGTAATGAAGCAGGTAATTCAGTGGCTCCCCTATGCAACGAAGCGATGTTTTCACCTGTTACCTAACCGGATGTGACGAATTTGGCGAAAATTCCCGGATGTTCGCGGTGATCCATAGCGATAGAGTATCTACTGTATACAACCATGGCTCTGACGTTGGAAATAACTAATCTTCTGAAGTGTCCTTGTAATAAGTGTTTGAATGACATCTGTCAAATAATTAAACTTGTTTAATCACCCGTGTGTCTGCGTGGAGCATCACCAAACAGGTCTTTGACAACAGCCATGGCTCTGTCAGAGCGGGTCAACACATCCTGCAGCAGCAGCTGATCAGAAAAAACCTGCAGCAACAGACCACCATGCAAGAGAAGTGTGTTTGACTCTGTAAACACACACAAACAAAAAAGTACAAACTAATCATCTCACACACCTCCCTAATGATGCTGAGGCTGGCCTGGTCCAGGGGCACAGGACTCCCAGCATTTCTGAGACGCCGTTTCAGTGCCCTCTCCTTCAGCTCCCACTGAGCTGCAGCTTTGTTGTGAGACTTATGAATCTCATGCCGATAATTCTGAGGTAAACAACAATCAAGACAATTATGAATGGGATGGAAAGAAGAAAGACATCCCAATACTTGAGTAACATTGGCACAACAAGCACACCAATAAGGACCTTACCAGCTCAGCAGGTGTTAACTTGTGCACAGACAGGTCAGTAACAGTGTTCTGAAACCAAAAGGAGGTTAGATTTTACCATAAGGTATTTCATAAAAACAAAACATGAAATGCGCATTACTTATGTTCACTTTATAATTCATTGTATTGTTTGTTGGTTTAATAAGTCAGAATAGCTGGCATCAAACAGTTCCTAACCTACATTAAGCTTTTCCATATAAATAACTGGTAACTGACATAATTTTTCTTGTATTTTTTGTACATCTGTCAGTACTCACCACCCAGTCTCTTCTAGGACACGAAGCCTTTTTGGGGCGAAGAGGCCTTTTTCCTTTGGTTTGCTGTTGTGTCCGTCCCACTCTCACAAACGACATCTGCTTACAGACAGTAATTTAAGATTAGTGGCTGGACTTCACAGAAACACAAAGCATTTCTAGGTAACATATTTCGAACGACATGCTAAGCTAGCAGCTGTGGACCCTCACTCATATTTCCACCCTGACGGGGATTTAGTATCGTTTAGCAACAATATTGTTTAAAAAAGAAGAAACAACTCTTACGTTTTACAAGGAGGAGCCACGGTGAGCATAAAACAGGCTTTAGAGCTATTCTTGCAGCCACTTTGAGGCTAAACTGTTCCCTGGTCTCCAAAACTCCTCAACAGTTTGTGGTGTGACAGTTTTTTTCAACAGTTGCGCGCCACTTCCTGTCTTGTTGCCACGGATACCGCTTCACGGTGTGGCATGATGGGAAATGAAGTTTCTTGTGGTTTTGCAGTAACTTGCTTCTCTGCTGTTGTGTTGCTCTCGGCTTAACCATAAATTTACCATAAATTCTTCTGAAAATACCAGCTCTTCTAGTTCCCGTTCATCATTTGGATGACGTTAGTCAAAATATGTTGTGCTATGCATTGTATAAATTGTAACTACTTTCCTTTTTAAGTATAAATAAATGAATAAATAAATAAATAAATAAATAAATAAATAAATAAATGTTTTTGCAAGGCGGTGTCATAGAAATAATACACCACTCCATTATTTCTATGGAGTGGTGTAGGCACAAAGTGTAAGCATCAGCATTACCACTAGATGGCAGTGTTGCTATACGTTTGTAAATGAGTTGAAGAGAAGAGGGTGCTGAAGGTGAAACTCCTCCACTTTTCCACTTTTAACTTATAAATTGATACAAAGTTTGAAAATATATATATATATATATATATATATATATATATATATATATATATATATACATACATATATATATGAAATATATATACATATATATGAAATATATATATATATATATATATATATATATATATATATATATATATATATATATATATATATATATATATATATATACAATTTTTGTTTGCTAATCTGGAAGTAATCTAAAACACTAGTAAAGCACTTAAAACCCCAGACTGAGAAGTATTCCAGATAGTCATCATGTGGGTTTGAATGTTTAACAAACACTAATGAAAAGAAGATTATGGTATGAAACTGTTTCTAAAAACGGCAAATATATCTGAATTTCATTCTAACAAGTCAAAGATTAAATGCAGACATTTGTATTATCACTCTAGCAAACAAAACAGCTGTTGTAGAGAGCTAATTGTAAACAGTCCATGGACACTTAATGGTTACTTAATGTCATGTTCTTTCACAGACCCAGATAAAATTGTTGATTTCTTGGAACATTTTTCTTTCTTTCTTTCTTTCTTTCTTTCTTTCTTTCTTTCTTTCTTTCTTTCTTTCTTTCTTTCTTTCTTTCTTTCTTTCTTTCTTTCTTTCTTTAAAACTGATTTTCATATGGATATTTTCTGTCTCCATTCTGAGTAACAACGTTCTTAAGAAGAAGAAACTGTTGCAAAATATGACTAAAATCCTCAACTGTAGTTTTACAGAATACTCATGTGAAGCTGCCTTCACCCATAAGCAGAGTTTTCTCAGTAAAAAAAAAAAAAACCTGAACTGAACCAGAGGAACCTCTCTAAGTAAATAAGATGTTAGGGGAAAGTTGCATGAAGTCACCAATGGTTTCTGTCCGGAAATAATATCATTCCTTCAGAATCAAAACACCTCAGTAGCTCCTACATTACATGACATCATCACTTGTGAAAAGTAATTTTTTCTATAGCATATATTATGCATTTATCTTAATTTTTAATTCAAGAGTTGAATTGTTATTCTTGAAAACTGCCTTTTTTATTTATTTCAGTGGTTTACTTGAAAGGGTTAGACAGGAAGTGGTCAAATGTTTACCTTAATTCTGCTCGTTCCTCAGTGCATCACTGTATTACAGTAAGGTGTGTATTTGCATCTTCTACACGCCCCCCTCTTTCTCTCCTTCTCTTGCTCCCGTCTCTCTCTGACACAAACTTGGACACTGTCTGCGCGCTGTAGTTCAATCGGGCCACAGCGACTCACAGTTTGGCCCACTGACTTCTGGCGCTCAACAATGCAGACCACGCCACAAAAGTTTGAAACTTTACGCACGGGGCTGGCGGTACGGGTCAGGAGTGACAGCAGCTGTGCGCCCATGGATCAGGCTACATGTGTTGGTTACTCTGCATCTCTCTGGAAAGTCATTTGAAGAGCTGGAGGAACAGTCGCTGCCGCAGTGTCTAAGGAAATCCATTAGTCTTTCCGTACTGGATTTACCAGAGCTCTGAAGATTTGCAGCTGGAATATCAGTTAAGCTTTGGTACATATAATTTCTATGACAGTTTTACTTGGTCGCATCAACTTTTGTGTTCTGTGGGAAATCAGGATAATCGCCTACATAACGGAGTCACTTTTGGAGAGGTTGGATCTAAATTACGCACAGGATTTTTCTAACAAATGACAGCCTCTAAGTGGTCTGCGGCTCCCTCATTTCTTCCCCTCAGCTCCCTTTACCATACCGGCCAAGCGTATCATCACCCGGCTCACCAGGTTTGACGCGGGCAGTAATAATAATAAAAAAGAAACCTCCCTGTGTTTCTCATCGCACCAGCGTGCAACCCACAATGTGGGGAGGAGGTTTTCCGATATCTGTCAGCGTGGTTGTGACTCTGCTCCTGGTCATTATCGACGTAAAGGCCAGCGGGGAGTTCTGCCACGGTTGGCACGACTCCCAGGGCGCCTGGAAGGAAGGGTTCCAGTGCCCGGAGAAGATCGACGCAGAGGACGCGATCATCTGTTGCGGCAAATGTGAGCTACGGTACTGCTGCTCCAGCACGGATGCGCGGCTGGATCAGGGGAGCTGCGAGAACGATAAGCAGGTTCAGGAGCCCGGGACAGAGAACAAAGAGAGCAAGGACTCCCGTGCAGGTAGAATTGTTGTGCAAAAATGATCATGAATGATAATAAACACAAACATCCTTTATTATACAAGTATATAGTGCAAACAAATTAGCCTTGCAGAAAAGGGCAAAGGGCAATTAAAAAAAAAAAAAGACAAAGCACAATATTGAATAATTCTGGTATTCTAGATGTTGGGAGGGATATTAGAAGTTTTGGCAGTTGAAGCCCCAAATTTGATTCAAGTGAGAAAAATCCAGACTAACCTGTTGCCAGTGGGGGAAAAAAATGCAGTTTTACTGATCTCTTTGTGTTTTCAATGGTTTGACTAAGATAGGCTGTTGTAAGCTACTAAGGCTATACATGCGCATGCACAGGCCACTTGTAAATTTGAAATATGACCTATGTGAAGCTTTAGTTTCCTCTCATTAACCCCAGCATCAGACTCCCAGTTTCACCCTGTCAGTGGGCTCATCTGCTGCCTGTCCAACTTGGCAACGACAGCTGCACAGGAGACAGCAGACTCCCCCCCAAAAAACCAGTTAACTGCTCTCACAAATGGCAAACTGTGCCATGCTGCTGCACTTTATAAATAGCTGTGTTTGTTCTGTAACAGCGTAAGAGAGTTCCAGGCTCAGATCACGCTGTCCCCACGGGGATCAAATTTGGACTTGACCGGATCTTGGACAGTGGCTCACTATGGGTGCTGACAGCTCTGTTCATAAAGCACTCAAATCGTGTTATGTGTCATTTCCTACCAGGATCCTGTACAACAGACCTCCCCCTCACCCACTGCTACCTCTCTGGTGTCAGTGGACTTTCAAGAGATTTACAGTCAGAGTTGCTTCCAATAACACACACATGTATCTAAACGACATTACAGGGAGGGATCATTACCTAAACCAAAGACAAAACCCATATTTTCCAGCTTATATAGTGGATTAAGTGACAACAATACAACTTCTTTCCCAACTCTGGCCCCTCTTTCATCATTGCTTACATTCCCATAAGTTAATCTACCAGAAAGTTTCTTGGAGCTGTGTCATATCTTGAAAAAAAGGTCAACGAGAATAAAATGAAGCAAACAATAGACACAAGAGGAAAGTGTAACACAGGCCGATTTATTTTTTCTTGGAAGATATTATGCCCCCTTTGGTCTTGAAGCTACATTATCTTTCATTTTCTACTATCATACCTTATCACTGCAGGAAGAGGCATATACATTCCACTCAGTGGCCTCCAGCCAAAAATAAGCTAAAGAAAAGCTGCTTTTTCTCACTAAGAACAGAAGAAGTGTATTTTTTCCACGTAAAGCCCAGTTTGCTTTGTGCATTTGAGACATTTTTCATATGCTTACGGCCTATTCATCATTTAAGAAAGATACACACCACAGTGTCAGAAAATAACTGGCAGGAAATTATTAATGTGCTCAACATGAGGGAACATGTGGTATTTAGGAACAGGAGAATGCCCGTGGGATAGCCCAAGGAGACAGAGGGAGTCCAGCCAGCCAGCCAACCACAAAGGGTCTGCCCAAAACAAGAGCTTAAGAGTGGGGGGCTGCTGTTACTGCAGCATGGCTGCCACAGCGCAACAGGTGTGGACGAGTGACAGGGAACAATAGGAGGGCTTCGCCTGCCATGTGCACAAAAGTGAATCTCTGCGCTCACTCAAGCAAAAGTGGTAGAGATCCCTTTGGAACATGGAAGCCGTTCGCTTGCTGAATTTGACCTGATAGAGAGGAATGAATCCCTATCCTCATGCTCAGTGGTGGAAAAAGTGAATAATTGTTATCAGGCCAAAAAGATAATTAACTGATATTTCATTGTAGGGTTATAAAGTTAAAGTTTGTCAAGCACAACATAACTTTTAAACAACTTTATAAGGGGCCTCTGCATGGGTTGATTCTTGTTGATGTTTTCCAGGTTGTCGATCACATTTTAACCTTCTGGATTTGAAACAGGACTGATTATAGTTCAGACTAACTTAGTTTGAAACAGCATAATCAGGAAAACATCGCAGTACTTACATGTACATTTAGAAATTATTTATGGAATACGTTACTCGTGTAATAGAGTTAGATTGTGATGTTCTAACTGTGATGGTGCCTGCTGGAGCTTAAGCTGGACCTTTTCCTTCTCCATCAGTGATTTACTGTTCAGATTTGGAGAGAAGCTCTGGAGTGAAAGCAGGAGTGAAGTAAGACAAGAAGTAAGCTTTTTTTGTGGTGCAGAAAAAAAGGGAGTGGAGGCATGTTGGAGATGTCGGGATCATGGCCATATAAGTGCAGAAAAAGAGGGCAGCTAAAGACTCCCAGGGACATTTTCTCATGTAACCTATATGTACCGCCATAGAGTCTCTGGTAAAACCCATTTACTGTTTGATCTGAAGTCGATCACTTCTTGTCCAGAGGAAATGGGTCAGGGTCCTGATTTGTTTCACGTCTCTGCGCCTCGGCCTCCTTAGCGGCCAGCGTGTTGTCATGACGCCTTTACTCCCTCTACCAAAGAGTGACCTGCAGCTTTTAACAGGTTTCATGCAGTAATCCTCTTAATACCCTACGACTTTGGATGAGCATTTTGAAAAAGTCATATGGATGCATTTCAAAGAGTTCAGAGACAAAAGGAAACTGGAGCCAGCTGCCACCTTTCTCTTGCTGGCATACAGTTTCACTTCATGACAACATGGGTACATTCAAAGTGGAAAATAACTACACCCTGTGGGAATAATAATACTCAACTAATCACTTATAAAGTAACATGGTCGTTATTGTGTTTGGAAGGTGTTTGTGTGCGGGAAGACGGGAATGAATGGTTGAGGGAAACACCTCAAGAGTGATCTCATCTTAAATGTTTCAGCCGAATTCACTCTTGTGTTTTTACTATTTGGTGAAAAGGTCCAGTTAAAAAAAATTGGAAAGGAAAGTTATTGTTGATCACGTTTCAAAGTTGTTGCTGGAGCGCCTCCTGCTCACTTAACACATTGACACTTGGAAACCAAGGGCTTTCACATATAAAAATGTCAAAACTTTACATGTTCAATAACACCACTGATGCTTGACCCTGCAAACCAGACTCTGATTGGTGGAAATGGGAGTTGCAGAAGTGTTTCAAGAATGATTTGCTGTTTCAAACAAAAAGGAAGAAAAGGTCAGTGAGTAGGAACTGGCTTGTTTCTGATTTACAGGGATGAATAACCTCCCATTCTGCTACATTAAATCAGTCCACTTTAATACTTCTCTTTAAGCCAATGCCAAGCACCGCAGTTCAGCAAGAGTAACTTATTTTCAAAGGCTTAGTCATAAATAGCTGAGGAAAAAGAGGGGTCACAAATATCTGCCGGCGGCTGGGCTTGAGAATGTCACCCATTCCAACATGGGGTCGAGGAGGCTGGGGACACAGCAGGGTGCGGAGGATTAAAACAGATCAAAACAAAGTTAATAACTGCTAATGAGAGCCTGCGGCTCCCTGGGGACCCACTCCTGTTCAACTTTTCTTCCACTCAAGTCAAAACACCTCTCTTGTTCGAGCTTTTGTCTTCTACTGAATCCACTCACATGTAGGAGATCCTGTGCAGAGAAAGATGCTGGGATTAGTTATTGTGCAAGTTTGATGTTAATTTTAGAGCTCACTGTTATCAACTGAAAAAGATTTAACTATTATTTAATGCTTTCTTTCTAGTGCCCATCTATGTGCCGTTCCTGATCGTGGGCTCTGTGTTTGTAGCCTTCATCCTGGTGGGCTCTGTGGTTGCTGTGTGTTGCTGCCGCTGCCTCCGACCCAAGCAGGAACTGTCATCAGCAGGTGCCACAGGAGGTGGAGCCACTGGTGGGCGCCTCTTGGAAACCATCCCCATGATGGCGAACACCTCCAGGGGATCCTCATCCCGACAATCCAGCACAGCCACCTCGTCCAGCTCCTCCGCACCGCCCACGGTCCCCCGCACCGCCCCACCTCCCATGATGCGGGCTCAGGCGTCCTGCTGCCTCCCACCTGACGCCAGCGTCTTTGTCAACATGCCCACTAACTTCTCCGTTCTCAACTGCCAGCAGGCAACACAAATCATGTCTCACCAGGGACAGTTCTTGCACCCACAGTATATCGGCTATGCCCACCCAGTGTCCCCTACCCCAACCTTTTTGGACTCTGCTCAAGGAGGATATAGGCCCCTCCAATCCCCCTGCCCTCCTCCCACCGGTGGGTCTAGTGTCACTAGTGATCAGAAATACCCTCCTGTGACAGTGTGATGAGGGGCCAACATGCAGACCACTCTACCACTTTGTTGCAAACTTGTTAAGTTCAACCCACGAGGGCTGCAGAGGAGACATTTGGGCACACCATCAGAGTAAAGAGAAAAAAAAAAAAAAGGCAGGAGGGCAGACTCACATACAGCCGTGTCTGGTAGTGGGGCCTGTCCTGCTATTGTCTGTGGTGTCTGTTTAGTGTCTCATATGATCCCTTGGTGAGTCACACAGAGCTAAGCTCAGCCTATGTTGGGTTAAGATGGATGCAAAGAGAGAACTGCAAGTTGGGGGATTACACAGCCAAGATGCAGATTTCAGTGCAGTCTGCAGCTCAAATAATGACTGTATACATATGTTTGTGTTTGCATGGATACGGATGTGATTTGTAAAAAAAAAGGAAAAAAAAAGAAGAAGAAAAAGATTAACTGGCTTATATGTGCAGGAATGAGTGATGACTGGATGATTTATAGCAGTAAATAGTATGAAAAATGGATATTCAAGCAAGAATATGAGCACATGCTGTGTTTATGCCATATGCACATCTGTGCTTGTGAACGACTGTGACTGGTTTACACAAAATGGTATATTTTGTTTGTGTTGAAAGAATGAGAAAAGAAAGCATGTGGATAGACGTTAGTACTGTATGTGTGAGAGAGAATGAGGGAGAGTGTGAAGTGTGGAGGGATGTGGTCTCATGAGTAACTGTGAGTGAACTGTGTGTAATGGGAAATGCAGGTGGTGTGATGTGAAAGGCAGTTGCAATCTCCCAGTAGGCCGTTAAAACTCTAATGAAGTGAACACAGGACACAGACTGTGACGCTCCACCCAACTTATACAATCCCCTCTCCTGCCACCCAGAAAGGAAAAAAAAACACAAATACCCCAAAAGCCCAGAGCGGAAATACACTCAGACCCCGGAATATGACAATATTCACACCAAGCTGGTGGTTAATGTTCCTTGGACGTGCAAGTGTGTGACACAGAGGGGAGGCAGCTCTTTGGAGATTACAGAGTTAATTACACAGCAAAAACTCTGCCAGCCACCTCCCTCAGATGTCTCCTGAGAAGTGTGTATTTAACACTGGCAGAGTTCAGCGCATTAACACCAGCAGCTCTGAGTCATTTTCCATTTACAAAAGGTACGGAAGTGGCGGTTACTGGTTATCAAACTAAAAAAGAAGAAAAAAGTGAAACTTGTTTAGTTCTCAGATATTTTGTGTACTGTGGTACAACTTGTTCACCAATAACTGAGGAAGATGTGAGAAGAATGTCGCTTTTCTGCGTCCTTAAATATTAAACTGGTTTGTCTCTGCACGTCTTCTGTACCTAAAGCACAATGTCTGTATGATACAGTGGGCAGCTTGTGTGAGAAAAAAAAAAAGAGCATATATGTCAAATGTTGGGTTCATTTTAAATTGAATGTGTTCTTTTTGCTCTGAAATACCATGATGCAGAAGAAATGTTTTTCATATGAATTTTAAAAATAAACATTTCAAAACAAAGTTTGTTTCAGCATTTTGTCATCTTGCACAGGAGAACACTGAGCACTGGTTTGTGCTTTAAAAAGTAGTAAAGTATAAGTGCCACTAAAATATAGACAAAGACACACTTACAAAAAAAAAAAAAAAAAACCTGATGAATGGGTCGCCTTAATCCCTTTGAAACACCCGCACAAAGAGACACATACTTAAGCTATCAGACACATTATACATGTTCACAGACTGGTCTACCTCCCACAGAGAACACGGTGAATACCTGTCACACCACCTGACACAAAAAAAAAACAACAAACCAGAACAATGGACAGTTTAAAACTTTGACGATGTGGAGGGGTAATTTTGGCAGCTTCTTCCAAAAGCTCAGCTACAGTAATGTGGAAAGCGGAGGCCACTGGATTCACTGGGGAGGAGTTGAAAAGCATAAATGGCTCTCTGGCTCCTGCTGGAGCAGCGGCCCGATGGATTCTCCATACTGCAGCAGCTGTAGCTGGTTTGGGCTGGGCCACATCCAGGAAGGTGGGTGGGAAAGGGATCTCCAGTTGAGGAGGAATAATCTAATGGTCTGTCTTCACTGACTCTCCTGAGCTTAAAGGGGGAGCGTGGGAGAGGTTCGATTCTGTTAGTATATAAAATCATAAGCAGCTCATGTCAACTCATCGGACTCTATATGTTTTGCTCTTTTCTGTTTTCAGCATTTAATGTAAACCAAACTTCACCTGCTTCCCCGGAGCTACAGCTGAACCCAAACCTTCCTGCTCGACTACATGAGCACTCAGCTAACAGTCAAAACAAAGACATTTAGTCAGGCCATGGATTGATTAGATTTAATGATTACGACTCGAATGGACAACCCCGCCACCCTCTCCACTCTCCCAACCCTTCAGTCTTGCATTCCTGAACCAGAGTGTCCTCAACACGGAGCACACAGACAATGGACTCTACATTCGAACAAATCCCAGAGCCAGAGAAACACATGATCCATGCGAGTGTTTCAATCAAATCCCTTCTGTTTGGATGCCTGTTATGAGCAGTTCAAGTAAAATATTTTCTCTAAAACATGTCTCCACACATGAGTACAAAAACAGACATTAATGAAAAGGGGAAAAAATATAAATGGATACACGTTAATGTCCACTTTAATAAAAAAAGAAAGAAGTCCAGTAAAGAACAGATATCCAACAGAACTGTGGGAGTGGAAGTGCTAATGCCAGTTATGCTGCTTCTACATCAGCTGATGATGCTAGCTTACATCATCATGAATCACAGAAAATATATTATTTAAAAGAAAAAGAATTAAAACTGTTGAGAGAGGAGATGTGCTGCAGAGAAGAAGAGATATGGAGGCTACAGAACTGCTATGAGATGCAGAGATAAGGAAGAGTTGAAGGGAGAGATAAGCGAGAAGAGGTCCCAGTGTGGTAGGAGAAGTTGCAGCAAGATGGTGGTCCAGTTTGGGTCGAGTCTTCTGCCTCAGCGGCATCTCTGCGGTGTCTGGCAGTGGCAAGAGGGCCTGTAGCTGTGATGCAGAACTCCAGCCGGTCCTTGGTCTACACCTCCCCTCCTACCCTTTTACAAGGAATTCAACCTGCGCCTGGATGTGTGCGAGTGTGTGTGCGTGTTTATTTGGACATCCCCGTCTGCGACGGCATGTGATGACAGATGACATGAACCCTCCTTGTGAGAGGGAGATGAGAGGTAACCTTGGAAGCAAACACACGTGGACAGACACACACATGCACACAAACACAGGAGCGCCGAATGCGTGCAGACATACATGCACAGGCAGATACAGACGCACTGCAACGCACACACACACGCACACACATACATTGACACAGTTGCGTGAAGCAAACCCAGTCTGAGCGGTACACGGATACGAGGAGCAGTCTCTGAGTTTGACTTGGCATGTCTGTACGTGGATATGATCGCTCATGCCAGTGCAGCTTTTGTGAGTTTCATTGTTCAGTATTTGGCCTGGTCCCTTCTCCCAACTCTGTCCTCCACGCGCCAACGACGGCCTCCACACCCGACCGTGACCCTCCCCTGCCCCCCTACCCCAGCTTGGGGTCAGGACATTGTTCCAGTAAGGCCACAGCAGGAGTCGGTCACCCGGTTTGAGGGTGCCACTTAAGTCTGTTTCCGCTGTCACCTTGACAACCTTTGTTATGGTGAGCCAAAGCCTTGATCAGAGTGGGGCTAGAGGCTGGGGCGCTGACGGGTGGTGTCGTAGGAGCGGACTACCTGGGACTGAGACACCACGCCGTGCTCCTCCTGAGAGAAGGCATAGCCATCTGCAGAGACACACAAGGGGACAAATCTCAAATGATTAATTCATGTGTGTCAATGAATTTTTAAAGCAAATTTCAGCTGTTAAGGTAGATGTTGGCTTTTACAATTGTTCTTTTTCATGGCTCTTTCTTCCTTGTAACAAGAGTTAACTGGAGAAACATGCACTAAAATTACTGGTTTTCCCCCTCATGGCTTTTCCAAGCTATTACGTGACACACATTATACAACTTGGATAACGTCATAGCACATCTTTAATAAGGATACTTACGTGACACAGTCTGCTGCACCGAGTTTGAGCGTCCTACACTGGAAGGTGTTTTCCTAAAGACTCTTGTCAGCAGATGGGCTCGTTCGTTTAGACTGCAGAAAGAGGAAAAGCAGAACAGTTACTCCACAGCTTCAGAGCACTAAGTATTATCCTGTTACTGGCTAATAGAGACTCTATAACTCACACAACTCTACAGCACCAGTACTAGCAACTATGAAGTTTTTTTAATCACTGTGCAAATATTTTGTTATGTCTTTGATATTGAGATTTCAGTTGAGACGAGTGGTTTGATAGCTTTAAAGATCCGTACCTTTTTAGGACTGCATAATACCAGACAAAATAAACTTCTCCTTCAGGGATCAACATGAAAACATACTGATTAACAAGCTAAATTCTGAGGGAATTAAGGCCCGGGGGGTGGGGGTGGGTGTTTGATATCAATTGCTTCTGACATTTAATTCAGTCTAACAGTAAGTCATACACTGCCTGCAGGCTAACAGGCCATCCACAGTAAACTAGTCCTCACCCCTTGGCCACTCCTCTCCTCATAACTTCCCCCTTTCCAAGAAGAAGAGTGGGTCCTCTGTTCTGAGACCACACGCCGTCACGGCTCCTCTCCTCCCGTGACCAAATATAACTAAGCCCTTTCTACATATTCCACACAAATGCACGCATATTTATTACGTCCGTAAATTTCCCTCCAGCTTCATCGCCACCATTGTAGCCATAAAGTATAGGTACTAGTAGTAAACTTGAGGACACTGACTTTAGATCAGGATTGACTGGAAGAATATAATCTGTACCATTATCTTCCAGTGTAGCGCTAAATTGATGGTTTTCGCAGGAACTTTCTTTTTTCTACAGCGACAATTATCAGTGGACAAGTTATGAACTACAGCCGGCATTCCCAAGGCTAACGTTTGGAACAAGCAGTTAGGAAACTCCTCAAATAGATATGAACCTTGGAAATCTTCCAAGTTTTTTGTAAAAAAAAAAAAAAAAAAAAAGAAAAACGAGATCATAAAATGCTCTCAAGTTTGCTTCAGCAGTCTCTGGCCAAAAAATAATGTCTGTTAAATAGATGACAGGTCTGAGTGAATGATAAAAGATTAAATGGCAGTTGGACAAATAAATGAAGAGCTTGTGCATTGCTATGATCCAAGCTTTCCTTTCCCCAACTGTGATGTCTCTTCCTGAATACCTGCTGAGTCAAAAAGAGCCCAAGGATGCGCTCCTTTTGAACTCTTCCTTTGGGAAAATCCTGTACTGTGACTTTCCACCCATTTCCATGCCTACCCAAAGAACTCCTCAGGAACTGCAAACACAGATGTGATCTTTCTCATTTTGCTCCACTGACTCTCTGCCCACCCTTACTTTCCATATCTGATTTGAAATGGAGAGGATGCAAAGGATCTGGTTTTTGCGTCCATGGAAGTTCTGCGTCCACTGTGGAGGATGGGGCCCTCCGTGAGGGTGAAGAGGAGCACTTGATACCCACTCGTCCATCCCTGACTTGGAGCATACTGAAGCTTCCTCAGCTCATTTCTAACAACTTTAATCACAGTTTTTTTTAATATATTACTCACAACTTTAGAGGATTACACTCTTTTTTTGTAATATTTAGTAGCAAACAGCTGGGTAATTTATACCAAGATTAACTTTAATTAATTACTAATCATATCAACTATATTTATTAAAAATCTACTCTGACACAGTGGTAATTTTAAACAATCTACATGCCATTTTGGGGTTGATCTGCTCATTTGTTTTATTGATTAAAAGAGAAAATTGAATTTAAAAAATTGGAACCTATATTTTCATTGGTTCACACAAGTCAAAAATGCTAAAGAAGGCATTTGTAATGTTTTTAACATGGAAACTGATTTTAAGTAAACTAAAATTAACTAAAAGATACATTACTGTTCTGGAAAATGTTTTGGATAAGAAAAATAAATACATATATTGACTATGTAACTACATAGGCCACTTCTAGTATTTGCACATATTTTTCCCTACAGCAACCCCTGCATTTTGTTCTAACACGACTCCACAAACACCACACACAAGGCTAAGTCACAGTCTGAGAAGCTACAGCCAAACATTAAACACACCAGGTCTGTACAGCAGTTCAAATTGGTCCATCTACGAAGAAATCCAGATGAATGGTAAAAATTGAAGAACATAAAGGGGAAAATTATATGCAAACGTAAAACTTAAGATAGGATTAAAGATAAACAGGAAAGAAATGTGGACTCAGATCATTAAAACCATGCCCATGCTACTAAAAAGCAGCTTTCAGTGTGGCACACAGGCGATTATAGGTCAGAGTTCACACAGTGGAGCAGCGCAAACCCAGAAACTACCTCTGCAGAACAGTTCTGGTTCTATGGGACCTCCGCCTTGCCTTCAGCACTGTGGACGGTTCCACAGGGGATGCAAAAATAGTTTATTTTCATTTTAGGTAAAGGCTACACAAATCATTATTAAAGTGGTAGAAAGTATTTGTACAGCTGAGAGAAAAACAGTAAAAATTGAACTGATATTAAGCAAATCATTAAATGTTTATTTTGATGTACAGAAAAAGAAATGATTGCAACAGAAGAAAGAACAAAAAGAGCATTAATAGTGATGCTGCTGGAAATAAATGTGAATTTTGGTAAGAACCCTGATGCTTTGGAGGTTTTACATACCTGCGGCCGCTGGAATCCCGAAGCACTGCTGCCCCTGGGTCAACGGCTCGTGCCTCCAACTCCTGCACCTCCTCCAGCAATGACTTCCTCACAGTGCGACGAGTACTGGAGAATAGAAATAAACTCATCAGACCTATGACGGAAAGTCTGAGAGCTTCAATCTGCAGACACATGCGATTCATAAAATGAAGGGTGCGTAAGCGTTGACATAAACTCAATATGGGTTATGTAAACGATTCGACTAAGTTAAACAGTCTCTGTATGGATTTCCAATGTATTTATGTTAAATGTTTTCTACTTACGCTGTCCAAGCAAAATCTTTGAGTAAACACGCAGTAGGCACCAAGATCAGGCCGAGCCAGAAGTGCCAACACTGCATCACCCTGCCAGCCTGCAATGACAACACAGACTCCATTTGTTTTTGCTCGCATATTTATTCATGTTGAAGATTAAGTTTTTTTATCCAACAAACAAGCACAAATTAACAAACACTGCAGAGGAGGCAAAGAGAAGTAAGTGTCAAAGGGCAGTGAAAGTCATACAGAACACAGGGAGTGGAAATTAGCCAAAGCTGAACACTTTGAATTTTAGCCAAACATACCTTACAGCTTTCTCATAGCCTGAATCTTCACCACAAACTGGATTAAACACAAAATTCCCATAGCTAAAATAGTGTTTCTCTGAAGTTGAATGATAAAAACGCTAGTGAGTAACCACAGATTGCCCCCCTCCTACCTGTCTCTGCAGTCCAGCTGCAAGCCAGCTCATTGACCTATGACCCCATTCTTGGTCTGTCTCCCGGGATTAATCATGCGTCTAACCACTGTCTCAGTTTGTCAGTCTGTCTCTCTCTGCGTCTTACTCCCACACGTCTTTCTCCTGTGATTCCCTTCAATCTCACTCTTTCACAACTTTCTTTCATCATTAATGACTTGCCTCTGTTGCTTGTCCTCACCTGCTTCTGATAATCCCAAAGTTTTACCCAACATCTCCCTTTTGGCTAACTGCAACAGCTTTGTGGTCTTTCACAAGCCTAACTCTTTGTGTCTGGGTACAAATATGGAAGGTAATAGCACCATGGAATCAACTAATTCATTGCCCATATCATGCGTTTCCTGTGTCCTGTGTTTTAAAACAGGGATAAAGAGATCATCTGACTCAGAGAAGAAAAGGTAACAAGGAAAACAAGTCAGGCAGCCTCTGCAAAATATCTGTGTCTGTGACAAAACATCCACACAGAGGCACACAATTCACTTTTGCTTCAGTGTAAATGTGCCATGTCACATGCTGAGGATGGAAGATGCCGAGGACAATGATTTTCTGTATTTTGTTAAAGCAATAGAATCAGATTATTAAGTCTGCACCACTTCATGATCACCACGGTTATTCTGAGCTGAACTATACAGCTCTTTTCCATCCTGTGTCCCCCCTGGACAGATGGAAATATAGATAGCAGGAACAGGGGAAATAAGAGAGGTAATGGGGTAGTTAGGGGGGGATGATGGAGGGGAAGGGGGATGGGGGGGGGGTTGAGCGTCTCTGACCATTCCCCAGTTAGACTGAGCAGCTGCAGAGATATTTGACCGCATTCCTGATTTCTGACACAAATTGAATTAATGGGCTGAGGGGAGTGGAGATGGCCTGATTCCTTACCCTACCCACTCAGAGGGGCACCTCACCCCATCCCGGCCGTCATCCGTACACTCTTAAAATGAGTGTCTGACTCATTGAGTCCAACAAACAAACAAACAAAACACTCTTTACCCCCTCTGGACCATCATCACCACCACCAGCAGCCCACCCTCTTGAGTCAACACCTCCACAGAGGGCAGTAAAAGACTGGGGTTCGGGTGACATGCAGCAGGTGCGAGAAGCCTGCTGAGAGGGGCTGCAGGGGTATGAACCTCCCCCTGGGGCTCCAGCAGTTCCGACGCAGAACACCCAAGAGGTGGGCCTCATAGACGCCGTGTATTAGCAACCAAGAAGAAGGGAGGGGTAGTCGATGTTGTAGAAAAGAGATGTAAAGGGAGGGGCGCTGTCAGTCTCAATCACCCCCTGTTACTGAAATGAATGACACGTGTTTACAGAGAGCAACTTGCCTGGCCCAGCATGTCGGGGGCAATGGGGATAGTGGGCCAGATGGCAGAGTAGACGGCAAAGAAGACCATCCAGAGCACCATGCTTCCCCACACTGCCAGGTGGGAAAACTAAAACATGGGAAAAAAAGATAAAAGAAAAAAAAAAGTACAAAAGGGAGTTATAAAAAGGAAGATGCAGACAGACAACATGAGGTCAAATAGTTTACATACAACTCATCCGAATATAGACCACCTTTCCCTCCCATCTTCCCTAGTCTTCGTCCCACTCTGTGATCTGCTGTAAGGGGACACTGTGTGAATTCCACTGGGACCTTGCTTCATTACTGCCAGACTGTTGTGCGGACAGCTGAACGGACAAAGGTGTCAGTGCCTATCTGTCTATGCTGCCAGTCTTTGTCACTCCAACAGTGGGTATAAACCAAATAATGTCACTGTCACAGCGTGAGCTGCTGTTTTCTTAAACTCTTCATTCACTTCTGCTGATGTTGTTTCAGGACTGAAAGTTGAAACCACACACTTAGTCAGATGCCTAGCTTTATTTATTAATTCTTTGCTTGGATTTTTCCAGCTTATTTGCTCCAAAAATTACTCATATACAGTACAACAAATAGTGAGGCTTAAACTAGCCTTTTTTTCTCTTTAGAATAGTCTTTTCATTATGATTTTTATCTAAATGCAGTTTTGCTGACTAGAAAAGGAAAAAAACTGTCATATATAATCTATTTAAGTAAAACTGACTTCTTCAATTTGCTCATTTTGTTTAATTGTCATTTAGGACAAATCCTAACCTTTAACAAGTTTGAAACAAAGAAGTGGAGCTCCACTAAATAATTTCACTAAAATCAAACAGGGGAGTGTAAAACATTCCTCATGACTTGAATAGAACATTCTTTGAAAAGAATGAGGACATCTGGGCTCAAAGTTAGCTGTAAATTCAATCTGTTTCGCTCTTATGTTTCAGTATTTAATATAAATCTAACAGATGGTAATCTAGCAGTTTTTGGGTCTGTTTTTCTCCTCTGCTCAGCTCTGAGCAGCTATGATGTCCATTCGTTCCTCACAAGATTAATCTTTCAAAGCACACTTTGCAGTTCTCACAGCTGCTCCGCAGTAAATTTTCTCACTTAATTTGAACGGTGATGGAAGTGTTAATCCATCAACATTTGGATGTTTATGTGTATGGATTTATTTCATATCTTACAAGGTAGCAATGAAAAAAAAAATCCAACTACACACGATCTGGTTAGAAGAAAAGTTGCAAGCGACTGCAGTTCAAGAAACTTCAAACATCCACCACAAGATCAAGGTATGTCACATCTTTCCCATGCTTGTCCTGATTATGGGGCTCTTGGACAGTGAAGTCATGAGACACCCCCTTCTTTATTTATCAACGGTTCAGTAAAATACAGCACATGTGGTTTGGTTTACTAAAAGTGTGTTAATGTTCCTACCCTGGTCCAAGCGGTGGTCTCCATTCCAGCTTTCAGACATACAGTAACTACCACATACTGCGCACATGCACACACGCACACACAGACATACAAAAAAAGGAGTGGGAGTATCAAAAGAAAAAAAAAACACAGAAAAACAGAAAAGCTGATTAGTTCGCTGGCGACTGTGGAGATAATAAACATTAATGTTATACAGTAAACGTCTGCTTAAACTTCCAGGACCTCCACATCCCCTACATAGTGTACATGTACATACAACACAAAAATACAAACCACAGACATTCTCTTGAGACTGCAGGGGGTAAAATGATAGCAGGAGTGTGAGATAGAGTGAATAGAGAAGAGATGGATGAGCATGGAAAGGAGACAGACTGGCTAGACGGGACCAGATTGACTGGAGACTCAAAAGTGGTCTGATGAAGAAGCACAGTGCTGTAGAGCTGGTGTGTACACAAACACTGAGGAGGTGAAAAAAAAAATCTCCACAGAGAAAATATATGTAAGATGCTTACTGTGTAGACCATATTTCCTGCAAACAGATAGTCGTTGCCCTGACCGTTGTTGAAGGGAGAGTCTGTAGAAAACATACACACATTAGCTTCATAACCAAGAGTCAACTAAAATCAAAGGAATGCAAAACAATTTCTGGTTTGATTACTTACCGTGCTCCAACATTTTTAGTGGAAACCAAAAGAGAATAATTGAATGAATCAGTGCATTGATACAATGTCCCCAAAACACCTGCAAGACAGAGAGAGAGAAGCATAAAACAAGTCAGTGCAAACTAATACCAAAGCACATATATGCCCCTACGCACATAAAAATGTACAAAAACAGTAATTTCATGGCAACACACAACTTCCTCTGTGTCAGTGCCATCAAAAGTGCCCGTCTGTACTGTAAACACACATATTAGCACACACTCATGCACACAGTAGTCAAAAATGAAAGACTTCCTTATTCTGGGACTATGAATCTCATTAGGAGTTGTCATGGAAACACACCAGTCTCCATGCCACCCTTATTTACTCACTGCAGTCCTAAACAAACAGCAAGCATCACTCATCAGATCCCAAACAACTATGAGTTGAATGAGGAGGAGAAAAATGACTTCTTTAGGATTTGTGTGTGTACCTTGGTGTTGAAGCCCTCAGCGTTCTGGGTTATACGGTAGAGCTGTGGGAAACGGAGCATGTTTTGCTGGCTGCACGGCCGGTCAAAAATCCCAAGAGTAAACGGAGGCAATGCGGTAAATATCTGCAAGATACAAAACAGAAGACATTAAAAAAAACATGGCAAAACGCACAAATGTCATTACTTTGTTTAGCTGCACTGTCATTGTTCTTATCAGACTGTCAGAAAAAAAGAAAAAAAAAACGTGGGGGAATTTAACGTTTTAAAAACGTGGAGCCTGAAGGCATCAGCCGTCAGACGTAAAGTACACACAATGATCATCAGAGCACATAAATACACTGTCAGAGAGGCTGGAAAACAGACATATCTGGCAGGCAAAGAAAGCAGTGATAAGAAGACAGAGGACGAGATTAATTAAGAGATAGAGAGCAGATTTTACCAGGTGAGTGAAAGTGGGAGAGGGCCTGAGACTGAGGGAGTGATCAGAAAAACAGAACAGTGAGATAGTTTGAGAAGAACTGAGGGTGGATACTCACCACATTGTAGAGGCCTATACACCAGCGTTCAAAAAGGATTTGGCCGGAGAATCCATTCACAAAGGCAAACCAGAGCTAGGGTACAAAGAGAGGGATGAGTGGAACAATAAGCAGAGGGTAAAACTGCCTTAGGGAGGCACTGATAGTGGAAGGTGCAGTGAGACTTGGACAAATGTGCACCATTCTTTTCAAAATTATATGAACATATGAGAAAATTTACTTGGCAGAACACAAGATTGAGCATAAAAACGCAGAATATAAAAACATCCCTGAATCCTTCCTGCAGCTCTATGAACCATAAGGCATGAAGCTGTGAATGCATTCTTCATGCATGTTTTAGCCCACACAGGAGCCACTTTCTGTATATGCAGAAGTTAATCTGCTGAAGCACAGTATCTAATGTGAGCCTGGCCCAAAGTACGCCTTCATTAATGCCTTAATGCACACACACACACACACACACACACACACACACACAAGAAGCAGACACAAGCTGATCTGAGTACAGATAGAGAAAATGTTTGGGGCCGCTGATGGGAGTTGTGGCATTCCTGGGGCATACAGTGGAGCGTACAGCCTAAGGGTGAGGTCAGATACAAACACTCTCTTTCTCTCGCACTCCCCCATCCCCCTTATTCTGTCTCCACTAAGTGGACAGAGGCAGTCTGACCTTTGGCCTGGAGGGCTCTGCTGGAAGCCAATTATGTGAGATAATCATGGAAACACACATATATTTACACACAGGGACAGAGTAGTGCTGTGAGCGGGACAGTAGGCTACGGCTGCGGCTCCCACGAGGACCAGCACCTGCTGGCATCCTTAATTTCAGACAGTGGAGTGAAGTGGTGGGTGGGTTGGAGTGAACACAGCTGACAAATGCCCCTCATAGCAGGCAGGCGGGGGCTGCAGTGTGCTCCTTCATCTCTCTCATACACACATACATCCAAACAATATTCTTATTTCCATCAGTTCTTAGAACAATTCACTGATTTGAATCAATTTCCTGTTGATATACTCAAACCATGACTGCCTGACAAGAATCCATCCCTGAACCCTACACCAAGTTTCCATCCTCAAATACAGTGATTTATGTTTTGGGGATTTTTCTGTCCCCAAAAGGCAGAAAGAGAAGTACATACAACATGTGTACGGTAATTCAAGTACAAGCACACACAGCAACTGACCTCTAGGGCCAATGTCTCGTCACTACTGATCTAAGGACACTTTTATGTGCAAGTGTGTGCAAGTGTATGCATGTGTGTGCGCAAAAGAGACAGAAAGCAGACACCAGAAGGGCACCTCGTCCATCACTGTCAGCCGTGTCGTCAAACAGCTGCAAAACGTCTCTGTTAATATAACTGTGTGGGTGTGTGTGAGAGAGTGTGTAAGGCAGACGGGGTGTGGTAGTGTTGCTCTTACCTCTATTATATAGAGGACTACATTCTTATAGAAGCAGTAGAGGATGCACTTTGTGACACGGTTGTAGCTCCATGCCCCATGGACCAACAGAAGCTTCTCCAGGTAGGAGAACTACACACCAAATAAGAGAGAAAACAAAAACATTGCATTATCTATTCTTAGAACACAAAGGCTAAAAGTGAAAATCAGAGGCAGATGGAAAACAGAGACTACATGAGGAAAGTTACAGAAAAGAGAAAGACAAGGTTTGCTGATAAAGATAACTTGAGCAAGATGCCCAAAACTAAGGTAAAGAAAACAATGAAAGAGATAGAGCATGTTTGTGTGAGACAGACACAAAAACTACTGTATAACTTGAGTAATGAAGAATCAAAAGAATCATAATAATTATCAAAAGACCCAAGTCAACAAATGACTGACTTATAAGTATTGTTTGAACAAAAAATGCTTCAAATTTGACAATAAATACAGCTTTGCTATTTAAAGGGGCCATTTTATGCATATTGACGTTTCTAAGTGCTTGAAATTGTCTTCTGGGTGTTTTACTAAAAGACACTAAAAATGCCCATAAATCAACTTTGTAGTTATTAAAGAGCCTTTAAAAAGACTCTTTCTGAACATGTTGAACCGAGAGAAATATCCATTTATTTATGTATTTATTATTTAGTTAATTAGTATGGTTAAATGAAAATTTTTTTCTCACTCAGGTTTGTTTGCGGCTGCATTCGTTGTCATTTATATAACTGTTTTTATTGATTACCTTTTCAACATGTTTGAAATGAAATGAAGAAATAAATGATGAAATTTAAGACTTTTAAATGAAACATTTTTTACGATTGCCCGACTTCCGCATTTCATTCATACGTCACTGGCTGGTCACTCCAGTCTGGAACACCATCCACTTCCATACCTGATTAACTAGCATAACTCTGCTTCTGAGATTTAGACGCTCTCTCGCTTCCACTCCTCATTTTGCACAACAACGGTAGAGATGAGAAACAACGAACCTGCTGCGGCTTCTTGCACAATGCGCTCAGTTGCATTTGAGAGAAGAGGAAAAAAAGAGGGTCTGCGCGCAGCTGAAGCGCTGTAACTGAGGACGAATTTGATCAAACCATGACTTCCATATTACATTAAGATATCAAAGAATTGTTTCAGATGGGGGGGGGGGGGGGAATAGCACATAATATGGGCCCCTTAACTAATAAACTGACAATGATAAAAGCAAAAAAAAAAAAAAGATTTCTTAAAGACAGATTTTAAAATGGCACCTTCATGTCATATTCTGTACAAAAAAGTTTATTTTCTATTTTCAATGCTTCAATAAAAGTTCAGGTTTGTGGAATTCAGCTTCAGCTTTCATCTCTTCAGATAGTCCATCTGACTTTCAGGATCACCATCCTAATGCAGAAGCTGTTTTATTCTCCTCTTTTTGGCTTTTAGATTGTGATGTTTTGAGTCCAAACTGCAACTTGAATTTAACTTTCCAGAACCAAAAAAATTTTCAAACACAAGCTCAACACAACTCCTCATTTAGAAGCTACACTTTAAAAAAAAATAAAACTTTTATTTCTTCATGTTCAGCGATGCTTTTAAACTTTGAAGCAAAGGAAAGCTTAACCTTAAAATTTCATAAGTCCAGAAGACTCATTTTCAAAAATCTGTGAATTGTTTTAATTTCTGATTTGAATTTAAGATGTAAAATTTAGTTTTTCTGACATTTTGAAGACTTATACCACACTTTTTCCTGCTTTGCAGATATCTTTTATCATAAAAATAAATGCATAAATAAATGAATAACAAAAAAAACATCACAATTAAGGATGTCACAATTACCAGTAAAATGAAAAACCATGATAAAATTTTCAACGATGAGTAATACTGTTTCAAATTTTAATTATTGTTAAAACCGTGATTGATTACTGCACTTTGAAAAACTCACAGTGATGCTGCTTATTGCTTGGAATAGCATCATCAGTCCGAGTTTGCAATGTTTAATTTATGAAAACATGGCGAAAGGCAACAAAAGCACCCATGTGGACAGTGCTCTGGAGATTTTTCTGCCTTTAAAAAGGACAAAATAGACATACAGACCTATTTTGGATATTTTTAAAGATGCAGGCTGGGTATTTCAATATTACCAAGATAACAATGATGACCGTGATCATTTTGGTCACAATAACCGTGATATGTCTCTCGTGTCATGTCGTTGGGATATTAAAGGCAGGGTGGATGATGTTTTCCAGGAGCTTTTTTTTTTTTTTTTTTTTTTTTTTAAAGGATTTTTGGGCACTAGTGGCCTTTATACAACACGGTATAGTGACAGGAAAGGGGCAGAGAGAGTGGGGAGTGACATGCAGCAAAGGGTCCTCGACCGGGAATCAAACCAGGGCCGACTGCGCTGAGGAACTGTAGCCTCTGTTCATGGGGCGGCTGCTCAACCAACTGAGCTAATCACCGCCCCCCAGGAGCATTTTTTACTATATTGCTTAAAATCTCCTTCACACCCCAATAGCAGACAATTAATTAAATGCTCTGACACAAAAATTAAAAATTTAGTCACCTGTAGAACGGACAGGAACGAAAAAAACCCCAATCCAATTGTCTTGAATGGCCCATGCTTATTGATTGAATGATGAAATGTCTATCAAACTCCAAGGCCGTTTGTCTCACGGATTTTAGCATCACTCCACTGGCTGCCTGTACATTTTGGAGTCCATTTTAAGATTCTTTTATTTGTTTTTAAATCTTTAAATGGTCTCACCCCACAGTACCTCTCCGAGCTGATTTCACTTCACTCACCAGCTCGGTGCCTCAGACCTGCTAATCAGCTGCTTCTGGAGGTTCTGAAGTCTCGGCGGAAGCTCAGAGGGGACAGAGCTTTTGCAGTTGCAGTGCCAAAGCAAGGGAATTCTTTGCCGCTGAACATTAGAAGAAGCACCATCACTATCCATTTTTCAAAGCCCTAGCCTTTGCCCCATCATAAGACTCCCGTTTTATTGTTTTTATTTGGTCTCTTTTATTTTTTTATTGTTTTTAATGTTCTTATTGTTTCATTGACTTGATAATTCTTAACTACTTTATGTTTCAGCAGTTTTAAAAGTTTTGTATGTTAGTGTTCAGCACTTTGTTTCAACATTGTTGCGTTAAAGTGCAATACAAATAAAACTGAGTTAAGTTGAATATGAAATTTTCATATTGCTGCATCCCTATTCACAATTATATCACCGTCCCCCCGTCCCCCCCCCCCCGTCACGTTTGTTTGAATAAATTGTAGTCCAAACAAGTTAAGAGAGACCTAGAACCTCCCAAAATTTCATGAGGTGCATCCCTCAAAAATCATCAATACAGAGAAAAGCCATCTCAATTTTCAATCTACAAATCTGTGTCTGTGTTCAGTATTTGCAATTGCTGTCTTCTGTCATCACTGTGGATGTATTGGGATATTTCGGACAGTAAATGTTTTGGAGGGAATGCTTCTTTTTATTGACACTGAAACTTCACTGATAATTATGCACTGAACTCGTTCGTTTTTCTGACACAGGTTAAAGATCAAGTTCATAACAAGCAGATAAGACTCAGCCCCTAAAGATAATTCAATTAGATTGCTGAAAAAATTTTACTCCTAATTTACAACCATGTAAAAAAAGAAAAAAAATGTGTGTGTGTGTGTGTTAAGAAAGTACACTCCCTTTCAATTTAAGGTCGTTACATATCCTATAACAAAATCACCCAGTTGTAAAACCATCTTTAGCAGCAATTACTTTAGGTAATCATTTTCTGTATCAAAGTATCATACTCTTAATACTGGTGTAGAGGAATAATAATGTTGCTTCAGTTCATTGAGGTTTGTGGGCATTTGTTTATATACCGCTCTCTTCAAGTCCCTCCCTAGCATTTCAGTCTGAGATCTTGACTTAGACTGGGTCACTGAACCACCCTGAAACTTTTTTTCCTTCTCTTGGCCACTCTTGTAGGTTTTCTGCCGTACTTGGGATCATTGTCCTGTTGCATGACCCAGTTTCAGCCAACCTTTAGTTGACAAAATAACTTTTTGACTCTAATAAGTGTTGGTATACAGAGTTCTCGATCAACTCCATGACTGAAAGGTGCCCAGGTTCTGTGGGTGCAGAACAAGTCCAAATCATCACTTATCTCCCCCTGCACACTGACAAATGGTCAGAGATATTTTTACTGAAATGCTGGGATTGGTCTTCGAAAAAAAAATGGCCTGCGACTTATGACCAAATATCTCCACTGGTCTTGTTTACTCAAAGAATGTTATTTTTGAAGTCTTGCAGTTTATTCAGACACAACTTTGCAAACCTAATCTCTGCTGCAATGCAAGAGGCTTTCCTCCAGCAACCTTTCCAAACAAGCCAAACTCATTCAGTCTTTCTCCAATTGTTGCAATGAACTTTGACATTTAGCCTGCTAACAGAGGCTTGTAGAGTCTGAGATGTAGTTCTTAGATTTTTGCGGTTTCTCTACGAGTGTAGAAGTCTGTTCTTGGGGTGGGCTTGCTGGGACATTCACTCCCGGGAAGATTGCCAAGTGTCTCAAATGTTTTCCACTTGTAAACAATCTTTCTCAGTTTAGAATGATGGACTCCACATTGTCTGGAAATGGCCTTATAACCCTTGCAAGATTGATGGGAAGCAACAGTTGCTTATTTAAGATCTCTGCAGATGTCTTTCTACCTTAGCACAACGTTAACACAACTGAATGCCCGAGACCAGCAAAAAGTCAAAACTACCACTTACCTCTTATACAAGTGCTCAAACTTGCTCATGGACAAATAATCAAGTGCACTTGTTTAGTAGCATTTAGCCGCTGCCCACCCTCCTACTTCCTATGGAAGCAGCGAAGGTGTATTTAGTTTTTGCGTGCTTTGTGTGCTCCCACCTGTGCAATGGAGTAGTCGGAAGAATTAGTGGCCTGCATGCCCTCATTGCCGCTGATTCCCACTCCAACATGAGCTGTCTGAATCATCCCCACATCATTGGCACCATCACCTATCGCCAGCGTGATGGCTTTCACATGTTTCTTCACCATATCCACAATCTCTGACTTTTGTAGTGGAGACACTCTGCAGTAAACAGATGGAGATAGTTGGTTGATATTAAATGTATGCAGCTGCCTGTACTGGAAGAAAATTAGAGGCAAGAAGATGGGATGATTAAAAAAAATGTCTCCAGGAAATCAAGTAAGTCATAAACAGTAAACACATCAGCCATTAGAACAAACAAAGCCTGGGAAACTAACAGAAACTACTGAAAAGGAAAGAGACTGATGAGAGGCTGGAAGAAACACACACACACACACACACAGCAGTGCTCTGTTTACTGGTTTACAGGCAGGTATTAGAGAACAATGATTCACTGTTCTGCTAATAAGATTTGCAGAAGCTTACCTTTGATGTGTTTATACTGCATATATGTGTATGTTTACATGGATTTATGCATGACTGCATGAATCTGAGTGTATTACAGAGGGTGTAAGTGTTTAGGGAGCTTGCAGGGGTACTCCTCCCTCTTGACCTGTATCACTGATCTCTGTCTATAACCGGTTCTGTCTCTTCACCGACAATGGAGGACAGAGGGAGGCTCGATTACAGACGTTTCCCTCAAGGCCACTGAAAAAGGATGGTGAAGTGTGATGATGTGTGCTCGAGCAGTGAATACATTTTCTTTAGGTTTTTTGGGGTTTCCTCTTTCTTTTTAAATCAAGACATATGGTGCATTTTTGGATAAATGACAGAAGCCCAGATTTCACATTTCCATAATTACACTGGTGTTTCATTTGGATTTAATAAAGAAATGTAAAAAGTCCTTTGTTTTTTCCTTCACCTGCCATTGGAAAGAAACTATGGAAGTCTGAGATTGATGTGCAAGAAACACTACAGACACAAGTATTTCACCAGTTAGTGACTAAATTATTTGATTTGACTTATAAATTCTAATACTCTGAGAGTTCAATAGCTGTCCAAAAAATGTTAAGACTTTTGGAATAAGTTGCATGTAATCTTTTTCTGACCAGCAAAATAATAGGCGAGAGAATCTCTAAGTACTCTTTCTAAACTCCTAAATTTTCCAAATAATGAGGTAAAAGTTTTTAAATCTAACTCAGTCGCCCCATGCCTGTAGTATTTTGAAATTCCTGCACCTTAATTTTTTATTTTCCCACCAGGAAAAAAATAAAAAAAAAATCTAAATGTTGAACTCCTGGAAGATCTGACACATAATGTCCCATTTAGTTCAATCAGCAGAGCACTTTATATCTGTACTTAATTATTAGTCATCTTAAGAGGAGATTTTGAGTATGTGATAAAAGCCCAAAGATCCAGCCTCACACAGTGTTTACATTCTCAGAAGTTGCATCCTGAACTCTGAGACTGAACTTCATCTGTCTTCATCTCTGTTTTCAAAACATGCTTTGTATGAAAAGGCGTTTCCACTGCATGTCAGTCACATGTACACAATCACAGTTTTAGTGAGTCTTGTCATTACTAGCAGCAAACCGTACAGTGTAAACAAATATGTCTCCAAAGGAGGAGACGTGGGAGAAAACTGATACTGGGATTAAAGCTGAATAACAAAGCAAGTTATACTTCCCACAGTACAGCACTTGCAAGTGAAGCTTATGCACAGTTTGAACTAAATCTGGAGGATGAGGACTTCCAGAAGGTGAAAACTTTCTTTGGTGCCAAATATTCCGACATTAATGATTATCAAAGTAGTCATCAGTTGTGTTTCCGGATACTTACCCAGAGTCAGATATTAAATATTTAGACTGCACTTCCAAGATTATAGTAATTACCTGAGCCTTGGTGATGCATGGGGTGATAATGATTCAGGCATCAACACAGGACTTAATGTGCTGCCAATACTTTAAACATTTCCTAGAAAGAGGAGGAGCTACACTCACAGTGACTGTTTGTCTGTCAGTACAAGTCTGACTCTTGAAAGTTCTGCATAATCAGTGAATCTCTAGTATGTCCGTCAGTGCTGATAATGACATTACTAAATTTGATTATGAGCAGCTGCGTGAGCCATCACATGCAAATGGGACACAAAATGATGATTTTATGACTAAATGAAATTATGAGCCTATCCAAGACCCATCTCAGATACAAATACACAAACACACACTGTACTGGAGCTTATGTTTCATAAAGATCCATCTTCTATGAACATGTAAAAACAGAAGGATTGTATCCTGGTTGAGTTTGAAATGGTCGGGTGGTCTGCTTGTATTCATAAGAGGGATGTGCAAAAATCACAAATTCATACACAAGCGCAGACACACAGAACTAATACCCCCCCACACCACCAAAACAAGATATCAGTGGGGTACCACTAAGAGCTTTGGCCTCTAAATTCATTGCTGAAGGGTAGGATCCGATCCAGCTATACTATTTATTTAGATTTTTACAGTTTCTGCATCTGAAGTTATAACTTTTTCATTTCCGATACGATACAGGTATTTTAGCTTTTAATATTTGCAGATACTGATATCAATGCAATATCAGCATGAATCACACATACTTTTACTTATTTATTTAGTGAAATGTGAGACGATGATAAAGACACAGAGCTATAGTCTGCAACAGTAGGTATGAGGAAAAAATATCGACCCATTCATTATTAACCATGATTGCTTAACATTAAACCTTTAGCATTAGAATACACAAAAAATGAATGAAATAGAAGACCCTGAAAATAACCTCAAGAAATCCAACAAAGAGAAGGGCAAAATAACAATTTTAAGGTCATTTTTGTTATTTTTTTACTGTCAGTATAAAATGTGATCATGTGGGCTCTGCATGCTGGATCTGGGCGCTGCTGAATAGAATTCCTGGAGCGGAACAGATGGTTATACTGGAGTGCTCATGTCATGATAATTTCTAGCGCAACGGATTACACTGGTTGAAGCCAGAATATGGATGTGATTCCGATTAAAAAATTGGCCTGGAGATCAGCACATCTGTATGATCCTTTATTGAATTCTTCTTAACAGGACCGTTCAATGCATTTCAAAGAATAAAGATTGAGCAGCTGAACTGATGCTTGGTAGGCAAGAGTGAACAAACAAAATATGTATGATGTATGAAAATGTACAATGTCACTGCCAGAAGATATTATAGCCAAATTATAACTTTTGGTGTTACGACTCAAAGTGGTGAGGCAGTCAGCAGTAGGCTTTACTCACTACTAATTAGCAGGTGGGAATTAGCGCCGAAAACTAGCAGGAACTGAACACTGCAAACAGCATTTAAAGACCCACAACGTAACTTTTAGACCTTAAAAATATGCGTTTCTGACTCGTTTTGATGGTATACCAATATTCATTATGCACATTTTCAAGCCGTCACTGCCCAGCGGCGTCCCGAGGCTCAGAAACTGCACTATTTAACTTTTGCATCCAGGACGGGCCGTGACGTTGCAGCCGACTATTGGGGCGTATCAAGTCGTGTGCTGGCAAATGGGTATGAACCAGATATGAACACAGCAGGTCTTTTGAATGCGCATCATTCATGTCAGATTTGAAAAGAAAACACAAGGACACATTACCAGAGGAAAAGAAAGAGAGAAAGGGACAGAACAGGAGTCGAGACAAGACTGTCTTTTACTGGCTGGAGGGAGCTCACAGTACAGGTACGATGCAAGATTAATGCTAGTTTAGCTGTGAAGTTTATCAGTGGAGTTTAAAGTGTGTTTCACTATAAACGGCCTGGACGGCCACATTGCTGGACCTTTTGTTCCGCCCCCGCTTAATCTTTCTGACAGCTTATATCAGAGATTTTGGATGCAGGCCGATATAATCCGATATCAATATCGGAATTGGGGCACCCCTATCCGAAGTGTATGTGTGTCTCCACTTGCATCTTTTGGCTTCTGACCACAGATCTCCATTCATCTATGCCTCTACCTTCCCCCTAAACACTGCTAACAGTGTCTGGGAATGTATAAAGTGGAGCTGGAAAGATGAAAGGCTCCCAGTGCTCTTCACGGTGGAACTGAGCAGAAAATAAGCAGCCGCTAAGTCCTCCTATAAACAAACGCACAGTGAAGTCAGGAACCCATGCGTACAAGTGCACTTGACTCTACCGCCCCCCTGAGATACACACACAAACACACCCCCACATTTAAAACATCCCAGAGACAGAGGAGGTGAGAAATACTGTATCCTAATCTAAGAAAGAACTTTAAGGCTATGTCTTTAAATTCAGGCATGCATTGCTCTGGATGTACATACCTGCTCATTACAGGTCTCACCTAGAACACAGGTTCCAAGTATAGATGACTGGACCCCCCAAGAGGTCATATTATAAATCTAACAGCTCATGGGATGATTACAGGGAAAGGCAACATGACAATATTCAATGATAATAGTTTATTTAAAAATGAACATCATTAGACCTCCAACTACAATCAAGGAGTTTAAAAGCTCAACTGTTTAAAGTGTTGAAAAGCTCCTCATATAAAAAATGCTTTGTGCTAGGAAGTCATAAACATCAGTTTTCTCTAATAACTTAGAGAATGAAAGAAAAAAGTGCAGCTACTTGTGTGACCAAATGTCTGGTTAAAAGCTCAATCAAAAAGATGTAAAACTGGGATTACCAGGGAACTCTTCAGATGCTCTTAAACTAAAGTTGATATTTGTGACTTTAGACTGTAAAAAAAAAAAAAAGCTTAAACATGATTCAGGTAGGAAGAAAAAAAGAAGGGAGAGGTGGACTCAGAAAGAGGAGAGGAAGCTGGAGGCTGTTTGCAAGACCTGTGAGACCTGAGTCCGGATATGGCTTGAATACGAGAGATTCAGTTATGTCCCTCCTGGCTACACACATGCACACACAGAGGCACACGTACATCAAAAGACGAGTGGAAAGTCTTTTGTTAAACATCACAGCTGGCTCTGACTGGAGCATGACCAAAAAAGGAAGCATGCAGTAAATACTCAATAAACAGGGGTGCACTCTGTATTTTAATGTAAATGTAAAATGTCAATGGCCGTGTGCATGTTTGTGTTAGCATCCATTCCAGGGGTACCAGCAGTAAGTGAGTCAGGACTTTCCATCTAGTGTTGTAGTTTTTATTACTGTGCTCATGTTATGCAAAAAGGACTTTTAGTATCTTCATTTACTTGCTAACAATGAGCAGGTATGTAGGTGAGCACATTGATTCACACATACTGATGCTTCCTAACATCATCATGCACACAAAAGAGAGAGAATCTGTGTGTGTCTGAAGGAATTAAAAGGGTTTCCGTCTTAACTGTTAATGAGATATTTTTCTTTGCCTTTAATAGATGGCCCCTGGTGAAAAGTCTTACTATATAGAAAGAAGATGTTGGGAGATTAAAAACCCAAGGTAAACACATTCTCATGACACATTTGGTTTTATAGACCCCTTTGTTTATGAGAGAAGACCCGCTGTGGTCACACAACTGTTGTGTCTGAGTAAAGTGAATTAAAAAAAACAAACAAACTGGTAACTGAAAACGTATGCAGAGCTTTCCTTCTATTTATACAAATGTGTTGTAAAACAAAACAAAACGGATGCAAAATGTAAAAAAGTTTTGACGAGGTTGGCCAAAATATGCAATAAATCTATTTTTGGGAGGTTGTAGTTTGTGTGAACAAACTCTAATTTACCATGTATAAACAGAAGCTTTCCCACAACATCATAATTATCTTGTATGTTTGTAAAAAAAAGTTTTTCAAATTGCATTCTTATCTTAAAATGGCAGAATTAGCATGGACTTCTTGCAGACTGAGTTAATAGTTTTGTACACAAATCAAACGTTGTCTATGTTGTTGTTTCCTTTGAAGTTTTATAGTCTTGCCATGGGATTCAGAATATGATTTTTCTATTTTTCTATCCTACATTTAAGCAAAATGAAATCAGAATGAATTAACTTTGCCAAAGTTGTGCTAAGTTTTGTTATGTGCATGATGAGTGGTTCCTCCCTACCTGCAGCAGATAACAGCTTTGCATGATAATGCCAAATCAAGGAAGGCCTGGCGGAGTTCGAAGGACAGGGCGTATTTCAGTGTCTGGCCATCAATGATCAATGCAAGTTCATTTTCTTTCCTCAGAGAGTCGCCCAGGGATGAACAGTGAGTTGTGAGCGTGGCACGAGTAGCCTGCAAGAAGACAAACACATAGAAAAGACATTTTCAGTTTTTATTTAAAACATTACCAAGAAGATATACTGATAGCCTTCAGTTAAAGACAACTTCTCCACAGTTATCTTAAGTCAAAAATATACTCGCAGTACTTATAAGGATCTCAGGAAATCTCTCCACTAACTACCGACAATCTCTAAATCCGACACAGAAAACAATGCTTCCTGTTCTGCATGAGGTGGATGTTCCAAGTAACTACATTTTTATGTTTCTCTGTTTTGTTGTGTGGGTATTGTTGCCTCACAAAACTAGTGAAAAAAGCAAATCACGCACATCAAAACATGCAAACCAGTTTGCTGAAAGGTCAAAACCGCTTGCAGTAAATGAAAGACATATGTTCATGGTTGCTGCTTTCATCTGAGGAAACAATTTGCTTCTGTGTACACAATTAAGAATGCCAATATAAAGTTCACAGTTGTTCTAGACATTATCACAACATGCTGATGCTGTGAGGTCCTGAAGGCATGCTTAATCAGGCAGCGAGGTCTTCAGTCTTTACTTCATGTAACTGCAGATGACTGCAGGAGAAATAAGCAAAGAGGAGAGAATGACAAACGTACAACTAGAGAAAAAAGGAAAGGCAAGAAAGATGAATGTGCTGAATGAATGTTGTGGATGGTTGAAATGCATCATCTATGTGTACCAGCAAAGTGTGTGTGTGCTTGTTTAAATGCCAGCCAGCCTGCAGGCGGTAGTTTGGGGCCGTTTTGATGGAGCTCTTGATAATAGAGGAACAGGGATTAATAGAGAAAATAAACATCCAACAGAAATGTAATGAATTCCATGTGGAGAAGCAGACATGCTACACCAAATGCACACCAACAACCACACACCTGAATTCTTCATTTCCACTAAATGAAATTCTGATTTGCATTGGGCCTCATGAAAATCCTTTAAATTCTAAACAGGATTAGCTAATTATATAAAGAGAAATAATTGTCAAGAAGATGAAATTAGGTTAAAGCCAATCAGAAAAATGACTCAAAATGCAAAACAAATGGGGCAAGAATGTTGCATTCATTCTGTGTTTTCTTTAATAACTTTATTTGTGGTCAGTTAGTTTGTGTGTGTGTGTATTTAATACAGTTTATTCTCATAATAAACAAGGAATGACATAAACTGAAATCTTCTCTAAAAAGGAAATATTTCTGGAGACAAGAAAATGGGTAACACAACTAAACACTTAAAAAGCATCTAAACAAGATCAAAACTCCAGACACAAAAGTGCACAAACATTAGAAAATCTGGTGCCGCTAAGCATCTACACAGAATGTCCCAGTGGGTAATGGCGGCCGTCTGACCTGAAAGAATCCAGTGACCCACAGAGAAGTGACCCCTCAATCCACATATCAGCATGTGCGAGTCAAAACACAGCAAGCACACACCCTCACGTGTACATGTATGAAACGGTCATATGAACAATGGAGTCGCTCTTCTTCTTGCCAAACAGGGATGCACACATGCGTACCCTCCACACACAAGTGGACCTCCTCTTCCCAAAAATTCCTAGCGCTTGTTTTCTCAGCCTGAGGCCGTGTGTTTTTCTTTGTACGCCGGAATTCCTGTTTGCATTCACCTTTTTCCCCAAACAGGGAAAAGGAAAACAAAAACATAATGAAAGGATTAAAGGAGATTACAGGTTGTCAGAGTTCTTAAACTCAGAGGGGCTATGGGTGTGTGTGTGTGCCTGTGTGAGTCCATCTTGGCATTTAAAACTATCTTGGCCTGTAAACAGTGAAAATGCAGATGGTTGTGGGTGCATGTGCACTTCACCGATCTTTTCTCTGCTTTTCCTCAATCACAAAGTGAACAAAAAGTTTCATCTGATAAATATAAAGTAAAACTGTAAAAATGTGCAAGTTTTTAATTTACTGAGGAAAATATTATATCTCCATTACTTGTAGGATTGTGTATGTTTAATAGCCTGTGTAAATATCCAGTCAGGAAGGGTCTCATATGCAAAAGGTTGGGCACTAGTACAACACAGTGACTTGTCACAGCAGGTTCAGACAAAGTTTGAGCGGCACTTTAGACAACTTTGGATAATAACCAGGATAAGCCTGCAGAGAGCTACAGGAGATTTAAAAGGTAACTAAAGTATGAACATTGGTTAGCTCCTGCAGTCAAAAGTTATTCAGCTATTTGAAAAGCAGCAAGTCCAGACCAAACTATATCTGATCTGTTAACACTATTACAAAGAGGGAAAAAAATGAAACAAGCATTATTATGCACTTTCCCTCATTCTCACGCTACATTACTGACTATTTCTGGAGACTAAAGAGGAAAAAATGCTAAATTCTTTGATTGCACCAATTTCAATATGACAGATCTGATTAGCAGACATTGCAGGTTCCAAACTAAATGTTTATTTTTCACATGCATCCGGCCTTGAAGAAAGTAGAGACTCACTCACACACCCACACACACACAGATATATGTGCATACTGTGTGGAATGTTATCAGGTTTATATTTGGATCAGACAGAGGGGGAATTTTGAGATATCACAGGTCACTTTCTTTCATTGCTTTCTAAAATACAAATACAAAATCACAAGGAAACAAAAATACACACACACACACACACACACACACCTCTCTCTCGCACCACTAAATATATCACTGTATTATAGTGACGACAGGAAAGGCCAAACCTTGATCCTTTCCAGGCCCCCTATAAAGTCCAAACTCCATAATAAAATATACAACAAAAAAAAGTACTAAGCAAGATAAATAGGAGAGGGTACAAAGAAAGGGGCAAAGATGTGAGGACTATGAACCAGACAAAAGGAAAAACTGAAAGACCCAGAGAGAGAGAGCTGCTGAGTGAAAAGAAGGCGGAGAAAGACATGCTCATTTTTACAGTGCAGATTCTGTCACCGGTGAGATTTAATATACCGTTTAATTATCAGACAGCGCATCTGTGCAAACACCCACATCCTCTACTGCCTGGGCCAGATGTACACACGCAGACACACATGTGGACTTCAACCAACAACACATACACACAGAGGGGCTCCAAAACGTGTGTTTGCATGAAGATGATTAATGCGCAGTAGAAAGGCGCTGTTTGTTTAAGAGTTGTACTGCGGGCAGCATGACGAGGGCCAGGGGATTGTGGGAAAGTTTGATGAAACGAGCACTCGGAGCCATCATGCCGATCGGGGCGACCATGTGCCACTTCATTTTGAGTAAACAGTGTGTAAGATTTGGCAGCGTCGGACTCAAACTGAGACAGCAGCAAGTAGGTAAAAAGATTTAGCATCTATAAACTGGTGTACTTTAAAAAGAGAAAACGGGGCAAAGATTTGTGCCGGGCTGTGTGTGGTATGTGCTCTGGAGGTGACAGATGGCACTTGTCACAGCTTCAGTGGTCACAAACCATTTGCCCTGGAGGCATTGCTCACAGGGTTTGTTTGATGAGGAGGAGCACCAAAAGGAGATCACATTACCACTCATTCATCGCACTTGAATGGATCAGCTAAATCTCAACTCTCCGCCTTTCTCTCTTTCCAGATTGTCCATCTCACACATGGAGTACAATAAACACTTCCCCCACTTTATTCACAAATACACTCTTGTGTTTCCACAAAGATAAACAGACATATTTTGTTCCTTGCGCCTGTTCCGTCTAACTCTGCTTAATGCACATTTTTTCTGTCACACAGCACACAGAGTGTGTGGTCGCTTCCTGAGCATAGAGAGCTTGTTGACAGATGTGGAGGTACGAGTGTGAAGGAGGCATGGAACTGAGAAGGGGATTGGTCCAGAAGGAGGCAGTCGCATCTGTTGCATGAATGTCAAACATAAGATGTTCTACACACTAATAACACAGTTAATGTGGAACAAATTCTCAAGCCGGAGACCGTCATACCATGAAAGACACCCATTGACTCAGTGATGTTACAATAGTTATTAAGCAAGTAATCAGAGTGGAAGTGTTGTACCACACCCAGCTTCAAAGTCGGCCTCCATTTTTAACTCAACAAACACCTGTAAATTATTGTGAACGCATCTTGCGCAGTTATGCGCTGTTGACAAAATCTGTCCACAGAAAGTCAGACATTTACACACCTGCCAAAGCACCCACAACAGTAAGTATTTCCAGGACCCCACTATGCCTTGATCTCTAGCACATACACATGCGTGCGCGCAAATTGAAAACAAGCTACTTTATAGTGGCTGATACAAATGGGAGCAAGAGGTCAACCTTAAAGAACAATTTTGATAAGAAGCTTCTGTTTTCACTCATGTGCAGGTTGGACTTTCAAACAGGAGCACATGCACAAAGATGCAAAGCTGGTGTGAGTTATTTTAAGTGTGAGGTAGATAAGTGTGAACTGAAGATGGCGTGGCTTTCATCTACACCGGTCACAACCACAGCTCTCTGAAGTTGTCCTGACAGGCAAGCATGACTAACACCACATGCATACCTGTTTTTTCTCTTAAGCATGTCCAAATTTAAAGCTGGAATTGCACTCAGTTATTAATAGGATATTGAGTCATATGAGTCATAAAATGTAATGCAAACATTGTGATTGTTTTGTCTTTTTAAAATATATACCAGTATATATATATATATATATATATATATATATATATATATATATATATATATATATATATATATACACACACACACACATATATATATATATATATGATGAACATGATTTTCTTTTTTCAGGAGCAACAAGTCAGTGCTTTTTTATAATGACTCTTACTGTATTTGCTATCTACAGTCCATTGAAGGTGACCCTTCATTGAGTTTTTATTCATGGTAACCAGCTGTCCATTTCAGCTTTCCTGCCTTTGTGTGCAACTTCAACCCAAAACTGTCCACACAGTCTGCTGTGTTTACTGCAAATTTCATCCTTTAGACAGCGTACCTCAGCGATGGTAAATATTTATTCTGCCACTTTTAGTCACATTTACTTTGTTTTTACATGAATAGTAAAAGCAAACAAACAAAAATAAATAAAGAGATAAAAAAAAATTCTCATGTGCCATTGAGCCAACCTAGGATTACTCTGTCAAACTTCACAGGAGAATAAAAGAAATATTACAGAAAAATAAATGTTTTCAGTTTACCATTTATCAAAGCTTTATGTTCTCTCCCATGTCTCGAGACTACATTATCAGACGACAAACTTTAAACTGTAAATGATAAAACATCAGACAGTAAGCTACAAAAAAAAAAAAATCCAAACCTATCAGCACTGACTGCATCAGCTTTCACACACTTGTGTCGATTGTTTAGGCAACTGTTAGTCTAACATACTCTTATTGCCTTCAAGTTAAATATTCACCTCAACCAACTCAATTAACTCAGCGCCTAAGTGGTTTCACACACTGTCTGGGTTTGACCAGTAGTTAAGAAAGTCTGGAAACCTCCAGGCACCAATTTGATAGGTGTAAAAGTGTAAAAGTTCAAGCAGTCCATTCCCTAGTGTTTGGCATGATACAAGAATCCAAAATGGTAAGTGTAAAGTTGTGCAGTTAAATTTATTATCATGACCACGTTAAAATCAATTTACATGGGTCTCTAATTAGATCCCTTGCTAACCATTTAGAGGGATCATGCTGATCATGCTGTACACTAATACAATTACTCTAAAAGCTAGCAGTCCAAGATTGCCCACCAACTGTGCAGTGCTTTCTATGAAGCTAGAAAATTATGAATGTGAGCGTAGACGCTCTCCATTTAAGTTTAACACACACTTTGGGCCTACAAATTCCACACTCACACAGAAACTCATAAACAAATGCAAACAGACATGCAGTGCTGTTACTCAAAATTTACGAGGCATAATCTCCAAGATCTCGTATGTAAACAAAGTCAGAGAAAGTGAGCACAGTGATTTCCTAGGAGATGCTGTGCAAGACTCGAAGACACATGACAGTAATCAAGTCACTTAGATGAAGAAGTCACACATAAAGCTTGAATGTAAAGAACCCAGAAGTGGGGTGAAGAAAACAATTCAATCTAAAAACAAGGAATGTTTCAGTTCTTGCTGTAAATTGTAACTGGATCGTGAACAAACTTAACACGTATGATCTGTACATACTGCTGGCATGTATCTGTAAACAGGTTAGACAAGGACAGTCAAAACACTGCATGAGAATCTCATAAAGGAGATGGAGAGAAGACTGATAGAGGTGATAGCTTAGCACTTGTCTCTTTTCATCCATTTCTCTAAGGGGGGACATCAGAGACTTTAATTACTTGCACCTGTGAACACACAAAGAGTCCTATCCACCAACCTGGCCACGAACCACACCCTAGCTCTTACGATAGCCTGCTTAAGACCCCACCACATACTGTAACTTCCTCCCTCAGGTACACACAGAAAGCCCCGTACTGTACAAAGTGTGCACAGATGTGAAGGAGGTCGACTGCAGGAAGAGGTGGGTCTACTTACATCTAGAGAATCCTCGTTGACAATGATGAGGGACATGCCGTGTGTCACCAGACGACAGGAGTAACCTGAGAAACAATGTAGTGGAGAGTAGAGAATAGGGTATGGGAAAGAGATTAGATTTACTCAAACACAAAACACAGGTGAAACACTTATCATATGTATGGTTGAATTTACTAAACCCTATTTTATGTACATATTTATGACACTTATCTCTTCTATGAGCTTGTGCAACAGCTTATAACAATGTATTACTCTGCCATGACCAAGTGAATACAGGAAAATAGCCATTAGAGAATTTTTTTAATGTAATTTTAGCTGCTAAAAAACATGATACTGGCCATGAATATAACTTCCTTTGTACACAGGTGTGTGATTAATGAAAGAGCACCTATACAGAACCATCTCTGGGGATGTCCAAGCTTTTAAATCAAGAGCGACAAGTGTCAGTTTAGATTTTGTTTTCAAGTCCTGGTTTTCCTGGACATCTGCCATCAACTTCCTTCACGACTGCCAAGAAACTATACACACTCCTGTCACTGCATTCCCCGGCACCATGATTGCATTGACCACTGACACATTTCAAATATAGAACTGGGACATGTCAGGTATTTCACAGCCTACATAAACGGGAGTTTTTCTTTAAGCGATCATTTGATTAACTGCACTGTGCATACCATTAAACTAAATTTTTGCTGTAGTGTTTTCTAAACACATCTCTCACCAATGTTGATGGCAGTTTCTTGTTTGTCTCCAGTAAGGACCCAAATCTTGATGTCAGCCCTCATCAGAGTAGCAATGGTTTCTGGCACACCAGCCTGGAGACGGTCTTCTATGGCCGTGGCACCCAGCAGCATCAAGTTCTATAGGCAGAACAGAAGAGCATGACAGAGAAAGAGTCTGAAATAATTTGATGAAAGTGAAACAGAGTGGAATGAAATAAAATTTAAAAACATAGCGATATTTAAATAAATCGCATTGAGCTGACAAATTCAGCCGAACTGTATATGTGAGGGTTCTTGCGAGAACGTCATACGCATCTAATTTGAGGATGAGAGCAATGCCAGCGGGTTCAGTTCAGTTGAAAAAGCAGCTCATTTTGGACCTCAGTACCAGCTCTTTTACTACATGCCAAGAGGTAACCCATTACTAGCCGCCCTCCCCTCACTTTAATTTGTTCAGCATTTAAATGCATGTGTGCCCTCATTAGACACACTTGGACAAGCACACAAACACACACAAGTTAACACAACACTGTTGTTGACTCCAGTTTTATTGGGCTTTTGGCAAGCCAGTGCAGGTAATTACCCTTGTGGTCTCCCAGTCGGAGCTCACCTCCTCCTCCTGCTTCCTTTTTACCCCCCCCCCCCCCCTCCCCTCTCTCCTCAAGTACTTTCTCACCTCAATTCTCCCTCTTAAATCTTTGGTTTGTTCACCTATCAGTTAAGCTCTTCAGCGAATATGCCGTTGTTTACTTTTAGCCAAGTCAAAGCTTTCTTTCCTGACCTACAGACTTGGCATTCGCAATGATTTGCCTTTAAGAGGAAAATCCAGATGAAGCAACTAAAAACCTGGAAAAGGCTACATCTGTTTGTTGTGATCAGAGATGTGATGAGTAAAGACAAGGGACAATGGGTGGGAATCAATGTAACCACTCTGCCATCTGCTGGCAACTAAACAGTGTGTTTCTAATCAGGCATCCATCAATACCTGTGCTCAATTTAGTGTCTGCTCTGAAAATGAATTTACCTTTTCAAGTAGTTCATAACATTCCTCCAGCTTCTGAGTGCGGTCTTTAAGTACAGTGCTGACACGATTGTATTCCTTCAACCACTCCTGATAGGCGCCTTCTTCCAGGTCCACATATGCAAAACACAGTGTTCTCAAGCCTGAAAAAATAGAAGGTAGATGACCAATACCGTAGTCATTGCGCACATATAGTTGCTAAGAAACAAAAACAAGAGGGAAAAAAAATCAAAGAGAGGTGGTTTTAATAGTGAAAGAAATTTTCTAATTAACATATCTTGAGAGTGTCACTGTGACCCCCGTGGTATCATTAATCTTTCTATTGCATGATAATATACAATTTCTGTGCTTGCACATGTTGGTGTAAGATTTGTGGAGAGAATATCTTTAAGAGTTTCTCCTCTGGTACCGGCCTTCTGACCTCTTTTTGATTAAAAACTACCTTTTCTCTCCAGAAGGTTGGCGCCTCCTCAGACTTTGCCAGACTAAGGTCTCAATATCTGTGTGACACTCTCCACTTGCAAGCTATATTTATTTTTCTTTTCTGTTTTCTAAACCTTTTTATTAATCTCAACTCATTCAGGCTCTAGGTAATACTAAATGTTTTTCCATGACATAATGAAAATCAAATCAAAATTCGATGTATAACCAAGTGATGTTGAGCCTTTGGATTGGACAAAAGTTGTGAGATGACAGAATGAATCCGAATCTGTACATCTATTGGCTACATGTCATACACATAATATGTTTTAGGGGTTTATTTTTATAACATTATTGTTTTATTCATTCAAACATTGTGTTGACAACATAGGTATTTAGGTCACATCATTAAAGAAAAAACATTTTAAGCAAACAACAGAACAAGAAATGCAACAAGTGGTAATGAAAATGGATCTATGAGGAAATCAATACTTTATTTTGTCTCCAGTTTTTTCTTACCCTCAGTAGCAAACTGTTCCAGATGAGCAACAGTTAATTCTTTGTACTGAGAAGCTTCAGTGAGGCGTTCGAAAATAACATTGTCCTGAAAACACAAGACATTTGTCATTATGAAAAATCTTGACAACAGCTGGAAAGATACCACCAATGAGATAAACATACAGCTCCTTTGCAGTACAGCCGCAGCTTCCCACTGGGCGTCCGGACCACAACAGACATGCGTTTGCGGTTACTGTAAAAGAACCATTGAGTCCAGGTTTAACATAGTCTGACATCAGGAGTCATTTAATATCTGAGATGACATTTTAGAGCATTACCTGGAAAACTCCAGCACATTCAGTAATTCATAGCTCATCTCTTTTCCTCTCTGAAACACATAAAAAAAATCATCTTCTGTCCAAAAAGCAGCTGTGATTCAAGAGGAATGTGTAGATATTTTACATCCTTACAGCTTCAATGATGACAGAATGAGGGGTCCTAGCAGTGAATACAAAGCCAAGTCCTTTGGCACCTTTGACCAGCGCTCCCTCATCTGGCGAGGAGGCCTGGTAAATTATTTGTTCTTCTTCCCTCTCTGGTACTACTGTGTGGCACACTGCCATCATGGTCAGGAACTCACAGATTTGTGGTGATGTAGGCTGAAAACAAAAATAAAACCAGAAAGCATAAGGAACACAGTATAACTGCAACTTCTAGACAAGTTGGGCGACTGGTTAGATCAAATACAGCAAAAGTCCCTTAGACACTTACATGGTTCTTCTCAATGTTTTGAATGAGAGCTGGGTCATCGAACTCTGTTGAGTTATGGCTGCTGGACGGCAGATTGCTGAGAGAGAGAAAAAATCATGAGTAAATCATGAGTAATCATTTAAAAAATTATGTGCTGTACAGGAAAAGGCATTGAGATATGACAAATTCAGCTTATTAGCTGAGCAAAACACAAAAACACATGACATAGTTATCGAAAGAATGTCCAAAACCAGAGAAAGAAGAAATATTAGAAAGGGGCAGGACAGATGAGAAGAATGGGGACACTGACCTGAAGTCCTCCATTGAACGATCACAGTCAAGATCAGGGAAGTGGCTGCCGTTATGAATGAGGTTGAATTGCAAGAAGAATCAGTTAAAAAATAAAATTAAAAAATTGGTCAGCTGATTGATTAGCTCCTTGAATCAAGCATGCAAGAATACATTAGACAGAGTACTAGCTTATTCTTAGTTTAGTTAGTGTGAAACATAAATTAGAGAGAAAAGTGTGTTTAGTGGCATTCTGAGATTGTTTTCCCCTTTAAGTTAATTAGTATAAGAGATGACTGACCCGTATGTGATTCCTGCAATGGTGCATTTCTTAAAGTGCATGACGTTACAGGTCAGAGTTCCCGTCTTGTCGGAAAACAAATACTTCACCTAAGAAAGATAGAGATGGTTGGTAATGAAAACAAACAGCATGTTTTACTAGTCTTGTGTTTGTAAAGGATGTTACAGGTAATCCACATTTCTGTTTTGTAGCTTGAGATAATAAAAGGAGGGTAAAACTGACCTGACCCAGTTCTTCATTAAGATTGGATGTTCGAGCCATGGCTGGTGTGTCAGTTTCTGAGTAGTACATCTCCACATCCTGAGGAAAAAACAGACAAAACAATGGCCCTCAGGAGGATTTCTAGTTTTAACATGAGAATGCATTATAATATATAGATAAGCCGTACCCAGTTGATGAAGAGGGCCTGTGTGAACTTGACCACCTCAAGAGTGACCAGCAGGCTGATGGGAATCAGGTTATTGTAGAGGATGATGAATGTCAGCAGGTTATATGCAAAGTTAGTGGAGATGTCACCTGATATCACACACACACACAAAAGCCAGAATTTACAAACCATGAAATGTGCTTTTCCTCTGAAGTTTTACTACCACAGTGAAACAAGAGCTGCTGGCTGAGAATTGTGGCTTATTTGCATTTGCACTCACCAGTCCGGGACAGGTACCAACAGGCATCCTCTGTGTGTTCTTTGTTCCAGATGGCTGCGCCCACAGAGCTGACCAGTGCCATGACCAGCAGGATGCCAAACAGGACCAGGATCTGCATGTTGGTCACCCGCTCCACATTAGAGCGCTTCAGTGGTGCCTTGGTGGAATTCTAAGAAGTGGACCGATCCAAAAATATGAAGTGAAAAAAACGCCAGCTGCTTGACAGAGTTGTAATGTGAGTGGAGAAAAATAAAAAAGCTACATGAATTTTCACACAGCTCTGTTTCACCAAGTCAGTCTGTGTATTTTATTATGCATCACATTGATCACAGTTAATTACAGGTATGAAATTATCGAATTAACCTATTGTAAGATGTCACTTTGACTCTGGCGGATCAGCAATCTTTCTCTGACATATTCTAGTGTTAATTACACATCATGTGTAAGGCAACATTTGGAAAGGTCTTATCTTATGTGGTACCAGTCGTCTGAGTAAACTGTTTCAAATGTGCTGTACCCAACCAAGGACAGAGCTCGGCAGACAAGACTCAGAGGAGCAAGTCTCTCTGTGTGTCTCTCTGCTTGCAAAGCGACATTTGCTTATGTTCTTATTAATCACTTTGTCAATAAATCTATTCTTTTATTCTTTCTCATCAGGCTCTTCGTAATTATTTTTCCACAACACAGGATTGAAACTTAGTTCAGATATGTCAGAAAAACATCATTCTTATCATTAAACAATTGAAAATCAAGCTTCAAATAACTCCCCCTTTTGGGACATGAGAATTTTTCCCATTTCATCCAAAGCTTACTGATTTTAGGCAAGAATATGGTTTTACCTGCATTAGTTTAGAGTCATGGCCTGTGTAGACTACAATTCCCACAACCCACTGTGTGTTCCTGAGCTGAGCGCCACGCAACAATACCTGGTCTGGACCAAGGGGAGCTGGACTGTGGAAGAGAAAGGGGTGAAAAGAACAAACTGTCAATATACACTACTCACAAAAAGTTAGGGATATTCAACTTTCGGTTTTTCGAGGACAGAATGATGCAGAATAAATATTTAACCATTGAACAATGTACATGTGCATTGAAAAGTTTAGAGAAAGTTTAATTCAGTTCACCTGGAAAGGTTGAAGTGGATTTTAGATTAATTCTGACATCATACAAAAAGCCAAATATCGTTAACTTTTTGTGAGTAGTGTAAATGCAGACTTGAGTTTTAAATTCCCTTTTTTTCCAAAAAAAAAAAAAAAAAGAAAGAAAGAAAGAAAAGTACTCTTAAAAGGCTAGTGCTTGCATTTGGAATCTGACATTTCATCATTCCACTCGTCTGGTGTACCCAACGTAAAAATTTAATTTAGAAGCAACTCCCAAAACAATAAAATAGTAACACTAGAACTAATCATTTATCAACCCTAACAGTACTTTTGCTACTAAAACTGTATATGTGTCTTACTTTTGGTTTTCCAGTCGCAGCGTACCAGTGAAATCATACAAGTGTCTGTTGGGGCCTTCACACTCCAAACGACCAGATAGTGCCATCAAATCCTCGCGGGCCTGGACCGCGGCTGTGAGTGATAGACCCTGAAAAACATCAACACACAAAGTCAAAGAGGGTTTATTGAGGGTGAAAATCTTTGTTCATCATAGAGAAGCATTAACCAGAGCCAAGCAAAGATTCTGTACCTGTCTGATCTTCAGGTTAGTTTCTCCATCCAGATTAGAGGTTTCAATGTAGCACATGGCCTGTGGCTCGCTGTGGAAACAAAAAAAGATAGGAGCATTAAAACACTGTAGGGTTTAAAATTATTCATGCATCTCCTGACAGGAAATGTTTCAAAAGACACAAAATCAACTGAGAAATTTGCTAAATTAAATTCTTTAAAATGATTGTCAAAAAATTGCTTTCTTAAGCGACGCAATAATTAGGTACCAATAATATGACTTAACTTTTCTTATCAAATAAAAAAAAAAGATTAATCATTAGTGTCCTTCATTAGTGACAGCCGTGAAATGTCGTGCAAGACACATTATTAGAAGTCCTGTATTGAGGGTCAAACGGACAAATGCACACACAGTACATGCTCACACACAACAGAGCCTGACCTGGAGGACACTATAACCATGTCAGCTGGAAGGTGCTGGCCATTCTTCACCTTCACAATGTCACCTACTGCCACCTTGTGGACAGGATGCAGCAGCATGAGGGAAGTAAGAGAGGGCAAAAGGGGAAAAAAAGAAAAAAAAGGTGAGGGTAAGAAAGAATCGGAGAAGCAAGGGTAGGAAACAACAGGCAGGTTAATCAGTGACCGGAAAGAATGCAGCTAACAGAGAGAGAGATTTGAGATAACATGACAGAGAGCACAGCAGTGCATTGCTTTAATTGTTCTGATTAATCTGCAACATAGACAGACCAGAAAGAGGCACAAAGATTGCAGGTATGCAACTATGAAAAAGGGATAACAAAAAAAAAAGAATTTAAAACTTCTGAATAACCCTTTTAAAGCCACAAACTTTGTCTTTGTTATCACATTCCAAACAAAGAGATATGCAGCCATGTTATATAGCAGGAGTCTGGACAGGAATGTAGACAAGATGAAACACAGCCAGTGTGCTGTATAAACCACAGGGAAAACTTCACTGTGTGTTTATCAAGTTGTCTTTTCCCTTTGAAGCAGCATCCCGAAAACTGTTTTCCCAGGACCCAGGGGACACATAACATGTACCATAATGCTGGGTGATGTTAACTGCAGCCTTATGGATTGCTGAACATTATGCCTCCCTCTTTGACTTTCTTCAAGGCTGTCTGGCTCTCTGACAAAGCACCACTCTACTGATCTTACGCCATGCAATTAATATTCTTATATGAGACACAAGGGGAAGTTTTTGTATCTTTTACAGATTTTAAAAAGAACTTCCAACTCAAAACAGAGAAAAAACAATAACTCCTACTTTCAGCTGAATATTTGGGGAAGGAAAAAAAAAGACTTGGGCACTTACTGGAAACATGTACTTATGTCTGCTCAAAAACAGGGTTAATGAGTTGGAACGGCAGCTGGAAAAAAATCTTAAACTTACTCTGACACTTAGCAACAGTGGAGCATAATTCCTGCTAAACTTGTTTGTCATCCACATAACAAGGATTGAAATTTGATTTGATTCAACTTAATGGAGCAAGCCTTACACAGCTGGGCTCAGTTAATGAGTACACATTGAATAAAAAACCCAAACATGAAAGAAAAAAAATGGCACTGCTCAAAGAATTGCACTGTCTGCACCCATGTATACATTGTTCTCTGAAAACCTAGGATTCATTTGACTGCAGCTTAACATTTATTATTTATCATCTCATTGTATCACTATTGTTCTGATAGTTTTTATTTTTCCATTTGCATGTTTTATTATTTATAATAACATATGGTCGTTGTGTAAACCTAGTCACCATTCTCCGTTACACAAAATAAAGGAAACTACACTCCTTCTAATATCATTTCATGTCATTTGAGCCAACAAAATATGTTAAAGTAAATAGCAAAACTGAAAGAGAAAGTACAAGATTGATATGTGAGAGCACCAAAGTTGAAGTATGTGATGATAGTGATACCTGTTTCCAGATTATCGTCTGCCAAGCACCATTCCGCAGCACTGAGGGACAAGGACAACACAGTCGTCAGTCAGCCTATAGGGCAGATCTCATACAGTATTCATGTGCACTAAACTTTTGTTTGGGGCTGAGTGGCCTGCGCTATAATGACTGACAGACAACAGCCATTCACTCAGAGATGAAAGGAAAACAAAACCCAAGCACATAAACACAAGCATACTCATGGAAAACTGAATAGACGGTTGATGCACATTAACAAACACACTCATTATACCTGTTGTCTTCTTCTTGTTTACTGTGTTGTCTGCTTTGTGCCTTTTCTGTAACAAGAAGGTTGGACATTACAATGACTCTTTTATCCTAAATATTTTAAGATGATTGAAGAGCAACTTCTGATAGTGTTACAGCTGTGGTACTCACATAATCTTCTATGATCTCTTTAATCCCAGCCACAGTAAGGATGAAGATGAGTGGAACCAGTGTGGTGTAACGACCGGTTGGTGACACATCAGGGATTTGCTGATGAGAGACAAAAGGGTCAACACTCTGATATCTCTCTTGATGGAGAGTGTTGAATGGTTTACAGCATCTATGAACCATCACAGTAAGGGTAAAGAGAGAGTAGTTGTTTAGCAGTTAAGGTTACAGTTGTGTGAAAAAGTGTTTGCCCCTCTTACTTTTTTGCATGTTTGTCACTTTTAATGTTTCAGATCATCACACAAATTTAAATGTGAGACAAAGATAACACAAGTAAACAGAAAATGCAGTTTCTAAATGAAGATTTTTATTAGGGGGGGGGGGATCTAAACCTCCATGGCCCTGTGTGAAAAAGTGATTGCCTGCCCCCCCCCCCTGTTAAAACAAATTAACTGTGGTTTATCACATCTTTGGAAAGCTGAGTTCAATTTCTCTAGCCACACCAAGGCCGGATTACTGCCACACCTGTTCTCAATCAAGAAATCACTTAAATAGGACCTGCCTGACGAATTTAAGTTGACCAAGAGATCCTCAAAAGCTAGACATCGTGCTGCGATCCAAAGAAATTCAGGAAAAAATGAGAGAGTAATTGAGATCCATCAGTCTGGAAAAGGTTACAAAGCCATTTCTAAAGCTTTGGGACTCAAGTGAATCACAGTGAGAGCCATTATCCACAAATGGTGAAAACATGGAACAGTGGTGAACCTTCCCAGGAATGGCCGGCCCACCAAAATACCCCAAGAGCACAGCAACGACTCATTCAAGAGGTCACAAAAAACTCCAGAACAACATCCAAAGAACTGCAGGCCTCACTTGCCTCAATTAAGGTCAGTGTTCATGACTCCACCATAAGAAAGAGACTGGGGGGCAAAATTGGCCTGCATGGCAGAGTTCCAAGACCAAAACCACTGCTGAGCAAAAAGAACATAAAGGCTCGGCTCAGTTTAGCCAGAAAGCATCTTGATGATCCCCAAGACTTTTGGGAAAATACTCTGTGGACTGACGAGACAAAAGTTGAAAGTTGTGTACCAAAAAGTTTTTGGAAGGTGTGGGTCCCATTACATCTGGCGTAAAAGTAACACGGCATTTCAGGAAAGGAATATCATACCAACAGTAAAATAGGGTGGTGGTAGTGTGATGGTCTGGGGCTGTTTTGCTGCTTCAGGACCTGGAAGACTTGCTGTGGTAAATGGAACCATGAATTCTGCTGTCTACCAAAAAAATCCTGAAGGAGAATGTCCGGCCATCTGTTCATGACCTCAAGCTGAAGCACACTTGGGTTCTGCAGCAGGACAATGATCCAAAACACACCAGCAAGTCCACCTCTGAATGGCTTAAGAAAAACAAAATGAAGACTTTGGAGTGGCCTAGTCAAAGTCCTGACCTGAATCAAATTGAGATGCTGTGGCATGACCTTAAAAAGGCGGTTCATGCTCGAAAACCCTCCAATGTTGCTGAATTACAACAATTCTGCAAAGATGAGTGGGCCAAAACTCCTCCACAGCGCTGTAGAAGACTCATTGCCAGTTATCACAAACACTTGATTGTAGTTGTTGCTGCTAAGGGTGACCCAACCAGTTATTAGGTTTCAGGGGCAATCACTTTTTCACACAGGGCCATGTAGGTTTGGACCCCCCCCCCCTTAAAAATATAAATCTCTATTTAAAAACTGCATTTTGTGTTAACTTGTGTTATCTTTGTCTCACATTTAAACTTGTTTGATGATCTGAAACATTTAAGTGTGACTAACATGCAAAAAAGTAAAAAATCAGGAGGGGGGCAAAAACTTTTCACACAACTGTATATGCTTTACTGAACACTGATAGTGTTGCTAAGCTTCTGATAATACTGCAAAATATATGATTTACATTTATATAAGAATTTAGCAATTTATTCTCATCCAAGATTGATGTATGTGATTCCTTGTCAGCAAATAATCTTGTCACCAATGAAAATCCTTGGTGAAGTAAAAAGATGGTAGGAATCTCGGGGGTGAGGGGTGGTGGGGCGTTCTGAGAAACTTGACCAAATCTTAAAAATATGTAAACTCTTAAAAATCTATTATAGTATTTTATGGATTGCTTTACCTGTGCAAGACTTAAAATGCTTCGAAACAAGCTTTGCAGAATGTATCATTTAAAGGCTGCAGAGAAGTGAAACAAGAGATGCAGCCTGCTGTGTGTTGGCAGCTGTTGCTGTATGGGGTTTACCTGCATGAGTGCAATGAAGAGGAAGAAGGCGTTGGCTGCCCGTCTGATCTGCTCATACAGGAACCGGGGAAGAAAAGTAAGAATCCCATACTTCGTGGTACTGCAGAGGGAGACAGGGACAAAAGAAAATAAATTTTGGTTGTTTTCAGACATAATGGAGAGAAATGGACAGGCAAAGCATTAGCAAATGTAAGAATTCATGCATAAATTAGGTGCTAAATATTTTCTAGTCAAACATGCACAAGAAGCATTACTTTAAAGGCCAAATAACAAAGAATCCCATTTAGGGTGTTAATAGTGAGGCACTTGAAAATCTATTAAAACCACTCAACTGAGCTCAGAGAGGGCAAACAAGGCCATTATAGGCTGCCCACACATCACATCTATAAATAGACTGAAACATTTTATCCAAAACCCTAAATTTAGACCCCAAACTCCAGAAAATAAGTCCAAGAATCCTTGGCAACCTCAACCTGCCAGTCAACTGTATTGATCAGACAGCTGTATTGATTGGCCTTGATATAGCCAACATCTACTGTAAGAGCTTTTAGAGAAGCTAAAAATAAAGTCAACATTCAAGTCCTTTTTGTTTTTTCTTGGATTTTATTCTTGTGCAGCCTAATTGGAGAGTAGCTAAGAGCTTCTTCAGTGGTTTTCTTTAATGGACAGTGTGTAAGGGCATAAAGTGCATGCAGCAAATGATAAAACACACCCCTCTATCACAGAGCAGAATCTCCTAGGAGATGAACCCATAACCCCCCCCCCATTCTGCCTTACAGTCACTGACACAATATACAAGGAGCAGGATATTAGTGGGAAAAAAAAGAAAAAAGAAGCAACAGCTGTTAGTCTGTCACAAAGACACACAGTGTCCTGACCCTGATGCCACAGATACCTCAGAGCTGGTGATACTACACCTATGATCCAGTAGATAAAGCTGCCTTAATCTAATCAAAGACGAGTGATACCAGACTCCACAAACGGAAACACACACATTTCAAGTGTTCTAGAAAGGAATCCTAAATGTCTGACTGTGTTTTTTTTTTAAATACTATAGATGTCCAACTTTTTCATGGTTTACCAGCTGTTAGCTGTAGGGGTGATTCTCTCCTGCAGCTGTGTGACTTTGTTGTGTTTTTATAAAAAACAATGTTCTTCATACATTAAAGGCAAAATGAAAGTGGGGTTAAAGTCTGAAAGGACTTGTGGAAGAAGACAGGCAGGTGTCTTTCTCTTGTAATAATGAGCCGGTCACTTTTAAAGCTCATGCTGTTTAAAAAGCATTACCGACATATAAACATGAGGGTGAAAGATCTGGGAAATGGAGAGGAGGTTAGCTGAGTGTACAGATGAAAGATAGAAAGAAATGAAAAGAAAAGAAAAGAAAAGAAAAGAAAAGAAAAGAAGAAAGAAAAGAAAGAAAAAAATTCCAAAAGGAAAATTTTTAAATCTTTTTTTTTTTTTTTTTTTTTTTTAAAAAAAAGGTTGGGGCCGCTATATGAGGCTTTAATCTCAGAGAAAAAAATCAATAAGGGTATTGAACCTTTAAAACACAAACTGAAGTGTTACAGGAACATGGGGACATCAAAAGACCTTGTCCCCTGGAGTACAAGTACTCCTAACTCTCCAATCAGCAAGCAGACGGGGCAAAACACCACACTTGAACCAAACAGTGGAGCTAGGTACACCAACCTTGATCTAATTTATAGAGATAAAATAAGCTTTTGAAAGTGAAACTGGATCTTCCAACAGCAACATTAAAACTGTCAATGACCATTAACACTCTAATCACATAGGATAAATGGCTTTCTTTATGGCCCCAAGCAGAAAAGCTACATATCTCAATTAAAAAAGGGCTGCTTTCTGCTCTGGTGATATGGTACTAATAGAAGAAAAATTTAGACAGTTGAGCGGAATACTTGAGGCAAAAACTTAATAAAAGAACAAAGTAGAGGGCAAATATTCAGTGGTAACATAAAAAAAGGCTAGGGATGGCTTGAAAACACAAATGGGTAAAACCAATAAAAAAAATGCGATATTCCTGTAAGAAACGGTGGGGATTTTGTTGATAAGCTGAACCAATTTCTCTGTAGATTTGATACTGTAGATGACAACATGGATTGTGATGGGATCTATAAAAATCTCTGCAGGATCATCAATAGTTATCACAGAGCAGGCTGGAAAAGTCTTTCTAGACTGAAACCAAATAAGGTCAAACTGGCCCAGATGGCCTGAAAGCTCGTCTTCTTAAAACCTGCTCTCCTTAATTAAAAGGTTTTTTTCAAGGTTGTTTAATTCCATCCTGGTCACTAGAGGGCCCAGAACCTAGAAATCCTCAATAATAAAGCCTATACCAAAAAAGCCAGGTGCAAGCAAATCTGAAGACCTTTGGCCAACGGCTTTTAACCTCTATATTATGAAATATGATAGAGAATATTTTGGATGAGCTCCTGACCCCCATTGTGTTCAGGGCATTAGATCTGTTGCAGTTTGCTTAGATGAACAAGAGAGGTCCTGATGATGCCTTGTCAACTCTGCTAGATCCATTCTCAAAGCAAATTGCACTTCCTAAAGACTATGCTAGATTTTTATATGTTGATTTTAGTGGAGCTTTTAACTTGATGAAGATACATATTCCATTGAAAAGGTTGGCAGATCTCAGTGTTGATAAGAGCCTGATTATCTGGATTGAAGAGTTACTTTCTTGCTGCCCTCAAGGGGTTTGAGTAAATGGTAAAAACAGCCTGGTTCCAGAAAAGGTTATAGGAACTCCAAAAGGTTCCTACAGTGCAAAAGCGCCTAATGACACTCACCATAAATGCTGGCTACCCTCAAGGTAGTATTCTTTCACCCTTGCTGTTCTCTCTTTTTTAAAATAAATTTTCTCTTAATTAAAGTAATTTTGAAATAATCAGATATTAAGATGACATGGCCTTAATCAGCCTGTTTTAGAAAACAGACACTCTGGTGAAGCTTCCTTTCTTGCCCATATAAAAGCCATTTAAGCACGGTGTGTAGTTTGCCAGCTAGAAATCAATGTTTCAGAAATAAAGGAGTTGGTTATGTGCACTAAAGCCAGTTACAATAGAAGAACCAGTTTCACTTGAGGGCCATCTTGTACAGATGCGGCCATGAAAAAGTTCCCCTTTCTGCCAACTGCCAGCCACTTACCAGCGACTTATCTGCTAATTCAATCGCACAGAGAAATGCCTGTGTGCCCAGGGGAAACGATTTCGGGGCATAAATGAATGCCTGGAACAAGTACGTTTCCACACGCAAAGTTTGGACACCATGCATGATGACATATTCGCAGGACAAATCGTTCAGCCAGTGATAGTGCAGTAAGAGTGCACCATTACTGCACCACTTCTGGCAGAAAAAGGCGGAACTTTTTAATGCAGAAACTGTGAAGCTGATATTTTCTGAAAACACAAAGCGCGGTTTTAAAAAATGTACACAGTGACTCAGTCTTCAGACAACTAGGCTGTCTTGGTGTCAGTCCTCAGATTTCAAAACTTGTGTACAAGAGTGTTTTAACTATTCATGGCACTGCTTTGTGTGGCCACTTAAACTACAAGTGCAAAAAAACCAAAAAAAACAAAACAAAACAAGATTGAGGCAAGGGCAGAAAATGCTGTGAAGGAACCTCAACTGGCTCTTGTTAATATTCATACTGGAAGGGAAAAGAGAAAAACTCTAAGGGTGCCTTCAAAATGTCTTTTATTTTAAACGGCATTCTTAACTCAACAAAGCGAGTTAAGAATATATATTGCACCTGTATGATACTGTATCATGTGCCTTCTGTGTACCAAAGACAATTTTCCACTGTGAAAATAAAGATTTATTCTATTCTATGTAAAAAAGGTTTTAGAAATAGCCAAAGACCTGAGACAAATTGTATCTGTCTGTCTGAAACTAACTAATACCATTTGCCTGACTTACTATTTATCACCACAGCTGAACCCAAAACATATGCTGATGACAGCTGGGAGGATGTTGAGGAAAAAAAAAACTGCAGCACATGGTTGGCCCTGTCTATGACACATAATTACATCCCATCTAAAAATTCTCTCTGATGTTGAGTGCCAGCCACAGGGGGCATCCATAGACAACATGGCAATACGTGTGAAAAGAAGGTGTAAAGATTTGGACTGTTGTTCAAACTGTGCAGACTACAGAGGGGTCACAACTAAAAGAATCATCACTACATCCTTCAACTGAAAAATGAGGAATCAGAACAGGAACCGCTGCAATCAAGTGACACTCATTAACTTTCACAGTTTTCCACAAAGCTACACTTCTCAATCTTTGACCAAATGACCACAGCTAAGGTGCTGCAAACACGGTGTAATTGCAAATGTTGTTACTTTAATTTCAATGAATCCTTTAAAAATTTATGGGGATGTATTTATGAAACACTGTCATGCTACTTCGTAAAGCCAAGCAGTTTACTAGTGACATATGTTAACCTTTGGGTCAGCTGCAGACATGAAAAGTCTTCTAACAGGTGAGTTATAACATAATCTTATCTACAGATTTACACTTGAATAATTACTTTTTTTTTCAAATAAAAAAGAAAGAAAAAAAAACTGATCATGATTCCAATGAAAGTTAGGGAGGAAAATGTTTTAAATATTCAAGAGAGAAAGACACCAAATGCCAGTGGTCCAAAGTCTATTTGACAGATAGTGAAAACCATGAAGTAAAGCATACAATCAGGCCATCAGAGAATGTCCTTCAACCCCAGTGTGGCTCTAAAGCCCCAAGAGCAAACATTCACATTATTGGATCATCCTTTAGGGCACAGGGCACATCTAAAGTGACTGTGCACTATATGTTAAAGTGGATATAAAGATGGGTCAAAAATTGTTTCTGCAGCACAAAATAATCACAAAGTGTAAGAAAACATGAGAGAGTTGTATAATAAATATGAAGAGTTTGTGCAGTTTTGGTGTGCTTTCTTTACAAGGCAAGAAAAATATGCCATTCATCTTTATATGAAAGAGAAAAAATATATTGAAAAAAAAAGAAGAAGAAAAAAGTGCTCCAATCAGAGCAAAAAGGATGTATAAGCAAAAGTTAGACGCTCAGAAGTGACGCTTACCTGACATGGTTGTCGCAGAACTTGGTATTCTGTGGCCGGTTGAGCAGCACCGTCCGCGCCGAAGCGTCTACGGGATCCGCCTGGGAAGTGGTCCCGGACATCTCATCATCTGCCTTGCGATAACCGGCGGACGAGCAAGAAGGTCCTGCACCGTTGGATTGATGGGAGAGAGGCGAGGCTGAGTGAGTGCGAGTGGGAGACAGAGACAGAGACAACGGGGAGGGAGGGAGAGACACATAGACGGGAGACGTGGTTTACAGTTTAAAAACGAAGGCGCCCAATTACTACGAGAGGCTACTTTATGCTGATGTACGCTGAAGCCAAAGCGGTCGATTCAATGACGTTTCCCCTATAAACACCCCATGTCTTTCATGCGCCGTCAATGCACACACGCGCGTTTCGCGACGCCCACGGGACCCCCCGCGTATAATGGTTGTGCTGAGGGATGCACAATGGCGAACAAACACACCAGGTTTGTCTATTTTTATCAGCAAGTTCATATGGTGGCCTAACACAGGAAAGACTGGGCGCACATTGAGATAGGGGCGCAATGTTATCCAGAAAAGTGACTGAAGAGGATGCAACACGCTTCTTCCGCAGACTCCCGCCCGCCTGGCTTTGTCATCTCCAAGCGTCGTGATCTCCGCTCATTCAACCCACATGAGCTTCGGGAGCTGGCCATTTTTCATCAAGTGCGTCCAATACCGCAGAGCAAGTAAGTGCGGTTGTGCAGGGACACCGGAGGAGTGAAAAAAAATGCAAACAGGTCTGGGCGCTACAGTTTGCTCAGCTGGTATAACAACGGCAAACCTGGGCGAGGACAGATGGAGCAGCACGCCCGTGTTTCTCCTCTCTTTCGGCTTTGCTCAATGGGTAGCTCACCGTCCAGGTGAAACAAAGTGATCCACCCCGCTCCGACGCCGTGTCATCCGGCCACCTGCCGCCTCGGGAAGCCTCTATCCAGCGCGTCTAAGGCTTCCCCCCCCCTCCTACAGTATGTCGGGTTGTTCAACGTTCAACGCGCAGACAACGAGGGGAAAGCCATATGGAGCTCCTTCGGCGCTGCGGAGGGGCAAAGCCGGGGCTCCGCTTTTAAAGGGCCAGAAGCCTGATATCGCCTTAAGGTCTTGCGGTCAGAAACAGATGGGTCAAATGACATCCACACGAGTCAGGAGCCATCCATCGGGAGATCACTTCATGTCGCTTTCTCCCTACGCTGATGCCTGTACAACTGAGGCGTTCACTTCACTTCCTATTTCCTCTGGCTCTTCACATCTTTGTCATTACCTTAGAACACGAGTTCTCCATGTGCCACCCTGCATCTATTGCAAACCGTATCATCTAGCCTGCATTTATCTGGTAAACCTCAAATCATATCCTTCCAAGCCTTTAAAGTGTACTGAAGTGCTCAGTAAGAATTATGAGATGAGATAAATTACACCACAAATTACTTTTCCTACAATATGTTATCGGATACCTCTTGGAATATGTTGAATGATGATAATCTTGAGATCAGTGCATTGTGTTTCCATCTGAGTCTGAGAGAGAAAGCAACAACAGACTAATTGCATGAATAATTTAAAAAAGAATAAGCAATGGCAGGGTTCTGCAGATTGAATTTCCACAGTCCTGAAACCCCATTTCTGCATCACAGTTACTTTCCTTCCTTATCAATAACCAAAATTAGGTTAACATCATTATATTCCACTTAAGCTCAGGAGTCTGGAGTTGATGAGAAAATGTAAAAGTACACAGAAGTAAACTGATCAGACTAATCTAAAAGATGTTCGATCATGTATCTTGGCACATGGAAATTGCCATTCATGTATCATTTTACAATTATTAGCGGTATAGCCATCAATATTGTTTAGCAAATCCTCTTTACATTCTTCTGTAAAGAAACCTGCTTGACAAGGACTCAAACCTTTAAAACCTAGTCAAGTGCTATGCCTCACCTGCTCACACGAAGAGTCTGAACAAGGTACAGTGCAAGGGTCAAAGTCTATCCAGGCAATTTGATAATAAACAGCCTATCTCACATCTATATCTCAGACCAGGCTATTACTGTACTTCTGGACTGAGCTGTGAGTCACTATTACAGCTCTGTTAGCTCCACTGCAAATGGCACTTGGGTCCAACGATAGCAAATGATTTTGAGGAACTGATAAAGGAAGATGCAAGGTAAAAGGCTGAGGAAGTCAAAGTATAATAAGTATAATGTCCTCAAACTCCATAATTTTCCAAGATCTTTCTCTGCACACGCATACACACATGCACAAAGAAATCTCAGCGTTGATATTTGTGTCTGTGGAAATTTTTACTGGATTCTTTTTATCCTGCCATACCTCTTTTTCTTTAACCCCAGCAGACTACCATTCTAAAAAGATCAATAATGGCTTTCTCAGCACCACACTTCAACTATAATTCATTTCTGAGGAGATCAATGCCCCAGTTACTCATCTCTGATGGAATAGAGACGCAGTTGCCTCCGTAACTCATTACCAATGCACCTCTGATGAGTCAGCAACAAACCCCAGCAAAGCACAGCCAGGTCAATTACACATGAAGCACCCAAGATAGCCAGACACATTTCTCTGGTCTGACAACCTGCAGCCAGAACAGGTAAGACAAGACTGATCCGTACTCAACACTCTGATCCTTTACCCTGCATGCAAAACACTGCCAGCTACCCATTTGGTTGTTGGGACTTAAACAAAACCTATTCTTGAAAACAATAGCTAGAAATTTCAATCAAAACTGTTTTTTTTCTCCTAAAATAGTTGGCAGATAACAACCTGTCTCAGGAGGCAGAATGAGGGCAGTACAGTCTGAAAAGTTTGTTCTGACATGCTTTTTATGTCAAGTATCCCATAATATCTCAATATGCAGTATAACTCTTGCATTTTGGGCTGGTTCCAAAACTTCACTGTTCAAGAAACTTAGGTTGCTGAATAATGGATAGACACAGGTTGCATAATTCATCCACATTTTCCAGTATGGCAGAGCATATTTCACCAGGCGCTCTACCTTGGTGCTGTGCCTGGGTTTCCTTCAGGATGGCCGCAATCAAAGTCTCACTGTATTTGAAACTGACAGAAGTGTATTTTATAAAGTTACAAATGTAGCTTCAGAGATGCTTGCACATTTAATCCAATCATCCAGTCCAGAGATGAAATGAGCCAGAAAGGCAATAGCTGCTAATCATACTGACAGCTATAGCGGGATTTACAGAATTATCTCCAGATGTTGCAGAATTCCCACTCAAACAAGATACACTTGAGGTGGACGCTCTGGCCAAGCCTGTGTTTTTATTAAGTAAAGAATTCTCAAGGCAATTCAGATGCTGTTGCACTTGGATATGACAAGTATGAGTGTGCATATCTATCCCAGCATGTTTGGCATGCCTGTTCTGGCAACATGGTAGCAGAGTATTCGAAGTAATTGCTAACAACAAAAGTCTGAAGTCTATGACAGTGACAAACCTTTAAGTGTTCTTGAGCTAAATACAAAACCACAACTATCCACACAGCTTGTCATGGCTGTGACATAATCATTTAATTGCAATTATTTTACATAAGGGCAATCAATCGTTTTCAGACATTTTCATTCACCTATAAGAAACAGTTGGATGAAACTGACTTAAACATCATTTTCTATTACTATTTCCTGATGTTCATCTGATGTTGGTTCCAAGCCAAACAAAAATGGAGAACCTGATCATTTTACTTGATTTTTAACAAAAAGGTGGTAATACAAGGCACCTGTACCATAATCTAAATGTGACAGTGCTTTAAACTGAATAGATAAAGACAATTATTCATCATAACTTGTCAACAAATTTTTTTTCTTCTTCTGGTGACAGTCTTCTTACCCATTTATACTGCTTAAAAAAATAAAGGAAACACTTGGAGTTACACTTGTTACTTAAGTGTTCCCCTTATTTTTTTTTTAGCAGTATATTTAAATTCAATTTAAGAAGACATAAAACTTGCTCCCCTAAATGCCTCTGTCCACCCGACAACAATGCTGTGCAGTCAGGAACACATTACCAACTGAGTGCCGTCTGCCCGAGCGACCTTTATGTCCCATGGTTGCCCTGGTCTCCTAAGTAACCAGCAGGCCTTATTTCCAGGTATAGGTTAACCTGGTCACAATCAATCCCCGTGGGTCCATTTTCTACCTTACTGGAGTAAGAAGTAAGGCAAGAAAGCCTCTTAGGAGAGAAGTGAGCGAGCATGGTAATCCTTACTGTGTCTGCTCTGCAACTTCACCTGCTGCTAATCCATAACCTGTTAATCCTGCAGGTGTGACGCGCACACCAACGTAAATTAAACTAATGTATCCATACACACAGACACATACACACATACATCGCACACTCGGTCCACACACACATGTAAATGTACATCTTTCAATGCCAGAATACACAAAGACCCCAACATGCAGCTACTCCCCTGTGCTCCTCTACTCCCAGCTCACTCACATGCACGCAGCCATGTTCATGTACATGCTCTATTCATATATGCTGCATCTCTACATGCATGTCTTGTGTTCTGCAGCATGCACAGTCATACTGAAAGTTTTGCTTGTATTTATCCGTCTTCACCCGCATGGTCTGGTTAATTTGTTCACTACTATCTACGAGCGCATGCAGTGAGAGGGTGAATCTATTCCAGCATTCAACACTCCAGGCCCAAAGGAGCTACAGATTATTCAGAAGCCACAGCCATATGTCTGAACCTTTTCAGCTGAAAATCAGAGACAGGAAGTTTCTCCACATTGTAGCTCTTGAGGGCCGGGGGTTTGGAGACGCCTGCTTCTAGCCGCTGTGCATGGCACATGCACCTTGGGACTCCAGACACAAATGGGGGCATCATCCAGTCTAATTTGTGCAAACTCACTTTTGTCAAACCTGTCTGTGAGTCGGGCACGCATGGTAGCGCTGGCACCCTGGCCTTGGTCCTGCAGTTCAGAAGCCTCCTGCCTAATGGTGGTCAACACTAACTGCTCTGTGGGTGCCGCCATGACAGGCAGTGGCAGGAGAAAACAACACACACAAGACAACAGGTCAATTCATAAACACTGTACCACACACAGAGCTTCTTGGTGATAACACTGACAGTAAGTGTGTCTGTATGTGCCTCTCACTGCAGGTTTGTTAATATTTTGATTTATGCCTACAAACATAAGGTGCCATCCTGCAGACCTGCCTACAGAAATGGACTTTACTAAAACTTTGTAGCTTGCCCAGGAGTGCCCCCTTGTGGCCATTTGATGCAAATGCCTCATTTTTACAATTTTCTTGGCTTCTCTTTATCTCCCAAATGGCATCTTTAGCTTGGCAGCCATGACGACTAGTCATTATCTTCCCAAAACAGATGAATGGTTCACGGCTGTGTAAACAGTATCACTCACATAAACTAGCCACACCAAACAATATGCTCTTTATGATACATACTGTCAAAGACAGTCTGTATAAACCAGAAAACACAAACATTACAGGTTGTTAGCCTTATTTTGGTCCATAATCCCACAACAATCTCACCGGCTGTATCATGTACTTCCTGGCCAGTTTTACTTTGTGAGTAATCATCTAAAATGTGCTACAGAGCTAACAGTTAGCAGTTTGGAACACATGCCTTTAATAAACTTCTTTGAACAAACTTGATTAAAATCTAACTTTGCTTGTAAATGTTTCTAAATAAATGTGGCAGACTGGTGTGTGCAGACGTCATCACCTGGGATGTGGCAGCTTGCTAATTGGAGCAAAGAATCAAAAGGTCAGGCTCCAAGAGATTAAAATATAGGCAACATGAAAAAGTCATGAGCTAAAACATGTGGGCTTATAGATTATTTTTCCATTTTTAATATAAAAATGTTTTAAACATTAATTCAGATTTGAAAAACTACAATGAAAAAAAATACGGACATAAATTATTTGAAAAAGATGGGAAAAAAATAAACCCTGCAAAAGTAAGTGTGACCCATTATGAGGCCTATTGACCTCATATTTAAAAACAAAAATGCAAATACAGTAAACCAGAAAAAGTAATATTTTATATTATAATATAGTTGTCCTACATTCTAATGAAGCTGCTGCCTTAGAGTCAAAAGTTTAAGTTAAGCATTTTAAAACAAACATATCTGAGAGCCTCTGGCCTGAAGCCAACATGGCCTAGTTGGCTATCATCTGTACTCACATTTTGCCCTGCTTTCTATTTCTGGAAACTGAAAGAAGCATGCAGCCACACTACACATACACAAACACATATACACACACACAACAGCAAAGCAGCCTGACAATATGTGCCAGTCACTATTAAAAGCCACTGGATGAGACGAACACATGCTCCTCTCCTCCAGAAAAATCCAATTAAATGTCTGTTTTCCACGTGTGAAATCATCTATTGCAGCCTTTCTAATCTTTCCTACATTATAATTTAATTATGAGATTTTCATTTAAAAAAAAAAAAATCATAATAGACACACGTTAAAAAAACAACTAAATACATTTTTATCTAAAAAAAAAAAAAAAAAGGAAAACAAAAAACAGTCATACTAGTCAAAGAGAGATCTTGCTAAGGAAAAAGCCAGTGTTCCCATGTTATCCATCAATTTTTCCAGTATGAACTGATGAACTGTGTGTGTGTGTGTGTGTGTGTGTGTGTGTGTGTGTGGGGGGGGGGGGGCAGACTTGATATGGACTAAAGTGTCGGCTCAGAAGAAGCGCTCGTTAGGTGGTCACGTGGTTTTTAAGTCGGGTAGGTAGGTGATAGGCTGTTATTGGATTGATTCTGCAAACGCTTGACTTGGAAATCAAACAACTTAATTATATTTTGTTATAAGCATCATAAAAATAAAAAAACTGTCGATCTGTTGGAAAATACCATCTGGTCCTGGGGGGGTGGGGGTCAATAAAATAAGCTGATGCAACAATTACATAATAGGCTACTATGATATTACCAAAGGACATTTAATAGCGGTGCATAAAACGAGAGATGACACATCAAACATATTCGCCCCGTCAAGCATAATTGTTTGTTTTTTTTCTTGTAGCGCTAAAACAGAGAACGAGCACTTTTAGTTATTGTCTCTTTATGTATAAAAATGCCGCGCAACTGACTATTCTATTTGGAGTAGTCACCTGCAGTCAGCTTGTCCTTGCATCCCTGACTGGTCCCCAAAACTGAGTAAGGCTGGCGTATAAATACCGGTACATCAAGTCAGCTCATATCCATGCCGCAGTCCCAGACAGTACGGGTTCCCCGTTATTATGCCAAGCACATACCAAATACGCACGACTATATACAGGCCGCTATGTCCAGAAGTGACAGGCCTGTTCATAAGATAAACACTTTGTTATGACAGGTGTAGTTTTAGCAGTCGAAGATTAAATTAGGTGCGGTTTTGGCTTACCTCCCTCGCTGTGTATCTTCTTGCCTCTCCGGTTGAAATACATCTTGTTGGTGGAGAACGACAGTCGGTGTAGCTGCGACGAGGAGGCCGGAGGGGTGACATGCTCATGGCTCACTGACAGAGCAGGGAAAAGCTGTTCCGGGCCCGGGCTGCGGTCGCCCTACCTGCTGCTGCTGCTTAACATTCATTATTTGACGGTTGGACCGCGGAGGTAACATTGTAGGGGGCAGCTTTAGCCAGCGTCATAGTGACTGGAATTAGATATATTCAACTTCCGGTCAGTGTTTTCAAAATAAACGTTTTTTTTCCCTTCCCCATATAAGTAACTTATTCAACGTGTGTGTGTGTGTGTGTGTGTGTGTGTGTGTGTGTGTGTGTGGGGGGGGGGGGGGGGGGGGGGGGGGGGGGGGGGGGGGGGGGGGGGGTTATAAACTGGTTCTGACAAAACATGAAGATAAATAATTCGATTATGTCATGTCACTGAAATACCATGTATTGCTGTCTGAATCATCTTTCCGCCACTGTTTGTTGAAATAAAATTAAGTTTCTGTTACATACTAAATTAGGCTACAATAGCTTAATTCCATAAATTAAATAAATTATGATTAAACTAAATATTTTATTGCCTAAAACATTCAGAGAGCCAAGTGACATTTAGATAACTATAGCTTGAGGAATAATAATTTTAATCAATAAATTGTTGCTGTAATCACATTCTTGGTAACCTAAGCTAGCAAGCTTTTATTGCCAACGGAAACTGTTACATCCCTCCTCTTGTCCCGTTTAACTTTATTGAAGCACGGGTTCGCGCATCGGAAGATGCGTACACGCTCACGAAGCTTAGACGCAAAATCTAAATTAGGCCCCCAAACACAGGGATTACCTTGACCATTCCAGCCCTAAGTAGTCTACAAAAAGTAAGGAGACTTGTGATTGGTCGATCATTTCTCCCCATTAATAATACCAACTGATGTGTCATTCATCTTTGGAAAGCCTGATTAGTCACCTTTACAACGTGGTATATTTTCTAATGGCCCTGCTGTTGTGGAATGAACAACACAGCTAAATGTGGGGGTATTTCACCCCAAAAGTGTGTCAGAATCCCCTGCAATGTTCGTGTAGCCTACTCATTTTTGTTTTGAGTAGCTTGCTGAATTGGATTATTGCAGTAATAAGGATAAAACACAAATTGCCAGATTTTACACCATTTGTCTTACACTGCCGTCAGTAGTGTGTGGGAAAATCCAGCCACAGTGGCCTGGCATTTCTGTCTTGTGCTGGTGACATTTTGCTGTAGGATGACATCCCATTCCGGAACCAAGAGTTTTTGGGGGTAAAAACAAAAAAACAAACAAACAAAAAAGCAAGGCCTTGCTAGTCCATAGTTCAAATAACACACCCCTTTGTGTTGATGTCAGGACTCACAGTTTATCTTTTACATGTCTTGCTTTTTATATCTTAGCATTTAGTGTTATCGTTGTAATTTTCTAATTCTCAGGCACACTTTAGACCTGCTTATGTCAATTTGTTACATTGTACTGCCATATTTTACAGTGACAATAATATTCTATTCATTCTATTCTATTCTATTCTATTCTATTACTTAGGCCAGGGGCAAGAAACTCAAATCCTGCAAGCTTTAGATGTTTCCCTGTTTCAACACATCTTATTCAAATCAAATGGATCTAACTGCTTATCAAGTTCTGTTGGGTGACTCATTATTTTAATTCAGATGTGTTGAAACAGAAAAACATCTAAAACTCTCCTGGACTGGAGCTTCCCCCGATGGCGTTAAATCCCAGATTCTGTTTTACCTCGTATCATCAGGCTTGCTGACAATATATAATACAACATTAATTGGTTTTATTAACTGGGAGAAATAATTGACCAAACACTAATCTCCTTACTTTTTTTTGTTAATTATGATTTCAGAGGTGGAAAGTAACTAATTACATTTACTCAAATTATTGTAAACGAGTAGTTTTTGTGAGTAGTTTTTTTAAATCTTTACGACTTTTAATTTTATGACTTAAGTACATTTTGACCCAAGTAATGTACTTCACTACTTTGGAAACCTCCCCCATTACAGAGTAGAAAATTAAATACATGGGGAGAAAAATCAGCCTGAACATGTATTATTATAACTTATGTTTTAATTTTGAACTTTTTAAAAACTACTGTATTTTATCTTATTTTTTTTTAACTGTTCCTTTATGTTTTGACATGTACAGCAGCTTTGGGTTTTATGAAAAGTGCTATACAAATAAAATGCACTATTATTTTTATTATGCTGAACACTGCGGGCTGTCAATCTCAGCTACAAATACACTTTGGTGCGATCAATGTAACACACACTGAAAGGAAATTGCACAGGCGTAATTTTTACTGATGATGGCTGAAGGGGTGTGTATTGGCAAGAATTTGGCAACATGACATTCTGTATCACGATACAGGGGGAGCAATAACATATATTGCGACACTATAAACAAGACAATATATTTCGATATTACGCTTGTACTACAGCATAGTATCAAAGTTATGTGAAAGACTGGTGCATCTGGTATTCATTCACTTAAATAGCATATGGAGTTACACTTCATATAAGCAATAAGTTTTCAATGGCATCAACAATGCAGTCATATATCAGATACTTGCAGATATTAGCCAGCATGTGCTAATAATTATGTTTCTGACAATTTGGTAACTTAACCAACAACTTAAAACCAGTCAAATTATGAGCAGCTTCAAAGCAAGTCTGACATAGCAGCAGCTGCACTGTAGTCACATGACTCCATGAGTAATGCTGGGATATGACGTTCTTTTGGAGTAACAGTGCCTTTTCTGCATGCTAGGGAAAGAATGAGATCTTGTAAGATTTTGTTAAGATATCAGTGCAGAGCTTTTTAAAATCAATAAGATATCAGAACACAAAATATGGGGATATATTAGTGTATCAATATTTTCCCACACCCCAAGGTGTCAAGCAAGAGATGGAGATGAAGGAGGCTGCGGATTTTTAAGCAGGGACATTGAATTCCTGTGGTAGAGACGAAGAAGGAAATCCTTGGCCATATCTCAGCCAGCTCTTTGCTTTCAAACACAAACAAGGAAATAACCTCATCATGCAAATGCTGACAAATTTGTCTAATGCTAGTTGTAGGCAGAATATTAGCAGGACACTGCATTTCATTCCTTAAATATGCAGTGTGGTCATTTGTTCGTTAAGACAACTGATTTCATGATTAATGTTTGCTCTAGAAAGAAAAAAAGCAGTTTGTTACAGACTTGCTCAATATTTTCACTATTTTGAATACTTTGATTTGGTTTTATTTTCGTTCTTTGTTGTTGTAGCGTTTATCAGAAACAGTGTTGAATTGGATTTATAACTCGTCCTCTTTTACAGCAAGTAACTGAAAGTAACTGAGTAACTTTTGCTCAAAGTAAATTTAAAATCACTTAAGTACTGAAGTACATTTGCAGATTTGTACTTTTACTTGAGTAAAATTTCAACAAAGTAAATATACTTTTACTTAACTACAATTTTTCAACTCTGTCTGGTTTTATCCTAATCTTAGTTACACTTAATCCACAAATGTGGGTTTTTAATCCCTACATTGCTCCTTTTTATTTATTTATTTATTTTACTTTTTTTTTTTTTTATTAAAAATTTTGAAAAAAGGAGAAATGGCGAGAAAAGAGGCATATTTTCATGGGGTTTTACATTTATTTTTTTTTTTTTTTTTTTTAAATTTAAAATTATTAGATATTTATTTTTTTTTTTCTTTAGAAAAACACTCAGTATAATAAAGAGTTTATTCATTAATATTTTTTTTTTGGTGGTAAAAAAAAAAAATAATAAAAAAAAAAAAAAAAAAAAAAAAATATAAACCATAATTATAGGAGATTAGTGGTTACTTTAAAAAACAACAACAACAACAAAAAACTAAAGAAAAATAAAAGAAACAGATTTTTAACATTTTTTTTTTAATTATGCGTTTAATTGCTAAAAGGTATGTTTCCCCTACTTTTAAGTTACAATGCAAAATACAACCGAAAAAACACATTGATTTGTGATTAAGAGGAGTCAAATTAGCCACAAACAAAACAATTCACAGAAAATCTAAAACATACTTAGCCCTTCAGTGGTAACGATCACTAGGCCATTATTTGCAAATTTGTTACAATATTGTCTTTTTTTTCATCTTTGTTAATTTAAGTTTTAATTGTTTCAGTTGTATCTTTTCGTGTTATATTGTGTTCTGTAAAGCCCTTTAGATTACTCTTGTGCATTATGAAAATGAATAAAAGTTAATTATTATTACTACAGGGTTAATTGCTATAAATAATTAAAAAAATACTATACATACAAAAAAGGACGCTAATAGACGCTTAAAAAGACGTTATGACATTTGTCAGTTAGCCGTTTAGTTGTTAGCCTATAACACTTCCCTTAAATTAACTCTCAGCATTTCATCCATCCTCGCGATATGAATATTTTACAAGAAGTAAAAATACTCATTACAGTGAGTAATGGTGTAATATAGACACACGGAAGGGACTTGTGATTTAATAATTAACATACCACGAAAGATTCCTGGCTGACAGCTCTCGTTTCTGTCCACCCGTGGGATTTTAGGCGTACCGGGCGGGCAACCAGTGGAATTGAAGTTTGGAACGGGAGCGAGCGCGTGAGGGTGACTTCTACTGGCGGGGAGGAATTACACCTTTAATAAAGTGCCACTAACAAATGAGCAGAGTTGAATATTGCCGTAAAATGTAAATGTATGTTCCCCGAATGACAGAAGCAGATATTACCCATAAATTTGTTCCCTAGAGCCAACACGAATGACCAGTGTATGACGTATAGGTAGACAAGGGATGAGGATACTGGGTATGGTGGGTAAACCTTTGGGACTGTAACAAACAGTCACAGGTGACACCAGCAACTTCAACACTAGAGCAACTGCATTTGTGTTGCTTGACTGATAACTGAATATTTACTGTTTTACAACACGTAATGAACATTGTTTTTAATACCAAAGAGATTTTCATATCTTCATTAACATTCTTTAAAAATGCAATGAGTATGATTAAATACCACAAATGCTTTGACAGCTTTTTTTATTTTAATCTGCAAAATTAAAAATAATCAAAGCTATGACTAAAGTTATCGGAAATTATGCAAAAATAAGCCCATGAACAGTTTTGTTTTGACATTAGAAAGTTATTTAGGGGTTTCTAGACACCCCAAATCCCTGCATTTCACACTGATTTTAACCTAAGTTGACCATTGTAGTTAGTGATTTCATTGATTGGTCTTCTCATTAAAAATTTCCTGGATATGGCACTGATGACTGGCAAGTTTACTGGTCATGGCTTTCTTAATAACAGTTGACTAGCGTGGCTAACTGGTGATGCATGAATCCCCTCCTGACCTCTACACATACATCTTCTGTCATCATAGAAAGACTTTACACAGTTGAGGAGCAAAGGAGAAAAAACAATGTTTTCATTGCATTACATAGTAACATATTTTTCATAGCCGTTTTATTCACTCATCACATTGTAACATATCACATTTCATATTCCAAAATCTGATGTCCATCTTATTAAATAGGAACACAATAAATAATCACTTCTGAACTGTTTGCCCACAATCCCCCAAGATGGACATTCACTAAACAAAGTTTTTGAGAACCAGTTTTAATGGACTCTAGGCCTTCCTGTCACACACGCACACAATTAACCCATACACACTTAGCACACTCTCAAACACTCTTACATACTATACTGCATCAGTCCCACAGTTTTGTTAACAACATATTAACTGCAGAGATGTAGTAATTCTTGTATACTACAAGTGTTAATGTATAAAGTGACTAGTGGAAACATTGACTGGGTGGTTCAGTCCATGATCCATCTCTTCCACGCTACATGTAATGAAAAAAAAAAAAAGCAAACAAACAAAAAACATAAGCACATAAAAACATTGTATTATGCAAACTCTACCTTATGTGTTGCACTCGTACTGACACTCAAAAGAAATGTCAACAGAATCTGATGCTATGAAAATTAACAGTTTTCCTATATCTGTCTTGTGAGTATTTCTGAGTTAGCTTTACACCTTCAAAAACAAACAAACAAAAAACAAAACAATTTCACTTAATTATTCAGTGCCATTTTCCAAGTCTTTGCTAAGCAGACATGGGAAATATGTCAGATGTGGATCAACAACGGAAAGTGAGAGAAAACGTTAAAGACTTTGAAGTGGAGATGACAATCAGGCATTACAATGTAAACAACCAATGAACAGCAAAACAATACTTTTCTTTCCATATTGCACAACTCATACCAACAAGTCTGAATCCCTGATTATCGCATGCCTTCAGCATTTCATTTGACTTGTGCCGCTCATATGGATGTTAATAACTTCCATGTGGCAGACTTTTTATGAGTGACCAATGGATTTATATATTGCATTGAGACTTAAAGGCTTTAAGAAATACTAATAGATGTGCAGAATAAAACTTATTTTAAAACTGAATATGCAGCTCACAGAAATCCTTATAAACCATACATTTCTTAATAAATTGTAAAGGGACACATTAAAATGGATGTTGAGGCTTTAAAATGGCAAATGCAAAAAAATGAAATCAATTTTTAAAAGGACTTCCTGCTTTCGATCTGAGCAGATGGCATGTAAATAATAGTGTCTTACTTCAGAAACCTTATAAGCAGTGAGTTATTTACAGCTTATATTGATTAAATCAAGTCTACAAGTGATTTGTATTGTCCAGTTATGAAAAAGAGACATCACGCGTATCAGACACCAAAGAGTTTAAGTTAGACTATTATGCAGCGGCTACAGGAGCTCCTTAAGCACAGTGCCATCTACTGACATATGGATTTCTGAAGCTTTATGAAAGGGTTAGTGACCAAAGTCACAGAGAGAAGAAAATAAAATGAGTTGCTGAAAACAAAGAGTCTAAAAAAATAAAGTTTTGTTATTTCTCTGCATTTATAGTCTCTTTCTCCTCGCTTTTGGTTCAACCTTCTTTAACACAATGGATATTTTAAAAGAAACTAAACCATGAAAGCCTTATCTACATGCAAAGCCAAACTGGGTTTGCTCAGTTCAGCCAGCCATGAGTATAATGGATATGTTTGTTAGCAAACAGGTCAGTCATGATGCACTGCAAGTATAGGCTGCCTGCAGATGGGACAGGTGTTGTTTTCAGAAAGCCAGCGGTCAATGCAGTGGATGTGGAATTCATGGGAACAGGGCAGGCGACGCAGCTTGTTGCCTTGAGCATATTCATTGATGCAGACGCTGCATGCACGACCCATTTCACCCTCCAGGCTGACCTGACCATATGTACGTGTGGATAGATTGTCAATCTGTTCTTTGGTCAGGCCTCTGGGATGTTCGTCATCTTCATCATCATTGAGCAAAAAGAAGTGTGCCAACCGCAGGATGGGTAGGGTACCATTTTCAACCAGGTTATTGGTGTCTCTGCTATTAGCCCGTCCATCTGTGGTGCTCACCACTCCTCCTGCAAGTCTGGCCTGTCCATTCTGGATGTCCTCACTCCCAACCAAACCCATCCTCTCCTGGACAGTCTCACCTATACCAACTTGGCCAGGCACACTGTCATTTAAATGCAGACGACTGGCAGGGCTGGTGTTACTGTTAATGCCACTGCCATCTGCATGGCTAGGTGCAACAGCTTCAGAATCAGCCTCTGTCTCCATTAGGGAGCTAAGCTCCCCAAATCCAGTCATAATCTGGCGCAGGATGGAGCGTAGGGCAGTGGAATTGGGTTCTCCCAAGCCTGTTTCGCTGATGCGCCTTAGTGGAATCCGAATAGTGCTCACGTAGGTGCGGATCCCTGCTCGCTCAGAACGGGAGATGGTGCGCCTGAATCCCCCACTGTCACTTTCAAATGTGACAGTATTCTCAGCAACACGCGCACGGGATCTTGTTCTGCTAGCGATGCTGTCCCGATCGCGGTTTTCACCGGGACGAATCCGTCTCACCTGCAAGTCTAACATTATGGTCGGATGCCGCCTCACGGCTGAATTTCCTGTTCCTAAAACGTGTGACTCGCTCTCACGTTCAGCTGTCTCTCCAGTTGACTCAGTTGGAGCAGCAGGCTCTGACACAGCCTCCCCAGTCTCCATGGACACTGAGGTTGTGACACTGCCCGGCTCAACAGTATTATTGGCAGTGCTGAGGCCATTGTTGGATGGTGGAGGGGTACTGACAACAGGTGTTCTTTGCAAAGGGGAACGACTTCGCCTTGACAAGCGAGATGAAGCCCCACTTGCTATCACAGCCCTGCGTGCACGACCACGTGATCGAGTCCTACTGCTGCGTGATTCGTGTCCCACAGCTGCGGTTTGTGACCCAGCCTGGGGGGACACCCGCGGACAGTCTAAAGAAGCAGGCGTATCATCATGCCTTTGCTCGACTTCTACATTCAGGGATTGATTTTGAAAAGGTGTGGTTTGATCTACAGGAGGACTGGAAACAGTGGGATGAGGTGTTGAAGAGTGCAAAGTGGTACCCCTCCTCTGAGCAGCAGTTGTGTTCGCCTCTGGAGGAGGAGGAGGAGGGGGAGGAAGAAGTGCAGAGGGACTCAGAGAAAGTGTGGTAGCGCTGCTGCGTGTACGCCGTGTCTGCATCCTCCTACTGATGGCTTGGCGGGGGGAGGGGTATGGAGCTGGCCTTGGTGTGGTTGAAGGGCGAGGGCCAGAGAGGGAGGAAGTCGTGCGTATAGAGGAGTGTGCAGTTATGTTTGGAGCAGTCACCGGCAGCTCTGCCGTTTCTGCAGTGTCCACAGTGTCATTATGTTCTCCTGGTTCTGGCTGATCATGGTTTATGTTGATTTCCAGGCTAAAACGAAACTCCCCACTGTTCGGGTTGGTCCGACTGACGGCACGCCATGTCTGGTTGCCACTCTGCCCACTGCGAGTAGCATTACCAGTGCGTCTGAAAGTGTTAAGCCACTCCAGTAATGAATCACCATTAGACGGTTCCGCTCTGGGCTCTGTGCCCCCTGTAAAACAAAACAAAACAAAACAAAACAAAACAAAACAAAACAAAACAAAACAAAACAAAACAAAACAAAACAAAACAAAACAAAACAAAACAAAACAAAACAAAACAAAACAAAACAATAAATATGGGTTAAACTACAAAAGGTGCACTGTATTCTACATTTAAAGGCGTTGTAGAAGATGTTTCCGCATTTCAGAAAGCAGAGACTGTTAACGTGTTTTTGAAAAATGTGCATGCGCAAGACCAACCTGCTAGATTCACAGCTCCCTCCTCCGGCCACCGAATAACGTGCACGAGCCACTCCGGTGTTCAGCAAACAACAGGTACAGATTCTCCCATCATGTCACAAACGCAAGTAAACGGAATGTTGCTAACTGCTAGCAGAATGATTGTTAGCTACCTACTGTAAACGTCAGACGAGTGCACGCAGCTTCTGGGTCGCAGCATCACTCTCGCCAATCAATCATTCTCATTGATCAGTCTCGCCTATTACCCGTTCTTACTACGTTAGTAAAAGTGACTGACGAGCCAGTAGACAAATGAAAAAGTTAAGGAATGCAGAGATGATTGGTGGATGTTTTTTCAGTCCCATTACTTTCACAGCTGATGTAGAACAATATTTATATATTTAAAGCTTTTAACTAATCATAGTGTACGGAGTAGTGAACCCAATTTTACCAAATATTGCAAAAATTGTTGAAAGAAACATCTTCTATAACACCTTTAAGAAATAACATAATTTTGCTAAGTTATTTCTAATGATTTAGTTTTACAGAATTTCCAATTAATGTTATTGTTTATCAAGTCCAAATCCATTATGTTATTTTTTGATGTTTTTAGCTTCTTTTTTTCAGCAAAATGGAATAAATCAAAGCCAAACGACCAGCCAAGTTAAAGTCAGCTGCAATCAGGCAAGACCCTTCTCCCCCAACCTACCTGCCCCTCTTCTCCCTCCAACCCCTCTTTCCTCTGCCTCGCCACTACTGCTCTGCTGTTCTCCAGACTCAGCAGTCTGTAAGCGCTGCTCAGTGCGAGGCTGAGATGACAAACGTTCTTTTGCTCCGTCCAGCCGCTGCCGGAGCTCCTCTGCAGTCACCTCTCCTGTAAATCAAATAGTGTTTATTAACACACAGGCTGTAATGTGTCATTATCGTTATAAAAAAACATCTATGCACCCATACTTTGGGCCAATTCCAATTCCTATCTTAACCCTCAATCTTAACCCTGAAGCTCAACCCTCAATCAAAACCAAGTGTTAAGGACCATTTTGTGCCTTAGCAATGGGACACCCCTTAAATGCAGATATGTCTTCAAACTGTGGGGGGAGCATTACCACAAAGCAGCTTTTATTTATTTACATTTATTTGCACTGTTAATCCTGTCTGTTTAATCGTAAGCCACAACCACAGCCACCATGGACATATTCAGCTGTCACCACATACCACTGCTTACTAAAAGGCAATTACCAGCTACAACAAAACTTACGTAGGTAACTGTGGTGCTGTGAATTCCTAGATGGCTGCAAGTCAGATGGCCTACACGTCACCTGATTGACTTTGTTGTCGTTAGGACTCGACCTGCACAACGCGCGAGGAGACATATCCACGCCGGCAGTGGAACAAAACAGAACTATCGTTAGACAACTGCGGCTACGGGATATGACATTAACCTGGTCGTCTTATACCATTATCGGCACAAGCACGTTATACAGGCTGTTATCTTGATAAAACAATGTCATTAGAACCGAGGAAAATTACCATTTTGTAACGTTAACTTAACTAGCTTAAATGATAGCAACATGGCTTGACCGCACCGGCTGCTATTGCCAAAAGATCGTAAAATAAAAATTAATGTTATGCAACAATAAAGAAACTAATCCATAACATGGGCCTAAACTAAGATACTACAATGGTTTTCGTAATATTTATATCTCAATTTACAAAGAAAATACTTAAGATTTGTAGCTCGCCTTCTTTGCCGCTTACATTCTGGGTAGCCCTTACTCACAAGGGTGGTGTTTGAGAATCTCAATATTGAGGGCGATTCAGCCTAAAACTTGCCCCTCAATTTAACGTTCTGAGAATCGGGACAGCACTTGGACTTCGCGGGAGTGCGCATTTTTGAGATTGAGGGTTAAGATTGAGGGTTAAGACAGGAATTGGAATTCACCCTTTGTATCATTTTAACTCAATAACTGCCAAAGATGTCTTTTGATGTCTGTTCAATTCTGAACATTCACTGCCAAAGACGTTAAAAAACGTATTTTGCGGGTTTTAATAGGGGGTGCTGCAGGACACGCTGGTTGAGTGTGTTGGTGACTCAAACTTTAATCATGTTATGTTAGTGTAATTATCACCTGATCAAGTACATGGCAGTGCCAAAGAAGCTCATAAATATGTTGTACTAAAGCAGAAAGTTGATGGAGTTTAGTGAGAGGTATGGAAAATATGGCCCCGAAGTGATCTAAATCAAAACAATTCAGGCAGCTCACGTTGTTGTGGGGATTCGGTGATGGAGAGTGTCAGGATCAATCATAGACCTTGTCAACGGACAACTTCGGTGGCAATGTGCCCCAGCAGCCTTTATAAATGAAAGTGGGCCAAGTTGTTAGCATACAGCACGTCATGTGAGTGGGGACTTCCATTCTGAGCAGCCTGGGTAATCCGCTGAATCCAAAGGTAAACCTGACCCAGACTTGTCGGGGTGGATGGATGGATAGATGGATGGATAGACTTTTCTTTTTTTGTCAAATTTTACATTGTGAAACAAAACTGTTGTTTAATCGTGAATAAATGACTATTTTGCCACCAAAACCTGTGTCTCAGTTTTTTTTTTTGTTGATTAATTTAAGTAAACAGTTATTCAGATGTTTAGAGGTGTCAATAAAGTATCAAATATTGCCATCAAAGCCACTTTTCCTGTTGAGGTGCCTCACTGAACTAAAAGCTCATTTTCTAAGTTTTTGGGTCATAAGCAGGCATCTTTGCTGCAACTACGACATGTTCTACTGCAGATTACTAAGGAACAGAAAAGATACAAACAAGCTATTTTTTTCTGATGAAAGAAGAGAGTCTATGCTTTCTTTCAGTAGTTTCTATGTCACATGTCTGGGAGAATTTTGGCCACTAATGGGCACCGTACATTTACAACAATGCTTGGAATATGAAGTCATTTGAAAGAAAACATCTTTTCTTTTAAATACCCATCTTTACCACTAGATGACAGTAATTCTTATATACTGTACCTTTAAGAAAATGTCAAAGTACAAGCTTCTGATCTGACTACATGTTGGGATATTTGGCTGTGATGTAACAATCTGTTACATAGCTCTGGAACCATTGTGCGATTCATGTCTGTAAATTTGACCAGCAAAGAATATGATGCAAGGTTGGGTGGTCACCTGTCAATCTAAAAAACAAATGATGCTGGTGTAGGAAAATCAATTTGTGCTTCCCTGGCCTAAATAAAATATGCATGTTGCAAAAAACCTTTGACGTAAAGAATATAAGTAAGCATAGACGCCTCTAGCCTGGACTTAAATAGTGCAGGGTTCTCCTCACCAGGGGTTCCCAGCAGGTTGCTGTCTCTCATTAGGCGGTACTCCTCTTCACTCAGTTCATTAATGAAGTGATAGTATGCTTCCTCCCGTCGAAGACGTTCTGCCTGCCTCCGCCGTTCGTCTCCCCCACCAGGAGGGTCCATCACCATGAGAAGTGCTGAAGGGTACAAGAGGAAGGCTGTCAATTAGAGATGAAATGTCCATCCGCAATAATTTTCGACAAGTGAACATTTGCAATCTCCGCTGGATACCCAAGAAAAAAATAAAAATAAACATCCGCAGCCACAGGCCATTTATTTCTGCTGTGAATAAACGAAGAACAAACGATATGTTCGTCTATCCTGAACTTGGCTGTAATGTAGAGATGATCTAACAGACTCAGCCTGTGTAGCAAGTGAGAAGACTAGAAAAAAAAAAAAACCAAAACAAAAAAAGAAGAAAAGAAAAAAAAAAAAGAAAAAAAAAAAGAAAAAAAAAAAAAAACCAAAAAGAAAAAAAAAAAAAAGAAATTAAAGGAAAAAAAAAAAAAAAAAAAAAAAAAAAAAAAAAAAAAAAAAAGAAAAAAAAAAAAATAAAAAAAAAAAGAAAAAAAAAAAAAAAAAAAAGAAAAAAAAAAAAAAAAAAAAAAAATAAGAAAAAAAAAAAAAAAAAAAAAAAAAAAAAAAAAAAGAAAAAAAAAAAAAAAAAAAAAAAAAAAAAAAGAAAAAAAAAAAAAAAAGAAAGAAAAAGGAAAAAAAAAAAAAAAAAAAAAAAAAAAAAAAAAAAAAAAGAAAAAAAAAAAAAAAAAAAAAAAAAAAAAAAAAAAAAAAAAAAAAAAAAAAAAAAAAAAAAAAAAAAAAAAAAAAAAAAAAAAAAAAAAAAACATACTATTGGAACAGACAGTGCAAACTGAAGCTGCCTAACACTGCTTTTCAGCAGCAAAGACCAACCAAAGTCCGACTTTTCAATCAACGCCATCCATTTTCTGTCGAGACTCTTAGCATTTGACTCAGTAAGGCTATGATAATCTTGCTAACGTTTAGCCTGGATCTTAGCGCTGTACATAGGCACGTGAGCTAAAGCTCAAATAATCAACAGGAAGAGTCAGCACAGACTTCACAATGTAAAGGCAATGTTCATGCAAGGTAATACAAACCAGGTGACAATACTATCTACGAAGGGCCATGTTGAAGGCAGGGCAATGAAGCAACAAAACTGGCGTTGTCATCCTGGTAAGCGACAAATCATCGCCCAAGTCTTAATGAGCGACACGGCAAGCATCCAATCGCTGATCTACACAGGCGGGATATGAGTGACTAAACGGAGGTTTCCTCCATGTAAACGCAGGGCAAAGAAGGAAAGACAAAGAATCTTGTCAGCAATATTTAACAAAAGATGATTTGAGATGTTTGCGTCTGTAAACGTTACACGTCATTGCCGAACAAACACATCAGTCAGTTTTGTGTCATTTTCAATGCTGCCAAGGGTGAGTTAGAATGCGCAATGCTTCAGCGGTTAACTAAGCGCTAGCATGTTAGCGCAACCAACGTTAGCGAATAGCAATTAGACGACACCAGCGCTAGCTGACTCGCCAGCGAGCTGCGAGGCTGAAAACTCATCACGTATTTACATGTCAAACAGTTGTACTGAGCAGATGGCATCCATGGAACTTAACACGTAATAGAAGCTTATTTATAGATACGATCACAGTGAAATAAAAAGGAATTAAGTACCTGACAAAGCAGCTATAATATGGACGGTTCGCTCGGCTCCCCCCTCTCTCTCAAACCAAGATGGGACCAGTGGTACATCATTACGTCGTCCGTCACAAACAACCTGCTTGGCTCAATAGTTCCTAGGAAGCACAATGGCAACGCAAGATCCTGAAAAAGACTGTTCTTAGTAGAAGAGCGACACATTAACAATACTGTAAAAGTGATTCCACAGTATTCACAGATATATGTTAAGTGTAATGGTGTACTTTTTTACACTTTGTTATGTATTGTTAAAGACCCCCATTAGCTACAGCATAGCTATTCTTCCTGGGGTTCACTTCTTGTTGTAACAAACACAAGTAGACCACTTGAAATATTCAGTTCAGTTCTTATGGAATAATGTTTTTAACTTTGATAGTATTGAAAGAGCTTTCTGAATTGATTATGTTTATTCTGCTTTTTATCCACAACAAAAATGACCTGAAGGTGTATAAATAAAGAGTTGTTGCACATTACATTGTGGCTGAACACTTTTACACTGTAATATGCAGTGTATTATTACTTACTTAATAAACAAATATGCCTCAATGCCATAAAGCAGACTACATGCATTCTTAAACATTTAAGTTTTGGTGTTGTTTTAACAATCATAGTTTAACTTTCTCTTTAGTGTCATACATAGGTTATACATCTCAGTGTATTCATGACTGAAGCCTGTTAAAGCTTTTGGCAGTTTTCCCCTCACACAGCCACACAACATTAATGAATCATCCTCAGCAGGATCCCAAAGAGGCAAAAGGCTTCTACCCCCGTCCTTGTGTGAGAAGAGCGAAAATTTCCTCTAAATAAATTAAGCCACCAACAAGAGATTTTTTTAAAAAGACCCTCCAAACACTGTTAATGCAGAGAGCTTCAAGCAAACATAAAAACAATTCAAAACTGTATCCAGACACATCTGTCTATTATGTTTTTTTTTTTGTTTTGTTTTGATTGTCTGGCATTTCCTTCACTCAGTGTAGCATTTATATGAAGGTGTGGTAGCCTTACCAATATTCATTCAGACAAGATGAAACAAGTTACACCCATTTTGCATATTACTTTTGGTGAAATAAATATCTTTAGGAGTGAATTACTTCTTATCTAATATAAGTAGTAAAACGGGTAACAAGAATCTCATTCGGCTAGCTGTTTATAAAATTAAAAGAAGGGGATCATTCTTATTTGAATTGTGGATTACTACCTTTCAGTGTCAAACTGGCAGAGATACTTGTGTACACATTCTGAAAATGCAGCCATAGAAATGAGGAAATCTTTTCTCTCATCGTAAGTTTGATATATGTTAACAAACTGATACCTCAAGTTCAATTTCTATGAATAGGAATTTCCACGCGGTGGACTCTTATCTTTCCATTTTCATATCTTCTTTTAATACTGCAGGGCTCTCTTTACGACATTTTACGACAATGCCGTGCGTGAATACACCGTCGTTACCGACTGAAGTGCGTCTCTTTGGAGCAGATACCGGCTGAGAGAAACGCAGCAACAAGAGAAAGGAATATACATAATCGAGCTCGTTTCTACCTGAACTATCTCAGAGCACCGCGCACCCCCTCCGGAAGATTAAATTTAACCCAAAAACTCGATGCGGAAGCGGGGCTAGAAGAAGAAAGGGCCACGCTGGGGAAGGCAACTAGCTGAAATACCAAACCGAGCTCGTTGGAGGAGCCGAGTTGCCTCCCAAGCGACGCTTTAAAAAAGGAAGGAGCGCAGACGATCAGCCCAAACAGTGGTGAAAATGGACTATGATTTTAAAGTGAAGCTCACCGGCGAAAGAGAGCGTGTCGAGGACCTGTTTGAGTACGAAGGATGCAAAGTGGGAAGAGGCACCTACGGTCATGTGTACAAGGCGAAGAGAAAAGATGGGTGAGTTGATGACCAGCAAGGCCTCCAGCCAGTGAACCCTGCGCCACCCCCTCCCTCTCCCAAATAAATTTAAACGACTTCTCTCATTTTCTCCCTTTCGAGGCAGCTGTGCGAGGGGGCGCGTTGCTGCAAGATTTATGTAGACAAATACATTTTGAGGGGCAGTGAACTGAAATAGCTTGCACGGTTGGGATGCTGGTTAAGCTTTGTGTAGCATATGTGCATTACCACTGGGATTTGGATATTTCTTCCCTTTGCACGACAGACTGACATTGTCATGCACTTGCTTTCTACTGTTTTGTTGTTTCACTGTGGATGTAATTGAATTTATCGCAGTTTTTTTTTTCTAGTTGATGTGGTAAAATTTATGATTTAGCAGGTGCATCTGAGTGATTATCCAGGCTTAGAACTTTTATCACACTCGGGTTAAATGCCTCTGTACACTCATATATGAACACACAATTATTTACAGTTTTTTATGTAAGTATTTAATGTTTGAGCTTAAACAGCATTTAGTTATGTAAATGATTGAGATGCATGATTATACTGTAAATGCCCATCATTTATACAGGCAGTTTATGGCTTTCAGTTTGGCCCCGAAATTACAAATGACAGGCTGATATGGTGTTATTCACCTTTGTTGAAGCTATTTGGGGGATTTTCTCAGAACATCATCCCAATATGTGAAAATAGGATAGGTAGACAGTTTAATTTGAAAATATAACATTAATGCTCCTTAAATTTAATTTAATATATTTAAAATCTAAGTAAGATTACAGCAACATACAAGGCAACCTGAAGTTTCTGTTATAGTAAGAGGTTCAACCAGTAAAACACTGCTATTTTCAGTTTCTTTAGAGTATGCAGTAGTCTTATTTTAGTAGTAGTTTCCATATTGTGTGATATTATGATGCCCTGATGCAGTCATATTTTCTGAGGTGGTATCAGTCTCATACTATTCAACCCCTTCATATAAGATAAAATCCTTTTGTTCATTTTTTTCTTTCTTTTTTTGTCTATTAATATATGCACATTTGAAAAACTTTGTAATCTTGGTATCAGTGGGCTCTTGATGAGAATAGGAATAGCATGTTATTATTGTTGCCTTTGAGACTTAATGCTTTGCAGTTAATATATGGAAATATGTATGTAATACACATCTGTAAAATATCAAATGTATTTGGACAGAACAAGTGATGCATTGACAATAAGATGATTTTCTGGCATATAAGAAAATGATGTATATGATTTATGTTTTGTTGTTTAACATCTTTTGATTTCTTCTGTTGATTTTAATTTTTACTTATCAGTGTAGTTTTTTTTAGTCATGGTGGTAAAGTGGCATGATGTAAAATTACTTCAAGATTTGTTTAAACTGGACTTTTGGGCTTATGATTAGTTTATTAAACCCTTAAGGGTGTCAGGGCGCCACCTCCACCTTCTTCTCTGAAGGCTTTCCTGCTGTTTCTAATGCAGTCCCAGTAACAATCTGAGCTGTGTGCAGACCAAAGCTGGAAAGACTTTGAGCTACCAGGTCCATACAAAGCCTATTATTACAGCCCTGGACCAAAGATGTTGGTGGAACCACAAAAAAAAAAGAAAAAGGAAAAAAAAAAAAGTGTTTGAACGTGTTTAATTTGCTGCTGTTTATGAGCTAAGTTGTGCTGTAACATTTTGGCTGAGGCCTGAAGAGGCACAAAGCCTGGGTTTATGAGATGATTTAGGCCACGCCAGGGGGAGGGAGAGGTTGTAACCAATTCAGTCAAGTAAGAGCCAGTCCCAGTGCTCTGTTTGTCCCTCACCAGCTGCCAGACAGGGCCCGTTTCCTTTCCCCTTCTATTGTTTTGAGCCTCAGAGGTGAGCTTGATTACACAAATCTGGAGGTAATGCAACTCGGCCTCTTCTCTGTGCCAGCTGCCAAGTGCCCCCCTTTATTTCTGTTTCTGTGCAGACAGCTCTCTGGGGGTCTGCAGTCTAGTCTGGTGTTGATGTTGCTCTGCCTCTCTCTGTGTTTGTAGGAAGGATGATAAGGACTACGCCCTCAAACAGATTGAAGGCACTGGCATCTCCATGTCAGCCTGCAGAGAGATTGCAGTAAGAGCTGCTTGGCTTATCCAATTTCTTTTGTTTGGTCTGTGATTGAAACCACCTTCATGCCATTTCTAAGTGCTACATTTAAACTGAGAATCACCTTCACTTTTGTGTGTTTGTGTGTGTGTGTGTGTGTGTGCATCAAATTTGTAACAGATATGAAATATAAACTCAAGGGAAACATTAGATATTATGGTAATGCATGTAAGGGTAAAACCAATGATAGTTATCTCATCTATGTCTCTAAAATCAACACCTCAAAACATCCTACATTTGAATGTGTTCATTCCCTCTATGCATTATTTATAAGTAATAGTTCTTGTAGTTCCTCATTCGTAGTAATTATGATATACATTTAATTGTACAAACTGCTTCCGTCATTATTTAAATATTTGCGTTTTCTGGCATGAGATTATGAGGTCGTTACTCTGAACTGGTTCATTTGTTGCAGCTGTTGAGGGAGCTGAAGCACCCCAATGTCATCTCACTGCAGAAGGTTTTCCTGTCACATGCTGACCGTAAAGTATGGCTGCTCTTTGACTACGCAGAACATGATCTCTGGGTAAAATACACTCACACACATTGGGGGTCCCTGGCAACCTGTCAAATATATTATGAACTTTTCTGCTGAATATATATGTAGCTAACTTCATTTCATTAATTTTTTTTATAAATGTATATATGCCACTCCAGCAGATAACCACCTAAATTCCAAACTTTATATTTTGTTTGTAGATTAGATATTCTAAGTCTCATTAAAACACTCATGAATCATGTACTCCATATCTGCTAGTGAACTCTGCTGGATTACAGTCTGCAGTTACAACTGGCAGACTATCGGAGCTGAGATGGATGTCATTTTCCACCCCAGAGCAGCACTCATTCTCCCCTTCCAAAGAAGTGGAAAAACATGTCACACACTTACAATTTTCCTATCTTGCCTCTAGCAAACTTAGTTGGTGACCGGATGTGAAGAAAGGGACACATTTCAGTCATTATGCTTCAACGTAACCATTATTTTGTCTTCCCATAGCACATTATTAAGTTTCACAGAGCCTCCAAGGCCAATAAGAAGCCACTTCAGCTGCCTAGAGGAATGGTGAAGTCTTTGCTCTACCAGATTCTGGATGGCATCCATTACCTCCACGCCAACTGGGTCCTTCACAGAGATCTTGTAAGAGGATTGGGTTTCAGGGTGTTTAGATATCAGGGAAAATGTGGTTGAACAGTTAACGGATTGGAAGATAGGTGGAGACCATGGGAAGCTACATCAGTCTCCATCTATCTTTAGAATTTAAATGACATAAGATAAATCATGATTAGTTAATATGTTTGAACTGAATTTTGTGTGCTACCAGACTATTTTTTTTAATGATAATAAAATTTCTCATTATTATGTTTATTTGTTGTACTTGTTTGATGCAAGGTTTAATTTATTTTAGATAATGTAATTTAGATCCATTGACAGTGAAGATGCTTTACATCCTGGGATGTAGTTGCAGTATTTGACCACTAGAGGGCAGCAACATAGTTTTGATTGCCTAATCATTCAGTGCTGAAATTCTGCAACTGGACCAGACAAAGTTTGGCTGTTTTGAAAGGCTGTTTTCACATGTGGATACTTGAAATATAAGATTTATTTATTTTTAATCAATGTCTGTTTGTTTCCTTTAGAAACCAGCAAACATTTTAGTGATGGGAGAAGGACCTGAGAGGGGTAGAGTAAAGATTGGTATGTATCATGGCTAAATTTCCCAATGTAAACCTTTGTGTAGGTTTGATTTTTTTTTACAGCAACTGTATTCTTTATTGTACAGCGGATATGGGGTTTGCTCGTCTCTTCAATTCACCGCTGAAGCCTTTAGCCGATCTCGACCCAGTGGTGGTCACTTTCTGGTACAGAGCACCTGAACTGCTGCTGGGGGCTCGGCACTACACCAAAGCCATCGGTGAGGCTTCCTGCTCCTCTTTTTATGGACATGTGTGGCCTGTTTTAACTGATCTGGGCAACAGCTTTAACTGATCATCACTCTGCCTTTTCCTTAGACATTTGGGCGATTGGCTGCATTTTTGCGGAGCTGCTGACGTCTGAGCCCATATTCCACTGTCGCCAGGAAGACATCAAGACCAGCAACCCCTACCACCATGACCAACTGGACCGCATCTTTAATGTCATGGGCTTCCCTGCCGGTGAGACTCCACTACCATGAGAGTTTGTGGAAAATATTCAGAAAAAATAATTGACTGTCTCTGTTAAACTGCTGTCAGTCCAACATCTGTGGCGAAATGCTGTGAAAGGGATATCATTTTCTGTTCTTGGCTGAGAAAGATTGTTTCCTCTGTCTCCATTTGCTCTGTTTCTGAATTCAGCAATGTGGTCTGTGGGCTCAGAAGCCTAATCCACAGACTCCATACAAGAAGCCAAGTTGCATGTGTAAAAACTTTAGCTTGCAGGACTACATTTGGACCAATATTTTCCACTTCATTTAAACTGCCCTGATTTTTTTTTTTCTTCTTTTCTTTCCGTTATCTCTGCTGCTCTAGTTGTGTAATGCACCAGTCTGTCTGATGGGTCTTTTCTTTTTGATGCTCCTGAAAATTGGGCATTTTTGACAAGTAATTGCAATAATACTTTTATTCATTAGAGCTTATTAACATCAAACTTGCAGATGAGTTATTTTCTTTCAGGTTATTATAAGTTAAAATCTTAATATTTAAGTCACGAGGAAGGCTCAATGCTATTTATGAAACTTTTTTTTCACTGTGCTTAAAATTATACGCATTTGTGCCTTCAGACCTTTGAATTCAGTTTGAATTCAGACCTTTCAACGTAAAAGTAAAATTCTCAGAGGGGCGGAGTAGCATGTTGTAATCATGTCTTTCCTTCACCCGACAGATAAAGACTGGGAGGACATCAAAAAGATGCCAGAACATTCAACACTGATGAAAGACTTTAGAAGGAACACGTGAGTCTGCTGATCACCTCTGTCCCAGTTTTTTTTTTTTTTTTTTTTTTTTTAAAGTGATCTCAAGTGAAAATAAAATACATCTGCTTGGAAAAAATAAATATGCATGTCCTTTTAAATGAAGTTATCACACTGAAGGCATGATGGTAATTACATTTGCTCTTTCTCCTTTACAGATACACAAACTGCAGCCTTATAAAGTACATGGAAAAACATAAAGTTAAACCAGACAGTAAAGCATTCCACTTGGTGAGTTGATGGAGCAGTTGCATGGATTTTTCTGTACTTATGGTTCTGTTATTGCTTTTTGTTTGTTACTAAAGCTGTGCTAATCTACACAGCTCCAAAAGCTATTGACCATGGACCCCATCCGTAGAATCACATCCGAACAGGCAATGCAGGACCCCTACTTTTTAGAGGAACCCCTACCCACTTCTGAGTGAGTTACACTATCTTGTGTTAGTCCTTAACTGGACTCACATGATCGAGGGACCTCTTGAACAGGTCTCTTGGCTAATTAGATCTGAGTCATGGGAATAAATGTTTGAAAATGACAAGATTTTTTCCCTTTTTCTTTTTTTTTTTGTTTGTTTCTTCAGTGTGTTTGCAGGCTGTCAGATTCCTTACCCCAAGAGAGAGTTCCTGACAGAGGAGGAGCCAGAGGACAAAGCAGACAAAGTACATTATCGATGATTCTCATGCTGTTTTTCTAGTTGTATCATGAGGTTGTTTATAGAAAGGGGAAACAGTAGTTTGTGTCATTGTCTTTTTTTTGCTTTTGCCTTTTAGAAGAACCAGCAGCAGCAACAGGGAAACAACCACACAAATGGGGCGGGTCACACTGGCAACCAAGATAACAGCCATGCCCAGGGCCCGCCCCTGAAGAAAGTGCGAGTTGTTCCACCCACCACTACCTCAGGTGGCCTCATTATGACCTCAGACTACCAGGTAAATCTGTCTCACACATCTGCCACTAATGTGCCTCGAGGTCGCACTGCAGCTCCATCTATGTGTTTTCATTGGCTGCTGAGGCAGCTTCTGAAGCTCCTCTAAGTGGACACAGAGTTGTTCCCAAACAAGCCGAGAGCTCTTACCTTTCCCAGCTTGCCTTGGGTCTGCCCAAGGGTGTCCCCCTTAGAAGACAAGCCTAAAATACCTCACTCTGAAGACAGCCTAGATGTTTAAGCCCTGATTACTCTTGGGATTTACCAGGCATTTTTCAGATAAAATTTTGATGGGAAAAAGGTCAGCTTGGATCCTTTTGGTGGGACATTTAAGCCCCGTTTCCACCAGCGGGTCTGGGTCGGGTTGGGCCAGATCGGTCCACGTTTTTTTTTTGCCTCTCCACAGATAAAAACTGGGACTGGTACCCTTATATCCGACCCGGCCTACTTTTTTGGTACCCTTCGGTAGGGGTACTGATCTAACCAATCCAGACCAAAGAGGTGGAGCTAACACACAGCAATCCGTTGATTCGTGGAAAAATCTGTCACTACCCACGTGACACGGCGTAAAAACAAAGCAGGGGTGACTTCTTTGTTTCTGTCACGTGTGGTGCGGCGCTTTGGTTAAAAGGTGTTGCACGGCGATGATGTCACGCGATCACGTAGCAGCGCTATCCGGTTAATACTCTGCCTCCAGGATTAGCGTACAGTTTTCTGTGGGGACGCAATGTGAAATCAAAATATCTGTACCAAAACCCACCCGATCCGGCCAGGCCTGACCCGACCCAGACCCGCTAGTGGAAACGGGGCTTTAGGCTCTTTCTGATATCACAACTGTAAAGGCCAGTTTTAACACCCCCCTTCATTGCATTGTACACATGCATCATGATGTAAGTAATTGTGTAACAAATGACATAAAAGCTGGATGTTGTGGCTGTGAATGTTTTCATTAATGTTTATACAGTCTTAAGAAGGTGTTATGGGAGGGGTTTCTAAAGCTGTCACCATCCCACATGATTGTTTAAGTAAAGACACAGCAAGGTCATATGGACATTTTTGTCACAATAAAACGGTTCTCGAGTCCAGAAAACAGATTAGATCTGTATTTGATGCGCCATGTGACCACCACAAAAATTCGGAACAGCCGTCATAACAAATCAGTCAGCTGTACGATTGCAGAGTTCGGAACGGTTGGATGTAAAGGGTGGGGTACCCCCCACTGTTCTCAACTTTTCAAGGTTTCCATAGTCTGCCTGGGATGAAGAAATTAGCACTGAATAAGTCGACCTGTAATTGGCTGCATTTACATGAAAAATAATTAATCTATCCGATTGAAATCTTTCCGATCAGCGATTCCAGCTGATGTATTTATGTGGACGCAGGAACAAGTGGTTGTACTTTGATGGACAGATTTATAAGTTCATAATGCTTTTGACATGTGCAATACCTGCAAGTTTGAAGGAAGAAGTTTTTTTTTTTTTTTAAATTTATAATCTTTTGACCGTCAGAATGCTCAATAATCTTTTATGGATAAGGTTTTTTTCCAACCTGGACCTTATTTCTAGGAGTTTATACGTGCATTTACTCACTGGTAAAGTTTCTGCATCACTTTGAGTCCTTTGAAAGATATTTTGCTGAGTCGCCCTTTGGTGTTCCTCCAGTAAAATGGGAGATAAGGGGTGGCCACTAGATAAGACATCATCTGCAGCAAATTCTTTTGATTTTCAATACTTTTTAAGTAGAATGAACGAACGAACGAATGACTACTATTGTTCCGTGAGTTCAGATTTAGCTTTCTGTTAGTTACCAGGGTGTTCTACACACTTGTCGGGGCCACGCGTCCACGATGCGCACTTCCGTAGTACAGCTGAGAAGAGCAGCTCGCTACCCAGACAACAACAGTAACACAATTTGTGAAACTCTAAACTCACAGGACAGTAGTACTCATTTGTTCGTTCATTCTACCTGAAGCATTAATTAAATGAAGGAGTTTTGCTGCAGATAATGTCTTACATAGTGGCTGCTCTGTCTCGGCCATGATACTGTACGTTCACCGAAGGGCAACTCAGCGTAGTATCTTCAAAGTGATGCAGAAACTTTACCCGTAAAGGAAATTTGTTCCCTGCATTTGACCCATCTCAGGATGGACCCGAGGGCAGTGGACTGCTATTTGGGGTGCCCGGGGGCAGTTGGTGGGGGTTGGGGACCTTCCACGGTGGTACACATGGGTGTCGTGTCTGGAAAACTAACAAGGATCTTTAAAGATCCCTGAATGGCCTTATTATTCATTCTACCTCCATGTAGCCAAAAAGCTTTAACATGTCATCACTTCAAACATGTTTCTTTAACATGATAAGCTTTAAAGAATAACTAATCTATTTCATTGAACAAGATTTGATATATCACTGTTTCTCTTTTTTTTTCTTTCTTTTTTGTCCCTGCAGCGCTCTAATCCACATGCTGCCTACCAGAACCCTGGACCAAGCACATCACTGCCCCAAAGCAGCATGGGATACTCCTCTACCTCCCAACAGCCACCCCAGTACTCCCACCAGACCCACCGCTACTGAACCACCTCTCCGAAACAAACACGCACACATTTCTAGACATATGTACACACAGCCCTCACCATGCCCACCTGAACGAATGTACTGAGGGATGTGGATGTCCACGGCAACAAACCTCTCCACCAACCACGCTGCCCCACCCCACAGGGGGCACTTTCTCTGCAGCAGTACGTTAGACCTGACTTAAAACAGTCTGCACTTGTTCCAATAACACAGCACAACCCCAGTATTAGAAACACAGCATAGAGCAAAGCCTGATGGGTGAAACACAAGGTGGGAGGATGGAATCAAAGCAGTCATGATTAATTCCAGCCTGCTTCTGTTACACAAACATAATCAGACAAGCCAAGAAAAAGAGAAGATGTCTTTGTTCGATGGACACGTTAATCTATAGTGTCATCTCCTCCCTTCCTCTGCTTCACCTGTCACCTCCACCTACGCTCGACCCCGACCAGCTCCCCTCTTCCCGTCAAAGCTTGGATGAGACTGAAAGCTGCTATGTGACTGCCAGCGTCGACAGATTCCTAGTCCATCTGTCCTCCTGTCTGTCTGTCCGTTTATTTTGTGTGTAGGGTCCTATGAGGGCCTCAGCTGAGGACTGAACTGAGCTGCTTTGAAGCAAGCTGGGTAAATGCGGAGCCCCTGCAGCTGAGGGTTTTTTTTTGTTAAGAGAGGAAAACAAAAAAAAAAGGAAAAAGAAAAAGGCAAAAAAAGATTTTAGTAGTTTATAATTTAATCTGTTTTCATGGTTTTGTTTTCATGGCAAGAGTGGCATAGCAGCTTGCGAGAGATGAACGTTTAGCTGCTGTATGCTATGGGTAAGCCTTACAACATGATGACAAAACCAACCAATCGCATGGAGGATGGCAGATGGAACATGCATTGTACTGTATTGTATTGAAATATTTTACATGACGCAAGTATCCTGACAATAAAAGTGGAAGCATTCATTTAGTTGATCTTTTGGAAGTTTGCACGCAATGACAGCAATTCTGTTATGTTAATTTAATTGTGTTCAGGTGTTGTGTTTGTATTCAACTCGTTTACAGCAGTTCAGATAAATTATCTAACCCAACAGGAGGATATTTAACTACCAACTAGCTAACAGCAAGGCCACCATTATACCAGTAGACTTAAGCTTAATCACCAACAGAAATTCCTTTCACTGACAATTATTTCCGTTACTGAATAATCACACGGACACACTTGGGATTGAGTTTTAAAATCCTGTTTTGTTTGACATAAAATTTCAGCTACAGATTTAAGTCTTTTTTTTAAGCCTGGGGGAGCAAAAAGACTCAAGGAAGAAGTCTGTATTGGTTGTGCAGTACTAACAAAAACAGATGCTTTACATAACAGCTGGTATTACATGGCAGTAGATCAATACCATCACTGGGTATTAAAAGGGCACCCAATGAGGCCATGTCGTTTGGAAGTAAAAATGGAGAAGGGATAATCTGCTCTGGACAAGTAAAGCAATTTAAGAATAATCTTTAAGGAAAAAATTGGGGATTTCATTATCCATAGCAACATTTAGAAAAAAAATTGTGGTTCAGAAGTGACAAAGGTGAGACTTGGTACTGAATAACTGATCATACCCTCAGGCTGCAATAAAAAAAAATCATCCAATTATGTTGTTAAAATCCCTGTAGCTCATCCCTCACCCACAAATTAAAACTACCATGTAAAGATAATTAATATTTTGGCATAACCCCAACCCCCCTAGTCTCTGCCCCTTCATTTAGCAGAAAAATGCACCATTTCTTTTGGGGATCGATGAGTAGCCCTTCAAGCCTGGCGTTGTGGCCATCTGGTTGGCTGGATGATCACTACGTCCTCACCCTTGAAGAAAACAGGGATCTTCCTCTAAAGGGAGGGGAATGACTGGGACTGGATCATGAAATATTAACATATATTCGGGGATATATAGTGCATATGAAACAACAGCATTGCTTCACAGTGGATGCTAAACAGTTCAGACCTTTCACCTACAGAAAAATCTGTCACTGTATATTGTGAAACAAGAAGGACAGGAGACCCTGAACTGTTCAAACGCTAAAATCTTATCAAGCAAAAAAGGAAAAATATGTTCTTTTCATATTACCAGTATATTTGCTCTACAATCTCATTATACCATGTCATTTGTACCCTTGCCACATTTAGCATCTTTAGGTTGTGAATGTTTTCTTCCATGTTCAGGGACATAAATATTTCTTAAAAAACAAAGCTCACTTTCTATTTATTCACTAATAGTGCCCATTTCATCCTTTCCATTTATTTATTGGCAGTAATCATTTTTGTCTACAAACACACCTGAGAGTCTAGACTGTAGATCTAATTATAGCAAGTCCTCTCACTGAACCTCTAGGATGCTGGCCCAGCTATTTTTGTTATAGCCTACTATACTCTTTTCAGCTCTGCATCTGTGCTTGATAACCTACTAACCCCAGAAAAACCTTTATAGATGAAGTACACGATTTTTATGTTATTACTCATTATTTAAATAGACTATCAACTCTGCAAAGTACAGGCTCGTAAATCGCCTAATTTATAACCCCCATCGTCTCAGCAAGGAGACCAAGTTGAATGAAAAAAAAAGCCCTTGAGTACCACCCAACTGTTGCCCCGCCCCTTTCATTCGCGGCAACGCTGTCGAGCCGGGGAGGTTCCCTGTCAATTATAACACTTAAGATGTCCTATTGGTCAATATGAACGCCAATCACGTATTAAATCTTTTGCCTGGAGATATGATTAGCTGATGAGACGTTGAGGGGCGTGTCCCCGTCCTCAAAGGATTTTCCCCAGAGTGGCCAGACGGGCTGAGGGATACAGGATGGCAGCGCTAATAGGAGTATCTAACGGGACATGCGGACGGGCAGATTTCTTCTAATAATTCAAGTACTGGTGAGGGCCCTGTGATACTTTATTTTTACAACAAGTAATAAGAGTCTTTGTTATGATAGCGACATTTGTATAGATATTTCTCTTGACCCTGGTAGCTTTTGTCCAAACTAAGTAATCGACCACTGGTCATATGCTAGCTAACCTAGTGGTCAGTTATAGCAGACCCCCATATGACTATAATACGCCGACTCTAAATTCTATAACATTGAATGTTATTCTCGGTGCCGGTTAACTTTAAAGCTTTTCAATCAGATAAATATCATTGGCTGCACCCTAGCGTTTGTAATGTACTTTAAACGAAAACCGCTGGTCTATTTGATATTAAAACTGACATAAAGTCGCAGGGACCGAGATGGATGAACAGATGTGGGTCAGTCCATCGGTAACGGGAAGCGACGGTGCGGAACAGTGATTGATCGCGGTTGCCATCAATTTACGCCCGTGTGTATGTGCGCGCGCTTGCATGTTTCTGTGAATGGGCGTGCACGTGTGTTCATATTCATCAGCCTGAGGGTAGGGAAAGGGAGTGTGTGGCTAAACTAGGCATGAAACAATGAAAAATGTATTTTAAAATAACTCCACATTGTCATGCCTTGTGATATTTTGATGTTTTAAATAATGGAAAATGATTGATGGCAGCTTATTTTAAAAAGTTACTGGTAACCGTGGGTCGTGACAACTTACTGTTATTATCATGAGCTGCAACAAATCAACATATCTGTCAAATAAAACACAAATTCAAAACATGCCAATTAAAAGTTATATATATTTGATATTTCCCATTATTAATCTGTACATCACATTTCCCCCCCAGCTAGTTTTAGATTTATACTTAAATTGAGTACCAATTTTTAAAAGTTGACTAAACCAACCACAAATAGAACAGCTCCTTGGCCTACTGTACAGTATTATCCATCAGACTTATAACACGTTAAGGTCTCATTTGCATAAATAAGTCAGGTATTTGAGCAAGAATAATCCTGAAGACTTACTGGACAGATCCAGTGTTAAGACTGAGTGACAGGTTTAAAGACACTGAATATGTTCAGAAGTACCACAGCCTTATAAGAAAATTATTTCACATTTTTGGTTGTTTTTATCTAAATTTTTATATGAAATACTAACAATTTTGTTTGAGGACAGTAAAATCATCACATTGTAATTTTTTTCCAGATTACTTAATGGTGTTAATGGATCGTTGCAGTCCTCTGGCTCTAGAGAAGAAGGAACACATTTTTAAAGATCAAAAAGACAACTGTGCAGGATTCAATATTTAGTTGAGTTCTACCTAGATTCCACTATGTGAGTAATATTGGAACGAGCAGACATTCATGTACAAGGCAGAGTCACGACAGGATTCATTTTAACTTCATATTTAGGGCAGTGTGACCTGACGTAATCCAGGTTGCATTATTCATAACATCAGAACAAGCAAATAAGGCTCTGACACAAGAAGCTCTACTCGGCACATAAATTGGTAATGACTCCCCTTTCAGAACTTAATGGAGTTCTCACATCTGTAGTAAAGGCTTCCTCCATCCATCACAGCATGTAAAGATGTGGGCGTCTTGCAGGAGTCACGGGGAAGTGTGTTCTACTCCAGATGTAGTCCAAATGCCACTTCTCTGAGGATCAAAGCTTTTTTTTTTTTTTTTTTTTTTTTGCTGCTGATTGGGTGTTTTACATGCTGCTAATGGGACGTTTGAGAAGCTACCTGGTGTGTTGCAACATATTTGTTCAGCTGAGTAGCTGAATTTACATGTGTAGTAATAACCAAAGCATCCAAACACATGATACTCTGGAGAAGCTTGGCAAAATTAACGTGAGAGTGAGAATATGAGTTTGATGGCAGCTGTGGGTTTAAGCTGAGGCTTTAAACTCCCTGTCTTTCTCCCTCTGTGAGTGGAGGATGAAGGAGGAGTGTTTGCTTGCTCTGCTTTCATTGCTTGAGTAAAGGGGGCCTTAAAAAAGGTCGAAGAGGAGGAGGGGAGGATGCATGGGAGTGCTAGTGCTGTTGCCGTGTGAACGGAGCTCTATTGTCCCGGGAACCTTTCAGTGGCTTCCCTGAGGTCCCTGTTCAAACCCCTCCCCCCACTCGATCCACTCTTTCTTCCTCACAAGCACATAAACACACACATATACTTTGTTCCTTATTTTACACACAATCCTAATTCTCTCTCACGCACACTGTCTTATTTACTCTATCTTATCTGTCACACTTTTATCCCACTCGTCCCTCTCATGCATCATCCCTTCACTTTTCCCTCACGTCTCACAAGCAGACAAGGGCTGTCCCTCCTCCCACTCGCCCCCTACTCGCTCATTATTTCGCTTCATCAGTGTGATTGTCATGCAAGCCAGACACTGCAAGCAAAACATGCAATCTTCTAATTCACATCACCTCATTCCTATGCCACAGAAAGCCCAGTGTTTTCAAAATGTTTATGCAAAAAGCTCCACCTGCATATTTCTGTCAAATTCCTTACTGGCTATTGACGGTTACACATGATGATTTAATTAGACTCTTTTGTTTTTTCCTTTTGTAGTTGGATTTTGCAAGGGATGCTTGCTGAGAAGGAGGACTGCTGGTGGGAATTGGCTCGGGTCAACACAAGTGGGACTTGTCTTTTGTTGACAAGTGTAATGATACTTTTCTGTAATGATAGAGGTTATTGCAATTTTATTACATACTCTGATGGTGCAACAATACAAATTGAGGTGTGTTTTCCTGAATTTAAGATGTAATTTGAGTTTTTAACTTAATGTCTCATGAGGTAAGGGTTTATAAAAAGTAAAGTGGATGAATATTTGAAAAGTCCATGTTTTGTAGTTGTGTTTTAAAGGGATTCATATTCAGTGCGGTATTTTTGAGTTTCTTGTACCTGTTTGCTATTATTAGCCTTCTGGCAGACTTCCAGATCCCCTGTGTCTTTCCAACCTGCTTTTCTCTGGTGAGTTTTCTATGCGTTATTTTATCAATTCATATATTTCAAAGAATGGACTGAGTGACTTCTAAAGTGCAACAAATCATTGCTTGTTAAAGGGGTGTGTTCTTGTCTGTCCTCCTGGTTGCTACTTGGGCCATAGCTTTATTGTTCTGGACAGGAAAGAGAGATGTGACAATAGGAGGACCAGGAAACAGGAGTCAGACTCGCACTTCAAAAACAGGAAGCAGGAAGAGACACTGATAAGATGGCTGTTCCGATGCTCCCTTGATTTCTCTTGCTTTTAGGGATCGTTTGTAGTCCTTTGAACTATAGAGAGTTCAGAGTGTCTGATCAAGGCAATAAAGTTCAGAGCTGGAGTGGGTGTGGGCAAAACTATTCAGTGCTGTCTATCATCTGGAGAAAATCATGAAGCTTTGAGTTTTTCCTTGGGGTGTATTTATTTTTCCACTTGTTTTTTGGTGTTAACCACAATCTCTGGTTGTGTCAGTTTTCCAGCTGGGGTTGTGACAAGCTGGCCTGGGATTAGCTGGCACGCTGTATCTTCCTATCCCTAATGCTTTAATCTCTCTGCTGGTTGCCAGAAGTCTTCTGGCTTTGACACTGTTGGTCACCACTCGGTTCTGTGGTCAACAGCCCACCCACGTTTATTTTTTATGCAAGATAAAAACTGCATCTGCAGAGGTTGAACAGAAAAATAGTACCATGCAATAGAGTGTAACTCCTGACTATAACCACTGCATTAGCAAAGCAACAAAAACAAAAACAAAAAAAATTGTTTCCCTGCGGTTGACAGTTTTTTCCTAATAATGCTTGCCCTTACACCCTGTCCCCTTTTCATCTGCATGCTCACTGTTTACAAAGCTTTTCCCTTTTTCAGTTTGGGGGTCCAAATGTTAGATTCTAGTGTTTGCCTGACATCACCAGCAAAGCTTATTGCCTCATATCCCTGCCATGTAGCAAGATATGTCCACATATTTTAGCCTAGCTTCCAGACTTTTGGTTCTGACATCTTTTAGTCTTCATTATTTATCAAATCTTGTTGGGATGTTTTAATTGCACTTGTAGTAATATAGTTTTTGTCTGCTTGAATAAATTCATCTCCATTTAACTGCCTCGCCTCTGTGGAGTCTTGTCACACAGAGACACAGTGAAGAAGAGATGGACAACTACAGATAAAACCAAAGGACATTTGACTTAAACACTGAGGTGAAATCTGAAAAAAATACCTAAAGATCAGGTAAATAATATAAATAAAATGTATTTTCTTTGGTCCTGGAAGAGAACAGCATGTGGCTTCTAGAAGCAGCTGATCTCATTTTGCTGTTTGTCAGAATTTGAAAAGATCTATTTATTTATTTATTTATTTTAGCAAGGCAACCAGGTCCACACAGGAAAAACTAAACTTTGAAGTCTCTATCTATTCTAAGCTTATTGCATTTGACTCAGACTGTACAACTGTGGAGTTTCTGTTTACAACTGTATGCAGTAGCGTACCAAGTCAGCACCCCAGCAAGACCCTCCCTGTTGCAATACCTAATGATGTTCTGCTTGCTTTTCTGTCATCTTTGTGGATTTTCATACTTATTTAAATGCAAATCCATAACTACGGTTTAACAGTCTTCCTTTTGGGCACATCTTTTAACTTCCAATCACATGTTCATCCTTATTTAATTTTAATTGGTTGCTTGGTTTTTATAAGCACATTATACATGGCCTAATTTCAAACAGTTGGCATAGTATGGCAAGATAAGTTGAAATGGATGATGAAGGCCCTTCTAGTTTCCTTATGATCACAGGTGTCAGCGCAGCTGCATTAATTGGATAAACTTAGTTCATATTCATATTTAGTGTGCTTTAGAAAACAAGTAGCAGCCTCTAAGTGAGTTCTATCTATGTGGATGAAAAAACACACTCAAAATGAATAAATAGAGGTCAAACTTTCCTGTTTCCAGCCTTAAAAAGGAATTATTTCTCTCCCCTGTCCTAATTTAATATTTTTGAGTTGTTGACTAACTGGACTAAATAAGCAACTAATTTGTTAGTGATGGCTCTTGAGAATTCTGACATCGCCTTGCTCCGACATATCAACCACAACATTCATCATGGAAGTAATTAGGAGTTTAATCAATGTCTTGCTCATTAACACTTCAGCAAATTAGATGCTGACCAGATGCATCTGCATCTCATTCAGTGTGTGCTCGTGTTTCCCTGCAGTTTGTGTCAGTGTGAGGCCTCGCCATGCCGCTGGTGAAGAGGAATATCGAGCCGCGTCACCTCTGCCGAGGGGAGCTGCCCGAGGGCATCGGCAGTGAGCTGGAGTGTGTTATGAACAACACGCTCTCTGCCATCATTCGTCAGCTCAGCAGCCTCAGTAAGACTCACACAAACACACAGCAATTCCTATAAACAAACTGCTGCTTAAAGCTTAAAATGTGGAAAAAGGAGAACAGCAACAACCAATGTTTTTTGGGTTTTTTGGGGTTTTTTTTTTTGGTGAATGCTTAACACTAAAACTGTATCCTCAGGCTTCAGCCCCACTAAATTCAGTGTGGTGATGTCTTAACTGTGTGTAGCCTCTTTGTAGCTGTACAACATCACATGCTCTCATTATTAATCCTGAAGCTGTGATTGATTTGGGTGTTGTCATAGTTACAGGGCTTGGGGTCACAGGGCTAGCAGCAGGCTTTACAGCAGGCTAGCACTGGAACATGGAGCATTGAAATGTAATCCTTTTAGACAGCGCTGCAAAAACGATCCTATCTGTCCAGCTGTTGACATGTGACTGTGCAGTAACACTTAATGTGTGTTAGTGTGTGTTTATGTGTGTGAAAGCTGTTTGTGTGTATATTTATTGATTTTTTTTTAGCTTACTGCAGATGTATTGGGCAGTTATTACAGCACAAAGGGCATCCATCTTCAGTTTCCATGTCCTTTATACTTATCAACACTTTGTGAATGTGTTTTCATTTAGAAGATATCCTTTACACATTTATCCTCAGCTGCACCCATTTTCCTGCTCTCACACTAACCTTGTTGAAAGTTTGTGGTGAACTTCAGCAGCATAAACGAGAAACAGTCCCTTTTTTTCTTCTTTTTGGCGCAGTCACATCGATTCTGTCTGTCTCTTATTGTGTCAAGTTCCTGCAATGGGAGTGGGCCTTTCAGCAACAGCTGTGTGGGTTAAATATAAATGTTCACGCAGGCCTGATGGAGAATATGTACAGACTGTGTACAATGTGTGGGTTTGTGTGCACATGTGTACGAGTGGACCATAAGAATCCTCCAGAGAGGTCAGAGTTTACTGGCTCGGCGTGCCGGATCTGTGATTCTTCCTTCCTCTAAATGTTTTTCCTGCAGCCCATCCTGTCAGCAGGCCAGACAGAAATAGCTGTGTGTTTACTATTCTACATATAACATAGCATTAAGTGTTGCATGCTTAAATATTATTGGAACTTTACTAAAGTTACTCCAGTTGTTTTTAAAATGTTGTTTTGTCTTTTCATTTTTACACAAGCCCAGATTTGCTGTGTTTTGGGCTCTTTAAATGCTGGCAAAAACAGTTCTTTAACACCTGTAGGCCACTTCCTCCCCAGCTTTTCCAGAGCAGGGAGATCTCTCTTTGCTTGGATGGGTTATTCCCTAAAACATTATGTAAAGAATGCATATGAACTGGGTTTGGAACCAAAATACTTAATGCATGTCAAAAAGATTTGTGGATCCACTGATGATTGTTACATCAGCTATTTGGAAGACATTCATAAGATGCTGTTAGTATCCAAGCCCAGCAATGTTGTGTGACATGAAGCGTAGTTCACAAGTATGATGCGTGAGGCTGCTCACATTTGGTGCTAACGTTCATCCTGAGATATCCAATCAAAAATGCACAGCGCTAAATACAGCTGTGAACTTGGGACAGATTGGGTTCAGATGCATTCAGATGTGATCACTCTGGCCATTTTTAGAGGTGGTCCAGGACAGTTACAGCTGACTTCTTACAATGATCTAAATACAATCCATCTCCAGCACACATTTTGGGCCCCCTACTGACCTGTTGTAACTACACTCAAGCTGCTAAGCTACCACCAGTATGTTTTATTGCTCTCCCAGTTTGAGGGGGAAAAGTATTGTGCAGAAAGAAGCATCAAAACTCACAGGATGAATTATTCACAAAAAACCTCTTGTTGACCTTTGATGTTAATTTCTGCAGAGATAGTGAGCAAAGCAGCCATGAGTCCCACTCCAAACCTCTGGATCTGCCCTCTTGGATCTGAGTCGCCTTTAAATGGTCCTCAACCTGAACAAGCTCATTTATAATGTGATTCAGTGTCTACACAACAAAAGATATCATTGTCTTGCAGTCAGCTGTATACTGAATGAGTTGCCCATTATATATTTATTGGCAGGATTATAAAGCTTTTTTTTGATGTTGCATCATCAGCAGTTGGTAAAAAAAAAAAAAAGGGATTATTTTAAACTATCCTGAGGTAAACGTGAAATTAAAACCCCTCTGGTCAAAAGTCTCCATTAATGACAGGAGGGTCACCTTAAAAAAAAAGGTTGTTACTGTAATAATATCAGGAAACAAATACGGTTGTGTTTTGGTCATTGGGTCAACTTAAACAGCCATAGTTCGATTTGGGTGATTTATATTTGGCTGATGTTAAATTATTCATAAGGGAAGTTGAAATAAGAAGTAGTATGAGTTATCATTTCCCGCGCAGGCCCTCGGACTCTAGTTTCACGTTGTGTGACATGATCTTTATATTGATTGGCCCCTCAGTTGCTATGTGGACTTACTTGGCTCCAGATAAAGATAAAAAAAATCTTGTTCTTTCTCTCAAATTTCCTATTTCTTTATCCTCCTACTTTTTCTTTCTAGGCAAACATGCAGAGGACATTTTTGGGGGAGCTTTTTAATGAAGCCAACACTTTCTACATGCGTGCCAACTCTCTTCAGGACCGGATTGACCGGCTGGCTGTCAAAGTCACACAGCTGGACTCCACTGTGGAGGAAGGTGGGTCAGAGGGTAGCAAGCACAGCAGGCCGCTAGACGCTATTTAAAGAGCTGTCAGTTTCATGTTTTCTGGATCTTCTCATCTTTTCTTTTCAATTGTTCCCTCTTTTTTTCTTTTTTAGCAGGCCAATCACTCATCATTTATTGTCTTTTTCTTTTTGTGCTCTCAGTTTCTCTGCAAGATATCAACATGAGGAAGGCCTTTAAAAGCTCCACCACACAGGACCAGCAGGTGGTGTCCAAGAGCAGCGTGCCCAATCCTGTCAGAGAGATGTACAACGTGAGCGACAAACCTCCACCCTTGACCATCCTCACACCTTACAGGTCAGTGCTGTCAATGCATACACTCTCATCAAGCACTCACACATCCAATGTGCTTCCTGCAGCAAAGTCAGTGTTACATTTCCTGCCATCAGCTGAATTTGACTGACTTTTTTTAATCAGGACCTGGAAGTGCTTGGCAGTAACTTGTGTGTTGGGAATGTTTTAAAGCATTTGCTGGCAGTACATTTATGGTGGTTCTTTATAAACCAGAACACAGCAGATTGATGAAGAGAGCAGAAGTTTCTCATACAAGCTGAATGAAGAAAGAGTTGAACATTTTTGTTTTTGTTGGCATGAACAATTTTTAGTTAGTGAGTTGCTTTTTTTGCGGCTTTCGTAGGTCCATGTTATATTGTCATTATCTACTCTTCAGAAGTAATGGAACATGACTTAATTACTTTTATATTACATTACATCACTACTATTTCTTTACTGGTCTATTTTTTTTTTTTCATTTGTAAATGTTTATGACGTTATAAGAAACATCCAAAATAAGTGGTATTAAGTGGGTCTTGAATCAGCCTTATAATTTCACCAGTTTCTGACTAACATCCAAGGTGAAACAGCAGATTTAGTGCTGGTATCTTTCATACCTGCTGTAATACAACATGCTTTCCTGCATTATATTTAACATGTCACGAGTCTGAATTCTAGCTCCCCACCCCAACAACCCTTTTCCAATTTTGCATCCTGTCATTGCTATTTAAGACATCTTTGTGATAAAAAGTGCAGCAGACCATTTCTCTCCTCCTTCTACGAACCTCATCCTCTTATTAATTCAATATTCACAACTCTACATGTTTGATTCCCAACCAGACCTAACAATACATTAATTTTTCTTCATGAAGCAGCGTAACCTTTTCTGTTTGTTTCTGTAGGGATGACCATAAAGAAGCACTGAAATTCTACACAGACCCCTCCTACTTCTTTGATTTGTGGAAAGAAAAGATGCTACAAGACACTGAGGACAAGAGGAAAGAAAAGAGGAAGCAGAAGGTACTGGCCTAGAGTTGTCAGATATTACTTTACACGATTTAGCATTCAACTGCCATTTATTGAGGTTTGATGTTTCAATTGTCTGCTGACAAACAAATACCTCAACTATTCCTATAATGTGCTGTTGACAGGATATTTGTTTGCTGGATCTAAAAGAGCTTAAAAATTGTTGCCTTCTGTCTTGGTTGCAGGAACAGAGACGTTGTGTTGATGGGACATTGCAGAGGGAGGTCAAGAAGGTCCGCAAGGCGAGAAACCGTCGGCAGGAGTGGAACATGATGGCTTTGGATAAGGAGCTGAGGCCTGACCATCGACATACCATACACAGAGACAGAGGAGCTTCCTCTGAGGGCTCCATGTCACCAGAAAACAGGTAACAGAACTCCCCTTCTGATGTTAATTTACTGTCATCACAAGACGCGTTTGTTTGCATATCAGTCATATTATTTGCCTTATCAGGGGTCACGGCGGGGATCAGCATCACTATCCTAACAGCATGAACCATGCTGGCCATGCCCACACCTACTCTGGGCCTCCGCCCAGCGTCCTGGCTGCTCAGATGGCTGCTGGACACGCCACTCGTGGAGCAGGCGAACACGATAACAGGGCCAGGAGTATGATGGCCTATCAGGGTGGCACACTGGGACGCTCTCACCACCACCAAGTCCCACTGCCTCCTCCTCCTGCTGAAGCTATGAATGGTGGCTCTATGTCCCTCCCACCAATGGATTACAGGTAAATGATAAAGGACTCACTTGCTAACATAAGCTAATGATTATGGTTTTTTTTCCAGTGTATAGTTTTCTTCCACTGCAGTCAACAAAACATGAAAAACACCACAGAATACACCATATTAAAACATTTAATACATATAACACACAGACGGAGCCAGGGACATTTTCCGTTGTTATATTGCTAATTTCAATGCCAGAATTTCAGATAAAAGAAAACGTTTTCAGACACCTCTGGGATGTTATTTAGCCAAGCTATCTGAGAGAGGATGAGTTACTTTCAAATTGTCTCTGATTTAATTTAGTTGCTACAGTTAATTGATTAATTGTTTTCCTATTTTTTGTCATCATATTTTGGACTTTTAAGAAGTATGAAAAATGTTAGTTCAGCTGAGGCTTGTGTGTCAACCTCTCTTGAGTAAATGTGGGTTAATGCTGCCACCTGGTGGGCAGATGTCTTTATTTTTCACTTTCAAATCTTAGTTACAGCAGCGCTGCTAATTTTTTATTAACTCAACTAATTCTCTCTTATTATGTCTTTCCCACAGTATGGACGGCTATGCAAACACTGGTCCTCCTCCCCCTCCCCCCGCCCCTCTCATCCCTTCTGCCCAGACGGCCTTCGCCTCACCACCTGGAGGTCCAATGCCTCCTGGACCGATGGCTGGTTACGCTCCGCCTCCACCACCTGTATCTGGAGCCCAAGCAGCTCCACCTCCTCCTGGCCCTCCACCTCCGCCCCTTCCAGCTGGAGCCTCCCACTCTACAACCCACAAGATGTCCTCTGCTGCACCCGCTGAGAACACAGCGGTCAACGATGCCCGTAGTGATCTGCTGGCTGCTATTCGCATGGGTAAGAGTTGCCTGTGTGTTCATCGCTTTTATGTTGTAGGGGAAGTTTTATTTGAAACAAACTTTGATTAATGTTAATAATTTGTCAAGAATGACAGATTGCAAACAAAATTAAACATCTTTAAGTATGCTAGAGCAAAGAAATATCTGCAATTGCATTGCAGAACTTTATGTACGCTTAGTAGATAGATCTAGATTCTTAAGATGTAGTGAAATATTCTGCCTCATCCATGGCAAGCAGTTTAATGGAGTTCTTTATCATCTCATATTGCTTTATTTTGTGCTCATTTTAAGGCATTGATTACAAATTTGCATGCTTGAAAATATTGTAAACAGTTTTTTTCCAAGATTGTTTTTATGCACTAATCAATGTTTAGGAAGGAGGGACCCTTTAAGTATATTATTTAAAGAACTGGCTTTAAATCTCTGTTTCTCCTGCAGGCATTCAGTTGAAAAAGGTGCAGGAGCAGCAGGAACAGCAGGCTAAGAGAGAACCGGTTGGAAACGATGTAGCCACCATCCTGTCAAGACGCATCGCTGTAGAATACTCCGATTCAGAGGACGACTCAGAGCTGGAGGAGAACGACTGGTCGGATTAACACAGGCTTACACAAAATATTTATGTAGGATAACCACTTACACAGTAAGGCACACGGTCAAGTCAACCTCACACTCACCTGGAAGGAGTTCCACTATGCCACATTCATGGTTCTTCACTGACTGTTGCTGAAAACACACTAAACCTGCACACTATCATATGCTGAAGGTTGATATAAGCTGAATGGTCCAAAACTGGAAATCTGGGGGTGTATTCTACATGCAAAAAGGAAAAAACGCAAACAAAAAAAAAAAAGGCTGTACAGAGACGAGTGATATACAATAATGCTGACCACTCTGAAACATTTACCTCTGAGTTTGACAATTATACTTTAAAGAATTGTGAATACACCCCAGTTCTCTTCCTGTTAAAACACTATAGACACCACGTGAAGGTGCTTATTTCATGTAGTCAGAGCTTGAGAATGTTAGAATAATTAGAAATTTCCTCTTGAGCTAACCAATTTACTTGTCTTTTTTAAAAAAAAATGTTTTTACTGAAACACTCGTAACAGATCATGAGGCAAGTTTTTAATCTGTTGATGGATAAAACTGGAAGTAATGGACAAGTTTAGTTTGGCCACAGACTCAGGCCACTGAACGAATGACTGGTATTTAAAATGCTGTGATGGATGAGCATGAACGTAAAGAAGTCTTACCACAGTGCTCACTGCTGTGTGGGAAGGTGGGGATGGGAGGAGTTTTTTGGGGGGTGGGGGTCATGTATATGCTAGTATGGGCTCTGTAACCTCTCACCCAGAGAGAAATAAAATCATGAATGAAGTGTCGCGGCTGGACTGCCATATCTCTTCACTGTTCCGCTCTCATCATAGAGACAACACATACCTGGCTCTGACACTTGTTTCCATAGTAACAGTACAGCTATGAAGGGAGTTGCCAAGGAAACAGAAGAGTGCAAAAAGGGGGAGAGTAAGCCGCTGTGAGGATGGGAAAAAAAATACAGTGGAAGCAGGAGTTTTATGCACAGCACATGTTTGTTTTTAATACAAAATTAACAAGATCTCTCAATTGAGTGAACTAACCAAAGCAATAAAAAGTACAACTAACACCTTGGAAAAATAGACACCACGTTCACACAAATGTTTTTACAATATCTCAGTTAAGTTAGTGCATGTTGATTATCATTTATATGTTTCATTTTGCAGATACTTAATTTGTTGTGCCATTTTCATCCAAAAAATAAAGTGCATTTCACATTGAAAACTACGCGTACGTCTACACGAGATGCTGTTACTGTGGCACCGCCCCATCTCCAACCCCAAAGCACATACACTCACACATTCACAGGCCCGTAAGTGTTTTGTTATTTAGCTCTAAATTAGTAACCACCAGAAAGACAATCGTCCTGCTGGTTTAATAGCTCGTCACTGGTACCATTTCTCCCAAAAGGAAAGAAAAAAAAAAATCAATTGCTTTGCAGACATCTTGGTGTACTATTACACTGTGAAACCATCTAGTAGATTAACAGGTGTGTTTACAGATAAGTGTTACATCCAACTTCACAGTCATTCCCCCATGGATACAAAGCCCTTTTTCATACCTGTTCGGCAACAATAATCTCAACAATACTGTTGGCTGCACAAGCGACTCACATTCACCAATCTGAGAACTTGTTGATTTTTCTCTAACATCTGCCCAGCCAAAATATCTTTTCATTCGCTGCTGCATATTAAAGCGAGGGAAGTGAAATCTTACAGAACACTGTTTACATTACCAGCAAAGGTAGAGAAATGTCATTCACAACAAATGGTGCCACCCAACTCATCCTCCAGATTGACTGGCTTTGGTAGCACCATGCAGGGTGGTATAAAGTCCCCTTCTCCCCCTCGTCAGCATGCCTAATTTACAGAAACAAATGTGTCAAGAGGGTGGGATTTTAAATACTACATTCAGAAAAAGGCTTTACAGCGCAGTTATTTCATACAACATTAGAATCTAAAAGAAGTCAAAGAAGACAGGTCAGACTGAAGTGGAAAAAAAATAGAATATTTTTTTGGAAGAATATAACAAAATAGACTTTTCTCCAAAGGTAAAGTAATAACAGTTTGTGATGGTTTGTAATGTGCCAGTCTGACCTTTTGGTGCTCATCAAATAACACGGTTCAGCCTGACACTGTGCACAAGTTAACATACACAAGCTACATTTCCATGCGCAGAAATGCTGTATTTTAACTTCCCTTACCAGCGCCCCTTATTTAAGAAATATGTTTTGTTCTTGATATTAAGCCAAGAAACATGAAGAATTGGAGGTCCACAAATGGTTCTATCAGGTTGGCTGAGATGGGGGCTGCAGGGAAAGAAAGAATCAGCATTATCTTTGTATTTGGAAGTAGCAGTTTTTAGCTCATGATCATTCAGAGGTCACTTAACGGACACCTGCTTCAACTAGATTGATTGAAAGTAGAGTATAATAGAAGTGATACAGGAGACAGAAAACACACAGCAGGACTAGGATAGCAGTTCATTCAGAGTCCCTTTCACTTTGGCTTGAAGTGCTGGAGCGCCCACCTGCTAGTCCCATCTCGCTCTGAGGAGGTCAACAAACACGTTACGAGGCCACTTCTCTCAGAATTGACAGGAAGACTGACATTGTTATTCTCTAAGGTCAGGGTGTCAACAGGACGTGACAATCAAACACAAGGCGACAGATTATGGTCTGCTGAGCTGCTGGCTCATAAACAACACACATGCACACACCCAGAGGCCATGCAACTCACACTAGATGCACAAAAACAATCCCGGATCACGCAGGTGTTACTTGAGTTTACAACACTCAGGACGGTCCGTATGCTTACAAAAAGGAAAAAGGCGATGGGAAAAGATCGCAATTTCATCCTGATGTGACAAAATGATCAAAACCCGAATTGGGGTCATGGCAGAATGAGGCAGTGATGTCACCATGACGAATGGGTCGTTTGATCTCGCCCAGGAGTGATGTTCCCACTTCCTATTTGAGTATCTATCACCAAAGCATCACATGGCTCACTGAGCCTGTTCCCCACAACACATCCCCTCCCGAGTGGACTTTATGGTACCTCACTCAGCAGGAAGAAGTCAAGGTGGGATGTGAATGTTATTGCTGTCTGAGTATTGCTTCACATCTAAAAAATAACTACCATTCATAGGCTAGTTATTGCTGAGATGAGCTGAAGGAGTAGAGAATCAACTTCCAAGTTTTTGAGAGAAAAAGATTAACTCAGAGCAGCTTATAAATTATGGGACTCGAGCAAGATCAAAACTAACCTGAAACTTATCATCACCATACAGCACATACAACACATAAAGAAAAATCCACAATTTTCTAACAAGATGCAGCTCCTGTGACCTTGGAGTGGTAATTGTAGCTCTTTTAATGTTGTACATGTGAGGTACACAGTGGTACTTTGTACATAAACAAATTATTAAGGTCATGACGACATCAGGAGTATGTGGTGCATTGCCTGCAGTGGTTTATATGACCTACCACACTAAACTCGGGGAGGAAAATGTGGATCTGTGCTTGTTGCATGCAAATTACAATGAAGTAGTAGTCTAAATCTGTTATTGTGGCATACTTATGGAGGTTTTTGGAAGTCACACGTAAAGATTTTGAGGATTTCCAGACCAAAATCACATATAATTTGGTTTTCGGGGTAAATTTAAATGAATTTGAACATAGATCGTCACTGATGTTCTTCTAAAGATGACTTTAAGATTATTCAAACAAGCAAACAAAAAAAAAAAAAAGGCAAGAAGTCAATAGTTACCTTCTTGCAAAAAGTAAGAGAGGAGCATATACAGTAATATTACATAATCAGACAGGCCTATATTTGGTTTGATGCCGCCATACTAATAAAAAATGCAGGAAGGGGTTAATGGTGGGGGATCTGTGGGGACTTTGTCTTGGACCTCCTGAACTATTCCGCACAGTCCACAGCGAAAAGAAGAATAGAAGATGGGAGAGGCGAGGAGAGGGAGCGGCTTGATTTCTTCCTCGGCGTCTGTTGAGCTCGGATCAGAGAGCATCGGGTCTATTTTTAGCTCTCCACGACTGTTTAGCTTTCGACGCACGTTCAGAGTGCAACAGCGGAGCGCCGGGATGCTGCTCCAGACGGGCTTCGCTGTGGAAAAGCCTGCATATTCAGCCGCCCTCCTCTCCTCCCATCACCGTGCAACACTGCTGCACGGTGTGTTATTACGCACGCACGCGCAAACTAATAATTCCTCCTTCTATGTGAAGGAAAACAAGCACGTGTCAACCAAAGCTACAGTGCTGTTAAGTGTACGCACATTGTATATACAGCTGCCTGTAACATGTGATGCACTCAGCTCTCTCTGCAGAAATGAGAAAGGGCGTGGCACGAGTTGAGCGGGAGGGGGCGGGTTGCAGCCCTCCGAGTGGCATCTGCTGGGGAAGACGGTGAGATACCTTTGCCCTATGATCAGTGTGGAAAAAGAAAATACGCCATCCATCCCCTGTGGACTGCAAATGGCAACCCAAACTTTCTCCAGCCGGAGCTGAAGCCACGGCCTGATGCCACTTCCTCCTGACCTCCCCTACTGCTGCTCCCTTTCAGACTGGTCATGCCCAGCGAGGAGCACAGCTGACCCAGGTCGCCTCTCTTTTCCCACCTGGGTCTGCTCGGTCAGACGTCACTAGGTGTCCGTGCACGGTGGGCCACACTTGCAGGCACACAGCCGCAGCACACTAACCACAGGGCCTTCTGGATCTCCTGGTTCCGGAAGGCATATATGACAGGGTTGATGACAGAGTTGTAGGTGGCAGGCACCAGCGTGGCATAGGTGTAGAGTGGAGGGTAGGTGTAGTCAGCGATAAGGGAGTAGACAGTGAATGGCATCCAGCAGGCTGCAAAGGTACCCAGGATGATGGCCAGGGTAGACACGCCTTTCCGTGTTGTGACGTAGTGGGGTGTGGCAGCCAGGAAGTGGTGCTGGAGGGCGATCTGGTGAGCGTGGCGCATCACAATCTTGCAGATTTGGACATAGAGTTGCAGCATGAGGCCGAAGAGCAGCAGGAAGGAGACGGACAGTACAGCGATGTTATTCTTCGTCAGTGGCCGCACAACGCTGCATGTAGCCTCCTCTGCCAGGCAGTTGACCCCTGTAACAGGCAGTAGACCAAGACACAAAGAGAGGCCCCACAGCAGCACGAGCATGGTGTAGGTGAAGGCCGCTGTCCGCTCTGAGTTGTAGGTGAGGGCATAGTACAGCGACAGGTAGCGATCTATCGTGATAGCCAACAAGCTGAAGACAGAGGCGGAGAAGGAGGCCACCACCAAGCCCACGGTCAGCAACTGGGCCGAGTCAGAGCGAAGCAAGTAGGCACAGGTAAAGTGAAGCACAAGGCCCAGGCCGGCCAGCAGGTCAGCCAGAGCCAGGCTGCCGATCAGCAGGAACATGGGAGCTCTGAGCGCTGGGTTCTGCCAGATCACCAGCACCACCAGGGCGTTTTCGCATGCGATCAGAGTCCCCGATGTGCACAGCACAATGTCCCAGGGGTTGACCAGCAGTGGCAGCTGGCTGGGCGGGAGGGAGCCTTCCGGTGGAAACGTCCCCAGGCTGGTGCTGTTGTCCATCGGTCCCCCGCCTCCACTGGCCCATGCTGTGGGGTCAGGGCTCAGCCAGCTGGGGGTGACCGGTGGCTCCTCACTCATTGTGGCCCCCGTCTGTAATTGCCACATAAAAACACACACGATTACATTTGTGTTAAGCAGGCTTTTCATGAATAAAAGTGTTCTTTTGTGCATGTTTTTGCACTTAACTTCCATTTATATCACTTCTGTTTGTCCAGTATTAAATGTAGAGTGTTTTTAAGACATTTACACATCCCATAACGCAATCAGTCAAGGTTTTTTGCTTGTGGAACTTTATGTACAATAGCTCTGTCAGCCCATGAGCACATGCTAACCTTTATGCTGCTGAGCAACTTGGAGCCAAAAGCCTTGAGCTACATCCAAACTGATGTCTTTTATTTTTGCAGTCTCTAAATAACTTAACACCACACTGCAACAAACATGTAATAGCACATTTAAATTACTTTCATATTGTTAACAGGTAGGGTAATTAATTTCTCTCTGGGAATTTAACAAAGTGAAATCTATTATAGACCTATCAGACTGCTTGTAATCAGCTTTGTTTATAAATTAATCGTCTGACGAAATGCACGTTAACATGAATATGTAATTTACAGAAACTTTCAAGCGATAAAAGTCGATATCGATAACAATTCAGTTGCGATTGCAACAATTCACGCAAATTGAAGAGAGAAGGCAGTCTTCACGGTGTAAAATACCGCACCCGTCATGGAAACACCTCTCTTTCAGCCTGCCTGCATCACCCGGCTGCTCATACAGCTGCTTTACCCTGTGCACCTTGCATTAGAGGAACACAGGCTACTCCACGTCAGCAAATGGATTCGGGAGTGGAAAAATCAAGCTGTATTTTTTTTTTCTCCCATGCACGCAAAGGATGCTCAATCCCATTCCGCCTCCATCCTGCCTACCTTGACTGTGAGGTGTGACTTCCCGTCTAGATGGAAGAACAATCGCCTTGTATCTCCATGTTAGTGATGCAGATGATGCAGCGCCGGCGGACAGAGACGCAGCTCAGGGGAAAAAGGGGGGGGATGATGGAGGAGAAAGAAGAAGAAAGGAGCGCAAAGTGGCTCTGCCGTTAACGGCTCATCGCCGTGGACTGCGGTTGTGCAGGGAGCAGCGAGTGGAGGAGCGGCGCGAAGGGGAGGGAGGAGCAGGAGGGGATCATGAAGGAGGAGTCCCAGAAGAACCAGACTACCAGAGACTGGTTAAACTCTGTTAAATTTGTAGTCCGTGCTGTAGCTATCAAGGACAGATGCGCGTGTGCCGAATTTCCAGGTGCATGTGCTTCTTACCATGAAATGACTTGCGCAGGCATGATGCATCATTTATCCCTCATTTAATTAAGCTTGTTTTCGATCAAGTGAAGATGCAACACACCTTACTTGCTGTGCTTGGTTAGTTTCAGTGTTTTGTTTTTGTCTTGTTTTCGTCCTGACTCAAATGTCAGATATGGAGATGCTGGAAGCAAAGGCTCGCTTTCCTCCTGCGACGCCCTGCTATTCTAGTCCTGTCTGAGCTATTAACAGCAACCCTGATGTGTGTCACCAGCATCCTCCCCTCCCTCCCTCCTTCTCTTGCTCCCCTGTCCTCCATCTTCTCTATCACATTTCTTGCAGCGCAGCCTCTTAGTCATCTCGGCCGATGTGCAAATTGTTGATATGCATATGTCTGACCACACCAGCAGAATGGTAGCTGTGCGCCTTTTACCAAAGCACCTGCCTGTTTGGTGTGAATGGATTAAAAATAGCTCCTGTTGCAAAGGGAGAGCAGGAATACCACAATATACCGCTAAGGGGCGACGTTGTGCCCCTATGAGTCATCATACGCACCTGTGGGACTCAGAAAAGAGAGCATGCCATCCATCAGTCTTACTGGCTTTATTTCTTTTTCTTTAAAACAGAAAATGATCGCTTCACAACAGGCCTTTTCAAGCAAACCCTCACATTAAGCTTGCCAACACCTACAAAACAGTATCAAAAGTGCACCATAGTGTTAATACATCCTCTCAAGCTCTAACATTTTCCAATATTATCTTCTTGTAATATTTATACAAATACCATTCTGTACACTGTAGAAATACTCAACCCAGTGTGCCCTACAAGTAGGACACCTGCCTCCCGTCCATCTTACTTAAACATCCATGACCCAAAACTCCATCCTAGTTTAGAATAGCATTGTGGGAGGTGAAGACTCCAGGCCAGTTTAACATCATATGAATTAATTAAATACCCATTCACCCCAAAGCAAAAACTAGAACACCACTCATACAACCAGTCAACATCTGTACACCCCTCATTCTTTTTTTTTTTTTTTTTTTTTTTTTAAACAATCTTGACACAGTTTCATTCATTATCGTCTCATTGTCCTGGCGGCAGCAGCAGCGGTGGATGAGGGGACAGGAAGAACATGGAGGCCAGCAGGTTTAGCTGGTATGTAGGAGGGGAACTTCCACGGCTGAGCTGCAGCACTGACTGCGTTAAAGCACAGGTATGAATTCCAGCTGTGCGGGCAGGTATGACACCGTGCGTGCGGCTGTGGTGTGGTTAACAGTCTGCTGCTCCCCACAAAGAGGGAAGAGAGTATCTCTCCTGGTTTACGTGGTGAAGCGCTCAGGTCCACATTTAGTCCCTGGACTGGTAAAAGAGGATGTAGCCCGACTCAGAGTTCTTGGAGATCTCAGAAGTGAGACCATAGAATTCTTCTATGGCCTGCGCATCGATTTTCTGCAAGAAAGAGGACACAAGGAAGGGTTGGAGTGCAGTCTCAATAAATAAATGCCGTCCATTGTGCTAAATCACATATACATACACATATAAACTCTCACCTCTACAATATCATCATCGAACAGCAACCAGAAATCATGACTTTTCACAATGGCAATGTAGTGACCCCGGTTTGGACCACTGAAAAGATAGAAAACATTACATCAACTCCACAAAAATAAAACATTAACTCATATAATCTTGTTTTAAACAAAAAAGGCTCTTATATGTTTTAATTTATTTAAGAAAAAAAAAACACTTCCGAGGGATGTGGATGTGTAAAGCCATGTTCCGATGTAAAACAAGAATGAGGGTTTAGAAAATACTACAGATAAGATTACTATGATTTCAGAATTAGAACTAAATAATACAACAGAATACACATTAAATGTGTGGTTTAACTTCATCACAAGCTTTTTTGATGAGTTAAAGCATCCGTTTTTGTTTAGTTTTCAGACACTATCAAAGTATTAAAGATTAGCTGAAGTTTATTATTTAAATAATAAACAAGTTCACAAAAAGCCAATGACAAGTTAACAGAGATGGGTATCTTCATGTTTCTTATCCAAGGTCGGGTCGCGAGGGGCAGCTGCCTTCAGAAGCAGGGAAGCTTAGACTTCCCTCCCCCTGGCCACAGCCGCCAGCTTGTCTGAGGGGATTCCAAGGCGTTCCCAGACCAGCTGAGAAACATAGTCCCTCCAGCGAGTGTCTTGTCCTGGGGGCATCCTGACCATGTGCCCAAGCCACATCATCTGGCTCCTCTTGATCTGGAAGAGCAGCGACTCGACTTTGAGTCCCTCCCGGATGACTGAGCCTCTCACCCCATCTCTAAGGGAGAGCCCAGCCACCATGTGGAGGAAATTCATTTCGGCCGCTTGTACTTGCAATCTCATTCATTTGGTCACTACCCACAGCTCGAGACCATAGGTGAAGGTAGGAACGTAGATTGGCCGGTAAATTGAGATCTTTGCTTTCTGGCTCCGTTCCTTCCTCACCACCACAGACCGATGCAGAGTCTGCATCACTGCAGACGCTGCACCGATCTGCCTGTCGATCTCCAGCTCCATTCTTCCCTCACTCGTGAAGAAGACCCCAAGATACTTGAACATCTCCACCTGGGGCAAGACCTCATTCCGGACCCAGAGCGTACACTCCAGGACCGTGCCCTCGGATGTGGAGGTGTTGTTTCTCATCCCAGCCGCTTCACACGCTGCAAATCGCCCCCAGCAAGAGCTGAAGATCACGGCCTGATGCGGCCAACAGAACCACATCATCTGCAAAAAGCAGAGACCCAATCTTGATGCCATCAAACCGGATCCCCTCAACACCTTGGCTGCACCTAGAAATTCTGTCCATAAAGGTTATGAATAGAGTTGCTGACAAAGGATAGGTGATACCCAAATGGATTCGACCTACAGCTGGAAATGTGGACCAAGCTCTGGCACCAGTCATACAGGGGCTGGACAGCTCGTACAAGGGGGTCCAGTACTCCATACTCCCAGAGTACCCCCCATAGGGGCCCCCGGTGGACACGGTCAAACGCCTTCAAGTCCACAGAGCACATGTAGATTGGTTGGGTGAATTCCCACGCCCCCTCTAGGACCCTGAAGAGGGTGTAGAGCTGATCCACTTCCAGGTCTGGGCCAAAAAAAACATACTACATCCCTTCAATCTGAGGTTTGACTTGCCTCAGCAACTGCCACCACTTTGAAGAATGAAGTTGGCAACTGTGGCAACAATTATCAATATATAATCCTCATATTAGCAGTAAACACGCCTCCTTTGTGAACTGTCCATAGCTAACAGGATAAACCTTTGATGCACAGGTGTTTCAGTACTGTAAGTTAGGGTAGTGGTTCTCAAACTTTTTACAGTGTGTACCACCTGAGGAATCATCGAGCTCTCCAAGAACTGCCATCATGACAGTACTGAAACACCTGTGCTTCACTAGTCATTGTACCCTCATCAGCTCAGCATTGGCACCTCTATTAAACTTTAGACTGAGTTCAAGTCCTGGCTTGGGCCCCTTTGTTGCATCCCTTTACTGTCAAGCTACTTTCAAATAAAGTCCAACAGAAACCTAAAAAAAATCCTTTTAAAGATGGTTTGTGGAAATGTATGTATCCTGCAGCGTGCACTAGGATTTAAGCATTATTACAGCCTGTTTACTAAGTTTCTGTGTCATGACTGTTTGTCAAAACAAACAAAAAACTGGAGATATTACAGGTAACTCTTACCTATTTGAGTACACTTAAATCAGTTTACCCTCTTTAAATTATTGTCAACACAACAAATACTGAAAGGAATTGTGAAGTAGAAGCTCATAAAATGTCCAGTCATGCTAAAAGACAGAAAAATAGGGCTTCTCTCTAAAAGCCGACAAAAGATATAATTTACAGGTGTTTGGGTCACAATTCACCTCCTCCACTTCAGAAAAGTTTGACGTTTTATCCATTTTCCCTGCTTTATTGTTTGTGTCAGAGTCATGCAGGGCCAGAGCCCGTTTCAGCATGCACTTACTGGAAACTACTTGAATAAACATAGACACTCAAACTCCCACTCCCACTGGGTCAAAAGAAATGCTAATAAAACGAAGTACAGCTGAACAGTTACAGATGAGGATGTGCATTTTCTCTTGTCGGATAGATTTATATTTCACTATACTTTTAATCCCGGCCAAATGAGTCTCGTTGTTAGAACACCAGTATGTCTGCATGTCTCTGGTTGTCGTGGTGACGGCGCCACACTCTAGCTGTGCATTAACATACACACCTCCCACAATGCACCACTACAGCGACCAGGTCGTATAACCTCTCAGGATTGGTGGCATCTCCAGAGGTGTTGAAGAGGCGGAGCTCCAGGGGGAAGACAACGCGATAGGACAGCTTGGTGTAGCGCTGCAGCTGCTCCATGTACTTAAAGCGCTTCAGGTGCAGAGCCAGGATCATTGGCAGCTTCTTTACACGCATCCTACATTGAAAAAAAAAAAAAAAGCAGTGAGACCCTGGCTTTCAACGATAAACAAAACAAAAACATATAATTAAGAAAAGATAAGACTTAATACCAACCTCTTATGTGCCTCCTGCTTGCTTCTACATTCTTCACAGTAGTATTTGTACTCACTGCACAGTGTTTCTGTGTTACTGAAACCCCTGAGAGGACACAAAAAGAAAAAGAAACTCAATCTAAACGTTGCATTTACAGATCAATACTTTTCCTGCCATATTCTTCTTGTGAAATTCAATCAAAATTTTGAACTTCTCTTCATTTTTCTGGTTTTGATTTTTTTTTTTTTTTATGTAATTTGATCTTTTATAGTTGTATAACAAGACAAATGGTGTTGCACAACAGCAGCTGCATCTCAAAGCAAAACAAAGAAACAAAAATCTAAAAGGCAAATCCTAGCTCTTAGGCATCTTGTAAACTCAGGAAGCATATCTGTTCTACACTGCACTGAAAGGACATAAATGCACCAACAAGCAGTACCAGCTGCCAAAACACTGAGCAGAGAAGCTCAAGTTACAGCACAAACACAGAGGTTCTTTTTCTGGAAACATTGCCCTTACTCCAAAATATATATAGCAATATACTGTTTGTTGCACAAAAATGTTGTGTAATAATAAACCATTAAAACATTTACAAAGGAGTTAAAACTATGTTACTTTACCTGAGGCAGTGTGTGATGGAGGTATTCTGTTCTACGTCCACAGAGAGGTCCAGAAAGTCCTCATCTTTGCTGCTTATCTATAGAAAGGGGAAAACAGGCAAAAGTGTCATAATAACACAAAAGAAAAAGAAAAAAACTATTCCTAAAATCTCATCCCATGTAGTTTGTAACAATGCTTAAAGAGGTTGTTAATGACTTATAGAGCGGTGGTCAAAACTTTATGGCAATTATAAAATACATAAATTCCAGTTTATTTCTTTCACTTGAAGCATTTTTTTTAAACTCAGAGGTCCAAAATTTACAGCAAGGTTGTTTGAAATTAATAAAACTCCATAAAACAAGATCATTTGGCAAATGTGGCATCTAAAAAAAAGAAAAATTTAAAGATTAAAAGTCATATCACCGTTTCACATGTGAGGCAGCGTGTCTCATTGGTCAGAGTGCCTTGGAAGATCTCGTGGACCCAGGTGGGAGCAGGTGTGGCATTGCTGTTGTTGTTCTGGGAGTCCAATGTGCCATTGGCAAGGCGGCCATTGGTCTTTTCTTGCTTCCTCTCCTCCTGGAGTAGGTCAGCAATGGTGTTGAGCAGGTAGTTCAAGAACTCATGGGCATCCTGCTGCATATAGTTGTCAAAAAGCTCTGAAGTATACAAGAGAGGAGATACTTTAGGGCTGCCACAATTTCAGCAAGTACAGTACCACAAGATGTTCTAGATCCTCAGCAGGAGTGACCAGCCAGTGTGAGGAAACAACAGGCTAAACCATTTTAAAACATTTCTCCATTTTTTCCTCTGTCATTGCTTTCTCACTAAGCTGCTTAGTTTCCATTCACCATTCTCCTTGCGTAGCCGTGTGATGAACTTCTTGGGTGGTATGACACCCACTTTCCTCTTCTGGTTGGCAATACTGTGGAACAAGTCAGCCAGGCAGGTGAGCAAATTCTCCTTCCGCCGGGGCTGACTGCGGTATGCCAGGATCTTCTCCCGGAACGGCCGGCAGAAGTACAGAGCCTGCAGCACCGAGTTGCAGTAGCAGGTGTTTCCAAACTACAAATTAAACAAAACACTAATGAATACACATTCATTCAAGTCATTCCTTCTTTCATTTTCTGTACCACTTAGTCCAATTCAGGGTCGCATTGGTCACTGAAGCCTATTCCAGTAATTATAAGGCAAGAGGCAGGGTACACCCTGAACAGGTCGGCAGTCTATTGCAGGGCCAACACAGAGACACAAAGAACCAGTCACACTCACATTCACTCCTCGGACAATTTACTGTGACTTATCAACCCTAATGTGCATGTCTTTGGACAGTGGGGGGAAGCCACAGTACTTAAAGAGAATCCACACATACATGGGGAGAATGCAAACTTCACACAGGAAGGCCCCTGTTGCAACTGTTCGAACCCCTCCCCAGCCAAGGCTCGATTTAGCAACCTTCTGACAGCGAGGCTGCGGTGCTAACCACCACACCACTGTGCAGCCATTAATAAATTACATAATTACAAAAAAATAAAAAATGAAGGAAATATCATTCCTCATGCAACTGGTGCAATTGACACAAATAGTGCTGATCTTGCAAGGCTGGAAAAATTTTGTTTAGATTGAGAGAGGTGTTACTTATAGTTGATAATCCGGTCAACAGGAAAATATCCACCTATGATAATCACATCATCAAAAGCTGTTTACATTTGCTTCTCTCTGAGAAAACATTTCTTAATGTTTCTTGCTGACATGTAAAATTTCCATTCAGTGGCACGAGTTTCTGAATTGACAAGACATGGAAGGAGAAAGAATAGAGAAATATGTGGTGCTGAGTCTGCAGCTTTTTAGTAAAAATGGAAATACATTTCAAATATTGAAGATCATTTTGGTCATTTTCTCATTAATCCCCTCATATTATCTCTGACAAATGCTTTGCAGCAAGCAGAACTACTTTTCAAATAGCAATTAAGTTTTAGTCAGATTAAATGGTTTGGAATATCTAAATATACAACTACAACTACCATATACAACTTACAGAGTCACTTTCTTTTGCAAACATTAAAACATTTGGACTTTTTTAATTAATTTAATTAATCCAAGTATCATATAGAGGGCCTTCACTGCTACAGCTATTAGACTCTTTAATGAGCACAAATAACTGGTGAACTATTTATTTGCACAGTTCATTTACTATATAATGGACTTTTGTTTAAACCAGATTTCATTTTATTCTATCTTAATTATCTGAATATACTACTGTATATACTTGCTGTATAATTCCCTTTTTCTTTTAACTGTATTTTAATGTTTTTAATTTTTCTTAAAATGTTTCTTTCATTTGTGTTAAGCACACTGACTTGCCTTTGAGTACAAAATGCACTATGAAAATAAACTTGCTTTGCTCTAGAGATATTTGTTTTCTTCTGAACTGCATTGTGTTGTCCTTTTTATAGTATGCACCATACTTCTTCTGGAGCAGCTGAAACGTTTGAATTTCACTGTCATGGGACAAAATAAAGTCTTATCTTGACTAATGCATCTATAACACTGAAACAATGTAGTACAGAGTAGTTACTTACATTGACCAGACCAAAGTAGTGCTCATTGACCGGAAACTGCTCAGATCCAATCTCTTTCTCCAGAGCAGAGGCATTGGCGCCCTATAAATGCACAGATTAGACACATAATTTACTTTTCCCACTCAGAACAAAATACAAGTTTATATATAGTTTTTGAAATAAAAAAAACGCATCAGCACTAGTTAAAAATCAGTGTGAAATTGCCACATCAGATTCCACAGGGTGACACTTTCAATATCAGTTTTGGTTGAACATAGCAAAAATCACGGATGCTTAAAAGCCAGACTTGGCATTCCATCCTTGTAGCTCCATCGTGTTTTTTTCACCCTCCCATCAGAGCTGAAATCATGCATAATTTTTAGTTGGCAATAAAGGTTGGGGAGCCACTTATTAAACTCATCCCACTGGGAGATTTAAATGTAAAACAGGGTCTATGATAGCTGAGTATGGCAGCAGAGGTTAAAGAAGTTTGAACATGACTCAGTGACAATTTAGAGAAATAAATAACCATTGGCCTTTATCATAATTTACTAAATAGTAATAAAAAGCGATTTGATGTGTAGAAAGAGACAAACTGGCACATTTATCTAGCACCAGTGCAAAACTGCGCAGCTAATGTTGAGCAATGTCGTCATTGCCTGTGTTAATAATATCTGGAACTTTTTCAAGGGCCAAGAAACAGACAACAAATAACAAGAAACAAAATCCTTGGCTTTTCTCAACCCCGTTTCCCCAAAGATAATACAGACCAATCTCCTCTTCGCCTGAAGTCATCCATTGTCCAGCTGTTCCAGTTGTTGGCAAGCTCAAACACTGGTTTAGCTTTACATTAGCAAGTTAGCTTTGAATCGCAGCTACAGCAGGTGCACTGTCACCGTCCACACATAAGCTGGGAAAAAATACTAATTGGGCTATTAAAGTACGAGTTGGAACGCAGTCAATGCAAATGAGCTATATTACCGATAACAGTAAAACGAGAGGAGCAAAGAAGGCGGTGGGTGGCTGCTCGCTTGGCTACATATCGAATACTGCTTGGCTAGCATAGACATTACAATTAACTGATTTCATTTATAATTCCACGATTTAAATAATCAATAACAGTGCAGTCGCGGTTTCTGTATCGCCATACTGTCCAAATAATGCAAGTGTGAAACTGCCGTGCACTCACCATGGTACAAAAAGAGGCAAATTTGGTGACTGTCATTAGGATTTCCATTCGGCTAGCGCCATCTTCCACAACACCGCTGCGCGCTGACAAGACTGGGCTGGCTCCCCTCGTGAGGACAGGCGAGCGATTCTGCTGAGCTCGCGGAGGATAGTTCTATCGCTCAAGAGTACAAGCGTGTTCACTGTTGGCTGCTTCCGTTTTCGCTTAATCATGTCCAGTCAAATAGATTCTTTCGCTTATGACTTGAGTGTCAAACATGCGAACACCTCCTAATACCAAAGATGTATTTGTAGAAACCAAATAAACTAATATTATCTTTAAAAAGGTCAATGTTTTGGGGGAATGGGAAAAAAAGAACAAGTTTAGCTCGGCAATGATTTTGCGCATGCGTATAATTAAAACTGATGTGAACGACTTTGACTTTGTTGCAAAATATGTACAAAAATATATTTATCATTAAGAGAGATAGAAATAATACAGTTTCTTTTTTGTCTCACATAATGCCATACAACAAACAAAAACGACAACAAAAACAAAATCACAAAAGCTTCTTTGTTGAATCTTATCCTGGACCTGTTGACAAAAAATGTCAAACAGTTTAGTTCATATGGTTTGGTCATCAAACCATGGTTAAACCTTGGTTATCCTCATCAAAAAATATTGTCTGAGTCTGAGTCCGCGTATTTCTTAGTTCAGGCAATATCGTGGCCCGCCTAAATTGTTCTGTGCAAGGCGGAGTTTGGGGGCTTAGAATCTCTCTTTCCGCCGCACCCGCCATCTTGTTGAGACCGGGGGTAAGTTGTTCTCCTTTTAAATTTATTTTTTCTCTTTAATTGGCTTATTATTTGATCTTACTTACCTTTCTAAACACACCGAAGATACTTCATTGCACATTAACGACTCGTTGATAGATGTAAAATGACTCCAGACGGTGATATTCCCCGTTAAATCCGAGCAGGATCAGCAGCGTGGCTGTCCATGCGGCCCTGGCTTGGTTGAGATGTGTCCCGTAAAAACGGTGTTATCCCTCAGACACTAACAGTAATAATTCAAAAAGAGAAATACCCCCTCTTTTTTAAAAATGTGTTTGTAGACATTTGTTATAACAGTGCATTTAAATGGCTTTAGTAAGTGTTGTAACTTGTTCTATATTAGCATATCGTCATCAGTACAGTTTCCTCTATGGTTGCAGTTACAGCCTTTCTTAAAGGCTACTTGTTGCAACTTTAAAAAAATTACTGCTGTTTAATTACGATCTAGTTAAATTACGTCTTTATTAGGGCTACAGTCATGTAATGCTTTGTTGACACCGGTAGTAGTCTTAAAATATTCTCTCTCAATGACATTTTGTAAATCCCCGCACACACCTGTGGTTAGTTGAAAATAGACATTAACTGATATATCATTTGCATCCTTATAAGTGACTTGGAATGTTTTGGGTAGAAAATAACCAGCTCATATTAAAGCAAAGTGTAATTTTTCCTTAGTAACCAGGCATCATGACGAACACCAGAGGCAAGAGGAGGGGGACCAGGTATATGTTCAGCAGGCCATTCCGCAAACATGGTGAGTACAGATTTGAATGTTAAGGGACGTGCTCTTGTTTGTTGTTAATGTTAAGCCTGGTAACAAGAGGACATTTAAGTGATCTGGTGGATCTGCTTGCACTGAATGGAGTTGGTCACTAAAACCATATCCAGGGTTGATATGGTCAAAGTTCCTAGCTGCAGCAATCCCCAACCCCGGTCCTCAAGGCCCACTATCCTACAGGTATTAGATGTTCCTAATACCTGCAACACTAGGTTCAAATAAATGGATCTTAGACAAGTTGTGCACAAGAACCATTAATTAAGTCAGGTGTTGAAGCAGGTGAACATTAACAGTCTGCAGGACAATGGGCTTTGAGGACCGGAGTTGGGGATCACTGCCTTACTGAGAAGCCTCAATAGCCAAAACAAGAACTCTTTAGATTCTCTGTATTTAAAGAGAAGTGTTTCTGTGCTCCTCTTTTCACACAGGAAACTCTGGAACATATTTTAGGGAGAGGGGATCCCATCTCACATCCATCACTGTTGGAATTCTCAAAGCACTGCTTGATTATATTCATCCAGTTGAACTTGCTGTAGTTCATAAGCATGAGGACAGTGAACAAGCAGTGACAGTTAAACCCTTTTGTGTAACAACATGATTAGATTGTATTTTTGTCTAAAGATGCAATGCACCAATTTTGCCCAGTACAGCATCAGTTAAATGAAGTCTGCAGTTAACTGACAAATTTCCAGATGGCATACAGATTGTGGTCAAATCAGTAATATCACCAGTGGATCATCAGAACAACTGTGGAAATGGTGTAAAAAGTTCTGTTTTTCAATTAAAATGGATCAAGTCAAAAAGTATGTCCCACTGATTTTACAAAATAGGGAAATTGGTTTCCTTAAAGTTATCAGATAGGCACTGTCTCTCTCCCTAGTATCCATCAAGAAACCTTGTGCAATTCATTTTTCTTTTTCCTTAATATTAAACAAGGATTCTACACTTCAGGGATGCTAAATGTCTGCCCAGTGTACCAAAAATAAATTGACAGTGTTGTACTGAAGATTGCTGTGTGGCAGAAGGATGCTACACAGCCCCAATCAAAGCTGGGATTTCTTATTATTACAACATGAGCTAAGGCACATGAGTTGCATTAATGCATCCTGATGATGATGATGATAATAAAAAGTCAGTCGAATGGTTTCCTCATTAACTCAATGGACGTAGTGCTGCCCACTTCCAACTAGGTCACTCAGGAGTGTGAAGTAGGGCTAATATTGGTCTGAAGTATAAGTACATGACTCCCCCATAGCTAACCTGGACTATTTTCTCTGCAGGCCCAATCCCCCTTTCTACATACATGCGCATCTACAAGAAAGGAGACATCGTTGACATCAAGGTGGGATAAAGCAACACACATTTGCTGTACTTTTTAAAGAAAATCTTTCCCATAAAGAATTTGTTTTTTCACTTATAGATGAGTAATTAGAATGTCATGCACAGTCATTTTAGAGTATATAGGTGCATTGATCAAAACTGACCAGTGCAATTTTCAACTGCACAATTTTCAACTTCAGCAACAGATATGTTACACGTAGAGAATAACTTGATTTAAATAGGACCTTTGGTTTACTTTACTGGAAAGGCTGATCATTTGTTTATGGAAAGAAGTGACCATTATACTAAAGCTGTGATCTTAATGTGTGTTTTCTTTCCAGGGCACAGGTACCATTCAGAAAGGTATGCCTCATAAATGCTACCATGGCAAGACGGGACGCGTCTACAACGTAACCCAACATGCTGTCGGCATTATTGTCAACAAGCAGGTCAAGTAAGTAGAATGTCGGATTTATTTCGGGGCGTGGGTATTTTTGTATGTTTTAACTTCATAGAAGTTCTTGGAAACATAAATCATTAGGAAGTTTGAACATTAAGCGGCTACCAAGCTTTGATCTTTCCCCCCCCCACTGTCATAGTCTTTAGCTGCATTCCCACTTAAATTAGCAGGTCCACAAGGGTTTTTCAAATGCAGGTCGGCTCCCTTTACAATCTGCATTTGGCTCCTTTCCCTTTGGCAAAAAAAACAACCTGGTCAGATCCCCCGCTGGCAAGCTGCGTGGCCTCTTCCCCCCTCACTTGCGTGTCTGGTGACGCCATCATGCTGGGTTGGGGTTGATGTCATCAGTGCGACAGAAATTGGGAAAGTAAAGTCAGGCTGTAGTCAGTGTGCTTTCCTGTTTGGCACTTTTGTCCATCGAAATTCAGCGGGTGATGGGCGATTTTTGTACCACAGATGGAACGTAGGTGATGTGAATTTGTAGCTGATGTAGGCACGTAACACTCAACTACATACCATAAATTTGCAGGTCAACCTTGGTCTGGTGTTCTCACTGCATGCTAATTGGATCTGAGTCGTTTGAAGGTGATTTTAACCTGCATCACTTGCCGAGTTGTTTGACGCAGGTGGATGAGCCTTTCTCGCTGCCATTTAAAGTTGATTCTTTATGGTTTTTAACGGGGTTTTTGGCCATTGGGTAAAGGGTATATGATAACAGGTGAACGTTGCACGACAATGATCAAACTAAGATCAATATTGTAGTTAATGTGTTGGCTGTACTTTTGGAAATATCTTAGGATTTTTACCCATTTAGGCAAATATTTCAACAACCATTAGTCTGAGGTGTTTTATACCTGATCTAGCGACCCCATCTTCACTTTGCCACCTGGAACCTTTCTGTCCTTGGTGGTCATTCATGTGGGGGAGAGCAATTCATCCTTTAACACCCCAGCCATAACTTGATGTTTTGACCTGGGGTTGTACATGGGGGACAGCTGATTCTGACAAAGAAACTGAGCGAAAGCTATCAAGTTTCTCCGTTTTTAGCTATGTATCAAATATGAAGTTTTATTTCTTTGGCTTTTGCAGAGGAAGGATTTTGGCCAAGAGGATTAATGTGCGCATTGAGCATGTGAAGCACTCGAAGAGCAGGGACAGCTTCCTGCAGCGTGTCAAAGAAAACGAGGCCAAGAAGCAGGAGGCCAAGCAGAAAGGCACCTGGATAGAGCTTAAGCGCCAGGTATGGACTAATCTGAATATTTTCACTTCCTCTCTTCTTCAGATGTCCCTTTTGAATTTTGTATTCTGTGACTAAACTTGCAATAATGAGACCAGGTGGAGGTAACAGTCTGTGTGAACAAACAACATATTTGAAAATTTAAGTGCTGAAAAACATGAAAGTTAATATCAAGACCTACTTACTCTGGGATTTTCCTATGCAGATGGGATTTTCTGAATTTTTCTGTTTACCTAGTAATTAATTGTTTCCTTCCCTTGCTTCCTCAGCCTGCTCCTCCCCGTGAGGCCCACTTTGTCAGCACCAAGAAAAATGAGCCTCAGCTGTTGGAGCCCATCCCCTACGAGTTCATGGCATAAACTGCTCAACAAAATAAAAAATATTTGTACACATGCTTATGTTGTCTCCTGTTCTTGCATTTGAATTTATAAGTGCTATGATGAGCTGTCACTTGGTGATAATTCTCCTCTTTTGATTACTCAAAATGAAATCAAAAGCACTCATTTCACTGGTGAACTGAGGGTGTTCGTCACATTAGCAAGCATTTCAAACCTATACTTCTTTGTCAGGAATAGAGAGTGTGTGTATGTGTCCTCCCTCTTCATAGACTTGCACCAATTTGGACCTTTAATGCTTCACTATTCAGAGCTAAAATCCAATAGTACTTAAATTGAGTGGAGTTTAACTTCAATGGTTCACAAGAACATGTTTGATATTTTCTGTGAATGAAGAAATTACTTGATTGTATGGGACTACCATCAGAGATCGGCCTAACCAAAATTTATAACAAACTTCCAAGTTACTACCGTATTAAGGATCAAAATCTCTAATGTGCAACTTCAAGTACAAGCAGATACTGAGAATGAAAATGTGCTGCCAAGTTTATAAAATAATCTAAATTATCCATTAAAGATGTCTGTCAAAATCTAGTCTCAGAAAAGATTGGGAGTTCAACCTGTAGTTTAAGCTGTAGAATGGTTATTGCAAGTGGCATAAACATGATTCAAAGCCACAGAGTTCTTGTGTTTAATCCATTATCAGAAGTTGGAACAAAAAAAGCCCGATCTTGAGTCAGCGACTGTAAATACTTGGGGCAAATCTGCAAGAGCAGTCATCAGAAAGTGGATTGTAAGGGGTTGGCTCATTCCCCCACACAGGGGTTGCATCATCTAAGAAAGTTGTGGAGAGGGATGACGTCATAGATTAACAGATTTTCATATGATAGTGCAGTAGGTGGCAGTGTGCACCAGAATAAAAGCTTTACTTGCAATGAGTATCTGCTCCAGGACATAGATGTATTTTTGTTAATTGGTGATACTTATTGGCCATGCAAAACTAACCATACAAAGAATTATCTATAACTTTAACTTATCTGATTGTAAATTCAAAGCACTAATATACTTCACAAGTCAGCAGTTCTCAACTAAAACCACCAGGATGATAATTTTCAACTTTGTGTGAGCAGTTTGTCACATTAGCAAATAAGGTACGTGTAGTTTTGTCCCAAATTCAGGTGATTTTTATTTTGGGTTTTCGTCTTTTCATACTGGAGAGAGTAGGAAAAGTAAAATGACATGATAGTACAGAAAATATTAACAAGTAATTGAACTTTTTAAGAGGAAATCAGGTGAACCTACAATTCTGACGAATCCAAAAGTGACCCTGACGTCTAAGAAAGAACAGCCCACTTAAATGTTTGCTGTGTTTGCTTGACTGAATCCTGTAAAAAAAAAAAAAAAAAAAAAAAAAGTTATTAAACGCTTTATCAAATCTCTGAAGGAAATTTATGATAAAGTAGCAATTTACCGTGTTTTTGGTCATCAGTACATGAGTTTTGTCCATATTGTCCTCTGCATTAAAATGAAGAATTTATATGAGGGATTATATTGGCGTGTGTGTGTGGACCACTTAATGACTGTCATTTTATAAGTGGAAGCTGAATGGCTGCCTGCTTACGTGTCAGATAGGTTATTCAGCTTAGTGCTTTATTTTCACATATTCAGGCCAGTTTGCAGAGACAGACCCAACAGCTTAGGAAAGAGGATGCTTTCAGGGACTCTTTGCAGACTAATCGTGTTTTAATTCCTCCAGGTTCATCACTTGATTCCCTTTGTTTCTTAAAACGATTTTGGGAGACGGGACTTGTTAACCAAATAAAAGATTACTGCCAAAGCGGAACATGAATGTTGTAATCTTGTGTACAATAGTGGAACCTGTTAGAGAAACTTGTAGACATTGTCTCTCCGCACCTTCATAACCCTGCTGGCCTGAGGTCAGGGAATTCAGACACCAGCCTTATCTGGACAGAGTAATAAGTGTCCAACAACCCGAAGTGATAAAACCAGCAAAAACAAATGGAAAAACAAAATGCAATCAATCAATGAGCAGGTTGGCAGCCAAAGCCCTTGGTATTGATCGGCAGAGTCTGGATTTTGCTTTGAGTATGTAGATAAGCAAAGCATTATCTATGCTCTTTTGTATATTATATGTTCTTAATATCTCCCACATACAACATTAACAGCTTTAATAGTCTGAGTTTTGGAATATTTTCCTCTTCTGATCTCCATCTTGCCAAAACATAGACACTAGATCATTTTATATATGTGCGTGTTTATATGTTCTCACAGGCACACCACGGTGTCATGACTCATGAAAGTTACTGATTGAAGAAACAAAAGGTAAATAAAAGGAGAGAGAAAGCAAGCGAGAGGGAGGAGGGCTGAGAGACCAGGCTTGTGGATAAAAGCTGCGGATCACTATGAACTCCTTAATCACACACGTTTGACACACACAGATTGAGTCTGTCAGCTCAGCCAGCAGCTCAGAGCAGCTGCATCGACCCAGGTGTAACTTATTAACCACACACACACAAACAGTAGATAATTGGACATGGACAGACAAGAGTTTTTCTGTGGACCTGCTGCATAGCGTGATATGTAGATATGACATATGTCTGGTCTTTGTGTCCAGGGTTTGAGTAACAAATTCAGATTCAGTGTCATTTTTTTTTTCTTTTCATCCTTTGATGACGTAAGTCTTTATAAGAAGTGTTGCCAGTGCTGATTATCAAGAGTTATGAGGCATTTTTCTAGAGGAAAATAAGTCTGCTAGTGATACATGATTTAAAAGAGCAGCAGCCTACAAATGTTATTGAGTTTCCCCTCTGTGAGAACCATAAATAAAATTTAATTCCCTCTAAAACAGAGCCTCAGTATTCCTCCTATTTTCCAAATTTTTAGTAAGACTATCAGTGAGCAAGACATATTTGTGGCAATGATGGAGGTATAGGCATGAGGGTGTGTGTTTCTGTGATAGGCGAAGGTTTGACAAAGGCACTGGAAAATCCCACTGCAGGCGAACAGAGCACACATGCTGTATCTGTGTGTGTGATAGGTGGGGTGCGAGTTTGTGTGGTTATCAGAGACAGCCAGGTGTAGGCACAGCCATAGATGTGGATATTGGGTCAGCTGTATTGATCCTGTCCCTGACAGCACAGGCGGAGGCGGTGGTGGTAGTGGCAGGATGGGGCCGGATGACTAGAGGAGGAGGCTGATAACAGTGTCAACTGACCCAGGTATGCTTACCTGAAGCGTGGGAGGGCAATGAGGTAACGCCCAACAGGCTCTCAATAGGCCTTATTCACAAAAGTCAGTCAAAGGTTTCACATGAGACCATGGCATGGGCACAGAGGTTGATCTGCTATGTTTAGACAAGCAGATAATGCTGTTGGATTGGCCAGAAGATTTCTAGGGACAAGATTTCATGGTCATATAGACATTATGACTGAAATGACATTTGAAAGCAAAGAAAACAGAAACATTTTCCCCGAATCTTTAGAGCATTAATTATTTTGCAGCTATAGACTGTAGTTTAGAACAATAACTCTGAATTCTTGCCAATTTTGAAATATATAAAAATGCTCAAAGGACCCAAACAAAAGACTATAAATAACTCAAAAGAACTTCAAAAAGACTCAAATGCAAAAAAGTAGCTTGAAAAACACTCGGTACAAATCCGAATTAAAGCTGTTTCTCAAAATAACCAATAAAATGCAGCTTTCACCGTTGCACAGTGACACACCTGTTTTACATTTCAGTTTAATTTTAAGGGTTACAAAGGATCTTACTGAAGACCAACTTCTGAAAACAATAAATCATACCTGTCACAGTGTTATTAGAGGAGCGATTAGATAAAGATTAGGGGAGTAAATTCTGAGTGTGTCTGATTAATGGAGACAGTCAGTCTCCTCCCCCGTCTGTGCACCACGCAGCAGATATGGGCACATCCTGCAAGTAGTCTTGGTGACATTTTTAAAGCTTGTATCAATCAGTGCAGAGGAAAGGCACCTAGACATTTATAGTGTGTGAGTATCAGTGAAATCGCCATTAAACCCAAGGGTTTAAATCATTTTCCAGCATCTAACATGTTGGATTACTTGAGCCACAATCCAGCACACAGGGGGACTGTTTAGTATAGTAACACCTCTCATATGAGATTTCCTGAAGGTTCTTTATCCATTTTGTTTTAAAACAATGTTTTCAACAAGGTGAGACACCCCCCTTTCACCCACAAATGGTTCAGTCCAATAAGATAAATCCTGTGCAGGTGAGTTCATGGTTGTGGGTCATTCTTTGTCCTGCTCACTTACACGTTTTGTTTGTTTTCACAACACTGCACCAAAAAGTTCTGATTAAAGATGGAGGAGAGGTTGCAAAGTCCGAAAAGCTATGCATGCTCTTTTATTGATTGTAAAGCTACATTCAGTAAGTCTTGGAAGTTAGAGGCTCATTTATGCAAACACACAGGATTGGTAAGTGACTCAGGAGTAGCTGATGTCTAAACAAACGCACATAAATGGACCACAGATTAATCAATGGCCAATAATGACCAATGATGCTGTGTTTGTGTCAGAAACCCTTTTCTTGTGAGAACTGTGACAAGAGCTTCTGCACCCGCTATCAACTCACTAGACATGAGCTGAGTCACAGTGGGGAGAAACCATACAAGTAAGTCCCTATGTTTCTGAAGTATGTTTTTCGTCATGGCTTTAAACAGTGTTTCTCATGTACCTGCTCTGTTCTCAAGATGTTTGGCTGATGGATGCTCCGAGGCCTTTGTCAAAAATTCCAGCATGAAGAACCACATGGTTCGCGTCCACCAGCACCAGGAAAAGCGATATCAAGTGCAGTGACTGCTTTTCTGCTTGATTTTGTTTTGCTAGGCTTTTTTTTTTTTTTTGGGGGGGGACGTTAGATGTACAGTAATTTTGACTTTTCTTTTTTTTGCTTGGATTTCCGTTTTCTACAGTGTGACCATCAGGGCTGTGGAAAGGATTTCAACAAAAGAACCAACTGAAAGCCCACAAGTGTGAGCACCATCAACTTCTGCTTTTTCAGTGAGTAACTAGATGGAACATGTATGAATAACCTTTAGCTACTCCTTCGCACCTCCAAACCTTTTCATTTTATTTATATTTTTTAATGTAGTTGTTCTTACAATGGGTGCACAAAAGATTTCCCCAGCCATGGAAAACTTAAGCATCATGAGAGAGTGCATGAAGGTTGGTAATCAGGTTTTAAATCCTTCGCTTTGAAGAAAAAAAAATGTTCAAAGCCATTATCTCTGCTTTTAGGTTATCCTTGTGACACAGAAACATGTCCGTTCCAGGGGAAAACATGGACAGAATATGTGAAGCACAAAAAGGAACATAAAGGTAAATATGATTTGAAGAATCGACACCCCTTTTGTTATACTGCAGACATGGTAAAATGGCACCTGTATTTTTATTTATTTTAATTACTACTTCCTCCTAGCCAAGGTGCCATGTGAGGAGTGCTCAAAGCTTTTCAACAACGTCTGGTTCCTGCACCAACACGAGCTGCGTGTCCACTCTGGGGTGAAGAGGTCATTTTCATGCCCAAGAGAAGATTGCAACAAAAAGTTCACTCGTCGCTTCAACTTGGAGAGTCATGTTCTGGGAGACCATGAGGGAAAGAGACCTTATAGCTGTGCCTATGCTGGCTGTGGGAAGAGCTTTGCCATGAAGGTAACAATCACCTCAGTTTAATGACATTAAATGTTGGACTTCCCCAAAATGTCAAACTAATTTCAAGCCATACTCTTGGTTCAAGATTAGCTTTTTAGAAATATCCTGCAATAAAATTTTAATACCTCGTGAATACCGAGCTGTGTTTACTTGTATATTTTGCCAACACTGCTTAGTGTAGGGAGTGCAGAATTATTAGGCAAATTAATATTAACCATATCATCCTCTTTATGCATGTTGTCTTACTCCAAGCTGTATAGGCCCAAAGCCTACTACCAATTAAGCATATCAGGTGATGTGCATCTCTGTATTGACAAGGGGTGTGGTCTAATGACATCAACATCCTATATCAGGTGTATTAGGCAAATGGAATTATTAGGCTGCTTCCTTTGGCAAAATGGGTCAGAAGAGGCTCCGAAAAGTCAAAAATGGTTATCTTGCAGAGGGATGCAGCACTCCTTAAAACTGTCAAGCTTCTGAAGCGTGATCATCAAACAATCAAGCGTTTCAGTCAAAATGGTCAACAGGGTCGCAAGAAATGTGTGGAAAAACCAAGGTGCAAAATAATTGCCCATGAACTGAAAAAAGGCAAGCGTGCAGCTGCCAAGATGCCACTTGCCAGCAGTTTTGCCATATTTCAGAGCTGCAACATCACTGGAGTGCCCAAAAGCACAAGGTGTACAATACTAGAGACATGGCCAAGGTAAGAGGCTGAAAAACAACCACCACTGAACAAGAGACACAAGCTGAAACGTCAAGACTGGGCCAAGAAATATCTCGACTGATTTTTCTAAGGTTTTATGGACTGATGAAATGAGAGTGAGTCTTGATGGGCCAGATGGATGGGCCCATGGCTGGATTGGTAAAGGGTAGAGAGCTCCAGTCCAACTCAGACGCTAGCAAGGTGGAGGTGGGGTACTGGTATGGGCTGGTATCATCAAAGATTAGCTTGTGGGGCCTTTTCGGGTAGAGGATGGAGTCACGCTCAACTCCCAGTCCTACTGCCAGTTTCTGGAAGACACCACCTTCAAGCAGTGGCACAGGAAGCAGTCCGCATCCTTCAAGAAAAACAAAGGACAATGCTCCATCACACGCATCCAAGTACTCCACAGCGTGGCTGGCAAGAGGATCTAAAAGAAGAAAAACTAATGACATGGCCTCCTTGTTCACCTGATCTGAACCCCATAGAGAACCTGTGGTCCCTCATCAAATGTGAGATTTACAAGGAGGGAAAACAGTACACCTCTCTGAACAGTGTCTGGGAGGCTGTGGTTGCTGCTGCACGCAATGTTGATGGTGAACAGATCAAATCACTGACAGGATCCATGGATGGCAGGCTTTTGAGTGTCCTTGCAAAAAAGGTGGCGATATTGGTCACTGATTTGTTTTTGAATGTCAAATGTATATTTGTGAATGTTGAGCTGTTTTCCCTGGTGAAAATAAATAATTGAAATGGGTATATTAAGTTGCCTAATAATTCTGTTTGCCTAATACACCTGATATAGGGTGTTGTCATTAGACCACACACCTTGTCATTAGAGATGCACATCACCTGATATGCTTAATTGGTAGTAGGCTTTGGGCCTATACAGCTTGGAGTAAGACAACATGCATAAAGAGGATGTGGTCAAAATACTCATCTGCCTAATAATTCTGCACTCCCTGTATTGGGAAATTTTCATTTCTACTCAAATTGCAGGATAAGGATTCTAAAACATCTGAATCCTACAATCCACCAAATAAGTTGGGTTATGTTAAAATAAAGAGGAATTTGCCCTACTGTTCATATCATTGTGGGGGAAATTAAAACCAAGTGGCCACTGAGCAAAGATCAAACATGGCTTGATGATTCAATAGGTCTTCCCCAAGGTTAATGTCCATAAGAGCATGGAACGATAGTGGCATGAATAGCAGGATGTCTTGTGGACAATAAGAGAATCAGAAATTTCTAGTTTAAATAAGAAACTGAAACTGGTGAGTTGGCAGATACTTGTTACATCATGACCGCAGTCGTGGTAGCATCATGGCTAAGGTAGTTTTTGATATAGGAAAGCTTTTAAACATGAATGTTGAAGAAAATGCCACATCTCTGGAACTGAATGAAGAGTAAATGTGTGGAATAGCAGGGGGAGCCTGAGCACACAAGGTGTGCTGGCAGTAATAGGCTTTTATCTCCCTTTATTTGACTTTAAAAAAAATCTATCTTCAAGGCTTGAAGCCATCTGATCTTGTTTGTGTGCATTTTTAAATAAAACATAAAGGCAACATACTTTATTTGAAACTGCGCTGTATGGAGGAATGGGCTAAGCTTCCTTTTAAGGTGACATGCAGAACTGAAACCTACTGGAAATGTTGAAATGCATTTTTTTTTAATTTAATTTTTCTTCCCTGCACAAAACCTTCAACCAAACGCTGAGAGCTAACGTTTTACATTTTTCATTCATGGATGATACTTTCACAGGACAAAATGTTTAAATTGAGTTTCTTAAATACTGAATAATTATGCAAAAACATGGCAAGATGCAAAAGGTTTCCTATTGTGGGTGTTTTTTTAACCTATTAAATCTGCCAATATTGTGGAAACTATTGTCCTTTTATGTAATTGTCCTTTTTTTTTTTTTTTTTTTTTTTTTTTTTTTTTTTTTTCTCCTCTTCAGGAGAGCCTGTGGCGACATGGTGTTGTGCATGACCCAGCAAAGAAAAAGCTGAAGGTAAAGTGTCCTTGTCAACTTGAGGACACGTTCATTTTTTTTTTTCCCTTGTCCTTGTGCATGAGGTGTGGTTTTTATCTGTACTCCCATTCCAGAAATTGCATCCTAAAAAGAATCGGCCCCAGAGGATGGTGCAGGAGGTCACCATCGCAGCTGCAGCCAGTCAAGAGGAAACAATTAAGCTTGCTGCAAAGCTGCACAATACCACTTTACAGGATGGCAAATCTTGAAGCTGGACAACAAATTATTAGTGTGGCTACATTCATTTTTTTTTTCTTTTGCTGTTTAGCAAATGTGAATAAATAATCTCAAAGCAACCTTTCCATACCTGTCTGAGGCTGACTACCCACCCCCCCCAAACACACCATTTTGGGTAACTGGTACTCTGCATATAAGCATAGTTTTGGCTTAGCTGATGCTTTCTATTTCCCGGCATAGAAATATGACCAATGTACAAATCTGCATTTAAGTGAAAGTGCACAGCCAGTTTTTTCCTTGAAAGGAAATGTTTATTAAACAAATGAAACAGACATTCACATGTATAAAACGCCAGCTGACAGGACAGCTAGTTGTCATGGTGATGAGGGCAACTGAGGCCCCCAGGATGCGGCAGGTTTCTAATAAGGCCTGAGGCTTGTTCAGATGGATACAGCGTTGACTTGGCAGGACATCTTGATTTGAAGTGATTGGAGGATCAGACCACTTTTTTTTTTTTTTTTTTTTCCCTTCCCCCTCTCGCCCACTTCCACCAGTGACGTTGCTTCCACCTGAATACAACCCTGGATTCTACAACTGCCTGGTGAGGTGAATACAGCACATATCGCCTGTTAACAGTTGCAGTACCATTCTCCCTGCGGGAGTGAAGACATGACCATATGAACACAGCAGTGTGTTTTGTGAGTGCAGTCTGTCGAGTGACGTGGTACAATCTGGATCACTTCCCACCTGGTCAGGGCAGGCTTAGTCCTGCTGGGGTCTACAACAGTTCTGAATGCTTTTGGTCCTGGATTAAGCCCGATATGGAGCGATGTACAATAGCATGTACCATTTCACTTTGGCCAAGGTTGTTCCCAATATAGAACATTCTGGGTGGACTCTGGAGTGCGCAGCCTCCGAATTTTCTTGTCCTGACTATACCAGGCTGCCAGGCCAGGAGACCACAGTAAGTGCCACCCGGCTGCGCTGTTCTTTCAGCATGGGCACCAGTGCTGAGTGGCTCATTCCTGCTGTCGACAGGCCGTTAACCGCCACTATCATGTCACCACACCTAGAAAAACACAAGGAGACGCGTCAGTGCAGGTTGAGAAACGGGACCTGACAGGTTGTTGCCACTCTGACAGCACCGATATCACAGATGGGCTGAAAATCCTGAATTTTAAAGGTGTCCCTTTGGGGGGGGGGGTTAAAATGGATGCATTCATTTATTTGATAAAAATGCAGCTGCAATACTGGATAATGTGGACAAAGTTTCTTTTTTAAATGAGGGGTCTGTGCAAAATGAATCGCTGTGATTCAGTTTTAATTTTTAAAATTTAGACTAAACTGGTTAATAGTGAATATGGTTTTACAGAATTATAGTTTCATTAAAATAAACTGAAATTTAATTGTAAATGAATTAGACTCTATATTGCAAAGACATGATTTTTGTCATGAAATGGTATTAAACTTGGCACAAAGGAAATTAGTGTTTGGGGTATTTCTTTGTAACTTTTTGGCAATTTTTTACCCCCAGAAAGTCTGTTTATTTCCCTTTTTAAATGGTGCTAAATTGGTAAAGAAAATACATTTGTAGGATGAGCAGCAGTATTGAGTATGAAGGTTGTGCTCAAGAAAAATGGCCGAGTCAGTCTACTCTGCCAACGCCAAGCGGATTTACACAATGACTCATTAATTTGAGTCAGGTGTGTATGAGCAGGGGAAACACTGAAAACCTGCAGGATTGTGGTCCTTGAGGACTGGAGCTAGACTCTTCACTGAACATAAAGTTGCTCCACATGTCCAGGTTCCAGTGCACATGTTGCAGTGTAAATGGGTCTGAGGCAGTCGGCTCAATCAACAGCAGAAGCCTTCATAGGCTGTTGGATCCCTTCATTATGAGTCAGGTGTGTTGAAGCAGGGGAAACATTGAAAAATTGTAGGAATGTGGCCCTCAAGAACCGACTTTGGACACCCCTGGTCTCAATTTTGCCAACAGCAGTAGGATCTAATTGCAAATTGCTGCACCGATTGGGAAACAGCTTTAGGTGGAGGCAGTGTGATGGTGTCAGGCTGCAGCTCCCTTTATAAGACTCATCTTCAATGGAGGCTAACTCAATGCAGAGAGACAGATGAAATTATGCAACCTGTGAAAATCCCACATCTCTATAGTCGAGGACCGAACCCTACTTTTCAAGGTGACAACGCTCACCTGCACAGAGGAGGATTTATCAGAAACAACCTCCAGGTGGAGAGGATGGAACAGCCTGCTTGCCGTTTTGATCTCAACCCCATTGAACTCTTGAGGGATCAGCTTGGGTTTGTGAAATGACCAACACAACCACATTGCCTGATTCGCAACAAATACTGGTTGAAGAATGGAATGACCACAAAACTGGTGAGCAGCAGGAGGTGTCAGGCTGCTGTGGCTGTGTACGACTCTTCCACATGCAATTCCTTTTTTATTTTTTAAATCAATAGTTAATTGTCTTCAGACTTCAATCATCAGATCTAATAACACCTAAAAAGAGTCAATAAGAGAATAAGCTGTTTGGTATTGATTATATACGGTTATCAACCCATATAGTTAACTCTGCTGCTAATCCCACGAATACATTTTTCTTACCAATGTAGCTCCTTTTAAAAGGGAAATAAAAAGCCTTTCCAAATTTATAAGATATAAAGCATTGTTACAACAAACAACTAAACCCTATTATGCTTACTTTTTGTTCTAAGTTCATACATCATGCAAAGCTGCTCAAATAAAGTCACTGCTTCAAATAAGCTTTCAAAAGCATTTTACAACAGTGGAGCTATTTGACTCACAACATTTAAAAAGCTTTGGCTAAACAAGAAGTACTTATCGAATATGATCCAGAAGGACCATATTTGCATTAAAAATGTACTCGTATTTCTGGTGATGTAGAACAGGCACAGAGAGAGAAAGACCCCTCACAATTCAACGTAATGTTGGTCGTGAGAAAATTTAAGATATATCTGTGCAGACACAATTATTAAATCTCCCCTCTCCTATTTGACTGTGGATGAGAGTTTATAAACCTCCAACAGATGTTAATCTTTTTCATTTATATTCACATAATTCATGTGCTGGGATGAAGTTTTATTAGCTGTTAGCTGCTCTAGATAAGATAGTGATGACACAGCAAAAAGACAACCTATAAAGCTTGATATGAAAAAAGTGTTAATCTTTGGCTTGCTGAGCTCTAACAGCTGCTGAACAACTACAACATGATTCTTTTAAAATGCTTCTGTAGATAAACTGTAATGAATATGTATTCTTATTACATGTTAAAGTGTAATTAATTACAAGAAATTATTACCTAAATATAAATAATAATAAAAAAGGGCAATCGCGCCACTCTTGTCTATCATAAACTAGAGGTCACTGTTTATCTTCCTGTCAACTCACCACTATGAATCACTGCTGCTATCATAAGCCACATACAGTATAGTCATGTTGAGAACAACTTATCACTCACTTCAGGCGGCCATCATAGTACGCAGGTGTGCCCAGGACGATGGTCTTGATAAAGAACGCCTGGTTGCCGTGACTTTCCTCGTATCCCCCGACAATGCTGAAGCCCCAGCTACCTGGGTGGCTCCTCCGCAGCACAATCTCATGGCTGCTGTGCAGGTAGCTGCAAAAAAGAGCAGCGCACAGAAAGCTAGATTCAGCTATAAAAAGGAGCTGACCACAGTTTAAAAATACAATTATATAAAATGCTAAATATTTTCTGGTATTTGCTTTTTTTTTTTTTTAAAGAATTCATATCAAGAGCTTTTTTGTGCTCACCTGGGCAGCCCCAACCACATGACCCAGGAGGGGGACCAGTTGGCATCAAAGTCACTATCGTGAGTGTGAGGCAGCAGCTCATCATGGTCATGTTCTTCCACCATGCTGACCTCCAGCACTCGCAGCTGGACAGAGGGAGAGGCAGCGCTGGCTTTCAAAGTGCCCACGGCTTCGCTGTGGCTCAGGTAGGTCAAGTCCTGACCGTTGATACTCAGCAGGACGTCACCTGAAGGAGGGAAACAAGCAGATTAGAGGTCTCTGCTGGGGCATTTCACTCGTGTCGTTAACATTTCTGGGGGAGTTTTCACCTCTTTTGATTCGTCCGTCCCTGGACAAGCAGCCGTGCGGTTGGACGCTCGTGACAAAGATTGGCAGCTCCCCGCTCTTACTGCCCCGCCCTCCAGCCACAGTCATGCCCAGAGACTCATGGGGTTCCTTCTTCACAGTGATGTGTTTCTCTTTACAGGTCACACACTGTGACAAGTCCTTAGAAGAGTCATAACACAGAAAAACAAAGGCTCAATTTTACATTAACACAGAGTAATAATAAATCATGTTTTTAATTACACTTCATCACTAGAGGGATTATCTACATGGACAGGTGGAACTGAAAATGCAACCATATGCAAGATGGCAGCACACACACACACACACACACACACATGTCCTCACTCTGTGGGTGCTGGTGCGGGACAGGTGTATGGGCACAGGGCTCGGAGTAGAGCTGTGATTAGGCAGGAAGTGATCAAGGCAGTAAAGGTCTCTGGTGGAGCTTGATTTTGGTGGTGGGGGTGGAGTTGGTTTGCTGGGTCGGCCAATCATCAGATGGACTCGCTCTCCGCTGGCCTACAGAAGCAGATTCGGAGAATTTAGGGAACAAATGTAAAGCAGAATTTATCTCTTATTCCCATGATGAAATAAAAAAAATCCAGATGCAGCGACACCACGCATCCACACCTGTATAATCTGAGCAGCCTGCTCGGGGGTGCCGTGGCGCAGGTCCTGTTCATTGACTGCCAAGACCCGGTCGTTACTCCGCAGTCTGCCATCCTTTGCTGCCAGGCCTCCCTCCAACAGATCCAACACAAACACCCCTGACTCATCTGTTCGCCGTACCAGCTTGATGCCAAGCTGCTCTGTTGAGTCCCGCTTGTGTAGTGTGATTCTCAGCGTCGCGGGGCTGGATGGGGTGCCCTCAGGGGTGGAGCAGGGTGCATGGGGCACAGCTGGGGTGGAGGAGGAAGAGGAGGGAGGAGCTCGAGAGGCACAGCGACGCTCCCTGAGCACAGTCAGCTGCAGGGTGGTGCAGGGCCGTGCCAAAGTGGAGCGAGCAAAACTGTGCGGCACATTGCTGATGTCCACATTGTTCACCTTGGAATAAGGCATCGTAAAAACATTGGTTAGACCTGAGTTATCAGTCTTCCTCATAGAAACACAATAGCAATCAGTCCAGTCTACAAATGGTCTTAAATTTGTTTCCTTTTAACTGCTGATGCCATCAAATAACCTGTAGAATCAGGTGATATATATCTTTTTTGGGGTGGGGGGTGGGGTGTTACTTTGAGCAACATCTACGGGATATATGATGTCACTTGATTCATTGGTAATAAACAATTAATAATTAGAACTGCTTGAAATATTAACAATAGTTGAGAGTTAATTGAGGAATAAGTGAACATGATAATTTGACACTAGAAAGAAAAGAATAATTTGGTGTGTTTGAATGCTGCTCCTCCTGCTTCATCTTTTTTTTCTGTGCACATTTTTTCAACTCCAAACTCTACAACTTTAACATTTACTTGTTTAATTCAGTTTTTAGGAGATATGTTTTTGTGTTATTTATATAAAGATGTGCATATTCAGAAACTTCAATTAACCGTGAATTGCTGACAAGGTTTTAAGACATTATCTGAAAACACGAAAAACAAATAAAGCAAAAAGTCCAGGGAGTCTAGAGATACAAGGTGTCAAGTGCTCAGAGACATGGCTACGGAGAGGGCAAAAAGAAAAAAAAGAAAAGAAAAGAAAAGAAAAGAAAAGAAAAGAAAAGCAAAGGTTTCACGCCAAAGCATTGAATTTGGGGCTGTGCTGTAAGTCTAAAGACAAATTGTTCAAAGGTTTTATGCATAGATGAAACAAGCAGATGGATGGACCTGTGGCTGGATCACTAGTTAATACAAGGTCTCTACAAGGCAGGTACCAGCTGAGGGCACACAGTTGTGCTTGAAAGTTTACATACCTTCCTATTTAAGAAAAGGCTAAATTCACAATAGTAATTCAAATAACATGAAACTGAAAAAAGTCATTATAAATTTAACAAAGTACTAAATTATAATTTAGTCTAATAAAATATTGATTTTGAATTTTTAAAAAATCATTTAAAGCAAACAAACAGAACTGTCCCAGACAAATTAAAGTACCTTGTTCATGAACAGTGGGTCAAAATACCTGTCAGCAGGTGCAGAAGTCTTATTGAACATTACAGAAAACACCTGATTGCAGTGATTGCCTCAAAGGGTTGCTCAACAAAACTTTAGCTCAGGAACCGCATCATGCTTGTTTACTTGTTTTATTTTTTGTTCGTTTTTAACATCTATGTTGAGCCACAAAACAAAATCAGTGTCACAATGTTCATAAAAAAATTGTGATTATTACTTTTGTCAATTTCAACTTATTTAAATTGCAGCTGATTTTTTGGTCTTTAATGGAAGGGGATGTAAACTTTCAAGCACGACTATATTTGAGGCTTGCTGAGCTAGTTGTACATTTTTTTTAAAAAAGCTGTAGATAGACTGAAAATGCTCATCAAAAAGTCAGTTTGTGGAAGGTTCCTCTTTCAGACCATTGTATCAGAGGAGGTTTTCAGCATTTTATATAGCCACAGTCTTTATTTGAAACAGTAATTCCTTATTCACGTCTTAACTTCTCTACTACGTGGCTGGTAAACAAAAAGGCCTAAGAAGTGACCACGTGCTGACACTAGCTGGTGTAGCTGCTCTGACCTGCTTTAAGTGGCCATCAGCTGGTAGGTCAGCTAGCACCTGTGAAAATCCAATCTCATACTGGATTTTCCAGAAGCCTCCTCTCCTCACATGACTTAAATCCTATAGAGAATGTGAGATCTACAGGAAGTGACAGCATTTAAAAGGATTTGGTTGCTGTTTCATAAAACCAGAAGACTTTATGGATGGATGACTTATGGCAATTGTTAAATTATCAACTCATGCTAGAACATGAAAATAACCAAATAAGTATTCATCTAATGCTAATGATTGCTGCATTTGTCTAATAATAACATACTGTAGCATTTTCTATACTGATACTTAAAATGAAGTTGAGAGAATACAGTCTTGAAATCAACCACTCATATAAAAGATGTCAGATGTATTTGAGAATGAATATGAATATATCTGATAATAACATGATTGAAAAAAATCATAAAAAACACAAAAAAAGTGAACAGTAAATGAATCTCTCACCTGTAGTATCTGATCTCCAGCCAGCAGCCTCCCGTCTCGTGCAATTACCCCGTCTCTGTACACTTCCTGAATCACAATGTTGATGAGAGGCGTTTCATTTCCACCAACAATGCTGATCCCCAGCTCAACGTACGGGTTTGCCCGGTGCACCTCTATGGCAGTTATCTCTCCTTCAGGAAGGGAGGGCAACTTCACGCATCCTTGTGGACAAAACAGGCACAATACATAGCTGCATTTTTTTCTTTTTTTTCACTATCAGGCTTCAGTATAATGTTGCTCTCCTTCCATCCCTTTTTGCCTGAAATTATAGCTCATTCATTTGGTAAAAGTGATGTCACACCTTCCTCAGCAGACAGAGGTGGGGATTCAGGACAGTCCCAGCCAGAGGATGTTGAGCTAACAGAGCGGAGAAGATGGATGCAAGGGTTACTGAGGGGCCGCTTCACCCTTGGGACTACACATTCCAGCCCCACCACACCTGTAGACAGAGGGTACATGAAGAAGGAAGGGATGCTGGCTTCAAGGCCTTAGTGACAACTCAAAACTCTACAGTTAAAGCAAGTCCAGTAGATCGACTCACTGTCTTCTTCAGTGCTTTCCTCAAAGGCAGGGTTGTCCAGACCGGCGTCGTCTGTCCACACAGGCCCATTACTGCAAGCGTTATTAGGTCCAGAGTGTGGCGAGGGTGTGCAGTCCCTCAGGTCTGTCTGTGGGGAAAGCGGCGACCTGGGAGGGCTGGTAACCATCGCTCGCTCATCCCCACTCTCACATCGTGGCCCATCCACATTTGTCTGCTGACACCGGGTCCCAGGACACCTTTCACCAAGCAACAGGTGTCAGTTTGTTAGTCCATCTGACACATAAAGAAAATCAGATTTAGCTTCAGTGAATCTGATGTAATGTGATCCTATTAGGGATTCCTTTGTTTGTTTGTTTGCTACTTACTTCCACATGAATAGGCTAGCTTTCTTTGTTGTACAATTACAATTTTTCATTTTGGTAACTGGTTATATTTCTCATCCATTCCTTTATTTCCCTGGATCAGACTGTGTAAAGCTCAGATAAGCTGCATATGACCCAAGAATTGCATCGGAAGGCTTACTGGTCTCAGTTAGCATGTTAAATGGGAAAGTTCATGACAGTACAGTTAGAAAAAAGGCTGAACAAGTATAGCTTCTTTGGAAGGACTCCCAGGAGAAAACTTCTTCTCTTCATAAAAAACAGTGAGCACAGCTTAGATTTGCAAAGTTGCATCTAACAAACCACAACACTACTGGAATAATGTCCTTTGGACAGACAATATCTGGCCATAATGCTGACATGCCACTAGATAATGCTAATATAATGCACCATACTTATCAGCATTATCTAATTTTGTACAGTGGGTATGGAAAGTATTCAGATTTCTCATTATTGTACACTCAGCCTCCCATCTTGACAGAAAAAACAGAAATGTAAAAATTTTTGCAAATTTATTGAAAAAGAAAAACTGAAATATCACATGGTCATAAGTATTCAGTACTGAGTAGAAGCACCCTTTTGAGCTAGTAGAGCCATAAGTCTTCTTGGGAATGATGCAACGGGTGTTTCACACCTGAATTTGGGGATCTTCTGCCATTCTCCCTTGCAGATCCTCTCCAGTTCTGTCAGGTTGGATGGTGAATGTTGGTGGACAGCCATTTTCAGGTCTCTCCAGAGATGCTCAATTGGGTTTAAGTCAGAGCTCTGGCTGGGCCAGTCAAGAATGGTCCCAGAGTTGTTCTGAAGTCTCTCCTTTGTTATTTCAGCTGTGTGCTTAGGTTCATTGTTTTGTTGGAAGGTTAACTTTCAGCCCAGTCTAAGGTCCTGAATACTCTGGAGGAGGTTTTCTTCCAGGATATCTCTGTATTTGGTCGCATTCATCTTTCCTTCAATTGCAACCAATCGTCCTGTCCCTTCAGCTGAAAAACACCCACATAGCATGATGCTGCCACCACCACGTTTCACTGTTGGGATTGCATTGGGCAGGTGATGAACAGTGCCTGGTTTTCTCCACACATATCGCTTCGAATTAACTCCAAAAAGTTCAATATTGGTCTCATCACACAAGAGAACCCAATTTCTCACAGTCTGGGAGTCCTTCATGTGTTTTTTGGCAAACTCAGGGCACTCTGTCATAAAGCCCCGATTGGTGGAGGGCTGCAGGGATAGTTGACTTTGTGGAACTTTCTCCCATCTCTCTACTGCATCTCTGGAGCTCTTTGGGTTCTTCTTTACCTCTCCCATCATTGCTCAGTTTAGCTGGATGACCGGGTCTAGGAAGAGTTCCCAAACTTCTTCCATTTAAGGACTGTGGAGGCCACGGTGCTCTCAGGAACCTTAAATGCTGCAAAAATTCTTTTGTAACCTTGGCCAGATCTGTGCCTCGCCACAATTCTGTCTCTGAGCTCCCTGGGCAGTTCCTTTGACCTCATTTGCTCTGACATGCACTGTAAACTGTAAGGTCTTACATAGACAGGTGTGTGCCTTTCCTAATCAAGTCTAATCAGTTTAATAAAACACAGCTGGACTCCAATGAAGGAGTAGAACCATCTCAAGGAGGATCAGAATATATATGAGTTTCATATATTTCAGTTTGTCATTTTTAATAAATTTGCAAAAATTTCTGCATTTCTGTTTTTTTCTGTCAAGATGGAGTGCTGAGTGTACATTAATGAGAAATAAAATGGACTTTTTTGATTTTAGCAAATGGCTGCAATTAGGGCTGGGCGATATATCGATATGAAAAATATATCGATATATTTTCAAATGAGATATGGAATTGGACCGTATCGCCCATATCGAGATATGGAGTTAAATGTGTGTTTGTTTTGTCTTTGTATATAAATGCTAATCTTACTAGGGTTTGCTACATTTAATTCTGTGTAATGTTCCTTACTTGCATCTGGGAGTATTATTACATACAGTATTATACAGTATTTCTGTTTCCATTTTATCATTCTTTGAACAGCTGATCATTAGTTCATCCAGTCGATTTAAATTAAACTACTTATAATGTCATATTTGGCTCTGACTATAACAAAATATTTGCTCTCACTTTGCAATAAAAATATCGGGATATATATTGTATATCGATATTCACCCTAAATATATCCTATACCCTATATATATAGATATGACTTTTGATCCATATCGCCCAGCCCTAGCTGCAATGAAACAAAGAGTGAAAACGTTAAAGGGGTCTGAATACTTTCCGTACCCACTGTATCAACACAAACAGCTCATACCAGATGTCAGGCACAATGATGGAGGGGCTGATGATTTGGCCTTTTTTTTTCTTTTTTTAAAAAATTATTTTCCCATTTGAAAACTCTCCTCTAGATCCACAGAAGAATTAATCATTACTGCGCTCATGACAAGTAAAGTGATCAGGTGCATAAAAAATAAAAAATTTAAAAAATAAAAAAGTAAAGAATCGCTTCAAACTTGTATGAAAAAAAGAAAGCCAGTTAATTTAAAAAAGCCACATCTAAACAGTTTTGGTGTTTTTAAATTAAATAAATGTTTTGGTCATTTCTAAATGTTGTTGACTTTAAAAGAGGGGAAATGAAGCATATGCCCTGCCTCACAAACAGAAACTCTCATTTGGTGTTACTCTATTTACAATATTTACTGTCAGTGGCAGCTTACAGGTGACAGCTGCCATTCACCATCCTCCTCATCATCATTAGTGTCAAGAAGAAATGACTTTGTAAAGATTACATGTACTGTATGTGAATGAAGGTTATGATTGAAATGCTTTTAATCTGGGACAGTGAATACATTCTTCAAGATTTCCACTCTGTGTTTTGATTAGTGACTCGTCTTTTACATTAATTCAGGTTTTTCCTTGTTGACACACACACAAACCTTCACAATGACACTTACAGATCTGAACCTGAACAAGGTCATACTCAAGGTAAGCAATGTTTAAATCAAATTATGTGGGGTGCCCTGTTTGCTGCATTATTTAGACGCGAATACATTTTGATCACAGTTGGAGCTATCACAACACCAGATGATGCTGCTTTACAATGTATGCCTTCCTCTCTATCATTTACAAGTTAGATACAAGCAACTTTGCTTTTATTTTTCAGAACCCTGCTGCTTGTTCTGCTCTTCTTCTCACAGATCAGGATGCTTATTTTTGTCAATAGATCTGGCAACATCTGCACCAGCAGCAGAGTGGGTTTGAGGCAAGAAAGAAGCCCAAGTAATACTCGGTGTTTTTTGTTTGTTTGTTTGTTTTTTAAGTCTTTCAATATGTTCAAATGCAGCAATTACATGTGGGTTCATAATGAGAACGAGTCAATCTAACTAACATCTGTGAAAATGGGACTATGAATGGTATATTCTACATTTAATTCATGCAAATACTACAAGCAAAATATGGTCTTCATTAAAAGAAGGTGAACTGTTATAATATTTGTGTGTTGCTGATGCTGAAGATGCTGCTACATTTCTACTCCTGCAGTCAAGCTGTGCCTATTTAAATTCACCGGACATAATCAGGAAGGACACACAGTTGTCAAAATGAGGGCTCATGGTTGATGGTGTAGGTCAGAGTGAAAAACAAGCTGCAAGGTTGAAAGAATTGTCAGTGGACCTGAGAGACAAGACTGTGCCAAAGCACAAACCAGCAGAAGAAAACAAGAAATGTTTCAGGAGCATATAATGTGCCAAAAAGCACAACAGCTTCTGTAATTCTCAAACTGAATAATCTAAAATTACCAACAGGTGCTACATCTGACTACTTAGCTAGAGAAAAAACTCATCAATGAAGCAGTTTGGTCACATACTGTATATAACGATCAAGCTTTTGGTCATAGTTCCTCTGCAAAGATACAAAAATCTCACAGAAGGTAGATCATCAGTATAAGCCCTCACCAAACAGACGTCTATGCCAAAGCGAACAGATAGAAGTCATTCCTCTTGAAAAAGGAACGCCTGAAAGGCACCTGAACACCTTTCAGGGCATGAAAAGCAAAACTCTTCTCATCTAATTTAAAATATATTTACACATTTATATGTTTGACCACAATTCCCAACAGCATCAACAGCACGAAGGAAACCATAATGGGAAAAAACTTCATTCACATCATCTACAGTTAAACACAGAAGGTGGTGGCTGCTGTAGTCTGTGGGAATCAGCAGGGATTGGGATACTTTTCAGGAAAGAGGGAAAGAAAATCTTCTTCAGAGAAGAAGATTAAAATCCCAGGCTAGGGGGAACTTTAACATTTTAACAGGACAAAACTCCCCCTGAGGCATCACAAAGAAAACACACTAGTGTCTGTGGGTAAAGTGTGAAAGTCCTGGAGTGACTCAGCCAGAGTGCAAACGAGAGCCCAACAGAGCATGTGTGCAGACTTGAAAATGTTTGTGCACTGCATTCAACCTGGTAGAGCTCATATGTTTCTGCCTAAAAGATTATAATAATCTTCCAAATGAAAGGCACGCCGAAACCGAAGGATTGTTGCTGAAGTGAATGAGTAGTCCAAGGCGTTATCTTTTTAATGAAAAAAAAAAGAAAGATAAAAGGGCTGTATCCCTTTTGAGATCAGTCTAGAACGTGGAAAACTCAAAAAGGCCTGACACTGTGCACGCTAACAATAACAAACCATCCCACCTTGACTGCATTATGGGACACCATGACCTGACGATCCGATCTTTTAATCTAATGTCCAGTCTGATCCGTAATCCTCAACATAAACACTGACATCTGACAATATCACTCTCAGGGAAGGCAGACTCTTAGCTCTTGATTGTGTCTTAGACCTGCAGGGTAGGTTGGGGGGGGGGCTGTAAACTCACGTGGGGCAGAGGTTTAATCTTTACTAAAGAATATCACATCAGTCTTCACAGTGACCTCATCTTCTGTCTTGCATCATGAGTAAAAAGTATGCAATCTTTGCCAAGATGCATCCTTGTGCTTCTGGAAAAGGATGCTTTAAGATGAGGTTCACACATGTCAACATTTTCTTCTCACAAATATAAAAAAACAATCTATAAAAGTGACAAAACACCCACTTAAAAACATTTAGAAGTTTTTCAGCATCACTTTTTCCGGAAAGAGCAGCAGTATGTTTGATTAAAACAACTATTACAGTATATCTATCCTGCTGCCAGTGCCTTATAAAGGCAACATTATAGTCATTTAGCTTAAGTTTCATAGCCTTGCTTCGAAGGCGTTAAAATCAACCACTGTTGAAAGCTCTCCCTCTCTCCTGACTTGTCATGTTAGATTTAAGCCTTTTAAAGAAAATATCCCCAATTTAGTAAGGCATTAGAACGTCAGTCAATAAGACGCATGAAAACACCAATGGACATAATTTATAACGGTGATGACATCACTGACACCTTTATCATCATCAACAACAACCAAACCTGGGTTTGTTAAATTGAGAAAGCAGGAAACATATGGCAAAAAAGAAAGCCAACTCTGATTCAGTCCTAAGTGGAAACAAGCATAAAGGGTACCCTTTAGTTATCCCAAGACCTGACCTTACTCCCCCTCCCCTATTTAACTCACCACAGGCCAGGGTTGCCCTTGGCTGTCTCACAGAAGAAGTGGTTAAAAAGGTCTCTGGTGTTGAAGTTGCCCAGCATGATTGTGGAATGAGAACAAGAAGCTCCTGGTCTGGCAACCCATGACTGCGGTAGGGAACCACTAATCCTCCGTCACATGACCTGCTCAATAATCCCTTCTGGGTCTCACAGCACCTGGTCCAAATGGGCCAAAAGCCAAAGCATATGGAAGTACGGACCTTTTAAGGTTAATGGTGGGTAAGTCTCTCCAACTTAAATCATCATTGACGATTTCTACACAGGTTCTGTTGGGAAACAAGCCAATCACATGGACAGAGTAGCACCGACTGCAACTTACAGTTCCTAAGGAATGTGAAACCAATTGCCTGATGTCTTTGTTAATGGTCTTACTGACTCTAACACAGCTCAAATAAAGCTGCATTACCAGCATCAAGCTTATGAAACCCCTGCTGGTGTATGAACACAGCTCTCATGCATTTATTTGTGTTTTATGTCTGCATATAAATCTCTATATCAGCTTTATTACCTGTGTTTGAGGTGTGCCTCCAGGTCGCACCGTGGCATGCTGAGAGAACAGACAGGACTCAAAGGGCAGGATACAGACAGCTTGTCAAGGAGCTTGTGCACCAGGATGCTGGATCTTCGGCATGCCTGCAGTTGCAGTCGTGTCCTGTCCAGAGGGCAGAAGTCCCTCTCCTGGAGGAAGCTCCGGAGGCAGCGGGCGCAGAAGGTGTGTCCGCACGGTGTGTCGAGCGGCTGCACCAGCGGCTGCAGGCAGATGTGGCACACCAGGTCATCGTCCACCTCCAGACGGTAGTTATAGAGGTGGTTCTCCCAGCTGCGGTGGATCTGGCCACACTCTGGACACAGAGCCTCCAACACTGGCTCCGCTGGCCTGGTGACATCCACCTCGCAGCCTGGGCTGCCCATCTCTTCTTCTTCAGCACAGCTCGGCTTTGGCACAAATGACTCCAGTGGGGCTGCAGGGATGGGAAGGGGCACACACACTCCTATCCCATAAGCTTCAAAGGTTGAACAAGTTGCAGAGAGGACAAATGCCCCCCTGTAGCTGATGGCACATCACCCTGCAGGTCACAGGACACAGCAGGAAGGTTCAACAGATGTTTCAGAAAAAAACAAGCAGTGTGTGATTATGCTTGTGCATTTATTTATGTGGCAAATGCTTTGTGCACGTGTGTCCACGTGTTTGCACAAGTTAAAGAGTGCTTGTGTATGTGTGTGTGTGTGTGCGTGTGAGAGGGTGTGCTGAGATTATGCACTGCCGCTCCTGTCCGCTAATCTGGCAGTATAATCTCTCTTTTACTCTCGCCTGCCCCAATCTTCCAATTCCACAGAGAGGGAATTATCTGGGATTGAAGCAGGGAGAGGACACAGATCAGAGAAAGTAGGATTGGGAAAGCAACAGAGAAGGAAAGTAGTGCTGGCAGGAGGTCGAAACGAGCAGAGGCAAAGCCATGAAGAAGGAAAAAAGGTCAGAAGGTGAATGAAAGAGATCAAATAGATGTGAAAACAAGCTCAAAACAAGATGAAGCAGCCAAGAGTGGAAACATACATGACTGAGGCTGTGCACGGCATAAAAACCTACATGAAAATGTCAAAGATAAGAAAATAGAAATCCTTCAATGACTTGATATTTTTGGCTCTGGTCATGTGCAGTGGATGCATTCAGTCTCCTCTACAATAGAAAGAGAACATGCCTGAAGCGCAGTCTTGAAATATAGCACTTCAGCGAGCAGAGTGTGTCCCCAGAGCTAATGTGGGACGTATGCACTGATCTTTTCCACAGCGTTTCACATCCAAAGCCATTCAGACCTTCAGCAGTTCTATTAGCCCTGTGGGCCCGATGCCATCGGCGGACAGCAGAGGGCGTGCCTCTCCACTCAGCTGGGCCAGCCAAGCCACAGTGACTACCTGCCTCTGTTCCAGCAAGGGTCTGCTCCTGTCTCCATGACGACCTGGATCCTGTTCTGTTCAGTAGGGCTTGACATTCAGAGTGTAGCCAGAGAAGGATGCAGAGGAGGCACACAACAGATGCACTTCTCCCAGCAGGATGCTCTGCTCCTCCCTGGTACAGCCTGAAAGCTTGTCAGACGGCGCAGATGATGATGAGGAGGAGGAAGAAGAGGAGAGTCCCCTTGGTTGGTTTTGTGCTGCTTTCTTCGTCTCGTATCCGCGGCTACCCATTTCTGTGACAACCTGTCTCTCCTGTCTCCTTGGCTACCGGACCGGTAGTTACTTATTTCTGCCTCCTTCAAGTACGTGTTCCTGTCTGTGTGTGACTGGCTGCTTCTGTCTCTATCCCGCAGCTGGACATGAATTAATCATGAGGACACAAGGCTTCTCTGTTCCTATAACAAAGCTGTGACATCACCACATCACACACAGACTTGTAGACATGCAAGCATGAGCCTGCACAGGCAAAAGCAAACACATGCGCGCCAAGCACAAAAGCTTTTTAGGTATCAGCCCCTGCGAATAATCTTTATCAATAAGTAAAGTCTTCAGGTTTTCATCGTGGCAGCATTTTAGAGTCCTGGCTATGAAAGGCACTTAAATCTATTTTGAAAAGAGAAGAAATCTGCTGCAACAGATTACACAAATACAGTCAAATTTGGCGTTTATTCTAATAGCCCGCGTGTCTTTGAGTCCAAAGTCAAAATGTTATTGCCTTTGAACTGCTTTCTATATTACTAAATGTCAAATGCCTTAGCCCTGCACCTGGCTCTGCTCATCGTTCATTTCTTTCAAAAATGACAATCTAATCTTAGAGCACATGACAGCAGGGACTGCTACATGCAGGAATTACATTTTCAAATAAGATGAGATGGTGTTTAAGGCCAGAGATTGAAAAACTCAGGTTCTCTCGGCTTAGCCTACATTTTTCAGAAAATCCCATCTCGTCATTTCTCATCTTAAAAAAGGAAAAAAGAAAAAAAAAAAATCCCAAAAGACTGGTAGCCACTCGCAAGAAGAGAACAGGCTTGGTAGCGTTTCTGCAAGGTCTGTTGCAATAGGTTGCTTTTTGTCACAACAGCTAGACATGATGACAACAAAAACTGAACCTGCTTTAACAGGTATTTGCAATCAATGGTTTTCTGTCATAATCCTAATTTAACTTGACAATGCATCAGCTGGTGTGTCATTTCTACATGATCGATTAGTTTAGATAAAAACATTGTTTAAATCATTGTCCCCCCCGCCGTCCCCCCGCCCCCTCTCAGCTGTCTGACTCCATCCCACCCTCCACAAGATGAAAAAGCGAGGACAGAAGAAGCGACAACGGCAGTATCAATGCAAAGCCAGCCACACACTGACACCGTTCATGTAAGCAGTGAATACATGCAGATGTGATCTTACCTACTCCGGCTGCTCCTCCGCGCTGTGCGCTCGGGCCCCAACAGAGGGGAGGAACAATTATCAGCTGCGGGAACTCAATCACGCATTCGCCGCAACGGACGAACCGTTCCGCAAACCCCGCACGAAAACGCCCCCGTGCCTTTGGCAGCGCTGACCCCGCCCACTGCTGTCCGTCAAACAAGATGGGCGGGGTTTGCTGCTGTCAATCTGAAAACAGAATTAGCGGTGGCTTCCTTACTGCCTGTTCAAATAAAAATACAATTTTTACTAAACAAAATATAATTTGATATGATGTTCCCCTTTTATATAATATTAAGTTGACTTCATTATTTTTTTAAAAGGCTTATTATAATAGTTAATTTAACCTTGAAAAGTCCCTCCAGTGTGAAGATGAAGCTTTAAGGAGTGCTTGAAAAAGGTTTGAAGTTCATGTTTACAGTAGAAACTATTCTGTAGGTTTTTTAGATGTCTCGGTGGGATATACGTCTTGTTCCTTCTTTTATTAATCGACCCACGTCCCACCCCATAAAAAAGACATACAAAACCGTAGCACGTATAATTGATCGTGGTAAAATGATTTTGGGTGTTTTTTTCCCCATCATCTTTTATCGATACTAATTTCTGGGAGTTCGGTTCCAAGATAGTGGAACAGATCAGGCACATTTAGGGCAGTCAAGAATACGGGGTCCTTGGTTGAAGGACCCCGTGGGGAGGTAAACAAGAGACGTTCGCTTAATTAACATGCAACCATCGATTTTAGTTTAATTAAATTTGTGAGTCAAAGCGTGTACGTGATGGCAGAAGAAAATGATTTAGAAAAGTAAGTAACTTTAATGCTGTTCATCCTCAGTCAATGCTTACAATTTTGTTTTCGCACACACAGGCTGGTTCCTTCCGTAACTTCGCCACCATTCACATGGTAGCGTGTTTGTTCTTTAGCGGTTGTGCTTGTTGTCTTGTTAGACGTACATGCGCTTAACATCAGAAGAGATTCTGGCCTCAGAGATGCATTATCTGCCTGAGCTGTGTGGTTAAAGGTCGGCTGAATCAGTGAGTCCGCTTTGATGAGACCCTGCTGACTCAGCAGTTCGGGTCAAACGGGGACAGTGCTGCTGTCTCTCATTCATTCACTTCTAATGATTCACTTGCGTCTCTCTCACTTAATAAGATTAATCTCCCCTTGGCTTCCCCTTCAAGTTCAACGCCAACGTTGTCCTTAGCTCCCCTCCGCCCTCTTGTTCTTCACATGATTCATTTTGCGTGTGTGTGTTGTTTTTCTGGATCTGTCCATCCAGGCGCGCAGTAGAGGAACTCCTCAGGGAGACTGACAGAGCTCGGGTGAGAGCAGAGACCATGGGCCCCGCAGGATGGTGAGCACTGCGTTTGAAATGTCATCTGTATCAGCCTGCATGCATCTGTGTTGGCTGATGTGTCATTGTTACTTATAGGAGTAGCCGACGTGTTTGCAGGGGTTGTGCAGGAGCATCTGCTGGAGCACCCTTTCTTTTCACATGTGTTTAGTTTGTGCGGTTGCTATGAAATACTGCTTGCTCAGGGTCAATAATGGCAATAAATACTTCATATTTAATTGTATTGAACTTGTCTGTGCAGAGCCGGTATTGAATTTATTTACAGGTAAATAGTCTTAACATTTTGATTAAGCTCAGTCAGTAACAAGAAATGAATTGTATGCCATCACAAGGGCCATTAATCTGGCTACCATGTGTGGTTTACCATGTCTAATTAATATATGATAATCTTTGAAAAATGGAGCCTGGCAGATACTGGATTTTTGGAGCCAATGTTTTTTTTTTTTTTTAGGAAGTAGAACAGTAAAGATATATTTGCCAATATACTTTTAATACATGCATTAACACAACTTTAGATTTATGTTTAAGAGAAATAGAGATTATGGTGACGATGAAGTAAGTGAGCCACAGCTGTGTCTCCTGCCATGAGTGACACACCCAAAACACGGAGTGAAGAGAGAAACCTGAAAACAGATGGCTCATCATGACATTAACTTTCCACATATCTGTTTTGCAAACTAGTTTACAACTTACTGTAATGACACCAACATAGATTTGCACAGCCATCTGCTCAGCTTAGATACGTGCTCTGCTGTAGGGCTGCAGGTGGTACCGGAAATATCTAAAGACAATTGAGTTGGAGCTGCTGAAACATGCTAAATGTAAGCATGTTTAGTTTAATTAGTATAAATGAAAATTACAGTTTTTGGTTGGGCATTGTATTGCTGACTAGTTAACTTAATTTTCATGTTTAATGTGACAATTAGATGAACTAAAATATGGTGCAGTTACACTCAAACTCATGTTTGAACTTGATCAACGAAAGTATGCTCTGAAATAGGGCAGGGTGGTATGGACTAAAAAATTGATCCAATAATTTCTGCCATTCGTCTCTAATGATAACAGTGACGATAAATATATACCAGCGGGGGTCGTGGTGTATCAATGCACTGTGCCTATGATGGCCTACACCAGCCTTTCCAATCTGAGTGTGACCATGGTAATTTCAGAGGGTTGAAAAATCATTGTAAAACTAATAGAATAATAATAATATAAGAGATGTCAAAATCACTGTGCAGAGATTAATTTGTGAACTTTACTTGTTAATTTTATAAACAACTAAATCATTACACGTCATATTAAAGATCCACATTTGGCATTTTCTAATTGAGAAAAGCTGATTTTGGGATTGTAGGTGGTTTGACTCAATGGTGAAATGAATCTGCTAAAAAAAAAACAAAACAACTTTATTCTCCTTATTTATGAAGTTTATGATATATTCGAAGCCTTACAGCTGATTCACAACAGGTTCATGTGCAGTGTTCTGGTTGCGCCGTTGTTTAGTTCTGACCTCCACGACGCATCAACTCACACCAGGAGTGTTTCAGACGTTTACTCTCTGCATGTGCTGTTCACATCTGCTGTGCACCGCAGATATCTGATAGTAGAGTAGCCTTCTGAAGGTGGTAATGCACGTTGTGGTCTTGTGATTCCACCCCACACAGTCTTTAAGAGACTTGAACATAGCTTACTTACACATAGCCGAAAAAAAAGACCAAAACTACTTTGAAAAGAAATACTGAACATATTGGCATGGGAAAAATGATGTTGGTCTACCATTCCACCTACAAAAGCAGAAAAATAAAGGAGGCACCTAGCTAAAGAGCATTCTTCACTAGCCTATTTGTTTATTCATAACGATTAGAAAAAAACAAAAGGAATCTGGTTTGTTTTACAGCAAGTTTAAAACCTTATGTTCCCTTTACGTACCTAAATAGGTACATCTGCGTCAAATTTAACATTTGCATTATTGTTTGGCAACACATCTACCAGAGGGTAGTGCAGAGTTTAGAGTTAACTTCTGAGTTCCAACATCAGTTTCAGACAATAAGGTGGTGCATATCATGGTAATGCTCCTTAGAGAAAGACGTCAAAAAGCCATTGCAGCAGATGTCAGTGGTCTATGTGTCAGTGGTCTATGTGAAGAAGCTTCTTCTTCATCTTTGTTCTTTTTACTGGTCACACCTCAACTATTTTGCACAACACTGCCCCCTCAGTCTCTAATGGTACTGCTCTGTTTGCTTCGTCTGGGTATGCAACTGCAAAACAGATCAAAATATGCACCTAAAGTCCGTATAAGGACAAAAGGGTCCATCAATGTGCGTATGCGTGTTTAGGATAAAGCATAAATAAGCATAAATGAGTTATTCGGTGTTTGCTACAAAGTAATAATCATGTGTAAACTGCTAAACACAGTGACACAACTTCCTCTGCATATTTAAACAATTTAACAAAAGCATCTTCAGCCAGAATTTTCTTCAGCTGCAATAAGGATCTGTTTGTCTCTGTTCATTTGTTTGTAAAGTTGTTTTTTGTTAATAAATAGAGCAAAGCTGTTGTAAAAATTTCTGTTGATAATTTATATATGCAGATGAAGATTATAATCAGGAAATAAAGGGGCTCAGTCTCAGTGATTCCTTTAAACCTTGCTGCTGTATCATTGTTCTATCCACCACCTGTTTCACTGAAAATCCTGTGACACGATACACTATCAGATGCAAATTGATGTGTTTTTCTCCTTTGTCAGGTTGAAATGCCCACTCCGAAGCACTAACAAACGCTTCCTCCTCAACACCCTGCGCTCCACTGGCTTGCAGCGGCGCTCAGATGAATCCAGAGCCCAACACTCCACCACTAGAGAGCGCCTGAAGAGTGAATCCCAGGAAACACACCGCGACCGCAGCAGAACACCTCCAGTACATCACAGGAGTAATGGAGGCCACTCGGATCATAAACATCATCACAGGGACAACCGCCCAAACCAAGATAAGAGGAGGCTGGACAGAGATAAGGACAGACACAGAGACGACAGAGGCAGGAGACATGCCGATGGACAGCACAGAGACAAAGACAGGCAGATACAGCCTTCGTGAATGAACTAGCTCTGTTTAGGAGGGATTGCCTCTTACGGAGACCAACTCAAGGAAAACGGGCAGACATGAAACTGCTCCCTGATTGGCCACTGTAGCCCATAAAGCTGCAGACAGAGAGGACCTGTGCTGTAGTTGGAGCCTAAAGACTAACTTCGTATTTCTACCTCCAGAGAATTCAGGTTAACAAATAGCTTTGAATTTTTATAAATGCTTACAGTAGTTGAACCCCTTAATACTTCCTGCGGCCAATAATTTACATCTCTTTTTTTTTTTTGTTGTTGTTGTCTTTGGTTTGTTTGTTTTATTTTCACTGAGATGTAAAGAAATCATTATTTACTAGGCTTTATTTGGACCCTGAAATCTTATGTCAGCAAACATTTCTCCTCCCCTTCTCATGTCCCTCATGATCAGAATGTCATTACCATTCCTCTGTTATTATTCAGTGGTGCTGATGTTTAAATAAGTCACGCTGCTGTCGCCACAGGGTAAGCATTTTTTATCACACGTTCCACATTTTGACATGTATACACCAGCCATCAGGAAAGGTTTTATTTGTCAAAGGAGAAAAAAAAAAAAATTGTTTTCTTGACACTCCTATATGTGCCTGAGTTCTCTTGGACCAATAGTTTACAGCACAGTAATATGTGAATTTTTACAGGGCTGGAAAACTCAGTTGAAAATTATAGTAATACAGAGATCAAACCCATACATTTTTGTATTTTTATGGTTTTGTGGGGTTATTGGGGGTTTCATGCACTGAAAATGTTATAATGCTTTTTATATCTTTACTATCTGGCCTGTCTCCACATTTTTACTGCTCCCATGGCTTTACACACAACAGCTGCCACTGAATGTGGTCAAAATGATCCATATAGGATGTTAAGTTGCATAATTTCTGGTTTTGTCCATTAAAAATGTCTGAAAAACGGTCTAAAATGCGTTTAACAGACATCATGCTTCATAAATCACATTTATCTCCACTGGACAGCTTGGGTTAACTGTTTCCTTCCTCTTTACAACAATGATCAAATATAAATGCCATTAAGAGCAGTGTAGGGGTGGGTGTTTTGCATAGAATTGGTTTACATGAACTTTATTGCACCCCTGAGTGCCCCATTAAGATACCTGGAAAGTGCCATAATTGCTTTTGAAGATCTCAGTGCAAATAATCTATGGAAACGGTACACACCATCCTAAAAGCCAGTCAATACAGTTTCCCTGAAAACATGTGTCTTTTAGCATCTCTAAAGTGTTGTATTGTGGCGCAGGTGAGCCCACGCTTCGGAGGCGCGCTCCACGCGCCCCCTTTGGTTAATTGAGTTCATTCGCTCTCTCCAACTTAATTGGTTTACCACGAGAGCTGCTGGTTAATGGGGTAGAAAACACACGCGGCCGCCGAAAGGCTAATGGCCAGCAAACATGGTAAGAGTGCTGAGAGCGACACGGCCGCAGCAGCTTTTGTGTTTGTTGTCGCCAAGGGCCCCCTCGTGCGGGACTGGTGGGCCCACGCGCGCAAAATGCTGTTAAATGATCCATTTCAAAAAGTGTAATGGATGCGTTTTAAAAGTCAGAAAGGGGCAGAGGGGTGAAAAAAAAGAAATGGTGGTGGAAAACAGCTTGTGTTTGAGCCTTTTTTCTTCCCTTTTTACTGGGTTTCCAAGACAACTGCTTCTCCATCATGCTCTTATCTCACTGGTCACAATGTTTGCGCACATACATATCGATTCAACATCCACAATGTGCAGACAAGAGATATATTCATATAAAAATGTCGGTTGTTGCATTATTTAGCTGTCCAGCATGAGAAACGTCCTTCTTCAATGTGCTTCAAGTTATTTCAGCTTTACTCTCCATTTTGTGATGGCAGGGTGCCACAGATTCACCTTTACCTGGGGGCGCACGCAGGTGGAAGTGAGGTAAACGTTGAATATTTACAGAGTGGCATTGATTTACGTGCAAACTTGCTCTGTTCAATTTACTGAAAAAATACCCCCCTCAAGCTGCAGAATATCCTGGAAACTGAGCGCCATAGGTCTGCCGTTTTGAGCAAACATTGAAACCAATAGCCCGGGCGCCGCGCGGTCACATGGTGACAGAGTGACACACCTGTGGAGAGCCGTAAGGGCCTCGCAGTTGCGCCACAGGCAGGTATAGAGCTGAAGGTCCACGCCGAGGCAGGGAGCAGGTACGGTGCATGTACGCGCAAACGGCCTTGCCAACTCGGGTCTTCACCAGCCATGAATCGGGAAAATCTCTACTACCCATCTCAGGTTTTTAAAGACTCCTGCGTTTACCAGAGATCACAGGGCGATGACTACAGCCACAGTCCGCCGCCCTGCCTCTACATGAGCCGACAGGTCCACTCGGTCTACACATCGCCGTCCTTGGGAGCCTTGGAACAGGCCAGCCTTCCTGACATTGCCCCTGCTTACAGTCTGCCCACCATGCGGGAGGATCCAGGTGTGCCTCATCTCCACCACTCGCAGGGGCTCCAGCAGCCGCCCATCCAGGCTCCAGCTTATGGAGACACTGTTGATCAGAGCAGATATCACCTGCCTTTTCCCTGGATGAAAACCACTAAATCCCACTCACACACCTGGAAGGGGCAGTGGGCAGGTAAACACTAGCAAATAAATTAATTTCGTTCATTTCTTTTTAAGGGAATTGCATGTTTGATCCAATTAAAATGATTAGGCTACATTTCTTTTCTCTGTATTAAAAACGCTATAACCTGCGAGTTTCTGCTGACTCTCTGAGACCTGAAATGATCTCACGCTCCAAACAATATGACCCAAGGTGTTTCAGTTTACCTTGTTTGTAAAAGGCACATGAGGGTCAGGCCTTGCTATCAGGTCTTATCGTTGCAAAAATGTAGGTGTTCTCTGTACATGACATTTTCACAAATTACATACCTTAGACCATTAATGTCTGAGTTCTGTTCAGAGAATGACAGAGCATTTTTTCAACTCTACAGTAGTCTTTGATTGATGGCTCGAAGACGTAAAAACGTTCTTTTTTCTTTTCTTTTCTTTTTTTTCTTGCACTGGATCTTTAAGTTTGCACCTTGATAAAGTTAACAAGTTAATTTGTCAAGATGGGAAGGTTGTAATGAGCATTTTAACAAGGTGTCCACCTACAGGTAAGTTTTTTTCTTAAATGGCTTTGTCTCAAATTATTAAACATTATCTGAAAATGTTTTATTGTACTTGTTAACGTTAATTTTATCAGTGATTTACAGATACATTTGTCTGTACGTTGTTGCCACCTTTTGTCTTAGTTTTGATGTCAGCTATTATGATACAGAAATTCAGAAATTTTGAGAAGTTTTGTAAGAAGAGACTGACATTAAAGCTTGGTTTCAGTCCTAGTGCTAAAGCTGGAAAAAAGATCCTAGAGTAGGGCAGGTGAAAAGTTACAAAGGAAGTCTGCCTTATAATTTATTAACTGTAAGGGACTTTATTCCATGTCTCATTTAAATTAATTGCAATTATATTGTAACAATTCATGTTTCAATCAGAGCCTTCCCGACATGTGAAGTATATGCATGTAAATTTTTACTGTCCAAATGCATTTGGGTTTTCCCTTAAAAGGTCTGTTTTCATGTGTACCTTGAGCTTGCTCTGACTAAATTGGTAAATTATGACTTCATAATAGCCTATATTAGTGCTTTATAAAACATAATTTAGAATAACTAACATGCTGTGTTGACTTTTACTGGCATTAAAAGATCAATTTTAATGTTTTGGCTCAATTTTTAAGTATCCAGTCCATAAGCTTTCTTGGGTCAACAACCCAGAGGGATTCCCAGAAAATCAGGGCTGGTTCGGATCATTCTTACAGCCCTGGGAGGGATGTCTTGTGTTGAACGATTCTTTAAAAAAAAGAAAAAGAAAAAATAAAGAAAAAAAGTGGCTAAAACAACAAACAAACAAACAAACAAACACAAAAACCCCAACTTTTTGTACAAGTCTCAGTGTGTGCACACTATTTCTGAACTTTATTTTTACGCTCAGGTATCACAAACCACAATATTATATTGCCCTTTCTATTTACCTATTAGCCCAATTAAAGTATTTTTTAAGAATATTGTAAAATCTTATTTTTAAAGACTGAATTTTTTTTTATGGTTTTAGGGCCTTACGTGGTGGCTGAAACTGAGGAAAACAAGCGCACAAGGACAGCCTATACGCGCGCCCAGCTGCTGGAACTCGAGAAAGAGTTCTTGTTCAACCGCTACATCTCTAGGCCTCGGCGCGTGGAGCTGGCGCTGACCCTGAGCCTCACCGAGCGCCACATTAAGATCTGGTTCCAGAACCGCCGCATGAAGTGGAAGAAGGAGGAGGACCGGAGGAGAGCGAGGGGGGGCGACCCGGACCAGGACTCCTCTATCACCTCTGGAGACCAGGGGGAGGCCGCAGGAGGGGTGTCATCCACAAACGGACCTCACACCACAACACCCCCAGTTTCCCCACTGCACGGCCACACTCTCTCAACATCAGGGGGTAGAGAACCTGCATAAGTCCACGAGAGCCTCTTAAGACTGGACCTAAGGTCATTTTTTCCCCGCGGTTGTGGCAGCTTCATTTGAGAGGATTCAGAGGGTGATAATGGCACAAACAGCAAAGTTACAGGCGCGTGACCTTTATTTTAAGCGCACATATGCCAAAGACCCATTTAGATCGTGTGATGGACCGTATGTCCCCCTCGCAGTCGGTCGTTTTCTGACTAAAGGAACCTGTCAAGTCTCCATACATGCTTTGAGATATTTTGGACACCAGAGGGCACACAGAGATTACAAATCCACGCAACGACGAATTTTACCCTTTACAGACATCAACAGGAATTAACTTGCATTAATACCTATGACCAAATCAAATTAAAGGCCTATTGATTCTGTTTTTGATTTTATAAAACTCCAGACAGGGATGAATGTTTATGATTGTGCATAATATTTCAGCAATGTATATTTTATGCATATGTCCATAGGCTACATAAGCTCCCAAAAGTTTCAAAGTTTTGATGAGTATGGCACATATTTTATTGTTAGAATACTTAATTATACAGTTAGACGGATCAATAGCACAGTATAACTTTGAAATAAAGAATATATGAGAGCTCTTCATTTTGGAAATAGTGGCAGTCTCTTCTTTCAGAAACAGAAATCCTACGAACACCTGTTCAGATTCATAACTTGTTCGGAGCGTCAGTGAGCACGAGACCCTGGAGACGCAGGCGGCATATCTTCTTCACCTCCTCCACGCCGCGCCTTCTCTCCGCCTCGCGCTGGTTCTGGCACCGTTCGGACAACTGTCGCAAGATGTTCGCTTTGTCGTTCATCCGCGCGCAGATGACAAACGGGAAGCCGAAGCGCCTCTTGTACTCTTCGTTTAGGCGCGCTATGCGCGAGGCTTCCTCGGAGCTCAGGGTGTCCATCCCGGCTCCTGCCTGCTCCTCGCGGGACTCCCGGGTCAAAGTGCCGCCCTCGAGGTCCCTACCCGCAAGGTCCGGGTGACACCTGAGGATCCCTTCTTTACCTGGAGGCACATAGCAAATATTATTAGGCTGTTCTCAGGTTCGCGTCCTCACGCGCAGTGAAAGCCTAGATCACATTCATTGTAGCAGCAATTTGTAAAACAGATCTAAACGATATCATAGCCTAAAACTTAAAACAACTCTAACCTGATTCTGGGAGAGCATCGATGAACTCATTAATAGCAGCCTCCAAAGCATTTAAGCTCACAAAAGGACGTCTGGTCCACACAGCCGCTGTAATAATCGGACATTTCTCCACCACATTGCCGAAAATATTTACAAACTCCTCATAAGTAAGAGCGTTTACTGCGGTTATGTCCATGATTTTTGTGGGAGCACTATAGTGCCCGTGGGCAGTGTTTAATGACCTTCGGACAACATGGGTTAACGCACTTGTGGACACACAAAATAAGCCCCAAATATCTGACTGTGGTTAATATTTTCTCAGTCCCATCAGCTGCCAGTCATCTGACACACACGCGCGCGCACACACACACACACACACACACACACACATGTTTTTTTTTTTCACGGTGGGGTTTTAAAATAAATCCCACCCCCCCCCCCACACAAACACCATACAATAATACTAAACCAACCCCCTCCAAAACAAAAAAGAATAACTAACAAAAACAAAAATAGATATCCAGGGGGGAAAAGGGCAGGGCAAGGAAAAAAAAACCGAGAAAGCACCACACACACACACACACACACACACACACACACACACAGAGAGAGAGAGAGAGAATGAAGAATTTAGTTGAATTTTCATGCACCCTAAAAAACAAAACAAAAAACAGCACTTTTTACACGAGTTGCTATTCATAATTAAAACTTTGATTTCAACTGCGCAAAAAGTCAGATTATTAGTTTGATAACCACAGCAGCATGTGTATATGAGATAACTTTTACTTCATACATCATGTCATTACTGTATTTATATTGGGAAATGATCATGCAGCTACAAGGTAGTTAGTTTCAACTAAACAGGATCATAGATAATTTATTATTTCTCCTTCAGAGCTCAAGAAACTAATCAGAATGTTTATACATCAAATCTCAACCTGTGAATGGCAGAATGGAATAGAATGCCCTTTATTGTCACATGTACAATGAGATTAAAAGCACAAAGTATGTTTTCTTATAAAAATGTTCATCACCCTGCAGAAGTAGCCTGAGGAACTTCAGTGTTGGAGTCGTAAGATAAATCAGACGGATCACAAAATAAGCAGGAAGAAAAAGTTTATTTAAAATTTTTGTGACATTCGTTGTCTTTTCATAATGTTCTATAACTCATTAAAATATTTCTCAAACCTGCATGACAAAGTTATAGATTGCCAATAAAGGAAAAACAGGTGATCAAGCTGAGGTTTATTTTACTGCAAACATGTTGCAGTAAAAATACAATATAAAATCTCCATTAAGATATTCAAAACTGATAAAAATATGTAAAAACATCAAAAATTAAATTAAGTTGATATGATTGCAATGTTTGCTGGTATAATTGTGTTAAACACGGCAATGTAATGCTGGTAATAATGTCATACATAATTAAATCCGCAAGTAAAATACAATCAGCTGCTACGTTATGATGCCGTTATTGCAGACAAAAGAGCTACTACTCCAGAGTAACATGTTCAAAATATAGCATTGATATTTTTAAGAATGCTTTTGTGAACCATGAACAGAAACAAATTGGTCATAAATGCTACTGTTAAGTCAAATAAGTAAGACTTGTTACACTGCAGTGTTTTATCTGGAAAACCTGCAACTAGACATTCACAGGGATGAATGTCTACTGCAGATTATAAAAGGTACATTAAATAATATTATAGATTATGAATAGTTTTTTGAATAAATTGAAGATTTTTTTTAACCAACAGTGCCCGAGTCTAAAAAATAATAAAGCTCACAATATTAAAAAATATAAAGCTAGCTCATTCTACTGTTCATATAACAATCATTATCACAAGAAGAGCACTGAGTAAATTGGTATATCGCAGATGGAGTCACACCTCGCTGGATGGCTTCAGAAGCTCGTCCTCAACTGTCACAACCTCCGAGTTTGATCCCTCTGCTTTGCCGTCCTCAGTCATGTAGGCTCGACAGTAGTTATTGGCTGACTTGCTTTCGTGGTGATTTGTCAAAGCAGAAATGTCCAGAATGGTTGAAGCGTTCTGGTAGTCGCTGGAAGTCTGATCCAGCATGTTATGGTAGAGCTGCAAACAGGAAGAAGTTTGGTTAAGTTAATATGGTGGTGGTAGAGGTGAAAAAGCTCAACTGTTTTTCAATTTTATCCTGCAGGGTCGCACCGTCTCCTCTCTGTCCATCAGCTGGTCACACATGAAGGACACCAGCTTGGAAAAAGAAGGGCGGTTGCATGGATCCAGGGCCCAACACTTGCACATCATCCCATACCTAGAGAGAGAGAACAAAGACAAAAACTCAGTCCAGCAGAAGATCAATCAGGAGAGATTTCGTATCTCTGGAGATTTTGGATTATCTAGTTAAAATCAGGTGATGTTGTATGTTTCTAGTTTTGAAGACAGAAGAAAAAAAAAGCAATATTTCTTACTGATGCGCAATATGAAAAATTTCAACTGATACCGATAATTTTCTGCTTCTCATGGCCGATACCGATATGACATTAAAGGATAACTTTCTTTTTTTTCAACCTGGACCTTATTTCTAGGAGTGAAATAAATGCATTTACTCACCGGTAAAGTTTCTGCATCACTTTAACTCCTTGGGAAGATGTTACATTGAGTCGCCCTTCGGTTTACATCCAGTAAAACGGGGCAGCCACTATAAAAGACATTATCTGCAGCAAAAACTCCTTGATTTCATCAATGCTTTAAGTAGAATGAACGAACGAATGAGTGCTATTGTCTTGTGAGTTCAGAGTTTCGCAAATTGTGTTTTTGTTGACTTGGTAATGAGCTGCTCTTCTCAGCTGTACTATGGAAGTGCGCATCGTGAACGCGTGGCCCCGAAAAGCGTGTAGAACACCCCGATAACTAACGGAAAGCTAAATGTGGACTCACAGGACAGTAGTACTTGTTCGTTCGTTCATTCAACTTGAAGTATTGGCGAAAATCAAGGAGTTTTGCTGCAGATAATGTCTTATATAGTGGCTGCCCCGTGTCTCCCATTTTAATGGAGGAACACCAAAGGGCGACTCAGCATAATATCTTCCGAAGGACTCAAATTGATGCAGAATACGAGAGTAAATGCACGTTTATACACGTATATACACCTAGAAATAAGATCCAGGTTGAAAAAAAGAAAGTTATCCTTTAAAGCTGAAAATGATGCAATATTCATTCCTTGTGCAAAATTAGAAAAATGCTTCTACTGCAGATCCTGTAGTTGCCGGAGACGTCTTAATAATATTTTATGGTAGGCGTTGCCTGATGTTGCTCCCATGCTCCATGGATTAAAGAAAATAGAAAAACAAGCAAACAAACAAACAAACAAAAAAAAAAAAAAACAGCATTCCGTGGGTTAGTCATCAAACAGCACCTGTTGTATATTGGTTAATAACATTGATAATTGTTTTATTTACAATTTGATTTTTCTGTATTTCATTATTTCAGGGAGCCTTTTAAGATCTGGCTAGGCCAGGGACAACAGATGAAATAGCCTTTTGGCTAAATCTGCCGCATTTAGACGTTTTTTTCTTAGTTTTCATATGCTCTGTCCCTATCAAATTAACAAATATAAAGTTGAAAAAAAAGTATTGGCCGATATCGGGTCAATATCGGGTTGATATTGATATCTGCTTTTATTGCCAATATAGGCTGATACAGCAGGCCAATAATGTTGTGTATCACCAATATTTCTTCTTGAATATTAAAACAAAAATGTTACAAAACATTGCTTCTAGATATTGCCATGAACCCAAATACCTACCCAACCGTCCATCACCATGCATATTTAGTGATATCATGATCAATATATAGAAATTGTGCCTTAATTCATTGCATCCTGTGTGAAGACACTTACACTGACTCGTTTGCATAGTAGGGACACTCCATCTTAAATCCTTTCTCAATCATTGAGTAGAACGTGTGGTCCACCTTCACGCCCGGGTATGGAGTAACACCTGAGAACAATCGTTTATGTTAATCATCATGTAAGAAACTGTCTGCTTAAATGTGCTCTGGAGGGGTTTGTGAAATCTACCAAGGGAGAAGATTTCCCAGAGCAGAATGCCATAAGCCCAGACATCACTCTGCATGGTGTACATCCCCTGAAAGATGCTTTCTGGTGCCATCCACTTCACTGGCAAACGCACCTGAAAAACAACAAACCACCCACATAGAATAACAGAAGCATATCCCACAATGAGCAAGTAATTAGAGATGAGTGATGGCATTAGTCTGGGACGTACGTTTCCTCTCACAACATAGTTGGAGTCATTATCGATGTCGCGGGCCAGCCCAAAGTCACCAATTTTCACCAGCCTGCCCTTCGTCACCAACACATTTCGAGCTGCCAGGTCCCGGTGGATACACTGCAGGCGAACAGCAACAACCATCAATATGTCTGATGTTGGAATTTGAAGAATTTCTATGCTTTGCTGAAATGTCCTTTACAAATAAAATCATCTGAGAAAAGTTATTCTAGAGTAATAAAGAGTGAAAAATGCACATAACTGATGTATTTATATTAAAAGTAATTTTTTCTGGCAGACAAATCAAATCTTTTAAACAATAAATCAGTGCTTAAAATAGCAGAAAATTAATATTCAGTCTGTTGAGTGATTTGTTTACCAATGATGTTCAGCTCCAGTATGTGTGTCATTAAAGCATGTAAAACTAAAAAAATAAGCTGGTGTTTTCAGAAAATGTTGGATAATTAGATGAAAACATTGAGAAACTCTACAGTTTGGCGCTTACATTCTTCGCGGAGAGGAACTCCATGCCTTTGGCCACTTGAAAAGCAAAGCTGAGCAGGTCATCGAAGGTGAGGGCCTGCAGGTGTTCTGTCTGATCGTCTGAGCTGTCAAAGATTTCCAGGTCTGCAAACGTGTGTTCAGCTACGATCAATATAGCTTATGGGTGGTTTACTTACATACTTTGATCCCTTGAACATATAAATAGATCTACAATTTGATCTGTGAATGTCTCAGTGCTTTTTAAACATGCATGTCGTCTTGGCTCTATATGGAGGATCTCACCTTCACAGTTGTCTCTGTCGCAGGAGTTCAGAGTGAGGAGAGCGATGTCCTCCTGCCCCCTGGTGGTGGAACTGTGCATGGGCATGTAGTCGTCCACAGCTGTTAACTGCTCCCTGCAAAGACATGAATGTCACAGCTGAAATGGTGATTCTGACATGCAAAAATATTAAAAACAGGACAAGAAAACAGGAAATAACATTTAGAAAACATGGCAAAACCCTCATGAGCTTCTGTTCCCACCTGGAGTTTTTCTTCAGCGGCAGGTTGTCGTACAGAGTCCTGAAACGGTCCATGTTGAAAGCATCGGTCACAGACTTGTTGTAGCAGTCGCTGTTCTTTTTCAGGTAGTTCAGCAGGTCTCCATGACAGCAATACTGGAAGATCAGGTATATGGGTCCTGCAGGGAGACAAAACAAGATCATTAGTGCGCTTTATAACATCATTTCCCACACATGAAAAGAAAAAAGTCCTTAATTCAATAAACAACCTGAAATATAATCATGTAAATGAGTGTAGTTAGTTGTGATACAGATACCCGTCTCTGTGCATGCACCAAGAAGGTTCACAATGTTAGCATGGTGACCGATGTGAGTCAGCATCTTGAGTTCGGACATGAGTGCCTCCTTCTCCACAGAATGGTGTTTTTCTGCAGAAAGAAATATGGCATCAGACAGAAACAACCTCTGCAACACAGCACATCACTCTCAGAGCGAACGCTGACCTTTCAGCATCTTGACGGCCACCTGCTGAGAGACTCCAGCCTTGTTGATGCCATAAGCTGTAGCCTGGAGCACCATGCCGAAGGCTCCAGAGCCGAGTTCTTTACCTGAGGAGGATGCAGAAACCTTTGATGACCATTTCATTACGATCTTTGCTCATACACGACTTCAAGGGCTACTTGTTATATGCATTGCGATGCAACATGGAACAAGAACATATGAAAAATTCTCATGTCTGCCCGAGAAGCACAGTTTTCATAAAGCTTCCTGTGCTCTGAGTGTTTCAATAACACATCTAATTTTTATTCCTTTTATTTTCCTAATTAGGTTTTACAATAAAAAAAAAACAGTTAAGCCTCTTCGTCATGCTTCAGATATCTGCAAAACTGTTTGCAGTTCCACCAAAGAGTCCTTTCTACGCTCAACTCAGATGGTTTTGTTTAGATAACAGTCTAAGGCCTTGAAAAGTTCAAACTCATAACAGAAAACCTAAATGTAATTCAGATTAAAATTGCAGCATTTTTAAAAAGCTGAACTTTTTACATGTAGAACTTTAAATTTTAATGAATTTATGCTGCAATTATATTAGCTTAATGTTTTAAGCTGCTGTCTTGGCCAGACTTCCCTTGGAAAAGAGATCATTGGGACCGACCTGGTTAAATAAAGGTTAAATAAATAAAGAAAAAAATGAGTGTTATATATATATATATATATATATATATATATATATATATATATATATATATATATATATATATATATATATATATATATATATATATATATATATATATATATATATATATATATATATATATATATATATATTTATATGTATATGTGTACACACACACACACACCCCCGCCACTTTATTAGGTACCAACAGCTTGTTAATGCAAATTTCTAATCAGCCAATCACACGGCTGTAACTCAATGTATTTAGGCATGTAGACATGGTCAAGACGATCTGCTGCAAAACCGAAGCATCAGAATGGGGAAGAACGGGGATTTAAGTGACTTTGATCGTGGCATAGTTGTTGGTGCCTGACGGGCTGGTCTGAGTATTTCAGAAACACCTGATCTGCTGGGATTTTCACGTACAACCATCTCTAGGGTTTACAGAGAATGGTCCGAGAAAGAGAAAATATCCAGTGAGCAGCAGTTCTCTAGGCACAAATGCTTTGTTGATGCCAGAGGTCAGAGGAGAATGGCCAGACTGGTTCGAGCTGTTTGAAAGGCAACAGTAATTCAAATAACCACTTGTTACAACCAAAGTATGCAGAAGAGCATCTCTGAATGCACAACACATCCAACCTGGAAGCAGATGGGCTACAGCAGCAGAAGACCACACCGGGTAACACTCCTGTCAGCTAAGAACAGAAAACTGAGGCTACAGTTCGCACGGACTCACCAAAACTGGACAATAGAAGATGGAGAAATGTTGCCGTGTCTGATGAGTCTCGATTTCTGCTATGAAATTTGGATGGTAGGCTCAGAATTTGGTGTCAACAACATGATAAACATGGATCCACCCTGCCTTCTATCAACGGTTCAGGTTGGTGGTGGTGGTGTAATGGTGTGGGAGAGATTTTCTTGGCACACTTTGGGCCCCTTAGTACCAATGTGGCATGGTTTAACCACCACAGCCTACCTGAGTATTGTTGCTGACCATGTCCATCCCCATGTCATAAAGCGCGAATCATCTCAGACTGGTTTTTTGAACGTGACAATGAGTTCATTGTACTTAAATGGCCAGATCTCAATCCAGTATAGCACCTTTGGGATGTGGGGGAATGCGAGGTTCTCATCATAGATCTGCAGCAACTGCGTAATGCTGTCATGTCAATATGGAGCAAAATCTCTGAAGAATGTTTCCAGTACCTTGTTGAATCTATGCCACTAAGGATTAAGGCAGTTCTGAAGGCGAAAGGGGTCCAACCCAGTACTAGCAATCTGTACCTAATAAAGTGGCTGGTGAGTGTATATGTATGTATATTTTATATAGTTAAGTAAAGTAAAAGCTTTAGTAGTATAGATGTATGCACAGTTAAATGTCTAATGCTTATTGTGACTCATACCCAGTTCCAGGTTCTCCCTGGGGAACTCCCATTTCTTGTCATAATCAAAGTCCTTGAAATTGATGTAGATGTAATCGTTGTCATTGGGTCCAACCATCTGGATCATCTGCAGCTGAGGCTGATACTTTGGTTTCTGTTGGAAAACACAGAGGATTTGATTTCATGTTCTCCTGTGTGCTCATGTTTATGCGTGTGCTGTTGTGTAATACACACCTTTTTTTTGACAAAGTAGATGAGTGCCAAGACGACTGCTAATAAGGCCACAAGTAAAACCAGAAATCCAATTTTCAGCGGCAAGATGTCTCTAGGAGGTGTGTGGCCTAAAAAACAAACAACGTAACGTCAGTAGCTGTTAATCATACCAACTTAATTGAATTATTTAAAGAAAATACAAAGCGTGTTACTTTGGTGGGCCTTAGGCAAAGGTTGCTCAGGCAAGTAGCTAGAACTGCACCAGGACCCGACTGAGTTTGTCACACAGAACCTGAAACATTTTCCAGCCACCAATGCCCGACTAACCGAGCCTGTTATGGTCTTGTAACAGAAGTCATCGGATTCTGGTTGATGGCCCGACGTAAGCACCTCCCAGGGTTCTCCCGGCTGGCTTTGTGCATCCTGACAGCTGCAGTGACACAAAGAGCAGCGACTTTCAGTAATCACAGTGGCTTCTGAGCTGAGCAGCTGCACATTTAAATACCTGTTGTTGGATGAAGAGTAAGACTCCCACGTATAGTTTGCTGGCACAAGACTGGCAGTTTCACAGGTCAAGGCATCATTCTGACCATAGCTGAATTTGAACGTAGCTTTATCTGTAAGAAAATCAGTGAATTACAGGCATTCCAACATAAAACATCATTTCTTAATAAGTTTTAATACTGAGACAGAGGCAACCTACCTACAACACAAACACTCATATTCTTTTCTTCCTTTTTTTCTTCTGTCTCCAGGTGTAACTTATAAACTCCTGATTTAAGTGGACCACAGAACATTACATTTCTGAGAAGAAAAAAAAGAAAAAGAAAACACACTTCCATTCAGTTCTAATGTTTTATCAATTTTATGAATCAAGACAGAAAATGAATTAATATATAAAAAGAATAATAAAACTTTTGATGGATAATCCATGGCACATTCGGGATTACTGTCTAATTCTAAGACCCAGTTTCAGCCAAACTTTTGCTATCAGATTGACGGCCTCACATTTTATTTTAAAATATTTTGGTAAAAGAGAAGTTCATCATTGACTCAATGACTGCAAAGTGCCCTGATCTTGTTGCTGCAAAACAAGCCATCATCACTGTTGGTATCAGCTGTCAAGATATTTGTGCTGCACAAAACTTGAAGCTGTACATTCTGGTCCAACATTTACACTTTGTCTGACCTGTCTAACGGATGTTGCTCCAGTAGTTTTGCAGTTTTGGATTCCAAGCCTTGCTGCCATTGTTACAGAGAGAAAGAGCTTTCTTTTGGCAGACTCTCCAAATCAATGTTGCTTGTTCTATACTTTTCTAAATGTGCTTTCATTAACATTTAAGACACTAAGTAAGACTGGTAGAGAATTTGATGTAGGTTTTTGGAATTTATCTGAGCGTTACACAGTCTGAATTTAAGGGAACTTGCAGGGGTGTCCATTCCTGGGAAGACTGAGAGCTGTCTTGAATGTTCTGAACTGATAAACTTACTTACTGTAGAAAAATTTACTCTAAATTGTTTAAAAAGGGCCGTATAACCCTTTTAGATGTTGATAATGTCATTTCACTGGCCACCTTCTCTTCTGACATACAGTACTCTAAGATTTCTGTGACCTGCAATATGATTATGAACAGTATCATTAATATGCCATCAGGCATTCAGAATCTGGTTAAATGGTGCCAACTAGGGCTGGGCGATGAACCGAAAATGTACAGACACCGAACTTTACAGCGATAACCGACATCAGTTTGCCCATGTAGGTATTTGCGGTGTTTCAATAAAATGAAAAGAAAAGCTGTTTTTGTCTGTTTTGGCTCTTTATGGGTAGGCTGTGCTCCTGTCCCTTTAATATACTGAGCTACATGTACCTTCACATGACTCCACCCCATCTAGTCTGTAACAAGTTATCATCCATTTACTGTTACCGAAGTAAACTGCTCAACATATTGTGGTACTGATTTTAGGCCATATTGCCCAGCCCTTGTGCCAGCACTCAATGGCTGTTCTGATAAAAAGCTGATCACCAAAAAAGGTGACTTTTTCTTTTTCCCCCCCACTCTTCCCTCTTTCTCACTGTTTTTCTTCTTCTTTCCCCAACTTTTTCCCTCCCTTTCTCTCATTTCCTCTTTCTCTCCCATCAATTTTATGCATTATCTATGTACCTTAAAATTCTCAAACTTGCCTGGTTGATTTAATTGTCATCTTTTCTGCTACGATAGTGTCTTCCATGCTTGGCACTGGGGTGCGCACACCTGCTCACATCATTAATTTATCGAGTACATTCGACAAGCAGCAGCTGGCTGCTACTTGCTCTTTGAAGCTATATGGAAGCTGTGAGGATGCACTTAGATTTCACACCCATCTCTCGTCATACACTTCATGTCATATATCTTTGTAGTCGTGGTTTATCTTGCATAATTCTACGTGCTAAGAGCTTTTTCGATCACTTTAAAAAGAGTAGGCATGCTGCACTCCTAAAACATCAATATGAGAATTTGCTCTTTTGTTGTTTTGGTTTTCTTTAATGGTTTTCAAATGTTTTTAAACCCACTTTTACCACTGGCCTTCACCCAGCACGAGACCTTGCTTTGTTTTTAGCTGTTTCTATTGCTAGTTGATTTGATTCTGATTTCTGCCATGTTCAGCACTTTGTGTTAGCTGTGGCTGTTTTAAAGTGCTATATAAATAAAGTTGTATTGTATTGTATTGTATTGTATCAAGTCATGACCCACCGGTGCTTCGTTACCCGTTCCTTCAAGATGCATTTAGTCACTGTCTGATCGGGGGCCTCCCAGAAACATTGCTTTAGGGTGGGGTGGTAGGAGACATTTGCTTCCAAACAGACGCTGTTTGCTGTCTGAGCTGTCAAAATCTTTCTGGCATCAAGCTGAGCGGAGAGGAAACTTTCAGCTGAGGAGGTATAAGAATAAATGAGCACATGCACAAAAGACCTCATTTTTGAAAATCACATGAATTAAACAGGATAATTGCATGGTAACATCTGCATTTATTGCATATATGGAAAAATGATAATGAGCTCAACTAACCTATAACCTGTATATAAAGGAGCTTAGTTATATTTTTTGGACTTCTGCAGGTGTATGCGCCATTGTGCTCTGTACTAGCTCTGCTGATGAACAGGTAGGACATTGCACTTCCTGAATGAATATCATTTTTAATGCACATCTGGAATCAAAGAAACTGATTTAACTTTTAAGTTCATTGTGAGAGAAAAGTGATAAGATTTTTAAAAAAGATTTTCAGAAAACCTCAGCTTTTTCAGCTGAAAAATATTTTACCTCCTTTGCTGTTTCACACGGTAATGCTGAATAGTCCAGTTTTTTGTCATCTTTCTCCCAGTTAGCATATTTCAAACCATAGCCTTGTATTCTGCAGCGAAGCAGTAAAGGCTCACCAGGACTCACGGTCACAAGAGAAATGTCCTCATTTTCCACCAAACTGCCTCCTACATCTAAAACACACAAATGCTTCGTGTCATTAATCAGGGCCATTCTTTTAAATTCACTGTTTGCCTTCATTAGCTGCTGGTTGGTTTTTACAGTTTACATCAGAATCAGAATGCCTTTATTGTCATTGTAACCAGCGTCCAAGTACAACGAAATTGTAGTAAGCATGATTTTTATCAGTAAAATTCAGCATGGTGAAAGCTACTTTTCTCTCACAAGTTGTGAGTAAATTAGCCTGTTTATAAATATTATAATTGAACTTTTTGTGAGATGTATTTGATAATAATAATTGTACATTTTAATTACCATAGTCATACAGCTGGGTGCACTCTTGTCCCTCATCATTGGTGGCACAACACATAACTCCTTGGTTATAATATCTAGTAGTTGTTATCCGCTTCCTCTCCACTAGGATGACCAGACTTGTCCTTAGTTCTGTTTGAAATAAGAAGAAATGTTATTTTTCAAAGAATTATACTGTAAAATTATGTTTTTCTCGATGCTTAATAAGTTTGCACAAATGCAATGGATAATATCTGAGCAGTACCCAAACCACTGAATTTTGGGCTTTGGGGAGCCCTCAGAGCTGCACTTGAAGTAAGGGGAACGCTGTTTCATTTCTGTACGGATCAACTCCAGTTGTGGTTTTGTGGGACGTTCTGTAAAAGCATGTAAATCATATTTGTTAACATCAAGCAGGTATCTGTTTGCAGTTAAAGGGAAAGCACTGAGGATGAGATGTACTTTAACAGAGCTGTAACTCACCCATCACAACAAGAATCATAGTTCTGGAGGAACTGGTTGCATTAGTTTCACAGGTCAGAGAGTACTCTCCTGAGTCTTTCCCAAAAAGTGGTGAAGTGACCATGAAGGAATTTCCTTTACTAGTGACATTTTAGGGAATGGCCCAATTTAAGTATTCATGCATTAAAAAGAAAACACCCCCTTAAGAATACACACAAACAGTCACTTACTTTGTTGTTATTGGCACATTCTCTCTGTTCAAGTGGCAGACAGCATGATAAGGGAGGCCCTCCAGGGAGATGTAGAGTTTCTTACCCGAAGACAACTTAATACTGACAGGATCGGATTCCTTCCCGTGATTAACCGGCAGAAAACATTCCACCTGAAAGGCATGACGGAGTATCGTGAAATGATTCACTTTTGGCAAGATTTTGTGTAGATGTTTAACGTTTGGTTAGAAAACATTTCAAACTTTAAATGCATGGCCCATCTGATGCTATTCAGTGTACAAGTTTGAGTCATTTTCACGATGAGTCATTTTGGGTTCCATTAAAATGACGCATATTACAAGAAATGAAACAAGGATATATTTGGGGCTATTTCCTTCTCTGATCTTTTACAACCTCTTGCTGCTCTTGGCCAGTTAAATTATGCATCTTTATTAAGTCTAGTGAGATGGCCCCATTTATAGAAGCCCCCGGCACTGACACACAGTCTATTACAGTAACATATACGGCATTAAAGTAAAATGTTATGTAATACCAACAACCTAAATATGTGTCCAATTGTGTCTAATCTAGACTATAGTTGGTATGTTCTAAGTATGTGTTGAACAGGTTGTGCATATATCAGTGATATTTTGTTCATCCAGCGAGGCTTATAAAAAAAAAGTAAAAAACAACAAAAAACCCCACAAACAAACACAAAAAAATATGCACACACAGTAAAAACAATAACAAAATAAATGTCAGTACTGAGTTTGCTGAGTCTTTGTTTAGTTACAAAAGTTTTTACCTCATGGCTGGGTACGCAGGCATGTTTCTTCTCAGGAGAGCAGACCGCTCTGACAGCAAACAGCAGCACAGCAGCTTAAAAGACAGAAAATCTTGACTTCATTTTAAACAACTGGGTATCATTTGTTTTCTGTATAAAATCAGCAAATCAAAGTTGAAGCATTTCCAGTGCTTTAGACTTATTACACAATGTTTGCGGTATTACACAATATAATGACCACAGAATGACGGTATATCTTTATCCGTGGCAAGCCAATTTACAGTAACAGTTAGTCCAAAATTTCAGCACACTGGCCTGTAACGGATATAATGCATTTAACTGTAGATATGTACCAGTGGGCCAACACACTGAACTTGGTTCACACTTTTAGATAAACACGTTTGAGGAAGATAACTGTCAAATTTAGTCATTGCGTGAACACAGCTATGACAAAAATATGAAAAAAGAAAGAGAATATAATGTAAATACTTAAAAATCATGCAATTTGTCTTTAAACACTGTAAGATGTTTATAAATATTAATTAATTGCTTTTTGCATGCTTATTTTTATATTTGTATTTCATTTTTTAATATTTTGCATGCATCCTACCTTTACTCTGTGCAGTTATTTCCTCATTGTTAGCAGGTACAAAAATGCATTTCACGCCATGTATAAATGTGTATGCAAAAGATGAAGCTTATCTTCAGAATTTTCAGATAGTCAGATCAATTTACTTACAGAAATTTGCACTGGCCTAAACCGCAGGTGCCCTCTGTGCATTCAATGACAGAAAAGATCTGGCTTCATCAAGCATGTTATTCTTTTCTTGAGTGTGGGATCTTGTTCATCCTGCACTACAGGATGAACAAGATCCAGTTTGTAATGTTTACATAGAACTTTTTTTCCTGTGACACAAGACTAACAGTTATGAAAAATATTCACTTTTGATTTCAATAAGCCTATCATGAGGAAGAAAAAACAAGACCACTTGAGTCCCCTTTGTTTTAAAAATAATATTTCAAGACAAACACTAAATGTAATCAGTCATTGGTATTGTAATTAAAATACAATGAGATTTTTTTTTTTTGAATATTCAACCTTGCCTGAAGAATCCTTTTTTCTTTATCTAATGACCCAATTCATACAGTATGCACCTTGTTGTCAAACTGATGAAACAACTGTCGGAGTCCTTCGGCACAAAATAACATCTTTGAAGTTCCTCAAACTACATCATTTCACACGGTGCAGCTTTAAAACATCAATTTTTTAAAAGCATTATTAGATGTTTCGGTCTGACCAACACAAGCCGCTTATTTACCAAATTTAAATATTATAACCGTGTATAACAGAAGATAATGACATAGTTTTTAATATCTATACCCTAACTTTGACATATTGCATGGATAAATAGTAAATTTCATTCTGATTTTGCACTAAGAGCGGGGATTTTAAGTAGGTTATTACTCACCTGCAACGATACTTGTTTGCCTCCCCATCATAAAGCCTTTTGTCCGTCAGGGGTCACATACTCAGTCCCGACTCAGGCTGTGAAACTGATGCGCAAAATGTGCGCAAGGTAATTTTAAACAGGGGAAGTCAACTAAGCAGCGCCCTTTGAGGTGACACCTACTGTACATGCAGCATGAAAGAAAGAAAGGAGAAGGAAGGAAGGAAGGAAGATAGAAAGAAAGAAAGAAAGAAAGAAAAAAGAAGGAAAGGAAGAAAGAAGGAAGGAAAGAAAGAAAGAAAGATAGAAAGAAAGAAAGAGAAAGAAAGAAAGAAAGAAAGAAAGAAAGAAAGAAAGAAAGAAAGAAAGAAAGAAAGAAAGAAAGAAAGAAAGAAAGAAAGAAAGAAAGAAAGAAAGAAAGAAAGAAAGAAAGAAAGAAAGAAAGAAAAGAACGACAAGATGGTATAAAACCCCCCTATAATTATTGAAAGTGGAATATGTAAATAACCAAACTTCAAAATTGTTTAATCATTTTTAAGATATATCTTTTATATTATAATTACACACTTTAACATACATACAAACATACATCCACAAATACGCATTTTACAAATAACATAAACTGCCACTTCTCTGTAGACATTGCTTTTCAACTTCTTGTTAATTAACAGTGGAAACGCTGAAAATCAACATTCTGAAAACGTCCTCCCCTCCATCTCTATCATGTAAATAATATCAGCGTGCAAGTTGAATTTGCGGCAGGTGAACCCTGCTGTACCCAGAATGCAAAGCTATGCTAGCTGGTCTGTAGCAGAGCAGCCAGGCTGCGAGCAGAAAACAACAACAGGCTACTGTGCAGGGCATGGATAGCGACAACAACAGCAGCAGCAGCGATCAGGATTTGATCTATACAGTCATATTTGCTTAAACCAAAAATGTATCTCGGCCAAATAATGTGAGTACTGTGGGCTGTTAAATGTTGTCCATGAGCTGAAGTGATATTTATCGTTTCTTTACGGAGAATTGTTTGTAAGCTAGCGAGCTAGCACGCTAGCTTTCTGCGTCTCTATGTTCGAGCGTCTTCCGGCAGCAGTGGCGGCAGCAGCGGTGCCATGAACAGTGGGCTCCCACCTTCAGCTGCTCCGCTCGGGGGTGCCGGGATACCTAATGTCAAGGTGAAGTTTTGCCGATATTACGCGAAAGACAAAACCTGCTTTTATGGAGACGAGTGTCAGTTCCTGCACGAGGATCCGTCCATGGCAAGCCTGCCGTTGCACGGCGGTAGTAGCCCCGTCCCTTTGCCCATGGCCGGGGGTGGCGGGACGCCAGCGGGGTATTCCCTTGGAGGCACGGCGGCGACATGCCCGGGCGGCGGAGGAACCGTTGTGCCCAAGAAAAGTGAAACCTTGGGGCCTGCTGGCACGTCTCTGGAGGGCCAGCTGCTGACCAGTGAGTATACCAACCCAAGGCCTCACGTGGGCTGGCTGACTGACTTTACTTCATGGCCTTTTGGGGCTGTGTCATAATTTACCCCGAGGATTCATCCAGGCCTCTTTACCACAAAACAACGTGGTTTTATTTTATCTACCAGAGCCAAACTTCTCAGACCCCAGCTAGCTCAATTTTACTCTGTAGCCGTTTTGTTATCAGTCTTCAAGATTTTTTTTAGTTACGTCAAATTATACATACTACAACATTAGTCATGCTTCTGCAGCTCGGAAGGAGGCCTGTTGTTTTTGCATGACAGCTGTAAGTGGACACAATTTAGTAACGCTAACTGTTGCAGCTAATGGCTAGGTTAGCTGAACCATCATTATGGGGATCGCTTAAACTAACTTTTGTTGGTTTGGCTTTACATTTGCAGGCAGAATTAGTATTTTCAACTGTTGCATGAGGGTTTTATGCAGTTGAATGTTTTTTCATTTTGTCAGTATAGCGGCACCTTTTATGTGTGCGCTCCAGTGTTTGCTAATGTTAGTGTGTCAATGCTAGCTGTTCCAGGGCATTGTTTTTGCTTTTTGCTGTAGTGCTTTCTCTGCGTAAACAAACAGGAAGAAACAAGTATTCACGTGCAACCCTCATGTGCAAAACTGCTAACACCCGCTGTTTCTCGAAGCTCCTCATTAACAAGCTAAATTAAAATTTGGTCACTGCAAACTTTGTTGTGTGAATATGCACAAATATTTCTGGAGGGTAATGCTGAAGTTGGCCCTCAATTCATAGCTTCTGATCTGTGGATTAAAGGGGTATGCATCACATATTTACGAATATAAAACCATTTTGAATAATTGATATAATCTATTCGGGTTGTCACCATACTAACATTTCAAACTCGATATCGATATCTAAAAAATATTCAATACTCGTTACCATTTTCGATACTACAGGATAAAAAAAAAGAGAAATACTTAAAAGCATAAGAAATGTTTGTATGAACTTGAAAATCTCTTATCTACCTCAGAAAACTGTTGTTTGTATAGTTTTACTATTGTTACTTTTAGATTTTTGGATATTTCACATATTAAAAAAACCCCTCAGACAACCATAAAATATTGTCAAATTGCATTATATTTGGGTATGTTTTTGGCATTTATTTGCACATTTATTCAACTAGCGTGAGATAAGAGATTTTCAACAACTGGTTTTGACTTTGTGCAAACTATAACAATAATAATGATAATAACAATAATAATAATAATAGCAACAATGCGCCAATTTTGGTTTGAGGTAAACACACAAAAAATAATTAGAACAATATTTTGAGGTATTAAACTATACAAGTAGACAGCAACCAGTTACAAACAGGACAACAGTACTTGTTCGTTCATTCGTCTTAAAAGAATTGGTGAAATGAAGGAGTTCTGCTGCAGATAATGTTATATAGAGACCCACTCCCGCTGCCTCCTTCACCCACATTATATAGCGATCATACACAGACGGCGAGAAATGTGAATATCATCCAAAGAAATTAGTGACACATAAATGTTACCGGTGAGTTAATACACGTATTCCTAGAAAAAAGGTCCAGGTTGGGAAACACGGACTAGCAGTGGCGCTAACTGTCACTAATAGTGCGTTTTTAAGTTACATAATAAATGGGAGCTTTAAGTAACTAACCTGTTGGAATTCATCGTGAAGGCCAGAACGTCGGTCCTTAATATGTTCCGCCAGGTTTGCTGTGTTGCTGGACTTCGTTGCAACCGCTTTGTCGCACTGTTTGCACACAGGCCTGTCTACGTCTTTGGCTTTCACTTCCTCGTCTGCTGCATATGAAATAGTTCCAAACAAGGCTTTTTCCTTTATTTTCTAATAAGACTAGCTGGCCTGGACTTCCAGCAGCAGAAACGTGCTGTCAGGATCTCTGCCTGGCTGCCTGTCAGCCGCTGTTTATCTGGCCGGCTGCTGCCTGTCGAGTGTGCGTGCACTGCAGTATCGATACCATGGCACATTAGTATCGTTGTCGATACAGCGTTTCAGTATCGATACTTTTCGGAGCATCGATATTTTTGACAACCCTATAATCTATAGACTTTTTTTAGTCTAAAAATAATGGCAAGTAATTTTCTCAACATGACCTGTTCAAATGCAGGGTAGAAACCCCCCACTCCCCCAAACAAACAAATGTAGATTATGTAGATTAAACACCCCCCAAACCCACATACAATTTCATCTTTTTGCATTATTACTAATAGAAAAAAGGTTTCACTATACATAAAAATAATTATATGAAAAATTTATATCTTCTCTAAACTGATTCGGTCCAATTTATAACAATGTAATTATTGCAAAATCCCATAGGGGGGGGGGGGGGGGGGGGGGGGGGGGGGGGGGGGGGGGGGGGGGGGGGGGGGGGGGGGGGGGGGGGGGGGGGGGGGGGGGGGGGGGGGGGGGGGGGGGGGGGGGGGGGGGGGGGGGGGGGGGGGGGGGGGGGGGGGGGGGGGGGGGGGGGGGGGGGGGGGGGGGGGGGGGGGGGGGGGGGGGGGGGGGGGAAAGGGGGGGGGGGGGGGGGGGGGGGAGGGGAAAAGAAGAAAAAAAAAAAAAAAAAAAAAAAAAAAAAAAAAAAAAAAAAAAAAAAAAAAAAAAAAAAAAAAAAAAAAAAAAAAAAAAAAAAAAAAAAAAAAAAAAAAAAAAAAAAAAAAAAAAAAAAAAAAAAAAAAAAAAAAAAAAAAAAAAAAAAAAAAAAAAAAAAAAAAAAAAAAAAAAAAAAAAAAAAAAAAAAAAAAAAAAAAAAAAAAAAAAAAAAAAAAAAAAAAAAAAAAAAAAAAAAAAAAAAAAAAAAAAAAAAAAAAAAAAAAAAAAAAAAAAAAAAAAAAAAAAAAAAAAAAAAAAAAAATTAAATTAAATTATAAATTATAATTAAATTATATTAAAAAAAAAAAAAAAAAAAAAAATTATTAAAAAATCCCATAAAATGACCTGTTTCTTTTAAAATACGATAAAGTTTTCCCAAATAAGAAATGTTTATTCATTTATGTCCTCTGTACAAGAATTCAGTCAAGGTTTGAGCATTCGGAGTATTGTATTGTTTTTAACAGGACCAGGTCTAGTGTGGAAGGAAATTGCCTAATTTTTACATCCCTATAAGTCACTAATTGGAAACGGTGAATCAAAAGTCAACTTCATTGTTGTGCCTTGAAGCAGCTTTTGATTGTTTACACAGAACAGTTAGCTCTGACATAAGATGGTACATAGCACATTTGGTAATCCTGAAATTAACTTCAACCTTTACTGTGTAGGTTCTAGGGTTGTCACGATATCAAATTTCTGTTTCGATACCGATACCATTTTGTATTTCGATACTTTTCGGTACTTTTCTATACTTTTTTAAAAAGGTAAACCAAACTCAATATTTTTCTTTTATTTGTGTTATTGTTCTTGAAGTCTTTATTTTAAAATAATCAAAGAAGTAAATTCTTCAATTTAAAACACAGAGAACCAGTAATATAAAGCAATGCCAAATTAAAATCAAAATCATTCTATACATGAAACATTATATGGACATAATTAGAAAAATAAATTGTAAAACTATCTAAATGAATTACATATTGTAAGGCTTTTGGAATATTTTTTTAATGTGTTTCAAAATGTTAATTTATTTAATGTTGTGTCTCAATAGTTTATGATATGAAACATTAAATGGGTATGAGGTAATGTCTGTAAAATCATGTTTGTGTGACTGACTTCATTATAACATCAGTCAAGTTGTAATAATTATATATATATGTATATATAATAATTGAACATATCATCAGTCAGTTCATCTCTGTCACCATTTTTAAACTTATTTAAACATTTTTAGGATGTAATAACTGAAGAAAAATTTAAAAATGAATTTATTAACCATTTTTTGTCGTATGTAGGCTTCTGTAGGTTTCTACTGGGCTGGAAGAGGTTTTGTGCTTTTTACTTTGACATAACTGAACAACATCAGCACCAGTTTTTCCTGACTGAAGTCACTAAGTCTGCGTAGTTGTCCTTTAGAGGAAAAAAGAAGTCTTGCTAACGGAGGCAACACTTTAAACCTCAGGGTCCCCGGGTTGTCCTTTACCTGACGTGAACCAGCCTGTCTGCTACCTGACGTCTCCTCCTCCTCAGTAAAGGTGCTTCACTGAGAGCCGCATCATTAACTACGTCACACTCACTGCTGGCCTCGCCGCTCTTAAAGAGACAGGCTCCAATTTACCAATTTAGCAGCGTTTTTTTCTTCTTTTTAAAGTACCGTTTCTTTTTAAATGCTGGTATAGTGCTGTTTTAAACGCTTTAGTATTGCGGTACGATACTGGTACCGGTATACCGTGCAACCCTAGTAGGTTCTGTGCAGAGTCAACCCCTAGTTATATCAAAGAAATACAACACCCACAGAATGATATGCCTTCATTTTGTACTCACCCTCATGCTGAGCAAGACTGTGGAGTACTTTTTTAATCTCTCAAATGCAGCTGGAGATCTAGAAGGTTTAGTTTTCCCTCAACTTTCATATAATGGAGTTCAATTGAGCTTGAAACAAAAAGGTCTATAAAAGTCCACAAAAACTTGTCAGTATTCCTCCATACTGATTGTCTAATGTAATCCAAGTTTCCTGAGTGGGTAGCATCCATAATTTACTCGAAACTACATTATTTAGTAGATTTTTATAGCTTAAACAGTACTGCATCTTGCTTCCGGGAAACGCACCCATGCGAGCTCACAACACTATGGAAGCCACGGCAGACGAGAGAGCACGTTCTTTCTTTGTTTTAAATCAATAGCCAACCCCTCTTGTGTTTGTCTGCAGCTCGTACGCTCTTAGCACAGTGTAAACAGTGAATTTCTTCTTCTATGCTTGCATTATTGGCAGACTAGGTGCTGAATGCAGCGGCTTCCGTAGTGTTGTGAACTTGTGTGGGTGCACTTTCCGTGGTGACCGAAGGTTGGGGCCGTCCGAGCAAAAGAGTTGCCGCCCGATATTGCCGATACCGAACAGCGCGAAATTATTCCAATATCAGATAAGACAGTTAAAATTAGGAGAGGGAAATGATATGAATTGGCCTGTTTTATTGAGGAATCTGCAATTTCACCTTGGAGACACTTGGACTAGTTTAATAGAGGAAGTGTGCTGACTAGTTTAAGCTTTTTGTGGAATAATTTGTGTCAAACAAAAGTGAGCACACCAACACAGACTACAGTAAACATGTCACTTTAGAGTTGGACAAGTTGTCAACTATAGACTCTTCGGGAAAATGGAATAAAAAATAAAAATGTTGTATAACACACAGTGCACTATAATAAACATTTCACTCTGGCTCTTGACACACTGTTTAGAGTTTACCTACAAGCTTTTAGTGGAAAAATAGAAGTTAAATGAGAATAAGAACAGCGACTTGTGAACTGAACAAGCTTGGAGCTGATACTGCAGCTTTTCTATAAGAAAAAACCTTAGTGTAGCATTAACATGCTGTAGCCTAAATAATATAATAAAATTATGATTTTATTGATGGCTTACTTCTGATTAAGAGATGAATGGAGAGCCTTGCGCGTCGGCGTAGGAGCGCCTGAGTGCGGTGGTGTATGAACCCGGTTGTTGTCCTTGTCTGTCTCTTGTATAATCGCGGATGAAACTGAGCAGCTGCTCGGCTTATTTGCTCCACGGGGCCAGACAACTACGTTGTCGAGCGTTTCTATGCCGTGTGTGGATTATCAGATTGTTAGAGGTGTTCTGAGTTTGGTGAGTTTCACCATTTACGAGGAGCTGCGCACCGACGATGGCGCAGCTTTCCTCTGACCGGCCCAGTTTAACAACCCGCTGTCCTGCATAGGACGTCATTATAAGCCCATTAAACCCCGTCGGGACTAGAGTCATCAACCCGCCGTTTGGAACCGGGACTGAACGCAGATCATAGTTTATCCTCCACTGTCTCCGTGGAGGGAAGACATTCACCGGAGTCTCCTCTGTATTTCCCGCGCCTGCTGCGTAGGGCGTCAAACGCAAAACGCTGTAGTTACTGTAAACATGATCGGATCGGCTTGCTTGGATTATTTTGAGGACTCCGATCAAAACCGATAGGGGCACTATCGGCCGATTGCGATCGGTTGCCGATCGATCGGTGCATCTCTAACTTTCCGGGACACTTGGTTCACATTGGACAAGCAGTATGGAGAAATATTGCCAAGTTTTTGTGGACTTTTATGAACCTTTTTGTTTCAAGCACAATTGAACTCCATTGTATGAAAGATGGGGGTGGGGGCGAGGGAGAGACGAAAACCTCCCAGATCTCCAGCTGCATTTGAGAGATTAAAAAAGTGCTCCAGTCTTGCTCAGCATGAGGGTGAGTACAAAACAAACGCATATCATTCTGTGGGTGTTGTAGTCCTTTAATCCAGCTACAGACATCACTAATCATTTGCATTTGTACTGTTTGTCATCCACAGTCCCAGGGATGGAGGGTGCGAGCCTGAGCGATGCCAATCTCACCAACTCTTACTTCAGCAGCAGCTTTATTGGGGTCAATGGGTTTGGAAGTCCAGCAGAGTCTAAATATTCAATGATGCAGGTACATCTTATCCATATACAGTGTCTGTGAAAATATTGTAGCTTAAAGGAATAGTTCACCCACAGAACGATTTAACTTCATTTTCCACTTACCTTCATGGTGAGCAAGACTCTAGAACACTTTTTTAATATTTCAAATGCAGCCGGAGATCAGGACGACTTCTCGTTTTCCCCCAACTTTCATATAATGGAGTTCGATTGAGCCAGAGCCAACAAGGTCCTTAGAAGTCCACAAAAACTTGTTAATATTCCTCCATACTGCTCGTCCAATGTAATCCAAGTGTCCGAGTGGGTAGTGGCTATAATTTCTTGAAACTACGCCATTTAGTATATTTTAGAGCCTATATAGAAGTCATCGCATTGGCGCACGCCGATGCAGTTCATGAAACTACAGAAGGCGCGGCAGACGAGATCGCGTGTTCTCTTTTCTTTCATTATTTGTTTTAAATCAATATCCAACTCCTCTTGTGTTTGTCCCGGTTCGTCTGCAGCTCTGTTGCTCTTAACACAATGTAAACAGTGAATTTCTTCTTCTACGCTTGTATTATCGGCAGCGTAGGCTCTGAACGCCGAGGCTTCCGTAGTTTCGTGCGCAGGTGCGCGCTTTGTGGAAGTAATATATTCTTCTTTTTAGGCTCTAAAAATATAGTAAATGAATTCCAGTAAATTCTGGACGCTACCCACTCAGGACACTTGGGTTACATTGGATGAGCAGTATGGAGGAATATTGACAAGTGTTTGTGGACTTCTAAGGACTTTGTTGGCTCGGGCTCAATTGAACTCCATTATATGAAAGTTGGGGGGGAAAACGAGAAGTCGTCCTGATCTCCGGCTGCATTTGAAATATTAAAAAAGTGCTCCATAGTCTTGCTCACCATGAAGGTAAGTGGAAAATAAAGTTAAATCGTTCTGTGGGTGAACTGTTCCTTTAAGTATTCAGACAACATTTCTACTGAAAGCATTTGGCACCAGGTGTTTTTTTTTTCTTTCTTTTTTTTTTCTTAAAGATTTTGATATAAGTGTAATTAATACTCTGAGCTGTGTGATCAATTTATTATTCATACAGGAAAGTGTCATTACACCAACACGGCTGACATTCTGCTTGTTTTCATTTATGAGTGTCTTAAACACTTAAAGAGCACTTGGTGTCTTACTTACAATGGGCAACCTTTTATAACACTGTAAGTTTGGAGAATTGGCGAGGAGTTCTGACTTGGAAGCACAGCTAACAGCTACTGGAAACGGGCACACAAGAAGAGTGAATTTTCTTCCAGTTAAAAGAACTTAAACCTAAAATATTTCATGGTGGTTCAAGTAACGGTAAATACTACAAAGAGGATTTTTCTTTCCCCTGCCTCACTTTTGCATTAGATGCTGGATCTGCTTCTTTTCCTATTGCTGGGGCGAGCCAGTACAAAGTAATGCCAAATGGCGAGGAAAGAGAATATTTATGAAATAGTAGGAAATGCAGGTGCTGGCAGGCGGATGCATCACCTCAAAACAGCCATGAACTGTCAGAGTAATCATGAAAAGATGTGCTGCAGAGACCAGAAAAATAGATTCAGCCGAGTTTTAGACCAACGTGTTCTCTGGCATCCAAACAAGCCTGCTGTAGTTGCATCAACCATATGATTGAGGTGTGTACTGCTTGTGGTGCTGAATCTGACCTGGAAATTCAGTATATTCCCTTTCTAAATGGTTAAAATGGTGTATATGCCCCCCCCCCACCAAAAAAAAAACCACACAAAAAAAACAAAAAACTACACACTCTGCTGGTGTGTGCGGTGTGTAAACGGTGCAGACCCATTTATTTATTTTGTTAGTATATTCTCAACTACTCAACATCTGTGCTGCTACATGGCGTTGCAAGCTTGGTTGTTATGCATTATATCTTGAAGCTGATCAGTTGAACGTATCAGGTGTTGCATCAGACTTGTTGGATAGCTCTTTGCTGGGCATATCTTATGAAGATGATGATACTTGTTTGTACTTTTCTAGACTTTTCACAGATTTTTAATGTCTTGTAGCTTTGATATTAGACCAACAGAGTTGTTTGGTACAGCTGATTACTGTAGCATCAGCAAACATTGTCTAGCATATCTAGCATGCAGTAATGCATAACAACATGGGTGTTCAAATATACAGTGATTAACTGTGTCACAGAAAAATGATGGGGTGTAAAAAAAATGGTTTCGTTTTAAGTTTGCATAAACCGCTTTGCAGTTTTTGAGGTTTGAGTTGTGTCAGATGGTGAAAATATGTGAGCAAATTTTGAGCCCATTATTACAGTTGTTCTCTGCTTCTCTAAATTGGGATTACTGTCTGAAGGTAAGACAGTGGCAAGTATGAAACACAAATCCATTCATGTCAAGCCATGTGAATTTACACATGGCTTTGTAAAATATAATGTTGACAGAAGTACCTGGGACCTAAACAATGTCGAGTTACCTCATACTGTGCAATGGAAAGAACATTAGAATTGCTCTTCTATGCTCTTCTCTAATAGACAGCCTTGCAATATGCATTGTTTGTCTTAACTTGTTGCCTATAGTATCTTAATACACATAAAAGGGATAGGAGAGTATTTTTTTCCAAGAAAGTTTGTTTGTTTTCCCCCTAACTGTTATTGATGTGTCTGTCTTCAGCGAATGACTACCAGCAGCAGTTCTCCCAGTCTCCTCAATGATGGTGCCAAGAATTTCAGCCACAGCACTCATGGTAAGTCACCGTCGGAGCACTCAAGATTAGTAGATGACACTCATCCACTGAGTGCTGAAAGCAACTATTGCTTAACTTTCGACACTTGCTCCTTCTCAGATCCAGTGAACTCCCCGACATCCTCACTGTTCAGTGATTTTGGTGCTCTTAGCATTTCTCAAAGGAGAAAGGTAAGCAAACAGTTGTCTCATCTAAGATTATTTTCAAAGTTTAAAGTTGGACTTTTCTATGAGCAGTATAATCTCCATTTAACTGTTATTTTTTGTGCCTCTACTTAAAAAAAAATCTATCTTAAGGCTCCTAACCCGGCAGCAAGTGAGTTTATCCCCAAGGGAGCTCCCCGCATGGCCACTTTGGCCCAGTCTGCTGTCCAGGCCTTTCCCTCACCGCTCTTCACGCATCCTGGTCTCAGCAGCTCCACAGCTGCTGCTCTAGCTCCAGGTGGGGGGCGTTTTAGGAGAACTTGCAGTTTCATCTGTTCCCTACTGGTGGTGTTTTCTGGCCTTATGTCTACAGCTGTGCATTTCAACACGTATGTGAAACTTTTTTTTTTAAAAAGGTGACTTTCCTTTATATCTCTCTATTTATAGGCATGTCTTTGTCTGCTGGATCGTCTCCTCTCCACTCCCCAAAAATTACACCTCACACCTCACCTGCTCCTCGTCGTCGAAGTCACACCCCAAACCCTGCCAACTACATGGTGCCCACCACCGCATCGGACCAGGGTGCACACATAATCCAGAAAGAGACTGTAGGGGGAACGACCTACTTCTACACAGACAACACCCCAGCACCAATGGCTGGGATGGTATGTAAACAAAATGGGAACACACCAGAAGACTTAAAGGGATAGCTTGGAATTTTTGACATTGGGCCTCATTTTTGAGTGAGCCAGAGTACTATCACTGGAGACTGTTTCAACAATTTGTCCTGTTATTCTAGTTGCAGGAGGTTGCTGAAGCTACGGCTAGTGCAAGTCAATAGGATCACCTAGCCTGTCATTAAAAACAATCTTGTTCACTCCACAGAACACTGGAGGAAAATCGGTTACTACATTTTTAGGGACTAGTTTCTCACCAGCTGTGGAATTATAATTTGTTTCCAGATGGTATTCAAGGTTCATAGAGATATGTCGACGGTTCTTTTGATTAACCAAATTTGAAATCATCTTCTAAATCATCAAAATACCTGTCAGCGATGGCCATATTTTTGACTGTATATTTGTGTAATCAAAGTCTTTAGTGCATGTAGCGGCAGTTAATATTACTCCGCTGCAAAATACAGGAAGTACAACTATGCTTCTGCTGGGACACTTTACCATGAAAGTGCAAAACAATGAAAGGTTAGTTTTATTTGCAACATTATTCTCTTGACACAGGCATGTACACAGATGGTCTTTGCATTATAACTGATTTGCCTCTGGTGTTTTGTTTCTATTGATGTGCACTAGCTATAGCGTCAAGACAAATACATTTCTAAGAGTTGATTTGAGATGTTTAAAAGTTCATTTTGTCCTGAGTTCTTGCAAGCTGCACAAAAGAAATGCCAATTTATGCTCAGACCTGTCTTAGGACATTGTAACCAATTTTTTTTGGCTTGCTAGTTGTTGCTCTGGGGTTTCATATCCCTTTTAATACTAAACCTATAATTATATGTGGCTAACAAGCTTTCTTTCATCATGTTTATTTGTACAGCTTAGAATTCCTAAATTGAAAACTAAAATTTGTCCAGCCTCTATAGTTTTCATTTCTAAATAAATAGGAAACTGTTTTTCTGGTTTCATTGCAGGTGTTTCCTACCTACCATATCTATCCCTCCACAGCACCCCATGTGGCTTATATGCAGCCAAAAGCCAATGCCCCGTCCTTCTTCATGGCTGATGAGCTCCGACAGGTACTGCTCAGTTGCTGTCCTCCGTTTTTACTCAACATTACCCTCATCTGGAGTGACTGTCTGGTTCAACTGCTTCCCCTTTCCTCTTCAGGAGCTGATTAACAAACATCTGATAACCATGGCCCAGATCGATCACTCAGAGAACCCAGGTAACATGTCAGCTCTGGTTGTGACCGATGCAGTAACTGATCTGTATGGCCCCAAATGCCAAGTTTGTCACAACTATTCAGATTGTGTTGAAGGGAAAACATGAAAAATGTGAACTCCTAATCTTGGTTTAAAGAAAAAAAAAAAAACAAAAACAAGATGTGGGCCTTGAAGAAGAGCCTGCTTAAAATGACCTGTTTGGTACTGAAAGGGTAAACTTCTGCTGTCTTTGTCAGATGTACCATCTGAAGTGGACAGCTATCATAGCCTGTTCCCTCTAGAGCCCCTCCCCCCACCAAACCGAATGCAGAAGACCAGCAACTTCAGCTACATCACCTCCTGTTACAAGGCTGTCAACAGCAAGGATGACCTGCCTTACTGCCTGAGGAGGATACATGGTAAGAAACGTAACTAGAAAGCAGCATGTCACAGATACAATGCAATATAGTTCATTATCAACTATCAATTGTACTGAAAACAAATTTTCATTGCACTGGGATGCCGGTACAATGACAAATTCTTCTGAATCTGAACATTTATTAATGTGAAAGGCATCTTCTGTTCAGTATGAGAAAACCAGTTTATATCCCAGTCGTACTACTTGCAGCAATCTTATTGGGTGCTACATTTGTTTCGTGCAAACCAAAAATGTATCCCTCTGAAACAGGATAACTTCTTTTCCACAACCTCAGGATATGTTGTCTGACATGATTATTAATGAATAAGAAAAACCCCAGTTAAACCATGTTTCTAACCAAAACATAACTGGATCACTTTCCAATAAGAAACTGATTTATTTGCGTTTAAATGCAGGTGGTGACCATATTTTTGTTAAGGCATTGTATTTGTAGATGTCATAGAAAGCAGTGATGGTAAAACAAGCATGAATAAATCAATTGTTCATAAACGTATGTTATGATTAACTGTGGCCAGGTTTCCGCCTTGTTAACACCAAGTGCATGATGTTGGTTGACATGTGGAAGAAGATTCAGCACTCAAATGCTGTAACATTGAGAGAGGTCTTCACCACTAAGGCCTTTGGAGACCACTGTAAGTCTGAGTCTATTTTGGTTCATAACTTGTGTATGCAAGGTTGTTTTTTAAAGCTGCACATATTAAATTTTCTACCTGTAGTCTTTTCATTTCATACTCTGATGATGATACTGTCTTTAAGTTCAACAGGTGAAAATCTCTTATTAGAAGTGTGTTTTGTTGGGAATTTGTGTACTTGCTCCTTTCATTAGGTGGTCTCTTCACACTCAGTATTTTTTAATGTTCATCTTCTTTTTCTTTTGCCTTTCCACAGCGTTGGTTTTCTCGTACGACTTCCACGCAGGTGCAGAGACGATGTTTAGCAGACATTTCAATGACCCAGCAGCAGACTCATACTTCACCAAGAGGAAGTGGGGTGAGTTTTTCTTCCCTTCCTGCGCCACTCTGAAATAGAACCATCATCACCTCAGGAACCTCAGAGCACTCCTCTTTTTCACACATTTAGACGTCGTTTACTTACTGCAAATGAGGTAATTGCCATTTGTCTATTTGGGTGTTTGCTTTTCTTGTTGGTGTTGCGTGCAGTTGAGTTCACACATCCCAATACTTGATATGTCAGGCTTTTAAAGTTTAAATGCAAGACACTTTTAAAAGTCTTAGGGAATTTTTTTTTTCTGAGTCGGAGGTGCTTGAGTTTGGCAGTTGGCCTGTATTTGTTTTTGTAAAGGAGACATTAGGACTTGGAGGAAACTGTGGCTGAAACTGATCCCAGGGCAGGTGGTACTGTTTAGTGTGCACACAAATGACAGAGGAAGCAAAACCATTCAGACATGGATTTAGTCCAGAGGTTTGCAACGTTTACTAATGGAAGAGCCATTTTACCGCCTGTAATTTTTCTATTTTGTTCCCACCAAATAGAAATTAAGAGCTGCAAAACATATTTGACTGTTAAAAATGACTTGCATTTAAGAAAACTGATTTTTTATAGCTTTTCATGTATTATGACCAAAAAAAAAAAAAAAAAAAAAAAGCCAAACTTGTGCTCTCTGTTCACACTTCTACACAATAACCCTGTCTGCTCAGTTTCGTCAGCATTGCTCAACTGATCATAAATGAGTCTGAAGAAGCAGAATCAGTTCGCTGAATCAAGATGTTTGTCTTTACTACTTACAATCATGAAGGGCAAGTTAAAGATTTTTGATTAACGGAGAGTTAGGAATCAAATATATTATAAAGTGGTTTGTAATACACGTCATATACATGATGTAACACATTCATCTCTGGTTGTTGTAATAAGAAGGATCAGTTCTGGATGTGGCAAAGGAATGGAGACCAGGTTTATTTAAACTGACTGTATTTATACTTAGTTTTTTAAATTTGCTTGATTGGTTGGCAGATTCATCCATTTGTTTATTAATTTTGTTCTGTCTTTCCAGTTGAGTAAGATGAGTTGTTTTTGCAATGGTGACAGACACCAGGGTTCCTATGGGTTCTTAAAAAGTCTTAAAAAGTATAAAATTTAAATCCTGGAAATTAAGGTCTTAAAATGTCTTAAATTTACCATGAATTTAGCTGTAGGTATTAAATTTTCAGCTGGTGTGTTTAATGCCGATGGGACAGCACAGCGTCACCATAAAGCATCTAATATTGTGTATGTGTTTGATAAAATTGGTGTTGTGTCCGTCGTTTCAATGAGAGTTTGCGCAATTATCAGCTGTTTTATGGCACGTCGGCTACAGGTGCTGACGTTGGAGTGTGTCTGCGGTGCGGCGTTGCCAGTTTAGCGACGTTGTGGCTATATTTAGCCAGTTTTCAGTCCCCTTTAGCAATTGTTTCCCCTCAAAGGCGACTGACAAATCTAGCGGCTTTTCTGATGGTATTGGAGACGTTGAGATGGACGTGAACGTACAGTGGGTGCACCAGCAGACTCCTTCCTCCTTCAGAAACAGAGATACTCGTCCTCATGTGTTTCTGCAGCATCTCTGTTCCCTCTCTGCTGCTGATTCAGTTCTTTGATAATGAATTGAACAGTCTGTTATTTATGTTGTTTACATGACTGCATGTCGTTGCTGCTCTCTGTGTCGCTTCAATCTGTTTCTCTGTGATGTGATGACACGTGCACGTCCTCAGGTGAGCGCACATCTCCCTGCGCGCGCTCAGACAAGACGTCAACCACCTGAAACTCGGACACAAATATCAGTGTTAAAGCTCTACCGAGAAGGTGGAGATGGAAACACTCGCGCTTCTTTCCTGTAGTGTGATATACCGAGAACGTTGCGGGAACACGCACAGCTGAAGCCTCCGTGGCTGCAGATGAAGACAACTTATTAATGTCAGTCTGAGATCTGAACTGTGAGAATATTCAGTGCAGCTTCGCTGAATGAAACGGTTCTGATCAGAGCTTTTTAACTCTTTTCTGTCCTCAGTGGGTTTTTCTTCAATAATCAGTTTGGAAATGCATTGTGACATCACAGCATGTAGCTGTCACATGAACGTGTCATATTAACTCTGTCATGCTGTAACTATGGGGAGGTAACCTGTTAAAGAATTTATGCTTTTCCCCCCTCAAATTATGCTTTTAAATATGAAATACCCAAATTTTCTTATGGGGGGGCATGCCCCCGGACCCCTCTAGACAGGCTGTATCCTTCTCAACTTTTTCACCCCTGACCCATCCTCATGTCTGGTTGGGGATGTTATTTGAAAACCAAACTAAACTTAATGACACTTAAAAACAAAAGACAATATTGACAGGTTTTCCTTGTTTTGATGTTTTAAACAAATTTGTATCCCCCCCCCCCCCCCCCCCCCTTTTCGCCCTCCCATGATGGGAGAGCGAAAAAAGGCCTCTCGTAAAAAGTCTTTTTGCATAGCTTAAATATTGCACCTAATTGATGACCAATATGGGAAATGTGAAGTTTTGATTTCCATTGTTGGAGGCAAAAAGTTAAGTATTCAAAAGAAATTGTTATAACATTTTAGGGTCTTAAATTTTATTTGGACAAGTCTTGAAAAGGTCTTAAAAAGCATTAAATTTTACTTTTAAAATGGTGCAAGAACCCTGAGATACTAAGATAAAAGTTTGGAAGTGTTTGGGTATGGTCAGTGATGACAGATCTCCGAGTAATTTAACAGCAGAGTATCGAGGGACACTGACACCAAGAATCCTGGACAGCTCCCCAATGAGCCCCGACCAGAGCTGCTGCACTGGTGTGCAGTGCCAGGATGCATGGAAATAATCGTCTGAGAGAGACAGAGTGAACAAGTATTGGTGTCAGTAAATCCATTTTTTTAATGGTGTGTGTATTCTGTGAAGAACCTTGAACTGAATTTGCTGCATTTGTGTGTTACATGACATTGAATAGATATTTCCTGCATATTGTTTGCCAGTTAATGTCTACTGGCTTCTTCTTTCTTTTCTCTTTTTGATAGTCCTTTTCTTGATGGTCTTTGTAAAGGGAGACTTGTCTCTAATTATACATTAGTCCACAAACAGATGCTCTGAGTCATTCATGTTTTCTCCATTTATGAACTCCTGAGTTGCAACAAATCCTGCAGCAGTATTGAGTTTGAAGACTTGATCCACTTAAAGTATGTTTGCACTGTTCAGCTTCCCACAGAACTACTGATATCACCTCTCTCTTTTAAAAATTATCTTCACCGTGGTTCCTTTTCAGTAAATACTGTTTGTTCTGCAGATGCTTTTTGATTTGAAATGTTTTATTTTTTGCTGATTTCTTGGCACAAGTGAGCGTAAATTAGCACCGTTGAATGAACATGAATCTGTCCATACATAATTGCACTTTATTTTCCACTGGAGCTAGGGAGGAAGGGCTGTAGAGCCCATAGCTGTCAAGTCTCCCATTTCTGCTGGGAAACTACCGTTTTAACCTTTTTTTTATACCAATACGCCAACTTCCCGTATTGGTATTTTCCCACAAATCTCCCATATTGTTGCCCAATAGGGCTGCACAATTAATTGTTAAAAAATTGCGATCTCAATTCTCACATACATGTGATCTTATTTCTACCCACAACGATTCTGAAGCATTTTTAATCATGAGCTAATCACGAACTGCATCTCAAATAAGTCTCCATTCTTCCCAGATTTTTTTCAAGCGCCCTCAAATGTAGCACTGCCATTGCCTCCCCACCCCCTAACCAATGGTAAAGAACTACAACTATGCATCTGCCAAAGAAGTGCTCCAACAAAGCTCTTGTGCAAACACATGCTTTATTTTGAACTACCTTTTGAATAGGTTGTTTTGTTTGTTTTGTTAATGTTTATTTGTGCAATAAATAATTTTTGGAGAAAAAAAATAATTGTGCCAGAGAATTGTGCTCTCAATTTTAAGCAAAAGAATCGTGATTCACATTTTTCCCAGAATCGTGCAGTCCTATAGCCTAATACATAAAAAAAAAAAAAAAAAAAATCCTCTGCCTCTCCAAATTGAATTCTGTCACTACCTTCACAAGAACTGCTACCTGCAGGAGCATGGGTGGCAGTTGTCATGAGGTTCATGCCAACAGCAACACAAACAAATCTTTCTATTACTCATGCCACATCAAAAATCTCAATTTGGCATTATCTTGAGAAAAGCTGATTTTAGGCATTTAGGTGTTTTGTACAATGACAAACTGAATCCACTAAAAACACTTGCTGATTTACAATGTGCTTGTGTGCACCGCGTTCTCTGCATGCTATGTTCACTTGCAGAGCAGATGTCTGACAGCAGAGTATCCTTACGCTTCTGGACTTCTAAATTTTGACACTGTCCTTGTAAATCAATTTCATCCTCAACATTTTGATGAAGTGGGGTTAATAATGAAGGCATGTCGGCCCCAACTGCAGCAATGTAGGAAAAACACTGTCATTAGTGAATGCCAGAGAGCCACATGACTGAAAGTGAGAAATCAAAACAAATGCTATGAAAATAAAATGTCAATGTTTAACTTAGTTACTGACAAGTAATGTAAAATAAGCAACAAATATGTAAATAAACTAAAAATTAGTGTTTTTATTTGGACTGTAATGTAGGAATGTTCACAGTATCTCAATGTCAGCAAAGATGGGCGATCAGAATCTGATTGACCTACTTGTAGTTAATAAGTGGTTATTTTTAGATTTCTTGTACCCATCTCAAAATGTAAAGGATACTGAAGTTTTTGGTTGAGGTGGTGGGATGGCTCTCAGCAGGTGCTGGAGCATTTCCCTTATTTTTACATTCAAAACTTGACAGGTGTGGTAGAGCCGTATGCAGCCTAAAGAGCCACAGATTACTGACCCTGGTCTGGTCTGAAGCAAACACTGATAAGAATTCTTACTGTATGATTTGTTTAGGAGCAAAAACACACAGTGGAACATTATGATAACGAAAGCTCAAGAGTAAAACGGGTCTGTCTGCTCGCTTTTTGTCAGACATCAAACAGACATCAAACCTAGGCTTGGTCTGTGTGACACTGTGGTTGATTGTGCAGTACACACCCCTTCACCCTGTTGCCTGTGTGACATTACCCAGCATCTGTGGTGAAGAGTTGCACATGAGAAGAAAATTTTAGCATAACGATCCACATGATTTCTGGTAATTGTGAGCTGCCTGACTTTGCATGCATCTTGTAAGCAGAGTTGATTGTGGAAATTTGATAAACATTTCAGTCATGTTGTAAGCAACAACACCAAACACTGAGGTTCATATTTTGACAGACATATCAGAAATGAACCACTAGACTAATAAAGTTAATTTTGACTGACATTGCTCCTGTGAGAGGCAGCTTGTACTGAAGATATAGTTACAGAGGAAGCTGATGACACTTATAGGTTTTGTGCATGAATAATATTCATCACTTGGACTGGTTTTGTATGACAAACCTTTTTTCTTTCCTTGCATAGGCCAACATGAACCTCCACCACCACGACAGCATGCAGGTCTGCTGCCCGAGTCTCTGATCTGGGCCTACATTGTCCAGCTCAGTTCAGCCTTGCGGACCATCCACACTGCCGGCCTGGCCTGTCGGGTGATGGACCCTAGCAAGATTCTTATCACTGGCAAGACCAGGTGACCACAAACAAACACCCGAGCATCATGTAGTGTGGGTAGATCAATGCTGTTTGTTAAAGACTCATTCATAACCATAAATGGCTGCATAGGGAACAGCTAAGTTTTCAACTCGAGAGGTGCAGATATGATTTTCTGTCAAAGACGAGCTAAAAGGAGAAGAGTATTTTCAGTCAGGGCTTCCTTTTTTGGCAACCATGTGGTTGCACATACCCGGTGCAGACATGCACACAAAAGTAATGACACCAATGGTCTCCTATCTCTAAAGGTTACGGGTGAATTGTGTAGGGGTGTTTGATGTCTTAACGTTTGACAACAGTCAAACCAACCATCTTGCCCTGATGCCACAGTACCAGGTACTTTCTACACAATATCCTGCAGTGAATTTCACACAAAGTACTTTACTCATGAGCATCACTGCACGTTTCAAAAACATCACAATGTGAACATGTGTGGCTAAAGCTCTCATCAGTTTGGATGTTGTATCAAGATCTTTTGTCTTGTGTTTGTCTCGTCCTGTAGCAAGCAGATCTTGTGTCGCTGGGCAAGGTGGTGCTGGCTTTGGCCTGTAATTCCCTGGCTGGCATTCAAAGGGAGAACTTGCAGAAGGCCATGGAGCTGGTGTCTATTAACTACTCTTCAGACCTCAAGAACCTCATTCTGTAAGGGGGCAGGGTACACATGGGTCATCTTATGCCATCAGACACCACTTCTGGGATTTGTTGACGTCAAAGGTTTTACTCAAGACTTGACCGGAATAGCAGTAACAAAGGTTTGATAGCCAACAGAAACATATCAGTGTCTTCCTTTGCAGCAAGCCACATTAAATCTTTGTTGTACAAAGCTGTCTTGCTAAAGTCATCCCATTTCTCTCTTAGCCAAGGGTGATACCAGAACTGTATGGCTGATTAAACCCATATTTGTCAATCAGAAGTATTAAGTGTTAAGTCTCAGAACGCTGTTGCAAACAGCAGTCATGTATTCTAAACATCTATGACCTGCATCTGAAAATGACTGCCTGTGAATCGGACAGGGTTTTGTATGAAATGAAAAAAATAATATTGTAGATATTATGACCTGTTTGGGTTTTTTTTGCAACCCAAAGGCAATATTGATGACTATTCTGAACAGGGAAGGTCAGAGAAGTGTTTATATTACAGTTCACTGTATTACAGTACTTTAAATACAGTTATTGGCAAATTTTGAATTGAGTTTCATTAAGTCTCTTAACTCAGTTCAGACTTGAGACTTAATTTCTAACATCCCTCTGAAAATACGGGGTTTTCAGACTAAAGCAATCTGTGAAAACTTTTTATTTCTTGGTAGAAATTACAACACGAAATGAAAGACCATTTGAGATGTGAAACTTACAGATTCTTAGGGTGCTTCCCAATATACCCACTAGCCCTACTTTTTAGCCCTACCCCTAAGTTTTGCACGTTCCCGTAAAGGTAGTGCTGTCCCAATTCCTCTTTGCATGTAGGGGTAGTGGACATAACGAAGAGTAGTGAGTATGAATCTAGCTCTTTAGTGCGAGGAACATCAGATGCTGACTTGCTGAGGAAAGGCCAGAGAAAAGGGAAAAACATGGGTACATAATTCACATATTACACAGTTTGTAACTTTAGCCAGACTAGCCACTTTAGCTAGGCTAACATACTGATGAAAAGCATGCAAAGGCTTTTCGGCAGTTTACAAGAGACAACAGTCGTCATGGCGACTTCTTACCCATGTGGTCGTTTGTTTATTAATCAACCGAACCATGATGAATGATGAAAAATGATAAATGTTGATGTTTTGCTGTACTATATGTTTTGGTTTGCTAACTGTACATTTTATACATTTTCAGATTCGATCAAATTTGTCATTTACATTTCTTCAGAAAGAAAATTCTGTACCTAAATATTCACGGCTGCAAATGTTCTCTTTAACCTGTTTGACTGCTAATCATTATCAATCCAATTCCCACTGAACTTTCCATCCTACAGGAGTTTCATTTCTGTCCTGGACTTCTCATAAGCTTATTAGTGTGTTCATTCTTCCTTCAGAGGTGGTTCAGTGTTACCTGAATGAATGGTTTTTGTTTGATAGAATATTGAATAATAGGTGTAGCCAAACAAAACCCATCATAAAACAATGCTATATGCTTTTGTAAGCTTGTGAAGCTAAAAGTTGATAACATGTTAATGCAACATTTAAATATCCAGAAAAAGGCTTCTGCCTACATTTAATAGAGGAGGAAATAAAAGAAAACGCTTAATTGAAATGACAATGGTGCTGATCTGCATTTGGAGTTTGTAACAGGGTTTGTGTTCACGCAGATACCTGCTGACTGAACAGTCTCGCCTGCGCAGCGTCAATGACATCATGCCCATGATTGGAGCCCGGTTTTACACACAACTGGATGCATCGCAGATGAGGAATGATGTCATTGAGGAAGACTTGGCCAAGGTGAGCTGAAGAGTGTTAAAAACTTGTTAGCACATGATTCATTTGGGTTAAATTTCAGGGTGATATTCTTGACTGTTGGGCAGGAATTGACTTAGTTTAGGGAAGTTGTGTGCGCAGAGGATGTTATAGAGTGTATTTTAGGGTTTGCAGTCTGGTTTTGAAATAGTATCTCCATTCTAAGTGTGAATGTGTGAAACAATTGACCTGAAGCGATCATATTTGTCTTCTCGGTAATGCCCCAACTTCCCCTTCTAATCTGGCCTTGACTAATGCACCAACCCAAAGAGTTTATTTTAAAGATTTTACCTTCATTTGCAAATTGTTTTTGAGATAGCTTTAAAAGGTGCTACACTTTAGCCGCATTAAACGGAGGGATTTCAACAACATAGGCTGAGGAAAATGTAGAGGATTAACACAAGTAAATGCTTTTCTTTATTAATAAAAAGTCTGGAGCTGTTTGTAGTTTTCTGGTTTCATCTCTGGTTGGAGGGGTGTAAGCGTTTCCTGTTTATCAGCTCACCTCTGCTTTTTGTAACCAGAATGTGTCTTTGCACTTAAAGCACCAATAGTGCTGCTGCTCATTTGTTTTGTGAGTCCTTTTGTAGTTGAAAAGCTTTATTGTTTCAAACATGTGAAGCACATTATTTCTATGAATGCACATCTATGTGAGGGTGAAGGAGTTTTCACATTTATTAGCAATCATGAAATGACATTGTAGTTTTTCTTTCATTTAGTGTTGTTTAAATGTTTTAGCACTATAGAGATATTGCATAAATATTATCAGAACTTGCCCGTTTTCAGAGGTGCTGATGGATGAGTAAAAAAACAAGTGGGCTAAGATTTATATTCTCTAAATTATCTATAGAAAATAATCTAATGTGAGAACTTGGAGATGACAGAGCCAGGTATTTTCTGTCAATTATTGGTGTGAGAGGGCTCCCTGTTAATTTAAAGAACATGGATCTTGATCTTTTCAACATTTGTTTGTGGTACTATATCATGTAATGTACAGTGGAGACTTTTAAGAACTTCAGAGAAAGAGTTGGTGATGTTCCTTGGGCTGGAAAAGATTACAAAACTATCTTTAAAGAGTTTGCACTTGATCAAAGCAGACAGACAAATTTAGAACATTCAAGAGGTTTGTTTCCCTCTTTAGGAGACATGTTCCAACAAATGCCTCTGCAAAAGTAAACAAGCACAAAAAGTCTCAGACTGCAAATAAAGTTTTTAACCCAAGGGGTCGTACTCAGGAAGAGGTGGTTTGTTCCAGTTTGGTTCAGTAAACCCTGACTCTGTTGTGTTTCCCTGTTCCCTTACCTGGCAGGAGAATAAGCTGAACAGCGTCTGTAATAGCATAACATCATAGCACCACAACGTCCTTGAATAAAAATGAAAAGGGTGACACAGAAACAAAAGATGAGAACTGAGTACATCCAGCAGTTTGTGTTCTTTTTTCTTGACATGTGGCTTTAAAGATGCACTTTTTAACTTTGCTTTGCATATTTTTCTCAGTGAAGTGTGCCCCTAATCTCTGTTTCAACCTCTCTTTCAACCAATAATTGCCCCTAGGTATGAATGTGAGTGTGAATGGTTGTCTGTCTCTCTATGTTGGCCCTGCGACAGACTGGCAACTTGTTCAGGGTGTACCCCGCCTTTCACTTGATAACAGCTGGGATAGGCTCCAGCAACCCCCGTGACCCTGAACTGGATAAGCAGTACAAAAAATGACTGAGTGATGACGAATTGTACAATGCTTTTTTTTTTCTTTTCTTTTCTTCTGGATGTTTTACGTTCTTTGTTGATCACACCAAAGTAAACTGGCTGTTTTCTAATTAGTTTTCCAGCGTGCACTATCTAAAGCTCTTGCACCGTTTTTTTTTTTTCTTTCTTCTTCGAGAGTTCAAGTGACTGACATCTGCATCAATCATGAGCTTATCCCCACACAGCGTCATGCCCTTAGCTCTGTCATTGGTTGGCGATATATATACAGAAATGTCCCGAACACAACAAAACAAAGGAAAAAATGAATTACAGACAGGGAGAGAGGGAGTTGCAAACAAAGTCACCACTACATGAGAGTAGAGGCCCAAAAGCGCAGATTTAGACTCATCTCACTTGCACAAGTCTAGCGTTATTTTCAGGGAGGAAACTCTTGACTCTACCTTTAAGATCTATTATTTTAGTTATATGTTTTTTACATTAGGTCTAAATTAAGTTTTGGGAGGAAAAGATAACTTTAATGAAAAAATGAATAAAAATTATCTTTTGGTTTGAGAAATGACTGACAACAACTAAAATTTGCTTGAAAATACCCCCGTTTGTTTTTTTTTTTCCCTTAACCCAATTTCAAGTTTGTCCAGTGTCTTCAAGATTGCGTGCTTTGATTGCATTCATACTCACATACTTATGATTTATATGATGCATGAAAAGATGTGTGTAATAAGTTAGAAATAGCATGTTGTCTCTGTTTTTCAGAGCAGCTCTGATTTCGTTGTTTACAGTAATCTCAGAGCTGCCTGTTGCTTGTTACAGATGAAATGTCGCAGCTGAGCTTAACTTGTGAATAAATGGGGTTGACTTGCTGGAAAGATGCAAACACTGGCTTGACTTTACCCCCCCAAAAAACTTTCAGATCTTTTCAAGATCAGACTAGAACTCAAAAATTCAACATGGTCGTACCACACACAGCAGTACTGGTGTCTTAAATTTTACTTAAGGAAGGTGACTACATACAAATTAAATTATGTCTAGAGGTAATCGGAGCAGTCTCAGACCTACTTTAGGTAAGAAGGAAGTGACTTCTGGAAACCATGTTTAGGCAAAAAGTTGTCTGTTTCAGTTTCTGACACGTTCCTTGCAGCTATGATTGGTAAAATTTCCTTTTGCTTTCAAGGAGGAATTGCTACTTTTGCTTCCGTCATAAATATGACGTTTTTCATTGTTGTTCAGATAATTCCTGTTTTTGCATGTGATTGAATTCTTTTGCCTGTTTGCAAACCTGCAAACAGTTTTTCATTGTGAATGGGACCTCGTTCTCAGTCAAACCTCCTGTTTAAATAAACGTAGAATAAAGATAAATGTTTGCGCATTTATTCTCTGTGCAGCAGTAGAGTTTTTAAGGAGCCTGTGTTACACCTTGCTTTTGTTTTCACCGTTGTCTTGCAGCCACTCACATTGAAAATTGACTATTTTTGTTCCTTTGGAATTATTAAGTGCTGCTTTCTTTTTTTAAAATTTGTATTTTAACCTAAAAACTTTCCATTGTACTTCGGTTGGTGCCAGAGACTGTCCCATGCAACATCTTTAAAAAATTATTATCAAAACATATTATCAGATTTTCTTAGATCTTTGGGCTTGACTTATAAAACAAGTGTTTGCTTTTTTTTATTCAGGAGGTGCAAAATGGCCGTCTCTTCCGCCTTCTCGCCAAACTGGGCACCATAAACGAGCGGCCAGAGTAAGTACTAAAGCACAAGTAAGAGTGTTCATAGATGTCTGGAATTTGTCTTTTGGTCACTTAAAGTGTTTTTGTTTTGTGAATCAGGTTTCAGAAGGACCCAACGTGGTCGGAGACGGGTGACCGCTACCTGTTAAAGCTTTTCCGGGATCACTTGTTTCATCAGGTGACGGAAGCAGGGACGCCCTGGATTGATCTTAGCCACATTGTCTCCTGCCTCAACAAGGTCGGTAAAGTAATTTCAGTCAAGTCATTGACTGATTTAAGAACAAAACTTTCCATTTGGATTATCTGATGTATCCAAAACAGTCTGTTGGCTTCATAGCTTAATTGCTTAAGTCATATTTTGGCCAAATTGTGACAACAGCCTTACTCTACTGTCTTAAAGCTACTGACTCACTGTGCACCATCATTTCTGTAAACATTTAAATATAATGTAATTATGGTACGAGACTAACAATATGCATTCGCTAAAAACACACAGGCAATGGCAGAGAAGCTAGTAAGTTACATGTTGGGTTGCTCTCGCTTTGCGAGGAGAAAAAGTCTTAAACTGGTGTTTTCTCATCATCAGCTAAATCTTTGAATCATAGATGGAAAACATTGTAAGGTCATACTAACATCAGCCGCCTTATAGACTGTTTTTTCTCACCTCTATTCTTCCTCTTTTCACCTTATCAAAGACGGTTTTTTAAACTGCCGCTACTTGTACTTAACATTTAGAGGCGAGAGGTTTGTTATCTAAATATATACAGTAGCTCGTATCTGCTGTGAACTACATTTGTCCCAAATATAAAAGGTTATAGGGTGCACAGACCATCCACTGTTGTTTAACAATCTTTTTCTGAGCTTTGTCCTCATCATTAGTTTTAATCTCTTCTGATTGTTTGAATTATTAAGTGCTATTTTTTTCTCCTTGTGTTTGTTCAGCTGGATGCAGGTGTTCCTGAGAAGATCAGCCTGGTGTCTCGGGATGAGAAAAGTGTCCTGGTGGTGACCTATTCGGACCTGAAGCGCTGCTTCGACAGTACCTTCCAGGAGCTGCAGGCTGCTGCCGCTGGCTCTCTGTAGCGCCCTCTTCGAGCCCGGGGTGGGACCCCTTCCTCCCCAGACCTGGAGCACACTATTGCACTACAGCGGAGGACCAGGCTCACAGACGACATCAGCACGGCGAAGGCAGCGGGGCAGGGCTTCGTGAACCTCAGTCACATACACTGATCCCTGTCCACCAAGAAGGCTTTTCTAAAGTGTATTTTTTAGTTTTCCTAAACCCTGCAGCTGAAAATCGAACACAAAAGAAAAAGGACAGATAATGGAAGCTGTGATGTACGACATTTTTTTAGATTTGGGGAACAAAGCGAGAAACAAAACATGAGGTTTTGAACTTTTTTCCTGCTTTTATTGTTTATTTCTACAGTTGGGGTTTATTTTTCTGAGGAGGATGCACTAAGATTTTAATTTTTTTGTTAATTTTTTATTTTTATGAATATGTGAGTGGCCTACAGGGTGCACAGAGAGCTAAAGTCACACACATGGACATAAATACTAGAGCTGACCCACAATTTAAAGAAACGAGGAAAAAAAAAAGAAAAAAAGGAAATCCAGCTTTCTGTTGACTGACTGCATCTCTCTGCCGGTTGGAGACCACACCCCTTCATTCTAACGCACTAGGAGACGGGGACACACCACTCAAGGCTCTCAATATGTTGGGATGGCACTTGTTTCATGAAATGTGCCAACCCACATTTGCCTTGATTGTTGGTTCCCCTTGAGAAAGGACTAACCACTTGGGTGGGTGGATGGGTTTGTAAAACTGGAAGAAAAAAAAAAAGGATTTCTGACATTTTCGTTCAGGAAATTAAACTTCAGGCTCATATTTGTGGGTGGGTGGACAAGGTTGGACTGGGGACCAGGATCCAGTGTGGGTGTGAAACACGGTTTCTGTTGGCACTGAGGAAGGGGTGTCTTCTCCTGAGACCGTCTACCAAGTGTTTGTTACATATGCAGCAACTACCATTGTTTATGGACACTGTTGTGACAAAAACTGCTCAAGGATGGGTCATTTTGGGTCCGGGTTCAGCCCATGAGTCGGGCTTCTGTTGAGGTGGAGCCACAGCTGCCTCTTTGTGGAATGTCCTTATTTTGTTCCCTGCCCGTCCTCTCACTCCCAACATCCCCAGTTTCTCTCTTACTCTCCTTCCTTTTTTCTTCCTGTTGTCCCAAACTTCACTTCCCCTTAAGGGGGGGGGGTCTACATCAAAGTGACACTTTTTGTGACTTTTTACCAGCTGCGTTTTCACTTTGCTCAGCTGTTGTGCAGGAATGCACGATGGGAAATGGGAGGCCAATTAATTTTTGCCTCACTTTTGCTCTTTACTATTCTGTGGACCAATTCCAGCAGGGGTTTTAGGTAAAGGGGAAGGGATTGAGGGCGGATCAGGATGTGAACACAAACTGTAATTTGTTTTATTTGACTTTTTAAGATCATGAAATACAAACGTGCTGGAGACAAAGCAGTGGTGTTGGCTGTTGCACTCACCCGGATGGCTTGGATTTCTCTCAGGATGACAAACAGCTGGAGGGGCCCAATGATTGAATGTGTTTGGCTGTCATTGGCTGCCCCCTCTCCAGTCAGATAGATGAGCTTCAGTGGAGTGGGCAGGACATTTTCAGATGGAGGTTTTAGGAAGTTAATGAAAGTTAAGACATTGTAGCGATCATGTAGGGTGGGATTTCATGTTGCCCTGAAGTGCAGATCTATTTTCACTTGACTTAAATTGTCAAAATCACTCTTCAAATTTAGTGCAAATGTATTTTGCTTATTAAAAATAACAATTCAAGGTCTATGAGACCATTATTCTTGATTTTTCTGCCTTTGTCTCTGTATGAATGTGCACAAAAGTGAGACTACAGAGCAACAGCATCATGTGCTGAAACCAAAAGTGAAGCTCTAAATCAAGCACAAAGTTGACAAACTTTCTAAATGATCTTTAAAGTTGAAGGTCTGTTCTTTGGGGCAACAAAGCTACAGGGGAGTTGGCTGTATTAGATCATGTACTACTTCCTCTGTTTTAGTGAAAGGAACAGACAAAACATTTGGTGAATGTGGTGCTTTAGAAAACCTTAAAGACAGGATCACACACAAACACACCCACATGCCCTTTGACTCAGCCTACACAATGTCAGTGCTCATATCACTGTATTCAACATAAAACACACACACTCCAGTTATTTCTGATGACCGTATTCTCCTCCCCACAGCCATACACCTACAATCACCATCTTAGTATGTTTTATGCCCCTCTTGTGTTCTTGTCTCAAATTTTGCAATATTTGTGTGTACAGCAGTATTTTAATAAAGAATACGAAAACTGATGCGGGATCTTTTCTATTTTTCCAGTTGTAGACAATGTACAGCAAATATTTTATCCACATTAAAAATTTTAAAGCTTATCCACATGAAAAATATATTTGCATTTCTTTTCAAAAAGAAATTGAATACATGGAATTGAAAATGGAATTAAATACTAATCATCTACCCATGATTGGGGGAGACGACCATCCAAGAAAAGTTGCAATTAGATCCACAGAAATCTCTTAACACAAGGGAACACACTGATAACCTGTATTCAGCAACAATGCTTTTTGGGTCCTCTGGCAAAGCTGTATTAAGACATGATTTTGTGGAAAATGTCACAACATGATCTGAAGAATTTAAAAAAAGGGGGAAAAAAAAAATCAGTGAATGCAGTTTAAATAGTTGTATACTAATTTAAAGTTAGGGATATCTGACTATGATTCACTATCGCCTTGCCAGGTGAACACTTTTGTATGCACATGCACATTTCAATGTTTGAATATTTATTGGACAAAATGGTGTTTTCCATAAAGATGATTAACTACAAAAAACATAAAAGAAATGTCTAAACCGCGACTTGACCTCCAAATGATCTGGTTCAATGGCACCTTGTTTCTTAACAGTCCTCTTTATCATCCTGTTGAGATTTAGACGTCATTAGACCAAGACGACACCAAACACGTCAAGTTATTGAGACACTGACGTTCTTACGTTGTTGTATACCCACCACTGTTTGCAGCGTTTGTTTCACTTAATTGTTTGAGATGAAGAAATTACCACAGGATGATTCCAGTTGAATGTCCAATATTCATGATATAATAATGAGGATTTTCCTTAAACTGGATTCAAAAGTTGAATATTACTAAAGTTTTGTGAGTAGTGTATAAGCACCTTTTTCAAGAAAAGCTCTTGCCTATTTCACAAAGGCAAAGCCAAACCACATTATGCAACAACATGGTTCTGTGAATTCTGCTAAACTGACAGCCCTGCAGGTCCGATCTGTCACCCATTCAGGCAGCATGATCCTGTTCTGTTTCAAAGGTTAAGACAGGAAGGGACCAAGGGCAAAACAATAATTTGGTCTACAACTTTGATTCCCTTAAAATGAGCATGAATTAGATAACATTGGAAGAGTTTATTTGTAAAAACTGACAAACACCATTTATAAAAAACAAAGTTAACTGCTTTTAGTAATAAACTCTTCATTTACTTTTTGAATATTTTCACCAAATCAAGCTCACATGAAGTAGAGGGTTTTAAATTATGTAAAATGGAGATAGGAGGTTTGTACCTGACAGCGACGAAAAGCAGTTAACTCTGTTTTTCCACAATGGTGTTTGTCTGTTTTTGCAAAATGAACTCTTAATTTCAAACTTAATGAGGCAAATACAGTTTAAATGATGTACAACTGGGAAATGGTAACCTAGTGGCTAAAGAGGAAGTAGGCTATGGGCGGGCCAACCTTGAATAATTACTTCTTTGTCAGCGTAGCACCAAGGCTACTGTTGGAGCCTGAGCAAGGTCCTTCATGCCCACCAACTGCTCCCCAGGTGCCGACACTTGCCACTACTCTCTGGTTAATCCCAGAGATGGGTAAAATGCATAGCCTGAATTTTCCCCAAGAGATTAATACACTATAAAACAAAAACTTCTTTATATTAGAAAGCATCTGATATTTTATTCTTTTTCAAAAGAAATACACTGCAGCACCAATTTAGTTACGCTTATGACATTTTTTTAAACCAGTGCCTTTGACAACTGATAATCAATTAAATCTGGATTTGATATTCAGTCTCCAATTTGCTGTAAAATATTAAAAGACTAATCAAATCAGAATGCATAAAGACCTGAAATGTAGGGATGGGTGATACCGAAATTTTCATGTCAATACGATACCAGTAGTTTATGGCACTTTTTCAGCGATACCGATATCGATACTGATACTTTTGTCCTTTAAAAGAAATTCACATGATTGTACATTTTGCATTAATATCTTGAATGCAAGGGCAATGTAAGTAAAACCTGAGAACAGAAGTACTGGAAAGAAATGCTTTTAAAACAATAATAAATTATAGTGATGATCAAATTAAACAAAAATAGATTAAAAACATCTTTCACTTATCAAATAATGTAATATATATTAACTAAAATTATCAAATTTATTAAGTTGAAAATGTTAAAATAGAAAATGTAATAGTAATATTACAAATTTACCAATCATAATGTACAATGACCTCAAAACAAAACATCAACAAAACATCATCATCATCACTAACAGTAGCAGCATCATCATGACATCTGATAGGCTGCCACCATCATGTGATCCAGATGCTTGAATCTGGCTATTTTCATCATTTCATTGCCTAAAACTCTCAGAAGTAGAAACAAATTGCATGTTTTGTATCTGTACAGTGGTATCACGATACTCAAAAAAGTACCGATTCCGATATTTTGTCTGGCTGGTATCGAAGTATCGACTCCAAGGTATCGATATGCCCATCCCTACTGAGATGTTAGCAGAAGACATGTAAATGGTAGGTGCACTGATTCCAGATAAAAAATCTGTCTGTCTTTTTAGAACTGGGATTAATGCTTATTGACGGTCAACTTTGGCTCTGAGGACTCATTTTTAGTCAAAAGCTAAATGAACCAGGAGAAAAATAGTTTGACCTTTATACATCAAATATTCTTTGTAAGTAAAGGTTTGCATGAGAATACAAGAATTTACTAATTAAAATGCTTTTGCTAATTCAATATCCAAACACACTTCATAAAATGAGTCCAGTACATGCTAAATTACCAGTTTATCAAACAAGCTCAAACAAGCACACCAGCCTGGAAGAAATACTGACTCATCCCTGTGCTTGTTTTTGGTGACTTGTTACATTTTCAAAGTTCAACGAAAGCATTAATAATTGCAAGGATGTTAGACTATATTATTCACGGCTGTGTGCGCCTACTACACTAAAAAAATGGTGTAATTTGCAGTTAGAAAGGCAAAGAAATATCTACAGAATTAGAATTAAAATAAATACTGACATACATTCTGTCTCACACTAATATAATTAAGTGGATAATTACTTTTTTTCCAGCATATAACAGCTGTGTAAGAGGAACAATTATTTTATACAGCAGTGTTCCTCCTCACAAAGCTCCAAGCATGAGGTACCAGTATAATACAACAAGCTCTATATGTTATAAGTTGATGAATACACTCAGCAAGACTGCACGGGGTAAGTACTGTCAGGTATTACTCAGCTGCTCTTGGAAAGGGTGAAGAAAAGCATTCAGAAAATAACACACAAGTGTAAGTTTTTGCAAAATGAAAAAGGGAAGATGTTCTGCATCAAAAGAAGAGTCTAAATTTGGCTAAAAGAGGGAATAACTGGAAGCTTTAGACTTCTGGGAGGAAAAATCTGCAGATAATATGAGGTAGAGGATGCAAACAAAGTGTAAAGGCAGATTATGTTCTGAGTGAAGAAAAAACATCAACCCCATATGAAGCTGGCACAGGAATAACCATGGCCAGAAGCTAAAGGGAGGGGTAGAGGAACGCAGAGTTGTAGTCTGGAGGAGGGGAGCCGCCCTCGTCAGACTCCCAGTCATATGGCAGGATTGAGGGCTTGTCGTCGTGGAGATCGCTGATGTCACTGCACAGGAAGGGCGCATGGTTGTCTCGACACTTTGCAAAGGTAAAAAACCTAAAGGTAAAAACAAAAACAAACAAAAAAAATCCCCACATTGATTCTTAAATGGTTTGCTTGATGTCTGGTACACTCTTAAAACTACATATTCAACATGTCTGAACTGTTTGCCTTCTTCTGAGGGGCATCACACACAGGTGGTGACTGCAATCTTTGCAATCAGCTGAAACAATATCAGTCTTGACTAGAAAGAACGAGAACTAAATTTGAGATCAACACCTGCTGAGTTTCATGTTCTTGGTATTAATCATCTTCACGTGCTTCAGCTCCTCCGATGGAAGCACCATTCCACTGTCGCTCTGCTCATCCTACAACCGAGAAATTCGACATGCAGCTCGTTAGATGATCAGTTAATGCTAAAGAGGGCTCTTATTTGTGTGTGGCTTTGTTTTTATCTGTATGTTTGTGTGCAAGCAGATGGAAGGTGCTGCCTTACTTCAGGGCTGTCTTCCTCCTCACAGGGCAGTTCCTCAAAAGTCTGAAGTGTGGCCAAATCCCTCATGTAGCTGGACAGACAGGGTGCAGATTACAAACTGAACCTTGTTTCCCCCCTTTTTTTTCTCAACCTGCATTTCAGTTTCAGTTACCTCACACAGCTCTCGTCCACCTCTTTCAGTGTACTTCCTTCTTTTTCAACTGTACTTCTCAATCACACACACACACACACACACACCTACATGCGCATAACATTTAAGTCAAAGTGGCTCAGGCTCTCGTGCTGGGTACTAATGTCTCTTTACCTCAGGTTTGTGACTGCAAGCGGGTTTTCTTTGAAAGCTTCACTGCAACTAAGGTCTCCATTCATGGAAGATCCCAGAGGAATATAATCCTTCCCATCCTGCAGCAGGGAGAGTTAAAAGTGAGGAATTAAGAAGACTTTATAAACTTGTGAGGCATCTGTATCTTGTCTATTTAAATTTTGATAAAATGTAAAAAGTCAAAAAGTTTTTAATCCTCTCAACCTGCTGCACTCTCGCTTGTAGCAGATCTCCCAGTATCTCCACCAGGTTAGGGAAGGTGGGTCGGTCTGAGGGACTGGCCTCCCAGCATGCCAGCATCGTGCTGTAACTGTACACACAAACACAGCTACTTTTTCTCTTCTCTGTAACATCAGCCAACACCACAAAGTTAGAAATTTAGCTTTTCCTCACCTACTTTTTAAAAAAAAGGTTGCCATAAAATTTCCTCCTCTGGAGTGAAAATGAGCAATACCATGAAAAGGATGTTTATTGTCCATCTATTTTTGAGAGGGATGAAGCTTAGATTAAAACTACACAGGCTGTGAAGTTTGATGAAGTGGTGCAATGAGGTGGAGGATCATTTCTTGGCACTTTGGGCCCCCTTGCTTGATTATGGTTTAAACACCACAGCCTGCTTGAGCATGTCCATCCCTTTATAAACACGTATCATCTCCTGATGATTATTTCCAACAGCATAATGCACCATATCACAAAGCACAAATCATTTGAAACTGGTTTCTTGGACATGACGAGTTCCCTGCACTCCAATGGCCTCCAGAGTCACAGATCTCAATCCAATAGAGCATCTTTGGGATGTGGTGGAACGGGAGAATCTCATGATGGATGTGTAGCCCATAAGTCTGCAGCAGCTGTGGGATGCTTTCATGTCGGTATGGAGCAAAATCTCTCGGGAATGTTTCCAACACCTTGTTGAATTTATGCTTTGAAGAACTGGAGCAGTTCTTAAGGCAGAAGTTGTTGTAACGTGGTACTGGCAAGATATACCTAAAGAAACGGCCACTTATAAGTCAAACATAAGGCTTAATGGGAAGGTTGTAACTTTTAGGGAGGGTTGACTGCTCTGCAAAAATGTGTGATGAGGGTGGCAAGTGTCAAAGCATCAATATGAACACCAGAATGTAGGATGGTTTTTCTCACCAGCGGATTGCATGTTAATAAGATGAGCCGTGTTACACTCTGACTGTGGTTTTAATATTGTGGTGGATCGGTGCGCATCGCATGCGTTGTTGCTGAAGCCTAAAACCAACGCCTCTGCAAACTGGAAAGGTGTGGTTGAAGTGCATCTATGATCGTGGTTAAGGTCTATTTTTGGCTGAGGAGTGATGAGCCCCATCTTTTACTCAGATGGTTGGTTGTGTGAGGATGGAGCATTCTCTCTTAAACATGAATGCTTTCATAAGAAGCCATTTCACTGAGGATGTACTTGTAATTTTTTCTTCCAGTTCAGTAGTGCTATGAATAAACTGTTGATTTTGGTTTCTTCCCATTTTTGCAACAATGAACAGAGTTAAATTATCCACAGCATATCTGCTCATCAACTGGATGCTTCCACACATCAGTTTAATAGTATGAAAACAGCTTGGATAAATTATTATACATTTAAAACTACTGAAGCTACCTGTACTATTTAGTGATCACAACAATATTTAGATATTGCAGGTAAATAAGGCTGGGAACTTGGGAACAGAAATCAATGCAAACAGCAAAAGAAGAGACGAGTTAATGATCAGGAAGCCTGCTTTGCATATAGTGATGTGTTTTGAAATGCAACATAATAATTAAGCTATTTTTATTGGTTTAGAATCACGTCAAAATCATTTTAAAATAACAATATATACAAATTTAAACTGTCATGTCACAGCAGAGGGGTACTTTTATTTAGGGAATTCTTTCTTTTGTTTTTCCTTAAAGTTTTGTAGCCGCTGAAGATTATCCTACGTTGCTGGAAAAGTAATGCGAGGTATTTTTTGCCAAAAGCTGCAACTACAATCCATCCATGTTTACTGAATACTTTTTTGGATCATTCTATTTCTTTTTCTGTTTAGTGTAGCAGTTGTTGTCAGCGCTGAAAAAGCAGCTTCTGCAGGATTTTGCACCACTGAACCAAGCTTTTATCAATCTGAGGAAATATGCATGAATATCCTCAGTTGCGTGAAAGCCAACATGGGCTCCCTCTCTCTGAGACTTTGATGCGAGTCTCTCTTCTGAATTTCAGACAAGTTGAGTGAAACATTTATAGATGATAGTGAAAAATTTTTACCCAATGACCCCAAAGGTTTAAATGTGTAAAAGTGTGTAAAACCTTTTTACATATTTACTGAAGCGACAATCCTTGAAGGAAATCTCGGCTATAAGAGTGTTATTTTAACATAAAATCTATGTTAGGACATTTATATTCCTCATATTTGTGTTCACAGTTACATATCTGAAAAATATCAACGCACATCTCAGGTGTGCTGCATTCAGGTGCTCGCATCCTGGTTCCCCCTTTAAGTCTGTGGCAGAACTCCTCGTCTATATGAAGGCCAGGGTACGGGGAAGCTCCTGTTTGACAGATAAGCATACACATCAATATGTCAGTATGTAAACATACCCAACAAATTACAAAACAGTGTTTACTGCACACTTTTAATCTCCCTTTGTTATTATTCTTGCTTTATTGTTGTATCGTGTTGGCCTGCGAAGGGACAAAAGATGGAAACTAGCTTTGCTATCATCATATTCATATTTATGTTCCTCTTGAAACCTAAATTTATTTATAATTATGTTAAAACAAAATTAATACAGGAAAAAAATAGGAAACAAGAATAACAAAAGAAAAAAGCTGTGATGAAATGTTAAATACATCAATAACAATTAATAAATAAAGATAGATAATGAATAATTAATATAAAAACAAATACATAAATAAGTGTGATAAAACATAAAGTATAGATAGATAAAATAAACATAAATAAGATAAACAAACATCAGGAGTCAAGGGGTGAATAATATATGTCCTATTCCTGTAAAAAAATGAACTGACTAATATAAACAATTTTAAAGAAAAATGGAGTATAATGAGGTTGATAAATTATTGCAGAGCTTCACATCCCATCATGTTGCTTTTTCACTGTTTACTACCTGCACGAGTTCCCGTTTCTTACCCAAAGAGAAGATCTCCCACAGCAGTATGCCGTAGGACCACACGTCACTTTGGGTGGTAAACACCTTGTCAAAGATGGACTCTGGAGACATCCACTTCAGAGGGAGACGAGCCTATGAGCCAATCAGAGCACAGGGTTACACAAACAGAAGTAAAATTAGGGCTACTCTTTGAAAGAAGTGCAGTGTCAAAAAACAAAAACAGCAAAGATTTTCAGCTCTTCATTTGGGAACCAGATTGCTTGTGCACTCACATCTCCCTTCCGTACGTAATCAGGGTCTTTGTAGATGTCCCTGGCCAGACCGAAGTCACAGATCTTCACCACTTTATTGTCAGCCAGCAAAATGTTCCGAGCTGCCAGGTCTCTGTGAATACACTAATGCAGACACACAGAAAACGTGAACCATGATGTGAAGGAAATGCACTTGTGCATGTTCATAGCAGGTATAGTGGTATCCGACCTTGCGAGAAGCCAGAAACTCCATTCCACGTGCCACCTGAAAGCTGAAAGAAATTAGATCCACAAGGAAAAGAGGGGATCTGGAGGCTGATTTAGGATCTGGAAGAAGAAAGAGGAGGGAGATGATAGAAAGCAGCTTGATCTCAAATGTAGGAAAATTTGACACCGTGTTTCAGTCTTACCGAGGCCATCGTCTTTTATGTTTCTCTCAAAATCTGTTTTGACACCAGTCAGATTGTCAGAAACACCGCTGACATGACATGACCCTCCATCTGTTTCTCCGACCAGCTGACATGAAGAAATCAGTTATTCTGTTAGAGAGTAAAAGCTCACATAGTTTGGAAACAGATTGTATGAAAGGAAGAACACTGCGTAAGTGTTTATGAATTTGAGTGCAATCTGCTCTTGGTAAATTATTTTATACCAAAAGTCTGCATTTGTTTGTAAGCTGTTGAAGACATTAGGGAAGTAAAATATTCTGCTTCTGGACTGATAACATCTTCAAACCTCAAAAAGATTGCAGAAGTGAGTCTTTGACAGAAGGATTTTGCAATTGTGTACCGCTAAACTGGGCATTTCTGCTGTTTTCTTAACCACAAGAGGTTGCAGTTCAGACAGTTTATATAGGCACGCATATACTGTCTGTACACCTTTGGGCCCAAGTTCATGAGAAAACCCCGGTCATCATGACACCATCTTCATCGAAGTAAGTTGTGAAACTCACCCTGTTATGTACGTACACATCTCTCTTGTTTTTCAGGAAGGCAGAGAGGTTTCCAAAGCGACAAAACTCAACAATAACCATCAGTGGTCCTGTGGCCATAGAAAACAAACAAACACATACAAGAGTAGCAGCAAGTGTGAAAGCATGAGAAATGACAGCTATAACATAACTTCACACTCAGAAATTGACATGTGCACATACTAAAAGAATAACACACACACATACACACACACACACACACACACACACACACACACACACACACACACACACACACACACACACGCACACACACACCTCCTGGTTTTGTGCAGGCTCCTAGGAGGTTGACCACATTTAGATGGTTTCCAATGTGGTTGAGGATCTTCAGTTCAGTCATCAGAGCTTTGTGTTCGCTGGCTGTGGCGCCCTCTGGTGGACAAAAGAAAGAAAAGTAAAACAAATGACAAAAATGTTCATCACAAAATTTTATTTTAATTTCCAAGCAAAATATTTGGAAAGTATGCAGGTTTTACCTTTGAGCATCTTCACTGCCACAGTCCTGCAGCTGGTGGCCCCGTCTATACCAAAAGCCGATGCCTGCATCACTTTGCCAAAGGCTCCACGGCCCAAAGGTTTCCCTGACATATAAAGAGACCGTGTGAGAGTGGGAATGACAAGGAAACAGGAGCTGTGTCAATTAATTACTATTCACATCCATTCCAGATGTTAGATGCTGATAGCAGAAGGATTCAGACCTCATCAACTGTCCATCTACCCGAATCCCGCCCTGATGATAGTGGAAGCTGATTACTTCCAGTAAACACAGTTTAAATACCACATGCTGGAGCTGATTAGCTCACCACAGACAACACAGACAGAGTCTGATTAATGGAATGAGAGTCACTCCCAATAGTAATCAGATAAGACCTATGAGAAAATTCTTGTATCAGTTATGTGATCTTAAACACCTCCCTCCCCTCCTACTGAATCCCCAAATTTTATACTGTCTCAAATCACAGACGTGTACAACACTAGAAACTTCCTATAAATAAAGAAGCATACCTAATTTAAGGCGCTCGCGAGGAAACTCCCATTGGTTTGGGTCATACTGCACTCTTTCACTTTGCTCCTCTAATGGCCCCTCTCCTGTGTCCAGTACGATTGACAAATACTCTGGTTTGGTGTTTGAGTTGTTGGACTTTGGAAAAGGAAGAGAGCATTCAATTAAGTCAAGTTTGTCCTTCAGAAAAGATTCAGATGAGCTTCAAAGAAACCAAACCCTCACTCAGAGTTTAAGAAAAAGTTGCAGCATTGGCATAGCTGAGTGCCAAAAGGACCCTTAACGTTTAAGATCTGAGGACACAATTAATAGGCAAATCATTTATAAGCTACTTTTATTCAGTTATAGAAAGGGTAAACAATAAGCAAACATGAATGGAATAAAAAGGTTAAACTTTGTATTATTTCAAATTAGGATGCAAGTATAAATCCCTGCTTGTGTAGATCAATATCAAAGATTAATAATAATAATTTCAACCATCTATGGTATCATTAGTGTTCATTTAAACACCAGTGTAAATCAAAATGTATTTGTGTAATGTGCTAATTAATGTTTAAGGTGTATTTCAGTAATCTAACCAAAGTTTTGCAGTCTTAAAGTGTTTTTGTTTTGTTTATATATTTTTGCTAGAAGAAATTAAATGAAAAAAAGCTATTTATTAATCCCTGAATGTAAATGATGACGATAAGACAAAAACAGTTGTAGAGATCAAGTCTATAATTTCTACTACAGTTCAAATATACCAACTTCCTCAGGAAAAACATATACGAGTACAAAGGTTTGAGAGGAAAGGAGGAGGCAAAAGTAAAAGATGTTGACCACATATGACCACACAGTAGGTGTGAATGTGATAGTATGTTTTGTGTTAATGTGCTGTCATCAGTGTCTGTGTTCTTTCATGTGTCTATTTGGATATCTTTTAAATCTCTGTGAAGCACTTTGTGCGACCACGGTCGTTGTAAGCGTGCTATACAAATAAACTGAACTTGAACTTGAACTTGAACTTGGTGAATAAATACGTATACTGTGTATTTTTTCCAATTAAAACCAGTGTCACCTCACCTGTTTCAGTTTCCGAATGAAGAGTGTGAGCAAGAGCCAGAAGAGAGTGGCCACCACACAGGTACAAGTGAGAGTGGGAATTTCCAGAAATGTGGCTTCAGACTCACCTGTGCCAACAGATACAAACAGATAAGCACATTGATTTTGCTTTGGTTCAGAAGAAAATAATGTTATCTAGAAGTAAAAATGAAAAGTTCTGTTATTTCAGTCAGTGAACTTACAGGTAAGGACGAATTATGCATTTTGATTCTTTGTGCAACACTGATGTTCAACAATCAGTTCCATGCTAGTTTTTCTTGTGACAACATGGTTGAGGAGAGTAAGTTAGATGGAATGAATTCTTTTACATGAGAGGTTGATGTTTTGATTTACTTTTCCAATTTGATTTTGACTATATTGTGTTTTCACACCAGAATCTGTAAAACAGTGCCATCAACCCTGCTCATCAACTCCAGTTAATTATTATCCTTTTTGTAACGGGAGGATGAAGACATGCCAGGCTCACTAAAATATGGAGCCCCTTTACAATGCAGGCTGGGCCCTTCCGGAGGAAATAAAAACGGGAGACAGCTTCCTTCCTGACTGATCAAAACACACAACACACACACACACACACGTAAAGCTGCTCTTCTTTTCAAACCTGGATTGGGAAGCGAGTCCGCCACTACAGCTTCCAGGGAACTCCTCCTCTACTACCTCCGGATGTGTAAGTCAGTGTGTGTCTGTGTGGGTGTGTGAATGGGGGAAACCGAACAAAAGGCCGAGTGCGTTTATGTTAAGACCTACTTTGATCAATGTTTACTCAGAAATTGACGTGGATCATCTTCCATTTATAGAACTGACCAAACGGATCTCTGTGTATAAATACTGCATAAAAACAATGTGATATACTGTACTCCACATGTGTACATCCAGACCTAAGGTCTGTCTCAAGAACAGGGAACAATGCACAGTCGGACATGTCCATATATGCAGGTGCACCATCTTTAACTGTAAGGAAACAGCCAATCAAAAGAAAACATGCTTCAGGAAAACATACAGTATTTACCATTGACCCATATATAGGCTGAGCTTTCTGCAGATCCCCTCTCATTGGTCGCCTGACACGTATAAAGACCCTGGTCCTCCACGGTGATTCTGTCAATATGGAGGGACCCATCTTCTGGTGATATCATGATACCTGAAAATGTTTTAAAATAAATAGGGATGCACAATATAATCAGCCCCCTATCGGTATCGGCCTATATCAGCCTTAAAACTGAATATCAGACATCGGCCACCCCACTGATGTTTAACTGATATTTAAACGATCAGCCCACTGTTTCCAAAGTCTAAACCCCCCCAAACTTATTTTTTAGAGCCTTTAAAACTTCTAAAGACTAGGCGTGGGAAAAAATAACCAGACATTGAAATATCGCAATATTTTCATATGCTGATATCATATTGACATTTAAAAACACGGTACTGATCTATTTTACTAACAAAATCTGGTGAGAATTCACGAAATATTGCGAGAGTTTGCAACAAAATGATGAATTCTTGCAAGATTTTGTAAGTAAAATAGATCAAAACTGCATTTTTAAATATCGATTTGATATCAGCATATGAAAATATCGCGATATTTCAGTGTATCAATATTTTTTCCCACCCCTATTTTTCAAAGTGTCAGAAACAGATAACAAAACTGCTATTTGTAATGACTGCATATTTCTTTCAGCTTCAATATCGGTTTGATATCAGTTATCAGCCACATGAGTTTTAAAATATCGGCATATCAGATATTGGCCAAAATTCCAATATTGTGCATCCCTAGAAATAACTTGTAAACACCAGATTATAGTGAGTGATCATCTTTAGGATTTTTTTTTTTTTTTTACCTGATCCCTGCAGCAGGGCTCGTTCATTCTTGTACCATGTGGTGGTTGGTGGTGGGATGCCTTGAGATGGACAGCTGAGGGTCACAGAGCTGCTAGCATTAACAGTGCAGTCTGTCAAATTACTAAGCAGCACAGGAGGCTCCAGAACTGAAAGAAACACACAAAGACACACACACACAATAGTAAAGTGTTGGTGAACTCTTTGGTAACTTAGCAGTAAAACATACAATTCTCTGTTCCCTGCAGGCAGAACTTGGCTCAACACGTTGTCTGCTTAATGTGAAAGAAAGCACAATTCATCAGTCCACATCATATTTTCCACCTTCATCCATTATCTGGTTCTGACATTCATAACTGGACATCCCTTTTTACTGCCTCTGAAAATTCAGCTTCAACCCTCATCTGATTACTGCCTTGTGTGCTGCAAAAAAAATCCCTTTTTCGTGTGTTGGGATGAAAAAAGTGTTTTAGGTTGCAAAGAACTGAAAATCTAAGTTTTACTCATTAGGTGTGATCATTTAAGTTAGTCAGACAAACCCTTGTAATTGTGTGCTATTTAGTGAGTTGTCAGCACTTATGTGTTGGAGTTCATCACAGCGTGCCAGAAATGCAGGAAAGCCTACTTATGTTTGCTTTGGAGTCTCTTGAATATAAACTTTTAAGTGGAGTCTAATTATCATTTCATGCTCTGTATAAACAGTGTCTCATTACTAAATCAAATAAGTAGTTACAAATACATTTTAACATTGTGCAATGCAATAATAATAACTAGTGAAGATCACTGAACATGTTACGTCTCTGTTAGAAGGGGTGGGGTTATTTTCAAAACAGTGTATCTGGACTTCAGAGGCTCACAGGGAATTAATCGGGAATTTAACCTTTTATTATTGTTATCCTATTATTGTGAGTTATGTGTTTACTGCCTTAATGTTCACATTTTGAAAAAGTTGTTGAAAAAGTTTGTTCAATTTGAACGTTAGAGTTGGCATTTTAGTCTCCCAGTACTGTCCTTCAAAAGAAGGACAGTAGGGAGATAAACTCACCATCATACACTTCATTATGTTATCATTTTCATCATTTCTCATGTTAGAGATAGAAGGAATTGGTTGCTCTGGCTGTTGTATCTTAGAATCTGCCTCAAGTATGCATAATGTGCTCATCCGAGTATCATTTAGAACAGATACATTATTAATTGGTACCATTTGAAGTTTTAATAACTTACAGTTGGGTAAGATAAACATGGGATTTAAAGTTGGTAAAATGGGAAATTTTAAGTTACTGCACCTTACACTTGAATTACAGTGAAGATTCAAAGTTGCTACAGTTTGAATTTTTAAGTCTCTAACAACTTAGAATTGAGATAGAAGAACTAGAATTGAGGGCAAACTCAAAAGTATAGCTGAAAATGTTAATAGGTGCCTAGATCAAAATTTTTCTTAAGTGTGTTGTCTTAAAGTTACAAATTCTCCTAATTTTCTTTTACATGATCACCCACATAAACAGAAGAAACTGTAACAGTAATATGATGCACTTCAGCTGTCAGTGCTTTTAATGTTGTTGTGTGTAATCTGCAAATACATCCATAAGAAATAGAAATTTTGCTTAACTATTTTTTTCAGGTAATATATCAAATGGAAATTCAGTATAATTTCTGTTCTCCATAAGTGTCTGATGGATGCTGGCATGGCACTGGCAGTCTGAGCTCCATCTATTCTTGAACCTATGATAGGGTTATTCAATTCAGTCCTACACGACCTCAAACGAAACAAACTGAATAAAAAACAAAAAAAAAACAACAACAAGACTAAAAAGAGCAATGAGACAAAAGGAAGCAAAAAATAGTAGACTGGGAAATCAGAACAAAATGAAAGTTTGTTGTAAAACACAGAGATTAGACTCACAGCCATTAACTGAAGAGCTAATATGCTAAAATAATTGCAACTGGCTTAATCCTGAATAATTTTGAGCTCTAACTTGACAAAATCCCTGATAAGAAGATTTTAAGACAAACAACCTTTTACATTTAGACCTTTTTTTCCTCCGCTAAAATCTTCTTTAGAAAATAACAACAAAAGCATATACAGGGTGTGCAGAATTATAAGGCAAATGCGTATTTTGCGTATTTTGACCACATCATCCTCTTTATGCATGTTGTCTTACTCCAAGCTGTATAGGCCCAAAGCCTACTACCAATTAAGCATATCAGGTAATGTGCATCTCTGTAATGAGAAGAGGTGTGGTCTAATGACATCAACACCCTATATCAGCTGTATTAGGCAAACATAATTATTAGGCAACTTCCTTTCCTTTGGCAAAATGGGTCAGAAGAGGGACTTGACAGGCTTTGAAAAGTAAAAAATAGTGAGATATTTTGCAGAGGAATGCAGCACTCTTAAAATTGCCAAGCTTCTGAAGCTTGATCATCGAACAATCAAGCGTTTCATTCAAAATAGTCAACAGGGTTGCAAGAAATGTGTGGAAAAACCGAGGCGCAAAATAACTGCCCATGAACTGAGAAAAGTCAAGCGTGCAGCTGCCAAGATGCCACTTGCCAGCAGTTGTGCCATATTTCAGAGCTGCAACATCACTGGAGTGCCCAAAAGCACAAGGTGTGCAATACTCAGAGACATGGCCAAGGTAAGAAAGGCTGAAAAACCACCACCACTGAACAAGACACACAAGCTGAAACGTCAAGACTGGCCCAAGAAAAATCTCAAGACTGATTTTTCTAAGGTTTTATGGACTGATGAAATGAGAGTAAGTCTTGATGGGCCAGATGGATGGGCTCGTGGCTGGATCGGTAAAGGGCAGAGAGCTCCAGTCCGACTCAGACGCCAGCAAGGTGGAGGTGGGGTACTGGTATGGGCTGGTATCATCAAAGATGAGCTTGTGGGGACTTTTCGGGTTGAGGATGGAGTCAACCTCAACTCCCAGTCCTACTGCCAGTTTCTGGAAGACACCTTCTTCAAGCAGTGGTACAGGAAGAAGTCCGTATCCTTCAAGAAAAACATGATTTTCATGCAGGACAATGCTCCATCACACACATCCAAGTACTCCACTGCGTGGCTGGCAAGAAAGGGTCTACAAGAAGAAAAACTAATGACATGGCCTCCTTGTTCACCTGATCTGAACCCCATAGAGAACCTGTGGTCCCTCATCAAATGTGAGATTTACAAGGAGGGAAAACAGTACACCTCTCTGAACAGTGTCTGGGAGTCTGTGGTTGCTGCTGCACACAATGTTGATCGTGAACAGATCAAAACACTGACAGGATCCATGGATGGCAGCTTTTGAGTGTCCTTGCAAAGAAAGGTGGCTATATTGGACACTGATTCGTTTTTGTTTTGTTTTTGAATGTCAGAAATGTATATTTGTGAATGTTGAGCTGTTATATTGGTTTCCCTGGTGAAAATAAATAATTGAAATGGGTATATATTTGTTTATTGTTAAGTTGCCTAATAATTATGTTTGCCAAATACAGCTGATATAGGGTGTTGATGTCATTAGACCACACCCCTTCTCATTACAGAGATGCACATCACTTGTTATGCTTAATCGGTAGTAGGCTTTGGGCCTATACAGCTTGGAGTAAGACAACATGCATAAAGAGGATGATGTGGTCAAAATACTCATTTGCCTGACAATTCTGCACTCCCTGTACATATAGCTGACACCAAATGAACAGGCTATTTATGGTGTGCAACAGAATTGAGTTGAAATGAAACCAGTGCTATTTTTTTCCCAGTTTCCTGGACCTGTGCCACTTTTGCACAATAACTGTGCATGGTAGTGGTGACACACAAGCAGAATAGTGGCCTTGGCTTCACCCTCTGAGTCAGCTTAAGTTTTGGTCCTCTTGGGCCATTTATTAACCCATCAAAAAGTCTGTGACTGTAAACTGGAGCAACAATGTGTTTTTTCATCACCAGGGCTGCTGAGGACCCTTGAGTACACACAATAACATAGTTTCACACACACCATAATTACACTACTGTACAATACATGTCCACTATTAGACAAGATGACTTCATGCACACTAAATGTTTTAACCCTATGCCTGAATTTTCCCCCCTTTTCCTCTCTCTACCCCCACAGACTATTCCTCTCCTTTTCGCTCACCCTGTCTCTCGAGTAATTCCCTTGTGGGGATCCCAAGGGAGGAAGTTGACGTGTTGTGTCCTGATTGTATAGAGAACAGCAGTAAAAGACACGAAGAAAAGTCACTTAACCATGGCGACTGATTGTTGTTTCCCCTATCTTCCTCCTGAACAACAATTGATGATTGTCCATGGGGGCCGGGGCCTGACAGTGTCTGATTGGCTGATTGTTCCTCCAGCCCTGTGCAGGGGCCTGTAAATGTGGCAATGTGGGAAGTACCATTGTGTGTTCTTCCTCCAGACAAGAGCTCATTCCCACGTGAAAGAGGTGCTGAGCTGGAGAGCAAAGCTGCTGTAGGGTGGGGCCCCAGGAAACTGAGGGGGACCCGATTCCCAAGCAGCAAGACCTCTGTGCAAGAGTGTGGGTGTTTGTTTGCATCTATGTGCAACACAAGTGCACAGCAAGATGAAGATGCTGTGATTTTACACAGAGGAAATGATAAATATAACTTTGGAAATGTCCTTGAAATACTGCCTAACTATGATAAATCTCTAATTAAAGTACAGAAAACATATGACAATGTTCAGTTTTATTGGATATTTCATTTTAATCTAAAGATAAAAGACTTGGGGCCAGAAAGAAAAATCGTCATTAATCCCAGGCATGTTCAAAACTATACTCTAAAAACCTGGAATGGTATTAAACTTCAAAAAAGTCATTGTAACAGTTTTTTTTTAAATCTAAGTTTCATGGAAGCAGAAATATTTTTAAGTGTGTATTGTCAAAAAATTAATGAATAAAAGTCTGAGTGGAAAAAAATAAAACCAGACTCCACTGGTCATTAAATCTGAGAGGGAGACAGTACCTACATCAGAAGAAAAAAAGAAAAAAAATTGTAACTGTCATAACTCATGCTACTTTAACCTTTCAGATGTTGAAGATAAAGAACAATACAAGAGCACAAAGTCTAAAAAAACTCACTTGTGACCACCACCTGCGTGTCCAGGTGCGTTTCCTGTCCCGTGATGAGGTGGCGTGCGAAGCATCTATAGGTCCCAGAGTCTCTGGCCGTTAGGTTTCTCAGCAGCAGGACCAGAGACTTGGAGAACTCCCCTGATATTGGCTGATGAATATTCAAGGCATGGTGACGGGATTCCCCTGTGTCGTTCACTAGCCGCCATGACAGTGACGTGTACAGGTACTTATTGGCTGAACAGGTGAGATGGAGGTCTCCACCTTCTCTGGCTTCCTCCAGTTGATTCACACTAAAACCTCCCGGGACATCTGAAGGAAACAGCAGATGAAAAGATGGATTAACGGGAAAGGAGGATAGAGGAAGAGGGAACAGTATACAACACTTCACAAGACTCCCGTGTGCGATGAATAAGCCCTCTCAGTTTCCTAACTGGAGCCTGAAACCAGGAGAGCCAATTCTACCAATCCTCCATTTTCCTAACCTTTGATGACAATGTTGAATGGCTATTGTGGGCAAAAGCAGCTAGTGGAATACAGTGAAAAGGCTTTTTATTTACTTTAGCCATTTGAAACTTCCCGTGGAAACGGCTTGAGAGTTTCCTGATGGTAGATAGTGTTTATCTTTCCCGAACACCCCAAGGCCTCCCGAAATAAAGTGGACCTGCCAGTCCAAGGAAGTACGCTGCACAGGGAAGTGGAACGATAAGAGCTCCAGGTTCCTGTTTCACTCTTGCTCACACACCAACAGCTCCACACAGCCTGTCACACAGACAACACACTCCTGTGTGTGTGCAAAACAAAACAAAAAAGTTTAACCTGTATAGCTCATGACCCAAATTAAGCTTGGCATCACTCAAAATATCTGACCCAATGATGCACGCACACTTCTTGGCTCCGTGAAGCATTTTATCCTGAGCTACTTCTTTAGTTTTTAGATACAAACCAGTTTTTCTCTCTGGTCAATTTTTAGAGGTTTGCGCAGAAACCTCTGCTCAGTTTCACTTCAACCACAGTACCTGGTGCTGTGCACTGCATTTCCCGTCACTGTGGTTGCCAGATACCAAATGTACTGATTTTATGAATACTGATTTTAAAATGTCTGAAACAACTAATTGTAGGATGTTAGAAGTTGCATTCCTTCAAAGTAGACCTTACACAGCAGAAATGTTAGCTGAAATTAGGATTAGAATTCAACTGTGTCATAAAAGTAGAAGAAATAGTTCATGTGCATGCCTTTGCATGTCATGTTTTTAAAGTGCATTTATAAATGAAGCTGCTATTGCTATTGTTTTGTCCCCTAATAACAATGTAAGTTCAAACACTTTAAGATACTCTTACCATGAAGGCCATTATCAATGTTTTCCACCCCAACCCATTCTACTTTTTGTTTGCTCTCTTTTGTGAAAAAAAAACAACTTTTCTCTGCAAATCTTACATGATCTAAATTTTCTTTAATTGGATAAATTTCTCCGTGCAGAGAAGGTATTCTATGCAAGCTATGAAATGAAAAGTCAGGTGATATTGCATATAACAATAGGAAGGCCTGTAAGTTCAATGGTGATCCTAAATAAAATAAAATAAGAAGAAATTTTAAAAACATTCTGTTATTTAAAAATAAAGGATATACTCTGTTAATCTCAATTAGTGAGCCAATTAGAAAATTCATTCTCTGCATTTTAACAGGTTGAACCTGAGAGCAATGAGCAGCTATTTAAAGCACATGGGTAGCAGTTGGGGTGGGGTTAAGGACCTTGCTGAAGGGTCCCCAGTGGTTCACCTGAGTGCCGTGTCGGGGACTCGAACTGGGGTCTGCCGCATCAAAGCCTGCGACATGACCCACTCCCACACATTCAATGTGTGAGTAAGTGTATAATGCTGGTGTGAAAGCTGGATACAAAAACCTCATATCTTAATTGGAAATTATTACTACTAGAATTTCCCACCTTTCATAACAGCATATGATAATAAAAAAGAGAAATCATCTTCCACCACAGCATGACAGACAGCGTTTTATATCTAAACGAAAAAAAATTAAGATATAAATGTTTGCATTCAGGGAATATATTGTATGGTCTTCACAACAAGTCTTGACCCAACAGCTATAGGTGATCTATAAAATTATTTTCATGTTTTCATGTTCATGTTTTTGGTGAGTAAAGTGAGAGTGACACTTGTAATTTTAAGTGTGATTCTGAGGACTGAAAGCAAGAAGTGCGCGAGATGGTAAGACAACTTGAAATTTTAGTCTTCTTGTCTGGTATCACCTGTGATGTAGAAGGGGATGTCGAGCTGGTCTGTGCCTGCGGAGTTGGAAGCGATACAACGATACACTCCAGACACAAAGGCCTCTGCAACAGTAAGGACCCCCACTGTCTGTGGAGAGCACAAACATCCTCATGAAAAAAAAATTACAATAATTATGGAAAAACACCCATATATGAGGCCCAGGCTTGTTACTTTTACCACTGATGGCATGAATTAGCGGACAATAGGATTTTCTGAGCCAGACCTCCTGGTGACTTCATCAACATTTGAGCCATTATAATTAATATAGGTAAGCAGCTGGAAGTGTATGAAAGATGTGATAGAAAAGAATGTGTGTATTTTTTACTCTGAATTGTAAAGAATGATCCAAGAATGATCCAATCAGCTCCTTATTGCAGTTGAATTAAAATCTGTTTGATAACTACATTAAAATATCTTAAATCTACAAGCATCAGTGTGCTTTTTGGTGCTTCATCTACCTTCTTCTTCCCCTGAAGCACTTCCCGTCTAGTAGTGACACTCAGGATGTGGTTGTGTTTGGATGTGGCAGGGAGACTCTCCGTCACAGGACTCCACAGCGAGGAGGACGTTGGACACACACACCTTGAAGAAGGAGTAGGAGGAAGAGAGGGACAGGGACTCAGCTGTGTTGACACAAGACTTTATATGATACTTCCAGGTGTGTGAGCATGTTTTTCTCAGCTGTGCTCAGTGGGAGGAAGACCAGAACATCCGGAAATGCCTTGATCGTCGCTGCTTGAAGTGATTCATCATTGCCAAACCATTTTTTATCAATGGCATCATGTCCTCATTCCCTATTCTGCAAGCTGACAATAGCATAGCTTTGGGATGCGAGCTAATGCTGGATTGTTCAACTGTGAAGGATGCAGAGGTGGTATTGTCATCCTGTCAATTAGCTTCCTTCCATTATCAAGAGATTATCTCACATTTCCAGGACAGGAGTTCCTGTCCCTCAATGACTCTCACAAGTCTAAATCCATAGATTACACACCAGTAGAGCAGTGGGAACTGAAGCTTATGCAAGAGGCTTTGTGGCAATTTTATGCTTAACTCAGGGTAATAAAGAGGGGGGACATGAAACACTCCCTGCTTGATCTGTTCAGAGCTGAAAGTAAACATATACAGTCGTCCTCAAAATTATTCATACCCTCCAATTAAAGAAAACGCTAAATTTACAATAGTAATTCAAATAACAAGAAACTAAAAAAACTAACAATAAATAAAAAATGACAAAATTATAATTTAATGAAATTAAATATTGCTTTAGAATTGTGGTTGAAAATGATGATGATAGATAATAATAATAATAATAATAATAATGATAATAATAATAATAATAATAATAATAATAATAAAAACCAAACAAACAAAACTGTCCAAGACACATTAGAGCACCTTTTCCATGAACAGTGGACCAAAATACCTGCCAACAGGTGTAGAAGTCTTTCTGAACATATCACCTGATTGCAGTGATTGCCTCAAAGTGTTGCTCAACAAAGTTTTAGCTTCTGAGACCCATCATGCTTGTTTACTTGTTTTATTTTTTGTGTTTGTTTTCAAAAAAATTTTCAAACCACAATTCAAAATCAATGTCATGATTTTAATCAATTTTTTATTTATTATTACTTTTGTCAATTTTAAGTGTGATGTTATGTGATGAGTATAGCATTTTTTTATATCCTTAATATTTTGATACTTATATTGAAAAAGGAGATGTCAGTTTCATGAATATTAAGTATAAGATGCAGTAGAAGATTTAAAAAAATTGTGTTAAATCATTTTTAAAAAGGAAAAGAAAGAAAAACTCAATATCTCTGCTTTTCTCCATGAAAACATGGTCAAGATGCCTTAAAATGGATTGTATGAGGTTTTTCCTGTCATTTAATGTTGACCTTATTTTTGTTTTTATTTCAAATCATAGTTGGTTGCATTTGTTATCCTAAAAAATAATATATTTTGATACAAAACTAGTTTTGACTCATCAAAATAGTACCAAGATCTCTAAAAAGAAAATGGTTCCACTGATTTAATGTAAAGGATATGACCACGCTCGTGTACATTGGTTAGGTTGATTTTCCTAATAAAAAGCTGGTAAACTGTTTTTTTTTTTTTTAATTGAATTTAAGATTCAATCTGACAGACACTGAAAATTGCATAAAACAAACACTGATATGTTAAACAATATTTTTTGTCTTTTTAAAAGGTAGTAACAGGTGGAAACATTTTGCCGCAAGTATTCAGTGTGAAGCTTATAAAAGTAGATTTTTAATACAATAAACCTGCAAACACTTAGGCAAGTTTTAAAGTAAGTTGTGACACCAGCCCTATTTATACTATGTACTATTCATTACTCAAATGTGATAATTTGCAGCAAAGGTTACTTGATGTCAACATCTCTTGGTTGCTTTTTCAGGGTGCTGGTGTAAATACGTCCAGTTAGAAAGGCCGAATTGAGAGAGGGAGCTGCAAATACCAGTCTCACTTTATTTTGGATATTAAAAAAAGATAAAAGAAAATTACAAACAAAAAGATTATGTTTTGTTTATAAATTTGATTATAAAATTTATCAAAAGACTTGGTTTTTATATTCTATTGCCACCTAGTTTGTGAAAATGAAGAGAAATGTCCCCCAATTACAATGAATGAATTTAAATCCAATTAAAAATCATTACACCTGAAGCAGCTACATTAAAATCCAGCCTTATCTGTTTAGCTCTTTAGCATAGATAAAAAAAATTTTTTTTTTTTTTAAAAAGTCTGACTGCACTAAGGCAAGGAAATAAGTAATGCTTGCGGAGAGATCTTATAAACAAAAGAATTTGCCTTCATTATTTAGACATCCTCACTGTAAACGATCATTTCCACTTTGTTCATTGATCCTCTGCCTGTTTAGGGATATGTCACTGCCCCTCTCTGCTGCCTGTCTCTGTCTGTATCCTTGTCGTCATCCTTTTCTGTCTTTCCGAGCTCCTCCCTGAGCTTGGCTCCTTTCTTTCTCCCTGATTGCTCTTCCTCTTGGCATCAAGATAGTGTGTGTGAATACACAAACGAGCCCACCCTGTGCACGACACTATGGGCCTGAGACACACATTCGGAACAAAAACACACATGCACACACCCACGACACCACTCACGCACAGATTACAGCGGCTAACACTCCCACGCTTCACAGGAAAAACGTTAACACTCAAAGATGCACATACACTCACAAATAAAGTTAGTTGGGGGGAAAAGGACATAAAGGTGGTTAGATACGGAAAATGATGAAGCATGAATACAGACACACCACATCCACATTCATACAATATGTGCCTGCCAACAGGGTGAGCATATTTTCAGCAGCTGCCTGAAAATATGAATGGACTGTTCCAAGTTATGTATCAGTGAGGGTCATCTCCTTCCTTTTCTTCCTGTCCTGTTCTGCTGCCTGAAATACATTTTTACTGCTGCCTCTGCCTGCATCTTACGCAACCCCCAAATAACCACAGACTGTATGAACCAATACACAAATATAAGCAAAGTTTAATGCAAAACACAAACAAATGATATAACACTTCAATATGTCTTAACAGGATCATACAGAGGTTGGCAAATACTGTCATTTTTCATATGTAAGTTAGTTGTATAAAATTATTAAATATTAGATTCATATATTACTCATAGAACATCTGTATACATGGACTGAATCACATTGGCAGACACGTAAAATGGGAGACACACATTCCTGCACAAGCACACACACTAGCACACTTGGTTTACTCGCATACCCAGAAATGGACATCACTTAATATGGCACTCATTATCTTAAAATGGCTTGTAGTAGCACACATACATAAAAGTTTTAATTAACTTCTAATACAAAGACAGCAGGGCTGCTATACTGATGCCATTTGACACACAAAGAAGACATTTTTGTCATGGGATGGCAGTAGACGACACAGGATAGTCTCTGGCCTGTGCAGACCTCCTACATGGTAGGCTTCTGCTGACCGTTAAGTCTTTCATAGAGAACTGTAGGCATCCCATAGTGGCCAACACAAAGCTCGTCCTCTCTCCTGTTTCACCCATCCAAGGTAAGCACGTTCAACCTTCAACTCACAGCTTTTGTGGATGCCAGAATCAGATCAGGGTTTGGGACGGGCACAGTTCATGCACCCATTATAGTACCACTCTAGGACACAAAAAAGCAAAGCAGCTCCAGAAACGTGGCTGATGTTTGGATGGAATTGCACTTATTCTGGCTCATAATGTCTGTGAAATGTTACAAGCATAAAACTACAGGACAGCCTGGTTTGTATGTGTGTGTATGTGTGTGTGTGTGTGAGTGGGGAGAGAGGCTTGTCTCGAGCAAATCAAAGAAATAAATAAATAATGAGTAAAGCAGGTGTCCATATATCCTTAGTGTTGTGACTTATTTAACTCCTGGTTTCCTGTGTCTCCTGGTCTTCACTGCTCAGCAGTGTTCAAAGTCTCTTTCCTCACTTTCCAGTTCCAGCAGGCACAGGATCATCACTTAAAGTTGCTGGTATTGTCACTACGGGGAATTATGGAGAGGCGAGCTCCAGGGTGGGAGGCGATGGGGAGTTGCTCCTCTGCAGAGGTGGAGGGAGCTAGGTTGGGGTGGAAGGCAGAGCTGGTGAGGGAAGGGGCTGGAGAGGTATGTGTGGGGGGCAGCAGAGTTGGGGTGGGGATGGGGTGTGGGGGTGCTCTCAAGAATAGATCAAGCTCTTGAGGAAGCGGACTGTGCCACGTTTGAAGACGAAGGGACAATCACGCCGCTGGGAAGCGTCTCGCGTCGGAGAGGAAGCCAAACAACGAGAGGAAAAGCGCTCTGATTTTTGCACAGGAAGCCCAGTGCGCCTCCTGCCCAGGCCAGATAAGAGCGTTGTGGTTCCCAGGGCCAGACCCAAGAGTGGACCGAGGACTGTGGCGAGAGGCCCCTCATCAGTCTGGCCCAGGCCGGCCCACTGTCCCTGGGCCTCCTCCGGCACGGCGTCAGGCTCGTGGTGCAGCAGGGCTGCAAAGAACAAGGGCCTAGTGAGGATCCAAGCAAAACTACTGGTCTAAAGAAACACACTTAGTACAGTGAAGCAGAACCAGAACAGAGCTTTACAGAGGACCACAGGTCAGCCAGCTAAGAGGCCAAATGTAATCTGCAGGGACATTACAGATATACAGTTATACTAAGTTATAAGCTGCAGCTTCAATTTCATTTCTACTGCCTTCATTCATTCATGTCTTTTATTGTTTACTGTACATGCTGCATCAGTTACAGACTGCAATGAATATCAAGATGACATAAGAATTAAGCCAATACTAATCAATTATGCATCTAAAAATAAAACATTTATATTCTCACTTAATCGTAGAATAGCATGGCTTTCAAAGTCTTTTCTTTACATGTGCAGATTGCATCTGACGTCTTAACATGAAACGAGATAAAGATGCACACAAACATACAATATACAACAGGAAAAAGACAAAGTTTATTCTTTAAAATCTAATTCTAGTGTTTAAATGACTTTTAGTTGATCTTTAAATGAGCAAGATTACATCATTCAAGCCAGCAAGATTTAATTTAACAGGGAGGAATATCGATTTAAGCACTACCAAGTTTGAAAAGGTGCAAAAGGTGTTCATGTTCATTATGTAAATTACTTTTAGCATTTGGCTGAAGTGAACAGAAGAAGCGTCATGGCATGGCGCCATTTGAGAGTGCCAGGGTTACAGGTCAAGTACACTGATGATGTCAGCGTGTCTCAGAGGGGGAATAGAGTATGGGCGGCTGCTGTAGTGCTCTCAGGTAATACTTAACCTTTCTGACTTTGTCGTAAGGAACACAATAAGTGTCTGACCTCCAAGAACAACTCAATCAGTGTTTCTGCCAAGAGCCTGCTTCACCACGTGTGTGTATTTGACTTGACTCAATAAGTGTCCCTCTGCATCACTGGGTTGGGCCATTTCTCATGAGAAATCTGTATATAGAGTGTGTGTCAGATATAAGAAAAAGCATCACAGGATGCACTGTGCAATCACAATAATAAACAAGCCTCTCACCCTGCGTCCTGGGCAGGAAATTCATTAAATCATAGCGTTTGATTTAGAAACCAACAAATCGTGACTGAGAGCACAGAGCTGGCTTCTATTGAAGTGTGTTTTTTTTTCTGTCCTTTCAAGTCTGAAATACACCATGTACTGTGTCTGTGAATGTACAACGCACACACACTCTTTCACACACACATACACAGGCTGCAATATTTATATGCACTTACACAAACATATGGAAAAGGATGCGTGGACAGTAAGAGAACAAAAATATATGGAAAAAGCTGCATGAGCAAACAAACATGCAAACACAGGCATGGTAAGGCACACACAAATGTGAGGGTACATGCACACCAATACACACACACATAATTTCACACATTCCCACACATGAAAGGCCCCAAAAGGCATCTGTTCTGGTTACAAGAAGGAAGCGCTGTCTGAACACATGCTGAAATAGACAAAACATGTCTCGTTTACCAGAATCACACAGACACACTAATGACTATCTTAAAGCAAACATTTTTAATCCTCCTTTAAGTGTGTAGCATCATAACATTTATTACTTTTAGTCCTAAATGTGATCCAATGAAATTATTATTCACTTTATATGTTCTGGTGATTTCTGGAATTTGTTACAGTGCATATATTGTGCCACATTATAAAGATATAATAAACAGCTGCTTCTCACAAAAAAAAAATCCTATTTTGTAAACACAATTAATAGAAATTTGGATTTTATTTATTGAAACTTGCATTCTCTGTAATTTAGAACAAGATGAAGTTGCTTATGTAGTAAAACATAATTTGCGCACTATACTGCTTCATTTTGTCTGTGTTAACACAATGTCGCAGAATTTGTGACAATGGCAAACATTGAATTGTTAGCCGCTAAATCAATATAATATTGTATCGTGACCAAACTTGCAATTTACACCCTATTACTCACAGTTCTTTGGAAGGGCAGGGATGCCAGAGCCACTGGATATGTGGAGGAGGGACTCCATGTGACGTGCAGGGCAGTGCTTTTCTGCTCCCCCGTGGCACAGAGCCGGGATCCTGCAACGCCACTGCTTTCTCTCCTATTTGAGGACTCACTACAGTATGACAAGGACACATGCAGTGGAGTGGTTTTAATAGCTGGAGGGAGGAGTGACAGTCAGAACTGAGCATGTTAATTTGCTGTGTCTCACCATTGACCACAAGTGTGAGTGTGAGATTCTGGTAAAGCCCATGTTCCTTGATTTGTACAAGGATAGTGTACTCCCCCGCATCCTCCTCTGCAACATCCCGAATGACCAGGGAAGTCCCGTCCATGTGGTATCTGGAGCACTGCTCTGCTGCCACCATGCCATCCTTCAACCTGTCAGAGAAAAGGACCTCTGAGCAAAGTCATTCATATATTTCTTCAAGATTTAAATGTGACAAAGGGAGGCAAGGTGACCTGAGACAACACCAATGAAGAGACTTCTGATCCCTTACCAGATAACTTCAGGGGCAGGGAACGCTCGTAGTTTGGGTGAGATTCTGTAAGATTTCTGTCCTGTGTGTGCCACCATCACAGATCCATTTCTGGGCTTCAGGCGGATAAACGGACGATCTGAAGATGAGGAAACATGCGCAATATTTTTGTATGATTAAGAAAATGGGTGCAAAAATCTTGATTACAGTTGTGAAATCTACCCACAATAGATTCAGAGTTAGTGATAGGAAAAAAGTGCTATTGAAACAGAGAGAAAATGTCATAATGAAACTGTGAAATTGTAAATTAGTGACCAGATCATGTGAATGCGGATGACTCATCTAAATGTTGGGAAATTTCAGAAGAAGAGACTCACCATAGATAGTTACAGTGACTTTTTGCTGTTTGCTTTGTTCTCCACTGGTGACACGGCATGTGTACAGGCCTCTGTCTGAACGCTGGAGCTTGGGGATGACCAGGATGCTGTAGAACAGCATGTGCATCGGGTGTCTCAGTAGCCTTTTTGAAGTGGAGCTGGGGTTATTCCCCTAACGGTAAAAAGACAGAGAAAAGCCTGAGGATTAACACAGAGGGCTCACCTGTGTAACATGCAGTCTCTCATTAATATCTTGAAATCGTTATCATTTTCAATTTGACTTCTGTGAATAGGGTTCAAGTTCCTTTTCATCGGTGTATCGTCATTCAGGGATGCACAATAATCTTTTTTCAAAACTGATAAATTTCAGCTCCTAAAGGCCAATGCCAATAACTGATAACCGATAACATACATACATACCTAATCATACCGAATCAAAAATTCCAACTGTACGGGGTAGCTAGTGCAAGCTGATGCAAGCTCTACATATCCACACACGTGCAGACATACACAGAGCAAACACATAAAAAATAAGAAATGAAATTCGCTTTTCCATTACATCAAGGTCACGCAGCGTCTGAGTGACGACTTCTACGTCGTCTTCTTCTTGTGTCCTGGCATGCTGTACATGTAAGGGTTGCCAGATACTGTGACAAATTTCCCACAAGCTTGCTTGTTTCCTTCACTGTAGAATCGTGATATTAGTGGGATAAATTACTGGTCTGGAGCACGGCGGGAGATAAAAATCGCGAGTCTCATGCGTGAATCGGGAGAGTTGGCAAGTATGCCTGTTGGTAAACGACAAATGTTTGTGGTTACCTTCTGTGTGCCATTTCTGGTTCAGCAAGCACATCTCAAACAATTACATTAGTTTAACTGAGTATCCATATCTTAAGAAATAATGTCAGTCCACATGACTTAAACAAGAAATGCCAGCCTGCCAGAACCATCACTTTACAGATCGCACAGAGTGAAGAGGCTCACTGTTTCTCACAAACAGAAGAATGTAACAGAAGAATACACTTCAGCTCAGTCTCCATCAAAGGTCATTTGTCATCTAAACCTGTGCTTCTCTGAGGCTCACTGAAAGGAAGTCTGACCTTTCCAGGATACTCCCAGGTGATGTCGACTCTGGTGTTCAGCTCTGCAGTTGCAGTGCAGTTCAGGGCCAGTCTCTCCCCCTTCAGGGCTTGCACAGGTCCGCTGCTGTTCAGATACACTTCTGTGATGTTACTCACTGGGGAAAGTGAAAAGAGGACGGACATTTTAAAAATAAACCACTGGGATATTAATACATGTTTAACTATGGGTATATAATGCAACATACTGACCTGGTCTGTGCACAAAGTATACGCGTGAATCATGTTTGACCCCTTGGATGACAGTCTGGCAGTGGAAGAGGCCAATGTAAAAGAAGGTGGTGGTTCGGATGGTGAATCCTTGCTTACTGTTCCAAATAATGTTCCTCTGGTCTGGACTCAGGCTCCGATTGGGAAACTGCTGGGGAGGCAAGAAGAAGACACCCATCACATATTTCTCAGTTACACAATGGTGAGCACAGATGCAATGACACACTTAAACCACATAGATCATTGCATTGTAAAAAGAATGTATTTTACCTCTAACTGTGACCTTTTTCTAACCCAAAACCCTGTAGTTTTTTTTTCTTTTGTATTTCTAACCTTAATCAAGTGATGTTACTAACTAAACTCAACCAGGATGGGACTAAGGAGTCTTCGTAAAGAGTTGTGTTATTGAGTGAAGTTACTTAGAGGTAGAAAAAAATGTCATATGTTGATTCAAACAACACGTCCAGAAGTGAATCAGTGACCAAAAATGCCATGCCTAACAGTAATGTCCATCCTCCCTGAATCCCTTCTCCCTTCTGATGAAAACGTTGTGGTTTGTTAAACAAAACACTTGAGAATGATGTCTGCTCTGATGTGGAAACACTCATATGAGTCATAATTATCTACTGTTTTGTAAAATGATTTCCTTCAGTTAAATCACTGAACAAAATTCTGTCGAATAGAAATGATGGCCTGGCACTGATTTAAAAAAAACAAAAATCTTAATCTTGAAACAAGATGACAACATAACACCAGCAGCCTTAAAGGCAGGGTGGATGATGTTTTCCAGGAGCATTTTTTACTATATTGCTTAAAGTCTTCTTCACACCCCGATTGCAGCCAATTAATTAAATGTTTTGACACAAAAATTAAAAAAATGTATCACCTGTGGAACGGACAGGACTGAAAAAACCCCATCCGATATGTACATCAAACTCGACTGCTGTTTGTCCCCCACCCACCCTCCCCTAGCGCGCGCACTCGCAACTCACCATGAGCATCTCACAGTGCAAATAAACATGGATGCTCACTGCTACTGAAAGAAATGATTCTGTCTGTTGTTAAAGTTCCTCAAATCTAACATGTAGCTTCTACTTAAATAGAATATGTTAATAAGATGTATATAATTATTTTATGTACTTTTAACTTAAAACCTTACAAATCAGTATTTACCTAATTAATTCATGTTGAGGTAACATGAAGGAATCAAGTTCAAATAACTGGTGGAATTGTAGAGTATTACAGTGCTTTCTCAACATAAAGCAATTGAGTTGTTTAAACTAAATATCCTTAGTTTAGTTTAACTAAATCCATGCCGCTGTTTGCTCTTAAAATCCCCCGAAAAGACAAAAAGCGGATGTGGATCAAGTCATGGAGGTGTTGGTGTTTGCTAACAGGCCCGTCACTCGTCTGTTCTTGGTTATCTTCGCCGACAACCATCGGCTCACATGTTGCTGTGCTCTGGAGTTGTGGTTTCAGGGGGGTGTATTTTTTTAAATGTGCTTGCTTGAACCGTTTTTCCAGGATCCCTACCGTGCCTTTAAACTTTTCTTGTAACTGCAGGATTATGCTTATGCTTGAGCTGCACTTATAGGTTAAATATGGAACATTTTCATTAAAAAATATATATATATATATATATATATATATATATATATATAAGATTTATATCTTATGTTTGTAAATGTGTTACAGAATGAAAGTACATTTCCCCCCAAAAAATTATATTTAGCCTGAAAATAATTATAAAATAAATTTCAACGGGTTTGACAATGGCATTATGTATACATCTACAAGCCAATACACATACGATCTCCGTGTAGCAACAGTACGTTGGGCACAGTTAGGCTGACACAAGGGCAAACAGTGGAGACGGCAAGTCAAGCAGCTGGAGATATTGTTATCTGTTTCTGAAAAGGACCTGAGAGGAGCAAAATCTGGCAAGAGTACCTAACTGCAGTTACAATAGCTGATAAAGACGCCGCCATATATCCAATCCATACAGGAAGTCTCCAGCGGAAATTAGTTAAACACCACAGAGAGTATCTATCTGTGGCTTGCAAACAGATGCGTATGGTGTAGTTGGGTGGTTAGGGTTAGGAGAAGGGTCAGGGTTAGGGTTAGATTTTAATAAGTTACATGAAGAACAAACTTCCGATTGGGACTGCCGGCGTGGATTGGATATATGGCGACGTATCGTGACTGCAGTTGGGTCCCTCTCAAAACTGGAGTGAATTTAGGTGAAGCCTACACTAAATGGACCCACATAAACATTTTCCATGGCATCAAAACACGGAAATGGCGACTTTTCTCCTGGATTTGTAAGCTAACTTGTTTGCTAACGTGGCTAATGTTAGCTGTCAGTTATAAACTCCTTTGCATTACAAGTTGGACATGGTGCAGGCTGCAGGTCACTTGCGTACTGGCAGCGAGCCTGGCATCCCAGCAGCTGGAGTTGTTTTTCTGCTGTTGCAACTACAACCTAAACACACATGGTGTCCCTGTTCTGTCCATATGCATATTCAACCTTTAACTTTATTTGGTTTTTAAGACTGCCGCACATTCTTTTGAGAATCTGTGTAACGTTTGGTCCCATAGCAACCCTGGTCAGACTGAGGTTTGCTTTATTGTCACAGCGTTGGTTTTGTAATTCTTCTCCATGGACACTTGTGTAACTGTACAACCTTGTTGTTTTCTTGGAGGCAACTACAAGGAAATGTTTTTCAGCAACATAGTGGAAGCCTCCCACCCTCTCTCAAGGGAACAGGTAGACCCTTCCTCCCCTTCACCACCACTTTCCTTGCTCCTGCATCCCTAGTGTGAACTGATTGATATCCCCCCTCCCATGAGTGAGGTGACCCCCTACGACGCCACTGACCTCTTCCTCCTCCCCTTTTAGTCCTGTGAAGTAGATCCTTTCCTCTGCTTCCTCTTGCTGAACTCACTGACGCCCTGTCTGAGCACCCTCGGTGCCCTCCATGCCCCTCTTACATCCATCCTCTAACCCTACTGTACTCGGAGACAAGGCAACAGTTGGGGCAGTAGCTGATGTGGAGGAGCAGAGGGAGGAGCAAAGGAGTCAGGATATGTGAAACGTGACTCCAGTCCATCTCCTCACATCCTGTTACTACAGGATATAGACCTTTTGACTGGAACCCCAGGCCAACACTGTCATCCCAGACCTCACTTTCACGGCTTGAGTGAGAGAGCAGAGCCTCTTAGGTATTGTTCCTGCTGAAAAGGGTCACAGCAGAGACCCAGGCAAAGTGCAAAATCCTTCCAGGAAAAAAACACTCCAGAGGCTGTGACAGTGAGATTCCTGGTTAAGACTGGCCACAGCAAGGGAAGAGGAGGGAGATGAAGGAAAAGGAAGAGTTATTTTTAGAGTAATTACCTTAGCCTTTCCAGGCATTTGTCAGGACTCAGAGGTAGGACAAAAACATATGTGTGTGTATGTGCGTATATTTGACAAGCAGAGCCTGCTGCTACCAATTCTTTTGCACTTCCTGCATCCCAAATCTTTCAATTTCCTAAACATTTCTCTTGTTCTCTATTTTTGGGAGCAGCTTGCAGCAAATATGAATTCAGTTTAGTGGGATTATTCTCATTCCCAGGCAATGAATCCTACCCATACTGACCCATTTACTTTTTCCCCAGCGCTCACATTAAGGTATTATTTTCTCAATGAAATGTCACAATGGAGATAATTTAGAAATAGTCCTGCTTTCATAGATATGTGACCTTTGGTGATTGGATGGACGCATTCGTATGAAATCTCCTTGCAATGAGTCACCCAGGCAGCCTGTTTGCCTGGTGATATGAGGGAAATGCCAAACAATGACCCTAACTATGACCTTTTCTTAATGCTAACCAAGTAGTTTTGATTTCTTGACCAAACCAAAGAGTTATGATTCAGCGCATCAAATATTCTTTTGAGTTTATGACTACTTGCACTGCCAACTTCTCCATGATTTAGCATTTTGCAAACAGGTGATAACATTTCTGTATATTATAACTACTAAATTTCAACGTGTTTGCATTGCAATTTTGAGCATATTAACATACTGACATCTGTATTCAAATGCACTGTTCTGCCTGTGTGTTACATCACATCTGTTTTAGCTTGATTATGTGAAACGAGACTAAAAGAACCTTTACTTTTCAAAATCAGTTCACTAAACCAAATTAGTGCATTTTAGTCTTTGAAAAAATATCACGTCATCTGATGCTTGAGGGCATTTGTCGAGTTTACCACAGCTTATCAAAATTATTTTAGTTTAAATTGTGTCATTGATTTAATTTCATTGATAACATTGTAGGGGTGCTCGTGAGTAATTATCGTCCTGATAACAGGAAATTATTACATAATTCTGATATAATGACGACATATGACCCGATAACATATATATCGGGGAGCAGATGGGATTTTTAAACTGGGGGGAGGACCAAATTATTTAAACTAAATAAGTTATTTTTGTGTAATTTGGGCTTTAACCCTGAAAGAAAGCTGCTGCTTCACAGGAGAGACCCCAAGCTGCTTACAAACCACTTTCCCTTCTTATTTTAGACACTAGCTACTAGGGGTGCAATGGTGCAAAAAATTCACGGTTCAGTTCAATACTTAAAGGGACTAGAGGCAGGAATTAAAAAACAAACAAACATGCATGTCCATTTTTTTTTAATACTAATTAGCGCTAAATACCAAAAAGAACGTTTTCACCCACGTTTCTCTCCATTGCCTTGAACAAGCTGTGTGCTGCAAAATGCGCTACAGTTCGGTGTCCGAATTTCCCGCGCTGCCCTACGGACGTGACGTCAAATGACGCTACATCCGCAGTTTTGATACAGGAAGAAGACGGTCGCGGTACATTCAAACACTGTAAGTGATAGTTATGGATTATTCTGCCGTCAGCAAACGATCCGGATCAACTGAAAGACACGAAAAAGTGTAACTACGAAGAAAAAGGTTAGTAAACAATAGCTTCAGTTTGTGCACGCTCCCGTGACGGCTTGGCTCGTGGCTGCAGTTACCTGAAGCGCCAGTTGCGGCAGTCACGAGTTTTGTTTCTTAATCTTGCCTCAAGTCCCTTTAAGTGTCATGGTTCAATACTTTTGGGATACATACATTGAGATGTATGACGAGAAAAATTGGTTAGAGTTTCAGAATTTGATTCACTAAGAAATATTTGTTGCTGCCTTTAAAAAATCATTTTATGCTCAAGTACAGTACATGTTAATTTTATACTGATGCATTATTGGAGGGATTAAATTGCTTACTGTATTGCTGAAGCAGAGCTTCACCAGGTCTTGTTACCTTATCATGAAATGATTCATTTTAGCCCCAAATAAGACCCCCCATCTGAGGGCAGTATAAAACTGAAGAAAGGGGTACAATGCAAAAAGGATAGCAGTAAATTAAATGGACTGTTTGGACCATGGCTAGGAGAATAGCTCTTTACGGTTCGCAATGCAAATTCTTTATGAGTTGTGATTACAGTTTTAGAGAAATACTGTTCATAGACTTTGTACAGAAAATAGAAAAACTGTAACAACAATGACATCCAGTTTTAGTTTGTTGATGGTAATTTTGAAGCTTGAAGGCCAGCAAAAGAGCGAGCTGCACTCTGATCAGAGAAAGCAACTTCTGATCATGACATGCTGGACATGAATTTATTGATGAAATGTTTCTTAAAAAGAACTGACACCACCAAACTGGTGATCAGTGTTATTGCAGGCTAACACACTTTCTTTTTTCACACTTTCAAATTAGCTGCTTATCTTTATACAAGGTAAATAACAAAGATATCACAAATAAATGAGAAAAACACACTTACAGCAACATTTTAGATAGGCCAGAGCCAGTTTTGTGTCTTTTACAGCTACTTTATTGTTGATATAAGTTTCCGATTGTGACGCACAAGCCAACATGTTAATGTCTCGTGCTCGTGATTAAAAAGAGTAGATTGTTCTTTGATCTGTTGTGGCCAACAGCAGCTACATCAGCTTCCTCTGCCAGGCTGGCCAGCTGTTTAGAGCATCAGCAGGAGAAAGTTGGCAGCTATTATTCTCACTACAAGAAGGGTAAAATGTGGGAAGTGGAGATGGCCAGGAGCCAACGGGCTACTCCACAGCCCATGTCCTGTCTCCAGAGGTAAAAACAGTGCCAGCAGTGGTCCTTGTTGGATTGGAAAAAGTCCGTAAAGAAAGGGGCATGGGCAAGTTACATATACACGCACATGTAACACTTACACAAACACTCACAGATACACATGGAGACAGTAAGCACTCTAAATGCTTCCGTCCGCTCTCCCCCTCACTCAACACTCAAGTGCCAACACTCACAAACATATCCGCACACACTTTCACACGTATCCGCAGAAGCACACAAACAAACGGACACACACGCCACGGTGTAATGGTTGCCAAGACAAGAACAATGTGGCGAATGATCTGGACAGGGAGAAACAACTGGAGTACATTGTGTGTGCATGTGTGTGTGTTTAGTCCTGATGAAAAAACTGGGCTGAATAATGATGTTCACAGAACGCAAGTGGTGTGATTAAGTGGAGGAGGACAAAGTGTGACGTGAGCGTGCAAATACACTCTGCGCCCACATGTGACTGAAAAGATTCCTTAACTGTTGCTGGATAAGAACTATAATTCCTGCACTGACCTTGACTAGTGTGGTGGTGATGTTGGGATTGGTGACCCGGCAGGGGATGACCAGCGGCTCCTTCAGCTTCATGTACAACACACCTGGGCTCATACCCGTATGTTCCACAAATGGCTGCTGGCTGTCTGAAACCCAAACACTGCGGTCAGAGACACATACAGTACACATAATAAGCATGCAAAATAAATGCACAGTGTCATGTCTGACATATTCAGATCAAATTAAACTGAGCTGCCAAGGTTGATAATACAAAACCCACTTTATACTCACTGGTGGTAGATAGCTGTGCAGTGATTTCTTTTCACTTTGTCTTTGTTACTGCTTGCACCATCATCAATCTTAACTGGGCTAATCAACACACAGTGTCACAAAACTATGATTTTTTTTTTTTTTTGCTTGGTGCAGCGAAATTTCATTTATCCTCAATTTTTTCCAAAGTCTAATTTCTCAAACATTAATCAAAACCAAATAAGCTAAGGCTCCTGTTCTGGATGTTTTGATGGTATAGTTATCAAGACAACAACTGTGCTTTGCTCTCTTCTTAGTCAACATTCATTTTAAGGTAGCACTAACCCTTGTTGATAATCACGATCATGGCTACTCAGTTCAGGGCCACAATCCAGCAGGCTTTCAGTGTCTCCCTGCTCAGACATAACTGACTCAAATTAAATAGATCCAATAGCCAATCAAGCTCTGCACAATGACTCATTAACTTGAGTCAGGTGACATTGAAAACCTGCAAGAATTATAGGAACGAATCGAGTAGCCCTGATTAAGACTATAGGAACACAGATCAAAGTTAGCAGTTTCTTCCTTTGGACAATTTGTGGTAAATAACTTTCAGATGTGGCCCAGAATCTTTGGTAAAATTGAGAAGCACAGATTTAGTGTGAAAGGCAAAGAGAGGAAAGGAAGCACAAAAAGTTAAGACCACCTATGTGGGGGATTTTGTGACATCTAGAGGCAATGTTGCAGACTAGAACCAACTGAATGTCTAACCTTACATACAAGTCATACAAGAAGACATACAGTAACCCAACACAATATATGTGGCTCCTACATTTGGTTGTACTTATTGATAAGGACCCAGTTTCATAACTACATCTCTGACATTTACAACAAACCAAACCGTTTGAAAATCGGTGGAAAATTGATCAAGTTATGGTTGTTTAAAATGTACATGCACCATTAAAACAAGGTAATGAGTGAGCATGCTGACTGTGGCAAGATGACCGCCAGTGCAGACGTTTGGCCAGTAGTGGAGGTGCCATATAACTATACAGGATATCTATGACAACGCTTACTTTCAGTTTCATAATGGTTTCATTTTGCCTATTGGTCACACTACCTGGATGGGAGGGGTTCGTTAGCTAACTGGCAGCACCTGGGCACCGTGTTTCTTGCCTTTTGAATCACTATGGCAACTCTTTTCGCTCCACAGCTGGCAGCCTGTTAGTCACATATCTCTTATTTGATTTGGTTCTTTTACCCTATACAACATTTACACACATAACTTCCATCACTGCACATGTTCTACTGTATACTACTGACTTACTGATATTTCACATGTCATCCATTTATTTTCAGTTGCAGATTTTCTTGAGTTGCAGTAATTTAATAAAATAGTGTGGGAAGGTACACAACATAGGGGCGGGATTTCATACCCGCCTGTGAGGAGGCTCACATGACTCTCCCAGGTGAGAGTCATGTGAGCTTACCAGTCAGCCAAAAGGATATTCCTGTGGCCAAGCAGCCAGGGTCTATGATCAATTGGAGGCATAGTGACAGGACCCCACACTATCACAATACTTTATTTGCCTGCTGAAATTAGTGCATCTCCGCTTTTATCATTGACTTACAGGCCAGATTGTGATGCCTTTGAAACCAGTTGTTGGAGTCAGCAATGATGTTCTGTCAAAAGTGACCAAATTCCAGAACAAGTCAAAAAACAATGGCTCTAACTCACTCAAGTTAGTTGTTAGCATGATGTGTTCACAGATAGTTTTGACTCTGCTATGCATGTAACTGATTTGAATGTGATGTAACATGGACAAAAGAGCAACCCACTGATAAAAACTCAACATATTTCTGTAGAAATAACAGTTTTTGAGGTGGAGAGGTTCCTTCTAACACGACTAAGACTGAGCTGCCAGCTGACTTGCAGTCAGTAAAACTGATCAAACCAGTCTTTTTTTATGTACACAGTTTCAGAGCCTTTGATTTGAGGCATTATGTTTGGTAAACATGTTATTTTAGAAAGAAAAAAGTGATCCGTGCCCACTGCCCACTCTCATATCATCCACTTTAGCAGCCTTGTTAAAAATTAGCACAAAGACCCAAACTCTGTGTTCCCATCACTGCTGATTAGAGCTGAAGCTGTAAAAAAAACAAAACAAACAAACAAAAAAAAACTATTGATCGGACCTTTCTCTTTCTGTATCCACAATCCAGATTTCTCTTTTTAATCTAAGCTAGAGAACCAAAAGATATTACTTTTGCTCAATTCTACACTTAAGAAAAGAGTGTAGTTATTAATCTAGATTTACATCTATAAACCTAAATGCTATCAATCTTATAACTTACAGACAAGTTAAATGCGCATTTGAGCAATTACTCTGACTCAGATTATCACCACATTCCTGCTCATGATGGAAACGAAGCCCTTTGTTCATTCAGAAAGTGAAATTGTTTACTCATTTTGTGTGAACTAGTTCTTTAAAATTGTTTTTACAAAACATGGAAAAGCAAGAAAGCATTCCTGAATTTACTGACAAACACTAACAATCACACTCACACATACTTCCAAGTATCTAAACAATCAACAAAAACAAATATACAAACATACACTGTCCAAACATACACTGTCCTCCACACCCATTCATTGAATACCCCTTCACTAAATGACTGCCTGCAGTCAACAATAAACACACAGATTGTTTAGAGGCAATCAAAAGGCCTCTGTTTTCTCCTTTCAGATCGACTACTGTAATAGTTCTGTGCCATTCAAAGGTGTGGGTGTTGCTCACTGTATTGTTTGGGACCATAGGGTGTTATTCAAGGAAAGCAAATCTCTGAACCTTTGAACAAAAGTACCCCAAGGACTAGTAGACCGAAGGCTTCCTTCTCTTGCTTTGATTCCTAATACAGGACTCAGGGAGGGAGGCAACGTCTGAGTAGAGCTGCAGGCCAAGTCTGACGCTTAATGGACATGGTGACCTGAGCGATTCATGGCCCCCAGGGGTCCTGTTGGCCAAACAGTAGCGTGCCCTGTGACCCTGGCCTCCTGCCCAGCTCCTCACCTCATACGGCTCAGGCTGAGTCGCGTCACCTTCCAGGACAGGGAGGAGCTGGCCTGGCAGGCATCTTGCCTCCTCTGCCCCCTGAATACCGCTGAGCCACTTGCCTTCATCTTATCCCTCTTAGCTCTTCACACACACACATTCCACACACCACCACCTTGTAGAGACACAGCGACATCCCCTCCCAGCACACCCCCTCCTAGCCCTTCCCCTCCTCTCCCAAGCACAGGATGCTTCAAGCAAGGCTGAGTGGAGCAGATAAGGCTGATGCCCTGGGAAACTCTGCCCGGGCCTGAGCCTTTCAGCAGCTGGGCTATTCCTGGCCTCGAGGTAGCACGTAAATGAAAGTAAAAAAGGATTTATATATAGACAAGAGGGAGGTGGGCCTGGGATGAGAAAGGAGAGGCAGGGAAGGAGTGGGGTGAAACTGTGCCAGAGTCATCTAGAAGGATGTGTTGTTGGGACAAACAGTATTTAGATATAATTGGCTCTCTGGCATTGGTCTGTATTTAGCACCCACCACATCCTGTTTAACTTCAGGGAATAAACAATAAGCATAATGGGGTGAAGGAGTGAGGGGGGGGGACAAGAGAATTAAGAGTTAACTAGAAATAAGGGAAAAAAAACCAGAAAGCAGAAAAGATAAAGTCTCATGTGGACCTTGGGTGTCTTACCTGTGACAAACACATATATGGACGTCTGCTTCTGGGTGCTGTGCCGGTATCGGCAGCGAAACAGTCCGGTGTGCTGGGCCTGGCTGTGGACGACTCGCAAGCGGCTGCAGTATTGCTGGTTCTTTCTTCCACAACGTGATTCATGCAGTTCCACCAGATCTCTGTCCAACCCTGCTGGGAGCGCCCATGACAGCTCCATGCGACCCCTGCTCAACAGTTACAGAAACACTTGTATGTGTCTTCTCATCTGATGACTTGTTTGACCAAATAAACATCTTCAGTGACAATAGGGCTTAATTTGAAGATGGGCCTTAAGGAGATGATATGCAACACTTTTCTGGAAACGCAGCTCCTTTTTAAAATTTTTTATTACTACAGTACGGTTTTATAGATGTCTGTTAAGTGCTTAGAAAATGCTTTGTAACAGTTTAATTAATCCAAAGTTGACTCTCTAAAGAAAAGAAACAAAAAATAGTTTCATTCTAATGAGTATGTTGTTGTGACTGATACAATTTCTCCTGTAATTCTAAGAGATGCATCTTTAATTTGGTTTAGATTTCTGGATGGAAATGATAAGATTGCCTCTTCCCACCCCAGCTCCAACCCCATTTGCCCAAATTGAGGTCTCTCAGCTTCAGATATACCTGAAACTCACCTGCAGTTGAGCAGCAGCGTCTGGTTGACCTCCAAAACCAGCTGCCGACTTTTTACATCCAAGAGAGGGACACTGAACTTTCCCTTTTGATCTTTATCTGCAGAGGTTGAAGGGAAGATGGGAATACAAAAGACAAGTGAATTTATAAAAACATCCTCCTCCATCAGCCGCCACTGCATGCCAACACTTTTTTTTTTTTTTTTTTGCCAACAGTACCCTTAACCCTCCTCTGATCTCACTCTGACCACTTGTCAGCTCAAGTGGAAATGCGTAAGCAGTGTCCCGTTTGTTTATCAAATAAAACAATTTCTCCACTTCATGGCTGAAATGGATTAATGAGATGAAGCTGCTCGGCTGTCCACCCTTCCTTCCTACCAACAATAAACATCATTCAGGGGAGTTTGCCCTTCACTGACTGCCCTTCACAGGGTGCACAACATCAGCTCAACCTACAATCTGCAATCACTGGTAAGGCGGTTAGTGAATTTATCACTCGTCATTATCATTGTTCCCAGTGGATGCCCCATTGAGCAGATTTAGTATTACTCACACTGCTAGCACTTCCTTGTACTATTTCCTCTTGCTTCTCAGTGATTGAGAAAGCGCACATGGCAGCATAAAAGGAAAATAGAGTGGAAGTCAATGATCTCATCTAGAAATTTTGTGCCCTTTAGCTGCAAGACCAAGTGTTTAATTAGCACAAGTTTCTTGCTACTTTTCTTAAAGTCTGTATTCTTCATGTGTTTATATTTATTAAACAACTTTAACTAAAACTGTCAGCTACAATGTACACTTGTGGTTATTTTATATGATATTTTTGTGGCATCTTTCAATCATGGAAAATTTTCACATCGTGTACTTTGAGGGGTGTCCCCTTTTTTGCGCCCAATGATAGACTTTATAGAAAAATGGCCCATGCTTGCTCAGGCCACTGCAGCAGACCAATCAGAGCTGAGTTAGTCGGAAAGGATGTGGTTTCTATTACTAGTTTTTTCTTGAATGGAAAATACTAAAACACAAAAAATGAAATACCTCTCTGCAAGCTGAACTGGGTCTTTGAAGTTAAAGGGAGAGTGTTTGATTATAATAACAACCCTGACATTAAAAGTGATATGTTCAGGTATCTGTTGCATGTTTCCTCACTGACTCACTGGAAATGTCCCTCTCAGTGTGCTGAAACCACATTAAACACATTAGATTACTTAAAGCTGATAAAAGACAATGAGTTTATATGTCCCCTGGTACTCTATTTTTCCTGCTCAAATCAACATCATTGCATCAAATTACAGGCGTTTAGAGATTAAATTGATATTAGGGAATCAATCTGCACTATAAATTTAGATTTTAGCAGTTTTACCATAAGTGATTTATTTTTATTTTTTGGGTGTTCAACGCATCGAGACTGTCTCTCTTTTAAAAGCCTCTTGACAGATTTTATCAATTTGATTATAACTAAAGTGTAATTAAATATTTGGTATGGCCAATAATAACAGGGGGACCAAAAGCTATATATCGAAAAATTCCCTCTGAAGTGACATACAGAAATGCATCTGTTTGCTGAAATCCTGAATGATTACATTAGTTCTGTTTTAACCAAATAGGCCTTTAATGACTGATCACTCCGACTATTTGTGTAGAGTGATTCAATTAAAAACTGTTCAATAAAAACGTGAAATACATTTCTTTCATTGTGACCTACGTATCCTAAATACGTATATTAAAAGAACTGTGTATTTATGGAACAGCTTAAGTGATGTTTCCAGAAAACGTGCGCAAAGAAATAATAGGCTCTAAGTCCTTAATAGCTGTAATTATTTACGCATATATTTGACATTTTAGGGCAAAGAAAACCCGTTTTAATCCCACCAACTGCTTTCAGTAACACCACATATGCTTTCAGGACGCACACGGAGAACCTCGCACACTGTTTCACCAATACGCACATACAGTATTACAGAAATATTTTCCACAGTTTAACCCCTGTTCCTTATTGTCAAAACCTCTAATTACAAACTAATCACTTTCAGGAAACAACGCCCTTCGTGTTCCCAATCAGCCGGGGCCAAGCGCACATGCAGACGGCGCTCTCAGATCCTCGTTCTCCAAACAAGCGTACAAACGGGAACAACGGCTAAATCAGAGGTTTACAACCTGCGCAGCTTTCGGCTCACAGCGCACCACTGATTGTCACATCAGTGCGTCGTTGGTTTTCTTGGCGATAAGAGTGCCATGAGAACTTTTAATTTGGCCAAAGTCATGCGTAAAGTTCGGTTTTTGGAGGTTCCACGTTTAATGATCTATTTACATTGTCAAAATCAAATTTATATATATATATATATTTGCTCGGTGTAGTTCTGCAGCATGTAGTATGTTATTAAAAAAAAACAAAACGGCTAAAAAATAAGAATAAAATTTGCACCACGAGCAAAAATCAACCCATTACTCACCTTTGCCAAAAACACCATACAATCCACAAAGAAGGCAGAAGAGAATAAAATTCATCATTTCTGGTCACTCCAATGAAGCAAATATAATATATAGAAGAAGTTTTATTCCTGCCAGTGAATTTCCCCTCCACGGTGGTCTTCAAACACAGTAGCGCAGCAGACTGTTGCGCTCAGAGCTGATGGTCAGTGAATGGAGACGGAGAGTTTCCTGAGGTTAGCTGCGGGAGATCACGCAACAGGACGCCACGCTTGAACTCCAGTGCAACTTTTTCCCATCATTTAGGATGGAAAGGCCGATTTATAACCTTCCCACAGTGCAACCACCGGATGGTGGACTTCCGTTACGTCGATTGGCACACCCACGTGCGTAACAGCAGCGTGTTTTCAGTTGTCTTCACTGATTAAGGACGTGTTGGTATGATAATTTTATTTCAAATCTCAAATTTCCCATTGCAAGATTTTTATTTGAAGACTCCACTAACCGATAAACCAGTCTTATGATAATTGCGCAACATTAGATACAAAAGTTATACGCACAAAACAATCAACTCTGCAGTGTCTGCATATCCCTGAACACACTATTGGTACACGGGATGAGCAGCACGTAGGCAATGGGCTAGACGTGTCGTTTCTAATCAGCAACATGTCAAATAAATCTCACATTTCAAACTAGACTTTTTTTTGGCAAAGAAAACTGTGGACTTGGATCCGTATTTAGTAGTGGAACAGGTTTCAAACTAAATACTGATCTCACCACTATGACAAGTAGCATTGGTTTTCTCCAAACTTCTGTGGTAGCGCCTTATTTTCTTTTCATTCCTGCCAAAAAGGGCAACAACCCAACTGTTGGAGCAAATATTTTGAAACAAAATCCTTAGCTGGGAAACAGGTTAAATACCAGATTTCATTCTTGGACACAAATAGAAAAAAACAAACAAACAAAAAAACCCAGGAGAAAAAGTAGTTTGAAAATTCATAAACCTCAACATTGTTCAAGATTCATTGATACAATCTTTAATGTGAAAATACCAATGATGCCTTCTGTGGGTGTATGGCGCATCGTTCCTTTCAGCAGTTACAGTAAATGCAATGCTAGAGATCGGTCACTGGGTGGTGATGTGAGCTGAATGAAAAGTGAGAAATAAAGAAAGATGCATCTGTATAGAAAACACAGGCACGTTTCTCTCTCAATAGTCTTATTTGTTTTTTTCCAAGCAACAAAAATGTTTTAGATTGTCAAATGGAGCATGAAGATAAATTAAATCACAATAAGAAAAAAATAACCCTCATATTGAGGGAGCTGTTCACCTCACTACAGCTACAGAATATATGGAACACAAGGCTACATCAAAGATATACAAATTCACATACAGTACAAAAACAGTGCGTTATGAGCACACAGTAATATACAGTACATAGACAGATGTAGATGAGGGTAAAAATGATATGGTTCACTACATGTCAGGGAGAACTTTTTCCATATTTAGTAAAAGGTCATAGAATTTTGTCATCACGCAAAAACAGATCAAATCTAATCTCCGCAGCTTTAAAAAGAAAAAAAAAAGAGGATGAAAAGACAGGGAAATCAAGAAGTAATCAATTACAGGTACATGAAAAGGATTACATGAATTCTGAAGCCTGACAACTGGACTGGAGAGGGTACTGGACTGTCCAACTGTTTCAGGTTGTAGACCGCAAGATGTAAAAAAGAACTTAAATATTGAAGGCAAAAAAGGCATTTTAAAATGTGTGTCTATAATTACTATGTTTAAATGTATAAATTATAAATATGGACCTAATTGTTTGGAATAACTAATTTTGAACAAAAATGCTATAGTGGCCATGATGTAGTCAAATAGATATTTGGTTCAGATAGTTTTGTGATCAAAAATAGAGAAAAATCACCTGCTGTAGCAGATTATATTTTCTCTAGAGCATCTTGCTGGCCAATCAAACCCCTGGCATATTCACCATATTGACCTGCATAAAATATTCTGTTTACAAGATTCTTTGAAAACTTAGTATCAACATGAAATGGCGCATTACCCAGTGAACCATTATTTTGGGGGACTTGGTTGTTTTGCAGTACATTCTGCAGTACCTTGGCTTATTAGCAATTCATTCAAACATGTTCTTTAGACCTCTTTATCTTCCCAGCAGTTGAAAACTGTAATGCATGTTTTAGACACTGTTACCTGCCTGTTTTTATCTAAAACCCTACAGCAAGATCATTAACCGTGATGACATATAACTCATATCTAATTAGTTCTCATGTCACTGAAATGACTTCCAGATAAAAATATGCACTCATGCTTCAGAGTAAATCTGTGAAGTTTTAATGGCTTATATCCCTGTTGTGACTTCAGGTCTTCTACTGCAGTTTACCCAGAGAGATTATGCATTTTCTGTCTGGGATCTCAAGATGTGTAAAAGTTTTCCCCAGAGGGACAGGTCAGCAAACAGTTTTAGTGTTCCAAATTACACATGCTACGTATAGTTATTCTGCTTTATTATGTCTTAAAATTTCCCTTTAATGTTCATGGACAAGGACGGAAAACTGCAAGTGCTTCTGAAATCATTGCTCTGTTTTAGACAGCAAGCCAATCACAGCAGTATAGGTGTTTTGGGAGAGGAGACATGAGCAAAAACAGAGTATTTCAAAAAGTGAGCACATGTGCTGCAGAAGCCAATAGTAGAAGAAACAATGTATCTTTTAAAATATTGAAGCACATAACCTTTTTCTAGCAGAGCAATATACATTAACAACACTGTGAATGAATTTTTGATTATTTACACCCAGAAAGAATCAGCCAAAGACTGATAGTATCAGATTTTTCCTTGCTTTAAACACCTCCACGGCTGTAGAGGGAGCAACACAATGACTAAAAGATTACCCAAAGGCCTAAAATAATAACACTAGACATTTGAAAGAAGAAAAACACCCATTGGGAGCTTATTAATGCCATGTGTCCTCCTCAAGTCTGCCTGATGTTTTAAAATGAGCTGCTTCAGCTGCTATCAGCACATACAAAGATTACCGACTGCTGTCAGGAGCCAAGCTGTAGTGAAATGTAACATTTTTAAGAAAAAAAGAGGAAGAGCACGTGGAATCTGGCTGAATACAACAGCTCATAGGTAAAAAGCCCCTGTTTTTAGAGACGTATTGGAAGTATACAGTTTATCTTAAGTATGGCAATTGCAACTCAGATGATGCTTCATATTATATGAAGATCAAAAACATTGAGTGAAGGAATAAAGGAGTAATTGTAATTGTGTAGTAGTTATTTTTTGTCATAAACCAGAATTAAATATGTGTATTGGTGGTATTTGTAATAAGGCAAAATAGTAAATGCTACATATATTTCTTCTTTCCAACATATTTTTCTAACACCAGTAAATAATGACCCGCAGTGCAGTCTGCATTCATGTCTCCCGCAAAAATAACCAAAGATAAGATGATTTATGTTGATTTTGTTCTTGCATTCCAATCAAATGTTTAGATGCAACACCCCGAAGCTGATTTGCCAATCAGTCAAAGAGCTTTTTTGTGCATGTGAACTTTGCTGCTATTGTTGCTTGCAGATTGTGCGTGGATGCTGATTGGTTTGGAGCTGGGATGACGCCCCCCTTCAGTTCTGCTGCGTTGGACACGTTCCGGTAAACTGACTGAATGCGTTGTTGAGCATTCATCACAACATTCACAGGACAGACTTTCGGCACTGAAACTGTCGTCCTGTCCTGTGTGGATTTGTTCATGTGAGTGTGATGTTTAGTCACACCTGCCCTCTGGTCTGTTGATGGATCCAGTCAGTGAACTTGACCACCTGTGTGTAGACGCCGGGACGGTTCTGTCTCGCACAGCCTTCACCCCAGCTCACAATCCCTGCCAAGAACCACCGCCTCCCTCGTTCCAGACACACTAATGGACCTCCTGAGTCACCCTGAGGGGAAGATACACCATTAACTTTTAGGACATAATGTGGAAGCATGCACGTACATTACAGAAACAAAGAGAGAAACCCAGTTAAGACAGTTGATGTTAGCTCCATTTGAACACACCGTTTTCAACATCAGAAGCCACAGATTGTCAGATTTATTTTGATTTATTTTGCTCCTGTATACGAAATAAATATGAAACAGAACAAACCAGAACAAGGTACATTACTAGCTCAGGCTAAAAACTGATCAAATGACCTTTAAGTGGGATTTCATTGTCATTTACTAGTTAAAAACTGTGTGATGCTCAGTCTAAACTTCTTAGATTTCTTTTCACCTTGTTTTCAATTGTTAAAATGAAGTTACAACATCATTGTGTCTCACTGTAATAAAACAGAAGCATTTTATTTCATACATTTAATGCCATCTATAAAACATAAGCTTGTGAGACGTAGCTACTGTTTGAAGTCAGGACATTGTAACTGTAATTGGAATGCTTATATACCTTTGAGTAAAGCTATTTGATCATTTGTTACTAATTACAAAAGGCAAACAGATATTCATATACTTTTTCATCTATTTTACCTCAAATTGGACCGTAATTTACTAAGACAGTTTAATGGTGGATTTAAGAAGACTTGAAACCAGTTATTCAGAATATAAATTTAATAGCAGCAAGTTTGCAGAGAAGATGAATCAAGCGATAAGCAGGGTAATTTACTAATACACCTTGAAGATGCTCTAAATTCTGCTTTCTGCACTTGTTTGATGGCACAGTGACATCTGTTATGTGAGCTGCTGCCTAGCAGCTCAAAACTGCTCAAAACAACTTTTTCTTCTGGTACACCATTTGATTTTGCAGCGCTCCACATCATATGCTAGCAAGCAGATATAAACAAACTGGCCGTTTTGAACATGCACCATGGTTATTCAGAAATTACTCAGCAAAGAAGCCCGAGCAGACATTATCAGAGAAAGAGAGGAAAAGAAAGAGAAAAAGAGACAGAACAAGAAATAAGACAAGAGTCAAGATAAGACTCAAAATAAGACTTTTACTGGCTGGAGAGAGCTGACAGTGCAGGTAGGATGGAGGATGGTTGCCAAATTAGCTGTTGATAGGGGGTGCATCACTGTGAAAAGTGACAAAACTTCTGTAGTATCTTTAAAAATCTGACTTCTACCATGTTCATGTCATTGCTGCTTTATCCTGGTCAAGGGGACCCACTGTCTTCCCTACTACAGCTTGTAAGTAGGTCAATATCAGTTGCAGAAGTGTCATGTTATCTGACCCATTAACTGAAATTAGTGCATGTGGTGTACAAACTTCTAAAAGATGCACTGCAGTGGGTTCAGGGACCAGGATTAGGAAATCCTAGAGCTTTTATTGCAGACATGCTCTGTTGTGGCTTAGGCAGAAACCCTTAAAAACCAATTCCCATTTTGTTGATATGAAGCAAACACAACCTTTCATAAGTTTCTCAAACACCATGCCGTGTTCCCTGTATATTCCTAATAAACTGACTGCAGCTGACACTTACTTGGCAGGCATCCACCCCTCCCTGCAGGTTCCCAGCGCACAGCATTCTGGGAGTAACAGCATCATCATACAGCTTATTACAGGTGTTCCTGTTTATGATCTTCACTGAGGCCTCTTGTAAGCGAGAAGCTAATTCTCCTGCAAAGGACAAAAACATAAAGAAACCTTTTGGGGGTGCAAGTTATACACAATAACTAATAATTATCGTAAAATGTATATTGTATATATATTGTTGAACACCGCTTACCATCCTCCATAAGAACCCCCCAGCCTGTGACAAAACAGTTAGTCCCGGTGGTGAAAGTGTGTGAGGATGCAGGAACACACACAGGTTGCACCAAGTCATTGAAGAAAACGGGTGCACTGAGCTCGAGAAGGGCAATGTCGTAGTCAGACGTGAACTGGTCATACTGCGGGTGGAGGAGGATCCGACGAATCAGTCTGGTGGCAGCTCCTTGGTTCCCCCTGGTCATCACACGCATCCCCATGTAAGCCCGCCATGCACGTGCATCCGAGTATCTGCAGAGATGCTGAGAATGAATGTATGAATGCACAGGAATTATCAAGGAGAGGTTTGCTATGTTTTTCTTACTTGATAGCATCTGAGTCTTGGAAGCAGTGAGCTGCAGAGATGAGCCAGCGGCTGGAGACCAGCGTTGCTCCACAGACGTGACCATAACGCTCCATCTGAAGGCTGACCTGCCAGGGCCACGACCCTGCCACGGCATCAGATCCTCCCACTATCTTAGCTCGCTTCCTGGGCCTGGTGCCACAGCCTGGGGAAGAGAAGAAGAACCCAAAATGACAATCTGAAAGGTGACACCACTCTTGTCAGACCCAGACGTAAAAGACTCGGTGGGTGAGTGCTGCTCACCACAACGCAGTTCGTCAGAGCCATCAGAACAGTCTTTAACTCCATCACACTCAGGGTTGACCTTCCTGACACACTTCCCATTAGCACATTTGTAAGAAGATGGAGAGCAACCTTTAACATCTGAGGAAAGAGAAATACTTTATCATTAGAAAATGAAACGTTCTTTTACAGTCTATTGCCATAAAACACTTGTCATCCCAATCATAAAACTTGTAATAGTGATCATACAGTAAATCCTCACATGATCTGGTGCAATTGAGTTCATCACTGCGGTCTTTGCAGTCAATAATACCATCACACACCGACGACTTAGGCAAACACACTTTGTTAGGACAAACATGGTAACATTTCCCGCCTGAAAACCAACACAAAGCAGCACATAAAACACGATTACAGCAAACACAAGTACATGCAGCGTTACAGTAGCAGGTCTGCTCACCACAGGTGCCCTCCTCACTGCTGTCTGCACAGATGCTCTGACCGACACACTGGCTGCTTTGAGGTTTGCACTGGCCGTTCCCGCACAACACTTCCCCTGGCCTGCAGGATGCTGAATATTCACAAAAATGACAGGTGTAGCAGTCTGTTGTCTCCGTTTTCCTCTCCACTCTCTTTATCTCTTCTGTTTACACTCTCCTTTCTTTTGTCCCCAAGCAATAGCAATAGAGCAATAGACTTCGGCATAACACAGCAGCCAGACCACCATTGTACTTGTTATGATGCTGGACAGGACAAGTACAAAAAACCCCAAACAAACAAACAAAAAACCATAAATCATTGTCAGCTTAAAAAAAAAAAAAGAAGTTTCTCACATGGTGTAATATTTAAAGAAGACAGATTGGAATTATCTAAGATTCAAAACATAAAACAATGTTGAAACTGAGAGAAAAATCCCTTTAAAAAAAAAAAAAAAAATTCTGCTTATTTTCAATCATTGCATTCAATCAAACAGGCAAGGCTGCTACTGTGGTGCATCACTTTTTGCTGTAAGTAAGTTGTGAAAATTAACACCTGCAGTCATACATGGAAAATTCAGTTTGGAGTGATCTTGCTAAAATAAGTAAATTTTTACCTACTTCATGTGCAGATGCACATTCATAATTGCAGATGCTGCGTTTGACGTGTTAACTTAAAACAACTCTTGCCATTATTGGACCACATAACAGCATCATATTTCATATAGCGTTTTTCAAATTCACCTTTGGGCTGACAAAAGTTAGGTCCATCATATCTCTTTTCAGTCATAAAACAAAGATATAAACTAATAATGACAGCAAAAGATGAGATTGGCCCCTTAAGTGTGTGTAGCCCTTGTGAAGTAAAACTTACAGCATTTAGCCTCGTCCCGTCCGTCTGAGCAATCCTTTACTCCATCACAGACCTTCCTTAGAGGGATACAGCGGCCATCTCCACAGCGGAACTGGCGAGGGCAAGCTTGGAAAGACAGCAAGGACACTTGAAAATGTTCTTTTTTATCTTTAAAAAAAAAAACTTCATGACTCTACAAATAAAATAAATCTAGAGGAAGGCAAAAAGTGCCACTGGTGTCACTTGTCAGGGAGATTTCTGTTCTGTTTTTAAATCATAAGCAATATTAACACATCCTTACAGCAGCATATTTGACTTACTGCCCTCTGGAGAGAAGGCTCGGTACAGCAAGTAGAAGCCCTTGTGAGTGAGAGATTCATCAGAGTGGAAGTGGATGGACAGAGGAGAAGAGAACACCCGCTTTTTGCTGCCGTCTGACACTGGATTACAGAGTCTAGATATAAAGCATCACAAAGTAAGAGTTTCAGCGCTTATACAGACATAGAGGGTTTTTAAACAGTCATTAAATGAGTTAAAATGATCTAAATGTTTCAGCTTCACAACTCACTTCACCCCGCCGATGTCCAGCCAGTCTTTCTCACATCCATCAGATGACTGGGAATCCTGAATGTCCATCGTCACAATCGTGATAGAGATCAGGTATCCTGCTAATGGCACCTGATAAAGTAATCACAGATGTTTAAAGCTTAGATATTGGAGTGATGTCAGGCTGCATAATAAAAGGATAATCAACTCTCTTCCTGTCTTCCTATAGCTCAATTTTTAGTATATGCACACTCAAAGTATTCATTTAAAAACTCCTGTCTAGCTCACTCGTAGTGTCCAAGTGCAGTCTATATTCGGAGGATAGTACGATGGGTAGTATGGTGAAGAAATAGAGCCATTCCAGGAAGTAATTGATCCTCCACAACCTGCAGGGGGAGATGGTGGAACAAGTAAGAGAACAGAAAACACTGAAACACCGAGACAACTTCTATAACTCAAATGCTAATTAATATTAGCTACAGGAGGACTAGGACTTTGACACAAACACATCCTCACTTGCTTTTGGGATGGCCTGAAAGTAAGCTTTGAAAATTGCTCCATCTCTCTGTCTGCTGAAGGAAAAGGTGACCAACATCACATTGCCGGACGATGTCAGCTTCATGACTGGAGATGAGCCTGAAACAGGCAGCCCACACCACCTGAAACAGGCCCACACAGCTGAATATTTAACAAGGATTTCAGAGAGAAGGTTCTACTATTGTTCAGATCTGCAGATATTCCAACAGAGCTGCAAACAATCCATATAATGTCTTTACCTGGCAATGATCTTATTCTGCAAAGGCAGAAGAAAGTCATACGCCGAGAGTTTGTGTGCGGTGCAGCTTCCTGGTGTGGCACCCTGAAGGGTGAGGACAACCAGTCGAACCACATGACCTGATGGCACACGAAGGCGCCACTGGTAGTATGGCTTCTTGGGGCTCACAAGGCTCAGAGTGCGGTTGTTTCCATATTTGGCATAGAGGTCAAAGGACATCGCTGAACAGAGAAAATGATGGAATTGTTATGGATAAGCCTCATATACTGGTGGGTAAAATAAACCAAGATTAACTGGTTGGTTGAAAATCTCACATAGGAGCAGCCAGGGGATGTAAATAAATAACATTTATTGGTTTATCACTTTTTGCAGGTAAAATCATTAAGTGCCTCCCAATACCAATCCATTAAATAATTATAGCAAATCTAATGTGTAACTAAACCAAAGTCAATTACAGGAAAAAGTAACAATAAAAACTGTTTCTTTTGGTTCCTTATACATTTACTAAAACAACTGTATATTTTTATTCTCTTAGAATGAGCCATTTACTTGCTGTGGGTCCACATACATAGAAGCTGACATATTTTTGACACAATTTTTACCACTGTGCCTCTGAATGCACAAACAACTGTGTGAGAAGTGAGAACCCTCTGAGCTTTAAAACTGCAGATCCACCTTTGTTTGACAGGGGCTAGAGAGAGTTTGGGGTAAGTAATGCCTTATAAAGGCACATAGAAGAGAACAATGCACACATACACAATTTTGAAGTATAACAGTACCTGTAGTCAGTCATCGCTGCACCTGAAGCCACCTGATCCACTCGCTGATGAAGACATGTTAATGTCTGGAAGGATTTTGGCCACTGGTGGCCACCATCCATTCACAAATGTCCTTGGCAGCTAAGTAACTTTTATGCCCATCTTTACCACTAGATGTCAGTAATTCTTACACATTGTACCTTTAGATCTGAGAGATACATGGATACTTGTCCATGTAGAGCAGTAATGGACAACCTGGGTGGCATAAAGTAAAAAATCCTGCCATGTTTTTGGATCTGCCTGTAAATTTCAAACAGGTGTTTTCACTAACAGGCTCATCTACCTGCAGAGGAGCAGTGTTTATCAATTCAGCTAGTTAACTGATTGATTGGAACAACTGTGGGACAGAATCTTTACTTTCCGGACCACCTCTGATGTTAGAGCCCTGGATGTGATGATGAGTAGCTATTTTTGAATCCTGTAGGTGGACAGAGGTCAGTGTAGGGAGCAGAGCAGGTGGGGGTGACATAAGAATGTTTGTTTAACCTGGGGAGTAACCAAGCAACAGCCTTCTGGGTGGACTGTAAATGATGGACTGTTTTATGAGTGATGAAAATATAATGTGGCAATAATCAGTACAGAATCACAGGATTTTTTCGAATGACATTGTTAATTCTGGGCTCTCCAAGGTAGAGTTAAGGTCTGATGGTGCAAAAAAATAAAAATAAAAAATCTTCTCACCTTGGAATCCAAGCTGCCATTTCCCTCCCTGGATACTATTTGGATTTTTCATTTTGTCAGATTTTTCCTCTGACTCAAAGTCATCAGGATCCAAACCTAAAAAACACACATGGGAGATGTTAAAACACTCAAATGTGTCATAACATTACAAAAAGCATTGTATTCATTCAAGGAACAGCAGGAGTTTCTACCTAGCAGACGGAGCATGTCATCATCTGGCTCCATGTAGTAGCGGTGCTCATTGCGGCTGTCCCGCTGCACCTTGTTGCTGCCCGGGAGCCTGCGCTGCAGCCTCTCTGGGCTGGATCTCTGGATTTCCATGGCGACATCATGAGGGGCAGAGAATTTGCTCCAATAGAAGACATTGAGCCCCTCTGCTCCTTCACTGTCACACAAATGGATTTACAATGTTACCCCTCGGCGAGGGACATGCTTGGTATACACACTCTTTGTGTAAAAACTGGGGTTTGATGTGCCAATAGTCTACCTGAAGGCAGTAATTCCTGAGTGCAGGTGGTAGGAGCTCCAGGGGGTGGACTCATAGAGCTCTGAGAACTGTTTATAAGAGTGGAATGGTGGAAAAAAAACACACATGAGAGGTTACACGTGAGGCTACTTTTCCCATTTAAGCAACATGTAGTGTGTTCACACCTGGTTGAGCCAGAGTTCAACAAAAGCATTGTTCCTGAATGTGTGTGTACCAGGCTCTACATGTGTGTATGTTGACTTTGAGCAGCACAGAGAGCCATTGTGTTTCTACCTGCTGGTCGTGTAGAGGTAGGACCCCGGGTGGTATGGGCTCCTGGCCTTGAGTTTAATGAACAGATGGCCACAAAGATACTATGACCAATTAGCGAGCCTCCAGACTCACAGTCACAGTCGGTTAGAGGAATATTAAACTAGGTCACCGCAGAATCGGGGGATTCCCCTCTATCATTTTGAATAATCTACACCGATGAAGCTGACCTTTTACTCCAAAAACCCATCCCTGCTTCCCCCCTTTTTATCTCTGCCCCTCTGTCATCCCAGCTTGCCCTACTGCCCTGCCTCTCCCTCTTAACCCCGGCATCAAACACAGGTTCGTCTACTCTCTGTAGTGTACAGCACACATAGTGGCTGATTGTGTGAAGGCTACACAGACAATGTTTTTATTGAGGGCCTGCTCTTCCTCTCACTCTTGCTGCCCAAGTCTAGCTAGGCTCACAAATAGCAGGCTTGTCCTCAGCCCTGAAAGGACCCTGTCCCTGGGGGTCTCGGGAACTTGCGCACACACTGTGTACAGCTCTTGTTTCAGCTTTACATTTAACACCGTCAGAGAGAGACACACACACAGAGGAGCAGAAGAGAGCAGAGTGGTGAACAGAGAAGAAAAACAGACAAGGGAGGATGGACCAGATAAGGAGAGATCCACCTGAGTAAGAGTGCAAGGAGTGATGAGGAGAGAGAGGGCAGCGGTGTTTTGAAAGCACCTCATAAAAACACTGGTAGCGTGCTGAGGTGAAGCATATCAAAGTTAGAAGAGCAAGATCAGCTTCAGCCAGGAGCAGCAAGGTCAAGCAGCACTCTAATGTGTCATTCAGAGGGGAGGCAGTGACAGACAAGCTCTCCGTTCCACTTACATAATGGTTCAAAGCCTGAGCCTGCAGGCGGAACTGGGGGGAGGTGGAGTCGGTCAGCTCTGAGGAGAAGCTCAGGTTTGGGAACTCCACGCTGCCTCCGAGGAAGAACAGTGAGCAAGGCGGAGCTGGGGAGGGGGAGGAAGAGATTTGAGACAGGTGCACTGAGTGACTCAAAATAAATACATTTCAAAGAGCCAGCAGAGACCTGAGACCAGCTGGACAACAGCAGCGCAGGTTTGGGCTTACATGTTAAGTAGTGGAGAGTCAGTGCAATGGCAGCAGTGAAGGGAAAGAAAGGCAGGAGGCCGAACATCCATCTCCTCCAGGAGCACAAAGATGGAGCTCGCACCCCCTCTGCCCTCTTCTCTGCCTGGTCCTCTGGCTTCGTGGGGGGGCTCAGTGACTGGGTGGGCTCCTTCAGCTCCCCATCTCCCTTTCAGACACAAGAACATGACTCAAATATCATACCGGCTTTTAAGGCCTCCTCTCAGGTTTCTTATTATTGTCATTTTTAAGCAGGCACAACAGAGGAGCAGTAAATGAAATGCATCCTCATCCAAAAATCAATCAGATAGATTTTTCATAACTGAGCAGGGGCTGATTTAGTGACGGCAATGATGAGCACTTTCAACTCAAACGATCCCTTAAAACATTTGAAGGGCGGCAGGAGTCTCAGGGGAAGCAGACAAAGCATGGCTGGAGGGGTCTGCTTTCCCACGGCCTGGCTCAGCAGTGTCAGCACTCAGTCAACCTGTCATGAACATCCATGAGAAAGAGATCCACATACCCCCAAAGACGGATTTTGATTAAATCTGGATTTGTCAGTTTGATGGTTCTGAAGAGTATGCAAGCAAATTTGCTGCAAAAAAACCCCAGAATCTGAATAAACAGAGCAAATTTACCATAACGGAGACTATATAGAAGAAACTGTACTTGCAGAGAGCACATTTCTTTTGGCACCGTTTTTACGCACAGTGAAAGACGCACGGCGGCGGCTTACCTGTGGAGCTGAGCAGCCGGAGTGTCCGTGCGCGGAGACGCAGTACACTTCACAAGTTTTGCTTTTGGGGAGAGTCCACATAGCACTGTCCCGTTTAGCTCCAGAGAGGCGATATGCAACAATACCTCAGGCATAGAAACGATGGAGAGAGAGGAAATCCCCGCAGCTGCTTCCTCTGATTAAAAAAAGAAGAAGAAGAAAAAAGGTGCAGTAATCGGAGCTGAGTGGCTCGGATGCGGTGGGCATTCACCGCCTCCCGTTTACCTGAACTGGACGGCAGGTGTCACACGGAGCCCCAGAATGCAGTGCGGGGACAAAGAGACCACTATGAAAGGATACAATCCGCACAAGCATCCGTGCGACAGATATTGTGGGCAAACTTCCTCGCTGTTGTATGCTGGGCTCAAGCTCAGGTGGATAAAAGATTGTTTGAGGGAATCATGTGTAAGATATTACAATTGGAAGCTCCACAGGGATGCAATTCTGCAATTATAAATCTGGCCTCAAACTTCTTCATTGTGAGACTGGAGCAGAACTGGGCATGAAGTTAGTCTTTGAAGGGGAAATGCAACAGTGACACCAGAAGTTTCAAACAGGTCAAAGCAGAGTCAAACATCCGTAACAGTTTGTACAATCTATTCTTTGGTTAATTAATTCTATGTACATCCATTTAAAAAAAAACCCAAAAAAACACACACATTGTCCACACTGTAGCTTATTATAATTTATTATGAATGAGCGCAATACATGAATTTCATCATGTCAGTTGATATGGCTGTGGATCCAAGAGGTGAACTTGTTGACCCTGGTGTAAACACCAGGTAGGTTTGGTCTGCCACAGCCGGACCCCCAGCTGACAATTCCAATCAGAAACCAGCGACTCCCTCCTGGTGCCTGACAGGACAGGGGACCCCCCGAATCCCCCTGAAATAGAAAAAGAAAGAAAAAAATATAGGAGGGACAATTATAAAAAAAAAAGAAGAAGAGAGAAACACCAACTTAATATAATGTAGATGAAATGCAAGTGAGAATGAGAGATGCAGTCTGATGAAAACTCACTCTGCAAGCGTCCTGCTCTCCTGAAGGGACCCCAGCACACAACATACGAGGAGAGATGGGGCCGTAGCGCTTCTTACACTCTGTCTGGCTCATCATGGACACCTCTGCTTTCTGCAGCACGGAGGGCAACACCTTATCTGCAGAGGGGCATGACATGCACTTAGGCCATGCAGCTGACATAAATATTGTGACTGATAAAAGGTAATTTTCCAGATAAAGCAGAACACTGAGAATGGTTAGAATAAATGGTTGAAGTAAACAAAGGAACAGCTCAAGAAGGAGATGACATGTGGAGGGAGGAATTAGACACTCATTTGCAAGGAAATACTCTCTGTAACTTTCTTTATCTGGTAAAAACTTAACAGAAAAGGTTTCAATGTACGGAAAACATGAGTGCATTAACTGTTTATATTAGTCAAGCATACACTTAATAAAAGATGTTTCATCTGGTACTGTCTAATAGTGACACACCTGGAAAGATGAATCCAGCCTGATTCTTTAAAAAGCAGTCTGAACATCAGTTATGTAGCACACAAAATTTGAATTTTAACTAGAAAATTATCATCAACTTAACAAACCAAACAAACAAACAAACAAAAACATCAGTTTACACGGTAAGTCAGCTGTGAGGATATACAGTTTAATATTACTAAATAATCACAAAAAAACACTCATCCACACACTTTTATTTCATCCCAGTCTTTAATCAAATGTAGCTTGGTAATGTAGTTTGGTCCTTTCCTGGTCTACTGTAAGCATCATTATTTCATAATGAAATAAGCAGGTAAAAAAAGGCCTAAAAAATCATTAAAACTAGCAGATGGATAAGCATACGTAATCCTCTGTATAACATTTGGGGACGGTTTAAAGGTATAGGCATGCAAGGCTTATGAGCTTATGATAGTACTGGCTCACTTCTGTTTATTGATGATGTGACAGAAAATAGAAATAAATTAGATGAATTCTAGTGTAGATGGAAGTGCTGCGTCTTTAGATGCAGACAAATATTGCAAAACTGTTGCTTAGTTCTAATATAAGACGATGGCCCCATTTATAACCTTCAAAAACAACCTCAGAATCCTTGAAGGTGATGTTTTAATATTCTGCTGGATCATCAGAACCAGCTGCAGTAAAGACCTTGTTAACATCACAAAGAGTAAATGTGTTATTTTCCGTTTGACTGCAGTGTCAAGTATTGTCTGTAAAAATTAATCTGCATCCAAACTGACCATTTTATTTATGGTTATATTAAAGAGTTAAATTACATTTGAGAATTGAGAATTTTTACTGGTTACTTTAAGCATAAAAGCCACTAAATTGTCTTCACCATATTATTTACCATCTTCAGATCTGTATCCCCACCCTGTGACGAAGCAGCGGTGGCTGTCAGTGACGGTGTGGGAGGATGATGGTAGGCACACAGGCTGGACCAGTGGGTTGAGGGAGGAAGGCCAGTCTTTCTTCAGCTGCAGCAGAGCAATATCATAATCAAACGTGTTTGCATTGTAGTACTCGTGCACCACGATCCGTTGGATCTCTGCCACGTATTTGGCACTGCCTTGTGTCAGCATGCCAAGATGGGCGCTCCAGTAACGCGGGTCAGAGAGCCTGCAAGGTCAGAAAGCAGGGTCAGGACTCTAAGAACCAGAATGTGACGGCTTATAAGTTTACACTATTTTAATAGACATAACCATGAAAGCGACAGAGCACTGCATTATACTCTATTTCAGCTCAGAGTGGAGTGGTCAATCTATAACAATCAGCTTGATTAGTACTGAGGTCAGCTTACCTTTCTTTGCTGAAGCAGTGGGCAGCTGAGATGAGCCAATCAGAGGACAGGACAGACGCGCCACAGTACAAGCTACCAGCAAAATGAAGACTGACCTGCCAAGGCCACTCCCCCTCTACAGAGTTGACTCCGCCCACAATCCGGTCAAAACCTGTAGACGAGTCTACCCTCTTCAGTGGGGAGGGTTGACCACAGTCTGAGGAAGGCACAGAAATGGATTTAGAGTTATGCTTTTTCTTTTATTTTTTTAAACAATAAACAGTTTGTGAGTGTTTTAGTGCGTGTTACAGGGGCAGAGCTCGAGGGGTAACCAGGGTGGCCAAACTAAGTTTCAAATTGATTTCCAAATTAATCCTCCTTTAAACATATTAAAATTTTTGGCTGCATATTTGTAGAAGAAACGTTGTTCCTGTGCAATACAACTACTAATTTCATGTAAGCAGGGCTTGAAATGGACTTTTTTGCTCACCAGCCACTGTGACTAATGATTTTCAAAAGTTACTATTTACTTAGCATTTTCACGAGCCACAATTCTGTTGTTGGGAAATTATGTTTAATATGATTAAAGCTGAATATGACATGCTAAAGTTTACTTGAACTAGATTTACAACCTTTTTGAATGTAAATGACTTTTGGATGCATTCATATCACGACTACATAAAATGTTTAATGCTACAGGTCAAGCGAAAGTGAGGTTTCTTACTGCATAGTAAAAGTGGTGCAGGGGAGTAGAAGATTAATTTCAGAGATAAAAAATGAACTGGAAAAAGCTAACAAGAAACGTTGTTTCATATTTATTTACGGTAAATAATAACACAGAGCAGGAAAAAATATGTGACCACAAAAGAGACCCCCCTCTTGATTTAAAAGTAAGCTATGGCATGAAAATGGGAGAAAATAGCCTGTAACCAGTTGGATTTTGTATCGAAAGATATAAAAATGAAGAGACAGAGCAATATTTTTGCCTTATTTGTAAAGAGGAAGGACACAGATTAGGTCGAGACAGACCCCAGCCCCAATGTCAGCAGCCTTGACATCTCCCAGCATGGCGCGATCCATGCGGGTCATTGTGGTCAGACACAACGATCCAGTCTACTACCACCAGACAGTAAGTCAGATTTGCTTGGGGGGAAAAGCCATTGATCCGCCTACTATCACATAAAGCTCAACATACCACACCCCCAAACAACCATCGTATCTTTCATGGACATTTTTGAAGTTTTATTTTCACTTGGTGATCCAGATATTTCATTTAGAGATGTTTTATTTCTCATGAAACTCTAATATGGCCATAGTTATCACAGCAGTGCTTGAGCATATGTGTTGTAGAGAGAAACACAGTCATTCCCTCTTTTACTACAGTATATGGGCCCCCTGAACTCATGTACCCAGCAGCATGCAGAATGTCTGTGTCACACTGTGCCTCCTTCTCTGTGTGCTGCATAAAATATGAGTGTGTTATACACCTACTCTAACTACCTTTGCTGATATGCTGAGTCATCACCATGGCTGGCCGCTTTCCCTCCACCTTATTAAAAATCAGACCTTTAACGTATGTGTTTGTACATGTGCATGCACACGCGCGCATGTGTGTTCAGCATCAGCGAGAGATCAAAGACATCACCTTGAGACCCCATCATGATAAAATAACTGCACAGGGAGGGCTAGACTGGCCTCCGTGTTGCAGGTCAGCAGGTTTGGATCTCACTGCCCAGTGGATTATAAAATTACTTCTTTCATATGAAACCACATGAAGGACCTGGCAGAGACCCAGCACTGTAGTAGAAGCATAATTACCAAGTGCTTCATGAGGAGCAAATAACTCCGCTAAGCAAATGTTTTGAAGGTGTTGTGACTGTGCTTAACAGTCATGATGGAAATAAAACAAACAATGAAAGAAATTCCTGCAAGAGGATAAAAAAATGATGACATGGCAGCTCAAGGACGTACTGAAAGGGATTTCTGAGACAAGCTTTGGTTGACCCGGTATTGACATATCTTGATGGAAAGTTTGGTGATCGCCGAGTTTCAGTTTACATGAACGAGAGAGTCACATTCCTCAAAGCAAAACAGCCGGGTATTTTAATGAATCCAAGATGCCAGTCAAGTTAATTACTTCCTTGAATATTAAAACTTACAGGACAACTGATCTACCTCCAGTCACGACTGTTGGTGCGCAGTGTTGTTGCCTTTCTTACACCAGCAGAAACATGATAAAGCTTAGTCACATTCAAAGTTAAAGTTTAGTCACATTTATCAATTATAACATCTCACTGAACTTTATAGAAATTGATCAATTTTACTTTTAGCCTGACCTCTATGTGCTTTTTGGTCAAGAGGGGCAGCAAGTTTTAAAGCACTGAGCCTATTTAGTGTTGTAATTTTTACAGATATTTTCATAACTGGAATTATAACTTTATCTGCATTTTGCAACAATGCTGTGGCATTCTTGCTACTTAACCCCTTAATACTTAATTTATCATATTTGATACAGACTGTTGCTGACACCCATTACATCACATTATGGTAAAAACTCTGCTATAACCTTGCTGTGAACCCATACTTTTTGGACTGCAGTAGTTCTAATATCACATTGTAAAAAAAGGAATATATATGCAAATTATTTTTGTTTATTTATTTATTTTTCTTTACAGTTTGCAAAGGGGCCAAATAAAATCTTCAGATACAGAAAATTACAAGTTTTTGGCCATTATTTATTGGGCAAGGCATTAAAATACAGCAATAAACAAAACTTTAGATGTTACAAACTGAGCAGGGATTTAACATACTGAATGCTTCTGTGTTCTGCTGGATGTGGATGTTCGCAACTTAAATAATAAAGGTCAGAACAGTAAAAGGTTGTTTAATGCTGTTGCATACCTGCAAATTATGCATTTAGAAATCTTAAATAATTTCAGGCTTGAGAAACAAGCCATCTTGGCTTTGGATTCACATTAAAGATGACTTTTGTGCCTGCTGTGAACTTTCTTTAACTCTTGAGTATAAAATGTGAAAATGAAACAGGTGATGCAACATACTCACCACAGTCTACCTCATCACTGTGGTCTTGGCAGTCAGGGATATCGTCACATTTTGCATTCTTCTTCAAGATGCAGGATCCACTCTTGCACTGATACCTGATTGCAGAGCAGGTTGTTTCTGGAAAACATATTGTAATTATTAGATATTCTTAAAAAAAAACCCATTTTTTTCTTATACATCAAATGCATACCCTGAGTGCAGTTGTTTTCATCAGCACCGTTACTGCAGTCTGTCTCTCCATTGCAAACAAACAGAGGGTGTGGAGGGCTGTTGCTCCCACAGTTCATTGTGGGTCTTGCTGTGAAGACACGCACCATTTTCCAATGGCAAATAAAGTTAAACACACACTTGCTGTAAGACTTCAACACAAACGTCACGTGTCAACAAAGTCTCACAGTTGAAATGTCACATTCCTTATTCTTTTAAACAACCAGTGATGTGTGATTTGTGAAAGAGCTTACAGCAGAAGACCTCGTCGCTCTCGTCCTGGCAGTCATCCAGGCCGTCGCAGAGTCGACTCTTCTCCACACAAAGTCCTGTGGAGCACAAGAAGTGGCTCTCTGGACACGCTGGTGAAGAAGGAGCGGGAGAATACAGCTTTATCTTAGATTTAAACAGCTTTATGTCTGGTGTTGCAGTGAAACAGGCTTTCGCCATGCAGTTCTTACGTTGGCTGATATTGTAACTGCTGTAGGAAGCCTGAAAAGGCTGCGCAGAGTTACGTGAGCTGCAACGAAACTCCATCTCTGGGTTCTGAGCAGCAATCCGAAACACTGTTTGGTGTCCCACGTACATGCCACAGAAACTATGGAAGGGGAACTGCCATTTACAAAAAAAAAACCATCAAACACATTCAAGGCGTGCAGTAAAATTTAACGTACATGACTTCGTTGACCCTCCACCAGCCGTTGTCGCAGCCCCTCATGTCCTTTGGTTTCAACGCGTAGTTCTGAAACTGAAGTGCAACTCCTAAGTTTGAGTTGGAAGTCTGAAAAGTAGAACATATCAATAAAGCCCAACAATAATCAGGTATTCATTTCTCAATATGTCAGAATATTTACCTTAAACTTCCAGGTACACGAGCACACTGGAGGTAGCAGGCTGGGGTGGAAGGGACTGAAAATCTCACTGCCTATGTCAGGCTCTAAATGGGTCTCAATATGAGACATACACACTGAGAAAGACACAGAGAGAGAGTTGAAGGTGAGGTTTAACCCAAGCCAATGCCGTACATTACAAATAAACAGCAACAACATTTCAAATGAAACACAAATAATCACACTGATACAAGTGTAATCATGATGAAATATTACTTTTAGGCCACTGCTTTAAGTTTATAATGCAATGTAATAATGCCAGAAATCAATGGCTTGCAGGATAGATGGGGTAATGTGTCATACTTTCCTCAGCGATGGCCTCAAAGTGGCCTTTGAAGCTCTTGTTGCCATTTGTCATTCTGAAGGACAGCAACATGACATTGGAGGTAGAGACAATGGAGAAAGAGCTGGATACTGGCTCACACAGCCTGCAGACATACGCCATGTTGAATGTTTTATGTTATAAAACAATCAGAAATTGTTATGAAGTTTATTTAGAGTTTACTTTCCTGTACAAAACTGAACAAAAAAATATCTGATCTTCTCATCCTCTTTGAAGTGGTAAAGAATTACAACATGAGAAAGAATTGTTTGAAATAGGATGAACATGGGTGTTTTTTTGTACATACAGCAGCTGCACCGCGGATTCCATTTTGGAATTTTTGTTGTCCTAATGTATTATTTTCTGTCAAATTAACAGGCTTCTGGTATGTTGTTGTTATAAATTAAAATACTTAATCAAACACATCATAAACACACAAAAATTGTTCCATCTAACTCAACATTTTAAGCCAGTTAAACATTTTACAGTGTGTATGTCAAAACATTATAGTAAGCACTGAGCCATTTTTTTTTCCTTTTAATGAAGAAGTGAGAAAGCTGCAGACTCACCTGTGCAGAATGCGCCCTCTCATGGGCAGCAGAGCATCATACACAGTGAGGGCATCATTCACACAGTCGGTGGGCTCAATGAGAAATGAGCTGATGGTCAGGCGGATCAGAGAACCGGGGACAGAGGTGAGTTTCACATGGCAATTCACACCACCCCATGATGAGAAGACGTTTAAAGGGACCCTGGCCCCAGGAAGATTGGCATAGAGCTTATCTACACACTGTGAGTCTGCAGGAGAAAGAAGAACTTCAAATATATACAAGTACAAAACCTTTTCAGCTACTTCAGGTGTGACCTACCTGCTGTGTTTGATGTGTAATCTGAACGCTGAACACCTGCGACAGGATAGAGTAGTCCATTTTAGTGGAAGTGCAGGATGATAAACAGACTTAGAAATACAGACAGACAAACAAACCATTGATAAGGATGGAGTCCATATCGACTGGAAGGCCCAGCAAGTAGCCAACAGATGATCTGTTCTTCAGGCTGGTGTGCACTGAATCTCTGAGAATGGCCTCTATACACTCCTCACACATTGATCTGCTCTTCAGCTGGGGGACTATAAACACCATCCAGAAGTGCACCAACACACCCCCTTTATTGTTGTTACTTAAAGGGGAGAAGAGAAGTAAGGAAATAAGTAAAAAATTTCAGTAACGTGAAAAAGAAAGCAAACTCTTTTGAAATTTCTCTTTCAAGAATAAAACAAATGCACTTATTTATATTTTAAAAATATCTTAAAATAAACTTTAAGCTTTAGTGCAATGCTAGAACAGTCCAAATCTGACATTTTTGTAAATGGCACCCAACAATCACATGGGTGGAAACCACTGAAATGAACTTTAACTTCAGAAAAACTTTCAGAAAATGTGCAAAGAAATGGTTTAACTCGATTGTTTGAGTTTGGAGATTGTATGACACGAAAATTGAAATCACAATCAAATTTTGATTAACTGCACAGCCCTAATTTACAGTCTATCATTTTACAGCAGGAGCATTTATTAACATTGTAAACCATTCAGGCCAAATGGCAGGGTTTTCACAAGTGGACATCCTGCACTAAGTTGCAAGATCAACTTGTTTAATTCTTAGAGAAATTGTCAAAAAGAAAAAAAAAATAATATGAGAAAAGGATACATTCCATACTCTCTAGGTCTAAGCATGATTAACATTAAAGTATGATTAGAAAAGACTGAATAAGTATTGTTTATCTGGTATAGCTGCCAGGAAAAAGCCACTTTTCTCTAAAAAAAAAAAAAAAAAAAAAAAAAAAGGCAGCACAGCTTAGGTTGGCTAAATTTCCTCTGAACAAACCCCAAGACTTCTGGACTTTGCAGCCACAGCATCTGAACACCTTACAGTGATTGAGCTGATTATGCACTCCTTTGAATACCAAAGTATCTAAGAGTCAAATCTGAAGTCATCTGTCTGACTTCTTCTTCTAAAAACATGCTTGAATTTAGGTCATGTAACCGCTGAATGATCCTGATCTCTGGAGCAAATCTACAACAGGTGTTCCAATGGTTTACAGTCCAGACCTCAACCTAATTAAAATGTTCTGGCAGGACTTTATGAAAGCTGTTCATAAACAAATGCCGCAAACCAAATTTACTGAAGCATCATTGTGAAAAGTGGACCAGAATTCAACCACAACAGGAGAAGCTGAAAACATCATACAGGAAGATATTACGTCAGTTATTGCTGCTAAAAGTTGTCTCAAAGTTTTTAATCATGGGATGTTCTTAGTCTTGCTGCGTCTGCATTTTGGCTGAGCGTTTCCTAAACAGATAATGAATATGAACATTGTACACCATGTGTTGTTCTTCAGATGCCATAATTACCTCACTTTGAAACCTACTAAAAGAATATGTACTTTCTTTTTCACAGATGTGAATCATAGCTTGAATATCAGCTGGGCATCTTTATGATTTATAGTGACAATGATGACTAACGAGTCAGCTGTACCTTAGGTCTGTAATGACAGCTTGCTTGTAGAGTCTGGCCACTGAGGACATCTTGTACACACTGCTCACCTACGACACACCAGGTAATTAAGCGTACACTCCCTTAGATCAGCACTAACCATTATGTAAGCAGCACGGTTGCCCTCATACATACCACATGTTGTATTTTGTTTGCCATGGACACAAACTCGAGGGACTCCGCCTGACGATACTCTGGGATAAACTCCACATTGGCAACACGGAGCATCCCAGCAAAATATGCTCCACTGTAACTTTCCCTGCGAACTATGGAAATCAAGCCAAATTTTCTATTATATGCAGTGATTTAAAACAAAGAATAGTTCATATATCTTTATTACTGGGTATTTCTAAAATCTGCACCATGTGCTGAAGAGATAACATTTTTCTGAAACTGAAAACTACAAATCAAAGCACTTACATATAAAGACCCAGAGCAGTGACCATATGATCACCACCACCACAAACACCACTGCTGTGATGATGACAGCGATGTGTGGGATGTTCAGCAGGTAAGCCAACAACCTCTTGAGACCTTTGGGCTTCCGTCTGGTCTTTCTGTACATCCTGCGCAGCTTCTTCAGAGTGTGGTCCACTGTGGCCACCTCCACCGAGACATCTGCGATCTACAGCCAGGGATGGTGGAGAAAGTCACATTCATACAATCCAGTACAGCTCTACAGAAGGACTTAATTTTCCTTGCCCTTTCAGATGTCACTTCAATATGTCGTAATACGAGACAGAACGTGTTAAATGGTGCTGAAATAATTTGTAATGAGCATAAAAATGTCTCTTGGTAAGTTATCAATGGCCTAAGGTTTTATCTTTCAGAAAAAGGATGACAACAAGGAGATGCTGACACATTTTCAGGAGAAATGTCAAAAGAGCATAACCCCACTGCAATCTTACTCTGATCACCATACAATATCCAGCCAGCTAGTTTACATCACAGCAGGCTGAATAATACCACAATCAATTCCACTTAAAAAAAACAAAACATGGCTAACAATGTTAAATGATCTTAAATTCACTGTTTAACCAGAAGTGATGTAAGTTTGTGAAAATGATGCTGATTTCCTCGTCCAATCAGCTCACGATGGGAATGTCTAAAAGCAATACTATCTCCATCAGATGTAACATTCGGCTCTCATTGAGTTACCGAACGTGCATGTATTATTCATTTAGCGTCATCCCATACTGTGCAACTGTCACTTAATCCATCACAAGTTAGCAGGGTATTTATTCACACAGAGGGAAAAAAGTTAATCTGTCTTACACATATTTAATAACTGCTGCGACTTGAAAGCTTTACTATGTAAATAGACCTCTAGGATCAGATATATTACGGCAAAAAAAATCTAATTTAAAATTCAAGATTATATAAATATGCACAACTAGCTGGCAGGCTGTAAGTTATGGATATAAAGCTAGGTCTGGAAATATTTATACAGACACAACGTGTAATAACAGCAGGTTTTTATTTCAAATGAATTTGCATCTAAAGTGGAGGAGTTGCTCTCAAAGGCCCATATGTAACTGGACAGTTTACAGTCGTCAAAAGCTGTTTTTGGCTTTGTTATTGATGAAAATGGATTATATGGCTTTCACTAGAGTTTTTAGCAACATGGCGTAGCTTACCTTAAAAAGCAACTTTGCCGGGATTGGAGTTGCTCTAAGAAAATGTAAGAAATCTGTCAAAATGAACATATTCTTAATTTAGCTAGATTAAAATTTATATTTTTGATTTTGTTCTATTTTCAGACCTTATATTAAACTGTGCAATGGCATCCAAATATGCCGTTTTAAGCTTATTTATAGCATGTTTTTCAGTTAAGCATGAAAAACATCTTTAGTTGATTTTATTATTGGTATTTACACTTGGAAGCTGTAACTAAACCTACACTATGCAGTCAAAGCAGCTCTTCGTACAAGTGAAACAGGCCAGATCCTAAGGCTGCAAAAATAAAACCATTTCATCAGAGAGACAGCAGGAGCGTAGGGAGTGGCCAAGTCAACAGTTTGGTGCATTCTGAGGCAAAAAGAGTGCAGCATTGAGATCAGTTACATAACAAGGCCTGCACACTCACAGAGGACAACAGTGGTGGATGATTCTATAGCCTTATAACACCCATTCAACACTGTCCAGGATTAAGGGAAGAGTTAGATTACACATTTATTTTAAAGATGTTTTATGACAAAGTAGTTCTGGAAATGTAGTCTTTGAACAGCTAAAACGAAGATCAACCTGCATGTTTTAAAGACAAAACATGGGGGAAGGACTTGAAAATGAGTCAAAGCATCTGACAGCATCTGAAAAATATGTGGGGGGCAGTGAGGTGATGCCATGTCACTTGTATTTATTGATGATGTGACAAAAACACAAGCAGCTGAGTGAGTGCTGAAGCAGGCAATATAGAGACATGCTGTCTGCTCAGATTCAGGAATAGACAGCAAAGTAACTGGATTGCACTTCACCATGGAGATGCACTGGCATCATACAGTGTGAGGATAAGCCCAAGTATTTGAATGGAAATATGCATAATATTCTACTCAACTGATCTTGATCTGATCAAGCTGGATTTTACAGACTCAAAACTAGAAACAGAAGGACCCACTAACAACTGACAGCTGCTTGAGCGCTAGAATAGCACATCAAAGGGCAAATCTCACTCTTATGATGCTTGTGGGTTCAAGACTACGGCGTCATTACCCACTTCCAATTCTCAACAAAGAATCTTTTTTCATTTAGTTAGTTCTCTTTTGTTTAACTTCATTTGTCCAATTATCATGGATCTCTAGAAAAGGGTTGCTCAGATTAAAACACTACAGCTCTTAATCCCCGGACAGGTCACCAAGCTGTCACAGGGTGTACCCTGCCTCTCGCCTGATGGGATAGGCTCCAGCAACCCCCGTGACCCTGAATTGGACAAGCGGTACAGAAAATAGATCAATGAATGAGCTCTTAATCCTTCCCTACAGCCTTTTAAAATGCCATAAAAATTGAGGATTCTGCATCAAAACACCAAATGTAATAAAAATGCAACTTAAATGTTTTGTTAAACAGCTTCAGTACAAAGAAATTGCCAATGTCCAAATATTTTCTGACTCAGAAGAATCTTACTTACACTGGCGATGTCCTGTTGAGATCCATCATTCTCTCCGCTTGCCTGTTTGGTCTCCTCACGCTTTGCGCCCATGACAGAGGTCTCCCATCAAGCCATTATCATCTAATTCCTAAGTTTTTATGTTGCGAATCCATTTTCCACCACTTTTAAATAAAATATATGTTCAGGGAGCAGGAGACAAATGATGCAGAGCTACACGGTACTCTGTTTGGATCCTCAGTCAACAGGTGTCTGAAACCAGATCCTACAGCACAGATGAGCAGCGGAGAGAGAGAGAGAGCTCACTAAGGGCAACGTCCCACCTCCAGTCTTATGGCTAAGGTTTCATTCATTACCTGCCATCACTACCTTTAATCAGATTCCCATGAACTAATATTTACAAGCAACAGACTTGCTGGCAAGCACAGGAGACAAAATCATTTCAAACATCTTCATGATTGTGTTTGTACAAGAGTTTTATTTACAATGTTAAACAGGTTATGTGAAGGCGTAATTTAACCTCTGGCCGTTTTGTGCTCAGAGCTGATGGACTCGCAGCAAAAAAGGGTCCAGCCTTTGTGAAACAAACTAAAAACCTTATTCGTCAATGTAAAAGGAGAACATACATTGTTGTCATAATTAGAAATACAAAAAAAAAAAAATCTGTCAGCTGAAATTAATACAACAAAACGATGAGTGTCATTTGAATAAGCAGCATCTTCAACAAACCAATAAAATGGACAGTCAGTATTTTAACACTTTTGTCATGCCTGTTCCAAAGTGTAGGCACTGAGTTTGAACATGCAACAAAAACAAGACGTGAGGCACAAAAACAAAACGACAGCACATTTATAAGAGAAAAATTAAAGTGTTCTTTGAGACTTCAGGACGGTTTGGGTATGCTCTGAACATGCAGAGGGGAAAAAAAAAAGGATGCAAAGCCTCATTTCCTGAAAAAGGCATTGCGGGTGATGCTGTACAACAGATGGTAAGGCTTTCTTTTTGGGGGCTCAGCCAGTGAAAAGACCTGCTGCTGAGGCACACTGGTGGGAATGGTTATGTGACGCTGTTGAAGCGGTGGAAGGTTTTGGTGGTGTGGTGGGACAGAACCAGTGTAACCAATGGCTAAAAAGGTGGAAAAACAAAACAAAAATTAAAATTTGTAAATGAGAAATACTAAAATTGAATGAGAAATCTTTTCCTTACCTTTGATCTTCCCATGTTTGGGTCTTCTGGCATTAACAATGGCCTGTTTTCTTTGCTCCTCACTGATATCTATTCCTGCAATGAGCATAGATAAGACACCCTCAGATCAAATTATTTGCCGCCACCCACCTTATGGCAACAATCTTTTACCCTCCTCTCCTTTTTCCGACATCTTTCCACAGTGCTGTTTGTATTCTGAGTCACTCACCCATTTCTTGGTCCTCCTTGACTCTGTGTCTCTCCTTGGCGAAGGCTTGTAGCCACCTCTGCTTGTCTTGGGCCTTCCTGCAGCACAGCACACACACAAACTCCAGGGTGGAGGCATTGCGTAGGCGCAGAGCGTTCCTCAAGGTCAGGCCCAGGTCTAGGTCCCGCCCATCAGGCACGTCCACCACCTCAGTCTGGTCCATATCCATCCGTCCGCGGTAGTGGAGCAGGTCTCTCCGCAGGACGTCTTTTTTGCAGTAAACCAGTTGATGGTCAAACAGGAAGAAGCTGCGCTGCTGCATTTTGCCTTGCCGGATAACTCGAGTCAGCTCACCGGAGTGGATCAGCTCCGAGCTGCGCTCCAGCACATCCGGCCCCTTCATCGTTAAAAAGATACAGAGTCAAAGCATTCACACAACAGTTATCCAGACTTTTTTTCATAATGCTGGGAAAATGTACTTTATATATAAAAGCAAACAAATCATTCTCACCTCCCACCGCAAAATGGCAACCTGCCAGTGAGCAATGGTGTCAATACTCTCCAGCCGTCTTTTTCTCTCATTGATCAAACTGGCCACATTCTTCATAGCCTGATATGCTTTACTTACACCACTGTGGTCACTGTAAGGCAACGTTTAATTAATTAAAAAGCAACGTAAATAAACCTTACAGTACATGCACACACAGCCATCATTCACCATCATTTGTCATGACACACTTGAACTTGATGGTGGTGCATTTCCCTGCAGAGACACCCCCTATGCTGACCACCCCCCGTTTCTCATTCTGGGTTTGTTTTTGTTTTTTTTAGCAGCAGTAGCTTAAAAAGGCCTGTGTACACATCCAATGACATTTGTACGTCATGCTTCATGTAAAATTTTACGATGCATGCTGTCTTGCAGGGTTGTGTGCAGATGAGTGGACATGCTCATTTGGACTTTAGAACTATTATAAAACAATTACTGAATTCTGTTTTATTTGCTGTATACTGCTTTGCTCTGCAGCTGAAAGCCACCACTCTTGCTTACACTGCAGTAGAAGAGGACCCAAGGTCACTGGTGCATATAAACACTAACTTTAAAGTACATCTTAAGGTGAAATTATTCTATTTGAGCTGATCATCATGTATAATGTACACCAATATTTGGTTGTTTGCTCACTACTTAGCAACTAATTCGCTTGTTTGCTCACTACGTTACTGGTAACCCTCTTTACGAATGGAAGTGGGCCAGTATAAGGGTCTCTCTGAAGAGGGCAGTCTGTCCACTGTGTGATCTTAATGTGGCAGAAGATATCACTTCTTTACTGTCCTCTGTGCTGTAATCTTATAGTTGCATTATTTGAGTGCATAAACAGAAGCAACGCAGATGTGTTCTGGTTATATGATAACAATGCAAGTTGGATCTTATGGAGGAAGCTTTTGCAGTTGTCGCTTTTGTCTGTAAAGCCTGAGACAGGAAAGAGAATCCTGTATCCTGTTTCTTTGAATATCTTTTGCAGTATTCAATTAAACTGGGTTCACTGCCCCATAAGGTATGATTAATTAAAAGCTTTAAATATATAAATATTATACATCAGCTGTGTCAGTGATGGGATTGAAAAAGACATCTGCCATTAATTTCTGCTCTTATCGCTTATTTTGTCTGTCTATTGGCCTGTCAATTACTCTTATGTACTGTAAGTAGCGTGCGCCCTCTCATCTGATGTTTACAGTAGGTAGCTAACAATAATCTGCTAGCAGTTAGCAACATTAAGACTATGGTTGAGCAAAACCTCAGTGCAGGTGGCTGCAAAAGGAGGAGTTTTTGAGGTTGCTGAGAAGAGGAGAATGATGGCAGAAAAAAAGGAATAAAACCAGAGTTGTTCTTGGTAAATCGTTTCAAAGTTGGTGTGTGTTTAAGTGCCTGAAAGGAATTGCAACAGACACATTGGTTACTAAATTTCTCCTCAACAGTTAACTTTTACGCTTAACATTTTCTTGTCAGATGATCACATTTTCAAGTGCAATAATGAGAATTATTTGGTGTCATGTCAATACATTTGTTTGATACACATCATGTAAGATGCTAAGCTTTCTGGTGTATTGGTGAGTTAGAAGTTAGAATAGACCCCTCGCAACCGTTAGCAAAGCCTTTGTGGAGGACAAACATGCTGCTTGCTGCATTAGAGTTAACAGTGAAGGATTAATGGTAGCTCATAAAAATGGTCAACTTTTACACAAATAGATCTAATATGGATTATTCAAGCTTCTATTGATGACATAAAACAAACGCCGGTGTCAGGACTTGGCTTGTGCACACTGTCTTAAAGGCACGGCCAGGGAGCTGTGAATCAAGCAAGCTGGTCTTGCACACGCGCTTTATTGAAAAACTTGCCAACAGCCTCTGCTTCCTGAACTGCCACAAACATCTTCTATACCACCTTTTAAAAATGTATCGATAGTTTTGAGGAGCTTGTGACCTGTATGTTGTCATCTTATGGAGCATGACACTTTAATAAAATGATCAAGTAAGCTTTTTCAGTGGCTGCTCCTAAGTTGTGGAACAGCTTGCCTCTCCACATTAGAGCCGCCCAGTCTCTCTTGGGTTTTAAGTCCATGCTCAAGACCCACATCTTTTCACTGGCTTTTAAAACATAGTTGAGCTTGACACTGTTTAGTTTTAATTTTTATTATGATTCCGTGTAATTTGGTTTTAACTTTCTCTCATTTTTATTGTGCCATTTTTTCTGTCCAGCACTTTAGGCAACCTTGGTTGTAGTAAACATGCTTTTTAACACCAGCAGTACCAGGGATTTTCAGATTTCCCCCCACACCACCACCCCACCCCCAACTACCATGGTTAATTGCCCTATCCTGTCCCTATTGTTTTACAAATCAGAGAATGTGGATTTCACAGCCTCTTCTGTTTTTCAGGTGAAAATCAGAAGAGGCTGTGACATCCACATTCTCGGGCCTCTGGTAAGCAGGTTCATTACACCTGCTTATCCTTTTCACATACACAAGCTTTTATGTTATTTCAATAACATAACATTTTTATTCATAGAAGTTACTTTACTTATATATATATATATATATATATATATATATGCATATACACCACCAGTTGGGAGTTGCTGTAATGGAACCGAATTTTCTCGGCAGTTGGGATTTCAAGTGTTAAAACAATACCCTTGAAGAAATCAAAAATACATCAAATCGATTGTATTTGTGAAGTTTGGCATTAAGTGTAAATACTGATAAAAAGGTGCTACCTGTGGTCTTTGGGTGTGTACTTGAGCAGCTCCCCCAGCTGCAAGGGGTATTTACAGATCTTCTGGACAGGTGTAAGTAAGAAACCAGCGATAGAAATGTCAATCATCTGTTGAAGGAGGCGACAGGCCTCAAAGAAATGTTTATATTTCCCCAACTTCATGAGGCGCTGCAGCTCAGCACAGGCGGCCGGGTGGGTGTTACAGTACTCTGAGTAGATAGAAAAGCCATCACCCTGAAGAAAAACAGTCCATCATCACTCAAAGCTGTTCAATCAAAACTTTTTGAAAAAGACAAACATATGGGATATAGAGAGATTAAAAGATCTGATGCAAGGTCACAACCTGCAGGAGAAAGCAGGAGCCTATTTCACTGAGATGTGGTTGTTCTTTGTTGTACTTCTTCTCCAGGTCTCGGAGGAACTGCCTTTGAAACCTGTAGATGTCCTCTATGTTGCTAAAGATCGTCTTCAGCTGCAGCTCTGTAAACATGTCGGGGTGTTTTCGACACTGACGGATATAACCCTGAAACGTACACAGAGCCAGAATTGTACAAGCTTGCATACAGTTATAACACTGACCAACAGGTGCTGCTGTCCAGCTGAGTTTAACCTCTTGGGAACCAATTTTTTTTTTTCTAAGTGGAATTTTTGGAGAACAAGTTTAGCAGAAACATTTAATATTTACTGGAATGTGGACCTGTTTAAGAGATTGCAATCACCTCTAAAATACACAAACATGAGAAGTATTAGCAGCACAGGAGTAATGGATAAATTCAGTCTGAAGCCAATACCTCACAGATGTCTTTTAGGTGTTTGATGTAGATACGTTCAGTATTCATAATTTCCTGAACCACATTGGTTCTCATCTGCTGCCGGTGCTGAGTGCTGTGTGTGTCCCTAGGAGCTGGATCTTCCTGGTCTGCAACACTTTCAACACTTTCAGCACTTGAGTCCTCCTGGTTCACACGCACCTGAAACACAGCAGGACCTCTTGAGAAACATTTACTAATAAGTATGTTAAAGACTAATTCAGCTAATATTTTCAGCTAAAATAATGTCCAAATAAATAACAAATATGGTCAACATTTTTTTTTTCAATTAAAATTAAGTAATATAAAAAACTTAAATACAAGCTAACTTCATTACTTCAGGAAGAACAATAACTACTTAAGCAACAAAGGACCCTACTTCACATCACTATGGAAACAGCATAAGCAAGCTTAACCAGCCCCTGTTCATCAACATTGATTCAGCAACAAGCAATTACACAGCAGACGCCCATCTGCCAATCAAATAACATCACCATGGTTACCACAGCCTACTAATTAAGACTCAACTGTCAATCACTTATAGTCACCACAGAAACCAGCTGGACCTCTGAGGTTCAGGCCCTTTCTACACACTATAAAGAGGCTGCTGAGGTTTGTTGAGCTAAGCTGGTTTGCGGTCTTTTCTGTGCTGCTGCAGAGCAAACATGTGTCAGACATGCAGGTCAGAAAGTCCACCTACCCTCACAAAGCTGGAGGGGAACCAAGCTTCTTTGTCCCCCCCTCTGCCCCACCACCAGTCCTTATGTGATGTATCCAGGACACGGATAACATCTCCAGCCTTGAAGGCCAGCTCCTGCTCCTCCATGGTCACATGGTCCCAGAGAGCCTCAGCATACACAGTGTGGCCAGAGCTTATCCACTGAGAAGCACACACGCAGATAAGATAAACATACAATTACATGGAGGATAAGACCATGTCTAACATGTAAGATTATGTCTAGACATGCAGACACTGCAGTGGTTGTCTTCTCTGCTGAATTGTGGCCAAACATCTTGGAAACAAGCACAGAAAATTTTCACATGTCTGCTCATGGGGCATACGAACAAGTTAAATAACAGTGGTGTCATAAATTTGATGGAGATTTTTTGAATGCAGCAGATTTCCTCCACAGCCTCACCTCATTGAGCAGAGAGAGCTCCACCCCCAGCTGCAGGAAGGGTGTTACATCAGTGAGTTCATCAAAGCTCCCCCCCTCTTCCTCCTCCTCCTCACTCACGCTGTCATCAAGTGTAGCCGAGCACTTGGAAACGCCATCTGCAACACGTAGCAGAGATTACAAAGCTGCAAAGAAAACAAGGTAAACACACAGAAGTACCCACACCTGATTCCATATCAATATTTTTCTCCAACACATTTATTGACATTCCTTTTTCCAAGTTTTCCCACACACTCTAATATGTGAAATCTTGTCACAAGTAAATAAGCTGGGTTCTCACCACTGAGCACTCGGTGGAGTCTGCGCCGCCCCACACGGTCCAGTCCGATGGGGGTGCTCTGGGAGAGGACAGAGGGCCGAAACCTGGCAGACACTCCTCTATAGGGGGGTACCTGGTGGGAAGGGACTGGTGGCCGGGACAAAGGCTGCAGGGATAAGTAAAATCCTGGGATTCAGGAACAGCTCACTTTTTCTGGCTCTCACCACAAACATGATAAATCAGGTTAACACAAAAATAGGGTCTACAGCCTCCAAACAAATAACATCAGCATCCATGACTGGGATCACTGACTTTGGGCTTCTTTTCTAGTTCTAGAGTACTTTTCTGAGTAAGCCTAACCTTTATAAGAAAATGAGGATATGGCAGAAACATGAGGAAAAGTTGGGGTAAAGGTTTGCCCCTGAACTGAAACCAAGATGCTGCAACTAATGTTTGATGTCTTCAATCCTTGAATACGCAGATATCCCAACATTTAGACTTTTTGTTTAAACAACGCTCATCATTTATCTATTTTGTTATTTTTAAGAAAATAAGAACTTTTTTTTTTTTTTTAATTTTGAAGTAATCAAAAAATGTTTTTTGTGGGTCTTTTTGTATCAGTTACAACAATTTTGATAGAATATTGAAATTGCCTAGAAGATTTTTTGATAGGATTTCTTTGTATGATGATTTTCAGATTGACAGTAAATACAGTTTTTCCCAACAAACTGCCGATATCAGGACATTTTGAACATATCATATACTTAATATAGCCTAAAATTTTAAGGAGTGTTTGATATTTAATGATATCCAGCTGCTAAGTTGCAGATTTGAACCATCAAAACAACCCTCCCCCTCACCCTACTGTATACCAGGGGTGTCCAAGTCCAGTCCTCGGGAGCTACTATCCTTCACATTTTGGCTGCATCCACTCTCCAACACACCTGAATCAAATGAATGGCTCGTTACCAGGCCTCTGCAGAGATGAATGGCATGCCTGATGGGGATTAACCATTTGATTTAGGTGTGTTGGATAAGGCATGCTCTAAAGATTTCAGGATAGTAGCTCTCCAGGACCGGCCTTGGGCACACCTGCCCTACACACTCAAGTATTAAGAAACTAGGATGGTTATTAAACATGCAAACAACAAAAGGTCATCTTTAAAGCTAGAGTGTGGTTTGTCATCTCTGTCATCATAAAAATGGCAAAAAAAGAAGACTTAAGAGTAGTACTTGCTTCATCTGAACACAAAATCACAATAACAAAACAATTTTCCACAATTTTCTTGTGATTCTACGCTAAAGAAAACATGCATCAATGGTATATTGCATTTCTGTCAATGCAATATTTTCTTTTTGACAACTATACCAGCCTGCTCTCTAATTCCACTCCACAGTTAGAAAATCAATCAATTTCATCAAATAGTAAGCTTTAAATAAAAACCCCATCAATAATTTTTAAATCAGTGTTTCTCAATCCTGGTCCTCGAGGACCCCTGCCCTGCTGGTTTTCAAGATGTCCATACCTTAACACACCTGACTCAGATGAATGGCTCATTAGCAGGCTTGCAAAAAACTTGATGAGCAGTTCAGTTGATCTGAATCAGGTGTGGTGGAGTGGGAAACCTGGAATACATGCAGGACAGGAGTCCCTGAGGACCACGATTTAGAAACCCTGCTTTAAAGGGACTTGAGGCAAGATTAAGAAATAAGACTTGCGACTGGCGCTGCGGGTAACTGTAGCCACAAGCCAAGCCGACACAGGATCGCAGCGCATTATGCAGCACACAGCCTGTTCAAGGCAACGGAGAGAGACGGGGTGGGCTCGTTCTTTTTGGTTTTTAGTGCTTCATCACCCATTAGTATTAAAAAACTGGACATGCTTGTTTATTCTTTCACAATTCCTGCCTCTAGTCCCTTTAAATAGTAAATGGTGCGTAAAAGCTTACAGATGGAAGTCGGTCTCCCTTCAGCTCTGCATCTGCAGGAAACAGATCCACAGCTCCTATCACTGAAATGGGGCGCTGCCTCTGAACGTCCCCATTCATGCTTCGGTTCTCAGGACTGTCTCCATTGTTACCACTGCAGTCTTCATGCTGCAGCATATTAGTTGTCCTTTGGTCATTATGAAGCTCTGCCACTTCCTCAGGGATGCAGTGCTTCCTGGTAACGAGCTGCGCATAGTCTGAGATGGGCCGAGGTCTTGGGCGCCCACTTCTTTGTCTTGGCTTAACGGAGGGTGCTTCTGTGGAAGCCGCCGCTGCATCTGTTGGTGATGTGGGTGAGTCTGAGAGGTATGTTGGGGAGACGGGAGGTGTGCTGCTAGTTGCTGGAGAGATATCCTGTGATTGGAGAAGTGCTTCTCGTCCTTGTAGGTGTGAAGTCACCTGGTTAAAGGAAATATGAAGGTGATTTCTGTGTTCTACAACCTCTGGAAACTGCTTGGGTGTTAATCAGACACACAGCAAAATGGTAAATGTCATTAAAGTTCAACATAGATGCTACAATTTTGTTGAATCTCCAGGCAGAACATGAAGTTCAAAACTATTCAAGTCATCTTTACTATAATTTCATAATTTTTAAGCACAGTCAACTAATTTCCTTTTAAAGCACCAACAAGAACTTTGGCACAAACAAAAAAAATATGCCTAAAGTCAATACTATTCTTTGGTTTATATGTCAGCAGCAATCATACCAATCATCAAATACCGGCTAATAGTTACTCTCACAAAAGTTACCGAACAAATCTCACCTCTTGCTTTTCACGATCTGGGTCCGGACCCCGACATATACACTGGAAAGGCACACAGTGTACTCGTACCATTATGAAACACATACAAACCCTGACTTGCTTCTGGTCTTCAAGGATAAGTCCTCAAAAAGTTTTAGAGGCCAGTTCAAGCCCCTTGATTTCTTAAGTAAACAAATCTGCTTTTCCAATTCATCGTTCAAGAAAAAATCCGACTCGTAGACCAAAACGTGCTTTCTACAGTTTTGCATTTATGGTCCTGTCTACTTGGTGGTGCTGTCAGCTGTTCCAGGCCTGTAGTTCATGGTTCTGGACTTTGATCTACGGAGCTACATGGAGAGGAAAGGGGGAGAAGCGAGGGCCGCACTCAGCCATAGCCTCCAGCCCTCCCACAGGAACAGGACTATGAAGCCGTTTTGCGCAAGGGCCACAACTCATAAACAAAGCCTAATCATTAACTCTCCCTGTTCCTTCAGAGCGCCTGGTAGCACAACATGTGACTGCTGCAGCAGATGTCAGGAATGAAACACAACTGACAGAAACAGGTCAGTCAATCAATATTATGCCTGTGCCATTATTTATCTGACACAAGTAGACTCTGATCTTCCTACAGATCATTTTATTACATCTGGTCCACATTATATATTGTGCCATTTTAGAAAAAAATTGTCTAGGTTGTACAAAGCGCTTTGTGTGTGTTTCTAATTCAGGAACACTTACAATTTGATCGACTCAGCACCTTTGTTCTATCTATATTCACACCAATGAAGGGGAGATGTGGGGGTCAGTGTCTTCCCCAAGGACACTTACTCTAAAAACATGGATATGTTTTCAAGTAAAGACCAACACAGCAGCTGCTAATATGTGCATCAAGCAAGGACCATGACACAATAAAAACTTCTCAATTTCAATGAGCATTTTACTGGATTTAAAGATCACTTCAAACTGAGTAGAGTGATGCTTCAGTTCCCAAGGTGAGGGTCAAGGCCTTAAACACAACAAACCCATTAATCATCACACTGATGTAGATAAGATTTTTTATATTTCCCTCACTTTGTTTTTCCCCTTTCTTTGAAAAATAAAACTATGCCAACTTTTTTTTTTTTTTTAGAAAATCTATATTAATGTATCTTAGCAAAGAAATTTTTTTTTCTGTTGTGAAAGTTGGTCATTTTAGGAGCCCTTGACCTGTTCAGACTTGACACAGCTTTAATCTTTCAAACTTATCTATTTTTAAAAGTAAAACATGTTTAAAATCATTTACAAAAAAGTATGGAAAAAAGTTGAATTGAAAAGGAGTGCAAAGTTAGGTCATTGGCATAAAGGCCATTGGCATAAAAACATCTAATCATGATGTCATCACCTACAAGTATCTTTTGTGTCAATGAGCAGGAAGCATGGAGATAAAATGAGGCTGATATGATGCCATGAAAGTTAACCATTTCATGTTATACTCGTTTTACTGCATAATCAATCAGTTTGCTTGCTCACCTCATCTGGTGGCGAGTTTCCCTCAGTCTGTTCTTGGTGTTGTGAAGACTCTTCTTGGCTGAGTGGGGATGAAAAGCATTCAACCATCTCTTTATAACTGCTTGTTGTGGCAACAGCCAGAAGCTCAAACTGAGCAGAGATACCAGATGAAATCAGCTCTGTTGTCTCTGGAAGATCCGAAGAATGAGGGCCAATGATAACCTGGTGCTGCTCTGGGCTCTTGTTGTTTTCAGGTTGCTGATGAACTAACGGAGTGTGTTCGACAGAAATTACATGGACGGACGATGGTCGACGCTGTCGCTCAGTGGTTTGTCGACAAGGCACACGACGAGAATAGTCATCATGAAGGCGGCTTAAGGGTGACATGGGAGATGACGAGGTGGGACTGGGAGAGGGACTTCCTCTGTGTCGCACAGTTAGGTCAGTCATACTACCAACTAACTTCAGCATGGGTCCTTTAGCTTTCAAAGGGCCCCTCCTGCAGCTACCGGCGCGGCCCTGGAGGTCCACTGAAGAGGCACTCGAAGTCCTTTGGATGTCTGGTGTCCCATTTGATAAACCTGTTTGCTGGGATTCTTTCAGTGGCGAAGGAGGACCTGGGGATGGGGTTTTGCGTCTAAAAGGTGCTTTAAATATATGAAGGTTCTCTGCACTTTTGCTCAGTCTGCTAAGAATTGTCACATTTGTATTTTCATTCAAGTTCTCCATTTGGACATTCGTCTCAGTTGGCTTCTGCGTGGTATTTGCAGCTGGATTGGTATTACTTTTACCTGGTCTCCCATGGGTCACATCAAATAAAGAGATGCGCCCTGCTCCATATGCTCTCCTGATACTTCTGGAGATCCGCGAGTTGCGAGTCAGACCAACATCAGTTTCGTCATCATCATAGTCCTCAATATCTGAGCTATACTGACCAATTGCAGCAAACATTTGACCTGTGATATTTCCGTTACATCCTTCAGTCTTTAAACAATTTGCTGCATCAGTTAGAAAAGGGTCAGTTCTGATGACGGCTGTGCCATTAGTCATTTCCTGATTTGGTACAGGGACATGGTCACAATCATGACTTGTTGCTCCTTTACTTTGAATGCCTTGTAGCACAGATGATCGCAGCTTTTTAAAGGAGTCCACAACACCAAACCCTGGAAGTCCTGTCCAGGGCTGAGTGCTGCCATCCCCGTCGATGTTTGAAGTTGAACTGTCTCCTGTGGGACTGTAAGGGGACACAGGCCCCTTCCTTGAGTTAGAAAAAAGCCTCATAATTCTCGAAGAGTAAGGCTTTCCTTCAGCTTGACCTATAAGAGTGTTGGACCAGGCGGAGGAGTTGATCCCGTTTAATCTGCTCTCATCAGAACGAGGACCAGCACTCATCGGCTGTACCTGGGCACCACATCCAGATAGCAGATATGGGACTGAACTTCTCTCAGCGTGGCTCTGAAATGGATATATATCGCTAAGGGGTCTGCTCCGGATGAGGGGATCAGCTTTTAAGCTGTGGAGGCACGGGAGAGGGTCTTCGCTTGTGGACAAGACCCCGTCCTCTTGTTCTGCCTGCAAAACAAACAAAAAACAGAACCAAGTTTAATGACATTCACATGTTGCATCACAGAATGGCCAATATTCTTTGACCACGATGCACAAATGCTGATAAAACAAAAGCAGATCAGATGAACAGAAATGATTCTTTGTTCAAGAATGACTTTTTAAATAAAGATGTGATTGCTAAGAACACCAGGATGTAAAGTAGGCTTTACCGCACGGTGGTATAAAAATGAATGAATATGTTTATTACAGAGTGTCCTTTGGCTTTGTATGTAAGAAGTGAGTAATGGCGAGATGACAGAGGGACACAGACACAAAAAGACGAGTATCTCTCAGTGTGCACAGGATCCAGAGGATAAGGACATTTTACTGAGAGAACACTACATGCATTTGTCCTTGGTGCTGTATTTCAACATCCAAGGAGAGCTGAGGCCCATGCTGGGATGGTGGGGGGGGGTTCTCCTCTCAGCTTTATGAGTCTGTGATTCAGGGCAGTGGCTAATGCAGCTGAGGCTTTGAAGTTCAGCTTGTTAGCATGACTAAGCAATGAAACTTGCTAATCCATTGTGATTAATGCAATAAATTGGCCATTTTTCTCCAGATTACACACAGAATAAAGTGACAGCGTGGAGGAGGGTTGTGTGGTCCTCAAATCATTGACACTTTTCAAGTCTTTACAGATCATAATCTCTCAACAGTTCGCTACTTACTAACAGAACAAAAATATATAGATATTTCTTTCTTTTCACTACAACTTCTTTACCGATCTCTTAAGTTTCTGTCACAAGAAACTAAGTGAAGACACTGCTATAATTTTACTGTAGTGTGAAACCAAATAAGGTTGAATTCTAGTTTAATGTAACAATTTAATGAGTTCTCAGCCACATTAACATCCAAGACAAAATTGGAAACAAACTATTTACTATGCTGACTGTTTACTTTTGCATACTTTCCTGCAAATTTGCTCTGCTGCTCTGATTAAAGTAGTTTTTTTTTAAACACATAAAAAGAAAAACCTCTAGAGGAAAATGCAGTCCCTTTTCCTTATTAGGAAAATCTGAATTGATTAATCTCACCATGTCTACATTACTTTGGTCAACTTGTAAAAAAGCATCACATAACAAGATGGTCCAGAGTGCCTACTGATGTTGGAGCATAGAAACCATGCATTAAGCTACATGTCAGTTCATGGCTTCTGCATCTGTTTCTTAGGATGAGTGCATGTGGGTTTGCATGTAATTAAGGTATTTATGCCAGAAACTTAAATTTGTGACCATGTGGAGAGCCACTATGTGGACTGTACAGGTTGTATAAGTGTAGTATACACCTGACCAATGCAAAACAAAAATAGCAGCCACTAAAACTGCCTCCAGCTCTATGGATTTGTAAATGACCCGTTTTAAAGAGAGACTGTGCAAAATTACACATCCGCAAGTTCATCATCAGTCTGCTTAAAGGAAGAGTACACCCACAGAATGATGTACCCTTATTTTCCACTTACCCTCATGGTGAGCAAGACTCTGGAGCACTTTTTTAATATCTCAAATGTAGAGGGCAATCAGGAAGGCTTCTCGTCCGTCTCCCCCCCCCCCAACTTTCATATAATGGAGTTCGATTGTGCCCGAGCCAAAAAGGTCCATAAAAGTCCACAAAAACTTGTCAATATTCCTCCATACTGCTCGTCCAATGTAATCCAAGTGTTATGAGTGGGTAGCGTCCAGAATTTACTTGAAACAACATTATTTACTATATTTTTAGAGCCTAAACAGTAGTATATCTTACTTTCGCGAAGCGCGCATATGCGTGCTCACGAAACTACATCGGCAACTACTACTCGGCATTCAGAGCCTACTCTGCCGATAATACAAGCGTAGAAGACGAAATTCGCCATTTACGTTGTAGTAAGAGCGACAGAGCTGCAGACAAACCGGGACAAACACAAGAGGGGTTGGATATTGATTTAAAACAAAGAAAGGAGAAAAAGAGAACACCTGATCTCGTCTGCCGCGGCTTCTGTAGTTTCATGAACGTGCATCGGCGTGCTCACAAAAGATGCAATGTAGTACTGTTTAGGCTCTAAAAATAAACTAAATGGCGTAGTTTAGAGTAAATTCTGGACGCTACCCACTCAGGACACTTGGATTACATTGGACGAGAAGTATGGGGGATTACTGACAAGTTTTTGTGGACTTTTATGGACCTTTTTGGCTCGGGCACAATCGAACTCCATTATATGAAAGTTGGGGGAAAACGAGAAGCCTTCGTGATCGCCGGCTGCATTTGAGATATTAATAAAGTGCTCCAGAGTCTTGTTCATCATGAGGGTAAGTGGAAAATAAAGTTACATCATTCTCTGAGTGTACTATTCCTTTCATCGCGCATTGGCTCTACAGGATGGAGAGATAAATTCATAAATGAGTCTGAGTCTGAGTTAAACTAAAAGATTGATCAGAGATTCTGTGCAGATGTCAGCAAATCTGTCAGCACAAAATGTGTGCATGCAGAGAACACTCTTCTGCAGATTTACAATTTTACTCAAGGAATGTACAAATTAGTTTCTGATGACAAACTCTGCACAGAGATGAGAATTAAAGTCAGATTTTTTTTTCCAGAAATATTTTGGAGTAAACAAGCTCTTTACCAGAATGAATATACTGTTTAGGGTTTGAAGGAAGCACTGCTTCAGCTTTTTCCTGATTGCATATGAAGGGAGTAGCAAGTTTCTGGAACGTTCCCATACTTCCCCATGCATGTTTAGCAGCAGATGAGCTTTCTCAATCAACCTTTCTAAGGAATCTGCTGTCACTTCAGCCTACTTGCTTCATCCCACTGAACGCTTATGTAAACACAGAGCCACCGCTGCCAAGCACCGCTGCTGACAGACACTAAACACCCCTCAGGAACAATGTGCTGCTTTCAAAACTATGCTGAATTGTCTTCTTGTGCTTTCTCCTCCACAGCAGCGAAGGAATCACGTTGAGTAGCAACTGAAAAAATACACAGGATCAATAATTCCTTCTATTCCCAAGCAGAAAGATAACCAGATAGGGAAAGAATGTGTACACCTCAGGGGGGTTTGTTTTTGTTTTGAATGCTTATGACATGATCCGTTCTACCAACTCTCTCATCCTTCATTGCCTTCAGCTTTTCACTCTGCAGCAGGCACCAACTATCACACCAGCTGGCTCAGCCTCTAATTCCTGGCAGTGTTAGAAAGACACAGGCTGGCACAGGTAGTCACCTTTCACATAATGGTGCTTTACATTCAACTAACTCTACAGTTAGCCATGTCTCATTTTTCAGTGACTTTAATCTACAACCTTGTATACTGATGATGGTTATATATCCTTGTATATTTCATGCAGACTAAATACATGAATCTCATTGGTAGCTATGATATGGTTCATAACACTTACTGTAAGAGAAATAACAACTTTGAAATCTAAAAGGTAGGACAGGTATTTCTTAAAGATAAAAGTTTACATTTGTGTTCATGTTCAAATGAATGTTTATTAGTTAAATTGGTTAACAGAAAAATTATCAGGTTAGTTTGATTTAATAATTTTCTGCTTTCATTTTTTCCAGTGAGTTTTGATAGCAGTAAAGAAAGGTAATCAGATTAAATTAGCTAGAGGTTAAGAAAATATGGTGGACTGCTGCAACTAACTGATCAAATGATCAATACGTAATTTAATTGAGAAATATCAGCAATCAATACTGAAACTTATTAATGATACTTACTAATAATGAGCAATTTTACCAACATCCACAACATTTCAATAATTCAAGAATAACTGAAATGTAAATATTTTTCTTTTAAATCTAACAGAAATTTCACAAGTGAATAAAAATTCAACAAATCATGTCTCATGTCTACAGTCGGTATACTGCAACTTCCATACAAGCATTACTTACGTATACGTTAATGTAACTTCCTACAGTCTATGAATGGCCATCACCTTTACAACTTTCTTGTTTCCCGCATGCCCGATTACTGCTTCCCGCCAGCTTCCTCTTGCTAATCTGTTGATGGGAGCAGCACACTGAAGGCCCTGGTCCAGAGTTAATTAAGAGCTCAGGGAGGAGTCCCCCTCCCACCACAGCCAGCTGGAGCCAGCCTCAGATTAGACTCCCAGAGACAAGGAGGAACATGCATCCAGATACATAAACATATATACACGCAACAATTGAAAGCAAAGACGCAGTCCAAAAAACACATTATGCAATTAGTCAGAGCATCCTTTCACACAATGACAGCACAGCGTTCCACGTGCATGTGCACACAGATCAGGGAGGAAAACATCTAAATGACTGACTCCCTTCCTGTTTGGCCAGAGAATACAAGTAGACAGTTATGTAAGGAAGCGTTTGCAAAGTGTGAAGTGACCCTCAGCAAAATGGGTTCACTTCTGCAAGGGTACGTCCTACTTGAGGCTTGGATAAAACTCATTAAGACAAAATGAAGCTACCGCTAAACGGAAAAAAAAAAGCCAGACAGAGGGTTATAAAGAGAAAACTAAATAAGATGCTTCATTTTGATTCCCTGGCTTACCTCTGAGACAGACACAACCACCCTGAAGCAATACCATTCCTCTGTAAGCTGTCATTTTATCATTCTTGATTAATTTTGACCTTAAATTAAAGCTCTGGGGAAGACAGTGAGTCCACTCTAAGATGTCTGAAAACAAAAGAGAATAATGTTTTAAAGAACAGCTGACAGGCTAAATCAGTGTGCATAACCATGGTTTTGTAAAACTGAAACTTCACATACAGTATGCTGAGTACAAGAGAAAAAGTTCCCTGCAGTTTGCCTTTCAAGTGCATGAGTTCACATCTGTAGTTGCATAAACGTCTTGTCAGATTAAGCAATGCTTGACAATAGTGAAAGCTGATATGAATCCATATTAAAATCTTTTTAGTGCTGATGCTTGTCAGCCAACTTTTAAGCCTGTCTCCACTTGGAGATGAAAAGTGTCAGCAAGTTGATTCTGAAGGAAATCTACCATGTGAGAGAACAGTGTGCACAAGTGGGAGTGTGTATAGCCTATTCTCCCACTATTCAAGCAATAATCTGATTAGTGGAGCTTTACCAGTCCGTGTTCAGGACTGGTTTCATCTACCCATGATAGCCTAATCAGGAGGATCACTTGGCTATTCAGCACTGACCGAGTGATACCCAAAGCATGTAAATGGGACACCAGGACTTGACTGCAGGGGGTAACTTGGCCTGTTTGCCCTCTATGGAGTTTAAGGAAGATAGTTGAGAGATGAAAGCTAACATTTACAAGTCACTTCCTTATGTTGATTTAAAAAGCTCACATTATCCGCAATCCAGTAACCCATGCTATTCTTTTTCCTCTTTAGTGGTTTTAAGTATTAGAGATGATCTTTAAGTGAACCCTATCTTGATCAAATGAGCACACTAGTTAGGTTCCCAGGTCAAAGTCTAATTTTTGTCAATGACCTAGTTCCTCATTTTTAATCAGGCAGAAAGACACTGCATGGAAGACGCCACGCCTCTTTTCTATAGAGCGTGGGAATTACAGGTAGAAGCCAAACCAGGGAGTGCCTCCACTGTCACACAAGCAGCCACATACTCACCTGATCTGCAGCGGACCGTCATACAGACAGACAACCAGAAATCTAATACCACACAATGTTTGAGGCTTTGCAAGTACAAAACACCACTGAGCCTTGTTGTCATCAGCCAACAGTGTAACCTGACAGCGGTGCCACAACAACTGAATGGATGCTCCATCAACTTTCAAAGACCATGAAAACAAGATGTTTCTTAAGAGGAAGTTGTCACTGAAAACCATAAAAAGGTCAAGATACTGTACTTTGTGTCACCTGATATCAAACTACAACTGTGCCTTAAGTAAAACAGCCTTGTGTACAATTGTGTTGTAGCTGTTCTGTCCTAGAATAAAAATGAAGTTAAAGGAACAACATGAAACACTGCACTCTGACCAGCAGGAGTTCAACACTTGACACTAGTAAATGCAAACTTCTAGAATATGTTTAGCTGAATTAGATATCTTAAGGGGAACTTGAGATCAGAACTATAAGAGGGGATTACATTTAGTAGCTTTCTAAGCTCATAAAACACTCAGTGCTAATTTATTTCTGCATTAATTACTTTCTTTGGCCGTTAAGCTCTTTGTAGTTGTTGGCCCTAAACCCCTCCCTCACCAACTCCCTGCACAGCCTGGCATCTCCCACATCACTATAACAACCACCGTTGTAATGCACCACAAACACCCCCACCCCCCTTTTCAGCAACACACTTGAGAGGGGAAATCACTGCAACTGCAAACCCAACTATCACTGATACGAATCATCTCAATTTATGAGTTTTATTCACACATAAGTCATCCATGTAAGATGTATCCAACTCAATTAACAAGAAAACTTACCCTGCTCATAGTCGCTGATGTTCTCCTGACCTTTCTTCTCACACCAACAGAACAGCTGTTGCGCTATTTATCCATCATAAGGCAGTCCATCTTCCAGCGGCTTACAGCCTGTTTTTCGTCCTGTCGCATGAACATGTCGGGCACAAAAAAGCCCAACAAGTGCGCTGCCTCTACTTACAAGTTACCCAACATACTGAGACAAATGGCTGGCTGACTTCTTGGGCTAGCAACTTGAGCTAGCTCACGAGCTCACTGATAACTTCTTCAGAATTGCGTATGCTCTGCGGTTTCTAATTTCACTTTTGCGAACCGGCAAAACTCGTTGGCGGGCAAGTGAGTGCAAGATAAACAGTGAATCATATGGTATCTTCCTACGTTACTCAATAACTGCTCATTACTTCGCTGGTGAACCCAGTTACGAGAGGTCCTTCTTGGAGGATTGAGCTGGCGAGCATCATCAATGCACTTGTTGCAGTTTACAAGGGGCGGGGCGTGAATGGGGTTATGATTAAGGTTACTGGTTGACCGCGGCGTGACCATTCAGCTGCTAGCCAATAGGAATTAAAGAAATTTGGACCGTAATCATAAACCACGCCCACACGCACGGCCCCTGAATGAGGAAAAAAATAGAAAACACACAATGCTGCACCTTGCTTCCTGCGTGTCAATGAGGACAGAAAAAGACTGGGCCATCCAGTTGGTGCTGCGTTGTCTTCCTCATGTCATGTCACTGAATCACGCCAAGAGTTCATGTCACGGGTATTTCTGTGCCCATCCCCGAATACCAGAGTAAAGAAAGAGGATGACTTTTTAATGTAATTTATTATGACAACAAGCACAATGGAGATTTAACTTTTGCACACTCCCATTCCACCTAGTTAAAATAACTTTATACATACCTCTTTATTATAATGACATTCACTGCATGAGAGAGATGTTAATACAAAATGTCAAAATTTGCAGAAAAGTTTGAGTGAAATGTCTAAAAGGAATATAAAAACTTTATTTAATGTCACTTTCTAAATTTCATGCTCTCCTCTCTCTCTCTCTTCATATATATATATATATATATATAGATATAAAGTCATTCATTTATTAATTAATGAATACATCAACAAATTTCCAGTTCCAAAATAAACAATAATTTATTTTCATACTATTGATTATTTACCTTTTTTATATATAAAATTTTACAAAATTGGAAACATTTCACTATGACAGGTAAACCATCTATGTTTTTATAAACCAAAATGATATTTTGAAAATTAAAGTTCCCTTAAGTCAATTTTGATTCAAATGCATTTCTTTAAAAGGGGCACAATTTGTTGAACAGATAATTACCTGTAACTCAGACGTGAATGAATAGTTACTTTTATATTGAGTTTGTTGTGACTTTAGTTGAAGATACACATTTATCTTAAAGTTATCATTAAGTAATGATGAAATCATAATGGGATTAACTTGTAATGACTCTACAAGAATATACCAACATGAACTTCTTTGGATTAGCCTTGTATTATTTTTCTTTTTTTAAATGGTATGAAAATGATATATTTTGGTTTGAAATGGAAATTTTTTGACATATTGATAAATTGATGAATCAATAAAATAACAATAAATTAATGTTCATCAATTAATAATCTATTAAATGTGAAGTAGTCACATAAACTACTATTGATGATCTCACTGAGATCATCAATAGTTCATGATGAGAGAAAAGGTATATTCATGATAAAAAAAAAAAAAAGATGACCCTGCTGTAATTAATACACTGGTTCATCATCTGTTACGCATTAGTTAAGTACATGGTCCGTACATATGTATATGGTCCATATACTGTACATATATATATATATATATATGTATATACACACACACACACACACATATATATATATATATACAGTATATGTGTGTGTGTATACATATATATATATGTTTATATATATTTATACAGATATATATATATATATATATATATATATATATTTCCTCTCTTTGTTCATACTCTTTAATGCATTTGTGTGAGCTGTTCCCCTGTTCAAAAAGCAAAGACCTTTAGCTCCAACTATTTTTGTTGACATAAATTTGGCTCTAAAATACCTTAGTAATCTTCTAACATCCTCACTTATTTGAATCATTGATATATCCAGTATTAGAGGCTGTAAAGGCTCCACTGCTTGATCGGAGCTTCACAATGTTTCACTGCAGGTGCAACATCTTGTTCTCATGGGTTTCAATCCATATATAAAAAAAGAAAAGAAAAAATGTGGTCTCAACCAGATACAACACATTCCCTTTACTTTGGTTTCTACTGCCCATAGAACGTTATCCCAGAGAGACCATGACTTATCTCCCTTGAGCTTTTGCAAACATTAGTTTTACCTTTTGTTTTTTTTTTTTGAGTCAGCAGTGGACCCCTACAAGGTAGAGTGTGCATGTATTAAGACCTGAAACCACCACTCTAGATCATTCCAGTTCAGGTTGAAGCTCTTTAGATGTCATGTAAGGATTGACAAGACTTCTCTACTTTAGATTAATCTGAGCAGTTTTATAAAAATGAAGCTACAGAAAAACTTGATCTCTCTTTATTTTTTCTCCATCATTGTGAGAATAAATATGGGAAAAATAGCTTTTTTCGACTGACTAAATCCAACTAATTCACATCAGCACTGAATACAGATTGGTTTATGTTTGAAAAGCAGTCAGTCATTTTCTGTACTGCTTATCCAGTCGTGGGGGTTGCTGGAGCCTATCCCAGCTACTATCAGGCGAGAGGCGGGGTACACCCTGGACAGGTCGCCACTCTGTCCCAGGTTTGAAAAGCAGTGTAATTTAAGTTTTGTTCTTTTTGTTTAGCTTTGCAAAATGCATAATAAAATCAGTGGGAGTGCAGTTAGTGATCTCTAGCAGCAGATTCAACACAATCAATGCTAATATCAATGATGATAATAATTATAACTAGGCTCCAAAGATTATAAATCCAGAAAATGTAGTGTCATCATCTTCATCAGCAAAAAGTCCATTGAATAGTTCTCCTCCAGCCACCTGAAGCCACACCTTGTCCCCCACCTCCAGGTGCAACACAGCACCCCCCGCTGCCTGGTCCTCGCTGCTCTGGTAGTTATCCATAGTATGGATAATTTTTGCTCCATTTCTCACCAGCGCCACTTTCACGTTTCTGGAAAAGACAGTGATGTGGTAGGTGAAGTAGTAGGTGCCTGCCACCAAGCACGTGAATCTTCCTGTTTGTGGATCATAATGATTCTGTCTGTTGTAAATGATCTTGTCAAACCGGATGGGTGCATTAGCTGGAGGTAGTTTACTTTGTGCTGTGAGTCCCACACAGAAGGCACTTTTAGGGATGACAGGTGTTTCTCCCTTTTCGCCTGTCTCACCCTTCTCACCTCGAGTCCCTCTATCTCCACGATAACCAATATTTCCTTTGTGACCTGGAACACCAATTTCTCCCTTGGGGCCCGGCTTGCCAGGGGGTCCAAGTGGTCCCTGAATGCCTCTGTCACCGCGGAGGCCAATGTCCCCCTTTGGACCGTGTGGTCCAGGGGGTCCAAAATCTCCTTGAGGTCCTTGAGGTCCAGGCAGCCCAACATCTCCCTTATTTCCCTTCAGACCAATGGGCCCTTGCACTCCTTGGGGGCCCATTTTCCCAGGAAGTCCTCGTTCTCCATTATCTCCTCTTTTTCCTTTGAGTCCAACAGGACCAGTTTCACCTGAATATAACAAGTACACAATAAACTTCCCTTTCCTCTAATAAGTCATGTTGCAACATTCAAGCAGACATGACAAGTAAAGATAATTCTGGTAGAGATCTTTTTCTGTGTCTCCTTAATTTTAAGAATACATACCAGGGTCCCCTTTGTCTCCTTTGTGGCCGTTATTACCTGCTGCTCCAGTGGGGCCAACTTCACCTTTCCATGAATGATTAATGAATAACTATGTTATTACAGTTTGCATAGTTTAAGCTTAAACATGCAGAAGGAAAATGTGAGTAGAATTGAATTCCACAAAACATAAAAAATTCTGTTAAACTTACCTTGATCACCTTTTTCTCCTCTGAGCCCATCTCTGCCATCTCTGCCAGGTGTACCATTGTGACCAGGATCCCCTGGTATTCCAGGGTATCCACAAACACAGCCTTTACTTTGCATTAATTCCTCTGTAACACATCTGACTGCCAGGAGCAGGAGCAGCAGAGTGACCCTAAACCTTCTCTGCAACATTGTACCTGTCTAACTAAACTTTTAGAAGGTCAAGCATAGCGCACAGTTTGTCCAAATACGACACGTTTGACTCAAAGCTTGCAGCAGCGGAAGAATGCGTGACACAAACCAATGAAAACAGAAAGTGGACAAGAGGTAAAGACAACAGCCACCTCAAGACTTTTAAAGCCTTCTCATTGGTCAGTGTTTTTGGTTTACATATTTACACTGCCTCATCAGTTGTGCACGACCTGTGCCCTTTCAGATGCTTCTCCTGTCTAGCTGAGGCTAATAATAAGCTCAGACTCCCAGTGTGCAAGGATCAGAAGTGCAAAGCGCCAAATAGTTTCACATGAGCCGCCTTCCTACTCCTGGAGACAAACAGGATATAAGCCTTAAGCAAATAATTACATACTTTAATTAGACATTTCTTTGACAGGATATAACATGGTTCTATTGAATAATAAAAAAGAACCTTCTGGCCTGTGGATGTGAACCTTTATCAGCAACAGCTTTAAAGGCCACACTTTAATAGCCTCTGTTTAGTTACTGGATGCTAATAGTATGCTAAAATGTCAATTCATGCATGCTTTTTCATTTGTGCCATTTAAAAAGCCAACGATCAGGAACATTTGACCCCATTAACTAAACCGTTGATCAGTGATTTAAGGTGTGCTCTGTCAAGACCCAACTTAACCTCACAAGAAGCCTGTGAAGTCTCCTTATCTTAACAATAACACCCCATGAGGCAATACAGCATACTGACGTGGTACTGTAACTTCTGTATGCACACATTTGAAATTTTCATGGGTCTGAAGAAACCTTCTGTCCTGACACAAAATAAAATAAAGCAAACAAGTCCCACTGCAATTGTTTAAAACACAAACAATGTGAAGAATATAAAGTGCCTCAGATGTTTTATAGGAGTTTTGGTGGTTCTTTGTTTTCACTCCATCCTCCACAAATGTAAGATTAACTATGAAACAGCAGGAGCAGGGAGGTATTTAATATCCTACACAAGATTATCCAGCGAGGCAGGGGCTTGCTGTTGCTCAGGGTTGAATCGGGAACCAGCATCCAAGTCATTATGCTGTACTGCTGGCGGTTTATTAGATTGTGTACAGTAAGAAGAGACAAGAGGGATGGGCGGGAGGGAGGAGCTGCAACATTAAACTGAGATAAGAAAAAAAACACATCCCCAACGCCCCCCACAGTGAGCACACAACGTACACCTCTACCATCCTATCAGGACACTCCAACTTAAGTATTACATAAGAGTCACACTGATATCTTTTCTATTACTTTATTTTTCAATACTTCTTTTCACAAGCCTCCAGATATAAATATATTCAAAAATATAAACATAAGACATAAAAGTGCACATTCAAGCAAGTGTTTATCAGCCACCAGAAATGGAAACTTCACCGTCATACGTATTGACTACTGCACATCTACTTGTTCGGTGTACACAAATTGGACACAGTCTGGACAAATATGTAACCTAACAGACAAATAACAAGGGCATGGCTCAGAATGAATGACACTCATTTATAATTTGAGACCAGTATATCTGGACCTGGTCTCTGAAGTTCCATAACCAGGCACAACGTGAGGTTGGTTTGGTTACAGAAGATACTGCAACAAGGCTGTCAGACAAGATAGCACAGACGTCGTCACTCATCAGGTTTAAGGCTAAATAATTATAACGGTAACAAAACCTACTATAATGATCAAAAATGGAAATATATGTTTATATAAATAAGAATTCATAGAACATGCTGTAATAAAGGTTTACAGTATCTGTAAAATACAATATTCATTTGTATAATATCGATGGCTTGTGTTGTTTGTAATTCAAAACAACATAAGACTAAACTGAAACCCACATCAAGTAATTATTTGAACATGGAAAAACAAAAGAAGGATTAAGAGGAAACAGCACATTATAAAAGGGAAGAAAGAGAGAGGAAGAGAGCTCAAAGAAGATTTACAACACTTGACATCATCTTTTAAAGAGGTGGATAAAACACTGTTAGGGAAAAGCAGCAATTCCAGGGAAACTGAGGTTAACAAGGCAGATGCTACAAAGCTCAGGGGAGTTTGGGGGCTATAGGAGTTGTGGTATTAGTAGAAAAAAAGGTCTGGAAGCAGGAGGAAATTTTAGCTTGTGAGTGGTCTACATGATCTGACGGTGCATACCGTAGCCCGTCATACCAGACTGGGAAGCTCCACGGTTGCTGCCCATCTGCAGGCCGATCAAACTCTGTCCTTGGCGAAGCTGCTCTTCGGTAAACTCTCGTCGATAGCCCTGCGCTTTCCTACGCAGGGAGAAGATGGTTACATTGTGAAGTGTGACATATAAAACTGCAAGACAGAGATATGAAGCTCTTTTTTTAAAAATATGAACTTTTTCAGTACCTGCGAAACCAGTCCCGATCACCTTTGTAATGACCATCGTCCTTTGTGAGGGCCACACTCCCGAGAGCCATCAGGGTCCTTTGCACTGCTGCCATGTCTTTTCCTGTGGTCAGAACATTTCAGTAAACTATAGCTTTTAAAAAACACACATGGCTCCAGTAATTCTAGATGGAAAGTAATCGTTGGCTGTATATATGCTGGCTTGTGAGATCTCTTTACCTTCCCAGAGGTCCACAGTTTGAAAGATATCTGTGGTTGTTACTCCATAAGCTTCTGCTGCTTGCAGGAATTGAGAGATCTTCTCCATTTGTTTAAAGGCCATTTGGGTTTCTGGAATCTTTTTAATGGGTTCTTTCCCCCTTGGATAAAGGCTGTTGATGAGTCTACACAGAATCTGAGACAAAAGCAGTATATTTTACCGACCACACCCCATCTTAATGCCACACAGTATTTTTTCAGTGTCTTATATTCATAATGACTGGTATCATCTTTGCATGTTAATTTCAGCCTCTCCCATAACATTTATCTGTGAAAGCAGAAAAGTTATTTTATGTTGCAATGCATCCTTATCTGTTGGCTCAAATGCTTGTGCAGAAATTGATGCATCTGTCTTTTTTACCATGGATTTTTCTGAGGGATTTTTGTTGCATTAGTCAGCTGTTGTGTCTTACACAAGAACAGTACAGCAGAATGCAGAGTGTCTTTTATATTTGGTGCTATTTAAGTCTACTTTTCCATCAGAGGTTACAAGAATTATTGTGTTTGCTATGGTGATGACATTGGCAATGAAAATGTATGATTTGCTTAAAATATTTTTGTTGTGTAAGGGAGTAATCTTCTTTCCATTATCCAGGTCCCAGTTTAAGGTGACCAGGTACTAAATATAACAATTTTTCAAATCCATTTCAGATGGTTTAAAAATAGCCAGGCGCCTAAATTTACCAACTTTGTGGGCTCTGTGTAAATGACAGAGCAAATATGAAGCCTCCTAAATAATTCAAGGTGTTTCTATTTTAAACAGCAAGTCACTGCAGCCACTCACTGTTCCATCCATGAGCCATTTCTGGAAGTTCTCCCTGCCTGGCTGTGGTTTCTCCAGGTTTCCCCCACACTGTGCGACTATCCAGTCCACAAGACGTTGCTCCAGGTCAGGATCATACTTCTGCTCGATCTTCTCCTGCACCTCCCGGCTCAGTCCGTAACTGGGCCCTCTGTTCGCCATGGCAGGTCTCCCAACAATCTAGTGCACTATATGTAGTGAATAGCAACCCTGAATGAAAAAATTGGCACAAATCAGGTTGTAGACAATTAATACAACAAACTACATTTTTTCTATAATGTTAGAGACTACAGGTAAATATAAAACCTTTTTATTTAGTTGCATCTTTGTCCCTATGGTTACAATAAAAATCCTCAGCATAATCCAAAGAGAGTGTAAAGCCAATGAAGCAGGTTGTCTTTCTTGAACTGAGCATCAGCAGAGAAGGGTGTGGTCTCTTGGCGACTGTCCCAAGCAAGGACAAGCCGTCTTATTGCTATGGCAACAATCAAACCTGTTTCCGGCACAGTGATGTGCTGAGATTATGGTTCATATGACCCAGAGTGGTCCAAGGGTGCTATGAAATGCCACTGATTTGACCTCCAGTCTGGGCTGTGGCGTGAATTAAATAATCAAATATATAAGCAGAAAGTTCACACCTTTATAAAAACACAATCAAAGAATGGACAACAATTCATATGTAGCTTTGCTCACCATGCAAAAGGGTTTAAAATTACGTCAGTCCTCAGTGACGCATGCACACTCACTGCGTTAATTCTTCTACATCTCTCTGAAGCGCAGTTTTTCCAAGTTGAATCCAGTCAGTTTGAATAAAGTCCGCTATCTAAATGCACAATACCACATTGCTCCGCTTGCCGCAGCTTGCTGGAACATTTTCCAAACCACAACGCAGCTGACAAAAGCTGCGACACTACATCATTTGCATAAACAACGCACACATGATGCGCGCTTTTAGCGGGTTTTTAAAAAGAAGAGAAAAAACAAAAACAAAAAAAAGAAAAGACTTACTGCAGAGGAGAGGGCGGTCAGAGTCGGTTCGTGCCACTGTGTTAATTCCGCTGAGTTGGGCAGGGCTGAGGATGATGCTGAACTGCTGAAGCATCCATAAAACGCTGCACGAGCGTGTCGGGCCAGACTGGACCTTACTTTGTCCGGGTGGGGCGAGTCACTGATTTTATATGCCAGCTCCTCCAGGAGGGGTCCCTAGAGACTCTCAACACGGGATGCGACGTGACTCCTCTCCCGGAAGGTGGTCAGTGTAGTGCAAGCTCAGCTCTGCGCGGCGTGTAGTGGAGTGACCCTCAGCAAGCGGAGGCACATGACAAATCAATTCAGTTGTTGTCTGTGTCCTCAGGCCAATATTGGATATCACTGAGTGCAATGCAACCCCCTGCTCTTATCTTATCCTTACAGTCTGCTTAATTCAGTGGCAGTGACTGTTTTTGATGAGAAACTCGTTTTAAACAGTTGGTTGAATATTATAGTTTGTTTGGTTTCTGAACAGCATAGACAGTGTGGGTTATTGTTTCAATATTAAGAGCCATTTCTCATCAATTAGCGCGTGATGGATGTGCAGAGGCTCAGCATAGCCAATATTCTGCCTCTTTCAATGCAACTGCACTGCAACCAACTTATTTTTGAACAAATGAGCAACATACAGTCATGTGAAAAATAAAACACACCCTTGTCAATAACATTAAATAAACAAAACCTCAGACGAACAAGATGTTGCATAACAGCTTTGTTACTAAGCAAAAAGTGCAGAATTTGTGTGAAAAACTAAGTATATTTTGTGACTCAGTAGCTTGTAGAACCACCGTTTAGCAGCATTAACTTGTATTAATTTTCTAACTTGATCGGTCTCACATCAAAAACCTCTGCACCTCTGGGGGTTGGGGGGTTATTCCACCCTTCTTATGATCTTGCTTCACTTAATTAAAATGTGCAGGCATTTATGCTCTGCTCTCTTTAAGCACCACCATAGCATTTGAGTCAGGGTGAGGTCTGGAGACTGACAAAGGCCATTGCACCACCTTCATTGCTGATCAGTTGTAGACTTGCTCCTGCGCTTGAGATAATTGTTCTGATTAATGACTCATTTCTTGTAAACTTTACAGAAGAGTTTGACAAAATGACTGCAATGTCTTGCGGCTGTAAAGCAAACCCATATCATTCATGGGTTATCCATATCACTCCTCCACTTGTGTGCTCAGAAAATGGTTTGAATGGTTTATGCTGACTAGTGTGGTGCTGTGAATTATGGTCAAACTGCTCCTCTTTGGTCTCTATGAACAGCATGACCCCACAGCAAAACTGAACTCTGCTGCCATGTTGTTATGAGACAAAAAGAATTTCTTCCGGCAAAACATGCTTGTTCAGGTGCGATGACCTTCCACATTGTAGCCTGTAGTGTCTTTGATGCATCTCTTTTATTTTTTGTAATTTCTCAAGAGTGCTGCATGGTCTGAGCTTGAACTTGCAGGGATGTCCTTTTCTGGGAAGATAGCTGTTTGAAATATATTACACTCAATTCACCACTAAACAATGAAAACCAGATTCTTTGGAAGTGACGGTGTACTTATTTTCTCAGCTTCAGCATCTAGATTTAGTTTTTGACACTATAAAATGTCATGTTCTGTTGTTCATCTCAGGTTTAATTGACCCCATTTTAAGATCTGCTATGGACCATGTGGCTTTTTAATAGTTTGATGCTCAACCGTAGTCTTAAAACAAGATAAGTTTTTTTTTCCCCCCACGTGACTGTAGTAAAACATGAACACCTGCCAAGCCTTTTTGCACCATTTCTTCCTGTTGCATGACAACTAAATACTGTTAGAAGCTATAAACTCACATTTGAATTCAAACATAAAAAAATGATTGACTACAGAGCTGAACCATAAGTTAAAGGTCACCGAAGCTGTTAAGAGGACCTGAGAGAGATAAGTGGTTGATTTGCTCCATTGAGCACAGAGCAGCTTGCGGAGAATTACATGTTAATAATCAACAGTCCACTGGCTCCATTTTGTGTGCCACCCATTGACTAAAGGCCAGCAGGTATAGAGTATCATGTAACACAATGTTCAGCCAACAAAAATAAACCTCAGATGGTGGTACCAAGCTACTACACACTCAATAGAACCATGATTCAGTGGTGACAACCTAAAACTTTATCGTTTGGTTTTTTATTGATGAACTCATGAAGATTTGATTTTTAAATTTAGCAAAAGATTTTTGTTCGCTCTTTGGTCACCATGCTGCTACATAAACTTCCGCTCAGACTTTCATCTCCTCCACCTACTCCTGCATTAGCAAATTGCTTTCTTCATTCATCCATTTATCCAATTGAAATGGATCACTGAGTCATTCTGGAATAAGAGGTGTACTACAATGTATCTCTATGTAGAAATAGAATATCTCTGACATGCTTGTTCAAACCTTTCCAGACTATCACTTAAGCAGAGCCACTAGCAAATACAAATGTGTGTCAGATTAATTCTGTCCTTATTGAAACACAATCAAAAATATTGAACTAGAAAAAAAAATCTATAGACTTGCAGTGCTCTCAGCACAGATTAGTAAATTGGGCAATATTTTGACTTCGATTAATGTGGAAAGTGGGTGATACATCGCCACATTTCATACCCACTTTCCAATCAGTGAAAATGTGCATAAGTAATTCTAATAAACTGCCTGGGTGACTGAATTCATGTCATCCACTGTGCATGTATTAACAGCAGCAGACTGCTGTGGTGTTCCCTTATTAAATCAGCTGTGTGGCTGTTAAGATCAAGAGGGATGACATCAAAAAGACCTGTTTCCTAGTGAAATATGAGCTGAATGTTTAAAGTCTTAAAAAAGTAATTTTTTAAAACTTAATTTTTACCTGTTGTCTTACCTATTAACGAGGAGGTTTCTGTAACATAGTTTTATATTTTCTGCAGCTGAAAGATGCCATCATAACTTTTCATGCTGTCACACCTTTAGTTTGCACAGATTTTCCACTTTAAGCATTTCCAGTGTGTGCGTGCACTTTCACAGACTTACAGACCTGCACTCTAATGTGCAGAGGTTTTATTGGCCAAAACAGGTGAAAAGTGATTAAAAAGGCACAGGAAAACTGTGTATCTACTTACAGATAAAGGGAAAACAGCCAAACAGTAAGAACAATGGTAGAGACAGCAGCAATGGCAGACCTAATAATGGCTGACCAACGTAACACTCGATACAACAACCTGAAGCACATATAAATGCAACCTGAAAATAGTAGGGAGCAGCTACAAGCTAGACCCCTTTCAATATTGTTTGTACTGTAACGGCATGTTGATATGACAGTGATGACAGATGAAATACAGGGAAAAAAAGATGGATAAAAGGTCACATTTGGCAGAGAAACATGCCGTGGTTTGGTAATTTCCTTGAGGGTTGACTTCCCAGATTATAGTCATTCTTCTTTTCTCTCAGGAACATCTCTATCCTTTAACTCAGACCATAGTGGTCAGCTTGTCTATGAGATCGTCAATAGTGTAGACCATAAGCTTGATGTCGTCCTTCTCAGACATGCGGTGCTGCCCGTGTCGCCTAAGGATGATATCTACATCAGGGCTGAGGATGCGTTCTGCCACCTGCATGGAGATGTGCCAGGGAACGTCCTCGTCTTTGAGCCCATGGATGAGCCGTACAGGACAGGTGACAGGGATGGGACTCTGAAGTACACAGTGATTTTCTGCCTCACGCAGAAAGTCCATGCTAAACTTGTAAATACCGTCGTCCGCATGTTTGCTGGGCACTGCCCACTCCCCTTTGGCTTCAAACTCCTTGCGGGTCTGTGCACATAAACATGAGGAAATCTCATTCAGAAAACAAAATTGGAACAAAACTGACAAATGCCATTAAACTTTATGCACCTACCTCCAGAGGAAGAGAGTTGAACGATGTGACAAGGTGATCAGCAGCAGTCGAGATGCCCACCAATGCAGCAGTCTTCTCTGGTCTTGCAATAGCTGCCAGGAGCATGAGCCAACCGCCTATACTGGAACCCACTAGTATCTGAAAGGAAACCACAACACAACCTTTTTTATTTCTTTTTTGATCACCATTTCATTTCATCCATTGATTAAAAAAAATATCAATTTCTCATCAATGGATGATAAATAAACAAAAAACACCTGAAAAAAATATGATGCAGTAATTGTTCTAGTGGAAAATATACACATAATGGAGCATGGCGCCATCTTCTGGAGACAAAGGTGACATGACATGACAAAGAGAAATTTAAACACTTTTTCAAACTTAAATGTACTACTTATCCATCATGATTTTTGATCTATATACTGAAATCATGTTGGTGGGTTCATTATCATTTTGTGCAAAGTTTCTTTCTTAAAAAAAAAAAAAAAAAACTTAATCAACACATAGTTTTAGAGCAAAATATTTCTCAAATTTCTCCTAACCCCCCCCCCCCCTTTTATTGCCTATGTACAACAATTTACACGCTAAACTTGGAAGATGAAGAGTTCTTTATTTTTTCCAATATTGTAATAATTCTCAACATTTTATTGAAAATACCTAACGGCATCTTTATTGATGAAAGAATGGAGAACAATTCCTGGGGTGAACTTCGGGGACCAGCAGATACACTTGTGAACAGATTCTTAATTTAGGAATGATTAGAAATAATAACTATCAAGTGTTAAACCCTATTTCAGACATTATTATTCACAGTGGAATTTTTTTTTAGATGTGCTTACTGTATGTATATGTGAAGGGGGTTCCTGTTTGTGCCAGTTTTTTTCAAATATACATACAGTTAAAGTCAAGCATAAAATGAAATGCTAAGATAGTGCATGTTTGCAGAAGACAGAAATCAATGACCAAATGTGGAAGCACTGGGATTTTTTGGATCTGACAATTGAAACCTTTTCTGAAAGAAAACCAAAATCAACTTCCATCCCTAGTGAGCAAAATTTCATAACTTTTGCAATGACTTTGTTAAGTACTTTGCAAAGGGGTGCAAAATATTTACCTGTGGCCCTTCTGCTAATTCATCCAACACATAAAGGACATCTTTTTTCCAGGTACCAATAGTTCCTTCTGATAACACCCCTTCTGAGGCCCCATGGCCCGTGTAATCAAACCTGGGAAAACATAATTAGAACAGTGAGTGTTCATAAATATCAGAAGGTAAACAATGGCAAGCCAAGTTTTTTTACTTTTTTTTTTTTTTTGTGTGTGTGTGTGTGTGGGCGCGTTTTTGCAAAATTGTGGGGACCATGTTCCAGATTTTTACCATCACCGTGGGGATGTCTTGCCCTTGTGGGACATTTTTCTGGTCCCCACGGGTACAAACCCCGTTTTGAGGGGTCAAGGTTAGGTTTTAGAGATACAATTAGGTTTTGGTTAGGGTTAGGACAAGTTTAGGCAATCAGTTATGGTTTAGGGTAAGGGGCTAGGGAATGCATTACGTCAATGGATATATCCAGTGTATATTGACGTATACACTGTTAATTCCAAAGACATTCAAGAAAGTGAGTGTAAGGATTTGCTGATCTTTGAAACTTGTTTATTGTTAGATTCACAAAAAGCAACAACATTGCATTAGGGCTGTCTCGATCCCACTTTACTTTTTCACTTCTGATACCGATACCAATACTAACAGGTCAAGTATTGGCCGATGCCCGGTATTGATAATCAACTGTATTTTGGGCCAGCGATAATGCACTGATCTGACAATTTATTTCATTCTTGATTTATGTTAGGTATGTCTGTTTTGTGCAACCTCACCCCTAAAAACTTGGTTTAACAGGCTTATGAAAGTTCATAACACTAAGTATGAGGAAAAACTGACCCATTTATCATTTACAAATGGGTATGATGAATTTTAAACACAGAAACATAGTAATATATAAAACAATTTCAGATAAATTAGACCCAGTTGGGAAGAAGTGCTTGAAAGAAAAGCTGAAATGGATTTCTTGGATCAGCAAATTTTGATGCATTCCAATCCGATCCACACTTTTTAACCAATATCGGCCCGATAACCGATACTGGTATGGGATTGGGACAGCCCTAGAAGGCATCCAATTTTTATATTATTTAATCTTCAAAAAATATACCCAAATTACATTTTATGCGGGTAACATGCTTCAAAAAATGTTTGGACAGGTGTGAGTTTACATCACCTCTTTTAACAAAACCCCCTGGGAGCCGATCGGAACAAATGCAGGAGTTTGGACGGCAAAGTTTTTTTCCATTGGTGCTTGATATAGGATTTCAGCTGCTCATTGGCTCAGAGCATCCTTTGTCATATTCTTTGTTCATTCTTTGCCAAAAGTTTTCAGCGACTGACAGGTATGGACTACAGATCAGTTTAGCACCCAAGTTCTTGTATTGCAAAGCCATGCCAGCTGTAATATGGACAGAATGTGATTTGGCATCATTCTGCTGAAATTAGCAACAGATTCAACAGATGCTCAGATTTTAACATGCTGCTCCAAAGTCTGTTCTGTTAATTTCAAATGAACTTGGGCTCAGAGATGGTGGCAGTTTCTCTCAATCTTGGTTCTATATTTTTGCAGTTTTCTGCTGCAGATGACTGAAGTACTGTAAGCTAAACTAAAGCTCAGTTCTTTTATACCACTCTAATCTTTAAAAAATGTTAATGGTACCAATCCATGACTGCTGTGCTTGGCTACAGTTAGTTGTAATATTTTTATGTGTCTTTTTACAAACTGTTTCAAACTGGTATGATAATGTATTGTTTGATGTGCAAGTATGTAATTTTTCTTTGTGCCGCCTCTTGCCGGGTTGTCTGTAAATGAGAATTTGTTCTCAATTGACAAATCTGGCTAAATAAAGGTTAACACAGATGTGGTTCCAATTCCCCATGCAATGATTTTCACCACACAATTGAGCCTTGTTTTAAAGAGGTAGTTCAGAATTTTTGGCAAAGGGCCTCATTTTCAAGCTAGCCAAGGTGCTACTTATCACTAGAGAGTTTGATGTCAATAGGAGCCACTTACCTGCCATTAAAAACAATCTTATTTACTCTACAGAACACCAGAGGCAAATCAGTTATAACACGACTTTCTATGTAAATGCTTGTGTTCATAGAATGTTACAAATAAAACTAACTTTACATTGGGTTGCATTTTCATGTTTAAGTGTCTCAGCAGCAGCAAAGTTTTACTTTTTATACAGCCATGGAAAAAATTAAGAGACCAACTTTGTCATCAAAAATAATGGTTATGCAATCAAGTACCAACTGTGGTGTGAATTGTGCGACTAAAAGAGACAGAAAGAAAATATAGAATGCCTAAAAGCACTGTTTTTGGCAGCACAATGCCATAGCTATTGATGTAAGAACTTAATGACCAAAATCCCTTATCAAGAAAAGCATAAAAAATGGCTAGATATCAGTTCTTAAATTAAACTCTTATGAAACATTTTTGTTATCATTATATTTGTCAAGACAAATGTACTTTTAGTAGTACCAGGCATTAAAATGAATTTTTTTCCATGGCTGTATTTGGAGTAATATTATCTGCCGCTACATGTACAAAAGAATTTGATTACACAAATATGCAGTCAAAAATAAAGCCATGTCTGAAAGGCATGAGGACATGTCGGATTTTGAAGACGATTTCATCTGTGACGGTTTCATCAAATAAATCATCATCATATCTCTGTGAACCTGGAATTCCACCCGGAAGCAAAGTATAATTCTGCATCTGGTGAGAAACTTTTTCCTCTAATGGAAATGCACAATTTGTGACACAAGGTTAGTTTTACATAGATAGTCTTACATTATAACTGACTTGCTTCGGGTGTTCTGTGGGGTGGATAAAATTGTTTTTAATGACAGGCCGATATTTTTTAATAATATTGACCTGATATCAGCTGATAATATATTTTTAAAAATGTTATTTGAAATGGAAAGAGCATATAAAAAACAAAGAAAAACTTCTTAATACACCAGATTTAGCTAAAAGGCTAGTTTTCATCTGTTGTCCCGAGCCTAGGCAGATCTTAAAAGGCTCCCCAAAATGAGGAAATACAGAAATACCAAATTGTAAATTAGACAGTTATCAATATAATCAAGCAATATATAACAGGTGCTGTTTGGTGGTGACTCACAAAACGCTGTTTGCTTGTTTGTTTTCCTTTAAAAAAAAAAAAAAAAAATCCATGGGGCATGGAAACAACATATGGCCACACCACCTGTGGCAACAACTGGATCTGCAGCAGATGTATTTTTCTAGTTTTGGACAAGGAATGAATATTATAGAGAGGCACCGATTTTCCCGGATCAGATTTCGGCTGCGATACTGACAAATAGTTGGATCGGGTATCGGATGAATGAGGCATATCCAGCATTCTGATCCAGTCATTTTAAAAAATATATTTTTTTTTGCATCATACACAGAAATAGTTACGGCAATCGAGTCACTTAAAGGAATAGTTCACCCTCAGAATGATTTAACTTTATTTTTCACTTACCGTGATGGTGAGCAAGATTCTGCACCACTTTTTTAATATGTCAAATGCAGCCGGAGATCGGGGCGACTTCTCGTTTCCCCCCAATAGAGTTCGCCAGGGTCCGAGCCAAAAAGGTCCATAAAAGTCCACAAAAAATTGTCAATATTCCTCCATACTGCTCGTCCCATGTAATCCAAGTGTCCTGAGTAGGTTGTGTCCAGAATTTACTCGAAACGACGTCATTTACTATATTTTTAGAGCCTAAAAAGGAGTATTCTTTACTTCAATGATGCGCGCACATGCGCGGTCACGAAACTACGGAAGCCTCGGCGTTCAGAGCCTACTCTGCCGATAATGCAAGCGTAGAAGAAGAAATTTGTTGTTTACATTGTGCTAAGAGCGCGAGAGCTCTAAACAAACTGAGACAAACACAGGAGGGGTTGGATATTGATCGAAAAGAAAGAAAGAAAGAAAAAGAGAATGCGCAATCTCGTCTGCTGGGGCTTCCGTAGTTTCGTGAACGTGCATCAATCAGCGTGCTTGTTAGGCATGCGACGTAGTCTTGTTTAGACTCTAAAAATATACTAAATGGCGTAGTTTCAAGTAAATTCTGGACGCTACCCACTCAGGGCACTTGGACTACATGGGACGAGCAGTATGGAGGAATATTGACAATTTTTTGTGGACTTTCATGGACCTTTTTGGCTCGGACCCTGGCGAACTCTATTGGGGGGAAACGAGAAGTCGCCCTGATCCCCGGCTGCATTTGACATATTAAAAAAGTGGTCCAGAGTCTTGCTCACCATGAAGGTAAGTGGAAAATAAAGTTAAATCATTCTGAGGGTGAACTATTCCTTTTAAGTCTATATTTTCAATGCTGGTTATGTCATCACACAGAACAGGGAAGTGCCATTTATTTCTTTTTGCTACTAATGTACACTAATTGTTAATAAGTATTATTAAGTACATGTATATGTGTGTTAAATTTGTTACCTTAAAAAAAAGAAAAGAAAAAAAAACAAACAAGGTTTATGTCAAACCTGATGCCTTCACTAACATGGCAAGGTATGCCGTTCATTCACAGTAATATGGGATCGTAGGTATTGACCAATACACTCAGCCCAGTTATCAGTATCGAATTGGATTGGAAAAAACTGGATTGGTGCATTTCTATAATACAACATCATTTTCAGCTTTAATATCAGTATTCATTTTGGCCATAAGAAGCAGAAAATTATCGGTTATCAGTATTGGTTTAAATCTTTCATATCATGCATCACTAACATCAAGTGGTGCTAAACAGCTGGGTTGTTTAGATGGCAAGGAAGAACCTAAATTGATCTATCAGATTGCCCATGTTGGAAACAACTCTCTGCCATCAAACATTTCCCTCCATTTAAAACTTTCCACTTACCACTAGATTATGTGCTGGTAGAAAAAATAAATAAATAAATAAATAAATAAATAAAAATTATAAAAATTCAGAGCGAGTTAATTTTCTTAATAGCTGTTTAAAACAATGTCTTATAATAAGATAGAGCACTGTTTATTTTTAATGGCTCTTGCATCTGACTGGCTCTACTTTGTTTTTAAAGATTTATAAATACAGTTAAACTAGACTTTTTCCTTTCTTCTTATCTCTCTTTTTTTTTAAAGCAAAAGAGGCACTGCTTGCAGGGATCAGTTATTAAGGAGAGGCAGAATTTATCTCCATCTATTGCATCTGGTCTAGTCAGTATTTATTATTCCCTGTTTTATGATGTGTTTGGATGACTTACCTGAGGTATGAGTGCCCTAATGACCTACAGAACTCTTCTAGTGCCTCAGCTTTCTGCCCACTCATGTTGGAGCCATACCCTGGCAGGAAGACCACCCCTGGGCTTTTCCCCTTCACCCTTCTATAGGCCAGCTTTGGAAGGTCTGGTCGTGAAGCATATTGAATTGTAGATTTGTGTCTCCTGTCTCCTGTTCGAAACAACATTGATAATGCTTTTATTCACTGGTTAGGCAAAATAAATACCAACTAATGTAAAACAGGATGGCTATTATCTGAAAAACTGCTTTGCTAAACACAATCAATTAACATAGCATAGGATAAAGCTTACATTGGCGCACCATGGAAAACATGGATACCCTAGACGTAGCGTGGACATGTTTATCAAATCCTTCAAACATGCCGAAAATTCGATCCATTAACACTCCAAAGAGAAGCTAATTAACATCAAAGCGTTTCTTAATGCCATAAGAACAAAAGCAAATGGCGCAAAATTTGTCACCAGAACAAAACACTGCACTGTTCACATGCCCTATTTTTTTAGGACGGCGCAGGCGCCACACCCCCACTTAAGCGTTTTACATTTGAATGAAAGTCAAGCTTTGCCAAATTTATTAAACAAAAAGAAAAACTTCAACAAACCTCCCAGTGGCTTTGAAGACAAAGCTGCAAGCCCTCCATTACTTAATATGTGTGAAAGTCCTCTGCGGCAGGACCTCAGCGAGACGGCTGCCATACTGTTCCGCGACTACAGACGAAATATCGCGAGAGCGGCCGAAGTTGCTCTCGTTTACTCCCACTCAAGGAGCACAACGGTTGTGATTTACACAACACAGCATGTTGGATAGTTAGTAGGTTCACATGTTTTCACATTCAACCATTTCACTGCAGTGTAAAAAAAAAAAGATTAAAAAAATCTATATTTGTTCAAATATAACACTGTCAAAATCCTATTATTCTGTATTAAATATTTTCATGCTGTTGCAATTTTGAGATGGAACTAATGTTGATGCTTAATGTTTATAATTTAATCTTTTCTAAATTTTACAAATGTTCTGAAATAATCTGCAAAGCAAATACCACTACACCCATGGAAGGGATATTTATCAGTAATCATATTAAAATAGAGGAAAATCTAATAAGTGTAACAGTTATGCCATGCATTGTCTTTCCATTTTGTGAGATATGGTAGAAAACCAACTCTAAAAAAAGAGAGAGAGAGAGACAAAAAAAACCTCTTAAAATCTGGTTTAATTATTGCCAGCCACCCACGTAGTCAGAGGATAGTCTTTTTTATTCTGTTAAAAAAAAGAAAAAAAAAAGAAAAGAAATCTGACTAATAACCCTAATAACATAATAACAATAACCCCCCAAAAAGAAAAATTAATCATTATGCTAAAATAAAACATTGCCAAAATTTCACATGAGAAAAAAAAAGGAGGAAGATACTCAATTGACATTACAAAAACATAGGACAGTGTCTTTGGACAATGTATGAGTAAACCTATCACTTTTAACACTGCTGTCAAAACTATTACAGTCATCCTCAAAATTATTCATACCCTCCAATTAAAGAAGGAAAAAATCAGCAGTCAGTGAAATAAGTTGAAATTGGCAAAAGTAATAATAAATAAAAAAAATTATATGAAAATCATGACATTGATTTTGAATTGTGGTTCGTAAGAAATAATAAAAACAAACACGTAAGAAATAAAAAAAAAAGTAAACAAGCATGATGATGCTCTGAAGCATAAATTTTGTCGAGCAACACTTTCAGGCAATCACTGCAATTAGGTTAATTCTGTAATGTTCAAAAAGACTTTTACACCTGTTGACAGGTGGTTTGGGTTTGGTCTACTGTTCATGAGCAAGGTGTCTAGGACAGTTTTGTTATTTGTTTTTTCTTATTTTTATATCCAACCAAAATTCAAAAGCAATATTTCATTTTACTAAATTATAATTTTGTGATTTTTTATTATTACTTTTTTTTTTTAAGTTTCTTGTTATTTGAATTACTATTGTGAATTTAGTATTTTGTTTAATTGGAGGGTATGAATAATTTTGAAGACGACTGTATATATATATATATATATATATATATATATATATATATATATGACACAAAGTGACTTTAAAAAACTATAAAATGTACAAAAAGACAAGTCACTGCATAGAGATGATCGGCATTTGGCTAAAAATGCATGCAGTAATAAAAAATGACTATAAATACAACTCTATCTGGTCTGCAACAGGGATGTTGACCTGCTACATGCCTATTCCCATGGGTCTGATGTCCTACAATCCGCCCAGGACTTCATTTTGTATGTTATTTTAGGCTACAGTATCTACATGGTGATTCAAGCGTGTGTTCATCGGGTTGGTTGGCAGCCAGTGGCTAAGCTAAGAAGCTCCCCCAGTGAGCTGTTATTTCGCTGTCAGATAGCGTGGGATCTGGCTAGTTTACAGGCTTAAATATCACTGTATAGAGAATATAATAAAGTAACCGAGAACTTGTTGTGTGTTTGTGACTGTCATGTGAAGTGTCAGTTTGTAACATGACTCAGAGCGTCATAGGCGGAAGGTCACTGAGCAGCAGAACGGAACGGAAGCGGGAGTAAAAAGCCTATCCGCCATTGTGGAATATGGTAAGGGATATTCCTGTAAGGCACTAGACAGTTTCACAGTGACTGTTATACACCATTTGTGGTAGGAACGGACGCATTAATTGACGGCTTCTCCACGGACACAAAGTCTTGGTTGTAGCAGCAAGAAGAGGCAGGTCGTCGTCAGGTCTGAAAACGGCAGGAAAACGCCGCCTTGTAACGTTTACGGAGTGATTGGACAAGCAGAGACGAGCCAGGAAAGCGCAGAAGTGCAGAGACAGAGACAGTCAGGGGGGAAGCCGTGGACAGTCTCACAAACAGCGAGCAGTTTCGGTTCCTGGAGGATGTCTGCGACCACAGTCGATCAGGTTCGTGAACTGAAAGGTGAACGGTTCTCCATGTTAGCTTTGCGGCGAGAAGAAACTTTGCAGACAACAGTTTGATCTGGTTTGGCATGTCAGATCAAACAGACTACAAAGTCTTTGATATGTGGTAGCTATTAGCTGATACGTAGGCCGACCACACTGCCAACCTACTCCGGCTGTAGCCGGCTGCCAATGCGACACCGTTTACTGGATGTCAGAGCGTTTGACATCCGGTTAATAAGACGAAGCAACCTGTAAATGTTAACATCCGGGCTGGGGGTTACACGACTGTGGTATTTATCCGTGCGTGATATAGCCTGCTCTGTTAGTGTTTCTTGTTTCCTGTTGCGATCAGATAACAGTCTCATCTCTCTTCTCTGTCCGTTATTTCAGAGACCTAAAGGACAAGGAAATAAAGGTAAGACTGACTGTGATTTGTAAATGGTACACAAGTCATCATGAGTGGCACTGCATGCTACTTTGATTGAAGCTAATATGCTGTAAAGGTACCTTCAGCTAGATATGTTTGAAAACTGCAACCCAAACTGCAGCCTACAGCATTGTTGACACAACACCGCATACCTTCTGTATGACCAAAGTGTAAACATTTGACGTCTTGACTGTTGAATATTTGGCAATAGCACCCCATACATCTCATTACTTATTTATTTAACCTGTTCTTTCATCCATATTTAGTGCAAAACGGATCAATGCATCAAAAAGATGGTGTGAATGATGATGATTTTGAGCCTTACCTAAGCGGCCAGACAAATCAGGTAATGTATTATAAAAACACAACATGACCTATTCCAACTGACTGTGTTGCTTAGTGTTTGTGGCTAGTCTTATGACTGAGATTGTTACAATCATTTTATTTGAGTTGACAAAGTTTTTAACAAATAACTGTGGTTTACTGTACAGTTTTCATTTATTTTTATATGTTCATTTTTAGATCTACACTATTAGTTGTAGATCAGTGGTTTTGGCACTTTTGACACTGATGTTTTGCTACAGATTCTTTCAAGTTATCATACTGCTACTACTTTTACATCAGGCTTAAAGAGCCCGTGTTATGTTCACTTATAGGTTCATAATATTTTGGTTGTGTGGGTTTAATTGTCAGAAAAGCTGGCATGAGAGGCAATTGTGAGTTATTTTTTTGAGGCATGACAAACGGCCCGAGGCAGACTAATACAAATGTGTTTTGTGGTGTGAACAAAAAGACATTCAGTATAATTCAAAAACTTTTTTTTCTGTGGAAGAAAGGTAAATACTTATAGTCATATAACTCTGTAGACATGAATACCCACAGCAATGCTGTGATGTTCAACATAACATGTAAATCTATGACGTTAATGTCTGTTGGTTTCCATGTGATTGGTCAGATATTAGAAACTAATTGTGTCCTCTTATACAGCAGCTTTTAAACAAAACAAAACACAAGAGCAGATAGAGGGAGAGCTTGTAGTAGAAAATTACATGGAAATAATGATGAAAATATTAAATTTCTGATTTATACGTTGGTCACTATAGATGTGTGGTAACTGTTCACAGCTGTGCAATGTCATCACAGTCAACTGAAATAAATCCAAACTGGTAGTTATGTAGTAATTATGACAGGCCTATTCATATGTGTTTATGCACTGTATGCATGTTAGGTGACAGTTCATTTAAATCTCTCCAGTTTGATAGTTGCCTTTTTAAAAATTGTCATAAAATGTCTGTTTCTATTCTGTAAAATACATGTCTTTCTTTGCCATGCAGAGTAACAGCTATCCACCAATGTCTGATCCCTACATGCCCAGCTACTATGCTCCATCCATTGGTTTCCCTTATTCTTTGGGAGAGGCTGCTTGGTCCACAGCTGGAGACCCACCTATGCCCTACCTAACTACCTATGGACAGATGAGCAATGGCGAGCCGCACTTTATCCCTGACGGTGTTTTCAGCCAGCCAGGTGCCCTGGGAAACACCCCTCCCTTCCTTGGCCAACATGGCTTTAACTTCTTTCCTGGTAATGCAGACTTTTCGACCTGGGGCACCAGTGTCTCTCAGGGTCAGTCAACGCAAAGCTCAGTCTACAGTAACAGCTATGGCTATGCCCCCAGCTCGCTGGGTCGGGCCATTGCAGATGGACAGGCGGGTTTTGGAAGTGACACCCAGCTCAGTAAAGTCCCGGTGCTGAGTAGCATTGAGCAGGGTATGACGGGGCTAAAACTGGGTACAGACATGGTGGCAGCTGTCACCAAAACCGTGGGTTCGCCCTTAGGAGGTACAGCAGGTATGAGCAGTATGGCAGCCAATAATCTTCCTCCATCTGTCAGCTCGTCCGCACCTAAACCTGCCTCCTGGGCCGCCATTGCCAAGAAGCCAGCCAAGCCTCAGCCCAAGGTCAAACCCAAAGCCAACATGGGGATGGGAGGAGGTGTTGCCATCCCCCCACCCCCCATAAAGCACAATATGAACATTGGTACTTGGGACGATAAGGGCTCTCTGAACAAGCCCCCATTAGCTCAAACTATGATGCCCCCTCAACCTCTGGTGCAGCAGCCTCTCTTAGCTCAGCCCCAGCCTTTACTGCAGAACCCCTTATCCCATCAGCCTCCACACCAACCCCAACATCAACCTCAGCCCTTTCAACTCCAGTCTCTCCAGTCCCCACAACACCCCCAGGCTCTGCCGCCCGGCCATCCACACCTGCACCTTTCTTCCCAACCTGGTCCCCCGCAGACCCTTCATCAGCAACAACCCCCGCAGCCTGGCCCGCCCCCCAACCGTTGGGTGGCTCCCAGGAACCGGGGTGATGGCTTTGGTCTGGGCGGCGGCATCCCACTGAGTGCCTCCCCTTGCTCTGGAGAAGTGCACCCTGTGCTGGAGAAACTCCGTGCCCTCAACAACTACAACCCCAAAGACTTTGACTGGAACTTGAAAAATGGACGTGTTTTCATTATCAAGAGCTATTCAGAAGATGACATCCACCGTTCAATCAAGTACTCTATCTGGTGCAGTACAGAACATGGCAACAAGCGCCTAGATAGTGCTTATCGCTCAATGGGCAACAAGGGGCCCTTGTACCTCTTGTTCAGTGTCAACGGCAGTGGGCACTTCTGTGGCGTGGCCGAGATGCGCTCACCAGTGGACTACAATGCCTATGCAGGCGTCTGGTCTCAGGACAAATGGAAGGGCAAGTTTGAGGTGAAGTGGATTTTCATCAAAGACGTGCCCAACAACCAGCTGCGTCACATCCGACTGGAGAACAATGACAACAAGCCAGTGACCAACTCCAGGGACACTCAGGAAGTGCCTCTGGAGAAGGCCAAACAAGTGCTTAAAGTTATCGCCACTTACAAGCATACCACCTCAATCTTTGATGACTTTGCACATTATGAGAAACGTCAGGAAGAGGAGGATGCTCTGAGGAAGGTGAGATAAATGCACATACAAAGAGGTCTGTTGTAAGTAAAAACTGTGTTGTACAGTTCAGTTTAGCTTCCCTTTAATTCAAAGGGAAGCTAACTTTCTCTGAGTCACAGCTGCAGGCTGTTGTCAGACTGTACTCAGCTGATCTAGTTCCACCTGCTCTGAAGTTGTAACATCCTGTGGCTGCATCAGCAGCAGCTGTGGTAAATGAAGTTCCCTGAGGCATGTCAGCAGATTGACATGCCACCATTAGTCATAAGCAGTTTCAGAAACCCTCAGTCCTCATCAGCTATCTTATAGTGTTAAGATTGTGATGAGTTGCCCAAGTGGAGTTGGATGGGTCTGGGTTTTCCTGAAATAGGCCACATTCCTGGCATTCCCTTTTTCAGACAAAGGCAGATGTAGGCTCTGATCTTCCTTTGAACACCGAGCCTCCCTGCTCTCCACAGGCTCCTCATGCTTTATTAGCCTTTAACAACATAAGCCCTCGGCATACAAACTGGCTGTGGTGTGCCTCGACACAGTTGGCAGAGATAGATTTTTCAAAAATGTTTCCCAGCAAATGCATAAGAAAAATGCATGTTAACATTTGCCTTTGCACATACCACTGAGAAGCACACATAGTACACCCCAGCAGGGGAGCTAGAATATGTTGCAGTGGTAATAACAGTGGTGTACAACAAATGTTAGCCTAAGCAGTAATAAACTCTGTGGGATGCTGTGGAGAAACAGGAGCCAAAGAGCACAGCCTGGTACCACTGATACCATTCTACTGCATCCATTCTTAGATACACAAATATGCTAATGTCATCAAGAAAACCCACATGACCCACTCCTTCTTTTCTCCCATTCCCAAATTGCTGGTGTGCTGTTGATGTTGCTGACCTTGTTAATATGCACTGGGTTACTTTCTCATAAATATTTCAAGTCAGTGTTTTCAGGCTTCTGAAAACAACCTGCCAGTATAAAGCCAGTTTCATCCTGTGCAGGCTTCGCGCCGTGATGCTTTTGTATCCCTGACCTCCTACATGACAGGATTGGCTGGGCTGAGGCCTCACCCTCCTGTGCATGACAAGGTTAATTGTTGTCTTTGTTTGGCCTGCCCTTCCCCAACTTTTAGAGGTGTCAGACCAGTCCAGCAACCTACAGAATACAACCTTCCTGAGTTGTTTCTTTGTAAAGTTATTTTGGATATAAACGTGACAACAGGATTTAATAAGTGTAACTAACAATTACAGAGTTACACCTTCTTACTTCCTGATCAACAATAACAAACTTTTCTGCAGTGGTTACATTTTTTTTGAGTTAAGTATGTCTGTTTTAAATGATTTTTATGGTGATTTTTGCACCAGAAAAGAATGTGATCCTTTAGTTTTGGATCACATTGTCAGGTTACATTTTAACTAAAGTCATTTAAATTGATTTGACCCCCATGCCTTGTGTAGACTGAATTCTGTGAGGGCCTTACAGGGGATAGAGTTACTCTTGGGGCCTGGGTCTCAGTGGTTTTCCCAGAGACTGACAAGGAAACCCTCAAAGAGGACACTGCTCCAATTATTGTGGAAAAGAATCCACCATTCATTATCCATCTGCAAAGATCCTTGGGTTATTTTAAATTCTATGTTGTGTTTTATTTGATTTTGTGATTGCTTTTTAAACTATTACATGCGCTTTTATATCTTATTGACAGCTCACAGCATTCCTCTCTTTGTTATCAACAACACACTTGAGTGTTAGACATTGCCGGGGCATTGCGAATACTCATGCTTTGTTGAGAACGCCTGCCTTCTTTTATCGTTCACTAAGTGAGACTTAGAAGTGACTGCAATCTCATGCCAGTGTAAACATAGCTGAATATTTGGTTAGTACATTCCTTGGGACCTCTAAACTAATTTTTCTCCCAGTTTTTCTTACTGAGGACACTGTTGCTTTCTGTACTGCTTTTGAAACTAAATAGAAAATGCTCTAGTTGTCCTTACCTTTAGTCGTTTTTTTCCCCCCTGTATACTTCATTGGAAATGTTCATGACAACCAAAAATCCACCCAGCAACAAGATATGCAAATCATCTGATTGTTTTTCCTTTAAGAAGAACTTATCTTGAAGAGAGGGGTTCATGAGGGTTAAATACTTTTTCAGTCTTTTATTCTGCAAATAATTAACCATTACTTTTATCTCTGCAGGACTGGTTATGGCGTCTTTTTAAATTAGTAGTGCTCAATTACACAACGTCATGTGGCATTTTGCTATCATGTTAAAATGTTTGTTACTGATACCAGTTTTGGAAACTAATCCTTTGCACAGAACATGGAAAGTCAAACTTTGCAATGAGGCTATTTGCAAAGGTAGTGTCTAAACTTAACAAATCATAAGCCATGGGATTTTCTTTTTTTTTTTTTTAATGGGATTTACACTTCTAAAGAGATGTTTTTCATATGTTGGTCCAGATTTCCATAATCCACCACAGCATTAAAACCAACTTCCTAATGATATGCAGGCATCCTTGTGCCACGTAAATGGCTCTCACCCATCAGGGTGTCCCATGGTGTTTGGCACCCAAGTGTTGGCAGCAGACCTTTGGGTCTTCTCGGTTGCAGGTTAGGGTCTTCATGCATTCGGCCTTTTGCCCTGCATTTGGAAAGCTACTTGGATTTTAGAAACCGTGTCATAGCCTTAGGATAAGTTGTGTTCCCAGAGCTCTTTCTAAGCAGTTTTTGTGCTGTTGCAGGGCAAATTCTCTTGCTGGGGGAGGCTGGTGCTTTTCCCACAGAAGGGGTGTGCTTAGTTAGGTGGCTGGTATGTATCCAAGTGACATCCAGATGAATGCCAGAATCCAAAGTTGCCCAGTGTAATATTTCACAGAAACAAGAGTAGCAATTTTGCTCACTTTGTCTGTCAGGGACTTAAATGTTGTGACTTAAGTGTGCTTACATTTCTATGGACTTTACTTTGAACCGGTCATGGGTATGTTGTTAATTCTCTATAGTATCTTTTGAAATGCATCCTAAAATGTCATATGGCTCATATCATACATTTTCTACACTCAACTAAAGTTTTTATTCAAATAGGTTTACAAAAACAAATTCTAATTTATGACAGTGGTGGGGAGCCTTGGCCCAGTCCTGTAGGTGTTCTGCATGTTCCTGCTTGAACACACCTGATTCAAATAATTTAGTCACTGTGCAGAACTTCATAGGCTGTTAGATCTATTTGATTTACATCAGATGTGTCAGAGTAGGGACACACAAAAACATGCAGGACTGCAGCCTTCAAGGGCCAGGGCTCCCCACCACTGATTTACAATGTGAAGATAGTGTGTGAGATCGTGTTATGTGTAGTGGCATAATTTGCAAATTGCAACTGACTCTTTCATCTAGTTTAACCCGTGATGAGGAACCCTGGTCCCATCTTGCAGGTGTTTGATGTTCCCATGCTTCAATTCGAATGTATCTAGTAAAACAAAAAAGAGAGGTTAATTAATGAAAGGCTGTCGTTTGATAATTTAACTGATATTGAGCTGTTTTGTGAATATGTTGTCATCTGGTGATGAAATCAGAAGTCCCCCTATAGGCTGTTAGGACTCAAAGTTCAAGTGTTACCCTATGTTCACACCGGACGCGAATAAAATTATCAGCGTGAATGAATTGGGTACATGTTAAGTCAACGTACAGAGGTGAATAGACGCGCGTTTGCTTGGTGTGGCGCGTTTGACGCGAATTTGCGGCGCGACAAGGCCCCCGTAGTGTTTTACTTCCGCGAATGAAGCGTCCTACTCTTGCGAATAGAGCGTATTTCGCCTATTTGCTCGAGTTGAAAAATTTAACTCGAGCGTTTTATATGTGCAAACAATACGAGCCCGTCATTGAAAATGAATGAGACGTGATATGAACGGACTGGCGCTTTGCAGCTCGCTGCTCTCCTGTAGTAAGAAGGGAAAAGTGCTTTTCACAGATAAAATCACAAAGTGCTGCACATAAAAGCAGTGTAATAATACCATAAATTTAGGACTGAAAACCTGGTCAGCCAAAACCTCATTAACCAAAAGCTGCTTGTCTCTGCAGCCGGTGTTTGACGGGATGAAACCTCACAATGCCAACACACTGCAGCGGGAACAGAGCACCTGTAGTTCCCGGAGGAATATGCAGCTCTGTCCTCGCTACATAAATAAATTGAGGTTGTTTGTTATCAAACATCAACATAATTCAATATGAGTCTGTGCTCAGACTAGTGTAGTATTTAATTTGGTCACTAGATTGGTACAAGAACTTTAGCCTCGGCTGACGTAAACTAGCACTCGCTCTGTGTTGTGATCCAAAGGATGAAAACAGCACGAAAGCGGCCAGTTACGAGTTACATTTAATCAGCTGGTTAAATTTTGAGAGGTGGAGGCGAGGAGACGGCAGAGACTCTTTAAACTGAGCTACAACAGCTAGCGACAGCAGCCACGTTGTTTTGCTGGAAGTTTTTGGAAGTTTTCCTGGAAGCGCTAACTAGCTGCAGCTAGCTTACTCACCATAGGCAGGTGGACAGATGCTCAGCAGCCGGAATACAGTGCCTGTAGTGTGTATCCTGGAGGGATATGCGGCACTGATCCTTCCCGACAGATCATCAAACTGGGGTTGGGAAATCCCCCTGGAAGCGGCCGCCATCCAGACGTAACTCCTGGATCAGGTGATGAAATTCACCGAGCTCCGAGCACCTCTGGAGAATTTGGTGGACCCAAGCACGGTGGTGTCTTTGGTTCTCCAACTTCCAAAGCAGGTACAACACCACAGCTCTCTCAAAGTACTCAAAATAACTGGGTTCTGCCATGTTCACCTGACTGAGGTGACGCACGAATGAAGCGTCTTATTTGCGCGTATCATCTGCTTCATTCACGCAAAGAAAACGCCCGAATCAAGTGAATAAACATCCATCATTTGAGCGTTGAAATATAGGCGCGTATGCGAATGGAGGCGTCCGGTGTAAACCCAGAGTAACATGTAAGGATGTCCCAACTGTACAGTTTCCCAGAATTCCTTGCTGTATCATTGCATAACCCCATCTTCATTTTCTACAGGAGTGTTGTATCTTTAATTTGTTGGAGGTACTGAATGGATTTAGTGTACATTTATCCTATAAATGAAATGGATGCAGTGTTGCATTTCAAGCTGCTTTAAGATTGTTTCTGTCTCTTGTTCCATCCACTGATTATTTCTCTGTTTTCTCTCTCCTGCTAGGAGCGCAGTAGAAATAAACAGTAACCTTCAAGCAAGCTCTCTGCTAGAACTGCAACACTAATGATGTAGGACCTTAAATCAAATTTGCCTAACCACAAGGAGGAAAGGCTCTCACAATCTGTCTGCTGAAGATGACAATGTATCTGAACACTTGAACATGATAATAGGTGGATTCATCTGTATTTGCTGACTGGTGCATCAAACCCATGTTCCTGTCTCACAAGAAAAAGAGCGTAACCCACTTTAAGACAGTCTTTCAAGCACTTTCAGTCCTTTCTTAACAGCCTCTGCCAATACCCTTAACTGTCTAACTGTTCTTTTTCTTTGATTTAGTTTATAAGCAACTAACTGATTAACCAGCGTAGTCAGAAAATTTCACTGAGCTTATTTGTATTTTTTTTCATGCCTCAAATGTTAAGGATATCGTTGAGCTCCATCGGGCCCTGAAGAGAATTAAGTAAAGATAAATTAATGTTGTACTTGAATCTGTATTCAGCCGTCTGATCATTCCAGACAGAGGCTGTGGATGATTGACAGATGGGACAGGATAATTGGGAAACAGCCACAATCATGCCAATCATAAAATTTATCCTCCCTTTACCTATTTTCTTTCCCCCTCCCTGCATCTGTTACTGTGTACCAAAAGATTATAATTATGTAGCAGGCTGGTGACCACCAACTTGCGCATCTTTGTTTTCTTTTTCTTTCCCTCCCCCCTTTCTCTTCTCTCGTGATTCTGTCATTTTGAAGTGCATTTGTCTGAGGAGAAACCTGCTGCTCTAGTAGAACCGGCGATGCCCTCCATCGGCCCTGCTGGTTACTGTCTTTGCTCTGATGTTGATGTCCACGAACCGTACCTCAGACTTAATCTGTCTGTCCTCAACAACTCTTCTTTTCACTTTTGGGAGAACCTCACCATCCCCCCACCTAATTGTCATGACTGACCCCCCCCCCCCCCCCCCCCGAGAAAAAAAAAAGGTGAAACATCAACTGCAAGGGTGTGACAGTTTTCTCCTCTTGGTAACTCACTTAGCTAAATAAAAATTACTCATGTTTAGCGCGAATGTTGTTTTTTGTGTTTCTTTTTATTCAATATCCTCACACAAACCTTTACCCTTATATTGGATGTAATTCATTGGTTATTAGCCCTTAGTTATTAGGAAAAAAATGTGCAGCATAAGCAAGTCCTCCTTTAAATTTGCATTAGTGCCCCTGAATAAACAAGCTAGCAGGAGCTCCCTCATCATATAGCTGCACTATAATGCTGACAAGGTGCATTTGTGTTCGTAACAGCAAACTGTAAAATATAAATAGCAAAGGTGTACAATAATTGCAATGAATCGGACATGAGGCATCAAGATGTCTAGTTTGTGTGAAGAGGGTTGTTTGAAGAAGGTTAATGAACATCACAGTCCATTTTCTGTGTAATAACAATAACAACCAGCACAAAAATGGCAAATGCTACCAGAGTGGAAAATAACAGTAAAGAGTCAAGACATGAGCATGCAGCCAGTAATGAAAAGAAACGGAGCACATTTATTATTTTTATACTTGTCCAGTTTCAGCTGTTAAGCACAGTTCAGTTTTATTCATTTAGATAAAATGTTCTCAGTCAGGATCAGCCACATAAAGTTGTCCTCAAAATTATTTATACCCTCCAATTAAAGGAAAAAAAAATCAGCTGCCAGTGAAATAAGCTGAAATTTACAAAAGTGATAATAAATAAAAATCCTATGAAAATCATGACACTGAATTTGAATTGGAGTTCAACAAAAATATTAACAAAAAAATAAAACAAGTAAAGAAGCATATTGGGGCTCAGAGGCTAATATTTTGTTGAGTAATTCTTTGAGACAATCACTGCAATCAGGTGTTTTCTGTAATGTTCAAAAAGACTGTTGACAGGTATTTTGGTCCTCTGTTCATGGGAAAGGTGCTCTAATGTGTGGGGGGTAGTATATTATTATTATTATTATTTTCAACCACAATTCAAAAGTAACTAAATTATGATTTTTGTAAATTTTTATTTATTAGTAGCTTCTTTAGTTTCTTGTTCTTTCAATTACTATTGTAAATTTAGCCTTTTCTTTAATTGGAGGGTATAAGTAATTTTGAGGACGACTGTATATAATAATAATGTCATGCAATGGGCTTTATGCACAGTTCCAGTACTTCCTGAACTTAATACTGCACCTTTGTTTCCTGTCTTTCAAGATTGGGTGAACTGATTAATCCAGGTGTGTCTGACCATTTGCTGAGATCAGACACACCTGAATTAATCAGTTCACCCAATCTTGAAAGACAGGAAACAAAGGTGCAGTACTAAGTTCAGGAAGTACTGGAGCTGTGCATAAAGCCTATTATTGTAAACCATACACTTTCAATACAGAAGTAAGTATTTGAACAATTACTGTAGTTATAATATTTGCTTGGACACTACCAGCTCTTCATAAAGCATATTTTCTCATCAAAGCTAAACCTTTGTGGTTAGTTAGAAGAGACAAGCACTGAACTGTCAATTACTGAAATAGGCTTGTCTGGTCAGCTTGTCTACACGAACATGATGGTAGACTCAGGCTGGGCTGTAAGAGATGAGGTGATGCTCTGATTATGAATGGTTAGTGCACAGCCAGTGGGGGACACCCTGATGTCATGGTGCAAGGATGGATTATGAAGGGTTTGAGAAACATTTAGGTGGACGTGATGTTAATCTGCTCCAAATGAGACAGCAATTTCATTTCATCCTGGGTAAGGCAGAGTGGTAGATGTGTTGTGGTAGGCTTTTTAAAAAAAAAAATGTTATTTAAATCATATCAAAACAAAATGTATTTTATCATAATGCCACTTTACAATGAAGGTCATCTCTGGAGAACAAGGTAATGCCATCAACAGTCAACATTGTTAAATGACATGTTTCTGTTGCACAAACTGAGCAGAAAAAGAGAATGGCACATACAACTAACCTGAAATTGCACTTGTATCACTGAACATAGCTGGCTACTTTGATTTCACCTTGAGGAAGTGCATCTGTATCCATAAATTTGGTTTATCACTCAGTTTGTTGTCATCTTACAGAGCACAAGTTTTGTTTCAACTTCAGCTTAAAAAACTTATAAGATACTTCTACAATGTGGCTGGAAATGATAGAAACGAGAGAGAGTACGGGCTTATTACCATATAGAATTTATCTTCTGGTATAAATAAAGTATTTTTTATTCATTCATTTCATCCATCAAACTAATATGTTTTATAGCAAAATACCAGAATCTATTTTCCCTTGCGGAAAATTCAAATAGATAAGATGAAATAATACATATAAAGTAAGAAATTTAATTCAAATTCATATCTTTTAATATAGTAAATGCTGTTTACCTGAGGTAAACTGCAACTTTATAGACATGTTTAGCAAACTCAAGAGCCATGACTCTAAGATTTGGGGAAAAAAAAAGAATAAAAATACAGCAAAATATACAATCACATACATTAATTTTCAAAATAATTTAATGTAATTCTTTTAAAATATTAACAAATGACAGGAAAAACAAACATACAGTACCTCCTGAGATGATGAACTTACCAAATCAGCTTCAGTTGCTAATCATTTGAACTCTTCTGGTTTCTTTGACTCTCCTATGATTTACTCCAAAGATATTGCATGTAATATCTAAGATGTTGGTCCGAAATCTCCTCTGTTCTTTTAGTTGTATCTGTTCACTGTGAAGTTAAATGCTCATCAACCAATAATCCAGTTACCCAGTCACCTTCCATAGATTTGGGGCCTCAAACCATGCTGGCAGAGCAGTGACACCAGATTCACTGAATATACTACATGTAGGTAAGTAGTTCAGGTTTCAACTTTAATTTGTCACCTTATTTGACATCAAAGAATTTTCCCTCTTAGTTGTTTTTCAGTAAGTAACAAAATTACAAGTAAATGCTTAAACTGATATGACTGTTGCTGTTTAATATCTGATTGCTTAAAACAAGTTGTTTCTATACATACAGTATAATGGTGAAATAATATACCTGTAAGAGATAAAAACAACACCATAAAATATAGGGTTTACCGATATTTTACATATTCATCAGATTACTTGACAATATATTGTCCCGTATGCTGGTATTCCTCAAATGTAATAATGCACATTGAGCTTACAGACATTATTTATTCTATTTATTCTGTGCGTTTCTGATTACATTAATCATCTCAAAGGCTTTGCAGGAATATAAACTAAATATCCAATTAGTGGTTCCAGAAATCATATAATTATAAATGTGCGCTTCAGTTTTATTCTCTACATAAACACTTTGTCTCTCCACTAGAGTGCGCCATCATATCATGTATTTCAAATGCTCTCCATTGCGCTTCCAAGACATACTACAAAGCTTTTCCTGTTAGCAGCAAAGCTCCCTTTTTTCTCAAGCCCTCCAACTCCTACGGACACAATTATTACCAGGATGAGAAGCACTTGTTGTGCTTCCACAGCTTTTTGGAGCAATTAAATGCCAGCTCGCCAAGCGATGCATTGGGAGGTGGAGAGGATAGGGAGAAAGAGGATGCAACCGGGGAGTGAGAGAAATTCTCCTCTAAGTGTGTCAAGGAGGAAGAAAGAGCTGTAATTATAACATTGGAGGCTTTGGATTGCAACTTCTCTCCTCTGTGTGTTAATTTGTGCATCTGTCAGGTTTTTTGCAGGCAGCCTTTGAAAAGGCCACACTCTTTCCTGCCTCTGTTCGCCTGAACTCAACAGACAAACTAAGCAGGAAACTTGCTATTTATTTGCTTCACAGTGCCCTCACAATTACTAGTTATGTGTGATGCTGCTGTGATATACAAATTCTCAAATGTGCAAAATTGTGATTTAATTAGGGACCTCTGATTTTACCCAGTGCATTAAAGTGATAAAAAAAAAAAAAAGACCAGCAAAATAACAAGGATTCTCTTTACCGTTTAATGAGTATCTGCTGCATGCACTGCAGGCCCGACCTTTTTTTCTGCTCTTAATTTTACTGGCTTGTCATATTTTTCTTAACATTTAAGAATCAAAGAAGCCGGTCAATGACTGCGCAGTTAATTCTCTCCTATCTACAGTGGTCAAAGCTCTTCCAAGGGAGTGCCAAGCTAACTTTTTTTTTCTCTCCCCTAAACCATCAAAATGTCCTTCTGGAAAGAGAGTCTGTTGAGTGAAGATGAGAGAAAAAGCATCCTCTACTTACAGAGTTGAAATGCCTTTGAAGTTTCAGTCACACTCAAGACTTATCAACACATGGCTCAAGGCAAGGTTAGCGTAAGTCTCAGGGTTGGCACTTCCTCGATGTTTGGAAGGTTTTCACACTCTGGGCCATGTCACTCAATAAGCCCTCACAGGACATTAGTGCTATTGATGACTATGTTAACTGACATGCTGTTGATCAGAGGATGTTGAAATTACCCTCTATATGATTGTTGCAACCAGTAAAAGGTGGAGTAATGGAATTGCATCAGCAGCGATGAATGTAACAAATCTGTCAGCTGACATTCAAAGCTAGCCCAAAGTTTCAAAGTGTTACTCAGCAAGCCGAATGAAGTAATCAGCAGAGTTTTATTCCCCATGTGAGGAAGAGTGGCTTTGATTGGCAGCAATGTTTAGGTATTCTTACTGCTGTTTCCCAAGGTGTCTCTGTTGCCATGGTTATATCATTATCTGTGAACTGAAAGTAGAGGCTGAACATTTGCCGAAACACACTGATATGATGTAGATCCAAGCTGAACAGACTGCAATGTTCTGCGCACAATGAAACAGAACGGAAAGAAATGCACTCTAGTATTTTTTTTGTAATTCTGTTAATGCATGCACGGAATAGGGCAAATAATTATTAAGGAAATGACATCCTGATTTGAATAGATGTAGTTGGTTTTACATAAGAGATCACACTCATATTTTCTTATAATTACATCTGTAGTTGCAGCAAGGAATAATGGTTGAAGAGTGGATTTTGGTGAGTGTTATCTGATTCCCACAAGGAAGACACAGGGAGACAGCATCTATAAAAGAAACGGATTTAAGCCTACCTTTTTATGCAACCCTGCTCTCACAAATGCATTTTGGATCATTTTACTTCTCTTAATGTTTGGCTCCAGCTTAACAGATTGACATATGCTTGGAGTTTGATATTAGAGAGGTCTTTTCTGGCCGAATCAAATCTTTTTCACAGCAGACATTGCAGCTTGTCACAAACAGAAAAACACAGGAGGAGCTTGAGTCAGATAGCGCAGGCTGTCTCACATCCGTGACTTAACAATTGAATGAACCAACCGAGCCATGGTAAGGGAGATAGTGTCAATGCTTTTCTGCCTTAACAGGTCAAAATATCCTTTGTGGAAAAAGGTGCAAGTCAAACTTTGACCAATGTGATGTGGAAATCCAAAGCCTGCATCACATTCTGACAGTAGTCTTAGAAAGGAACATTTAGCCTTTGTCATAAAACGAGCAGCATAACTTTTAAAATAAAAGATATTTATAGATTATTTTAAAGGGACTAGAGGCAGGAATTGTGAAACAATAAACATGAATGTCCAGTTTTTAATGCTAATGATTAGCATTAAAAAGTGAAGTGTTAATAACCAAAAAGAACGAGTCCACCCACATCTTCCTCTGTTGCTTTGAACAGGCTGTGTGCTGCATAATGCACTGCGATTCGGTGGCCGAATTTCCCGCTCTGGCCTGTAGATGTGACGTCAAATGACGCTGCATCCGCAGGACCAAACAGTTTTGGTACAGGAAGAACATGTCCATAGTTATGGATTCTTCTGCCGTCAGGAAACAATCCAGATCAACTGAAAGACACTAAAGAGTGGCGCTACAAAGAAAAAGACTTTATCAGGGTAGTAAACAACATTATACATACAGTTTGTGCACGCTCCCATGCCGGCTTGGCTGGTGGCTGCAGTTACCCGCAGCACCTGTTCACGAGTCTCATTTCTTAATCTTGCCTCTAGTCCCTTTAAGTTGAAAGCAGACATGTAATTTTCATAATTTCTAACTCTCTCAAATCATAGATGGCACTTAAAAGTAGCTTTAATCTTTAATTGTTTTTACTATCTTACAACCTTAAGAGTTTTAGTAACATGTACTAGGGCATCTACAATTCTTGAACAATCCCCTTCTCATTTATTTTACATGTACAGCCTTTCAAAGCTGTCAGTGGAAAGAGTTGCAAAGTAACCACATATCAAACAAATCTCCCAAGGTGCACTCCAGCATTTTTGGTAGTGTGGCTGCATAAAGTTATGAGAAACCAAAGAAACAAGTACAGAAGTGTCAAAAGTGTCAAAGTTAAAGTGACAGAAGTAAGAATTCTTGATTTTCTTTTAGCTTCAAGTAATAGAGCAGCTCCAAAACCTGACTCTTTAAAATTCTAAGTCTCCAGATCAAATAGAAGCTTCATCTGGCTCCTGCAGGTATGCAGCTTTAAAATCATGTCCACTTGAAGTAATATGAGACTGCGCACCTTTTTGCTGCTTTTGGGTGATCTAATGAAAGAAATAAAAAAAAGCACTTTATATCAAGAAGTTTCTTTAGAATATTTTACTGATTCTATATTTTTTTTATGAATCCATCGGTTGAAATGAACCCTGTACATTTCTATTTATGTTTTTCCTCAACATATTTTTACACTGCAAAGTTTGAGCGAGGGATATAACACTGTATTAAATTAGACTGATAACAGGATAGAAAATGAAAAAAAGTTGTAATCATTTAAGCAGGTACAGACTTCCTTTTAACATAGATCCATGTACACACCCACCCACACACACACACACACATATATATATATATATATATATATATATATATATGTATGTACATACATACAGTACAGTGGGGGGAAAAGTATTGAACACATCAACATTTTTCTCAGGAACTATATTTCTAGTAGAGCTATTGGTCTTTGACTGGGTACGTCACGGCCGCAAAAGCGCGATGCATTTTGGGTAGTTAGCACCATTTTTGTGGGGGAGGGACAGCAGCAGCAAACAAAACAAGAGGTATTTTAGTTGCTTCTTTTGAAAACACTGGGACACTGGTGTCAAAAGATGCAATTGTAATTCTATCCGGACAACAGTAGACAGTGATTTACATTTTTTCGCATTTCCCACTTGGAAAAGAAAATACGGAGCGCAGACAGAGGACATAACAAAGAGACTTGGGTCGCTGCAGTGAGAAGGAAAGACATCACATTCCATCAAATATCTCCTCATGTACGTGTTTGCTCTCAGTATTTTCACAAAGGTATGTCCTGAAAATATACACTAATAGAAATCAACATGCTGAAATGGTTTGCTAATAAAATTGCAAGAGTTTATGTAAACCTACTGAAACATGCTGTGGAAGAGAAGCAGAAAGTAGCTGGGTTTCCATTACACCTGGAATTGCACAAAACCTAAATATCGCAATTAAAAACCGCTAATGGAAACACCTACATTTCGAAAAAAACTCTCAAATATCAAAAAAAAGTTTTTACACTTTCATGAGGCGTAAATCCAGACGTTTCAATAAAGCAGTGTAATGGAAACATTTTTGTTGCAATTACTCGCCATCAGGAGTGACGTAGGGGGGTTAAAATCCAGTTATTCCTCCTTAATTATGATGAATATGATCATTTACAGGCATTAACTGTGGAATCGGAGTGATGGGGAAGTTTAATCAGTCACATATATGAAAAATCCCCAAATCGCTGTAACTCAGCAAGCTGAGTTCATTTAGACATTATACAGATGGCTTAAGTTCTTCATGTATTACCGGCTGGACACCAGGTGTTTATGTCATTTCCACACAATTGTAACCTCACAACTCGGTTATCTCGTTCATGTTAATTATATGTGACCAGGATTTAATATAACATGACCACGGCTTACATCGTATGATTGCGCCTTCGTATCAACGGCTATTTTACCACATCGGTCAGGAACTGGTGCTGGATAAAAGTGGCCAGATCAAGACATCCACACCCCAGAAGTTGATCCTGACGGGTTTTTAATTTGTGTTACGTTTCGGGCGTCTGTTCTGGAAGTTGCCACGAGTGTTTTTCCCTGCTGATGTGATCAGAGGCTCCGTACATACAGACTTTACCTCTGAATCATCATCCGCTGTTTTCATCTCCTGATGAGGAGCAGCAGCAGCTCTAAGCACGTTTATATATCCATCCTCCCCAAAGTGGAGTCTCGCGGGACGGGATTTTACGAGAATTACGGCTTATACCATTCAATGGAAGCACCTGCATATCACAATTGTACTTTTTCGAAACTTAAGAAATATCGCTTTTATTTTTCGAAAAAGTGTAATGGAAACCCAGCTAGTGATATGTTTGTTTTGTTTGTTATTCTTTTTTTAGACCACTAAAATTGAATAAACAATGCACTCTCTGTATATGATCATTTCTACTCAAACACTCAAAACAACCAATGATGCTGCACAGAAATGATTTATCATTGTGTGAAGGAGAGATTCGGCAGGTCTTTGCTCCCTGCTGCTGTTAGACTTTACAATGAGCCCATTTAAAGATTCCATCACACCTGAACAACCTTCGTATCTCTGGCCATCGCTTTTGGATCACGTGGAGTACTTTCTAACAGTTATGTGCAATCATTTCTTTTCTTTCTGCAGAAGTGTAAGTGCTTTTCCCGTATACCAGATAGTTGGTTATATCCAGAGAAGTAGTTGGAGTTCTGCGTTGGATCTCCAACTGTTAGCTCTGACTTGGTAAGGATCAATATTGTTTATGGAGGCCAACTTGGCGAAATATCGTTCCTCGGTAGCTTTGGAAAGCTTTCTGGACAAGGTATCTGTCCAGTCTTCTTATTCTTTTCCATTTGTAGGACTGAAAATGCTCGCATGCAGCGCTCTCCTCTTGTTTTCTGCAGTCTTGTTGTTCTTCCGCTCCCCACAAAAATGGCACCAGGGGGCGTGTCAGTCACGTGACTGGCAAAGACTGATTGACACAAAATTTTCACCAGATGTCGGCAACAACCCAAGTAATGCACACATCCTAACATTTTTGTCCATAAATGAAGTCGTGTCTAATATAGTGAAATGACACAGGAAATAAGTACTGAACACATGAAGAAATGGAGGTGCAAAAAGATCTGGAAAGCCAAGGAAGCTGCTGGAGTCTGTCAGTATTTAGAAAGTGATCCTGTCCCCTTTCAGTGCAAAGTAGTCCTGATTGATGCCTTTAAAAAGGTTTCTCATCACCAAGGTGTCAGACAAGAAGCATTCCATGGTGGCTAAAAGCAAAGAGCTGTCTAAAGACCTACACAACCTTATTATTGCAAAACACATTGAAGGCATTGGTTCCAGGTGCACTTCTAAACTTCTGAAAGTTCCAGTGAGCACCATGGGGCCATCATTCGTAAGTGGAAAGAACACAGCATCATCAGAGCTGTGACCAGGGTTATGAAACTAGTGAGGTACAAAATCATGCGAGCACACAATGCACGACCAAAAAAAAGAATTTGAGTACTTATTAATTAATAAAAAGTAAAATAAATAGTGTTTTAAACTGTGCAATTACACAAATATGCAATCATATAATATTGTTGACAGAATTTTTCTTAACATTTGACACTCATATGCTATAGCTTACCTCAGAAGAGCCAGCTCTGAGAGCCAATGCTTCATAGTGAATCAGAGGAGCGCTCCCAGTTTTTTAGGGAGATCACAGTACTTTGTTTTGACTGGCCACTAAGGAGGCCATGCTGCCAGTCACATTTGAGCATATAGGTTTGTACAAATATATGAAAACAGAAAGAAAGGCTATGTTGCATTGCAAATGAAGACAGGAGTTAATGGTGATGAGTGTGTGTGAGTGCATTGCGTTGTCTTGTCACATAACCATGTGACACCTTAAAGTTTAATTTTGTTGTTTTATTGTATTGTGTATCTTTTCTTCAGCTGCCAAGGGTCCATTGATGCAAATTAGCTCGCTAATGCTAATCCAACATGTTTACCTCTGTTGCTACATATGTTCATAAATATGTACTGTCCCTATCAAATAAACAAAACGTTTGAAGACAGAATAAATGCACAGAATTTTAAGGCTTCTCATAAAAATACTGAATGCAAAAAAGTTTTTAATAACACACAAACAATTTATTGCAAAATTAAGGTAAAATACAGGGCTGCAAATATCTTAAATTAAGAGCCATTCGGGAGTCGAAAGAGCCGGCTCTTCTTTGGGAGCCGAATCAAAAGAGCCGGCTCTCTGAAAAGAACCGAACTTCCCATCACTAGCAGCAGGCTTGCGCCCGGCACAGCCACGCTCCCAGGCTCAGCATGGAGAGAGAGACACAGAAAAAAAAAAAGAGTGTATTTTGTTTACTCTTTGAAGGGGAGATCTCCCCCAACGAAATGGGGTGGAGAGCAAGTGGGACAGATTCACGCATTTCATAGACAAGGCACAGTTACAAGGAGAGTGTAAACGTCACCCGGTTCGAGAGGGCCCCAACTGCAGTCAGGGTACGCCGCCATATGTCCAATCCAAGCCGGAAGTCCCAGTCGGAAGTTTCTTTTTCATGTAACTTGCTAAAATCTAACCCTAACCCTGACCCCTCTCCTAACCCTAACCATCCGACTACACTATACGCATCTGTTTTCAAGCTGCAGAAAGTTACTTTTGGCGTTTTAACTAACTTCTGCATGAGACTTCCTGTATGGATTGGATGTATGGCGGTACCCTTGTCGGTCATGGTAACTGCAGTTAGGTACTCTTGTGCCCGGTTCAGCAACATGTACAGCTGCGGGGTTGGGGGGGCAGCGGTGTTCCGGAATGGAGAGGTGTCCTGCTCTCCTTCTCCGACATTAGGCTAGATAACGTTTTTAGTGAGATAAGATGATGATGAGATCGAGATAAACTTTACTCCCCCAGAGTTGAACTATTATGACAGATGCGCGAACTGGTGAGTGTGCTTGTTCCTACCTCTCATTCAGGTCTTCCCGCATGGAGAATCTCTTCTTCACCTCAAAACCGAAACATGTCACAGCACGGCGTGACGAGCTGCGGCGTGATTTGTAACGCTACAGGTTAGGAGGAGACCTCACATGCAAAAACACTGTCTGAAATCTATTTTTAGGCCTATTCTATAAACACAACTCCTGATTGTCAGTAAGTATACAGTATTATAAAATTTTTATTTTTTTTTTTTTTTTTTGGGGGGGGGGGATATATTTTATTTAAAAAAAAAAAAAAAAAAAAAAAAAAATAGTGTTTTTTTGCTCCTACTATCGGCTTGGCCATCCCCCCCCGCTGCTCCTCACAAGATTTCAGACAGAGTAGTCAGAACAATAATCAGAAAGGTTCTCCAACAGCCCAGGACCACTCGTGGAAAGCTTCTTCAGAGAGACCTGGAATCAGCAGGTACAGTTGTTTCAGAGAAAACATGAAGTAATGCACTCAACCGCCATGGCCTTCATGCATGCACACCACACAAGACTCCATTTCTGAAGGAAAAGCATGTTGATGCTCGTTTGAAGTTTGCAACACAACATCTGGACAAACCCATGAAATTCTGAGAAAACATAATCTGGTCAGAGAGACCAGAACTAAACTCTTCGGATTTCATAAGACACAACATGTTTAGAGGAGAAACGGCACCGCACTTGAGCCCAAAAACACCATAGCAACAGTGAAGTTTGAAGGTGGAACATCATGGTGAGGGCTGTATGTGGTACTGGCAGACTTCATATCACTGGAGGAAGAATGAATGGAGAAAAATAGAAAGACATTCTTGACCAGAATCTGCTGCCATCTGCAGCTGCTGAAGATGAAAAGAGGCTCTTTCAGCAAGACAACCATCCCAAGCACACAGCCAAGGAAACACTCAACTGGTTTAAGAAAAAGAAAATAAAGCTGCTAGAACGGCCCAGTTAATTGAATCCAATTATAATTTTCGTAAAGAACTGAAGGTCCAAGTTCACAGAAGAGACCCCCCGGAACCTTGAAGATTTGAAGGCAGTTGGTGTGGAAGAATGGGCCAAAATCACACCTGAGCAATGTGTTCCACTGGTTTCTCCATACAGGAGGCTGTAATCACCAACAAAGGCTTTTGCGCTAAGCATTAAATAAAGTTCAGTAAGCGTGTTCAATACTTATTCCCGCATCATTTCACTATATTACACATAACTTAATTAATAGACATAAATGTTAGGATTTATTTGTATGTGTGCCGACATCAGGTAAAAATTTTGTGTCAAAAGCTCTACTAGAAATATATTTTCTGAGAAAATGTTGACGTGTTCAATACTTTTTCCCCCACTGTATATATGTGTATATATGTGTGTGTGTATACATAATTAAGTACTGCTTCTCAGTACAGTGATGCATCGCTCAGCAACCATATATATATATATATATATATATATATATATATATATATATATATATATAGAGATATATATATATATATATATATAGAGAGAGAGAGAGAAGTCTGAAAACCTACATGTCACAGCAGATGTTATACCATTTCTCTTAATAGACCTTGCATTAAGTAAATCGTGCGACAGTATGCATACCTTGTTCTTTTAATGCATGCAGGTTTTTATTTGAAGTTCAAGCAAGCGTGGTTAAAACAGACATAACATGCTATGAATGTAGTTAAGGACAATATTCATGAGGAGAAATTACAACAGCTTCTCCCTCAAGAAAACCAATCACCATCCAAGTTCTTTAACTTCAGACATCACAATAAATAATGCAGCGTTTGTTCATCAGCACCTTTCACAACTTTGTCTTTGTTGAAGAAATGAAATTTTTATGAATTGCATGCAGGCAGCTTTGAATGCATCAGAGAGTTATTTGGAGTTGTTAATCTGTTTAAATGTTTCCCAGGAACAATAAAACTATCAAATGTTAATGCTGCCCCTTGGGTAACATGTTTTATTTGTGTACGTGTATCATAATAACAGAGGAGCTATGAAGAGGGCTCAATGTAAAAACAATTAAGATAAATGCAATTCCTAAAATGCACTAAATGATTGTGGTTTGTAGTGTTTCATATTCAGCTAGAGACTGGGATCATATGGCAACAAAGCTGATAAAATAAACAAAAATACTGTTGAATGAACAAAAGAGTATTTTGCACAGACTCCCAAGAGCGCTCATCTGACATGATCTGGACTTATTTGACCATCACCATTCATTTCACACTACAGCAGGTCATACACTGTTCCTGCCTGTGCCCTCGGGTTTCAGTTTATCGTCAATGCACTCTTTAATTCATGGACAAGTCAGAGCAGTGTGTGAAATAAAAAGAACAAGATGGAAGGAGTGGTGTAGAGAAATAAAAAAAAACCCCACCAGAATAAGCTAGACAGCATGGAGACTGCTGTTCTGGTTCTTTTTGCATTAATATCTTTCTGTACCTTTATTATGCTTCACTGCTGTTCTTTGGACACAAGACCTAGGCCTTATGAATGTGAATCTGTCATCCATGGAGCAGATGAGTTAAATGTATGAACAGAAGGAATGGGAGAAAGCACCGCATACCAGGGTTTGGTACAGCATCTATACTTCATGAAAAGACTGTGTTCTAATACTGAGCAGATGATGGCTGAAGAAACACAGGCTACATGCACGCTGCTTATTGAATTCAAAGGTTGGAATATGCCCTGTGCAAGGACGGTCTTCACACCAAGGTTTAGCATCACAGGGGGTAACACAGAATGGAAAGGTCTGAAATGTAATGCATTTGAAATGAAATGAAAAGGTGGCAAGGAATGAAATATGACATGCCCGCTGCTGAGGCCTGGAGTCTGCGGAGTCCCCGGTCAGTACACAGCAATATATATATATATATATACATCTGCAGCATAGGAGAGAATCCGACGGCATGACACTGTGCAAGGTGGTGCAGGTTGAGTGTGTAATGTGATGCAGGCTCCTGTGACGACTTCCTCTTCTTCCATTCTCCTGCTCAGTCCTGATGGAGATTAAGGGCCATTAAGGCTCTCTGCTTCATGTGCAGTTCCTATTGATCACATCGACTCAACACACTGTAGCCAATGATCCGATTACAAGCACTGTACCCCCATCCTTACCCCCTCCATCTTCTCTCCTCCTTGCCCCTCCCTTTTCTTCTTCCTCTCTCCCATCCTTTGTGCTTCATCGTTCTCTGTAGGATTTGCTCTGCCTCTGCTGATCTCAGCACCAGGGCACCGCTTTGGTCCCGAGTTCCTCTAAGCAAGTCTCAAATATTTGATGTGTATTTGTCTTTTTTTGTTTTGTCTTTTGTCCTCACACATCTCATCCAGTTGCTTGCTTCTGTGCACTCACTGTCTCCATCTACCACTACAAACAGAAATGTCATAACGAAACTAACTTCCATACTTAAACATGAGAGAGATGGACTGGCCATGTGCAGAAGAGCTAAATGAGTTGAGACAGTCTGAGAGCCATCAGCTCAAACCTACCAACCCCCATCCCTGTGAACATCACCCCCTCCCTTTGCTGGCATGGTCAAACAGCCCTGGGGGAGCTCTCTACAAGACCGTTGTGGTTATTAGCACTGACAGGAGCTCATGGAAATCTTCTTAGATTGTACTGTACAGGAAACGTACCACTATGCTGCTAATTCAGGGGGATTCCCACAAAGTTGGATACCTACTCACGCTTTTTAACCCCTCATCTTAAAGCAACCACATGCTTTTAAGATTGGTTGATAGGCGATTTTTACCATTTACAGCAGTGTATCAACCACTTTGATCCAGAAATATATGCTGAATGCATGAATTCTTCCTGATTAGCATGGACAGCTAGATGAATGTGCCTAAAGGGCAGAGAGGCCCAGGGGTTTAAGGAGTAAAGGAGCTCATCAGGGGGTCTTGTTCATAATTGTTAATAAAAGACATGTAAAACAACGACAGCGTGATACAAAATTAGCAAATATTAGAAGGAAACAGCCACAACAAGATGCAAAAGCGACCAATATGACACAAAATGACCAACTGGGATGTAAAAACTAAAAATGAAACAAACAAAAATCAAAAACAAATCTAGAGATCCAAAACAGCCAAATCTGGGCTGGAGAACAACATTATTCAGTTACAAAATTAGCAACATGAGACACAACACAATCATAAATACAACAAAGTGTCACACAATGGCTACAAGGACATGAGGGATGACAAGGGTGACACTTGAAATGACCATAAAGGAAAGGAAAATGATTCCTACAAGACTCAGTGTTTTAACGAGAACACCAAATGAGCTACATAAGAAACTAAACATGATGATGAGCAAAAATAAGAAAAGATGACCACAAAAAGAAACTAAATTCAAATAAACATGAACAAAATTTTTCAGATGAAAGAACAAAAAAACAAACAAAATCTGAACTGCAAAGTGACCACACAGAAAATGAACACAATGCAAAGATTGGTCAACAAAACCTCCAGCTGGAATGGTCATGTCTGTTGTTTGTTCATTCTTTTAGATATAAATCATAATACCTTGTAACATATGGGCGCTGCAAGTGGCATGAGGGAAATACACTCCTCATATAAGCATTTCCAGATTGGTGCACACATCACTAAGACCAATATACATTTAGTCAGTAACACAACTAAAAACACCTCTCCTGTACTGGATGGGTTCAGCAAAACAAAACAAAACAAAACAAAACAAAACAAAACAAAACAAAACAAAACAAAACAAAACAAAACAAAACAAAAAAAAAAAAAAAAAAAAACAAAACATTTTAGTAAAATTGCAAAACAACTATATTCTGACCTAAAGTAGATTTAAAATAAATAAATAAATAACATCACCATCATCTTTGTGGATGCTATTTTACAAGTTGTTATGGTTACATACCTCTAAGACAAGTTGCAGCCATTTTATGGCTGATTTTAGACAATGGCATAACTTGCTTAAAGACAGACACAAAATTCCTTGTTGAGGGTTAGAAACTGGTCCTGATTAGGGGCTAAAATACTTTTTGTTTTTACAATGCAAGGGCAATGTTACCCTTCTCCTGCAGTTCCTCTCGTGACCACTAGGGGCTGCATGTTCCTTTAACGCAATTCTAGAATAGTGTTTGTCAATTCTGGTTCTCAGGACCCACCACTGCCCTGCAGGTCTTAGAGATAACTCTTCTTTCACATATCTGAATCAAATAAATGGCTTATTAACAGGCTTGCAACAACTTGATGAGGAAGTTTATTAATGTGAATCAGGTGTCTTGGAGTAGGAACACATCTAAGACTTACAGGGAAGTGGGTCCTGAGGACCGGAATTGACAAACACTGTTCTAGATTGTAGCTCATTGCATGCACATGCTCTGTACAGCAGGGGTGTCTAAAGTTGGACCTTGAGGGCTGCTGTCCTGCGGGATTAGAATGTTTCTTGCCACAGCACATCTGAATTAGATTATTGGGTCAACATTCTTGGGCAGAACTTTGGGAGCCATTACATTTGAATCAGGTGTGCTGGAGCAGAGAGACATTTAAAACCTGCAGGTCTGCAACCCTTGAGGCCTGGAGCTGGACACCACTGCCATATGTTAATGTGTTTTTGGAGGAGACTCTCAGGTCTTTATGGATGTCTAGCTCATAAGTGGAAAGAGAAAGGAGTGAACTATATTATGTAATAGTGTGTCCAGGAAACAGTTGTTTCATAATCCATACATGCTGAGTAGTATTTCCTCTACCAATGTTTTCATCTGTATAATTACATTTTGATGGATACAAACTATACTGTATATTAAAGGTAGAGTCCGAAGTCCCCCCCACTGTTTCTGTTTGCAAACAATAGTATTCAAACTGAGCGCCCCTCCCTCTCAGGCTAATGGCCACCTCGTTCTTCAGCCTATTCAGCTTCAAGCCTCTCCTTCAGAGCTCAGAAGTGGGTAAAAGCCAAACTAATATTAGCCCTGATTTCCAACGACCACGATCTAAAGCTCTTATCTTTTCTGAGGTGCATCCGCCGTTTTTCTTTCTTTTTTTTTTTTCCTTGGAGAGTTCGAGTGACTGCCGTCTGCTCCAATCATGAGCTTATTCCCACTCAGTGACATGCCCTTACAGATCCAGGCATGAAAAAGTTCCCTTTTCTGCCGACTTCGATCGCACATGGAAACGCCGTGTTCCCAAGGGGAACGATTACTGAGCATAAATGAATGCCCGGAACAAGGATGTTTTCACATGCCAAGTTTGGACACCGCGCGTGATGACGTATTCGTGGGAGAAATCGTTCAGCCAGTGATAGTGCAGTAATAGTGCACTATTACCACCACTTCTGGCAGAAAAAGGTGGAACTTTTTCATGCTTGCATCTGTAGCTCTGTCTTTGGCTGGCGATATAAACAGAAATCTCCACCCAGAAATGTCCCGACCAGACCGTAACAAAGCGAAAGAACGAATTACAACCAGAGGGAGAGGGAGTTGCATTCAAACTCACCACTGCATGTGAGTAAAGGCCCAAAGGCACAGATTGAGATGGATTTCACTTGCACATGTCTAACGTTTATTTTCAGGGGGGAAACTTCTGACTCTACCTTTAAAGACCAGTTGCAATCATGTTTTTTATTCTTTAAACTCCCTCTTAATTAAATATGCTGTAAAAGAGCAAATATTTGCTTGTTTTGACAGCTCTACGATAATGAAACTGGTGAACAATCTACAGATCAGCACTGCTATTTTGAGCATACAAGCATGGAGACATAAATATTTATTTAGAAAAATAAACAACTGTGATTCAGTTCAACATCATAGCAGGCCTTGTAACTAGAAACGCTTCACTGATATTTCACCAAGTTTGATTCCATCTTAAATACTGTGGTACATATTGCTGTGCTTTAAAGTAGAGTCATATGCAGTGACAGAACTGGGTCTGATAGCAGTCACTGCTAAATGATAGGAGCTGTTCTCTGCCCTGGTTCTATCAATCAGCTGCAGCAGTGAGGGATTCACAAGACCCCAAACAAAACAACATAGAGAGAATAACTGGAACGACATCAAGTCAGCACATTCAATAACAACAAAGGCAAACATGCTGGATTTCACTTATAAGGCAGCATTATATGTTTTATAATACAGGAAAGACCCAATGTTCAAGAATTTTTTTTTCCCTCACTAAACATTTGGATGCTTTGCTTTGATATTGAGTGAAATCCTTGGGGCCAAATCAGGGCCAGAGCTGGAATATGAATAAAAGGAACATCCATTATATTCAGAACCAGCAGAGCCTTGAGAATAGGACCACATGGGCGGACGGGAAGCTTGTGAACAGCTTTGCTCCGTGGATGAAAGGGCCACTGTTATGTGTGTCCAGGGAGGGAACATAAGAGTGCATCATTGTAATGTGAGAGTCAGACCCCTGGGAGCATAAAAAGTCTGGCCGATAATGCAATTAACAGCAGATTTCATCTTTTTACACACCCCTATCAGCACAGTTATCCTCCGTCCTCAAAATGCGTGGAGATTACCATAACCAAACCTAAGTGGTGTGTGTACATCTGGGCTTTGATATTGTGCACAGGCTAGCAAAGGCACTGACCTTCGCTGCTTCTGCAATTACATCATAGGGCAGCTCTTGCTCTCATGAATATTAATGCAGGTTCTGGAGGCATCTCCCACACCTTTGATTGCCTGGGATCTGAGCTCGCCTTTGCATGACAAGTGCATCTGGACACAAAGTGTATGTAATGGTTTTCTGCTCCAGGAGAGATACCGACCACGAGCAAGACCAGATCAAAGGGGCACAGTTTTTACACTGCAGGTGGATGAGAGAGATACTGTGTGTTTGTGTTCGGCTAAAAAAGATGTCGTGAATGAAAATGAGTTAGCGTTAGCAGTCAGTCTCCAATGTAATAGCAGATAAAAAAGCATGTAACTAATAGGTTAACCCAAAAGGTTAATCAGAGTCCTCTTTTCTCTCATTTTGTGATATTAATTTCTAAATTGGGTCACAATGAATTTGTCTCAATATGACGTGTTATTTTTAACCACATAAAGTTAGAGTGAAAGACACATGATCTAGCTAATTTCAGGAGCATCCCACTTGTATCCCGTTCCCTCTACATTCTTTACAGTTTCATCAGGGGATAACATTGAAATAACACTATTACTTTCTGCAGTCACTTGCTCAAACCATCACAACTAATGTGAGACATGAATGAAAAAGAAACCCAAACTTTAGATTTGCAATGTAAACAGAAGAAACTGCATTTTTGATATCAAGATGCATGTGCAGAGACTCTTGTAGCCAGCAGAGGGCCTCATTGTTACAATCTAAAACTCAAAGGTGTTCAGTCCCAAACAGCCATACACTTTCTCGAATCCTAAGCAGAGGCAATACTGATTTAAAGCCTTGTAATGTGTCTTTATGAAGGTGACACATAATGGAAGATTTATGTCATACATTAATTAGATGGTCAAAATCAAATATTCAACAAAAATACCTTACTGAGTAACACACCAACAAGCCGTTGTAAGATCTTTACTCTGTTTGACTGGATAAAACAGATTTGCAGAATTCTCACTCTAATATATCTGCTGAGCATTATTCAATACTATGATTGGATTTAACACAATGAGAGAATAGAACAATAGCCTTCTCATCGGACTAGCTGAATTAGTAAATAGATCTTTATTCATATGAAGCCAAACTGCTCTCTTTCCCATCATGCCATAAAAAAGCCTGAAGCAGCGTTAACTCCTCGTAGCTGAAAAAGGGAGCTTCGCTCACCAGGGAGCCAATAGGGGACTAACCATCATGTGAATGGGCTCCATTTGCTGCTGCAATGATCGAGTCATGCCTGTGCATGAAAATAATGAGTCTGAGCAAATAATAAAAGACTTACTTAATTCTTCAAGTATAATGTAGCAAATACTGGATGGGAGTGAGCATGAATCAGGCTCAAAATGAATGAAAAACTGAGCCATGCTGAATGAGGATGCTCTGTAGTTACAGCTGATCATTGCAGCAGTATTCTCCCCATATTAAATCTCTATAATGAGTAAATTAGTGGGTCCCCATCTGTGGTATTGCAAACTTAGTGTCACACATGCTGGCTATATTCACAGATTCCTGCTGGGCGTGTTGGTGGAGAATAAACATACAGATTATTTCATGCATGTTACAGCGGCAGCAGTACAAAGCACAAAAGAGTGCACTATGGTGGGGATTTGTACTGTTATTCACACACTTGCTGCTGATAAATGTTGGCACAGAGTGTTTAAATTACAGTGTGAATAAATAAATAAATAAATAAACCAACAAGTTTTTTTTTCCAGGAGTTCTATTGATCTAAGTTACCCCCCCCCCCCGCTTCTCTCCCTCTGTGGTTACACTTCTTCCTGTGTCACTGAGTGCACTGTAACATATATCTCTGACTCACCACACATTCATCATTGATTCACCATGCACACACGACAAGACATTCCATCTTATGATTGCTGTTAAACGAGCCTGTTCCTATTAGACTTGGAGGAAATACTCTTTAAATTCTGTCAATCAAAAATAAAAAAAAAAGAAAGAAATGTCTTAACTAACTCATATGGCTTAGATTCAGGTTGCTCTGTTGAGTTCTAGATAAATAATCAGGAGTTTACAGTACACCTGCAATAAAACAGTTTAAACAATCTGTTTTTAGTCATGTGAAAGATGATTAAGAAACATTTGTAAATGCCTCAAATGAATAAATTGAAATGCATAACAAAAGTTTAATTCTAGATTAAAAAATAAGTTGTTGGCCACGTTTAAATGAACATGCAGGTGGTCTAAATGAAGCTGCAAGTAAATGCAGGAAAAACTGTAGCATATAATTACAGTTTCCATTATGAACACTTTCTATAGACTGAGTGAAACAATCTACTTCCACAGTTTTAAATGAAAACTATTTATATGCCGTGTTATTTTAGCCACACAAACATACTGAGGTGTGCGTTGTATGCACAAACACATATATGCACATGTGTGTCATTTTTGCCATTTACAGGCAAAACACACACATGCAAACACAAGTACATTTACATATCATCTGCAGCCATCTGCTCTAAATGATAGGTAATTAACTCAGGCCTGTCTTTGTCTCTCTGGCTGCTGCGCTGACATATAGGAGCTCTTCAGTGAAATGTACGTGAATCAAGGACTTCAAAAGAATAAAAGGACAAGAGGATGAGTGAGGGGAAGGAGGAGGAGGAGGAGTGCATGTTGTTTGTGAATGATGCTGCATAAACCCAAGGAGGCATTGCAGGGAACCATTACAGTGATGGGAAGGAAAAAAAAAGAAAACACTGGAGATGATGGAAGGTGGACATGCTGGGTCAGAGAGGCCATGTGCACACACAATACAGTATGCGTGTGTGTTGAACCTGCCATGAAACTCACCTACAGTTTTCAGATCAAGGTCAATCTTTGCTGAACTTCACTGTGTAGGTTGAAATAGAGAAATGCTAAAGCTAATATTAGCACCACCTCCTTGAACTAAAAAGGATAATAAGCTCTGGAGTCTGCTTTAGACATTTATATCAAATGCTGCAGCTCACATTGTGCTATGACAAAGGAAACATTTTTAAATGTAATTTTATTGTAATATTTCAAAAGAAGAAACAATTAAGATCAAATTTCAAAAATGAAAAAAAAGGAGCTAAAAACAAAATGTATTTACACATCAAGAGTTATCTTGCACATTCTATACCTTCCAAATCCTTTTCCAGCAATGTCTCCTCCACCCAAGCCCTCTCTATTACAGCAATGTAGAGCTATAATTAGCCAGGTATCTCCAGCAGTAATGATGAGAGGGAGAGAAGCCCTGCATCAACCTGCTGGGGCTAGAGATGGCTGTGGGAGTCAGAGCAGCGGTGGTGGTGGAGGAGCCCCGTTTCTCATCAAATGGGATAATTAGAGTGTGCGTGGAGATGTGACTCTGGGTAAGAGGTGACATCGAGCACAGGAGGGAACGTTTGTCTACATGCTCACCTTCTCGTCTCAAATACTGAATGGACTGGGGCTGGTGTCACAGACTGAGCAAGACAAGGGCAGCAGCAAAGGAGCAAGATATCACAAGGCTCCAGTGCAGATAACAGCACAGATGCGAGGAGAGAAAAAGATTGATTTAGTGGTTGATATTTGGGGTATAATTTGACAACAAAATGCAAGAACTCACAGTAAAATGAAGGAAGGTATAGTATGGAGCTGATGCAAAAAATATGAGAATCATTTTAACACTACAACAACCTCAAGAGACATGCTTGGTGCACATAAGATATTGGATGTATACGCAGGGGTTGACAGGTGACCTAGTGCAGCATTTTCCCTGCATCATGTGGTTCAGATGATGATGATGATGATGATGGGCAAACTAATGGTTAAGGTATTAACCACATAAATACCCTGTCCATGGAGCTGTGTGCCTTCTTTTCTCTCGTGTCCTGTCCTCCTCTACACTGTCAAATCTAATAAAAACAAACAGATAAAAAAAGAAATAAAAATGATGATGATGGACCTCAGATCCCACGTCTGCAGTCAGCATCCCCTCAAGCTGCAGTGTTCCTCCCCAGACACCCGCCTGACATGTTTGCACTGGTCAGCGGGATACAAACACACTAATGCACAAGTCCAGCAAGCAAACAAACAAGTGCTGCCGTGGTAATTGCAGTGATTAGGAGATAAGCGCCGGAGAAAACCGCTCTTTATGGAGGAAGCACCCAGTGTGACCTACAGTACTGCAGAGGCAGCGCTGCAGCGCGATTCCAGACACGCGTGACTGTTGCCTCGTACACCCACCAGACAGGTCATGTTGGTAAAAAATATGGAAAGACTCTGCAGACCTTCACCGCAGAAAGCACCTTGAGCTCAGCTTCAAAAGGTATTTCCAAGCGGCAATGATGGGGCAAGGCCAAATACGCTAAGGTGGATTATTGATCACAACTCTCTGTATGGGTGCTGTCCACCTCCCCCTCAAATTATCTGTTATATGTTTTTTCTTGATAAAGCCCTTTGGGTTTGACTTTTCACACAAATCTCGCACTCTGCTGTTTTTATACTAATGAATTTCACTGCTGTGAAAACACAATTCTAATCACTTTATGTTGCATTATTAAAATGTCTGCAGAATTTGATAGTTTTGTGTGGAAATATACCGTATACTGACTATGTCTACTATCATTTTCAAAGTTCGATAACAGATGATTGCACTTAAATGACAGAAACAATCATACTTCATAATCTGCATAATTTGCATCACAAAAAAAGTAATGTTTTGATTTAACTATTCTGGATATGACTAACTTTTGGTGTCTTGATAACTCATGCAAAATGGACATTTTTATATACATTATAATAAAGTAGTAACTGATTTATTCATCCAACTGCACTGAAATGATGGTCTTTTAAACTAGAGGAAGTCTTTCATAATTAGGCAGTGATGTTATTTTAATGCACATGAGAATACATTTCATTCACTTGACTAAATATATTGTTTACAACCTAGATATGTCATCTATTTGGCACAGAAATGCACCATTTGAAGCAGGAAAACTGGGTTTTAAGTTAAGGAAAAACAGCTATTCAGGTCAGAGTTATGAAGATCTCAAAGCCCCAAACTAACTAAACCAAAAAAAATATTGCAGACATATATATTGTCCTGATCTAACATGTGATGCATCAACACTCTTAAGTGTAATCCAATTCAGGTTTCAGAGGCAGAATGTTGCACACAGCAAAGGCAGAGAAAGAAAGTAAAATGTTGATGCTTGTTCTGTTTTTTCACAGCAGTGTTACCGATAGTAAAACTGGCTTAGTCACACATACAGAGCTGAACGTGTTGGAGGAAAATCAATGATTGGATTGCAGTGTAAGATCCTTTGGGTGAGGTAAACACAAATTGCTATACATTCTGCCCAAAGTAAAGCAAGAAATTCTCAGAAGAAAAAAAATATGTGCAAGCTTTTCATACATTGGCAGAAATGCAGACACATGCATGTACATGACAGTAATAATGAGCAGCGTCTTTTCAGTTTTCATAATTCTAACAGAGGGACACAGTGCTACTTCTAATGCTTATTGGTTAAAAAGGTGTCTCATGTTGGAGCCCATGTGACCTTTGTCCCCACCCCTCAACCCCCTTTCAAAAATGACTTCTCTCTCTCTCTCTCTCTCTCTCTCTCACACACACACACACACCTACAAGCACTCACTCATACTCTCCCATCCCCTCTCCCCTGCAGCTCCCCAACTCTCAGGCTATGAAATGTACATCACACCTCCGATCTAAGGGAATCTCACCCAAATCCTTCCTTTGAATTATTGAAGAGGACCAAGCCAGCTTGACTCTGATTATCCTCCAATCAATATGCTTCGCCTCTCCCCCTATAACATCAAATGCCTCCGACGATCGATCCAGCCAATCAGAGGAGCCACTGCAGCGGGAAATGCAGAGTGTATTGTTCTGCAATGTTTACACTGACACCACTTGGCGTGTATAATAGGTGTGTTTATGCCGGGGACAGCCGTGATTGCTGATTGACCGAGATGCATGTGTGTGTTTTTGCTGTCTGGTACGTACCACAGATGCCACCTGCTCGTGTTATTCTTGTTTAATGGCAATTTCAAACGGTTCATTCCTGCAGTGAAATACACAATAATTTGCTTGTGTTTATCTTTTATGTACTGACTGCGTGTTTATTTGAGTTCGTGCCAACTGCTAAAATCATACATTTTATATCAATTTGACAGCCTGAATTTGTGGGATGTATGATGAAGACATTTTCGAGAGCTGCACTGAAAGCTAATGCAGCTCGATTAATTTCAGTCCCCAAAAGCATTTCTTTCTTGAAGAACACGAATGTGAGTGACTTGTAACGATTTTCTCTTTCAATTATACGCTGAAAGGTAAATCAGCACCTCACAACCTTTTAACAATGAGTGGAATGAACACAAACATACGTCTGTAACCCCACAATTATATAAGGCACACACACTTTCTTTCCCTGAGGCCCGTATGATGATTGCAGGAGGAGCTGCTCTATTATTTGTGAAATGGAGCACTTGATGTGTGATTGTTGTCTGTGCTTAAAAGCTGCTGGTTCGTCCTCAAGATGCTGTCAGGCTCGTGTGTCTTTTCTGCGCAACACACAAGCACCACACTTAATCTACCCTGATAATTGTGTTAGTACATAGATTTTGAGAAATAGTCCTTGTTTGCTCTCTGATGTGTGGCATATACGCAACTACTACATAATGTTGAGACCTCAAACGTGCAAGTTCTGCCTTTACGATGAGCTTGGATGTTTACTTCTGCACCATACACACAGAAATCCCGATACTAGAGCGTATACAGATCTGCTGCTGCTGCATCTCTCCACACACAGGCACTCCACGGTGGGATGGATGTATCAGCAGGGGCCAGATGATGGCACTCTTCTCTCTGTACCAGCCTGCTGGATGCCCCCACCGCGTGCTCTGACTGCATGATGCAGCTGGCCTCATTTTAATGATTTAAATCACTTGAGGTCCGCCGCCACACATTTCAGAGGCTTGACTGAATTTATCCTTGTTGATAGAGATCAGTGCCCTCAGCCCTGGACGTTGCCAGACTACAGTATAGGGAGAGACCTCTCCGACTGACATGATTGGATACAGCTCTCCGCTCTGATTTTACTTTTGATCCCACCGCTCTAACTCTGGCCCTGGGGACAGATGAGTGGAATGGAGCAGTACAGATAGAGCAGAATGCCACGCACTACTTTTCTATCTCATTGGTCATCCTTTTCCTACAGATGCAGGTCTAGAATGACTTCTGTTAAGATGTACGCTCATCTCCTCTTATGTAAATATCAGGCATTCTTATGCTCTAGATAACATAGTGCACGCATGCACAAGGCTTTTTGCCATCAAACAGCTGTTAAGATTGCAGCTTCAAGTGTAAAATGTACTGGCAACTTATAAAACCATGACAGATGTTTGAGGAGGATTTAATTGTTGCAAAGACAGAGCTAAAAATAATGGGATGCTGCAAGCAACTGCACAGTGTTTGAAGTCTTTGTGCAGCTGAGGTAGGTAGAAACAAACCGAGATGTTCTACAGTAAGTACTTCTGTTCAATAGCAGGGCACAGCGAGGTGGAGGAGGAGGATGAGATTCAAGTATAACCTGTAAAGAGAAGGTTTAGGAGCCTGGATGCTGCTATCACCATACATAGGATCAAACAACCCACATACATAAACACAACTGTGAACAACAGGTCAGGTCATCATTGAAATATCACTTTTACTCTTTGCACCCCACACATTACTGAAAACACACACAAGCAGATGTGCACACAGAGCACATGTGTGACCAAGCCGATGGATCTTCCCAGAGGCCCTCTCCACGTGATTGGGCATGCTCAGTAAATTCCCGCTGTTGACCTGGAGCCCAGCGTGTTATTGATTAGCAGGATGGTGGTGTTTATATGGGTGTGTGTGTATGTGGGTTCAGGCATGCGTTCCAGAGCCATAGTGGGCAAGTTGAGGCTAGCAGCTTGGCGACAGAGGGCATGGTAGAGCGGCAAGGTCAGCTGAAGGACGTAGGCGAGCGCCGCAGAATCAGAGCTGAGAGCTGGAGCCCGCCTGAGTGAGGGCCGAGCTGCAGAGGGAGAGCAGAAAATAGCACAGCTGAGGGAGAGGGAAAGACACAGTACATAAATAACGGGGCTGAGATTTCACTGTTCTCTTCATACTCCGTCACCTTTGCTTCACAGGTAGCACACCCCGTGACGAGCTAGTGCAAATTTGTGTCGCCTGGAAGCTTTTCACTGGCAGTCCCAACAGATGAGAGGGCACATTTTTGATAAGGCCTACAGTGATTCCACCACACAAAAAAAATCAAAGAGGAGCTTACGTAACAAGCTTTCAATAAACTACAGGGCAAAATTACACATCGCTGTTTTCATGATGTTCTTTTATAGGCTGGCCATAACATGTCTGTGTGATCTTTACATATTTATAAATTATTCTTGAAATATGTCAAAATAATTGACAAATGTGTAAGTATCCAAAGGAAATCAACTCATTGTGCTATAATATATTCTGAGATATTAGTTTACAAAAGCTGTATTTCATGTTGTACCTAACAAACACAGGGTACATTTGCTTGTTAAAACTATATAGTGAAAAATATTTCAAATTTAAATAAAACCAGCATGTGTATTGGGTATCATGTTGGGATGCTGTACATAAAAACAGAATGTAATAGTCTGTAAATTATTTACACCTTATATCCAGTCAAGAATATTACAAATGCAGCATATTGAATGTTGGAGAGGAGACATTTGCAGTCTACTTAAAAATTTCTGTACTTATGATTAAATATGAAAAACCCACATAAGGAAGGTTACAGGCAGAGGGAATATAATGGCAGAAAAACTAAAACGGCAGTCTGTTAAAAGCCTCTGCAAAACCAACAGTATCCAAGCTCAAGTTCCAGATGTATCATTCAAGTTCAAAAGCCGGCTTCTGTTCTTGCTGCGTGCTCACATGACAGAATATACAAAAGCTACATTAGTCCACACCTTGTAGCATTACGTTTTTACAATCAAGTCTTCAAAATCTGACCATGACTATGTTCAGATCACTCACTTATCTATATGTAGACGTACCCACCCACCATACTTAGCTAACATCTTACAGCATGATAATACTGTTCACTTGCTACAGGTGAGGTAGGTCTTGCTCTATCATGATGATACAGTTGCATACAGCTGATTTGGTGACTTAAGTGTTAATTATACATAGAGTTAGAATAATTACCTAATAACATAAATAACAACAGATAGAAATACGTTTAAAATGGGGAAGGTTGCTTTTACACCCCTTGGTCTTTTTTACCCTTCCTGCATATTAATATTCTCACATGTCTCTTTTAACATGTTTCTTTTATCGCTCTTTTAAAAAAGGATTCTATGAATGTAAGTGCAAATAGCAGTAAACAATAAGGAGGAAGAGGAGGAGTTGTGAAGGGTGGCATCATATAGCTGACTCGAGAGATTACAGGAGCAATAACAAATTTGACACAATGTTTTCAAGATTTTATTCAGCTTTCTACTTTCTAATTTGATCTTACTGGTAGACATAAAAACACATGGCTAGGGTTAGAAAAAAAAAACATGGTTGGGGGTTACATGTTTTATAACTCATAGACTGAACTTTGTTGTGATATCAAATTTATGCTCCAAAATACAAAACAATAGTCAAGAACATCTAAGTTGCCATGTCATGATCTTTCCAGTTTGAACTGTGACACTTTGGACTTGTATGCAAACGTGCCAATTAAAAATTTCTTGTGAGACCAAGCTGACTGTAAAAAAAAACAAACAAACAAAACGCATTAAAGAGACTAGAAGATTAAAGAAATGAAACTCGCGACTGGTGCTTAAGGTAACTGCAGCCACGAGCCAAGCCGCCAGGGCAGCGTGCACAAACTGAAGCTATAATGTTGTTTACTACGCTTTTTCTTTGTAGTTACACTTTTTAGTGTCTTTCAGTTGATCTGGATCGTTTGCTGACAGCAGAAGAATCCATAACTATCGCTTACAGTGTTTGAATTTACCCCGACCGTCTTCTTCCATAATGAAAACTGTCGGGGATGCTGATGTAGCGCATTTTGCAGCACGCAGCCTGTTTAAGGCAACGGAGAGAGACGTGGGTGGGCTCAATCTTTTTGGTATTTAGCCCTTCATCACCCATTAGCATTAAAAAAACTGGACATGCATGTTTGTTTTTTTTTCATTCCTGCATCTAGTCCCTTTAAAGGTTGAATATGGAATATGGACAGAACAGTGACATCACGTGTGTCTAGGTTGTAGTTGCAATGGCAGGAAAACAAATCCAGTCATTTAGTTGCCAGGCTCGCTGCCAATATGAAAAGTGACCAGCAGCCTGCAAGTCAACAAGAAATGAAGAGGAGTTTATAACTGACAGCTAATGTTAGCCACATTAGTAAGTGAGTTAGCTTACAGATCCAGGAGAAAAATCACCATTTCTACGTTTTGATGCCGTAGAAAATGTTCAGTGGGTCCATTTAGTGTAGGCTTCACCTAAATTTACTCCAGTTTTTGCTCTTCTCAGGTCACTCTTCTTCTGAGACAGATAACAATATAACAGAAAATAAAGATTTCATCACAATAGTCTACTTTTCTGAGACAGTCCTGTATCCTATCTCAAAATATTAGAATATCATGAATTCTAATTTTCTGAGACAGTCCTGTACTATTGGCTCACAGAGATCATATTTGGCAACCCGCAATAGCGGCCTGTATTGGCTTGTAGATGTAAACATAATGTCATTGTTGAACCCGTTAAAATTGATCTTATATTTATTTTCAGCCTAAATATGTATATATATATATATATATATATATATATATATATATATATATATATATATATATAAATATATATTTTAAGGAAGTGCTGTATTTTCATTCTGCACTCCTTCAAACGCCTTGTGGATTTTTTTTATTTTTTTTTTTAATATAGCTTTTAAGAAGTGTTCCATATTCAACTTTTAAAACACATGCTGTGGGTAACTTGTAAGTCGTTGATGGAATCATTAAAACTGAACAATATACACAGTTTTTATAAGGAATGTATGCCACCATTTAGACACGTCTTGTTTCACATGCTTGTTTTAGCAAAAGTATGTGTATGATCATGTGCCCTGTGGCTACTTGGCCACAGGGATATCCCTTTGGCTGACTGGTAAGCGTGTATGACTCTCACCGGGGAGTCTGTGGGATCAAATCCCGCCCAGGCCTTCTGTTGCGTCCCTTGCCACATTTGTTTCACATACGTATGCCTTGGCAAACATACAAACTACACATAGAAAAGCCACTGCTCAAAGTCCCACCCCAGGTGAGGCTTGAACCAGCAACCTTCTTGCTGAGTCCACAATTACCACCACACAGACAGTGGAATGGTTCAATTTTTCAACTTTAAAATTCTACAGGTTGTAGGGTTTATTTTTTGTAAACCAACAAAATGGATGTACAAGTTCCACACCTTTTTGGAGACAGATTTGCAATTAGGGTTACCTAATTGGGTTACCCCCACCCCTCACACCCCCACCCAAACAAACAAACAAAAAAGACAAAAAACAAAACATGTTAAAGTAACCAACTTCACACTGCAACTTTCTGGGCAGACACTCAGTGACTGGTGAGTTACTCAACGGATGGACAGAATGTCCCCAGATTTTTGCTTAAAGGGATATTGTGTAAGTTCTCCTGTTATTTATTCACAAAAACTGATTATTTGGTTCAAAAGTGTTTTTTCATTAATCAGTAATCACTCCCATCAACAAACTGAAGTGCTCCTCTAAGTTCTAAATTTGCCGTTTGTATCATTCATTTACACATCGAGCGGGTCGGCTCGGTGAAGGCTGCCATGTCGTATCGCCATGTTTTTGTGTTCAGGAGAAGCGTGACAGTAGGAAAACACAGAAACGCACCGGACACACCGGAGTTTTCAGCTCAGTTTGAGGTAATGCCTTTGAAAAGTCACCGCGCTGCAATGGGGAGAAACCAGCGTCTCGCTGATGTTGCGTTCACGTGCAGTCGGGCAGACGGCCGTCGGTAACAAACCAGATATCATTTTAATCAATGAAGCCGAGCGAAAGACGGTAAAACATGGGTCAGGGAAAACAATACGACATCGCCATGACAACAAATCAGATGTGGACTGATGTCACTGGAACTGATGGACCACGTCTTCACATAGAGGCTGGTGATAACTTCACATGCATTGGCTGTCGTTGGTCTGCCCGGTTTCACGCGAATGCAGCATGAAAAGTACGAGGGAGCTGCTCGCGATTACACAATGTCCCTTTAAAATCATGTTTTATAGGCTATGTTCTTTCTGCAGAAATCCAAGATGGAGATGCTGCATCCATACACACTGGGCAGAAACCATCAGAACCTAATAACTGCATAACATCTTTAGTTAAATGTTTTCCTCTGAAAATACACTGAAAGTAGAAACATACAAAACACAGAAGTACTCAAAATACAAATACCCCAGAGCCATATCTTAATGAAGAACTTGCGTGTTTGGTTATAATCACTGGTGGCTTCGGTGAATTCATAAGCTTGTTTTAATCCCTTGAGGTTGACAAGATGCAGAGTCTAATCAAAAATATTCAGCTACAGTATTTTCACTGAATTATGGCGGCATTTTATTTCACTTCTTTCCCGACTGAATAAATCATCGGCCTGTATGGTCCAACATTATTATGCTGTACAGTTTCCACTTTCCAACTTTCTTCAGTTATGTCATTTTTCGCCTCCCTCCTTTATTGTTGCCAATCTTCTTTTTTTTCACGGTGTCATCTATCATGGGAAATTTGACCCACATTGTGTAATTAAACGATCGATGCCCCTGTAATAGTGAGGGATGTGTCCAGGCCAGCAGTCCAGCTACCATGACTGATTGAGATCTGTTGTCCTAGATGTGTTGATGAGAGCTGTGTCCTCTGTGGGCCGAGAGGCAGAAAAATTAGTTGACAGTCAGCAGAAAGTCCTGCGAAGGAAATGTCCAGGAGACACTAAATGCACCTGCAGAAAGTTAAGGAGCTCAAGCAAATATAATGCAGAATATGAGATATGTTTTCAATTTGATCACTTAAATGACTTTTCACTTTTTCAATAAAAACTGTTGTAATTGGAAAAACTGTTTATTCAATTACAGTTTAATTATTTCAGAAGAAATACAGGTAAAGGCTTGGTGAACTTATTGTAGGCACCACACTGGCATCATAACTAATAAAAGAGATTTTCTAGAGTACATCAAAGGTCTTCTGAAATTATTTACAATTTATAATGGAAACTATAAATGCCAACTTCATTAAGATTAATTAAAAATTTGCAAGACTGCTCTATATTCCCCCATTTTCAGATTAAAAACTGAATTAAGCTACTGTGAAATGAAAGTAATATTAAGAAGTTACACTGCATGAAATAAAGTTCATGTGTTCCTGTAGGAACAAAATGCGTCCACTCATTAACAGGTGTGTGTGTGTGTGTTACAGAGTGTAAAAAAGGCTGCAACAACTCAACATGAAACCTAAAAGCACCGGTTAAAAATCAGTATTAAACTATAATTCTTGAAATGCCACTTCATTTGTCACATCTCAGCAATGAAAACTGCAATGAATCAAACTTGGACTTATGGGTTACTATAGTAACAAATATGGTAATCAGACATTTGTAAACTAACCTATTTAACACTTAAAAATACAAAGACATCTTATGTATCCTGTTGAGACAATAGACAACTGTGCTCCTAACTTTAAAAGCAAAAGAGAACACTGACTTCTTCAATTGAAATAATTCATTAGAATATTAAACTGCAGCTTTTCCTAATGAATATAAAGAATAAGGGGAAAGGGGAAAATACAATGTGGATGGGAATTCTAATAAGTAGTCCTCACCATTTGCATTGTGTTAGATACTGTATACAGAAATATGAAAGTTGCATTCTGTGCTTCCTTCAGTTTCTTTGCATATAACTTAAATTACATCTTATTTTACAGCAGCTTTGTTTGTTTTACAATGAATCTACTATTAAATCAATGCTTCACACTAAAGTGACATTAATAACAACAACCAATACTAATTATATTTTTAATCATTTCCCCTTTTTTCAATCTAAAAGATCCTGTACCTTTTTCATGCACTGATGCAAAATAATTTAGAATTGTGCTTCATACATTTATAAATTATTTGCACTTGCCTTTTTTGATTATTATTATTTGCAACATTAAACTTAGAATAAACTTTAAAAAAACACAGATTTTTAGTTCACCCCTTTATCTGACAGACATGCAGTATAACTAACAAAACATAGTAAATAGTCAAACTAAAACTTTTCTTGTTATTTAAAAAGCTACTATCCCTGTGACATAAACTAATGCGGTTGTGCTCAGAAGTTTACATACCCTGGCAGAATTTGTGATTCCTTTGGGGATTTTTCAGAAAGTGTAAATTGGTAAGAAAAAAAAAAGATTTTTTCCACTCATGAGTGTTTGGGTAAGGATATTTATTATCAAACAACAAAAAAATTCTTACCATTTATACCCCTCTGAAAAATACCCCCCAAAGTCACAAATACATAGGGTACGTAAACTTTTGAGCACAACTGTATCAGCATCACCTCTGCTAAAAATAGTTCAGAATTTTGAGCTTCTCAACAGCATCCTTACTTGTATGCAGGGCTGTCACAAATTCGTCACCAATTATGTTGTCAATTAGTTGACTAATCGGATCATGCAAAAATTGTAGCACATTTACAGTACCAGTTAAAAGTTTGGACACTTTCTCACTGAATCAAAAGGGAAAACGTGTCCAAACTTTTGACTGGTCGTGTGTATGTTTATTTATGTCAATAAACTATTCAAGGAAAGATGACCAGACAGAAAAGCACACAAGGCAGTGGAAGGCACAGTGGCAATTTTAAAAGGAAAAACAAAGCTTATAAACAATAAATAATTAGTCGATTATGAAATTAGTCACTAAGTATTTTGATAGTCAATGATTAGTTGATTAATCGACTAATCGTTGCAGCCCTGCTTGTATGTTTGTTTTATAATGAATCAGATGTCTTCAGTGGATGATAGATGTGGACAAGAGGCCTGTTTAGCATCCAGACTCTTTTATTTCAAAGACTGCTGTTGTAATGTGTGCCAAGTGTGGTTCACATGACATTACCTTACAGGAATAAAAACGGTCTTCTCAGGAATATGCTGCTATAAAACCTCTATAAACCTCCACAAAAAAATCCTGACTTCATATGCAGCATGTGCTGTTACCCCAAGTCACCCCAACCTTTGCAGATGTGTTCCAGTCCATCTTCAGCTCAGGAAGGCAGCTGTGGTCCTGAATCGTGTTTAATACATAGTTTTTGCTTACATAGTTTAATTCTAATTTCATTCTCTGTGAGACGTGTGCTCACTGCCAATGTTTTTTAAGCGTTTCTGAGTCCATCCAGGGATTTCCATAAAAGAATGAGTTTTTAATGAAATAACATCTGAAGGCCACGATCATTCATAGCTCATTTTTAGCTTCACTCTTTGTATTACAAAACAAAACAAAGAAAACTGTATAAATTTCATCTTGAAATAATATTTTGAATCACATATGATGAAAATCCCAAATTTACATTTCCAGTCTTTTGCAGTCTTTCATATACAGTAATTACTGAAAATGTTCACATTGATGTCCAAGTGACTAATAATTGTCACAAGAGCCTTTTTACTTAGGATATTTAACCACATTTTTGTTTATAAAACTATTATCATTTACATTTAAATGTCTAACACAAGTTCTTCAACATTACTGTACATGTGATTTTAAGTAAAAACTCGAGTCCATCTCTCCACCACTAATAATATGGATGACGTATTGAATATTTTTCCATCTTCCAGTGGAAAATCAGGCCAATTGTGTTTGAATTTAAATAACAGGCACACGGCACCGTCACTTCAAATCAATGCAAAGCTCATACAGGCCGTTACGGAGTGAAGGTTAGCATCTCCTCTAAAGATTTATGCTGCTACTCTAAAAACCAAGCTTTCAAAAAATGTCAAAGGTCAGCAGCAGAGCGTCAAGGAGAGGCGTTGCCTGTCACACTCACCCTGTACACAATGACCTCGCGGGTCAGACACTATCCACAGCAGGTCATTGGGTTCTTGGCCGCATGGTCACAGAGGTCTGAGTGGACTCCATATGAGACATGAGCTACAATCACTGTATGACAGGAAAACATGGCCAATGTGCAAAGATTAACCTCTGACTTAACATCCTGTCAAATGCCCTGCCTTAGCAAAGTTTCTGAATTACAGTAGATATGATATATGACTGTACAGACAACATGCAAGGGATTCGCATGTTACTGTCAATTTTCTGTTCTGATCTATGGTGACATAATTCAAATTATCAATGCTAGAGCCCTTTAAAAAAAAAAAAAAAAACTTCACCGCACTCGTCCTCACTCTCACTGCTAACATTATTGATTCTCCTCCATCATACATCTTCAATGTAAATTGTCCAGTGCGACTTCTCAATTGATTGAGCCACATGATGAAATAAATGTAAGCGCAGTAACATTGAAGTCATTGATCCGTGAAGTGATAGATGAAAAGCATTTATCATTATGGAGGAGCTGTGATAATTAATTGATATTGATTGAAACAAGCTGTGGAGAGAAATGACAATCCAACATTGAGCCCGCTCTCATGTGTCCTCAGAGGTCCAACAAGTAAAGGAGATATGCAGATATCTTGTGTAATTGAAGGCTATTATCATAATGCACTCACTCTTTGTATTATTCATATCCAAATGGACAAGTTTAAGCTGAAAATATTTCACAACCCTCAGCTTTGATTGCATATTGAGAGTAAGAGAATTGCAACCACTGATTTAAATTGCACATGTGAAGTGGTGGGATGAGGACTTGTCTTCAGTCTCCATCTAAAAGTTTATGCAATTTAAACATCAAATCATTAAGTTCAATTTTTGATATTTCCAGTATTGCTGTTAAGAGGGGCATATGAGATCCACTTGTGCTTTGTTACAAATGGAGATTCCACTATGCATTAGGCTCTTATCTATTATCTGTGGAGGCATGGTGCTAACAGCGAAGTCATTTCAATGATTGGAACTCAGAATTAGAAAGAGCTGCCATTAGTTTCATTTAGGTTGAGAGAATAATGTGGCTCTTGGAGAAAGCGGTCTTTCTTTTGGTGTAGGACATGTTGTGCTCCACACAAATGATCTCCATTTGGTTGGTTCTCTGTAAAACCTTTTCATTTTGAACCACTGAGAAAAAGACCCCAACTCCTCTCAGTTCCGACAGCATCACACTTTCTGAGCTCAAAGCAAATCTGCTTCATTCTTCAAGCACTTTGTCATACAGGGGTTGGCGTCGGTGAGGATTAATGAAGGTCTATCATTTCTCTGTGATTGCTGCTTCTTTTCCGGCACCTCAGAACCTTTACAGAACACTCACTCATTTCCTTGACTCACTGGAGCCAAAGGTGGCCACACAAAGGGGACATAAGCTTTGTGATTCACTGGGACTTGGGCACACATCTTGGTTATATTTATTTCTCTGGGAAATATCAAGAAGCTTGAACCTTGCTCTTGTTGACCCTTGATGCGCAGCAATCACACTCTGCAAAGCACCCTGTAATTACAAGCACCATCTTCTATTCATCAGTGGACAGACTGAAAATGCCTGTGAGTATAATAGACTGAAAGCCATGACTATAAGTAGTGTGCTATTTTTTTCTTTTATTTTTTCAATTAAATACAAATAAAAGGTCAGGGAGAGGAAAAGAAAAACTTGTTTTGCTAAAATAAAGTAAAAGCACTTTGATAACAATGCAAATTAATTACCATTTCAGTTGATTTGTTCCCTGTTTTATTTTATTTTTTAAAGCTATGTGATTACTTTAAAGCCATAGAGATTTGAATGTGAACATTTGTATAACTCCTACCTGACACAATAGTTGTCACTTTGCTAACATTAATACTAGTAACAAGGGAATGAGCTCTGATGTTCTGGTCAAAACTTCCAAATATGTTTCCAAGTTTCACAAATGTGCTCCTTCCAAGGGTTGTTTGTTCTCTTGGTTCAGTGATTGTATGTTCCACATCTCTGGACAGAAAATATTGAAAATCTGAAAAGCCTAAGTCAGGATATATCAGTCCAACTAAATGTTAGGCTGCTGTCACCTTTGTTTGTTTTTTTTTTTGGAATTGAATAATTTACTTTGGACTAGTAGGTTTCCCTATGGACAAACTATTGTTAAATTTAGGCAAAAACAGTGGTGTATCCAAGGAATTTGTAGCAGGGGTGGCCATGATAAGACAGAAGTTGATGTGGGGTGGTCAATCAGCATTGCACCAACTGCAATGCCCAGCAGAACTTTAATCAGAATTGTGTCTGAAAATGCTCAATCAGCATTGAACTCTTTCCAATGTCAAAATCAACACTGCAGATTAAGATATAAACTTTGAGAAGAGCTAATTGGTATTACAAACACAAAAAGGTCTTTATCTCACAAAGAAATAAAGACTTTAAACACTACTTATTGCAGAGTAAGCACACAGAAAAGCTAATGATCAGTCAGTCAACACAAGTGCAGCATTCTGGGAGCCATTGGCAGAAGTGTGGCTGTTAAATAAAGCAGCGTGGCTAAATAAAGCAGTGTAAAACCATATACGTAGATTTAGAAACCCACAACGGAACTTTTAGCAGTTTTCTCAGTGACGCACCCCCTATCAATGGCTAAACTAGCATCCATCTTCCTGTACTGTGCGCTCACTCCAGACAGTCTTTTCTTGACTCTTGTTCTGTCGTTTCCTCTCTTTCTTTACCTCTCTTCCTCTGGTAAAGTTTCCTTGTGTTTCTTTGCCAAATCCGACATGATGCACGTTCAAAACACCGGCTGAGTTCATATCTGGTTCATATCCATTTGCTAGTACAATCAATTGGTGTGCTGTGTGCAAACTGGAAAGTTCACAGTTCATAATGTACCTGGTGCATTATAGAACTCAATGAGATCCTTTCTTGTTATTTTTTACAGAATACTCAGGCCATTAATATGGCGTTATATGCAAAAATTCCAAAATTTGGCCTATGTCACAATGATAAAGAATCCTTTAAAAAATTCCTGGATACAGAAAGTGATTCGGATCACCACCAAAATTTAATGGGCTCGTCCTTGGGCTAAGGCACACGGCTAGTGGAAATTTCAGGTCAATCCGTCCAGAACCTTTTCCGTAAAGTTGCTGACAGACAGACAAACAAACCAAAGCTACCAAAAACATAGCCTCCTTGGCAGAGGTAATAAAAGCAAGAGTAAATGGAAAAATGTCAGTGTTGGTTTTACTGGATCTCAGTGCTGCATTTGATACAGTTGACCACATTATATTACTCCAACGACTGGAGAAGTGGGTGGGTCTCTCTAGTTCTGTACTAAACTGGTTCAAAACATACTGGGAGAACAGGAAGTACTTTGTGTCAGTAGGTAATTTTACATCCGAGCAGACAAAAATGACCTGTGGAGTTCCCCAGGGCTCTATTCTGGGGCCTCTTACTTCATACCACTGGCCCAGGTTATAAAGAACAACAATATTAGTTACCATAGCTATGCAGATGACACACAGCTATATATTACAGTGTCACCAGGAGACCGGGGCCCTTTACAGGCTCTTGGTAAATGTATTGATGAGATTAATGACTGGATGTACCTCAACTTTCTTCAGCTGAACAAAAACAAAACTGAGGTGATTGTTTTTGGAGCCAAAGAGAAACGACAGCAGGTTGTCACAGAACTTCAGTCCATACACCTAAAAACTACCAATCAGGCCAGAAATCTGGGTGCAGTGATGGACTCAGACCTAAACTTTGAAAAACACATCAAAGCGATCACTAAATCAGCCTACTATCACCTAAAGAACATCTCAAGGATAAAAGATCTGATGTCTCAGGAAAATCTGGAAAAACTAGTCCATGCATTCATCTTTAGTCGGCTTGACTACAGTAACAGGGTCTTTACTGGTCTACCTAAAAAAATCAAACAGCTGCAGCTCATTCAGAACTCTGCTGCCCGAGTTCTCACTAAGACCAGAAAAGTGGACCACATCAGTCCAGTTCTGAGGTCTTTACACTGGCTGATGGTCCATCAGACAATAGACTTTAGAGTTCTGCTGCTGGTCCATAAAGCTCTGAATGGTTTGGGTCCAAAATACATCAGTGACCTCTTGACCCAGAATGAACCTACTAGACCCCTCAGGTCATCTGGATCCGGTCTTTTATCAGTTCCCAGAGTCAAAACCAGAAATGGAGAAGCTGCGTTCAGCTTCTATGCTCCACATGTCTGGAACAAACTCCCAGAACGTCTCAGATCAGCTGAAACACTTAGTTTATTTAAATCCAGGCTGAAGACCCACCTGTTCCCAGCTGCATTTACGTAGATTTTATTCAAAAGTTAAAATCCGCACATCTCTATATTCTCTCTTTTTAATCTTAAATGCTTTTAATTTTGAATCATGCTTCTAATCGTTTTTTCTCTCCCTTTTGCTTATAATGTTTTATGTAAAGCACTTTGAATTTTTCTGTACATGAAATGTGCTATACAAATAAACTTGCCTTGCCTTGCTTTTCTTGCCTAAAGATGACACTTTGGTCCTAGTGTTAAAAAACTTGACAAGCTGCCACTCAGAATTGGGGCAGCAGCCAATGAAATTTACAGGGTAGTCCTGGAAGCTTTGTGATGCGAAGGCTTGTATGTTTTGAATTTATTTCAATTTTTCTACTATATCTCAAGCTGTGCAGTTTTTCACAAATCACTTAATTTTTTTTTTTTTATTAAAAATGAACAATTCATAGAAAGTATAATAAAAAATGCAGCTTTCGTATCTGTTAGTCTTGTTAATTCAATTCAGCTCTACTAGGGCTGATATCAAGGCACTTTTTAAAGGATATGGGACAGGATTAAAAAATGAAACTTGCGAGTTATGTGACTGCTGCTGCTGGTAACTGCAGCCACCAGCCAAGCCGGCACAAGAGCGCACACAAACTGACGCTGTAACGCTGTTTATTACGCTGAAAAAGTCTTTTTCTTTGTAGTGCCACTTTTTAGTGGGCTTTCAGTATTCCTGGGTAGTTTGGTGAAGAGTCCATAACTATCCCTTACAGTGTTTGAATCCACCGCGACTATCTCCTTCCTGTATCAAAGCATTTGGGGATGCGTTGATGTCACAGCCTTACACCTCCCGTCTACTGCTTCCGCTCCGCCCCACTCCGATCCGCTCCGCTGCGCTCTAGTCCGTCTTTTCCGGCGGGCTGCAAAAACCCTCGCACACATACTCCGCCTCACTCCGCCAGCACCCTCTCCGTTCAGTCACAAAGCAGGCAAAGGAGCATGCGCGAGATTTCCAACTTCACGCAATAAATGGTGTTGATAAACAGCGGCGGCAACAAACCTTTCATTCAGAAAGACACATTGCGTTGTTCATCTGAGGTTTTTGATACTTTTGCCGTCATTTATGTGTGAGTACTTTGTCCACAACAAGTTGTTGTTTATTTCGAAAGACTTTATTTGCCTGTATTACATGATTTTAGCAAATATGCCGCAATATTATTTCATAAAAAAGTTTATATTGAGATGCTACAATATGCCCAATAAGTTTTATACACAGCAATCAATTTCTTCTGTGGTGGATGTAAAAAAAAAAACTTTATAAACCGGATGTTTCATGTTTGCAACTTCCTCCAAACGGACCGGAGCGGACCAGAAAATAGAGTTGATCCGTATTTTTGGCGGAGGCCGACGGACCCGAGCAGACGTGTCGGAGCGGAGCAGAGCGCTGGCACAGAAGTGGACTGCTGCTCATTGATTAAAATAGCAACGGATTTGCTGCGTCGTGCGGACCGGAGCGGGGCAGAGCGGAGGCAGTGGACGGAGGGGGTTAGGACTGCGCGGGAAATTCGGCTACCGAATTGCAGCGTATTATGCAGCACACAGCCTGTTCAAGGCAATGGAGAGAACGTGTGGGCTTGTTCTTTTGGGTTGTCAATGCTTCATCACCCATTAGTATTAAAAATATTGGACATGCTTGTGTATTCTTTCACAATTTCTGCTCCTTGTTCCTTTAAAAGTTACAGTTAATTGTAATCAAGTTCACTGAAATGCATTCCAATTAATTTTAATTCAGTTTAATTCATAACAACTGTATTATTAATATGCAGTCATTTTTCGCCATCGGCGTATATCTATATGAGTGAAGGGGACAGAATGAATGGGACTCTACAGGTATATGGCATTATCTGCAGCAAAACTCCCTAATTTCACCAATACTTTAAGAGGAATGAATGAAAGAACGAGCACTATTGTCCTGTAAGTTCAGATTTATCTTTCCGTTAGTTATTGAGGGTGCGCCCACAGACGTGCGTCACCGTAGCACAGCTGAGAGAGAAACAGCTAGCCAGAGAACAGCAAACTAAGTCTGAACTCACAGGAAATGAAGGAGTTTTGCTGCAGATGATGCCTTCCATAGAGGCCCACTCCCGCTGCCCCCTTCACTCGCATTATATGGATACACACTGATGGTGAGAAATGTAAATGTCATCAAAAGGAATCAGGGTGATACAGAAATTTTACTGGTGAGTAAATGCATGTATAAATTCCTAAAAACAAGGTCCAGGTTGTAGAAAAAGAAAGTTATCCTCTAAGTTGGCTTTTCCAGTGTACAAGGGGTTTCTTAAATTGAACTAAATGTAAAATGTAACTTTTGGTGCAGAGGTTTATGTGGATATTTCCCAAAATGTCATGTTATCAAGTTACTCCCTAAGGGAAAAACTGTTACTTTAGTGTATTCTAAATTTTTTATGGTTGGCTAAAACTAGCTTTAAAAAAGTCACCTATTTTGACTGAAAAGTCACTGATACAAGAAGGAATGAAAACAGTCACTGTGTGGCCTTCTTTATTTTTCAAGAGCAGATTTATAATTTTCTTTTTAAATTTTTATTTGCAGCTTTTTAATGACAATGTCTCAGCTGGTCATACAGTCTGGATGTACTAGGGGGGTTGGAGAATAATAGATCGGCCGGGAGAATAGCTAAATGTGGCCAGATGTCAACAGAAAAATTCATGTTAAACCCACTTAAGCAAAGAGAATAAAGGAGCTTAGGATCCAAACAAAAGATAAGTGGAGATGAAATGAAATACTGAAAAAGGAGGGAGGGTTAGAAAGTAAAAAAAAAAAAAAGTGATGCCATTTCTTTACATGGTTCCCTGAGTTGAAATTCATCCTCCTGTCTCCTTTCCCACATCCAAGGTTCTTTCCCAGCATCCATAATTCCACACACCAAACCAGTTTCATCTTATAACTCCACTGTTTCTGATCACACAGGAAGTGGTTGCTGCATGGATGTGTTTTTCTTTGACTCACCAGCAGCAAAACAGCAACCGTTAAACACCTCAGTTTGCTTCTTTGCTCCTTTTCTCCTCTCGCTGTTTTTCTGTTTTGATTTGAGCTCCTGCGGTGACCAAAAAGATATGAACGCAGCAACACAGCATAGCAGGATTTCTCTGCAGCTAAATATACACTGTTGCACTCATCTCTTGTTATATTTTTAATGGCTCCAGCGCACTCATGTTGCAAAGTCTCCCCAGGCCAGATTCTTTCTCTTCCCCTCTCTTCTACGGCCCTTATCCCCCTCGCCTCGGGGCATTCGCAGGCCTGCCGAAAGAAATCAACCCCGCATCACTGGAGACATGCAGACACAAACCCCCTCACTCTCAATGCTAAAATAAACCGCTCACCTTCTCCCTGTATTGTTAGCCCATGAGTCTTGCTTTCAGGTGAATGGGTTGCTTCTCCTGTGCTCATGGGGCGACCCTGTGGGTTTTTCATTTTCGCACTCGAAGCATCAGCGTGCTAAAATGAATGAGACTTTGTTTTCAGATACAAACACCAAGTGGCATCATGCTCCTTCCACTCAAGCGCTCCCTTACCTCTTCCATATACAGCACCAAATTTCGCTTGCAGATACCTGGGGGGCTGAAGAGAGCGCAACATGGTCACAGACTACTATAAATGGATTTGGTGCAGCGGTTTTGTCCCCGCTGATGTCCTGGACAGAACTCCTCCATTACACGAAGCTCTATACAGCTGTTCCAAAATGGCTGCCTGTGTGTTTCTGTTTGTCTGGTGTCAGAGGACCGAGCCGGGGAAGAAATATGTGCTGCTGCAGATACATACAGATTAGGATTAGAGCATGAGCTGCATCGCTGGGGCCTTTGTCATTAACAAGCAGTTTTAATCAGGGTCTGTCCCAAGGCTCTGCTGCTTGCCTCAGGAGTCCTGCAATCCTTAGAGAGCAGGGGAGGAAGAGGGTGAGGAGGAAACAAGGACTGGAAAAAAAGAGGATGCAGGAAGGAGGAGAGGATGAAGAAGAGGGAGGAAAAAAAAGAAGGCCCCATATTATCATTGGGAATAGTGTAGGGGTGGTGTGAAAAGCGCGGATGTGGTGGATGTGTTTTTGCATTTACATGCTCTACAAGCTATACGGCTGGCAAGATGGCTGCTGGATGTGCAGTACTCTTCATTACGCTTTCTCAATGTGCTATTGATTTTGCTCCGGCCCGGTGTCTGTGCATTATTTGAATGTTAAGACATCAGTGTTGGTAATCACCAGCTCTATTAAAAGGCAGGCGGCACAGCCACAGAGCCTGGGCAGGTGGATGAATTATTAAGGAGAGGATGAGGTGGTGGGACATTTCCACCGTCACCCTCACGAATGTCATCCCACTCAGCCGGGAGACACACAGGGACAGGCTGGCTTGACAAAAATCGACAGTGACTTCCTCCTCCCCCCACCCGGAACCGGTTTGATCCTGATTGCAGACACTGCAGCTGGCAATTTCCAGAATAATCTGCAGCTACAGCCCTGCCTGCCCTGCCCCCGACAGATCCGCCAGCTCTTCCCACCCCCACCCTGCCTTGTGCCCTAGCATCCTCTATGGCCCTCCAGCAGCATCGATAATATGGACAGGAGGAGAGGCCTTTGATTTGCTGAATCAGAGGATCCCAACTCCCCCCCTCTGTGGGTGTGAACATGTTGATGCGAGGGAAACAGAGTGGACACATGCAAGCTAATGGCAGCTCAAAAAGTCAATAATTCTACTTTTTCCTGTTTTAACATTGTCTAAATGATAAGAGGCCTGAGAATTAATGACTGTAAAATAAAGACCACTCATGTAAAAGGTTTGTGTGACATCCAGTCTGAAGAAGGGCGGTGGCCCCAAATGTCTCTACATTGTTGGTAAAATAAACTATATTTGGCAGCTGGAGCGCGTGTGCATGTCCAGCATTATTATCATTATTATTTTATTCTAGTTTGGGGGAGGGGGGATTTTGCGCCTTTTCTTGTGTGATATTAATTATACTGCACGAATACTAATCAATGAGCTTGAATTAATCAGTAAAATATATCAAACAGTTGACACAGGAGTTAGAAATTAATTTTCTCATGGGTTATACAAAGTGTATGTAAATTAACAATAATTGTAAAACATTAATGTGTCAAATCACTTAAAAAAATGTATTATGAGCTACCAAGCCATATTTTAATTGTTTCAAAATTTTCAAATATATAACATTTGGAATAAGGAAAAAGAAAAACAACATTTTACCCTGAGTGTTGAAAGTACAGTATATATAGATACAAAATATTTTGTTCAACCTGGATCAACCTGGGTTCAGCTTATTTCAGTGGGAAAGCGGCTCAACTGACCACTATGACTCAAGTTAGACCATCTTTGTTTGACTGAAAAAAATAAAACAAGTTATGTTATGTTTACTTGCTTTTTTTTTTTTGCTGAATCCAGTCTAAGCTGCATTCAGTTCTCCCTCCTCCACCGCCATGTTTTGTTGCTATGGGATGGTTTGGTAAATCTTGATCTCTGTTGAATTTTCGCAGCCAACTGTAGCCTAGCCGGTAGCAAAGACTATATATACTGGTCGAACGTCACCTATTGATTTCTGAAGAGCTAAAAGGGAAGCCAATTGGGCAGTTCCTACCTTTGCCACTCTCGGAAAATACAAAAAAACAGGCAAAGAGAGGGTTGCTGTGAACATTTGGGGAAATAATTGACGGCCAACTTACTCTAGCTGAGCTAAAAGCTAACTGAACTAACTCGGAGCTTTTAGAAGTAACAAAAATTGGCAGGCACGCTCAGACTTGCTGTTAGCTAGCTAAAAGACCGCTCTTGTGCTACTCTGCTACAGGCTGAGGGCTTCCTGGGAGCAAGGAGGGAGGTAGCCAACAGCCACTACGGCAAACGCCAGCAGCTGGTCTGATGCCTGTCAGTCAAGAGGACACTCCTTTAATCATGTGTAATTTCAAGGTTACATAACATCTAAACATATGAATTCTAAAAATAAAAGTCACCTCCCTCACACAAGGTAAATTTGACTTATTAAACCTAAAATGATTTTTTGAACCAGGCTGTACAGTTTAAATGTTAATTTCTGTTGTGAAGTTGGCCTTTTTAACATGGAAGTCTGTGGGGATTGACTCTTTTTTGGAGTCAGCCCCTAGCAGATGAGGGGTGAACTACAACTTTTGGCAACCAGGAAGTAGCTTCATTTTTTTTTGCAGGAGGACTTGCTCAGTAGGCTGTGAATTAGCCAGATAGCAACACAAGCGCTACCTATATAATAGCATGATATCGTAGCAGCATGGCCTCTTTTGTAAAATATAACATGCAAGATCTAGCAGCTCGTGTTACTTCTTACTGGCATGTGGTTTTAAACAACAAGAAATCCATGGTATATTTATACATGCTGTTGTTGCCTCTGTGGTCCTAAGTGGCGAGTTGCACAGGAGGTGATGGTTCTTTTGACCAACCAATTGCAGTGTGTCAGGCTCCACCATTATTGGTGGAAAAGGGGCTATAGCACAGACATGATGACCATAAGCAATGTGAACTCTGGATAGCAATAAACAAAATATATAAACACTGACTTGTTTTATCCGTGTAGTGGTGACTCTTCCAGACAGTGCATAGTTCTAAAAAGTTATGCTCAGATTTTAATAAGAGATATTTCATTTTATGTTTTGTGTAGTACTTGTAAGTAATATGTATTTATTGAAAAAGACAATGGTCAGATTGCTCTCAGTTTGGAGAATTGAGTGGTTGCCAGACAGGTAAGCTTTAGCTCTAGGTACTCCCAGAAAAGTACATTTTAAGTCATTTTTGGTCCAAATAAGTATCCCTGCATCACTATGTAAATGCAAATGAGGCAATTACTTAATCAAATAATGGTTATGCCTGAATGGTTTTGTATGCATTTTGGCAATTTTTTTGGCCCCCAAAGTTGATCACTAAATAATGGAGCTCACAGTATTTTTAGGTCTGAAATACATATAATCTGCTTTGAAGGAGCTCTATGTTACCCATTTTGATTACACACAAGCTGTGGAATGAAGCTGTGAAACTCTTTCAGCCCATTCCTCCACACACCGTTTAGAATGATGTTCTAGTTGGGAAAAACATCAGTTTGACTTGAGTAACACATTTTCTTTACTTTACCTTGTTTAGAGCTATAGTGAGTGTGGAGGAGCTGCTTGGGCCCAAGTTTTGGTGAACGTCCAACACAGAGAACAAACTGGAATAAAGAAGCAACATACAAAACCAAAAGACAGCAGTCTGGTCTAATCTTATATTTCTTTCTTTTTGTTTAGCTTTTGTGCTGTGGATTGCAATGGAGCAGAGTAAATCATGCTATTTCCTCTAGCAAGCATTGGTTTTAAAATTCAACTATACATTGAATACAGTGAAACCATAACAAAGTGCTTTCTTTTGCAACTGAATATGAGAATAAAGAGGTATCAGCCTACGGCTTTGGGTTCATGAACATTATTTTCTGGCACTGACCAAAGTTACGCTTCCTCACACATATACTCATTATGATGCATTATTTCATAGGAGCCACAGGGTAGTGGATCGATCGTGAACCTTAGGTTAGTTCCAGCTGCTTTAAAAGACAGGCTTTGCCACTCTCTGTAGGTAACCTAGGGAGCTGGGCTGTCCTCCCACGCACAGGCTGCTTGTAACAAAAATAATTGTCCTATCAGAGGGCTTTTCCTCTCCCTGTCTAGTTTATTAATACCATCAGCAATCCTTAGACACCAAACCTTGGTGCAACAGATCTGACTACTTGACTGATTTTTTTTATCACATAGGATCCAGGAGTACCCAGGGATGTTTGCAACATGTTTTTTTTTTTTTTATATCCAACTCTTGTTTATTTAGTTAGTAATAACCAAAGAGGAGAATATTCATATGAGTATAATTAATATATTTCTTTGCTTTCTAATCGTAAAATGATGCAATATTGTACATGACCTAGATAGAGACACAATAAAATGTATAAATAATGACAAAAAAGTAAGAAAAATAGCAGATAATAACAATAATACACTTTTACAAAATAATTTTAATTGGTCATTTAATTCAAGTATCATTCACTTAATATTCCCTAGCAAATATACGCTACAGTTAAATGATTTTCCATTAAATATATTTACATAGCTCCACTTTGTTTAGGGTTTTGAAAGCAGCAGCTAAATACAGCCTGCATCATTCAGTTTTTCTTCCTTATTTTCATTCAGTTAATAATGGCATTAGGGATTTCATAAGGGAGTGAGAATGTGGAACAATGCTTCCACGGCATGGCAAGAACAATATCTGGGCAGGCACCTCTGACACAGTGACAGAGAGTTTCAATGTTGGGTCGACTAGGACGAATCACTGTTTCTCTCAGAAATTGGGAGTAATTTTCTCTCTATTTCACATACTAGGTCTGAGCACAGATAGACATAATAAGATGTAAATTGGCTCAGGGCTGGTATAGGGGAGGGTTGCCTCACTTGGAGTAACGCGAACAGCAATTAACTATGAGAGAGACGAGCGCGCTTTGTCTCCATGGATGTGAGCTCGAGCTGCTCCACCAGCCACAACATTATCATCAAAATACAACAAAACATGACCGGGGCAAGTTCACACTATTAAGACCATTGTGGACTTTTTTTACTGGCTGCACTGTCGCTGGTTGTTCATAGCTTTTCAAATGCAATTATTTTAACCAGATTGTATTTCAAGGTGTGTATCTGCAGCATACATTTACAAAATGCTTAGAGGCATTTTGATAAGATATGCATGCAAATTCAGTAATATTTTGTAGCTTTGGTAGCATCCTATGATGATTGCATAGAAGCTGACATGATGCACATGTAAATGCTACGATAACCGTTACTATATCAAACTCAGAAGTGACAATTACCCCCATTCCCCTCCCACTACCACCAGTTGTTGGCTCTTGGTCAGATGTTTACAAATAGGCTGCAGACTTAATGGGACTTGGGGAGTCAATTGTCTCTTTGTGCCAACTACTAAGAGAAAGAAAGAGACAGCAGAGGGAAAAAGATGTGTGCATATTTGGGTGAATGCGTGTACACATGCGTGAATGCATTTAGTGTTTGTATGTTTACTTTCCTGCCTTTGTTCTGTGGGTAATTGGCGGCAGGCCTGGCAGGGCCATTCTTGAACTGTGCAGCCTGTCACCAACGGTGGTGCCCTATTATCACTGTGAAAGAACTGTGTGATTGGAGGGATTCAGCCAGAGATCTGAGGGAACAGCTCATCCAACAACCCCCCCCCCCCCCCGAAAAAAAAAAAAAAAAAATCACAAATGCAAAAGCATGGGTTTGGAACGGAGGCATAACCAAGTCTGCAGTAATTAGAAACAATGCACATGTAATTTTTCTCCTGTAATAGTTTGAACTTGTGGAGTTTTCTCTAACTTAAGCTACATCTCGGTTGGACTGAAGTTATGGAACTCACTAAGCGACTTTTGACTGCATGTCTCTTTAATACTTGAGGCTGTGAGCAACAGCACAGCAGTATCATCATGATAGTCAATAAAATCCTAACCCCCTGTGAGGGTCAGAAGCAACTTCTAACCCACAAGACTACTGTATATTAAGTTTGGCTTATTGTAAGTTTGTACTGACATAGAAGTTGGAACTCTGCAAGACATTTTAAAGACACATCTATAAATAATCAGTCTAAAGAACAAAAAACTCAGTCATTAGAAAATAATGATACTGTCTGTATGGGAATATTGATGTCATTCACTGACAGTCTATCTTAAAATATACTTGTTCTGCTGTATATTTCTGCATAAAAAGCAAAGTTTCTAATTTTGTTGTCATTCAGAATTTGATCTGATCTTAATGGAAAGTTTTCTCACAGCCTCATATCACCAAAATAATGTGAAATAAAGCCACATCTTATCACAGACCTAGTGTACCACAGCTGTGATGATTGTTTATAAAGAGCAAGCTATACTGATACAAAAGTAACCAAAGGTCAAAGCTATAGTGGTTGTTAGTTTTGATTAATATAATCCACCCCCCTCCTCCCACCCGTTTAATGGAAAAATTTTGTTGCATGTTTTGCAAAATCTTGCTGAAGGACACAGTATTTTTACTGAGTTACAGAGATTACAAAAGTGCTGTTCATGTTATGACGATAATAGAATTCTGAAGTAGGGATGGGTGATATGTTATCCTGTACGATATATCGTCAAAAAAACTCCCCATGGTAATGATTTGTCATCTCACGATAAAAACGATAATTTATCAGGATGTATCAATTATTTATATACCGTATAGTTATTTTTGCCGTCAGCACCGTTTTAATAAATCTTAAATTTGTTCTCATTTTTCAGTTTTGCAATTCAGGTGTACTACTTGAACTTAATTGATGTAGTTTAGTGGCTTCTAGTATCATTTTACGGGTCTCAAGACAGAATGTGATAGATTTATAATACAAACGATTAGAGAGATTTTTTATTGTCTTTCATTGTTACCTTGATAAAAACCAGGCATTATTGTGGTACATTTTTAAGTCTATATTGCCCATCCCCACTCTGAAGGCATCTTTAGAGGAGAATTTAAAATTTTTTCATTTGGCAGATTTTAACCCTTCTCATAAGAGATTATTTGGCATCCATCTTTCATCTACTCTCTTCTCTGAGCTCTCTCCAACCAGTAAAAGTCCCTCCAATGTTCACTCTTGTTCTGTCACTTCCTTTCTTTCTTTTCTCTGTAAAGCCACTTTCAGACTTGCATTGGGGGATATTTGTGGTAAAGTCCATCCACTATTTTACCAGGGTTTTCTTTTCAAACATGTTGCTTCCTTGTGGACTTATTGTGTCCCTGCCACCTTCAGATAAACGGAAATGTTGTGGATATCAACTGTCGCACCTACAGTGACCGCCATTTCCTTCATCCCTGTCCAGAAAATTTTTGTGTGCGTTCAGCCAAAACGATGTGCCTCAACATTTCCACTCTTATGCAAGCAGACCCAGCTGCAGATGCGGACCCAGAGGAGTGTAGTGAAACTGGGCGTGGTTTGTAGTGAACATGGGCCTAGTTTGTAGCAATGTGAGTGGGTGGTCGTTAGGGTTAGGTTCCACTTATTCCCACGGTGGGTGTGGTTTGTAGGGGGCGTGGTTTGTAGCGGCTCCAGCTGCAGCTTGGTGCTACTTCTCTGACCCCCTCCCCTGCCTCCGCTCCGCCCCGCTCCGGTCCACACGACGCAGCAAATCCGTTGCTATTTTAATCAATGAGCAGTCCACTACTCCGCCAGCGCTCAGCTCCACTCCGACACGTCTGCTCAGGTCCGTCGGCCTCCGCCAAAAATATGGATCACCCCTATTTTCTGGTCCGCTCCAGTCCGCCCCATTCCGTTTGGAGGAAGTTGCAAAGCTGAAACATCCGGCTTATAAAGTTTTTTTTTACATCCACTACAGAAGAAATTGATTGCTGTGTATAAAACTTACAGGGCATATTGTAGCATCTCAATAAAAACTGTTTCATGAAATAATATTGCATCTTGTATGACTTGAGAATGGGCAAATTGGGCAATGTGTGTAGTTCAATGTGCCGTATACATACTCCCTACAAAACCTGGCATGTACGACGCATTTCTCCTTCAAAGTTGCAATGAATGAAAAGTTTGTTGTCGCCGCTGTTCTACACCATTTACCGCATGAAGTTGGAAATCTCGCGCATGCTCCTTTGCCTGCTTTGTGACCGAACGGAGAGGGCGCTGGCAGAGTCAGGCGGAGTATGTGTGCGAGGGTTTTTGCAGCCCATCAGAAAAGACGGACTGGAGCGGATCGGAGCGGGGCGGAGCGGAGGCAGTGGATGGGAGGTGTTGGAACATGGGGGCTAGCCGGTGCATGTCCACTACAGCTCGGAGGTAAAAGAGCTGAGCATTTGTCTGAATGCAAACGTTATAAAAGGCAAAATTCACACTTCCCAGAGCAAGTCTGCAAGGGGTGTAAATGTCCTGTGTCTTTGCTGACTCAGCCATGGTGCATGTTCAGAATCGCCAGTTCTTGATATCCAGTTGCTGGCATGCAACATGGTGCTGTAAATCAAAACACAGCTGTCACGTGATGTCCCTGGTTGGAAAATAAGTTGTAAAGTTGAGTTTCTGAGAATTAGAACATTGCAGAACAACAATGGCTCCAGGACTGTGCATAATAAATATCAGTGTCCCTTCAAAAAAAAAAGTCAAAAGAACAGAGTCTTAAGGTCAGAAACTTTTGTAGTGTTGATTTAATACAATTTCTGGATACAACGCAATCTCTGTGGATGGCTCGGCCTCTTTTCAGATTTATAGTACTCAATAACACCTTAAGTACTCACTAAGATAGCCTAATAATTAAAACCAGCACACACAGCAAACCCTCGTACTTACAGTACATTTCTCTCACCTGAACTCGGTTCCCTTTTGTAAGGCACAATTTCATGCATTGAAGTGAGCCAAGTTGTTAAAATACTATACCACAAAACGTAAGAAATTCACCTGTCATAGTATTGTATTCATTTGCCTTCCCCCATGTAATTTGGACTTCACTACTTTCTCTGCGTTTTGCTGAAGTTTTGAGAGAAATGTAATACAAATCAGGATGAAATATTTTCAAATGTAATCCATGAATGTCCTGCTAAACCATTTGGTAGATCTTTATAAATCATCATATCCCATTAAAAATATGAGGAAGTTAACCCAATTAAAACATCTGAACTTACCTGTTTAGGTTTCTAGACATGTTGTGAAATGTGAATGTATTTTAGATTTATTTCGCTCATTTTTAAATTTTTAAAAACTAAATTAGTTTAAAAAAGCAAAAAAAAGTCTACTTAACATTGCCACTACGAATGAAAGGTAGCTTTTCCCTTCACCTTCAATGGCCCACAGAGTTTTTTTATTTATTTAAAGTTTTCAGACAAACCAACATATTCTCAGACAAAGAAAATGTTTTATTTCTTGATGCGTTTTTTATTAAATAAAAATCACAACTGAAATATGAGAGGCCAGTGAATCAGTCAGATGTATAGATGACAGAGACAAGCGTTAGCTCCATTAAAAGCAGCCAAACTTCCTCCTCTTGTATCCTGGTATAAACATTTTACGTTGTCTTATACCATGATATCTTGGTTTCAGATTTATGCTTCTAACTGAGATGCGACTCAGACAAAAAAATCTTACACAAGACCAACGATGAAGAAACGATGGCATCAAAAAGCTGTGGACTCTCCTCTGGGCCTGACATTTTTTTAAATTCATATTATGCACGGAACCTTCTCTACCTGTCCAAAGTTCAAGTTCACTTGTTTGATGTCCCTGGTGTGTATGCATGTTTTAGAGAGTGTGTGTGTGTGTGTCCCTGATGTGACTGTATGTGCGTACACCAGCTATGTAATTTAGTCCTTGTAAATTTATAATTTGGTTAGCCCAACTGCTCTCAGGGTGTGTTGGAATGCTGCCAACCTCATGCTGTGTGTGTGTATGTGTGTGAATTCATTGCCTCTTCTACAGCTCTGAACCTCACTTGTAGTCGGCTCCTTCTCATCCTGGTCTCTCCAGACACACCACAACCTTCAAGGCCAAGGTTGCAGCTAACCGGTCTCCTCACCCCTGCGACATGACAGTATCATATCAGTCCTTTCTGCAACTCAGCAGCCTCCCCTGCTTCCAGTGTGACAGCGAGGTGCACACAGCCAACCATCTGTATCCGCGGGCTCCTCTGTAATGTAATTGCGGCTCTCTGAGTATCTGCGCAGAGCTGTGGTGGTGCACTAACCTAGATGGATGGAGAGCGGCTTGCAGCACAATCAGCTGGAATGTTGGCACGTGCAGGACAACACCTGCTGCTGAGGGGAGTAGCCAACGCTAATTGTGGCAGAGTGATAGGCGCCTAGCTGCTGCAGACTCCACAAACAGTTCAGCATAATGCAATTAGGCTCCATGTTCTCCTCCTGCAGAATTGCATTAAGGTTTTTTACATTTAATTTAGCCCGCGCAAAATGAAACGGTATCAGAGAAAAGAGATAATGAGAGCAAACTGATATTGAAATCTGCACTGTGTTGGGCGGCTAATAATGAGACACTGAAACACTGTGGATGGCAACATGGTTTTCTGTAAAATAGTTTAATAGTGTCATTAGGAAGATCTTCCTTTGTGTTACTGCTCCAAGACTGCAAGATGGCAGTGAAAGCTTGTATTCCTTCTTCTTCACTTCCTCTCCTTTACTGCTCCCTCTTTTCCCAACATACACTAAATATTGATCACCAGCTGGTTTCCTTTTCTATATTTTATTGATGGCTGAACCTGTCTCTTGAAATGCATGTTAATCAGGGTTTTCTATTGATCTTCCTAAGAGGCCTCTTCCTCTTGTCTTACTGACTGTTCCTCCTATCAAGAAACAGTACTTTTACAATAACCATTAAGGCTTCAATAAATATTAACAGAAGATCTGGAGCTTTACTTGGATGCTGAGATGCATATCAAAGAGAATTTTGTGGTTTACTGCTGTGTGGCTGTGGAGGTGATAGCTGGGTCTTGGCCCTATTAGAGAGAACTTCTTCCAGGCTCCAGTCATCTAGCTCCGCTCAAGTGAAAGCAGTGCAGAGAGACAAGCTGCTGCAGTGTGACTTTGCTTCCCTCCCATGCTTTGATTCATTATTCAGCACCCGAGAAGTCGTCCTGCAATCCCACAGCAGCGCAGAAAAACACGCATACACACTCACATATAAATGAACTGAAGATAGACTCACACACACACACACACACGACAGAGAGCAAATGCAGACGCACCAATCTTAAGCCAGATGTAGAAATCGGAGAAAACATCAACAAACAGACATTTGTGCTTCTGCTGTGCATTTAAAGCATCAGTGGACACATTTAAATTTAAAAGACATGATCACAAAAATGCACTCAAAGATGCACACACACACATACACACACGCACACTGCCCCCTTCTGCCAGCACTACTGGTCTGCACGCTGTATGGAAATGTTTTTCCTAATGACTCCGTAATGACAGCGACTTATGTCCTTACCATAGTTGATTTGTTTCCTGGGTTTTAAGAGTAGATTATTTCCATGGTACAGACTTAGCGTAAGCTGTCCAGAAACCACAAGCACTGCACTTCAGCCCCGGTTTGGGATTTTAGCCAGGTCTAATCAGATTAAAGCGCTGTTCCCCTCACCAGCCCCCCCTCCTCTTCTTCTCCTTTCTGAAACAGCATGCCACACCGCGCTCTCAGTCCTGCTACATGAGCCTGAAGAAGGGAGCCAAAAACAAATTGCTTTTAGTGGAAGCTGACAAGTAGTTGTGTCGAGAAAATAAAAGGTTGTTTGGAGCAGATTAATTTCTCTTTCACAGGAGAGGCCGACTGTGAGGCTGCTGTGCATGGTCTTCTCTCAGTGATGGGGAGAATATAGCCTTTTTGGGAGGGGGTTTCTAAGACAGGAGGTGCTCATTGTTGTGGACTTAGACAGGAGGGATGACTGTGTGAATAAATGAGCTATATACTTATCTAATACCCAGTGATTGTTATGGTTAATTCAGGCTGAATAAAGTTGGTTTTATCCTCATCCTACAAAATACAACCGACCTTGTAAAGATTCAAAATCATCTCCAACCTGCTCCTCCAGTAAACACACTCCAACTAATAACCATGCTTGATGTTCTCATCCTATCTCATATCAGCTCCCTGTTCTGCAAACCCTGTTGAGCAAATATAATTTCAGACACATTCTGTTCTCATTAGTTTCACAGCCATATTACAAATAGAAGAGAAACAGCTGCGGAATTGTGTTTCTAGTGGATGATATTACATCACACCTCTGGACATTTGTGGTTTTGTTCTTGCCTGTTTTATAGGACAGAAGTCCCGACTTCTAACCTGTAAAGGGTTCTCGTTGGCCTGACCTGGATCCTTCAGCATGAATTAAATGAACAATGAAAGAGCCGGTTGAATGATGGCTCCACGTGCCTTTGTGCCTCTGTTACAAAACCACTCCTAAAAGGGCGGCCTGGATGACACACTCTGTGGAAATCGATCACATTTACTCAGCCCCTGGGCCTTCCAAAAGCTGGATTTAGAGCAAAAATAAATAAATAAATAAAGTGGCAAAAAGAGAATGAAGTGAAATCCCCTTTGCATTTGAAAGCAGAATGGAACAAAAGTGAATATGGGTGAGTGCAGAGAAATGCCTCGGTCCAGGTCGACTTTGCAGACTCCGGCGTGCACTCATGCGGCAAATTTCATCAGCAGTAGCTCTATTGATTTTTAAACCTTGGAAATATAAGACCAGGGAAGTCGGCCACAGAGATATCCATGGATGTTTGGGCTGGTTATCTGTAGCTCTCCTCGTTTCTGCCTCTTTCCTGGGAGCGTGAGCAAACCAATGCTCTCTCAATTGTCTGACAATACTCAGCTAACACATAGGCTGAGCTTTATAGACAAGATACTAGATTGAAAAGACTGGCCTTGAATCCAACGCTGGGAAGAGTCAATATCTCTACTGTATCCACTGATTCCACAACAATGAGGCACACGTCCGGCTAAGTCTTCACTAACTTCACTGTGGAATCTGATGGTTTAACTTTAATTCAAAAGCTTTTCACGTCAGACCTGATCAATGCTTTAGAAACAAATAAGCAAATAAAATTTTGCAGAAACCTCACACAGCTGTCAGGAGCCACATTTGGCTCTACTGTGCTCTGACAGTGTGTCCCGGTTGCTCAAAGGTTTCAAGGTCCCGTGTCTGTGACAGGCCTATCTCCTGCTAATGGCTCACATTGCCATTAGAGTGCAGGTGGACAAGGCTGGCAGCTCAGTCATTGGATTGTTTCACTGTTTGGTTTCTAACTGTCTGTGAGCCTGAGTGGTGTGCAAGTTGAGAGCTGGAGGCAGGCTGGTCTGTTCGCCATGATACTAAGGAGGACAGGAGAGTAGCAGAGAGCTTGAGTTACTGCTCTGAGACTGATTAGGACACATAGAAAACGGTTCAGATTCCCACTCTGTCAGGTCTGCAGCTTTTGAGATGGCTGAAATAAAGAAAAAGGTATAGGTGCTTACAAGCTAGTCTGGCTAATAGCTGCTTCTGCTTTATTTCTAATACTTAAAGAAATGAAAATATGGGTGACCTCCGGGCAGTGCACTCTGGGTTTACATGAGGTCAAGGTTGAGTGAGGTTGTCCTGCTATATTGTTTAACTCCTAGACACAGGCTTGTCCATCTGTGCAGGTTTGACCTTGCTTTTCATCACAAAAAGAGAATGACAAGTCAAGGGGCGTCTGAGCAATCACCCTCTCCAAACACAGGAAAGTGATTTCATAGTGGTGCCCTATCCAGACCTCCACGCGCCGAGGTTATCTGTATGACAAAGCAACTCTCTATTTCTATGCATTTTCATGAGTTGACTGTGAGAGGTGCATAAAAGAGGTGTGTAGCCGTTTGTGACCTTTAGGGTCAGAGGGTAGAGGGCTCCAGCTGGTCATGCTACCTCCTCACTGACTGATTCCACATCCACCCTATTGTGTTTGGCGCGTGTCTATTGTTCTGCAGTTGCATTAAAATGCATAGATTCCTGTCAGCCATTTCACTGCTAGTTGACCTTATTAGATGAGGTGGATACATAAAACATGAAGTTTAGGATCATTAGATATATTAAATTTGCTTAAAAAGAAGATGCTCAACAGCAAACACTGCCACAATATCCAAGGTGATACTCAGTATTCACAGCACAATCAATAAAACATACAGTCAACCATTTTTACAGGGGAAAGCAAACAAATCTTTGGTGTAGGTAAGGAGACAGCCAAACAATCAACCAAGGTATAAACGCCTCTGGAAATTTGCTGTGCTCTATGGAATCACCAGGCAGCCTATTGTAGGTGCTCGCCTCCCTGCCCCCACTCTCCTCTCAATTTTTCTTCTCTGCATGCTTCTTGCAGAGCGCACACAGACATACTGCAGCGAGGGAGAGAAGGAGAGGAGAAGAAAGGTGAGAGGGGAGGCGAGAAGAGGTGCTGATACTCAGTAATTGAGGGGCAACCCTGTCACAGTTGACCTAGAGGATACCAGGGATAAAATGTATTCCATTTTCTCTTTGCTATCCTGGGACTGACAGCCTGCAGAGTCCTGGCTCTGACAGGCCTAACAGAGTGCTGTCACCCCCCGCTTGCCTCTCTTAAAGCACATAACCACCGGTTTTAGACTGGGTTTTCACTCACATTCATGCATATAATGTATAAATCTTGGACTATGCAGTTGGCTTCTTCATAAAAAAAATGCTACACCTACTTTACACTTAGCTATGTGAGATACAAAATCAGCAACTTCATTTTCAGATGCACAGGCCTTGATACAGCTTCTCAAAATATAGTACTTCCTGTTTTATAGAGACTCTAATGCTTCTCTCCAGAACACCAGTCCTCATCACCAGAGGCAAATCTCCCAAAAATGGGGCTGATGTTCCAGCGGATAAAGGGAGTATATTTAGACCCCCGAGTTGCTGCCCTTTGTGTTCTTCCTGATTTGTTCTAATATGGGAGCCTAATCCAGCAAAAGCAGATTATACATGTATTAAATTGCTTAAAACTGCAGTATTTTTAATACCACATTTGCAGTGGAAATGCTATGGAAGCAGCTTACAAAACATTAACCTCCAAAAGTGTGTCTCTGCCATGATAAAAGGGGTGGAAGCGTGCAAGGAAGATGAAGAAGACAATATCACTACGCTGTTTATTTGTAAAAATGTAAGAAAAGATGCTCACCAGTAACCCCCCCAAAAAATTTAAAATGAGGGGGGGGGGAAAGTAGATGACTGATATTTGCTACATACATGTACATGTAATTGATTGCATTCCAAACAGTTGCATTACGAAAATAAATTTCTGACATTTTGTTATTTCAATGAATCAATGTAGTGTCACTTTGGCATTTTCAGTCTATCTTTGCACACTGATTTCTGTGTCTCATAAAAACCCTCAAGTGGATAAATGCCAGATGAGAACATAGAAGATGGCAAGAGGGAGGAACAGCGTATGCCTTACAGGCTTCTTACACACAGGCTAAATCACTTTTGCATGAACAGTCTAAACAGGCTAAGACTAAAAATGGCAAAAAGTCTATAGTATTTAATCAGTTTTATAGAAGTGATATAACTGTAGAAACAGCTGTCACATAATTTTGCAAGATTCAGTGTTTGCTCTGTATACCTAACCCAGCAAATGTCCTCTCTCAATGACAATATGGCTGCCCCCACAAGCTGTAGCCCGGCCGCCATGACACAATGCACCCATCTGCCCTTCAAACCAACCCGGCAGCATGAGAATGACCTGTGTGTGTCCATGCACGCATGTGTGTGCTTCATCTGCCCTTTCAGCCAAGCAAGCAGCATGAAGCTGACCTTTGACCCCTCGGATTATGGCTCCACCATGTGCCAGTGAGCAGGGTGATGAGATTGACCTATGTGAGCTGCTGTTGCTGCTTTGTGAGTGTATATATGACAGCTAGCAAGATCTACCTTTCAACACACTTGCACACAAATGAAATACCACTTCCCCTGCTTGGTTTTGGACCCATTAGTCAACGTGACTCTTTTATAATGAGTTTGTACACTTGTAGTTATGAAGAGTGGAGAACAAAAGTGGTTTACATGCATGTTAAAGAGTGTGTGCATAAAGATGTCTTCATTCAAGCACCTTTTCCGTTAGTGATCTAATGCTCGTCTGAGGACAAGCAGACAACCTGTGCTCTGACACAACCAATCGTTACAAAGCCAGCGTGATCGCCTTGGCAACCCCTGTCACCACATAGCTTATACGGTGCCTCCTCCAATCAGGATGCACCACAGCTTTTCCCAGCTCCTCCTACAGGGGTATGAGGAGGTGGTGCCAGCCGTTGGTGCAGAGGCTGCTGCATGAGCAGATGCTCTAATCTGGATCCAGTGAGGAGAGGATCACTAATCCCAGATTATAGCTCTCTGGGATTAAGACATGCTGATGCACAGGTTTGCACTCACCTCCAATCCCCAGACCCCTCAATCTGGCTCTCTGCTCTGAAACTCAGACCTCAGACAGAGAAATCTATTAAGTAGAAGCAGAAGCAGCAGCAACAGCGGCCATGCCTGGAGTGAGGTGTCTTGTTAAAGGTGTTGGCATGTTGATCTGAAAGAGTCAGAGCTTACCTGCTGTCTGATTTTATGTGTCTCTTTGCTATCTGATGTTACAGTACAAAATTATTTGTTGTGTATTGATGCTCTAAAAGCACTGGCTGAGCAGATATTGAAGTTTCTCTCTTTGTCACCACTATCTCAGTGAGCACAAGTGACAGGGACAACAGGGAGCGTTGTAAACAAAGCAAAGTATATATCCCACCTCTAGGGGAACAGTAAACTGCTATAGTCACAACTGCTGTGTGTCATACAGAATGAAAATGAGGAAAACCTGAAAAACATGAACATGAACTTCATGAAACTCTTGCCAAACTGTCTACTCCTTGAAAGAAATTCAACCTCTACTGACAGCATCTCTCAAAAGCGTTCTTTGACACCAAAAAAAGGAAACTGAAACAGCTTAGAAAGAAATATCTGCATAAGGAAGAATTCCCAAAGCCGGCAGTTTGATTTATAAGTGATAGTCATCAAGATTTAAGTCCTGATGACATGAGATCATCACGAGAACAAATTTTTACAGCACACAGAAATATCAGCTGCGACATGGGAAACAAAAAGAAGACGGGAAAAGAAAAACTGTGGCGGCAGGAGAGAAAAAACTCCTCAAATATTGTCCATTATGATAATTCATACATCACACAGTCATGTGCAAATTGGGACCTTGGAGTCAACACGCGCACAAATAATTAAGTTGAAATATTAATGATGGAATGTCCTCACAAGTGTGGAGTTCATGATCAATTTGGGGTTAATGAGTCGTTTATCTCCATCCAATCCCTGCGCTTCTTTCTGCCAGAGGGGAAGTCTTCATGGCAAGGTCCGCCATACAGTGTGGGTAAATGTGCAAATGATCCCCTAAACAAAATCAATTTATCTTGCACAGCCTTTTTTGTGTTTGAGAAAAAGGAGACAGTGAATGTAGAAAGAAAGTCACAGATAGACGCTAATGCAGGTACAGTGTGAGTAGTTCTACTTTTCCAAAGTTGTGTTTATCAATTAAAGAGTGTGGAAACCTGCAGATTTTGTGGGTTTGATCCAAGGTGGGTGGCCCTGTACATCAACAGAAAGTGATATGACTTCAGAGAAGACTCAAACATTAGTTGCTTTGCTTCTCTCTGAGTTATGGATCATTCATCTTGATGCTGACTCATTAGGTGCACTGCAGTTGCCTGGGGCTGTATGAAAGCGTCATTGTTTCCGTGTGTGACATGACGGCTGTTTATACCGGACAGCAGTCGCATCTCTCTGTCTTTCTCTCTTTTACTCATTAAGGACCTTCCCTCTATTCTGAAGCTGATTAGACCTGACCTGAGCAACCTAGTGCTGCTACATCCAATCAGTCTAATCACTCAAACTCTTGCCTTCCCCCACCTTCTTTACACTAATGGGCTTTCCCTGCTCTGGTGACTTAGCACTTAAGAGGTGGGAGTAGGAAGGGGGGAGGTCGCTACTTCAGTAGAACCCTATTAAAACTTCTTAACGGAGTCAATGATGTCTTTCAGTTTATATATATTCAGGTATTTATGGAAAAAAACAACATCATGCCACCCATAGTTAGACTTTTTTTGCTGCTATGAGTGGATAACCCAGCTGCCAGCGTGTCTTTGCATGAATTTGTATCACCTCCCAAAGGGCAAGTGAATTAATGAATATTCACACTTAATCTATAGCCCACGGCAGGCATGCATTATTTATGAGTTGTTGCTGTTTTTGTAATAGCACGCACACGTCTCAGATTTGTCATCGCAAATCATAATTTCATTTTCTCCTCACTTCAGTTTCTGGCATGTGCAAGTGATGGCTGCACTTGTTAACTGCATGCAGCAAATCACAGCGTGAACTAACGTCCCCAGCGCCCCACGGTTTTTAAATCTAGCATCTAAGGTGTAGCGCTGTCCTTAAAAGTGTGATTCGATTCTCTTAACGCTTACAGCAACGTTCCTAATCTCAGATTCTGCCTCAGGTTCTCGCAGGGTTTTCCTGTCAGTGAGGACTCAGCCTGCCGCTAAGCTGCAGAGGGCTCAGAGCAGCAATGGTAGAGTCATCAGTGAGGCAGGTGCCATCTTGAATCATACCATTCTGTCAACACACAAACTAGACTTAGATTCCTGTTACAGTGTGTCTGAATATGCCAAATTCAGTGTGATTAAAACATCACAACTCAGATTACTAACATGCACACATTGTAAAGACAGACCAAGCCTCTTGGAAGCTATCAGACAACAGATTACCGAATAACTCAGCAGCAAAACCCATAACCCAGGAAAACAGTTGTGATACTTCATTGTCTGACCCATCAAAATGAACCTCTAAAAGCTTTCTGTATGAAGGAAAGAGAAGGTGGGGTGACAGTTTAAAAGCCTTTCCTGACACACACAAATGGGCCTAACTTGTTCCACACAATTGCACTAGCAAGTCAAATTGCATTAGTGATGCAATGCAAATTTTTCACAGTAAAAAAAAAAAAAAAAAAATAGATGAAACATGGTGCATTGTACTGAGTCACTGCTTGGAGGGCAGTGCTCTTTTGTAGCAAAAAACACAGGACATTTTTTGTTATCTTTTAGAACAAATTAAACCCCTAAAACTACGGGCAAAAGCACTGGAACTGCTCGCATGAAGAAAAACTTTAATTAGTAAAATGTAAATGTGCACAAAAGCACAGCTTGATCATCTTAAAATCACTCTATTTTTTAGTGGATAAGTCAAAATATTTCTAACAATCCCTCAGATTTAACATTCCTGGAAACACAAACAGCAACTCTCGACTTCAAGAGTTGTTCTTAAAATAAACGTCTTATTACTGTCAAATTGTTTTAATAAGAAGCTTTTTTCAAAATGCTACGCTCAGTAGCATTCAGGCAAAGGGAAAATAATTGCGTTCCTTTTTGGTCAGACATGAATATTCAAAACATCTGAATTTGCTGTGAGAAAATAATTAGGAGTTTATTAGCATTTGTTTATTTGGCCATGCATAAAAACTCTTAATGAGAATGTATCAACAAGCTCTTGACTCTGGGGAGGTAAATTTTCAGTGTTATGATTGCCTTCCATCTTTGGAAATATTTAGAAAATGCTGTGTTACAGGGGGAAAAAATGCATGTAGAGCTAAATTAACTGCGCAAGTCTCATGTGGCATGACATGTCCTCAGCCAACCTCAGCTGCCTGACTTTGCTGTCCATGCATTGAAACATAAAGACGAGGAAAATACCAACTCAGGGTAATTATAACACATACAGTGACTTGACATTTGGGGCACAGTGTAGAGAGGGGAGATAGTTGGCCTTATCAGAAGCTATAATAAAAGGTCAATGGCCTCCTCAGTGTTTACTTCCAATCATGCGGTTGAAAGAAGCTTCTTCAGTCTCTATTGAGAAAGGGATGGTCCAGGTTGGAGGTAAGGTAGCATTAATGGCTGCAGGTGGATGAACATGGTCTCATTTTTTATGAATTGTTTCTTTTTGATCATTTGGAAATGAAAAGCGCTGGCTTTATTTAATCATTTAGACGCTGTAAGTGAAACTAAATTTCAGATAGAAAAAAATGGAGAACATAAGACCCGAATACACAGTTCTCTGCTTTTTACCCATGTTCTTCAACTCCGAACACTCCAACTACAATCAGCTCATGTGCAAACTGACTGCCTATCTCTGCTGCTCTCTCTCTCTCTCTCTCTCTCTCTCTCTCTGCCTGTGTCTTTTTGGTTCAGTCTCAGTCAGTGGAAGGAAAAAGCTGCATTGATAAATAGGTCAGAGAGCTTTTCCACCCCCCAATGGTTTCAGGCCCAGCTTGGCAAATTGAACATAATTAAGGCCCAAGGCAAAGGTTGCACTTTCCTTGAAACAGCGGGAGGAGTGGTGCAGAAGGTAGCTTGCTACAGGAGGAAACACGCTGCCATGCATGTTCAGTACAGCATGCCAGGGCACAGAGGATCCATGGAGGAGGAGGGTCAGAGAGCAAGAGCCTGGCAGCCATTACAGAGCAAAGAAAACTCCCGTTACATGTGTAACACACACATACACACACATATTACTGATTCTCATTGAGTGTTTGATGCTTCATCATTTCTGATGTAACATTAAAGGACTAGTTAAACATTTCTGGCCATTTTGCATTTTCGTTGATAGCTGGAGAACATGGATATCCATGAAGTAGCACAGTTAAGTGATCTCTGCATGCCAACACTCCAGATCACCTCCAAATGTCACTAAAAAACATCCTGCTTGCTTGATAGAACAAGTTGGCAGAGGTGGCTAGTAACAACTTATATTTACTATATTACCTTTCATTAAAGGGGAAACTCAGTAACTTTTTTACCTCAATAAATGCTTTTCGGAATCCCCGTGGGGCTAAACAAAGTGTTTACGGAGCGATTCAATGCCCCCCCCCCCCTCCCGCCGGGGCCTCTGGCCTGCGAGCAGCTCTATGTAACTTTGCCTGCGCCGACCCGAGCAGAACTTGCGACAACAGAAACCGCTGTACGGTACTCATGTCCCCTATCTACCGAGCTGCTTCCAGCTCTGATTTGAACCAGACTACCAGCGCTAATTGGAAGAAAACATTTCTTTAGCTTCACACCACCTAAACACGGCTCCTGGCTCTCATAACCAACTCTTTGCTGGACCAGAGTGATTCACGTAGCTTGCGCTGCCTGGGCGCCGGGTGAAGCATCACTGCTTCAGGCTCAATAATCACTTGTCACGTCCGCAAAAAGTAAATAAAAGTTCGTATTCTTACCTGCTACCCGCCAACACCAGAGAAAAAATATAATCCACGGCATATTTACCCGCAAATCGCGGGTAAAACGTCCCGTTTCAGAAGAGACAGGTCTTTGCTTTGAGCAGAGGGAACGTGGTGCTGCTACCAACGCAGCAAAGTAGCATCAACAAGCTAGTAAAAGCTTAGAAATATATCCAGGGATCAAAATAGAGGAACGACAGGTAGAGAAGCCGTCTGTGTGCTGTGGGGGTGGGGGGGGGGGGGTTGAACACGACGGTGAAAGGACGCCACTAGGGGGAGCCCCGAGCTGAAGTTATTGAGTTCTGCTTTAAGTGAATTTTAGATAAATTGTATTTTTAAGAGTAATTTTAAAAAGACATACATTCACTTGTAATCAAGTATATTTATGAAAAACAAACACTAAAACTCTGTGACAATGGCATACATTTTGCTCGTTACTTTTATTTTTGGCAGAAATGCACTGATCCGATACCCTGATCGGATATTGGCTCCAATATTGACTAATTAGCTGGATCAGACATCAGATTAATGAGGCCAATCCAGCACTCCGATCAATTTTTTTTTTTAATACATACAAACGATAGAGTGTACTCAGTTATATACAAAATACAAAAAAAAAAGAAAAAAGAAAAAAAAATAAATTTTTAATTTTAAAATAAAATTAAATATTAATATTATAAAGCTAAATGTTTATATTTTTATTTTATATTTATAAATATAAAAAAAAAAAAAGAATGGTATTGGGGGATAAGAAGTTAAATATTATATAAAAAAATATAAAATAGGGGAGGTGGAGAGTGAGAATTATTTATTTTTTTGTTATAAATAAATTTTTGTTATTTAATAATTAAAATAAAATTAAATTATTTAATTATTGTAATTTTTTTTTGTAAAGTATAGTGAAGTGATATAGATATAAGATGAAAGGAATATGGATAAAACATGAAAGGGAGGGAATAGATGACAATGAGTAAATAAGTATAAGTAATGGATGAAAAATGGATTGTTTTATGTCTAAGTATTATTAAGAATAAAGAAAATAAATATAGTTTTGAGAGAGCATTAAAGCAAATTTAAAAAAAAAAGAATGTTAATGGCTACTAAAAAAAATTATTACAAAATATAAACAAAAAAAAAAAAATAGAATTAGGTAGGGAGATAAATGGGGTGGTGAAAAAGGTTTTTCTTCCTTCTAAATTTTTATCTTAATGGATTTTTTTTACAGGGTTTGACAATCACTTTTTTCTCAAGAATTCTGGGTTAATGGTTTTCTAAAAATTTACATTCAATAAATTTTAATAAAAAAAAATTTAATAGAAAAAAAGATTTATAAAAATTAAAGCTACTATGCATAATTAAAATTAATAAAACTAAAAAAAAAAATTTTTAAACGAAAATGACTTATATAATTATAAAAAGAAAAAAAAAAATTAAAAGTTCAGGAGAAAAAATGTTGATTGGATAGATTAAAAATAAAATAATTGAATAAAAAAATAAAAAGTAAGGTAAAAATAAATAAAAAAAATTGTATTTAAAAATAAAAAATAGTAAAGGGGAAAAAAAAATAAAAAAAAAGAAAAAAGAAAATAAAAAAAAGTTTAAAATAATGTTTTAATAAATTAAATAAAGGGAAAAAAAGAGAAAAAAAGAAAAGAAAAAAAAAAAAAAAAGATTTCAAATATCAAAAAAAGCGAAGGATGAAAAAGATTAATAAAAAATAAAAAAAAAAAAAATAAAAAAAATAATATGATTAATATATATTATCTTATCGGGAAAAAAAAGGAGCTACATGGATCAATATGAAATAAGAAGGGAGATATTGATTCAATGTATAGTATACATAGTGTATATATAAGAAATGATTAAAAAAAATAAGAATAAAAACATAAAAGAATTAAAGAGAGCCATATGGAGAGCTGAGGGGTAGAACGGAGGAGTAGGGTATTAAAGTGGAATGGGGGAATATGGATTGGGCAGACAATATCAACAGATACAAATGATTAAAAACGGGTACTCAGAATAGGCGTAAACACAAAAAGAATGAGAGGGAAAAAAAGAGAGCAAAGAGGAACACGGAGTGGGAGGGTTTGTAATAATTAAGTTTAATTATTATATTAAATATTATTAAGATAATAAGAAATAGAAAAAAAAAAGAAAATAAAGTAGTTAAGTAGAAGGTCTGTGGACACCCCCAAATGGGAAAGCAAAATTGTTGAGGGGGTTTGAGAGTTAAATTTAAAGTATATAATACAAATTTAAAAAATAAAAAAAAAAAAAAGAAAAAAAAATGAAAAAATAAAAGAAAAAGGTTAATAGGTTGCATTATATCTCAGCAATAACCATATTAGGGTAGGGGGGATTAAGTGGGTGGAATACTTATACAGTTCAATATAATCATTTAATTTAATATGCAGGGATTTGATGATTGATGAGATCTAATGAATCTGAAGTTAACTAAGATGTAATAATTCAGATGAGAGAATGGAGGTGGAAAGAGAAACAAATCCATAACTAACCAAATCCAGAAAGCAGCAAACAGCCAAAAGTACAACCCAAATCTACTAGATAAGTTATTAAATAAGCATTCACTTGAAAAGATAAAAAGTTAATCATGTCGTTATCTCCAAAGTCAGAATATAAAAGGAACAAAATCGAACATTTTATTTTTTCATTTTGGAGGAATTATTAAGGAACAATAAAGGAGCAAAAGGTCGATTACTTGTTGTGGGTTTGGAGGGGCCGCTTAGTTTCCACCGTAATTGGCCTCAGTTACTTTGTTTCTAATATGTTCCTGAATTTCTTTGGATCGCAGCATGATGTCTAGCTTTTGAGGATTTTTTGGTCTACTTAAATTCATCAGGCAGGTCCTATTTAAAGGGACTTGAGGCAAGATTAAGAAACGAAACTCGTGACTGCCGCGACTGGCGCTTCAGGTAACTGCAGCCATGAGCCAAGCCGTCACGGGAACGTACACAACTTGAAGCTATAATGTTGTTTACTAAGCTTTTTTCTTCGTTGTTACACTTTTTAGTGTCTTTCAGTTGATCTGGATCATTTGCTGACGGCGGAAGAATCCATAACTATCGCTTACAGTGTTTGAATTTACCGTGACCGTCCTCTTCCTGTATCAAAACTGCGGATGTAGGTCATTTGACGTCACGTCCGCAGGGCAGCGCAGGAAATTCGGCCACCGAATTGCAGCGCATTTTGCAGCACACAGCCTGTTCAAGGCAACGGAGAGAGACGTGCGTGGAAACGTTCTTTTTGGTTTTAAGCGCTTCATCACCCATTTGTATTAAAAAAAATGGACATGCATGTTTGGTTTTTTTAAATTCCTGCCTCTAGTCCCTTTAAGTGATTTCTTGATTAAGAACAGGTTAACAGGTGGCATTAATTAGGCCTTGGTGTGGCTACAGAAATTGATTTCAGCTTTCCAAAGACGTGATAAACCACGGTTAATTTATGTTTTAACAGGGGGGGCAATCACTTTTTCACACAGGGCCACAGAGGTTTGGATCCCCCTCCCCTACTACTAAAAATCTTCATTTAAAAACTTCATTTTGTGTTTACTTGTGTTATCTTTGTCTAATATTAAAATTTGTTTGATGATCTGAAACATTTAAGTGTGACAAACATGCAAAAAAGTAAGAAATCAGGGAGGGGCAAACACTTTTTCATACAACTGTATGTGGCACAAGAGCACTGGAGCAGAGTTAGCACGCTGGAGCACACAAACACAAGAGGAATGGACGTCAAGAATGGCTGAAACAACAATGTGTGATTCAGAAGACGAGACAGAAGCTGTGGAACATCCTTGGTCACACATGCCAGCTATGTTAGCCTTACACACTACAGAAAGCAAAAGCTTTGTAATATATTGTCATCAACATTTCAACCTATAAAAACTTCACCTCGAACTTCTGAAAACATGTTGCAGAAAGTTGTAATAAGCTTAGTTTTGTGGTCTGTGAGTAATAGTTTTTCTGGTTAGTTTCTCAACAATTTAAATCTTTGTTGGTCATTAAAGACTCACAATGTAACTTTTCCACCATAAAAATCTGCGTTTCTGACTTTTTTTGATGGTACACCAACATTTATTATGCGCTTTTTCGAGCCAACACTGTCCGGCAGAGGCTCAGAAACCGCACTAACCGCACTTTTCCATCCGGGACGCGGTCTTGATGTTGCAGCCGACTATTGGTTGCGCACTGGGTCACATACTAGCGAACGGATATAAACGAACACAGTGGGTGTTTTGAACGCGCACCATGGTGGAAACGCAAGGAAACATTACTGGAGGAAGAAAGGAAAAGAAAGAGCGAGGAAGGGACAAAACAAGAGTCAAGATAAGAGTGTCTTTTACTGGCTGGAGTAAGCTGGTACACCATAAACCCAGATTTTGTTTTTTAATTAAACTTCTGAGTAATCATAACTTAAACTTTTATGTTTTTTTAAAACCTGCTGTCATTACTAAACAACATTGGTAGATTGTACTTTTTAGCTGAAAAATTCATTGCACTAATCTGGTTTAGTAGAGATAGCTGGGGATGTTAAGTTTTATAAGAAAGGGGAGGGGCCCAACTCAAACCCGTACTGGTCACATCACAATGCCAGTGCCACGGGCTTGCACGCAGGTCGACTGCTTCGGTGGGAAGAAAGCTGTCATCTCTACGGCTGTGACAGCGTGGGCCGAAGGGCGCTGCACTCTTACCCCTGCTTCTGTTTGAATATAAAGTTTTTAGTTGAGTTTAATTATCATTTCATGTTTTGTATAAACAACATCTCATTATTAAATCAAATAAGTTGTTTCTACTACTCTTCAGTGTTGTGCAATGCACTAATAATGACTTGTAAAGATAACTAAGCATGTTAAGTTTCTGTTACAGGGTGTGGGGCTTCAAATTTCAATGTATCTGGACCACATAGGCTCATGGGAAATGCAAATTCAGTGGGAATTTAACCTTTTATGATTGCTATTTTATAAATTTGAGCTATGCGTTTACTGCCTTAGTTGTGTTCACATTTAGCCAAAATTGTTGAAAAATTCTGTTCAGTTTGAATGTTAAAGTTGCACTATGAGTGTGAAGGACAGTACAAGGAGATAAACCCACCACTATACCCAAATGCCATGTAAGCCAATGATAGTCAACATTTCACATGGGCTATAGAGGCTGCTGCTCTGACTCTGCATCTACTCTACACTTGGAGTAAATGTGCATTGTGATTCTGCCAAGTGACATGTTGACTTGATACATTTTAATGTTAATAGTAACTGAATCCAGACTCTTCATATTGCGTACTGTAAGTTGGAAGAACTTAACTTGTCTGGTTTTAGCATGTTTAAAAACTAAAATGGTTTAAGGCAATGGTTTTCCATGCAAATTTCTAGTGAACTCAACTAATCCAGGCTTAAAGTGATGTTAGTAATACTCAACATATTTATTTTCAGCGTGTGTAAAAACTAAAGTGATTTAAGGCAACAGGTTTCCTTGCGATTTGTGAGTAGAATCAACTTATTCGGGGTAACAGTGAAGGATGAAGATGGATGCCAGTTTAGCCGTCGATATGGGGTGCATCACTGAGAAAATCCTTTTACTCCTTTTTTTCGTGGGCTTGTGCATATTAGAGCTCGATCCAGGACCATTAATTTCCCTGTAAATTTTACATGTGATGTCAGGCAATTATAAAAGGATCTGTGTATTATGGAGCACAAGTGAAAAAAAGCTCAAACTTTGTCGACAGTAAACATACAGTTGGTACGTAAAGTATTCAGACCCCTTTAAACTTTTCACACTTTGTTCCATTGCAGCCATTTTCCAAAATCGAAAAAGTTCATTTTATTTTTGATTATTGCACACTCAGCACCCCATCTTGACAGAAAAAATCAGAAATTTTTGCAAATTTATTAAAAAAAGAAAAACTGAAATATCACATGGTCAAAAGTATTCAGACCCTTTGAGGTCCTGAGCACTCTGGAAGAGGTTTTCTTCCAAGATATCTCTGTACTTGGCCACATTCATCTTTCCTTCAATTGCAACCAGTTGTCCTGTCCCTTCAGCTGAAAAACACCCTCATAGCATGGTGCTGCCACCACCATGTTTCACTGTTGGGGTTGTATTGGGCAGCTGAGGAGCGTTGCCTGGTTTTCTCCACACATACTGTATCGCTTCAAATTAACTCCAAAAAGTTCAATCTTTTGCTCATCACACCAGAGAATCTTATTTCCCACAATCTGGGAATCCTTCATGTGTTTTTTTTTTTTTGGCAAATTATATGCAGGCTTTCATATGTCTTGCACTGAGGACAGGCTTCCATCAGGCCACTTTGCCATAAAGCCTCGACTGGTGGAGGGCTGCAATGATAGTTGACTTTGTGGAACTTTCTCCATCTCCCAACTACATGTCTGGAGCTCAGCCACAGTGATCTTTGGGTTCTTCTTTACCTCTCCCATCATTGCTCAGTTTGGCTGGACGGTTGGGTCTAGGAAGAGTTCTGGTCGTCCCAAACTTCTTCCATTTAAGGACTGTGGAGGCCACCGTGCTCTTAGGAACCTTTAGTGCAGAAATGTTTTTGTAACCTTAGCCAGATCTGTGCCTCGCCACAATTATGTCTCTGAGCTCCTTGGACAGTTCCTTCAACCTCATGATTCTCATTTGATCTGACATGCACCGTGAGCTGTAAGGTCTTACATAGACAGGTGTGTGCCTTTCCTAATCAAGTCAAATCAGTTTAATTAAACACAGCTGGACTCCAATGAAGAAGTACAACCATCTCAAGGAGGATCAGAAGAAATGGACAGCCAGTTAGCTAAATATAAGTGTCACTGCAAAGGGTCTGAATACTTTTGACCATGTAATATTTCAGTTTTTCTTTTTAAAAAAAAAAAATTTGCAAAAATTTCTACATTTCTGTTTTTTTCTTTCAAGATGGGGTTCAGAGTGTATATTAATGAGAAATAAAATTTACTTTTTGTTATTTTAGCAAATGGCTGCAATAAAACAAAGTTTTCTTTCCGTACCCACTGTACTTGCAATGGCTGTGTCTTCATAACACCTGTGGTTTACATCAGGCTTTACTGCAGCTCAGTTCTGCTGATGGGCTTCTTAAGATTTGAAATAACCTATAAAATCTAATCTGACACAGCAGATGGTTTGTAACACAGTGCCATGTGGAAAGTTGTCTGTAGAAACAGGTGACTGGATGAGACATCTGTCTATCACAAACAAACTTCAGTCAACAAATAACCGCTAGTGCCAGTTGGAAAAACCAAACTCTTGTTAGAATCAGCAGGATATTGAACCATTGAGCAACTTGTCCAGAAAGTTGATATATTTTCCATGTCTTTCCACAGACTAATGTCTTAAAAGTGTTCTGAACCTCAAGCGTGTCTTATAACGACACGTTTTTTTTTTCTCTTTATTTATTCAGAGATTTGCTATATTTTGGACAGACGGGCAAGTTGTTCCAACTGTGCTAAGCTAAGCTAAGCTAAACTAGGCTGAGCTATGCTAAACAAAGCTAAGCTAGCTAGCTGCTGGCTGTAACTTGATATATATAGATATGATGGTAGTATCAGCCTATAAACTTAAAAGAATAGCATTACATTGTATCTTTCTGGGTGTGTTGAGTCTCTGATAATCATGATTCTCTGAAATAAACAAGCCAGCTTATTATTTTTAACTGGACCGGATGTCACCTCCACACAGCCCCTAACCCAACTGCAGCACCCTCAGAAAAAATTACTTGGACCCTGGTGATGTATTGTGCTGTGATGAAAGTTGATAACACCTGCAACTACCCCAGAGTAATCTGATATGGAACTGAATGCCAATTAAACACTTTTAAATTGTCCTCCAAAGACAGGAAGTTTGCTGGTATTTGACCATGTAACAAAGGCTCAAGTTTGATTAATTTTTGAGGAAAAACAAAAAGTAATTGCACATTTCTTTAAAAGAAAAAATGTTATGCTAATCTAATACACTTGCTTCCTTAAAGATCATTTTAAGAAAGCCTGCCTGCTCCATTGAAAGTCTGATTAATGTGTCATTATAATGTTTATACACTTTAAGGTAGTATTCTGAATAATGCAGAGGTGCTGTTAGTGAGTTTGGATGCATCATTAGTGTCTCCTTGGCACCAAGGCCTTCACCGCTGTTGGGGAGGGGTGAGGGTGGGGGGTAGCCAAACAGAGCCACAGAGTGATCGGAGGGGTTAATGATGAGTAGGTGCAGGCCTGGACTGGCAGCTGCGTTAACTATCTAGCTACACTGTCAGGCTGCGGTGGCGAAAGCAGAATGCAGCGGGTTGGCAGTAATATTAAGGGTCAGCCTCGTTTCACACCACAGCACAGAACCGTCTTTACTAACGAGATCTGATGGAGTGCAAAGACTCTGCTGGAGCTCTGTATGACATTATCCTTTGCTATGTTACTCCCTCTCACTAGCATTAGCTTTCCCTTTAGCTCTGCCGTTAGCTTCTGTATTAGCATAAAGTCCTTCCTTTAAAGATTAGATTAATTATTTAAGGAGTAATTAAATAGTTTGGTGGGTGTGTTATGCACAGTTAGAGAAAACTCAAATTTTGCAGAAATAGGTGAGCCTACAATTGTTATTGTTGAAAAATATAACAATTTTGAGCTGAACACTAGCAAAATGCGCATTAGGAAAACACTAACCTTATGTTAATTTAGCATAAAGGATGTGTGCTGTTGGTCTCAACAAAAACTACTGTGCAACTTTTTGTTGTTTGCAATCATTGTAAATGATAATGAAACATGAAAAAAGCTTGTAATTAAAGATGAATGTTTTGACTTGATTCTAATTATTCATATATAGCCTTTCCCAGAAAGGCCTCATGAATAATGTCAGTAGCAAAAATGAATAATTACATGAACATGAACAATGTGATATATCATGATAGTGAAGACATGGTGTCATTATTTCTAAACAAATTTTAATTTGAAATCATAGCATGAAACAATACAAATGAACTCTTTTTATTATCATTATTTTTTGTTGTTGAAATCTCCATGTTACCATTTGAGGATTTTTCTTTCTTTCACATAAATAAATTTCAAGCCATATCTCACCCATTGTAATTCCTGAGATGTACCTGCCTACATCTTAAATGGATGTGCAGCAACATCACAACAGGCACTGTGCTTTCCCTCCTCCATCACAGACACCCAGCATGACCAGCCGCCATATGGCGAAAGATTTACCATGGCGACACGGCCAGGAGGCTCTAACTCAAACCTTCATCAGAATGTCAAGGAATGTCAGAGAGAAGACGACGTGAGGAGGCGCAGAGAGGAGAGCAGCGATAAAGTGACATTGTTCTGTCAGCACAGCAGGCTCAGCTGGCCTAAACAGCCCTGGTCCCCTCAGCCTCATAAGACTAATGCCGGAAAATCACAACCTGGGGGGTTTGATCCTCTAAAGGGCCTTGGAGACTTTATTAATATGCAGCTTTTTTTAGTGTGTGTGCAGAATGCAGGCAAGCTCTGAAATGTGTGTCGCATGTGCTCACATTTACGCACATTCAGAGCACATTTTTAGTAGGCATACACTTTAAATATCAGGCAGCTCTCTGAGCACAGTGCAGGAGGGCACAAAGACATGCAGTCATACACACACACCATAAATCCCCTGCAAAGGAGGCAAAAGCCATAAAAATATTCAGCTGATTGCTTCCAGGCTACACGGTTAAAGTAAGAAAACCAGGCAGGTTCTATCTCCCTGCTCTGCGTGGTATATCTGAATGTGCTGTGCAGGCATTTTCGCCGTCTCGGTTCTCTATGTATGGCTTCCCCTCCCCCCACCCTTTCCATCATACTGTATCTTCCTCACTCACACAGCAGGCTCCCCTCCCCCACCCTGCTCGCACCATCCCCTGGGAAGATGGAGCAACCAGAGAGAAATTAATTGAAATCTAAACCCCGACGCAGGATTAACTAAGTAGGTGAATTCCAGTTGTCACATAATCAGGGCTAGTGTACTATTTGACTTTCATCAAACGGGACTGACTGAAACAGCAACCGGGGATAATGACAGGGAAAAACGAGCCAGCTGCTGTGCCCCCCTCTCTTTCTGCCTCCCTCCATCCCATCCCTTCCCCCTTCTCCTCAGCATCTCTCTATCCATCCCTGCATCCCATCCTCACGTGTAAATTATGGATCCTTCCTACAGGCGACGGGCTGTTGGTATGTGCAGAGGTAACAGCAGGGGCAAAATTGCAAAATGCTGCTGTCACATTTTGTGACCTCCCCCCTCCACATGGAGACAGATAACCAATGGTAACCAGCAGGTAAAGGAAATGGTCTATCCAATGCAAGCAAGCATACTGTGTCATGTGTACAAGTAAAGATCTGAGTTTAATCATCACAAAACCAAACAAAAGATAAATCAAGGCAGTGTCTTCTTCAATAAACATTTAGGTGTCATTACACCCCATACGCAAAACAACTGTAGTATTTGATGTAGAAGCGTTTGAGCGATACACTGTCATTTCCCAAGCACTGTAAAAGCACAGTGGTATTTGGTTTCCTTTGGAGACAACAGAGGATGAAATGTTGAAGTAAAGTGGGTCAAACAGCACAGCGCTCTGATGAAGCATGACTTGCTGCAAAAAAAATGAGAGCATGTCAGAAGATTTTTCTTTCACTTTAAGAGGATGATGTAGATAGGGCAACTCGAAGCGCTGTGAAGAAAAAGGCACTTGATCTATTCGGAACAGTGAAAATGTCCTTAGTTAAATTTGTGGTGCTGTGGTATATGACAGCAACTTGTGATGAGACGCTGATGCAAAAACACAAATAATCTGTCTGAAGTGTGAAGTTTTAAATCTGATTTGCTGCAGAAATTCAAGAGGCTGTTGTTTTGCAAGATAAAAATCCCTGGAGATAATTTAAATAACGCATTTAAAATGAACACCATGCGTTTCTTTTTTATTTCTCAGTATACAAACAAACCAAATGGAAACCCAAGTGCTGTCATTTTTCCATGCAATGTTTTGTTTAAACTGGTGCTTCAGCGGCATCGCCTTTACACCCAGCTGTAAAATCATTACATTTCTTTAGAATTTCACGCTGTTTAAAAATCAATATGTTAGCAAGTTGTCTGTGTGTGTGTCTAGGACGTGGATAGCATTGGGTGTGGGCAGAAACATCAGTACATCAGAGCAAACTGCCAGATACCCAGTTGATAATATAGCTTGGGCTTCTGCCCGGTGAGGTTGACCTCATCCTGTTGGCTCGCAATGTCATTTACCACCTGCCATACACACACACACACACATACTACAGTCATATCTCTGCTTCAGCTCCACCTCCACAAAACTTTTTCTTTTAAGACATGAAGATACAAGGCTGTCAATAGATAGAGATGCATGAGCTAGCAGTGGGATGAATTTATACGCTACGTACGTGCTCAACAAGTCTCTGAGTGTGTAAATATACAAATCAATAATAAAGATGAGAAATGATGAAATGATTTAGAGTTTTATAGTTGAATGATGTTAAGAGAAGAGGGGGAAGGAAACAAAAATTATAAAACACACAAGTGTGCACACACACACACGCACGCAGGCATATAAACAAATTCAGATGCTTCAACAGAGCTGTGAGGCGAAGGCGTGTGGTGTGGGATACCTGGACAGATGGCAGGCAGCCATCCCGTTGGACCTGCCATCAGAGCTCCGCCTGAGACGGAGAGGAAAACAGAAACAGCCTCATCTGCTCCACACACACACACACACAAACACACAAATCTTTTCAGAACAGGCTCACTACATCAGTGCTGAAATCTTTGCGTGAGCTTTCTTTGTCAAGTCGTTTTTAAGAATATTACATAAACCTCTCAAAAGTGCATATTAGCACTGAACCCTGCTTGCATAATTAACAAGATATGCAGGTTATTGTGATAACACACTGAGAAAACACATTTCATCACAAATTTACACGCAATGATAGCTGGGGTATAGAATTACAGATAAATCATGACACTAATCCTGGCAGCAGAATGTTCGGTTTAATTGTTTTTAACTTGAACTCTGACACCTGAATTAATTTAATCTGATCTAATTAAGATTGATTTTTGCTTACTGTGGGATCAGCACTGATGTGTGTGTGTGTCTAAGTGTGGTAAAAACCTGCCTGTGACTCGGATGCTCTCCATGACAGGGAGGAGCGGTGGACAGAGAGGCTAACAGACTATTGAAACCCACTACTCCAGCCTAAATCACATTTCAAAGCATAGAGGAGTCTATTATAGGAAATTAGAAAGGCCTTGGATCTCAACAAGCCTATCATTCAATTTTATTGAGTCTTCTCGGTAGCCCTTGGTGTATTGTATGCACTTGTCAATAGCAATTCATCTACATGTGTTGTGTTGACAAACAGTGCCAAGCAGCTCATAAAAGTGTGCATGTGCATAAATGTGCACACACAGACTCTTAGCTCCTTGATGCAGATTTTTTTAAAAATCCAATTGCAAATTCCAAACAGCCAGTTAGAGGCAAAGACGTTCAAGGTTAGATAACGTTGATGTTTGGAAAGCTGTGGTGGAATATATGAGTAATAATGAACCCTTGATGAAATAGTTGTGCACTTTTTGTCAGTTATTGCCACTTTCATTTCAGGTGTGTCCTACAGCAGCACAAATAGCACCAGCAGTCGTAACAAATCAATCGATTCTTACATTTCACACAAACTATCACCAGGTTTCTGCTTCATTCTCAGAACATGCGGTTTATGTAGGTCTATCTGTTTGCAGGCATCTGACTTTTCCTAACATCTCACCCTGTGTTTCCACTCCAATATTTCAACCCCCCCACCCCCCACCACCACCCTTCTATCCATCCCCCATATCCACTCTCCCGCTGTCTGTCCGCTCCTGTGGAGAGTCACACAGCTCACAACCCGAGTGCATCGTGTCAGATAATTTTGAGGCAAAGAATCAATAATACAACCGTAAATTTCATTTAAATAAACATCAGTGGCCTACTTAATTAATGAAACCTCATCTGCAATTTGTCAGTGTCAGAAGCGCAGACCCCTTTGATGTTGGTATGAATATTCCTTTTCAGAAAATGAGGCTCTGGCACGATTAGTGCTTATTGTGGTGTTAGCCTCTTCCTGCCTCTCGTAGTGCTGCCTGAATCTCTGCAAGGCTTATCAAGGATACACAGCATCACTAGATTAAAATCATTTACTGAGCTGGGAGGACAATGGAAGGCTGTAAAATGAAGGTGGAGAAACAACATGAAAAATAGTGGGATGAATATCTAATGAATCTAATCTCCATACATGCAACATGATCAAATGCTTGAGCAATTTCAGAAGCCATATATCAAACTGTACATGACGTTAACATTGAATCAATATCTGGGAGGTTCACCCCCATAAAAAATACCGCTGAGCGGTAATGACCGGCAGAGTTATGAGAGATAAATAAAAATGAGAACTATAAAACAACACACTATCATAATATGAGATGAGTATCTGACCTGTCCTTGTCAGAGTGCAGGGAACAGCTGCTCATGACCCAATTTTTCTTGGATACATAATTTAGTAGTGAGCTACATGACTTCCACACCTTTATGAAAATATTCATAAAACAAGCAAGCAAATCTACTCCAGCAGACTTGCTAACAATCAAGCATCAGCTGGGGGAACAAGTCATAAAGGCTTCACTGACCTGAATAAGTCACACTGATCAACGCGCTGCACAAGCTGATAAATTTAAAACATTCAGGATGCCATAACAGCACTTATTAACCATTAAACTAAAAATCAGGCTGACAGCCGTTCAGCAAAAACACAACATCAAACGACAGCAAGAACACTGACAGTTAAAACGTGTTTGTGAGACACATTTCACTTTAAACATAAGTATTAAAACTGAGGCACACGTCAAGATAAAGAGGAGAGAGCAATAAACTAGAAATGCTAAGAAACTGTAGATCCAAGAATCGCACTGACCCTGAGCAAAACGCAACAAAACATTTCACAAAACTGCCACAAAGAATCAAACACAAACATTAACACAAACAAAACAAAACGGCTAATATTAGTCCTAATTAAACCTAATATAACAGAAAACATATAGAAAACAACACAGTTTTTAAAAAAAGCAAAGAAGCAACTCAATGCAAATAAAAACAAACAAACAAACAAAAAAAAAAACCCCACAAAGAAAGACTTTTGTAAATAATACTTAACCCCCCCTAATATTTAGGTTTGTTGCAATCGTATAGTTTTTTTTCTCACATTTTCTTTTTGTCTTTTGTAAAATGTAATTTTCTGTCTTGGCTACCTGTATTTTTATTGTCAAATTTTTTCTTTTGCAGTTCTGTTTTCTCCAATTTACAGCTCTTTCATTGACCTCAGGGCATCCATAAATACAGAAAAAGGTACGGCAGGGCATGTTTCCATTAATCAAGTTTAAGTTATTATCTTCTTTTTCCAATTTCTTAAACAAAACCAAAACACAAAGCAACCTTGTAAACTAAAAGGTCTCTACACCTCTTAAACCAAAGCTCCCACACAACATTTCTGAAATAAAAATCACAAGTATAAATTTTATAGCAGAATAAAGCCTCAACCAGCTCACTGAAATATTTATAGAAAGAGAAATATGGTAATAAATTAATACATGAACAGCTTCTGAAATGCTTTGTAAGGCGCTTATATCAGCCAACTACATACTTTCCATGGGACCAGGCAAACCTGGTTCATTCATTTTTCAGCAAAAACTAGGTTACAGCGCTGAGACTAAAACTGATTAAAGCTCAAGGTACGAAAGAGACAGAATAAGAAAAGTGGAAATCACCCCCATCCCTTATTTGGGACACCTGAAATAGGCCAGAGGCTGGTTTCCTCCTATCAGAGGAGCCCTGGGAAGCCTGAGAGACTAGAGGGAAAAGGGGAGGGGGGGCGGTGGTGGGGGGATTCAGCAGGGCCTTAAGTGTGCTATCATAGGCGTCTCTTGTGCCTGCCTGCTTTATTTGCAGTAGTCAGGTTAATGAGTCCACCAGCCCACTTGATGTTGAGAGGCCTGCCACAAAGAGCTGCCTCATTAGAGCTAGCCTGGCACGCTGCTCTGAGACAAAGGGACATTCACGCCTCTGAATGCCTTTACGCTCCTAAATGCTGCCAGTCTGTGAGGGCCAACGCCATGGCATTGCCCCCTGCACACGTCTTGGCGGCAGGCCAGCCACACCACGACCCTGTGCTTGGCTGGCTGGACGTGCAGGCTGCTGCGGGGCGAGTAAGCGCTGACATGAAAGAAGACTTTACCAGCCTGCTGTGATAGTCTAAGTGTTTTTGAAGTGAGCAGAATAAAAGCCAGTGCAGAAAACCAGGAGACAAGCTGCACTGTCAACGCCTGCCATTGCTTCTGCTCTCAGGCTGCACGACTGAGCCCCCCCCCCCCCCCCCCCCCCCCCCCCCCCCCCCCGCGCACTCCCCTTGTTATCTTTACGCTTGCTTTAAAGCTTCACCTCGACATTCTTCACTCTTTGAGCAAACCACCTTGTTCAAACAGCTCCTCACTAACAAGGTTACACCTAAAATATATTCACAAATCGTCTAAAAGCTACAACTGCTGCCTCACCTCAGGTTTCCAATTAGTGTGACATAATGACTGAAGTGCACGATTCCTGTCTGCGATACAAGGTGCTTTATCAGCCAAGGTGCAGGTATGACCTATTTAATGAGAGCTATTGCACGGTATTCAAATGTCAGTGCTCTGTGTAATTTCATGCTTCACAACTAGAGGCTGCAAACTCTGTTTCTATAATAAAAGCTAGCCTCCCAACAAACATTCTCATGAAATACAACAGACATAAACAATAGCATCTATTTAATTGGCCATATTTGCTTGTAGATTTCAAATCTATTGGTCAACATGTGAAAATGTGACTTCAGAGACAGTTTAAATTCCAGTTTTACAGCACAAGCCAGCATATTTCTAATTATTCCAACATGCTGTGTGCAGGACATGGACACAATACTATAGGGAACAAATATTGTTCATAATCGTTGCGCTGGCATCGATCCAGTTCACCACTTCAGTGTTAAAAAGAAGAAAAAAAAAAAGATCTCTCAAGGCTTCAGGTCAGGAGTTAAACATTTTCTGCATAGGCAATCCGCTGTTTCCACCACACTATTTATAGCGCAGGCAGAAACAGCTGAGCTGACTGCAGTGATGTCACTTGCGCTGATGGAATGCTTTGTTCCACAGCGTGTGCGCATGCCACCTGGGTCTGTGTGAGCTGCAAGGGGAAGCTCGATGCAGGAGCCAAGATGGCTGACGGTTGCCCTATTTCTCAAGCATAAAAAGAAAATAGTAACAATTATAATAGAAGAAAAGGAAACCTTCACTATCTCTGTGAGCCAGGCTGCCCACCGCCCCAAATAAGCTCCATAACCTTATAAGAACATTCGCCCATCTGCCACGGCTCCTATGTTCATGTCATGAAAGGTATCAGTATGTGTCGCTGCCATTTGGAGCCGAGCGCTCGTGTCAAAGTAATGTAACATCAGAGTTGCCACACACTGCAGCTGAATGGGAGAAAATAGCACGCACGGTCTTAAGTATTTAATGTTTGTCGTTCTGAGCACAGCGTGCATACGGCCGAGGCGTTCGAGAAGCATTATACCCATATATATTTTTAGTAAGCCTTTGGGCTTCTTTCAGTGTCCCTAAAAGAGCATGGTTGCCTGGCAACCATTATTGTTGCCATAGAGATTCATGTGTTGGCAGCTGCTGCAATCAGCATTAACTCAAGGCACATATTCTCATTCCGATAGTCAGGCGATGGGAAGGCAACTAGGACACAGTCAGAGAGGGATAGTAATCAGTGTGAAACATATGCTCATCCATTACTCGCTGCATTAATACAATTATATCAAAAAGAAATTTATGGCTGTGCTTTGCTGCAATGATCACATTGCAGACAGAGGCATAAAATTCAAACTCATAACTGATCCCCATTTTCATTTAATAAATGGCACCAGGCTGTAACACAGTGGAAAACAATGCAATTTGGCCTCTAACACAACAATTTTGTCTAAAACATCTCTGTTGTAGGTTTCAAATGACAGAAAACCCTTTTTTTTCTTCTCTTATTTCAGAGCAGCAAGATAAAATAAAAAACAGACAAGTGAAAACCTGTTTTAGTAAAAGTTAGAAGACATTAGTGATGCTGCTGGGAAATATATGACAAGGTGAAGTGAACACTGAGAGGTGGGAAAGGTTATATATGGTGATACATTTCAGCCTAAACTCCGCTGCTGTTTCATTTAGACCTGTTAGGGGTACAAGTGATATTTACCTCCTTCCATTCTTTATACGGGTACGCATCCACTCCCACTGGAACAATTTTAGCCCAGTTGGGAGAGAAAACGCGCAGACATCATAATAGCGGTTATTTCCTCTCAGGGCTCTTTTTCCTCTCCCCTTTCCTTTCCAGCTCTCCGTCACTTCACTGTTGACATCACAGAGAGCTATGTGGGGATAAAGAGGCAGAGAAAAACAATAACAGACCCATTGACCCCCATTTCACAAACCTTGGGGGTATGAGAGAAATCCACTTACAAGGCTGGAACAGACCTGCTGATTGGGCTTCAATAGGCTTTCTATTAGAGAGCAGTGGAGGTGCAGCACAAGGTCCTGACTGCTGCCCGCTTCTGAGTGAGGATGCTTCTGTAACTGATGCAGATTTACATCTAACCTCCTGAGCAGTTTGGGTGGGTCGCAGATGCTTAAGTGTATCTTGAATCGGAGAGGCGAGTGGATAAGCATGCAATGCAGCTTTTGAGCAACACATAAATCCACAGCGTGCCTTGTAAAATCAGCAATCTGATCATATCACTCCTTCTGCAGCTGTTCTAAAAAAAAACAACTGTGACGGAGCAAAGTGAGGTGGAAGTGCTGGAAGTTATTAGAGCACAATGATTTCCTGAAAGAGGAGCACCTGTGTCCAAAATTAATCTATTTGTTTTACTGCAATTGTTGTTTTATGGTCACACAAGGCAGATAAGAGGTTTCGCCACATTTACTGCTGTATGCCTTTCTGAAACAAATTAAGATTAAATCCTCATCTTAAACTGACATTAAAGCACAAGGTCTCCCCTCCTATAACCATATACTTGACTAAAAACAGGAAAAACCTCGGGCTAATGGTTCTGTAGATTTCCTTTCCCTTACAGCTTTAATTGCTCAACGAAAGGAAAGCATGGCTTTGTAAGTCGAACGGATGATCTCCTGACAGAAGCATTAGAATAGAGCTTCTCCTTGCTTTGTGTGGATGCTGCTGGTTGACATTTAACATCACAGAGAGAGGGGAGGTGGAGAGCCCGGTGCCCTACATGCACATTTGACCCCCTGCTAATGTCAGAGGGGGAAGGTCCCACACACTCTTCCTTGCTTCACTCACACAAAACACTACTCAGGTGCAGAGTACAAAGTATCCATCTCTGTAGTCACCTCTTAATATTCAGATAGTAAGAGGCATGATTTCATCCAGCATAAAGCAGGTAATTGTATGGTGGTAGGAAAGAAAGGTTAACATTACCTTCTACATGGAATATTTTTCTATTTTATCTGAATGCAAGTGACACGTAAAGTAGTTCTACAACCTAAGAGTGCAACACATTTTCAATATATCCATAAATCACAGGTTATTCTTAAATGTTTAAATTTAACAGCAACTAAAACAAATACACGAAAGATCTATTTTTTTTTTTACATTGAGGAAAACGTACAAATGTTTGCAGCACGTTGATGGTGGATGACAGTCCTCGCACAGCCAGCAGGCCTGCAACCCACTGCATCTGACCTGGTTGTGCTTGCACGCAACCATGAAATAACAACTGCTGCTTGGTGTTTGATGTTAGCTCGGGGAATGTACCGTCCCTGCTCGGGTTAAGCAGGCAAATATTACCATCAGGATTTGTTTGAAAAAAATGTGTTTTTTTTTCTTTTACAAAGAGGTCAGTCCTGAAAAAATGCAGATCTCGAGGCTGTTCATTGCAGGTCAGGACTAAAGGAGCATGTTATGCTGCAGCTTATTATTATCATAGCAAAAACAGGGGATGAAAATTATTGTATGCACACAAAAAGGCTGATAAATGTAAAATAAATTCAGATGCTTGAGCATCTAGGGATGTCAGAAAATACGCACAAATTTGTACAAGTGGTTTAATAAAACAAGACACATTCAGTGACAACAACCTCTTGCTGACAGTCTGCAAAGGTCCCCAGAACAACCACACAAACATGTTGTACAACTAATATTGATTTTTACTCATTGTAAATTGGTTTGTGTGACTTAAAGCGATAAATGGTCATTTGGACCAAATATGACACAAATAGAATAGTTTTTGAAAATAAATATCAATAAAATGTTGAGTGGGCAATAACTAATACGGAGAATTACATTATTGTAGTTGCAATATGGATTATATTTGTACATAAAACCACAGCAGGAACTATATTACTTAAGGTACAAATTGCCTCATAATTCAGCCACTACTTATTCTAAATCCCCACAGACTGTAGGACAACACAGTATGCCCCCTTTTCTTCATGTGGTACTGCACTTATGTTTACTTTGCTGGATTGTTCATGACTGACATTGCATCTTTTGATTTATCTCAGAAAACTAAAGCAATATGATCCCACCCCCACCCCCACCCTTTTCAGACTAGATTGAAGATTCTGATATTCTAGCCTACTTTTAACCACATGGATTATGAATGAATGAAAACTGGCAAAAGTAATAACCTAACAATAAAACAATTACTAGAATTTATTAGAAAGATATCAGGAGTGCATTTCAGAACATACAAAATATAAGTAGGCTAAATACATTTTCAAAATTAAATAGATATTCCCATTTTTAATCAAAATATGACTTAAAAATACTCCACAAAAAACAAAGAACAATGGCAACTATGTTGTAATTACAGCTTTAGCCAATTAGTGGTGACTAAAGATAAAAGAAAAAGAGAAATGCATCACACTCGTTTAGGTATAGATTTTTAGGAGAATGCAAAAAAAAACAAAACATCGTGCAGTCTGTGTGATGTTGGGGAGAGGCCTGATGTATTGTCCAAAATATAAAGGGGGACTGACAGAAAGGCAGCGGCTGAAGCATCCCGATGCAGCTGCGTTTCCTGGTGCACAGCCTGCTGCAGCCTGAACACAGAATCCTACTCACAGCTGTACATTTGACTTTTCATCAGCTCCAAATTCGTTACACTGACTCCCAAAAAACAACCAGCATCGATGCTTGTGGTGGTGCTTTAATGCCGTTTAAACTTAAATTACTGATATAATGAATTTTTTTGTTTGTAGTGAAGCTGCAGCAGTAAGGAGGCCTGCTTCAGGATTCGTAATTATAATAATCTCTTTTTGTGTGTTTTGTTTTTTTAAGTAAAAGATGTGGGCCATTCTTGGTCGAAGACGCTGACACGGATTTCGATTTCGCTTTAATTCTATATTCGTTAACATGAAGTAAAGCTGTGCAAAGGAGGCGTTTCGATCCTGCAGCTTCCGTGTGTTTGGATGACAACGAATTGCTTTTAACTGTGACTGCGTTGCCGCGATTTTGTTGATTCAAATCGGATGAATTTTGAGCGGGCAGTTTTACCCCCTCCCCGTTTCTCTCTTTAAAGTCCAAAGGTATGGAGAAGAATGTGTCTCTGAGCGACAGAAATCCCGTTCCAGGCGTGATGCACGTATATCCAGCAGATAGCAGGGGTGCAATTTAATATTTAGTCCAAATCCAGACTTGGTCGCGTGTTTCCATCCGCCGACTGCTCGCTGCAAAGTGGCTTCAACTTTTCCAAACTTCCTCTTCCTAAATGATGGAATGTGCATCTGCAGCCACTGGTCATTTCTTTCTGTCTCCCCCACTTCTATGCCCCTTTTCCGCCCCTCTCTCCCACCGCTTTTCTTTTCTCTTTTTTTTTCAGCAGAGGGGCCCAGTAGCTGCCTCTTGATTAATAAATGTTTATGTGTTTTGAAGTGCGGGACAAAAGGGGGTGGCCTGTGACCCCTAGGAGCCCCGACCTTGGGCGGGTTCATTGTGAGCTGCTGGGAAAGGGGCTTTGGGACGAAGACCCCGGGCCACTGACCCACACACATCCCAGAGCCCTGCCATTCATGCGCGCACCGCTGCATGTCGCCCCGCAGCTCCCATTGTTTCAGCGGGAACAATAGCTATACCCCCCCTTTCTGCCAGAGAAAAAGCAGCTTTCAAACTTCCCTCTATATGAAGCCTGACGCAAGCCCGGGCACAGTTTCCCTCCAACCATCAAATTAAAGAGGAAAATTGGTTGACAAAACGCGAACGCTGTTCGCGGTGTGTTCGCCCAAGTTGCATCACAACGTTGCATCATTGCACTGACTGGATTCTTGCAGCCGTCAAAGGCCAAAACTGCAACAGAATGAAACAATAAAATAGCAAGAGAGCAGATGTTCAGGGCATAACAGTATAAGAAAACTCGAAAAAAAAATGTGAATATGACCGGCAGGCCATTTCTAAAGCTGGAATCAGATATTTATTAATAGGTTGGAGGTAAGTAGGCATTAGGAGGGCTTGTGTTTTCCGCCTTGGCCACAGAGTTAGTGAGGTTACTCGAATGACATCATCTATGGGCCCTAGTCTCGATTGGATCTTTGCCTGGGAGTCAATCACGGCAGGAAGTGAAGGGGATACAAACGAGCAGTGTGGGGCTGCCACTTGCTTCAATCAATTACTGCCTCCGTGTTGAATGCACCACCGAGATAGTCTGTGCTTTTGCATATCAAAATTGTGCAGAAAGAAAAATCTGGCCCGTTAAGGGTTCACTTGGGAGAAGCTTAAGCATGAAGACGAGCAGATGCATTTTCTTTTATCCTTCATATAAATTCTCCTTTCGTGTATCTGGGCAGGTTCAACCTGCAATTGCTTGTAGAATTTGAGTTGCAATCCAGCGGCATGATGCGTGAAACTGCAACGCACTAATGGACCTCTCAAGACAAATGGCATTAAAAATGATTAATCGTAGCTGGCGAGTCAGCTACACAGTTAAAATGTAGCTTTACCATCACTTTCACACACACAGCAAAGCGGGACTTATTGTGCTGTAACACGCCGAGCGGCAGTGTAGCATGCGTGAAAATAATAAACTTAAAACAGGGCCAATAATCATGTAAAAACACTGGGTATATAAAGCTTCCAGAGCGCGCATTTTTGCGTGTCGGTGTGAGCGAGCACGCATTTCAGTGTATAAGCTCGTGGGTGCGCGCGTGCACGCGAAGAGAGAGCGAGAGGCTGAGAAAGAGAGCGGTTTTACTCATTGTAATGCACAGAACGACCTGCCCTCTTTTGAAAAAAAAAAAAAAAAAAGTAGCGAGAAAGCGCAGCCATGCTTTGCAGAGGCTACAGCGTCGCTCTCATTGGTAGTATCAGCCTCTCGCCAAACGGAGTCTTTGCTCGCTCGCCGACACACCGAAAGAAACCGGGAATACAAGCATCTGCCTCCGTGACGAAAAGAGCTGCAGTGAAGTATTCACGCATAAAAGAAGTGAGAAAACGGCAGGACACGGATAAATATTAGCTCAGTGCGCTGGGATCCACCATATGGCGTGGACCATATCATGGTGAGTATCTTGTGCTTGAATTTTGCTGTATGATGAACCTCATCATCAATTATGTATAATTAGAACGTGTGTTACAGCTTCAAGGTTTGGTAAATATCAGCTAAACAAAAGGAGAGAGTGATCGCACTTAATCTGCAGAGATATAACGGTCCTGTACGTTTTCCCATCCACGCTGCACTTGCCATTGTTATTGCGGACTTTAGGGAATAAAGCACCAAACGGAAGAAAACAAGGCGAGCGAAAAAGCATCAGCAAACCTGCATACGCTGCAGCCTATATATCGTTTCATGTCGACGGTTGCATAATCTATAAGCAGGGTAAAGAGGACGGTGGATTCCTCAGTCTTATCATTTGTTGGCTGCGCGGCGCTTGAGGACAATAGGGGTCGTTTTCTTGTCGGTGGGACTCGAAATATCGCCTAATGATGTGCTGACGAGCAATGCGAAGCTCCACAAACGACGACGGAGAGAGTCGACTGCTTATAAAGGGATGGGGACGTTTCCGTCTAAAATGGCGAATCCCTTTGTTTCTGTATAGAGCTCCTCTCTGTTCTGAGTGGGCTATAATGCATTGCGATTACCGTATACCATCCTCCGCCTCTTCCTCACTACACCGCTTTGCTCGCAAGGATTTTGCTCTTTCAGAGGAAAATATGGATGTAGTCCCCAATTGTGATGCGTTCAAGAGCCCAGCAAGGCTCAGTCAAGAGAACAGGTAGACTATACTCTTGATTTGATTTTGAATTTACACTATTTGTAAAATTTAAATGAAAGAAGTTGGCTTGTTTGACTGTAGTCTGCACCACAGTATATTATATTAGCTTTTAACAGTTCAGATTTCTGTCAGGCTGCTATTAAAGTTTAGGCGTTAAAACAGAAAGGAATTCACCTTTTTGCACCTGAACACATGATGAAAAACACATTTATATCATTTATTGTGCACGCCATCAAAACGGATGCAACCCAATCAACAGTTTTATTGAATGTCACTGATTTCACCTCCTCTTTCAGGCACTTGGTTATCTGTAGCTCATCACATCAAGAAAAAAGCTGCATTTAACACTTATATCTGAGGCTCGAGACAGGAGCATCTTTTTATCATCACTATGTGCAAGGATGTGCATGAGAGTGCGCGTGTGCGCATGCCCAAGTGATCCTGTATTTGCGTGAGTGTGGTGCGCTTCTTTTTTTCCATCCTTCTTTTTAAATAGTGCAATGTTGCATAACTGCTCACAGTCAATGCCAGATTCGGGGCTTCACAATTTGCAGCACCATTGTTGGCATTTCCTCTGCCGGTCGCGCGCGCGCACACGAGTTCACCAACCCACGGACAGAACTATTAACACATTTCAGCGATACGCGTTAATACTCATATAGGGAAGTCGTCAATTTCCCTCCTAGTTTCAAGGACGCAAGGGTTGTGATGAGGAGGACGCCGGGTAATATAGAGGAACATCTGTTTGCCTGGTGACGTCAACAACCCCCCACCCTCCCCATACCCTACCCCCCCTCCGTCATCCCAATCCTCTTGTGCTGAAGGCAGATGCCTCATTTGTTTGGCTGGAGCACCATTAATCCCAAAGTCAGAGGAAAAGACCGGACGGAGAGAGATCAGTCCCATTTAGGTGGTGTCGGTGCTGGATTCGCCTCGCGCAGCTCGGTCTCCTACATCCCCCGTGAGTTTGTAATTGGACGCGCGTGGACACCCGCAGTCTCCGAGGCTCTTCAGCTGCCCCGTTTTGAGATCTGCGGCATTCTTAACTTGTGACCCGCGAGTAGAGGATGAGGCGTGTGTGCGCTGGAGGAGAGAAAAAAAATAGGAGAAAAATCAATATAGGCTTCTGCACGTGGACAAAGACTCTTTTTCTGTTTTTGGACGCCAACAGCTTTTTTCTTTTCAAACTGATCAGTGTGGAATATTATAATTTAATATTTGCAATTCAATATGACGTTCATGACGCATTTTGTGTTTGCTTTTTTTGTAGGTGCATTATGGGATAATGGACGGCATATATGGTATCTGCAGTTTTGGACAAAGCAGCCAACGGAAACGGATCAAACGGAGTCCTTTTTCGCCTGCAAAAGTGGTTTGGGACGTATACACACATTTTGCCCCAAATCTGGCCGTTTAAATAATTTTTAATAACTAACCCCCACCCCCCACCCCCCTTTTTCTAGTTGAATGTGTTTTTTCTCATTGTAAAAGGTAGGCCTTTACATCAACCGGGATCGGATATTATATTTTGATCCATGCAGGATGCTCGGGATTATCATTTCATATTTGTATTTTTTCTTTTTCTTTTCTAAATTTACTCCAACTTCACAAAACATTTCATTTTTAGGGCAGAGGCCTCTGATGCTGCAGAATAGTCTGATTCTAGGTGTAATGACAGGTTTCACAGAGGTGTTCGAGGTGTTTGCGCTTTTCACACCGTGGAAGGATGGACTCATACACACACTCATATTCGCATACATGCAAACAAACATTCTCTCTCTTTACCTCTGTCTCTCTTTCTCACACACACACATACACAGACGAGCGGGTTGTGTCTCTCCGTGTTCACAGCGGACCTTGATTTAATGTCTTACAATTAAGGCACGCGGTGAATGCCAAGAGATGATCCTCCTCTCTTCGCATGTCTGTACAACTAAAATAGACAGTTGAACTGTTGGCTATAAATGAATTAAAAGAAAAAACATACTGGCAACATCCTCCCGGTGAACGTTTCTTCTGTTATATGTAACGCATATTTGTACTGTCTTTTTAACAATAAAATGAATACACACAACAATTTAACAGCTCTGGTTTTATATGAACATCCAAGCTCGTGTGTGTGTAAGCTGTGAGTGTGTGTGTGTATGTGTGAAACCGTGGGAGCTGTCCATACCCACACAGGCTGCCCGGAGCGCTGTCCACCCTCTGTGGTGCTGAAATCTGCGCACCACCGACCAGCCTTTTGTTTCACTCGCCTGCCGGTGCAGAAGCGGAAACAGATCATCTATTTAACCGTAGCGCAGGAATACAGCTCGAGATCCTCGAGTTTATAAATCGTATATACAAACTGATTAAAATGAACACAAGTCATGTTGTACATTAGACTACATCGAAGGAGTCGGTGCATCTTAGTGACACGTTATTAATGATAAAATCAAAAGCATGCTCGCTTAATTGTCGTTTATTTGTTGAACAGCTAATCTGCAGCTTAGCGCGTTTACTGTTTCGCCCTCTCAACCTTTAAAAAAGGGGGAAAATACACCTTTTTGCATGGATTTATTAACTGCATATTAATTACCATAAACATGCTGGGAGTATGGGCTGTAAATGAAAAGGACTGAAACCTCTACAGACTTATGTCCAAAAAAAGGAATATAGAGGATTGAAATTGTGCACCAACAAATCTTTGGACACAGCAGATTAACGGAGCAGTGGAAGCACCGAGACATTTGAGCCTGATAAAATAACATATTTTCTGTCACAGGATCATGTTGGAAGCAGTTTCTTCCAGAAATGAGAATTTGCGACGTTTCACACCATCTTTTCTTTTTAAAATTTAAGCAAGAGTACAAGTTTGTACTAACCACAGACAGAAATATCAAAGTTCTATCTACAGCACTTTGATGGCAAAAGAAGAGAGAGAAAAAAAAATCTGATTGTGATTAATGATTTGAGTGTGTGCGCATCATTTGAGAATGAAGGAGGAGTGATGGATGGATAAGGGATGGATGGATGGATGGAAGAGGGGCCTCCTGGTGGCAGAGGGAGGGGTTGTTCAATCTTTTCACCAACTCGCTGATGTTTATTTTTTTAATAAGCAATCAGCAGTGAGACAATCAATCCTAAGTCAGAGAAGAAAGCCTTGGAATTCCTAAAGAGAAGCAACAACAAAACAGCGATGACGGTAAAATCTATAATGCGCATGATCAAGTGCTGCAGCCTTTAAAAAGACATTGATCTGCTATAACAATGTGAGCATTTTCCGAGCGGGAGGGAGGCAGGCATACTAAAATGGGCACAAATGGAAGCACAACTTTGTCACAGAATAAAAAGTGCGCCCTACATGCCATGTCATAAATATGGTACTCTGGTGAGCTCAATATAGAGCAATACGATACAAAAGAGAAATTCCATATCACAACTCAACAGCTTGGGAGTCTGGCTTCCGCTGATAACCAAAATCTTCAAGCTGAATGAAATCCATAAGGCTGCCACAAAGCATGGTCATCATGCTCATGGCTTCCCTCTCAATTCTTCCTCCACCAACTTGCTTTGACTTTACAAGTCTGCCCTCTTGTGGTAGAAATGAATAATTACCATTAAACATTAGCATATATCCACACCTGCTTTATTTGAACTAAAGAGTAAGGTGGTGCTGGTTCCTAATCCCAGCTGACACAAGGCAAGAGGAGGGGTGCACGCTGGGCAGGTTGCTGGCCCATTAGAGGGGTACCGGAAACAATCATATGCCAATTAAGAGCCACAAATTAAGTGAATACCCATGCACTCCTAGAAACACATGCAAACACAAGGAGAACATGCACACTCACTCAACCCAAATTTCTCCACCACTGCATCAAGGCAAACCCCCGTTGGGACTTGATTATATAACATCTCATTAGGCTATTTCTTTTATCTCTTTTAGCTTAAGCCTTGTCAAATAAAAACAGCTTCTTCCATCACTGAAAACCCAAATATTCTAATCACTCAAGCACATCAGATTGCCATGTTGCTAATGGACCAAGACATGTTCAGCTGTTGCAATGTTACACATGGAAACCAATTGTCACAGGTTATATTTTCAGTTTATGTCAGATAAACCTTTCACCTTCTCCAGTTCTGGTATAAAAATTCTGAACGTACTGTTTTTCACTCTGCAGTGAAGCGAGCAGAGCAGCAACGCTGATCATCACAGAATTTGAATGATGGTGGAACTTAGAAGCAAAGGATATTGCAGCTATTAGGATTTATTACAAATACATCTCACTTAGGAAAATGTGTGAAATTACCAATAAAATTTTAGTGCATAATAAATATTTCAAGACCCTGAAAAAATGTTGGTAATTACACACAAAGTCAAAAAGGCTGATAAAAGGCCCAAAACTATACCCCCCCCCCCCCCCCCCCCCCCCCCCCAAGTCTGGAATAGAGATGCTCCAGGTTTTGTGCCTAGTTCATTACCTGCGCAATAAAAATATGCATAAAACTCTGTTGCAAGAAGTCCTTATCGTGTGGTCTAAAAACCAATAAAACCAGTTAAAGATGCCTTGCTCAGTTAGACCAACAATCTGAATCCTAAAGATCTCAGCATTTTACTGGTAAAACTCTTAAAAGCACATAAATGATAAGGTAATCAATCATTCTGCAGTGAGTCTAGTGATTGAATTTAGGATCAGTCCCACTGTGTTGGGAGTTTCCCTTCCGAACATGCTTCTGTTTCTCAGCATCTCTTTTCTCCAAAAACTAAAATGAAGCTTGCTCTCTTCTCTGCCACAGTTTTGCCTTCGTAGTCTCCTCATTAGCAAAGTGCTGATGTACACTGTGACTGTAATGGCTGTGGCACCGTCCTCACCCATCTTGTCTCATTAGCCCGACCTGATTGGCCATGAAGGTGTTCTCAGGATAAAGCGACTGTCTGTGGCCCTCGTTAGATCATAACTCCTCAAGTGTTCTGCTCCTGAGAGGGACATAAACTAATTGAAATATGCTAGAAAAGAGCTAAAACATTGACCTTGAATGTGTTTTTATAGCAAAATGTTGAACATGTTTGTGATACAGCTACAAAAATGGTGTTTAATAAAAAAAAATGCTGAGGTCCATGAAGGCTGAATTTTAGTGTCTTTGCTTCCTTTGATTTTAAGTTTTGCAGTTTTTGGTCGCAATGATCAAAATGCCTCATTAAACATGAGTATGGGTCAGATCATGGTAATTAAACCCACTGTTTGCACTTACACTTGGCTATATTACACTTGTAGTGAAATCTTAATCCTCAAATGAAATCAGCAGAACAACTACACCAGTCTAAATGGTTTGAGAAATTAGCACAGCAGGTCACAAAAGTTTCACCACACCACATTCAAGGTGGAAGATTGATTCTGAACAAAATTCTTTGGCTAATGTAGTTGTCTGCAGTGACTCACTGCAAAAAAGCATGGGCAGCTTTTTCCACTGAACTCCTTCCCTGTTTCCCAATATGTAGCTGCCAAGGCACCAAAGTCGGAGCGCGGAAAAATCCACGGCATATTCACAATAGTGTCAATTGGCAGGGAGTCATTTGTAATCACCGCTGAAGGTACCATGAATGAGTGCTGCACGTATGCCATGGTAACTAGCCCAGGTACCTTGTTAGGAGGTGGAGACGGATTTTGTCCCTAATGCATTGCACCGTGTTTCTACAAATGGCTTCTTGGTGGGAATAATTACAAACTGGCTGTTAGTGTGTGCCTGAAATATCTGAGGGGAAGAAGAATGTGACACAGTTGGTGGTATTGAATCTAAGTGCACAGTGAGGTTCCCAGGGCTACGGTGAATGTTGGCCGCAACTGTGGAGTTCAGGTGTGACTCCTCTGGAATTAAATCTGTGGGGGTGTCCACGGTGCTGAAAACACTGCAAGCCCACAGTCGCCATGCTCTTACCTGGCACCAACTACAGTATTCTACCCCAAAGCTTTCATCCTCCAGGAATTTCAGAACTCACTTTTATCTTCAGACTGTTTGGGAACGTGTAAATGAAAGCCTGCACTGCCTGACATTTAGCTTTGATTCCAGATCCAAGTCCAGAACCTCTGGATCCAACACCTGTAAGGAAAATAACGAGTTCCTGCAAGTTTTAGTATTTCAAAACTTCTAGCTTTTAGCTGTTTGTTTTGTCCAATTATTCATTGATTTTTTTCATTCATTCATTCATTTTGAACCTACAATGACTAAATGAAAAGGTCTTTTGATTAATAATGTGATTTGGCCTCGATAATGTGATGTGTACGGGAGTGAAGGAATTTATAACAATCTGCATGGAAGTGTGTACTGTCTGAATGTATGTGGTTTCTGGGTGAGGATTTTGTGTTTTGTCCAATTGTATCTTGCATTTTGAAGTGTATTTTCCTTTTCTTGGCATGTCTGGATCCCTGTTTATAACCTGTGAAGTTTCTTGTGGAGTCCCATTTTAAATTCTAAATTAATTCTAATGAATAAAAAAATGAATATATATAGCCATCCTCAAATTTATTCATACCCTCCAATTAAAGAAAAAGCTAAATTCACAACAGTAATTCAAATAACAAGAAACTAAACAAACTAAAAACAAAATTAAAGTCTACAAAATTATAATTTTGTGAAATAAAATGTTTCTTTTGAATTGTGGTAGGAAATAATAATAATAAGAACACAAACAAACAAACAAACAAACTAACCCAGACACATAAGAACTAATAAAACAAGACTTACCCTAAAATATAAGGGCGGACTCGTTTGTTCCCCTTAAACCTGGATATGACGTTCAGAGCTGATGATGCCTTTAGTTGTATAAGTTGCTCATACCATGTGTACTAATGTAGACCAATATCATCAAAGGTGTTAGCTTTGAACTGTTTGCTCCAAGAAAAACTAGCTTCTCTTCTCATTAGCCTGGATAACACAATGTTCACAGTTTGTAACCAGAATTATAAATGTGGATTCAACCAACCAAAGAATCAATTTTAACTTAGTCCTTTCTTCAAGAGCTCAGGCCCAGTGGAGGCATGAAACTTCCCTTTCAGGACGAAGCAATGAATTATGTTGACTGAAAGTAGTTTTCAGAAGTATTTCTGAGCCCAGGGAATTATTTCTAGGCTACAGAATCTGTTTTCCATGCAGTTCTGCAGAGTAACTGAAGGTAGCACGCATTCAGAATTGTTTTTCAGCCTACGATGATGAACTCCAATTTCTTTGCAATGTTATACTAAAAAGTTTAACAACTTTTCAATTAATTCTTGTTTTGCTTCTCTTAGGCCAAGTAACTAAATACGCCGCTATATTGGGTTGACCATTTTTACAGACTGAAGAAGTGGATGCATCTTTAAAAAAAAAAAAAAAATCCCAATAGAAATAGCTTTATTGTAATTTAAAGCCTTGTGATGTTGACCATGTTCTTTAATAATTTCTTTATATTTTATGTTCTTCACTGGAAAATGTGGGTTTAGCAACTACTGATGGAAATTCCAATGCTGGTTAAAGAAATAAAGAAAATAGAGGTTTTATTGTCTTAATGGGATGTACTACAGCATTATATCCAGAAGATGGCAGTGCCAGCACGTTATTCTTTGAACGGCAAGTATTGTAATGAGCGATCTTATAATAAAGTCAGATACGGAGACGCACACTTGGTTGTTCTAGTTAACAATCCTCTAAAGAAAAACAATAAAGTGGAGGGAAAGGTTTTTTTGGGGGGGGGGGGGGGGGGGGGAAATGGTTCATGCAACTCATCTCTGTTGCAAAGCCCCGCATTAAGTTTTATTTAAGGGGAAAAAAATAACTGTTTGATTTCAAATGAAAGTTAAACAAAACAGTGTCAAAAGAAATGATATTAACCAACACATTAGTTAGTTAAATGACTTCGACTGAACTGGCTGGAAATGAAAATGCGGCCATCGCACACAAATGTCGCTTTGTCTGCAACGTATCAACTGAAACGGATAAAGGTGGCTGGCAACTGAGCAAATTACTAAAGTCTTTTCATAAAACAGCGTTAAAGAGTCTCGACAACACAAACACTCAAGGGAAGAGAGAGCGCACGCGGTACTGTTTGCCATCGTTTAAACGCCGTTAATTAAAACGTTAACCTGATTGGGTGGAGAGCGCGAGGGGGAGAGGGTGTCTCTACCCCAATAGGCGAATCCTTTTTAATAACCCGCCTCGAGATAATGATGTAAAAAGACTGAAGCGTCTTGTGCGTAACGAGGACCATCGTGGAGATCCGGTGAAGGTGAATCAGACGCAGAGAGATAGGCAGGAGAGCGCAGCACTTATTACACGAGTCTCCTCCTCGTCACTACACCTCAGCTGACAAGTGGAGCAAGCCTGCAACTTCACCGCTGTCACGCAACTCAACTCGTAAGGGACAGACAGAGGGTGAAACTCGCAGAGACGCGTCAAGAGTTTCCAGAAGCGACCATAGCCTGTGACAACGCGGAATCCACAAGGCTATGGACAGGAGGATGAACTTGAACGTCGGCGCAGGGGACATTTTTCACAAAACTCTCAGCGCCGTGTCCACCAAAAAGATGGACCCTTTCAGATCGTCGGCTGGCATTGAGCTTCCACCCAGAGACCGCCAGTCGCCGATCGGTTGCTTTGACCAGGCTGACCCAGACCCGATTCAGCCGGGAGGGCTGGCAGGAGGTAGAGGGGGGACACTGGGTCTGCCGACCGGATCTTTGTGCGTCAAGTATGGGGAGAGCGCAAACAGGACTTCGGCAGCGGAGAGCAGCGGCGGAGAGCAAAGCCAAGATGATGACAGTGACGGCAGATGTGACATGGTCCTTCTGACCGACGGGCGGACGGTGAGCGCGGGGAAATCTGAAGGAGGTAAGAAAACCAAAGAGCAGAAATTACTGAGGCTAAACATCAACGCCAGAGAAAGACGACGGATGCACGATCTGAACGACGCGCTGGATGAGCTCAGAGCGGTCATCCCCTACGCGCACAGCCCGTCGGTGCGGAAACTCTCCAAAATTGCCACTTTGCTGCTCGCCAAAAACTACATCCTCATGCAGGCGCAGGCACTTGAGGAGATGAGGAGGCTGGTGGCGTATCTCAACCAGGGCCAAGCCATTTCTGCAGCTTCGATACCAGCCACCACTGCCCTCGCAGCCCCCGGTTTGGGCGCGTACGAGCAGCCGCCTGGATACCCCTTCCCCACCGGAGTGGCCGCGTCCTCCTGCCCTGATAAATGTGGCCTGTTCAACAACGCCGCCTCCAGCCTCTGCAAACAGTGCACTGACAAGCCTTAACTGCGCCCGACAAAGACTCAGAAGCACACGAGAGAACAGATCCCACTTTTGAGGACACTTTTGGAAAGAACAAAAACAAGTGAGACTGCTGTTGTTAAAGTCACTAGACTAGAGACTGAAAGTAATGCCGATGAAACCTTTTATAATATTTACTAAATGCATTAAAACGCGCTTTTTTGTTCAAACAATACTTGATTGTGTATATAAATCATCCTTAAAGTGCTGGAATGAATGACAGTAAAGACCAAACAGAAGTAGATGGCGGCCTGTGGAGGCTGCAGGTGTTGCTGATCACTTGCTCTGCGATGGATTTTTTTCTAAGATTTGGGTGACCTGACAACTTGCGACATTTTCACTTGAATAGATGGACAGCTTCCCTGAGCGCTAGTCCAACCTCACTTTGTGCTGCTTTCTCCTTGATTTGCGTTTTTTCCCCTCTTTCATTTACCTCAGAAACAAACTTTCAATCAAAGGCCTGTTTTCGTGAACTTTTTTTTTGAGCACGTGGAATGTTAAGAAGAAAGTTAATCAAATACAAGTTAAATGGTCCAATCAATCAGATATTTATGTGCTGATTTAGACACTTGTTAATAGCTGCGCACGCAAACCACAATTCATTTTCAGGCACTGTGATAAAATAATGTAAAAAGAAAAAATAAGAAAAAAATTCTAAGAACCTTAACCAAGGTTTAACAAGTGTTTCGATGTCCTCTGTAACTTATTCATTTGGATATTTATGATGGATATTTTGCTTGCATTGCACATTGTCGTCTTCAAAGTTGATGTGTTTGCGTTATTTTTTTCTTCGCCAAGAAGTCTTCACATTAATCGCGTTGTCAGGTCAGGCTGTGGATTATTGTAGATACCTTAGTTATTCTATGAGCAAAGAGGGCCGTTTGTATGTAATTCAGTGTTGAAAGCTTTATTAAAATATTTTGAACAACAGAAACAAACTTCTGATTATTCATGTGATGTCAGTCAGTGTGAGTTTTATCAGAAAAACTGCTTCTTATTTATATTTCATTTTTGATTAATACGCATATTGATATTTAACATTTTTTCAAATGTGGTTTAACAAGTTTCCACGTGCTTATTATTTATTAAGACCATCAGATTCTCTTCCTTCACCAGGTGTAAAGCACAGAAGACAGTTTTATTATTTTCCACTTTATCAAAACTGATAACTTTTTGTGTTTCCGAGTCCTGGGAGCGAAGGCCAGACGTGGTGGCTGAATTAGCCTCGGGCTCGATGAGGAAAAGAAATCCGCACAGGTGACCTTTAGTGTGATTATTAAAACGGTTTCCATGACGGTGTAAAATAATGGGATAATCCAAAAACAAGTGTGTGCAAAAACTGTTTCTGTAATACCTGGATTCACATAATGAGACACGCCGTTGAGGCAATTAGAGCTCCAGAGTGTGATTAAGAAACGCAATTACGACGGTGCGCTTTGCCGCAATTTAGAGTCTTTAATCACAACGCAGCCATCAGCTGCACGCGGAGCGACTCGCCCCTTTGTCCCCCATCTTTTAAAGTCGTAAAGAAAATTATTAGTGGGGTAAATTACTAAATATTATCAACAAAACAACACAAAAATGAGCAACATCGAACACAAATATTTTAAGGTGTGGAATTTGAGTGTTAGATGTGAGTTTGATGTGATGCACTTGTAAACCTACAAATTCTTAGACAGGGAGACAATATCCAAGTGGAGTTTCTATCATTAAATCACCCTTTTTAAAAACATTTTTAAAACTGTGCAAGCTGCCAAGTCCTCCATCTTGAGCTCCAACAAAAAGTCTAAATTCAGAGGACTTCAGCACCATGGACAGAGGCCACATTTACAGAGTTTAGAGGCCAACTTCCAGAATTTAGATTCATTTAGTGTCTCCTGTGATCATGATGTAAACATGTATAGCTTTAAGTTTTCATAAGACATTCAACTCTATACTACTTATGTGAAAGCAGACAACTAAATATCGTTATCCGTCATATTTTGTGATAGCAAATGGAGCTATTTAAAACATTTTTCTTTATTTCTTCAATAAACATGGAAACCTAATTGATGTACAGCACACTTTAAACTCACACAGCCATTTAAAAAAATGTAACAAAAAGATTTTATCCAGTATAATTCTAACAAGAAAGCAGTGTCTTTGTAAAAATATACAGTATCATAGCTGCTTTCTCATTTTTGCCAGTTTCCAATTTAAGCTTTGTGTCTGTATGATGAGCTATTCCGACAACAGGGTCATTACAGTGTCCCATCTAATCCCATCACACTCCTGAATGCCTCAAATCTTCATAGAATGGCCCTTAATCAAGAATGGGACTAAGTAGCAACTCCTGTAACAGGACTTAACCCAGATATCTTAAGTTTGAACACAGAAATGCCTTTTTTGTTTTCTTCCTGCTGTTAGAAACTGAGACTTCACCAAAAACCATTAATTATGCAATATGCATTAATGCACAAATGACTGGAGCATTTAACCCATACTAATATTCACATTAGTCCAGAGGAGGAGATTCCCCAGGGGGAGACCGAGCCATGTGTGTGTGTGTGTGTGGACAACAGAACACAACCTCTAAAAGAAAATAGACAATGGCAAAATGACATCAGTTTAAAGGTAGAGTAAATTTTAAAAGTACAACAGGAAAAACAAAGTTATACATTGATAAGCAAAACACATTATATTTCCCTTGATGTGGAAGCAACTTTCTGCCAGCTGATGAGATGACATGTACAGAGAAAGGTCCCTGATGTGTTATGTTGGACTGGGAAGACGTCTTGTGAAAGCAGAAGAACCAGGATGCTTTGTCAGTGGCTACTGAACGCAGCCACAAGTCATATTAAAACACATCATTTTTATTCATGAGTCTAATAAAGCTGAATCTGTCTTAAAGGCATTTACAGGGAAATTCAAGGCTCATGAATAGAAGTGGAAGATAAAAAAACACCTCTTTCATAAACCACAAAGTGTCCAATTTACCATATCAAGGTCCAGCAGGGTGTCTATTCATAACAGGGTTGTGATGTACGCTAAAGATGATAAACATTAAAGTCAAAATATACATAAGCACACAGAATTGAAATGTCCTCCTCATATCAGTAACAGGCAAAACTCTGGCAATGGATTCATCCAAGCTGTGTCGTACATTGTGTATAAAGATATATGTGCTGCACTGGCTGAGGTACCAAATCAACCTCTGGGTGGTAATTCATTTTTGTCAGGCCACTGATAGCAATGCATAATGTTGTCTTCTTGTTGTGCACACATAATGCAGGCTAATGCAGCTGCAACTGAGGGGGTCAACTATAACAACACAGCCCTTTTCATTGTTTAACCTCCATTATCAGCTGCACTAAAGTGATGCAATATAAAGAAAATGTGCTGATCTTTAAAGGAGGATTTCTTTCCCCTAATTTGAATAGAGTTTGTAATCAATCTGACTTTTCTAGAACTAACTGAAACTTAGTAATCCTCATTAATAAATCTCAACAGTAACTCAACTATTGTAGTTTGTTTTCAATAGACACCCTGTTAAGTTGAAGCATCTTTATCTGTAATAATGATAAACTGTCCCATTTGGATTTTAGGGTCAGAATAATATGCAAGAAAAGATACTTAAAAGGCATCAGTTATATGGTGCTAACTTTTATTGGAAACATTGACATTCATCCACTTTATTCATAAAATAACAAGAGACTGGCATTTTTCTTAAATGAAGGAAAGTCTGAAAGGAAACCGATATCAGCACCGCTCTTTTCATCTCTTTATTATACTTTTTTCAATTTTGCAGATTCAGAATTACCTTAATGAAGAAGTGAAATTTAAAGAGTACATCAAGAGATAATTTGAGAACTAAAGTGAGCAGTTTTGATTTTTTTTTTTTTTTTTTTTTTTTTACGCTGAAAGCAAAACACTGACTCTCATTCAGGGCTGCTTTCCTTTGAATAAACAGTGCTTATTTTTAAGTATGTTTTCCTATTTGCTGCATAAGCTCCTAATTTAATTCATGAGAAATGATTGTTTTTTTGCTTTGTTTGTTTTTTTCTCCTCTTAGGATGCCCTGAGGTCAGGTAAACATATGTGTAAACTCAGCCATCTAACAGGGGATGAAATGACGTAGTAAAGTGTGATTATTTTCTCATCTGGAATACTACTGTTGAGTAACATCTCTAATATTCCAACTGCCTCCATATTAATCAGATTAAAGACCCAATCCTCTAATCCCTGTTTACCGATGGCTCTGTTTTTACTCTGTAATCTGATGGTCTTTTATTCCCGTGGGATTAAACTGTTCACGGCAGAGTGTAGTAATTTGTGATGTTGTTGTGGACGGACTGAGCAATGCTGGTACGGAGGTTGTTTTTATTCCACAACAATAGTTCAGCACAGATTTGAACAAACACAAACAGGTGCGATGAAGTAGTGCTCTTGCAGTGCAAACATTTGTGCCAAGTGAATCAAATTACGAATGCTGTCTAGAGACAACTCTGATTTGTTTTTACCCTGCGCTGCCATTGCTTAGAGCCTTAAAGCTTTGTTTTCTATTCATGTTGCTGAGGAATTGAAGGAGACATACATCATGATCAAGACAAATAGTGTGTTTATTTTTCATTATAATCATGAGATCATCTTAGTTTGAGTTTATATAAAAAGACTGCACAGTGGTCAAGACAGCTGTGAACTTTCCATTTCTGTGACCTTAACATTCAGATTATGTGCCATTGTTTGATTAAAGTGGATGTGGAGCTCACAGTGACCCAACAGCCACTGCAGATCATGTGAGCAGGCGAAAACGGCACTAAGCTCAGCTGAACGCTGACGAAAACCTTTAACACAATCACACCTTTAAAAGCTAAAAACTGCTTCATGATCAGGCCTCTGTCTGCTCTGTGTGCGCATGTGTGTGTGTGTGAGACAGGGATCACTTGTCCTTATCAATATGCAGATCCTGACCCTCTCAAGGTTCATTAAAGTCAAGGCGAGGTGGATTTCATCTTCACTCCGTGATATTCATTAACTCTGGCTTCCGCATTAAAATAAAGACATGAGGATGACACAATAACAGAGAATCACTCACTGCTCGTTTCAACACACGCGCGCATTTTTTTTTCTTTCACACACACAATAAATAAGACATTATCTACCACAGCCGCAGTTCTGTGCTATGATATAAACAGCTAGCTTAGTTATTTATGTGTTGTTTAAACAACTATTCATCACCTGATTGTTGGGCAGGTTTCAGATTGGAGTGTAATCTGAAGATTAAGATGAACAAGGTCAACTGTATTATAAACAAAGACATAAAAACAGACTCAAAACACCCCAACACTGACTGGATTTTAGGTCAGTTGCAAATTTTCTCGGGAATCCGTACAAATCTTTGAAGTGGATTTAAGTTCATAACATGAGAAGGAAAAAACGGACAATCCGCTTCCCTCTGTTGAAAATCTGTCACGTTACTGGAGCATAAAACCTAGCCGTTAGTCTAACACTTGCTTGGCTGATCTTCCTGATGTGCCGAGTGCTACTCGAGGCTTCAGTGTATCTGTCTGAGCAGAGGTCTTTAACAGCCATGAATGCCAAGCATGGGGGAGGCAGGCCAGGCCAAGCGTAACCACAGCGGCCCAATGTCCTTGGCTCCTTGGCGGCCTTCACCTCACACTCCCTGCACAGTGAATTTTATGGCTAATTTCCGGCAATTTATCCTGGCACTTTCAGAGGAGAGATTCCTGCGGGAATAATGTGCATAATTTGCATAAATCATCCTGATAGAATGCATATCAGCATGTAACCCCCCTGTCTGATGCTCCAGCGTTTACTTTATAATCAAAACTGACTCTTTTCCACCAGCGGATGCACGAGAGCCACGAGAAGAGGGTCTTGAGTTTAGTTGAGTAATTACAAAGGAATGAAACACACATCGGATGCAGGAATAGCTTAATCTCCACTTCTCAAGAGCTACAGTTTAGCATAAATCTCTCACTGTAAATAATGTAAACATTATAAATCAAAGGATTTTCTCCAAAATAAGCCTTTATCTTTGTCATCAATGCACTTTGAGATCAAGTTCTCCATTTGAGCCACTTTTATCTCAGTATTTTTTTTTCATGTGCTGCAACGGTGAGACATCAACCACAGTTTGGTCCACAGGCCTGTTTGCAAAAACTCCCTCTGTGTATGCAACCAATTGTCTGAGTAGAGGAGACGGGGGTCAGTGCAAGGCTTCCCCCTTGCTGTGATCTAATCTGACGTACAGCTAGAATGTGCATATTCTCTTAGACTGCCTTCTTTAAAATAATCAGCCTTGGTCAGATCGACTTCATTGGTTGAGGAGGTGTGAGAGGAAAGAGGGACACGGAGCACAATAGAAAGAGGAGGTTTCAGAGACAAAAGCCATGTGGCCTGATGGGAATGCAGTAAAGCATGCAAGCTGCAGAAGAGGCAGAGGGTTAACTAATCGGGGCAGACACACAGACAAAACATAGCTGCACAGAAAGAGCGCTGCATTCGTTACATGCACTTGCTTTTATGACAGACAGGAAACAAGCTGATGTTTGTGTATGTGCGTTTTAGAGAGGAGCCATCATTGGAGGGAGCAGTTATGTGCTGCCAAACTACCAGGTTCTTCCACTGGCCCTCATCCCAGAGTCTCAAGATCTCAGATGGCATCACTGGTGACAACAGGACAGTCGTCCGCTGGGTGGACGTTAATCACAATAATACAGGGCAGGCCAATCACGACTCACTGATCAAGCGCTTAATGACGTGCCTGCCGCATCCACTGTAACCAGCCTGCTGCAGAGGGATTCACAAACCAAGACTAGCTCTTTTGTGGGGGCAGGAGAAGGAGGAGGATGGTGGTTATGAGGGTGGTGCACAGCCATCCAGACAATAATTACTCGATGACTGTGGTCACATTAGGGATCAGTCAAAGCAGATTAATTTCGACTGATAGCATTGGTCTCTCCTAAATGCAGATTTTCTTAATAAGAGTGAAATTGTGTTGCTGAGAGGGTTGTGGACTGTGAGGTCTGCAATAGGGGGGTAACTCCAATTACTTCTCTGGGTTGACAATGTCTTCCTCTTGGTATGAATCAGACTGTACATCTGAATGTCAAAGCAAAATTAGTGAGCAAACGAGTTTTTTTCGAAGTCCTCTGATCTGGTGTGTGTGTGTTTGTATGTATGCAGAGACTGTATGCACTGGCACAAATGAGGCTGCATGTGTGGTACGGGTAGGCCTTTCAGTAAATACCCAGAGACCCCAAGAATTACCCAGAGCAGAGAGGACAGCATCTGTTTGTGTGCTTGTGCCGAGCAAACAAGGCAATTTAGAGAACACCAAGGGAGCTGCTAATAAACACAACCTTATTCCCCCTTCTTCCTGCACCTGGCCCTGAATATTGCTGTGCTACAGTGAGGATGTCGATCCATCTTTGTATGATTGTGTGTGTGCGTGATGCAATGCCAAAGCCTGATTGACCTGACCAGGAGGTTTGCCTCTGGGTTTCTGCAAGTGCACCTATGATAGAGGGTGTATGAAAGAATGAGCGAATGTGTGGCACGTGTGCGCACCCATTCATCATTCTACAGTGAGGGGCATGCAGTGCTGCTGGGAAATGGCAGGTCTGTATCCCATCACACACTGGCATCTTTTGTCTGTATGGTCAAAGCTGTGCCAACATGTGTGCCCTGGATACCTGGCATAGAAGCAGCACATTACTGTACACAAAGGTGAGTGAACACTGGGCTGTCAGATACTGGTAGATGCGAGTGACAATGGCCTAAATGCAGTCACCCTTTAAATTATTGTTGGCTGAAAAAAAGAGATGCTAGCATGACCTTTTAAGGTTTTGTGCAGGGAGTATTATGATGGCATATTTATGTCATAACCTCTGCAAACATGCCCTAAAATTCATTTAATGGTATGTTTTCTTTGCTAACCCCTGCAACTATAGCGGTAAACATGCTTTAATGAGACCTGCAGCTTTGCTCGCCGTCACCAATGACTGTGATATGTAGCCAAAGTGACACCCGGTGAAACCATGCATCAGACCAGACACAAAATGGCCGTCTAGTGCCAAACCCCGCCTTGGCTTTCACTTCACATCATACCACAGAGCCTGGCTGAGGAGTGAAAGCTTTACGGAGCATTTAGGAGAAAAACTCGTGGCCCTCTGTCTACATCTGTCACTAACAGGTAACATTAACATTCACATTCACACAACAGCAACCTTCTATCTGCACACAAGTGTTAAAAATACACCCATTATCACTTTTCAGAGGTATGTCTTCCTGTTTTAGTTTGGTCAAAGTCCATTAGGGTGCAGAAAACCCCAACCAGAGATCAAGTTTGCCCTTCCAATATGAGCGCCTGAAGGTCTCCTCAACACTCAGGTCACACACCTGGCAACCTCAGACAACAGCCCCCACTCTAACAGCTTTTCAGCCTTCAAGCCAAGAATATTCTAAAATAAGAGTGGGAGAAGATAAGCTCAAAAGGAGATTAATCTGAGTTATTACAATGATTAGATTTCCAGAATGCTAATTAAAAGATGTTAGGACATGGGCCTAGCCAAGGATCAGTGGGCACTAATGAGGACCAATAGGCCTCTATAATCTGCGCTGTAATGACACTGGTTTAAATGTAAAGTTTGCTGGGAGACAAGAGAGGAGGTAGATAGATGTAGGGGTGGAGAAAACAGTCCTATTCTGTCATTAGCACCAGTTTCAGAGAGAATTCACAGCCTCAGCAAAAGGACAGGAATAAAAGTCAAGATGAGGGGAAAAGGAGAGAATTTCAATTATACAAAAAGGGCGTTTGCACAATAAAAACATTTTATTATTAGACAATTAACAGAGTGGTTAAATGGCTCAAGGTCATACTCTCTTGACTTAGATTACAGCAGGGCCATTCTAAAGTAGCAGGGCAATATACTTTAATGGGAAACCATTAAAAGATGCTGTTTTTTACTCATTTTCTTCCTCAAAAAACATGAATAAAGGAGCAAAGGTTCTACGTTCACAGCAAACAAGTAAAAAATTGTGAGGAAATAAAGCACTATATGTTTTTATTGTCCCATTTGATGACTTCAAACATCTAAATTGCATTTGAAAAATAAGGAGAAAACAGTATGACAAACTATTGTTAGGCTGCTGCTAATTAATGACAAGTCTTTAAAAGACGGAAAATAGCTAAAAACATCCTTTATGAGTTCAGAGCCCAGTGTTTGTTAGTTCGTTCTCATGAATCAAACAAAAAAAACAGGAACTATTGAAATATGAAAACTTGGAATCTGTTCTGTAAGTTTCTTCTCATCAAAAGAACAGATTAAAAAGAATCTGGTAACATTTCTGTCAAATGACGACAATCAGCAAGTCATTTCGACTCTGATCACCTGTTAGACAACTAACTAAATACAGAAGGAGGGATGGCTGTGAGCACAGTATGAGAGGAGGAATTAATCTGCAGCCAAAGAAAATGGCAGAATAATACAAAGCAGACGGTTAAGGAGTCAACTGAAATTAGAGAGGTCGTTACTTATTCAGCGAATGGTCGTTATAAGCAAATGAGTCTTACTGACAGGTGCATCACACTCATTTACAAATAGTAACATATCACTTTAATCAGCCTGCTAATTCATCACAAGTAATGAGTTGCATTGAAAACAGGCTGGTAAATACTCGAGTAGAATATCAGCCTAATGGGTCTCACCTGTCACACTGTTTACTGCTTCTGGTCTGAGCATGTTGGAGGTGGTTCAAATAATAATAATTGTATTAAGTGCATCGCCACTGCTGTGGATAATTCCCTATCATTTATTTGCTTTTGGGTTTGTGAGTTGAAAGACCAAAACTGTTCTTAGCATTTAGCTCAAATTACACTCTAACTGCTAGAAAGTTAGCACAATATATCCTATATAGATATCACATTTTGATTTTAATTATATGGTCAAACTACGATAATGGAGAATTTGCAGAACACATTTTAATGGTGATGAAATCTTATCTAGAGCATGAATGTAAAGCTTACACTGACGCAAAAGGGCAGATCAGGATCACCACAATGAATTCATTCATCTTCTTGAGTCACTGCATATCTGCTCAAAGTTTCATGGGTAGCTGATAGTTTGTGAGACATCTTAGTTACATATGGACAGACTGGTGGTAGGATATACTGCCTGATCATCACTTTATTAAGCATATGAAAACATACTAATAAAGTCTTTAAACTTCCTCACTGGCAATGACACATGGCAGCACAAGGCAGCATGTATGAGTGTGTTTAACCAAGCTTGGGGCCTAATATCTAACCGGCCTTATGGTGCAGAAAAAAAAATTACAGCAGGAGTATGACAATGCTGATAGGCTATAAAACCATGTCATTTAATACCCCCCACTCACTCCTCCCTCCGAGTGGCTGTGTGGTCTACCCACCATTAAGCCAATTCATCACCTCTTAAGAGAAGGCCATGAGACAGATTCAGTCGATCGTTCGCTCCCTCTCGGAGGTGGTTACTGCTCTGATGATCATGGAAGTGAATGGTGAAGCCATGTAAACAATGACATTAAAGAAAAGCTTGAGGCAAAACTCCAAGATGAACAGTTAAGTTTGAGCGACCCATCTTATGATCAGGAATTAAAACAAGACCCCACGGATGAGGCACTGATGTAAAAGTGTATTTTTTAAGCCAGTTGTTTGAGATGTCACTTTTCTTATGACCTCTTGAGAGAGGAGCTTGGATTTGCATTTTTGGCCCCTGCTCCTGTAATGAAAAAAGGTAAGAGTGCAGCATATTTCACAGAACCTGTCAAATCCACTCACGCCTCTTTGCAAAGCACTCAGAAACTTCATTCCATCGCCACCCGCTCTCGTGGCCCCACTGTAAAATTGACTATGACAAAATTAGAAAACCTAGACTGTTTGGACACTTTCCCAAAATAAGGGTTTCTCCCATTTTCAAAATGCAATCTAACCCTAGAGCATCAAACATGAAGTCTCCTTGAAAGTTGTTCAGTCTCTTGGCTGCCAGTCCAGTTATATATTTATGTAATCGCATGCTTGTTAGGGAGATTTCTCAGACTTATTGACAGTGATGCGCACTGGGGTTTGGTAGATGTGACATCTGGGAAGCACAGTTCTGCGGCACCACCTCGCAAAAGCAATTAGAGATCTATATTCCCAGACAGGTCCGGACTTTGTTCTGTGGTGGAGGGATACACACATTTTAATGCTTTTATTAACATGACATGCATGTCCTGTAGACGGTCCACAGATGACAATCAAAAGGTCATCATTGCAAGAGGAAGCAATCGGTGAAATTGTGCTCGATGAACAAGTCAGAACATCAGAATGTATTTTCCAAGTGAACTGTTGTAGGGATTTAAAAAAAGAGTTTAAGAAGATAAATCCCCCCCCCCCCCCCCCCCTGCTACAGTACATGTCGGACATAACTAAAATTACACCAGCTATTGCACAATGCTGCAAGGAAGCAGAGCTGGATGGTTAATTAGAAATTAGTCAGTTTCAGTTGGGCAAGCCCTATGCTCAAACACACACCAGTAACTCTTCAGCATTAAATGAGTGTCAACTGGCTAAAGTAATTAGTTCAGTCTATTAATTACTATAATCACCCATTATCATGTTGGCCTTCATTTGAACATGTTTCATGGATGTAACGAGCCTGTAGTGACGCCGTTTTCAGTGTGCATTTCAGTCTGAGTGATAATTATGTTGTCATCAAATGATAAAGCTAATTTTTCATGCATTATTGTTAAAAAATACCCTAAAATGTTCTCTGACTCTTCCTGAACCCCTTTTTTCATTAGTCAGAAGCAACTTTTTTGGACTTAATGTTTTTTTTGTTTGTTTTTTTTAAAAAATAAAAACAAATACAATATGGTGCACTTTACCAAATCTTTAGGAGTTTTAAGTGTCATAAACTGCTGAACTCTCTCCCAGCGCCTCCTGCCCTCACAAACTTTACATGTCTCTGACTGAACCACTCAAACACTTTGGAGATCAGCCTCTGCACTCATAGAGACTTGACTTTTTATTTGAACAGTGCAACACAAAGAATATCTTGTTGGTTTGTTCTATAACATCTACTCTGTATGTTTTATTTCAGAATTGTTTTATTCACTATATTGTATTGTATAATTGTTTAAACTTTTAAATATACAGTATTATAGTGTATAAAACCAGTCAGTATCTTAAAGTTACAAACTTTTGACTGGTAGTGTAGCTACGTTGTACTTCTTTGTATATACCTTTATATCTATGATATTATTCGACAGCCACCGAAAAAAAAATAAATTAAATTTCGACTCTCTTTGTCCTGCACATATCAGAATTGTCAAATAAAGTTCTCTTTAAGTCTTACATACATGTAATAACATAAAAGTTGGGCAATTAAAAAAATGCATTTCTCTCAAAATTTTCACATGAAAAGACGTTTAACGTATGATGGGGACAAGTACACAGTTGTTGCTTTGCAGGACCCTTCAAACAAGCCCTCTTTGAATTGTGATTAAAAAATAAGGCTGGGGCCTGAAGCGTTGAAAGTGGAGTGCGGTAAACAAGGCGGCCCGGCTCCCAAGCTGTGAAGGTGACACAGGGACGCTACACGCAGAACAAGCCCTTTTGATTAATCACAGGATATTTACTAGCTCAGATCTAATCAAGGACCGCGGGATCACAGGCTACATCATACACGGCCCAGGAATTTACACAGCAGAGTTAACCTGTCACCTGCCACTGTCCTTTCCTTACATCTATAAACACTGTGTGCATAGGTCGGCTGGCAGTTACACACCACAGGCAGGCGCCCTGAAACAGATACAAAAGTGATTGTTTTATTTCCACGGCAACAATATAACCTGCATCCAGATACTCAACACATGTCGTCTGATATAAAACCTTATGGCAGCAGGGAGAAAGAGCCATTTATCTCAAGGTGGTCATGGTAATGGGGATACAGGAACGTGAGCAGGTTTACCACTAAGTAAACTACAGCATTGTGTGCAGCAGACTGTGATGGCAGCCTGTAGCTGTGGGATTGCTACTTCCAGAGGAGGACGTGTAAGCCGAGTACTAATCCAAGATTACAAGCAAAAAGGGATTATGTAATTGTGATCACTGACAGCTTATGACTTCTATAATCGATTTGACATTCAGATGATTGTTACTTTCAGCGAGGGCAGCTTGTAATTTGAAAGAAACTCATGTTTCGGGGATAATTTTACAAGATTTAACCGGCCATTTTTATGTGTCTGTGCTTTTTTCTTTTAAATTGGGGATCAGTTACATCTTTGCTCAGTTAGAGAACACACAGAGGTTTTAATTTAATACAGTCATTACACACACCCAATATAATCCTGTTTCCACCTCCCTTAAAGCAGCTTTAATTGTTTTTATCTTTTCATGTGAACAGTGACTCAAATATCAATATGCACTGTAAATGTGAAAAAAAATATATAGAGAGAGATTAGTTTGCAAATGTTTTCATTGGACAATGTGGCATTTGTCATTTGGTTTTACTCATAATCAACATTAATTTTTGGATCCACTCATTCAGCTTTTAAACTCATTTTAACAACAAGCAGTAAATGTAAAAACCCTTGTATTGCTGAGCACTGAAAAGCAGATAGATTTGGTTAGCAAAGCCCCAAAAATAACAGAAGGTTTATTAGTAAAAACTGCAACACTATAAACATAACTATTTTTTTAGTATTTTGTACAAGCAGACTAATAAAAAAGCACAAATTTGTCTGGAAAAAAAAGCTAAATACATTAGAAACCAGCTGTACTTGGGCTGCTATATAATTTCTGTAATTTGATTAGTTGGAGCCAATATGTACCATTCCCTACAGTATATTCAATTTGCAAGAAGCAGTAGCATAAAACTATATGAAATGGATACAGACATAACCTTTAGTGTGACCTGGGTCCTGTCCTTTGTTGTTAGCACTTCTACACAAAGAGATAGAGGCAGCGGTGGAAGTGCTGTAGCCCTGCCGTGTTTTGAAGGGGCTGAGCGTGGCTTGCAACATTGTGTCGCCTGGAAAATGTCACTCCACAGGGGGGCAAGTCTCAGTTCAAACAGGTTTAAAGAAAAACACTGACAACAGTGACACATACATAAGACATTTACAGACAACTTTCATAAAAATATAAAAAGGTAAGACTATTGGATCTCTCCTTGATCCATACAGATGCGACGAGCTCCTGTGAGGGTATTTGTGATAAAACACACGTGCTGAATTACAAGCGATCTGAGGTGTTTGAGCAATAGATCACTTAGCACTGTTGAGCCAGATTTCTGCCACATGAGCCCTGAACAAATAGTCTATTACATGAGAGTGTTTTCGTCAGTCTCCCCATCTCCCAGATATTTCCTCAGAGCGACGAGTCACATTAGAAGCCGGGAGGGGGAGTAATTTCCGTGTCACATCCCTTTAGCCTGACCTCGCTGACAATCGCCAACATGAGAGCATTCTCACTAAAAATTAATCACATTTGCCTTTTTAATGGCATCCCTCATCTCTCTGCCAAGAATTTACAATCGTCTTCTGGCTATTGTATTACAAGCAGCTCTGCATCTCTTGGGGGTGACCAGTGATTTCAAGGACTGTATCAATACTTACATCACCCCTCTGGCCTTCCTTCTTCAGTGTTGACACCACAGCACTCGGAGCCAGGCCCAACTGGCAGGAGGCCATCCACTAGAGAGAAAAACACACAGAGATAGACAGTAGTGGATTTTTAAAGCTATTTAACACGTAGTGAAACTAGCCAATGATTTAAGCAGAAAAAACTGAAGCAAAAGCAGATCAAAAATGCAACTTAAAACCATTTTTGACTGTATATCAAGTTCATACTTTGGTATTGACTTTGGAGTGTTTGTAATGTCATTTCCTAAATTAAGAGAAAATCCTCATTTTTAAGTCTGACAATGTGGTTAAAAAAATAAAAACGACATAAAAATATATTTTGCAGGTATTCTTATTGAGTTGATGATGAAACTTGCAGTGAGGGTTGTGCATGAATGAAATTTCTTTTGTAAATTTCCAATTGTAACATACGCAGAATGGAGGTTAGTTCCAATGCAGGACAGTGAAGGTGACCAAACGGAATGAACTGGGATTTTGGGATTGTTAAACTCCCTAACTTTAGCTTTTGCAGGAAACATTCATATATGTGTAAAAAAAAAAAAGTTTTCTGCTTGTTTCACAGGAACTTTAGGCATTTTGTGAAAATTGCAACAAATGAAGCCTTAGATAAACAACTGAAATAGGCGAGATTAGCCAGCCCTGTCACTAGTAAAATGATTTCATCCCTAGAAATCACATTTAAGTAGAATACAGAGCCTCCTCTGGGTCGGGCTGGTCTTCGTGCCCTGGTGTCTAGTCACTGCAACGGGGGCTGGGGTGCCCCGGCTATGTAGGTGTGTGTGTGTGTGAGTAGGGGTATATGTGTCGGGGATGGGGGTCGTGGGGCGGCCGGGTCTTTTCCACGCCGGAAACAGTTGCCGGTCTTGGTCCACTGGGGCCTAGGGCCCGAGATCAGCTTCAGCTGGGGCCGCCCTCTGCCATCCCCTGGGGGGATGCATGTCTGTCCCTTTGGGGGGTTGGCTGGGGTCCCGGTCTCTGGGTGGCTGCTGGGGACCCGGGTCTCGGGTCGTGCGGACTTCCTCCTCCTTGCGGAGACGAGGTTGCATCTGCATGACTGCATCACCATAGAGACCCCTTTATTCTGCATGATGAAACTGTGATGCTGCTTCCCGTTGCACTGACTAGGTTTAACCACATTGGAGGAAGCCCCTACAGTAGATGTACACAAAATTTGCTGAAGGGATTTAAGAAAAAAACAAAACAAAACCTCATCTGGCCTATGAACAATCCACGATCCCCTTAAAGAATAACTGTGGAATGAGGAAAATCCTGGTGTCGGTTTTTGTATTTACCTGGTTTCAACTTTACTGAATATGCTTTTAGACAGCAATATGCAGCATCTAACACAGTACTAGATACTGACAGCTAAACAAAGCGTGACTCAGACAGTTGTTTTTCCGACAAATATGCCAAACTTAAATCTTTGCATCGGCTTTCTGCTGAATAAAGCTTTTAAACATGTGGACAAAGTCTGAATCAGATCAGTTATCAAGAAAACATTACAGTGGCTTACTGAGGCCTCATCCTCTCAGTAAAAACATCCCTCTCCTACCATCAAATATTCAGACACACTCGTAATTCCTTGTGAGTGAGATGTCCTGTAAAAATGACTGGAAAACAAAACACTTGTGGTAAAACAAGGTTCTGAGGACATTCTGTCAGATTCTGCTCTTTTTTACAGATTTCATCGCTGAGCTGTTGTGGCGTAAATGCTTTAAAACACTTTGACATAACATGCTGTGTCCAGAGACCCTCTACATCTGAATAATGAATCTGCAGTATGTTCACAACAGCTGTCTTCTTGCATGACATTTTTTCCAAGGCTTTTGGTCACATTTCTCAAGTTATTGTCAAGTCACCTGCATAACTGGAAGAAAGTAACCTAGTTGTCGTCCTGACAACAATTAAGCAGTGATTTATTCTCAAACTAACAACAAGCTGTGATTGGATAAGAAGCAGAAACAAAACCCAGACCATCCATTCTTGGTGCCCCTCTTCATATTTAATTCAGAGGTTGTGTATTTCTTTAAGATTGCAACATCTGTTTGCTCCCAGTGCCAGCTCCCTCTGTCAGCCACCCTCTGTTCAATAATTCCTGTCCTGACCCATAAGAGCCTGTGACATCACAACGCCGGCTGCTGCTCAAACTTTACTGGAACCAGACACAAAGGGACAAGTGTCCACATACAAGCTAATCATTTTACTGGTTCACCTACTGTGCACAGATCAGTGGTTTTGTGCTGCTGAGGACAAGTTAATGAAACTCTTTTCTTTGTTCTTATCTAATGGGGAACATGGAGAGGAACCTCTGAGATTTTGGTCTCAGAAAAAAAAAAAAAAGCTGTTCAAGTTTTCATTGTTGACTTGAATATTAGGAGCGGCAAGCTTGCATCTGTAAGAGAAAGTATATAACAGAAAACACTGTGGGCTCTTTTAAGGATATCATGTACTGTAACCTAAGCTTTCAAATATCAAAACAGTATACGTAGGTCTACTAAACTAAATTAATTCTTTCTTTTTCATAGTGTACTTCTTGGCTATAAATCTTATAACTTTGAAAAGCCTGTTTATGTCCCTCTAAGATGGAGCCACATATATACAGTAAGAAGATTGCATTTGTGGAATAAGCAACAGAGTTGAACATGTGAGTTTCGCCCATAAAAAACTTCCAAAATTGTCTCTGCAAATATCCAACAGCTTATTCTGTTACTGACACTTGCTTGGTATCATTTATGGGACTGGATAATTCAAGTCTGATGAAATGGGGTATTTACTCGCAATTTAACAAACAGAGGGTTGCCACGGTTTTTTAAACATTCTTGCTCAAGTTGAAGAAATTAAATAATGTACAACGTTGAAGTATTTTAGTTAAACATCAGAGGTTGACAGCATTCAAGTAAACATTCATTCCTGAATAAATTCTGACAAAAAAACAAACTGCGTATTATTCCAGTGACAGTAAAACCATCCAGTCTACTAAACAAGTTGCCCATTCAACATTAATTACAGGAAAAGTTTTCTGTAAACAGATAAAGCATTTGAAAATCATTTGAACCCGAGAGGGACCTTCTAAGGTCCCTCGTGATTGTTACTCAACAACAACGGTGATAAACGACCCATTAATGACGGAGATTATTGCAATGTGGCACATCAAATCAAACTGCAGAAGCTATGCTATAAGACAGCACAAACCTTTTTTAAATGTGAAAAACACAACTAAAGTTATATACAAATGAAATAACAAATGTAAAACATAAATACACGGCATAATAGCAACCTATGTACAACATTTCTGTCTCCACAGCCACAACCCTGCACCAAACCCGCACAAATTGTATATCAAATTAATGCTTAGACTCTGCAGAATACGATCATGTGCTTGACAGTCCTCTACACCGAAACATTACAGAGATAGAAGCCAATAAGCAGCAACAGTAGAAACCGCTCAGCCACAAACTAGTTTTGAAGATTTCTTTTACCTTTGCTGTTTCTCCATGGAAACTATTTTTTAGCTGTAAATTCACACTTGGTTCTTTTAAAATAATCTCTGGGACAACACAAGAAACACTTTTGGTTTAGCCAAAGGTCTTTAGGACCCAGCAGACAGCTTCACAATCTACCGATGCAGGTACCAGCCAATACTGAATTACCGCCTTCTGCTGGCTCTGATCAGCTTAAAGTCCTGTCAATCTTTCCCATGGGGGTCTAGATACAGTCTACTAGCTCTAAACAATTAATTGATGTCTCATTTACCGAAATAACCAATCTGTTGTGGAGTTATGGGTCTGCGTAACCACAAACAGCCAGGTAAGGACGCTGTGAGGGCATGTGCAGAAACAGAAGTCATAAAAGCTGCAGTTTACGGCTGTTTATTTTTTTTTATTTTTTATTTTTAAGATATTTACTATAGAAGAATTATAATACTGTGGCATGATGGAAAATAAAATTGTCAACTGTGCCAAAATGGCCATAAAATTATAAACTGTAATTCTGTTCTGCTTTACTTAAGAAGGGAAGGTCTTTGCAGGAACAATGTCAACATATTTCACTTTGGATTGAAAGAGATTAATAGCTTATAAAGCATCATTTCAGAGAGTTGCTAGTGTGAAAGTGTATTTTTTTTAAGGCGAGGTTTGAAATTTTGCTGTGCCATCTTCATTTACTCTTCATCAGTAACAAATATACTTATATTTACACGTCTCCATAAATCTCACAAGTTTTTTCTTTAATTTGACACCAAATTTATTCAAATAGGCCTTGTGGATGCAGAGATACACTCATTTTAATTAGAGTATGAAATTTCTGGAAAAATGGGCTTAGGGTTCTAAAATAATATCTAGCATTCTTTAATGCAGATATGAGTAGAATTTCCATTTAGATTCCTGGAGACACAGGTGTTAATACATACTTGTTTAAAATGTGAAATGAAGTGAAATATTGCACTTAAAAATTGGAATGTTTTTGTCTTGTTTTGGGATTTTTTTAGGTTTAAGGGTTGCTTTTGACAATACAGTACACATCAAAAAGAAATCAGCTTGAGCTTTGGTCAGCAGCACACTATAAAGTGTTAGTAAGAAACAGAGTCTGATCATTAAGGGTCGCAGTGTCAAAGAGGACAAAACTACGCACATTTAGATGAACTTCACATGGAGAAGAAATAATGTGAAACAAGTAAAATATCAAAGGAACTGCTGAAAACCTTGAAATTATTATTTATACATTTAAAAAAGACCAACTGCAATATTGAGGCAATAACGTAACATTTTAACACTCTTGAAAAAAAAAAAGAAGTTTACGTACAGTTGAGTCTAATGACGGCTAAGAATTTATCCAAGCCATTTAAATGGACCATTGTACCTGTTCCAGATTACAGTAGCCTAATCCATGTTGTGTGTTGCACCAAATTGCTGCGCCACCATTAAGTGGTGACCAGTCCTTCTTTACTCATATCTACCAACATAAAAAGCAGCATGAACATCTGGAAAGACAACGCTGGGTAGTTGGCTAAGGCAGTGGTTTTGAAATATTTTGAGCCACAACCCCTCAAAATAGAAAATACGTTGGTGCTTGTCCTGCAGCCGCACAGTGTATGTGATCCGTTTGTGTTTCTGACTTAACGGTTTTTATTTTCTTGTCACAACATTGTCCATTCCACAATATCTCCCAGATTAGTCATTAACTCCCAGCAACACTGTGGCCTCTTGTTTCATAGTCTGTTTGCATTAACTAACATAATGTTAGCCATTGTGTCACGTTAAGCTGGACAGCAACATGTATAATTTAGTGTCAGATGAGCGTTAACCAAAGTTTACTGTGCTTTTGTTGTTGGACATAAAATCCAGTGTTTTCCTTTGCCTTGACAGCATGTCATTCCTCCTCTGCTCTCTGTGTGTCTGGTGGTCCACTGCGGTACAAACACACTGACATCAGCGCAAGGACAAAATTTTGATTTCAAAGGCGGGGTGGGTGGCAAAAGTATTATTAATAAACCTGGCTGCAGGTGATCCAGTTAAGATAAACATAACAAAAGGTGGAATATCGATGAAGAACTTCAAATTTAATAATTACAATACTGATGAAAAATATTGCCAAATAAACTAGTTTATTTCTCTCCCTCCCAGCTGTACCTGGCCAGTTTGCTACTTTCATCTGACAAAAGATAGATGCATGGTGTTTGAACTTTGAAAGCTCTGATACAGATTATCACCTGACATTTTTCACATTGCTGAATATCATGACTAACACGTTTATTCTTTCAACCTCACCTGTGAGCCTCCAGTCTCTTCTCCTCCTGCCTCTCCTACTCTCCTTCCTCCAGCGTTTCTTCCTGTAATCCTTTCTGCATCTCTACAATCCGTCACCTGACAAAAATATATTGATGCATGACATGAACAATGGGACAATTTGGGGTGCAACAATAATCAATTTTGATATTTTTATAGATGGAAAAATGCAATTTCCCAATTATCATGAGTTTGGATGTATAATATCTCATTTTCCCCAAAGGACTTAGTATAAAACAACATTAGTAACTAGCTCATTATATATTAGCCCGCATTAAATAGCCATTATTTAGCTAACACGCATGGAACAGCATGTCTCTACTTACACGGTTTTCTTTGGGAAAATACTGTGTGAAATTTTTTGTTGGCTCTGACTGGTTTGCTGAACTTTCCTGACACACATCGTTCAACACAGCTTCTACACTCTCCCGTCTGTGATCCACACACTACTGTCGTTAAAATGTGCAGTGCACGCTCGTGGTGCGTTTAAAGACGGCTCGGAAAAATTGGTTTTCGACAGTAAAAAAAAAAAAAAGTGCAGGGTACTAAAACGGCCTTTTGAAAAACTGCAGGGGGAATTGGTCTGTTCACTTCAGTAGGCCTACAGATGTCACCTCAAAAATGGCGGACAGTACAGTATGTGCGGCATTTGCCGGTTGGCACAACATTAAGACTAGTCATTCAGTCGGTGATGTGATGCTGAGAAGAAGAAGAAGGAGATGATGAAGACGAAGAAAAAAGAAAGAAAGAAAGAAAGAAAGAAAGAAAGAAAGAAAGAAAGAAAGAAAGAAAGAAAGAAAGAAAGAAAGAAAGAAAGAAAGAAAGAAAGAAAGAAAGAAAGAAAGAAAGAAAGAAACATTCAATGCACGTGAGTATCGCAAAAGTCCCTAGACAGATGTAAATGGAGTTTCTCTAAAATGATGCTGTGTTACTGAAACCTTGATAACAGAGAAACTCCAAAGCTTCTAGCTTGCGTCAATACATGAAGAATTTATTCAACTCCCACACTTTTGCGGGCATATTCGTTTTGATAGCTCTAATTTTTTGTGTCAGTCTCACACATTCAGATTTATCTAAAAAACTCTGATTTTGACTGGACAAATACAACATATAAAACAAGGCATTTTACAAGAAGAGTATGAAATAGGACTCAACTGCTTTCATTTTAAAGATGTAATTTGAGAAAGAAGATAAACAGGTTTAATCAAATCACTTTGTAATATTTCAGGGGTCAAACAACAGAGAAGTATCATCCACAAACATTTTGTGCCATTCACACCTACTGTATATATACTGTATATATATATATAACCTTTAGAACAGTGGTCAGCTTCAAATGCAAAAGGCCCGCACAAAATAACTCATTTAAAGTGTGATTGAGGTTTTGAATGTAGATTGGGCCGAAGCTCCTGAAGTAGATGGATTTCTCACTCATGCTAATTTTCTCTTGTGAGAGTGATCATTTGAAAAAGTCATTAGTATATAAGAATAAATTTGGGCAGATTTAATTCCATCAGATCTAACATTTGTCAACACTTACAGTTAATCAAAGTACATTGTCTGTTTTTTTTCAGCATGGTCTTTGTTGTCAGAGACACTGAAGGTGGTGGTGTCTTTAACAGATGCTACCCACTGACCTTAGAAACATCACGGAGGGGCCAGATGTTTGGATGACCTCACAACCTTGGGACCAGCTGATGTGGCAGTGATGAAGATGGGTACTGGCAGAGGAAACTGATCTGGTGGCATCAAAGGTTCCCATTTTCCCCACTTTTTCTATCCTAGTCTTTACCCCCCAAACTGGGCAATCCTGGAAGGCAGGGAACTATGGAAGATAGAGGAGGAGAAATGTAAACACAAAAGAGAGAAAGAGACAGAGAGAGGACTGGTCAGTGGTGCTGACGGTTGTCACAGATGTTGAGTTCAGCACAAAACTCTGCCAGAAGCCATCATGTCAAAGCTAAGTTAGCTGAATGAACAAGAACAACTCCAGGCCCTGCCACTTTATATCTCATTCAAAATTCAACAGCTGTTTCTTGAACGAATGCAGATGCAAAATAATGATAATAATGCCTACTTACAGCTCCTGCTTAGAAGTAAACAATCCTTCTTGACCACACCCTTTGCACATGGTGTCTCGTTAGCGCGCCACTGCTGCAGCTCTTTTAGTAGATTTAATTTTAGAGGCAGGAGAAGGTTTTTGGCAGGCATCACCAAGCGCCGAAAACAGAGTTATTATGCACCAACAATATTATCAGTCAACTAAATATTCTATAGATTTTAAATACTAAGCAAATGATTTACTATTTGTTTTCAAGCAGCAACCCAACCAACATGTGAGCTTTACACAGTTGTCATAAACAAGCAGAGCATCTTCCTAAAATGTGTCTCTAGTGTTGTGGCCGCTTCAACATCATTTCCCCTCAAATCAAAACTAGTGCTTGTCAATTCTGGCATGTGAAATTCTTAACATTTTGACTGGGTGCATCTTGGCTCCAAGCATCTTCACTCAGCTCAGAGAATGTCTTTGTGCCAAGGCCGCAGCCTGTGGCGGTTCTCCTAGTGACAGATGAGCATGTCAACATGTTTGTGTGTGCATGTGTGTGCACGAGTGTGATGAAACAATAGGTCTAGTAAGCTGTGAACTGTGCTATTAGCGACAAAATGTCAGCCTATCTAGAAACCAATCTACCAAGAAAATGACCAGATATTGTAATTATACACAGATCTTGATATAAAATCAGATACGGTATTAAAACCAGAGATATTAACAGGAGAACACAGAATTAAAGATGTGTGACTTGTTGGCATTTTACTTAGCCCCATATAAATACAATATGATTCCACCTTACAGTCATTTTTAAACAAACATTAACTTAGCATCCTTTAGTCAACAGTAATCCACATCAGCCTCTCTATCAACACATCATCATACCCATCCAATGTAACAACCAACTAAAAAACAAACACATATCAGATTTTATATAAAGACATACTGATGCTGGTTCAGTCCTAAAATAAACTGATGTGTAAAAGAGGTCCTCTATCTGACATGCTTATACTGAGGATATCTAAATCACCTGTTTAATGAAAGGAGTTGGTACTCATCATTTAAGATGAGGAATATCAGAGATATAATGGTAACACGATACCATCACTTGCTTATTAGTAAGTTTACCTTCAGTTACCTTCAGTTCAGTTTATGAGCAATTATACTTATTACAGTGTTAATAATCCAAAAAAGCAAAACCCTCACCTATAACTCCATAAACTAAATAAATAATGATGACAAAAACAGAACTGTGACATGTGGATCTAAATCTATCCATCCTGTCTTCGGGCCTGTTGGCAAAGGGCAGCTCAGCTGTACCAGACAGATTGTGTGAACAGCAGACTATGAACATCTCTCCACAGGCCATACCAAGGTGTCTAATCCAGGAAACACTGTGAACACACACCCCGTGGGCTCCCACAGTGCACTACATAGCCTAGATCTCAGTGTACCACTGCAGCAAATCTTCCATCTCAAGTGGTGATTTTCTTTATTTCCTCAGTCGCAAAATCTTGAACTCATCACGTGATGTTAGCATGAGATTATTCCCTTAAATGAATCAGTTTGTTTGTGAGGCATGAGGTAAAAATAGTTTTAAGAATGGTTTTAAATTGGGTTTTGTATTTTGTACATAAAAATTCCATGAAACTTGACAGCTGTTTGCCCTTTATGTAAAATGTGTGAGATGCAGTGGTTCCTTTGCTAACATGTATTTCCAACTCCGCTGACTTTTTCAGTTTTGTTGAAAGATGATTGGTTTGTGCAAAAGTATTTAAATAAAAAAAAAAATCAAACCGTGATAAATTTATCGATAATTCGTTTACACATTTCAGCACTTTACCTGAAGAAATGTTTGCCAGCTTGCTGAGGAGTGTGTCTGCTCCCCAGCACCTGTCATAACGGCTGAGTGTCACCCACATCACAGGGTGTTGCAAAATGACAGCTCCCAATGTCTGCAAAGATGAAGCCTCGGGAGGGAAAAACAGGACAGATCTAAATTTCATACTCCCAAGTATATCAAAGTGACTCCCGTCAGCATTGCATCAAAGCAGAGAAACAGGAACTGTTCACTTTTACAGCTGAGAGCGGGAACCGTGGAGGGGGTTTCTGGGGAAACGGGCTGGAAAGGTGAGTGTTATAAATTACGCTGGGTGACTTACAGGAAAAATGATGACAATGAAAAGCACCTTGTCAAGCATCACCATTTGGATTTATGACAGCAGAGTGAAAATAGGGCTGTGACGGAGGGTGAAGCTAAAGTGAGACTTCTGAGACAAAGGGTGACGACGTCCATGTGAAGCTCCACTAACATGAATCTGCTGGTAGCAGTGCTGCCTGCATGGTGCAACACTGTGGTAACACCTGTGATTTCATCTTGCAGGTTTTGAGGAAATCCAGTTTCGTCATTTTCTTTGTACCTCTCTCCCTGGAAACAGGTAGTACTGGTAAAATTAGCACATTTGCATATTTTAAAATCTGCAAATCTACAAAAATGATTGACACTAAACGTGAGTAATGCCAATTTTAAAATACGACATTCTAAAATTCTTACTAATTAAAAAGGGTTAGCCATTTTGATGGAGGAGAAAACAAGTGCAGGAACAAAAACAGGATCAGAGCTCAACATAAAATAACATTGACAGTTACCATGGGGCAAGCCTTTTTACCTAAGCAGTCTGAATAACAAGTGAGGGTCTTTGCTTGTATAAGCCTACAGTGCTGCAAGATACAGGGATACAACTAGTGCAGAGATGACAAATATAAGAGACTTAAGGCTAAAAGAAAACCAAGGCAACCAAAATCTGTTTTTGTCCCAGGGCCAAGCCCTGCAAAGCACTGTGGGCCACTTCTGATTTCTGCACTAGCTGGTGTAACGCAACCAGCCATGCATTAGCATTGGCCCTCCAGTAAAGGCAGGCTCTTAGGATCCTGTCACCCAGACTTATCATACACTTTCACACACATACAAACACAAGTGAACATGTAAAAGTAGCTTGGTGCAGCACATTTGGTTTACAGAGCACAGATTTGTCATAGTTTCTTAAATCTGAAACATGCAAAATCTTTTTATACTTCTCATATGCACAAAAAAATGACCCTTTCTCTGACTAAAGAAACGTTCACAATATCTGCATTAGTAACACTTAAACTGGCAGCAGAGATGTCACTCTGCACAACATAAAAAAAAAAACAGAATTTCTCTGTTAAAGCTGGCTCCCTCACCACTTAGAAGGGGGTCCAAGCTAGCATACAAAGTTCAACAACTGTGAAGAAGGAACTATTAAAGAGGACACACAAAGCAGTGACCTTGACTGACAAGTGTTCTTCATTCTGGCCATAAACAGCAGTGGGGCCTGATAAGTGTTCATCGGTGCGGGGAGTAATGACCTATCCGTCAGCAGTGGTTGGGCCGTGTGAGGTAGTATAAATGGAACATACATAATGTACAGCAATAATACCAGCACGCTCACAGTCTAATGTATTATCATTATTCTTGGGGACTAGGATTTTTTTTTTTTCCCCCTCTCCTTTAACCGTGTACAGTGTGCCTCAACAAGGCGGGTAAATGCCTTCCGGCCACGATAATTTCATTCTAATCTTTGTTCCATATTATAATTTTCATGGTCAGAAATACACCAGGAAGCAACAGCACATTTCTATCAAGGGCTAAACAGAACACAGGCCATAACTGGGGGTTTTATGTGACTGTATAACAGCTCGATCCCAGTGCACCAGTCAATTTATGATAAGAATGGAGAAAGCCGTAAATTTACGTGTGATGGCCCATCTCAAACAACATCATTATGTTCCCAACTAGCTTCTGATGGTGAAGCTCAGTGTGCTTAAAGAGGATATCTGAAATTTCAATAAAACAAACATTAAAATACATGATCAAATATTCATGCAAATTAAATTAAGCTACACACCTTCAACATAAAAGTAATCATTCAAATCAAGGGTGAAATATAAACACAAATTTGAACACCTTCTACTCTGAATGAAGTTATTTAAATTCTTGTGGAGGAAACATCATCATATGCAAGTATAGCTGAATTCACTGAATATAAATGGTGATTTAATCAGGTGCAGCTATAAAATCAGGACTTTATTAGAGCTGAGAGACAATCTAGAAATATTAAATTGCTCACAGCTGACACAAAGTCTTTAATATTTTGCTTTTTAGGAACAATTTCTGAAAAAGTTTAGATTAAAAAAAGAGAAAAAAAAAATCTTGGATGATGTCAACTACTATGGCAGTTCTGACTCCAATCAGTTCACAATTAGGCTTGACTTTTCTTACAAAAGATTAAAAAAAGGTTCAGACTTGTGTGGTGCAAATAGGCCTATCTGCATACAGGAGTGATGCAACCTCCAACCTTTCCAATAATCTGGGTGTGTTAGTCTGGTTCTGAGAGCTTTTTGAGCGGCTTCTAGAGCTTGGCATTTACTGAACAAACATGACAGTGATTGCTGTAGCACTTAAAACTGAGCTGATGAACTACTGCAGGGCTGGTCAAGAGGACAGCGTTGGTTTATATTTGGAAACCTCACTTACATGAAAAGAATGATGGATGTTTGTTTTGTGGCTGAATGTTACACCATACAACTTTCCTAACATCTTATGACTTAAAGTATTTCATGCAAAAAATATGAATTTCCAAAATACATCAAGGAATGCTGATTTAGTTTAGTCTCTGTACTCATTCTGCTGCGAGTTACCATGTAACGGCATTAATTAACAGGAATTTCTAAAGCCTCCCACACACATATTGCATCAAAGTCACAGCCAGTGTCCTTGTCCAAAACTCATCTCCAAGCTAAAAAAAAAAGAAAAAGAAAGAATATACAGTGCTACTATGCAACAACATTCACATGACACTGCATACTATGAAACGTCTAAATTTATTTTCATTTATTTGTTGTTGGTGGGATGGAAGTGTATTTAAACAGAACAGATGAGGATTACAGAGAAATTAGCACCGTCTATGTCATATAAGATTGTTACCTTACACAAAAATGTCTGATCTACAGTAAATTGATCCTACCCCTCACATTAATAAAGCAGTAATAATTAAGATTTCTTTCCTTGATTTTCGGGCTGTATTGTAAGCATTTCAAATATTGCGTGCTTTACCATCCCCTCTCTCCAAGGTATCCCTACAGAGAAGAGAAAAAATGAAGGATGCCTCCAAAGCTTAGAGACAGTAATCTCTCCCACGGAGGTCAAATCTAACATGGCAGGTTAGTGTCTGTGGAGATTGACAGCCTGGGGAAATACTGCTGCCAGGCACCCACAATGCACAGTGACAGTGAACACCTCCCAGGAAAAAGGCTGGTTACCAAGCCTTATAGAGTGACTGTCAGAGGGCGCCTGTTGTCAGAGCTGCTGCTAGCTCCACACTGACAGACTCTGTCAACCTTTCTCTATCATATCGAAACCGTCTCAATCATGTGAACACCAATGTGTCTCGCAAGTGTACAGATTTGAAATGTGCACATCTTCATCAGAAGCAAACTACAAATCTTTGTCTTTCTCAAAATCTTTTGACAAATTGTTATTTTTCACCATTTTATATGATAAGTTTCTTGTGATCTCTTCCAGCAATCTAAAACTCTCTAATGGACTTTAATGAAACAAAAATATCAAACACGTATCCATTCTTCACAAAAGAAGAAGAATAATAATTAAATGAATCATTTAGAATAGATTTCTATGAAATTATACTGTTTTTTCTTGCATTTTGTGGATTGCTTCTACAATGAATTTATAAAAGCTATAATGAAATCATCAGCTGTTGAAGCCGCTTTTTAAAAAAAATCTGAAATCACAACATAATTTTGCATTGCACAGTATTAACCGTGGACTGTTTTGTTTATTCAATGTTTTTCAAGGTCAAGCAAACTAAACAAATTTCCTTTCACCATCATATTATAAAAGCTTTCTTTTCACAGCTGGTAAAAGAACTATGCTTAAACTTTAATACATGTTGTTTACCGTGGAGCTGTGTACAGAAATGCAGTACAGCAGCCCACTAATTGCATGAAATATGTTATCTTACAGGCTTGTGCTGTCTGCCTTTCATAAACAAAGGCTGACAGATCATGCCCTCAACCAGTGACCCTGCTGTGAGCATATGCACTAATGCAAGGTCACACTGGAGACTGGCCACATGAGGAGAAAACAGCCATCCAATTTGCCTTGTGAACCCAGCAGACACAAACTCCTGATGTAGTCATCATGCCCCACAATAAAATGTCAGTGTGTTAAACAGGACCCTTTTTCATTAGCAGCTCTAATAAATGGCACTTGTACTGAAAAGAGGATTCCCTTTATGTCTGGGAGAGGGAAAAAATGATAAGCGGCTATCACTGCCAAAAATCTGTTCCACGCTCAGTGTCAAGGAGGCTTTGTTGGCTCCCACAGTGCTCAGCTGTGTGCAAAAGCATGGCAGCCTCTGATTTTCATGATGACAGGTGGCCATCTTAAAATCTGAGATCTCCATATAATACCACTTATAACCCACAGTGGCTGGCATACGCTTAGGCCCATAAATATTTGGACAGTTTCATAGTTTTGTCATTGCTTACAACAACCATGGATTTGAAATGAAGCAGTTAAAATGTGACTAATTTGTAGACTTCTCCTTTAAGTTAAGGATGTTAAACATTATACATTAACCCTTGTACTCAGATAACTTCCCATGTTTCACTAAAAAGTTATTGGGTTGCATACAGATGTGTTTTAAGCAGTTTTGTTTTCTGTGAGGTGACATCTAAATTAGTTTAGAAGCATGAGCACAAACCTGAAGTTATATAAATATCTTTTTTAAGAGAAATCTTTAATGAAGTAATGTAGATTTTCTGTTCCTCACTTCATCACTTCATCTTCAGTAGTCCTCCAGACCATGTGGTGTCACTGAGTGCCAGTGCTTCAAGAATACACCACATTGTTGATTTAGACACTTTGAATTTCAGCTATCCCTACTGGAATTATCAAGTACTACACTGTTTTAGGGTCCTAATACTTGAAGCAACATAAATGCATTTTATGTTGCAACAGCTGCAACATCTAAAGATATCTTACTGGTTGAGTCAAAAGCGTGGGTGGACGGCTTGCAGTTGACATGCAATTAGGAGGGGTGACAGAGGTTGTAAAAGGGGGTTGTGGGTAGTGGAGGCAGAAAATATGGGCAGACATACATACAGACCTACAGCCTGACGTCGTCCCCCACCATCCTCTGCTTGCCCTTTGTCATGCATCCTCACCTCCAGAGCTGTCACTGGCTTGTCAGAACCAATCACAGGATGCCATGCTGTCTGCCACCCATGTACCAGTTTGGACAAGATGACATCAAATTTCTGGTGCTACGTGTCAAGGACCATATGAAAACAGATGTCCTCATTACTCCTTCACCCATACTTTAGAAATACCGCATACATACTGAACTTTTCATTAATTAGAGGGTGAGGATCTATCTTGAATTTTTTCTGTTCATTTGTGTGCATGCATTTTATATTTGGTTTAGCTGAAATGTGCCAAAAAAAGCTTAGGCAAGCAGTAGCATCACGCTCATTGTAACTCATCTTCTTTTTTTTTGTTTTATATAGTGACACAGGCATGCAGAATGCAATAAACAGCAAACTAAAATCCAGTCAAAGCCCACTGATGGTGTGATAAAACAGTGACATGTCCAAGCCTAGTGTTATGAATATATGAGGCCCTCTGAGATGCGGCATGACAAAAGTAACTTTATTGAATGGGACAGATCGCTGCTTGTCTGACTGACTTAATCTGTTTGATTGAGCAACGGGACGCCTTCGGCCTCACAAGTCCTTCAAAGGCCGCAGATTCTGCAAGTGTGAAAAAAGAGGGAGGGAAAAAAAGACAAGAGAAAAATCCCCTCACACCCCTTCCTCTCCAGAAGCCATCCACACAGACCATAGCAGCTTTTAGAGGGTTTATTTATCAGCTTTAAACATTTTATTCATTACCCTATACCACCGGAGCCCATTCAGGTCATCAGCTTCTGACAAAGACTGCAAGCCTGGAAAATCTGTCAACTGTCAGTGTTATTGGTTAGGAGCAGAACTCTGGGCGGATGATGAGGCTTCATTGAAGAGAATCACTGAAGAGCAATAAAGGGCAGAGTATGAAGAATTTGTCCCTAACAATAATACTGCTGCTGCGGTTTCTTCCAGACTAGAAAGCATGCGCCATTACGGAGCCATACATTCATTTGCTCATGCTTCACGATCTTATTATGGAGATCTAACTTTCCACCCCACCCCCTTTTTTCACCAGGCTGTCCAAACACAAAGCAGACCTCAGCTATCATTGTGCTTGATCTGAATTTTATTTAGAGCTCCATATGCTTCTCCAGCCTATTCTCAAAGGCTGGTGTTGATGCTTGGCCTCTCTTGGCCCCGTTAAGCTTTAAAAGAGAGGCCATTCTGTCACCACACTGCCTATTGTCTACACTTGAAGTTAACAGACAAAAGTGTGAGATCATGAATGAGTGCCTGGCAGTCTATTGACGATTTCCGCACAACTGAAATGAGAATCTGCACCTGATGCAAGTCAACCATAAACATAGAGAAAAAGGGATTAACTGTTTCCAGGAGTTCCCCATTTAATGATAGAAGTGTTTTGTCGTGTTTATGCACCAGGTGCACTGACTTTAAATATGACTGTGAAGGAAGGACTTATCAGTTTGGTGGTATGGCATGAGGTACTTGCTTATTGTTTGTCTTCTTCCTTTATGTATCAAATGCAGCTAAATACCCAGCAAGATCTCCTGGGAGCTCTGAGACTGAATTCACTGCACGAGACCACAGAGGAGCTGCATGAAACCCAAGAAAAACTCCACACCTCATAGTGGGTAGAAGACAGAATTACTCCTTTTCTATTTCCCACTCCCAATACACATTTTCCCTCAAAATACCCAAAGCTGAGTCTCTCAGTCTCCAGGTCCCCCCTTAGTGACAATTTGTCCACATCAGAGAGCCGTCATGCCTAACAAGATCTGACTCATGACACACAGATGGGGAGGGGCTGGACACGGGCAGTGTTAGCGCTGGGTGCCTGCCTGCCCCGGGGCTACAGAAAAACGCCATGCTCAGACTGCTGTGTGAGAGAACACAACTGCTTCCTGCTAAACTCTGCTTTACCACCATAAGCTCTACCAGCCCACAGCGGGCGTCATTGGCCGCTGCAAAGCAATGAGATTCAGGAAGAGAACCAAATGTTACGCTGCTTGTATTTGTGTACACACATTGCAGGGGTCAAGCATTCAGGCTGGTAATAGCCTCCTGATCTATGATGAAGGATGACTCATCTGGCCATATCACTTTTTACCCTCATCCTTGTAGATCATTGCATATGGGTTTTACACCGCTGAACTCACAAAAGTACACATACTTACAATAAAGGCTTAATGCTCTGCAACCCTACAATAATATATCTTCTGTGACTTGAGGCAGAGTTGCTCCACTGTTATTACTAACAGATAGTATAAATACTGATCATCACATCACAGTTACTGTGATGTGTTTTTCACAGTTTTAACTCATAAGTTATGGGAGCAACAGAATATTATTGACCAGTCCTACCATCTATTTTAAAGAATCTTCATTAATTGTGCTTCTCACTTGTTTATTCAGGTTCTGACTTTAATTTATTACTAATCTTCATGTGGATATAATGTCAGGTTGCATAAGACACATACATACTGCACACCGTTTACTACCCCCACATGGATTAACCCTGTATACTTAAAAATCACAGCCTCTCTGTTCCGGTCAAGTGCATCAGCAAGGCCTATATATGCAATTAGGTCATGCTGGCCACACAAGGGGGATAACAGTCATTGTCAATTTTAAGTAAAAGTTAAATCCTATCAGGGTGGAAGGGAAACGCTGCTTGGGATAATAGTCTTTATAAAGCACTGATGAATAAAAGTGGGAGCAGAAGAGTACACACTGTGCATGACATGATGGAAATTGTTCTCCAATAACTGCACTTACCCAGTGATGGGCCATAATTTGGGTTTATATAACAAGCATTTTAAAGAGGCCCCCTTTAAGCATACTTTAGACCACATACAATGCAGCTGCCACATTGAACCTTTTCTATTCTTGTTTCAAGAGCCCACTGATTTATTCCCTCAGCATTTTCTACTCTTTTTCTTTTTTTTTCTTTTCTTTTTTTCCCTTCTCTTTTACATTTCTTGAAGTGTGAGTTTTATATTTCACAAGTAAAACACTGAGTTGGGGGGTGGACCGTGAACTGGGGAGTTGTTAGGTTTAGGCAACATACAAAAAATAAAAACATAATGGCATAGCATCAAATACCGCCTTTTATAAACTATATATAAGGAGTGACACAAGGGCTTTTTGGCTGGAAACTGACTTAAACCCACAGTAAATTGTGATTTTTCTGCTCTTTTACATCTACATGTCAGCTTTCTGTCTTTTAATGCTTCCCCTCTCTCCTGCAGTATCTTCAGCTCTGCTGGTTGGTCTCACCTCTCTCTCCTGGCCCTCTGGCCCTCATCCTTGGCTCTGGCTCCTGACAACCTCACCCACTGAGCTACAGATTGGCCGGCACACAATGCCCCAGATCTCCATCCGCCAACAGAATGCACACTGGCCATACACCTTCCCTTCTTTTTAATTTTCCTCACCACATCCTCGCCGGCCATTTCCTTATTTTTTCTTTCGCATTCATTCATTCTCTTTGTCTAATTTCATAATGCTCTCTCCAAGTCCATCTCCCTGCTCTGACTGTGTCTTCCTGGCAGCTTGGTGGTGACTGGTGGGGCAACAACAGAAACCGTCTCCCGCCTTGTTCCGTCGCAGGGCAGCATGAGTGAGACAAGCCAGAGCTCACAAAGCCGCTGCCGAGTGAAACAAAGGTTGTGTGCTCCATCATTCAAACCGGGGCCACTCCGACAGCTGCCTCCGCCACGCTCACACTGACAAACGGCCAGAAAAACAGATGGTTTGTGCATTCATGACCAGTTTAGTGGAAGCCCAGGAGTCACCCCCATTCAAGGGGAGGGTTTTTGTCAGCTATTCCATGATAAAGCTTTTCAGTCTGGTAGAAAATTAGAAATGCATTTTAAAATTGTCCCTTAATTATTGAGGTCATCCTGGGCCCATGGAGGAAAGAGTAAAGGGCCGGGGCTCTGACTTGTGACACATGACTGATCTGAAAAGATGGGCTGCCTCATTTCACTTTTTGAATCTTGCCAACACATTAACATACATTTGTCAGTTGCTTCTGAAAAGCAGATGCATTGAATTTTGGAAGCCAACAATCCTCCAAGGAGAGAAAGTTCATCATCTCAGCATCTGATCAATACTGGCATTGAAATTGTACACTATACTGAGAAGTAGTTGAATGAAGATGCTCTAACAAAATCCTTTTTGACTCTATTAAGCAATTAGGACACTCATAACTTGCATTTGCACTTGCTTACTTTTCTCTCACTTGGGCTTCCTCATCTCCTGTATCTCACATCACATCAACTTAGACACATCTGCATCAAAATCAATAGAAGAGGACTGTGACCCAACTCTGAATTCTTCATTGCCCCTGCTTTTAAAAATCTATGCACTGTAGATGAATTATGGCTCAGAGAAAATGAGCACAAGACTGTCTCTTCTGCCTGGGTAAATAAAGCTTTGTTTCTCTATTCTGAAAGCCTTTGTCTGAAGTGGCAAATTTAGGCTGACATGTGCAGTTTTTACAAATTTCAGTCCCCCTAGAAGGTCACTCAAATTCTGTCAAGATAAATCATCAAAAGATATAAAATATCTACATAAAATTATACTTTATCATTCTTTGATATGTGTTTTTTTTTTTTTTTTTAAGTGTTTTAACAAGACATAAACAGGTATGTGAAACTAAATCAGCCACAATAATGGTGTGTGTCATGTAATTAAAAAGAGCTTAACAATTGCTTGGAAGCAGTGAGGCATGAACCATACTGGGCTTCTGAGCATCATCATCAAGCTGTTGGCAACAAGTCCCGAAAAGTCATTTTCAATTGTAAGAGAAAACATTCACTATGTTGCACTATATCATACACAGCACTATTTACACAAATTAGTCGAAATGCCAGCAAAAGTGACATTGACGAAACTTAGTTTGTTTGTTCCTCCGTATTAAATTAGTTGCACATCTCGCAGTGCCCAGAGACAGGGCCTAACGGCGCAGGGAAAATGGCTGAGCAGATATGAATTAAAGATAATGCCAAGCCACTGCACGTCTGTCTCTGCCTGGAAACCATCTGGACGTTCAATATTACATCCTTGTCTACACTTTTCACACTGATAGGGATCACAGTTTTTTGACGTGCCTTCGTGATGCATCACACCCAGATGTGGTTGCTGACTGAACACATTTGTTGACGTATCACTCAGTAGTCATGTTATGGCCTTAAAAAGTTGTGAGAAGTTGCTGCAGCAAGGATAGCAATGACTCACCTCTTAGCACATGCATATACACACAAACACTAAAAATATCTGATGAATATTTTTAGTTTAACCTTCGTGAGCCATTTTAAAAGCAACTTAAAATATGTTTGCAATTAATAATAATTAAAATGCTATTATTAATCCTAAATTGTCAGACAATTTTTTTTTAATAATAAGATGCCAATTTTTGATGTTGCAGACAATTCAAATGAGGACCATAAGCATATCTTAACCAATTTGTGATCTAACGTGTTGTGATCATATTAATAATCATGGAGGCTCAGCATCATTGCACTAGACTGGTAGAGTCAAATTAGCATAATCATTGTAATCATTAGCATAATTTCTGTGCTAGTTTGTCTGTATTACTTACTGTAATGTATAGAACCACAGAGACACCCAACAGCATGTTACACACTGCAGATAATAGAAACCACACACTCTTGCTGACCTGTGAGACCCACATGACTTGCAGAATATAAACAAGGATGCACACGACACCTTCGCTTATAAACCCATACAACTTCACACTCATGAGGTTCATTGTACCCACAGCTTCGGCTTTGTTTCCACTTAAGCACTGCCCTCCACTGACAGCCCAAGGAAGTGCATACAGTCAGTGCCTCAACAAAAATATTCTGACATTACATTTTCCAAAACACACAGGCCTTTCAGATTAATTTCATTGCTCAAGCATAGAGTGCAGTAGGTGGATGAGAGGACCCCTCCCCACTCTAGCCCCCCCATCCAGTGCCATTTTGTTGTTGGACTGCACCCCTTTGGCACCAGACAGGAATCACTTCCTCAGAACATGATGTGGGAGGTGCTCAAAGATAGACACTGACAGAAATCCACTGCCGTTGCCAAAAGCGCTGGCATTACAATGACACAAGCGATGACTCTCAGATGGACGCGATTTGATCAAGTAAATGTGACAAATGAGTGAATTTGGACAAAAAATAGCAGTGAGATTAAAAATAAGTGCAAACTAGAGGTGGGCATAAGTAACTTGGAAAATAAGTCACAGTATGTTGCTATGAAATAAACAAATTTATCCCTCAACAGTAAAAAAAAAAAAAAAAAAAAAAAAAGATGTATGTTGCCAGCTTAGCCTTTTGGTTAGGTTTTTATTTGTGTTGTTGTAATTTTAAGCTCAACCATCTGGTTACTTGACGATACTCAAAGTTGTTTTCTGGCCAAAAAAGATAAATTTTTCATCTTTTTTTTTCTCCCAAAAACTGCACAAACTGCTTCTCAGCACTTGAGCTGAACATAATTAAACTCCCAGCAGAGTCTAATCAGCATTCATGAGTGGCATCAGCACTAAGTATGATATACAGTACAATCACTGTCAAGGTGATTTGTCACTGCTCACCATGGCCACCCTTCTCACATACATTTAAACATACATGCGCGCACCCCCACACACACACACACACACACACACAGCTGCTGTTTGCCCATCCCTCCAAAATTAATACTCACAAGTGAAACCATGACCTGCAGAAGGCAGCCCCGACCTGTCATACCAGAGACTCTCGCTGGATCCACCCCCCGAGCCTGTCTCCGCCTCGGTCTAGCAACCTCAAAACTGAACAAGGACGAGAGCTTCACCAAAAGAATATGACAGTCACTAGAACTGCATTTTACAGTGTAAAAAAAAATAATAATAATTTTACTCACCCTGGCATGAAAGATGTCAATATAGCAAAAAAGATCTGAATATAAATTAAATCAAGTTGTTTACTCCACATTAACATCATTAACCCTGGTTATTTTGTGCACTGCATGGTCTGTTCATCATTAACGGGATGCTATGGTGGTACAAAGGATAAAAACAGTGGCAGGACCACAGAAAATGAGGAGACTCAAGGCCAGAGAGACAGTAATGGTCTTCATCTATACAGTCACCAAATGGCTACTGCTTGGTTAGCTGTGAGCTCCATTTTGGGACCTTTGGTTCCCACATTTAATTAAAAATCCATTATCACCTCTCAGCGTTGTGAGCAGCACTTCAGCCCATACTATTCACATCTGCATTCCTAATTGGTCTTAAATGGCTAAATAGCTCTTTCATGTAATCACTCTTCCAGTTTCCTAAAAGGAAGAGTTAAAGTGTAGAAAATAGTTAGAGTTCTTATTGAAAATAATGCTTCCCCCATCTACAAAACTTGAGTAATCCTGGTTATAACCAAAGACTCTTAGGCATGAGTTTATGCAGCACATTGTGGTGCAGACCTTGTGGCAGACCTTGCAGGCAAACTGTTGTTTGGGTGGTAAATTAATATTCAAAAGGTGATGCTGCCAAAGCACCTTGAGCAGATGCACACTGGCACTCATTGATGGCCTGAGTGTGGGGATGCAGAAACAGAAAATGGCTGATATGAAAGAAAGCAGGAGATTAAATAAACTGCAAAACAAAGCAAAACAAACAAACAAAAAAGAAAATAAGAAAAAACCAAGGGCTTCATCTGAAGTAAAAAGGAACAGGGACAAAGATGAAGTCTCCTTCACATCCCAGCTCCCCTCTCCTTCATTGTTTCCTCGACGAGTGCGGCCAGGCCCCAGCTCCCCTGGCAGAAACTAAGTGGCTTGCTGGCATATGGTGTAACCTCCATTTGAGTGCTAAAAGCTGGATATTGTTTTTGTGGAGCAGATGTTGGCGGGCATGGCAAAAGCCACAGCTGACTGGGCTACGCAGCTGGGAACGGTGTGTGTGACCCACATACAGGGGGAGCAGTAGTCAACAGAGAGCCACAATCTTAATGGAGAATGGCGAAACATAATATGGAGTTTGTCCCTCTATTGTCTTTACAAGCATGAAGTCAACAATGAAGTCTGTTTTGGTTGTTTTGAGCTTACATTTTATAGCTTTTTCTTCTGTCATAACTACTTGGTGATGGTGGGAATGCTACCCATGTGGCTTTATAGTGGCAACACTCTTATCTTATTATAATCAGAATGATGGTGATGTGAGATTTGATTTTAATCTAATATGTCATGATCCTACAGTAAATATCTTAAAAATGTATCAGGAAGAAGCCTGGGTTAGGGCAGCTACAATTACTGATCAGCCCTACAGACTGTGAAGCTTTATTTCTGTGACCTCTTTATTTTAAACAGGTTTGTTTGGGCTAATCACAGCAAGATGGAAAACAACCTCACTTCTCTATGTGTCTCTAAAAAACCAAGATCCGTCATGTTTTAAATTGGAAGTAAATGAGCTTTCATGCTAAGATTTGAGCTAATGGAAACAGAATGAGGACACTTAAGAGTTCTGACCGATTTCCCAAACCCTGAAGTGTCCCAATGCCAAAAGTGGACAAATGAAGATTATGCTGAGATTATAATAAGGATGCCAAAGCCATTATCCAGTCTACTTTGACAAATGTTGTGCCTCTCCGTGAGCAGATGGGACCTAGAGTTTGGGTGGGGAAATAGGCAGAGTATCCTTCACCCAGTTGGCTAGAAAACACTTGGATAAACAGCAAGCCGGGGCTCTGTCAAGAATCTCCAACATTACAAATAATTTTGTGCGACAAGGCTCACATTTTGTTTATTTCTCACTGTTTGATTAAAATTGACCTACTAGTATAACAAATAATACTTTGATATAATCAACAGTTATTTCTATTTGATTTGAATTATCTCTTTAAACAACTGAAAATAAAGGAATTACACTTGTGCATTAAAAAGATGCCAACAATCTCCTGCTCTTGTCACTCAGCGCCAGCCTATAGCCTCATGTTTGGCACTTTGGCCTCAGCTACTTAATAATGAGAGTGTTAAATGCCATATGTTGTGGGCTGAGGCTAAACAAACTGACCAGAGGCTGCTACAATGGTTTTCTTCCCCTCGTGAGAAAGGATTAGAATTGCCTGTCACTCAGCAGGGTCATGCAAAGCAGGGGTACTACTTAAAAAGTCATTTAGAGAATTAAGATGCCCCCAGTTGGCCTGCGATCTGGAGGAAAAAAAAAAAAAACCACTCAATAAAAAACCACCAATAAATACTCAGCAAAGCCTTAAGGCGTCCACTGTTGATCTGTCTCCTGCTTAGCATTTTGTTATTGAAGTTTTTATTCTGCAAGACTTCTGTGTGGCGAGGTCTCATTAATTAACAAGAGGTTCCTTGACTGTATACTGATTAAATGCCTCTCCTCAGAGGGGAAAGTTAAATCTGGGTAAAATTTACTGTACACAGAGTCCAGAATATTTCCTATAACAGGTTTTAGCTGTGTTTGCTAGGAGGCTGGTATTTAAGAAGCAAATCTCCTAATAAAGATAAAGCTTTTCTCAACAATGCAAATGTCCTGTTTGAAGTCTCTCACTGAACAGGATGGGACTAGAATAATGACCGGTAGTAATGTGCAACGACTGATAAATAAGAAGTTTCACACCACATGATGCAGGTAGTCTGTTGTAATTATCACAAAATGACTCATGATTACCTTTTTTCTTCCAAAAAACAAAAACAAAAACAAGCAAACAAACATGATGGGGCTCCTGAAGTAAAATTTTTTGAGAAACCCTTTGAGACAATCACTGAAATGAAGTGTTTTCGGTAATGTTCAAAAAGACTTCTGCACCTGTTGACAGGTATTTTTACCCACCATTCATGGCATGGTGCTCTCTTGTCTGGGACAGTTTTATTTGTTTGTTTGTTTTTATTATTTTCAAACCAGAATTTAAAATTTGAATTAGGCTACTATTGTGAATTTAGCCTCTTTTTTTTTTTTAAATGGAAGACTATAAACTTTAAAGCACAACTGTAAATATGATGAATGATTAAGACAATCAAGCCATCATGGCAACGTTTTACTGTTTAGCCATGAAGCCAGAAATTCAAGCAGATTACAAAGATTACATCCAGGTTATTGAGCGCTGTTAAATCTGCGTTCTGCACAGCAGGCTGGCAGGTCAGACTGAATGGCGCCACTTTGACAGAAGTTATGAATACAGAGCAGACCTCATAACTGACAGGCATTACTGAAGTAAGCTCAGGGCCTTAGAGCCTGAACAGATGATTAAACAGGAAGATATAGAGAGCTGCTACTACTGAATAGCTGGTGAGTGGTACAGTTTTTTGGACACTGAAATCTGGTAACTAAAAAATGTCTGCAGTTTTATCTTATGAGACATACATAATTAACGAATACAGACGCATTAAAAAATACAAATGTGTAGCAAAATCGTGAAAGTGGAAACTTAAAGTGATTATGAAAGAAATTTAGGTTGGTAGACTGGAGGTGCAAAGCACAACAATATCAAGCTTTGAAAAATATGACATTTTTTTACATAGTTATAGTTTGGCTGCAAGGTGGCATGGTGGTTAGCAGCGCAGCCTCACAGTAAGAAGGTTGCTAGTTCAATTCCTAGCTGGGGAAGGGGGTTTGAACAATGCCAACAGTGGGCTTCCTGTGTGGAGTTTGCATGTTTTCCCCATGTACGCGTAGGTTCTTTCCGGGTACTCCCGCCTCCTCCCACTGTCAAAAAACATGCATGTTAGGTTAATGATCACTCTAAATTGTCCCTAGGTATGAATGCGAGCGTGCGTGGTTGTCTGTCTGTCTTTGTTGGCCCTGCGACGGACTAGCAACCTGTCCAGGGTGTACCCCGCCTCTCGCCTGATAATAGCTGGGATAGGCTCCAGCAACCCCCGTGACCCTGAACTGGATAAGCGGTACAGAAAATGACATGAATGAGTGGAGTTTTGTGTAATGTAATGACTGTTGAAATGCATTCCTTATTTCAGAAAATTCTGTCATGTTGTTTTACCTTCTTTCATGTACTCCTGTAATATGCATTTGCCTTTCTTACATTTTCCCTAAAACTTTGGTCTCAGTTTGAGACTCATACTAGATGAAAAATATTACTAGATTTTCCTTCTGCTTATTTGTTTCAAAGGTTTTAAAGCTATACCTTTGGCCAGACTGGTCCGCTGTAGGTGTGCTGTTGCGGAATTGCAAATTTCCCCAGTGTGGGACAAATAAAGGTTTTTCTTATCTTATCTTATCTTCTTAGGAGTGTCTTAGGGCCAGATCTATCAAAGGTTTGCGTGTATAAAAACGTGAGCTATCTCACTACACACGCAAAAAAATGTACAAACTGATCTATTAACAGCGTGCTAAAAGGGTTTGGTCATTAACACGTGCTAAATAGCACCTCTTATCCATTTTTACTAATTTTTCTGCAATGAACATGCAATATGGGGCAATTACATGCAAAAGTGCATGGTATGGGAGGAGTAAATGTAAATATATTAATTTAGCACTTGCAGGATGTTTTATCAACCGTGAGACGCATTGCCTTGCTGGTTTTTCTATCTATTTTAGTATGTCTGAAAAGCAGGTGCAAACTTGCAGCTTTGTGCACAAAAGGCTGCAACTTCTGAGAGGGACAAACCTGGACACGAACAAATCTGATTCAAAATCATTTTTCATGAGCAGTGAGGACAGCGTATTTATCATTGCTGAATTCAATAAAAATCAGTAGAGCAAACCAACACAGGTGTAAAATATTCTGGTTAAATTAAAGTTTGCAGCCACTGTGGAGATTAATGAAAACTAAAGCTGCATTAATTGTGTATTTTTATTTACCCTTATTTGCCAACGTTACGTTTTAACTTGGATTTTAGCAGCTGGACAGAAACAAATCACAGGGAAGTAGCAAGCTCTGAAGCTCTGAAGCCGTTGGCACTGTGCCAAAGTGCACACCCCCTGTGTAATAGAGACCATGTCGAAGCTGCAGACACATTCATTTGTTCAGCAACTCCTGATCCATCTTCTCACAAACTGGCCACTTCTGAGGCTCTGCACGGATACATGTTGTGTTATTTAATTTTTTGTATTTATCATACTTATTTTAAATTATATTTTCATCTCCTTCCTCCACTATATCTCCCTTTGTGGGTCGTATTTTCTTTTGCGCTGTCGTCTTTCGCAATTCGCCACACGCAAAACCCTCATTTATATAGGGGCGTTTCCAACACGTTTGCACCTGCAGTCATTTGCACCTTTATATCAGCCGCAAACCATGGTTCAGCCCCTCGAGCAAAATTCCAGATTGCGTGGGCAAATTACGACACGCATATTTGGATCTTGATAAATCCGGCCCTTAGTGTTATCATACGTGTAGATGCCCTGGTGCAGATGCTGATTAAACGATTGCTACTACAGATTCTTTATCGCCAGCTGGTATTTCCTTTGCTCATCACTTGATACTGTTACAGTACGGCCACAGGGGGAGATCCGGAAGTGGTGTCTGTAACACAATCATCTGTACTAAAACTGGATCTCTACACACTTTCTTCAGCCGCATACTGTTACAGTATGTACAGTAACAGCATCAAGAGATCCAGAAGTTTCTCCACTGTCGGTGTTGGCTGATGCACAGTGACAGAGTGCTGCGCTGAGAGTGACAGTCTGATTCCTGAGCTTGTGCATGAGTCAGTACCACCCTTCCATTTCTCTAGCAGGCCTCAGCCCTCACGCTTCATATCAGCCTGACTTTGATGGACACATGCTCCCTCCGTGCTTGGCAGGACGGTCTTTTGAGGAAACTCAACAAAAATGGCAACAGCGATTTGGTCGACACACACCAATGCCCACAGACCACATCAAACAAAAATCACAGTCATGTTCTTACTTGCTCAAACCTTTTTTCTGCCAGTTGATGGACCATAATGCACTCTGGCAAGACATGTGTGGCTCAAACTCTTCACGCCTTTAAAACTGGAGAAGGCTTCATTTGAAGATGGTGAACAAGCAGAGGGAAAAATGGCAATCACTTTTCTACTTTCATTTGTTGATTGTGTTAATAATCTTGGACAGTGACCAAATTTCGTCACTGCCTTAAACTCAATGAGGCTGTTTTTTTTCTTTTGTTAGTTAAATAGTTATCTTTATAAGATTTTTGTGAGGATTTATGCTCAGTAGACTATAAACATTTAACATCATAACATTGAACATAACTGCCAACACATCACTCCCACTGCTTAAACTCTCCACACTCTTTATTCAGCATGGTGGCACACTTGGCTGAAACAAGGTCTACTCCTTCGCCAACAGACAAAGGGAGTCCTGCACTACGTCTATGTCAGTCTGCTCATCCCATTATATCCACGCTGCTGCTCCCGGTCATCAGCTATGACGAGCCTTCACCTGAGCTGACAGGTGACTGTCCTGAGGCACCACAGCACCCAACAGGGGAGCCTTAACCTGCCAACTATCTGTCAGTCCCCCAAAACCAGCTCTGTCATGTCATCTCCTCCATGCCAATCACGATGACACATCAAGTTTGTGTCAGGAAACAGTGCTGGATATTACAATCTAATACAACATTGCCCTGAGCAAATAGGAGGACTAGGCAATTATTATGACACAGAGACGATAATGTAAATGTTGGCAGTTCATGCACAAAATATTACAAATAGAATATTTCTTCCTAAAGGCTAAACTTTTGATATGATTGCTTGTGCAATATGATGGACCCAAGAGGGCAAACTGATGAAAGTGTAGAAGAAAAAAAAAGAAAGATATTAGCAAAACGTAATTGAAATGTGAACTCGTACACTAAGAAAGAGAAAACCATACAAAAAAGATGGTTCTCATGTCAATTTACAGATTTTAGCTACAACTTCAGGAATTTCTGAGTTTTAAGTGTAAATTTGGTTTTTCAATTTCACACGACAAGCAGCAATTAACTGAATTAGTTGATTTGCATATACTGAAAGGTAAAGTAGCACAGTATAACTTTCCAAACTTAAAATGTTCATGATCTATGTGATGGCACAGTGACATCTATCATGTACATTCCTCAAGCCATCGCTGTCCAGCAACGTTCCAGCACTTTGCAACTTGTGCTTCTGGGATGACATGCAACGTTGCAGCTGAGTTTTGCAGAAAGAAAGAAAGAAAGAAAGAAAGAAAGAAAGAAAGAAAGAAAAGAAAGAAAGAAAGAAAGAAAGAAAGATCTCTTTAAAGGTCCATTATGTTATATGTGACAGCTTAATACATAAACTACAATCACCTGACCACCTGCGCACAAACTACAGTACCTGCTAAAATTACCAAAGGGCAATTGATAAACAACTACTCATATTTAAATAATACACCTACAGGTAATCCTTACGAAGAAAAACAAACATTTATACTCCACTGTTATTATATTAAGTGCTTTTTATCACACACATCCAAACCCCCCAAAACTGAGCAATGCTTCTCCTCCTTGGGCAGGAGGGGAAGGGAAGCCAGAAATTGATCCATCAACTTTCCGGATGGTAGACAACTGTTCTTCCTCCTGAACTGCAGTCGCCTATCTAAGTGAAAAGTAAGTAAAGAAAACAGAGTAAAGAGACAAGGGACACACAAATGTACAATAAAGATAAACAAGCAAATAAAAATATATTGCAAATGATTAATATGACATGTCCAGTCTATCAAATGATGAAAGCAATGTGGAAATGTGATATTTCATTAGTTTCACCCTCTGGTTTACATACAGCTGAAAGAACATGGAGATGAGGCTGACAAAACTGTTATAATCCAAATTATCTTCAATATGTGGTAGAAGCGGTGCCACTGAACTTTGGCAGATCTTTGCACTTTGGACCCCTCTTATCAAATAAAATAAAATCAAACTTTATTTATGAAGCTCTTTTTCATAACAAGGGCAACACAAACTGTTTTACATACTAATAAAACAAATGTAAATTAAGATATGAAGACTAATTCAGCATCCATCTTGCATCCTGTCACCTTAGCCAGTAAAAGTTGGTCAGATGTTGACTCTTGCTCCATCACTTTCTCTCTTTTCCTCACTTTCTCCCATCGTATCCTCTTGAGTTTCTTTTCAGAATCAGCCATGGTGCACGTTTGAGCAGCCAGTGTCCTTAAATCCAGTTGCTGCCATAAAGCAAAACACAGCTGTAGTCTGTTTTCTCAGCCCAGGGATGCTGTAGGGCAATGGCCACTCCAGTATGATCATAATGAAGGTGTATCATTAATATGTGTCAGAAGAACAGAGTTTTAAGGTCAGGAACCAACCCTGAATACCAACCCCAGCATTAAATTTCAAAGTAATTACGGGTCAGAAATTGAATCTAGATCCTTGATCTTATATTTCAACTATATTATAACTTTCTTTTTTATTACTCTTCTTTTGCTATTTTTATTATAAATTAAAAGTAACATATAACGTGGAATTTTCCTTCATCACTCTGAAAACTAAAAAAGGGCTTGGAGAGCACAGAGCCTCCACAAAGGATCTTGTTCCCCTTCACCACCACCATCCTCCACCATTTCAGTTTTAAATGGTGAGCGGAGATCTCCAGCAAGCTGCTTCCCCATGTGGCTATATTTTGCAATGACAGAGAATCCTAACAACCCCCCCCCCCCCCCCAGATTTAAAAGACTTTGGTGGAGCACATGACCACCAGTGCACCATAAAAAACAGATTTTAGTATTTTAAGTATTGTAACTGGCACTGACAGGGTTAATCTGTATTGTGTGAAAGCATTTGGAAAGTACTTGAATGTAATATTAATTAACATGTAAAAGTCCCGCACCAACAACACACAATTAATTTTCTTCCTATTTGCGCTCTCCTCATCTCAGGACACAGCAGGCCACCACTCAGGGAGACATTCACGTTTTCCGCTGTTTTGTGTGGATCCAGCTTTTAAGAAATACAAGTTAATTCCTCTGTTGTCCTTCGTTTCTGATTAGACTGAGATTCATTTGTGCAATGGTAAAGGTTGAACTGACCTAGCCCTGTAATCACAGATTTTTGAGTGTTAGGAGGGGGAGAAGCCGTCTGTGCCATATGGCTAATGATCACAATAATAAATCAATTCCAGCCACCCATCATAATTTATTCAAGAAATTATGAATTTTTCCACTCAGTTGTTTCCAGTTGGTTGTCGTCGCATTCCAGGACCTCATTTGAAAAGTGGCAACAAGGCAAGCAGGCAGAGTTTTAACCAACTGCTGGGATTTTACATGGGGCTAATCATGAAGCATTGATTGATTTAAACTCTGTTATCAGTGGATGTTTTTCACCCCCCATATGTAAATGAGTAACCTTTAGGAGGGCTCCAAGTGGCAACAGTGGCAGATGGGCAGTAACTGTAATGGGGTGGAGGCTGGCTTGAATTAATATCCCATAGTCTGGAGCTTACCTGCTTTACACAGTGCCCAACTAAGCTCCATGACAAAATGAGTCTATGACAAAAGAAAGGTTAAGACAAAAGGATTCAGTGGTAACAAAAGAGAATAAAGCAGATTTATTACCTTTACACATCAGTCTTTTTGCTAAGGCTCAGCTGTATGGCTGCTGGCTATACCTCCATATCCAATACATTGATGTGAAGAGTGGTCTCAGTTTTGTTCCATCCGAGTCACAGTCAAATACTGAATGAGCCTATTTCCCAAAATGTTCAAACTTTTGCTCAAAGCTACATTATGCATTTCATTGAGGTTACAAATTAAAACAATTTACTAAAAACTAAAAACAGAAAAGCCTTAATTGATTTCAGCATGTCCTGTAATTTTTAAATTTGCTACCTATAAGTAAGTACAGTTTACTCACTTAGCGCTTTTCACAGTCACAAAGCACTTAACATAAAAAAAGTAAGTGGGGAAACTAAGGGAGTATTCAGAAAGCATAGTCCGCAAGTCTCGGTCCGTTTGGGGACTCGGTTCGGTTGGGTGGTCTTCCGGACCGAGATCGCGTTCACATTGCACGACAGCCAAACGGGCCAAACCTTTGAAATAATGTTCCCAATTTCAGGTGGCGCTGCATTCAGATTCACTAATAGGCGAGGACAAGACGTACAACAAGCAAGAAAGTTCTCACAACTTCTGTTTCCTACACAGAACATTATTTTTGTACGAGGAGCTGGATATGCTTTCATCAGACCAAATATCGATTAAAGCTTTTACTTCCTCATAACTCCACGTCTGACCACGAGCCATCTTCATAAGTACCGCAGTCCCACACGTGTATTTGTAGTTGTGGTGTTTACCCACGTTTACCAACGTTTTACCTAAAATGCCAATGCAATTTGTAGTCCACTTCCTGTCTTTGTTTCACTTGAAACGGACCAATGCTGCGTTCCATTTCAACTCGGAAGTCGGAAATTCCCAGTTCCGAGTAGGAAGTTTCAACTGGAACGCCCCCCTGAAGTCGGATTTCCCACTCGGAAAGTCGGACAACTCTCGCAGCTCCGAGTTCAGATTTAAAGATGGCCGCGCCCTGTGTTAGCAGTTTTAGAAGCTTCTGTAATGTTACATTTATTTACACTTCTTACTTATATTTTGTTGCATAAATCAATCGTACACACAGTATTGGTTTATACAGATGTAGGGGGAAGCTGCTGTAGTGTAATTCATATTTTTCATGTCGTATATGTGAACTACAACACCAGCTGTGCCAACAACGGATAATAACAGTAGCCTTAGCAAACACGTTGTTTTGCTAGGTAGCTAACTAGTTTTCCGACCAGCGAGCTGGAACGCAAGTTGGTCGGGTGTGACGTCACCCCCCAGTTCCCACTTCCCAGTTCCGAGGAAAATGGAACGCAGCACAAGATCTGCGTTTGTAGGCGGACCGAGTCCGGTTGTTTGTTCCGGATCTGAGTCCGTTTGCGCATTTACAAGTCCCACAAACAAAGCAGACTTTTTTTTTTAGCAAACTGACTCTGATTCAAGTCAAAAAAGCTTTGTGAATGCGCCCTAAGTGCAATAGTCGCCTATTAAAGAAAAGCCATGTCAATAAAGGCTCTTTTGTCTCACCTAATAACAGCAAATACATGCAAAGTCATCCAAGATCTAACTGAAAAGCTCCACAGAAAGTGGAAAGGAAAGAAGAAAGAGAATAAAATGGGAGAGGAAAAACTAACAGAGACAGACAGAGACTGTGATTCTGGGACAGCAATGAAGAAAGAAAGAGCTGGAGAGACAAGTTAGGTCACCCTGCTCCTGATCAAGAAAAGTAGCAACACACAGAGCAAATGAAAACAGGACAGCACAGACATGGACCCACTGTAGGGCATTTTCCCCAGCAGCCTTAAATTAACATGACAGCTAGTGGCTTCTTACTGAAGCCAAAGTGAGTGATTAGTATTATCGTTTGGATTGTAATTTGGCAGTTAATTAAAGTGACCTTGGTTTCTGTTGCTGCATCTGTAAATGGGCGACCAGAGTGTCGTTCCGTCTCTCACCCGTCTGTGAGGTCGCTGTCACCGAGGCCTGTAACAGGATTAAGTCACCCCGGTAAAAAAACCAAATTAAGCAGCTGTCACTGCCTACCTGCAGCTTGGAGCTTAAGATGATCAACGTATGACCAGTCGGGGAGCAAAGACTTTTCCTGCCCTCCTTCCTCCCATTATTATTCAGTAATTTATGAATAATCTTAATGCAGTTTTTTTCCCTCATCTCCAGAGACCAATAAAAGTGAGATGTTAAGAATTAACTTCATAAAAACTTTGGTGGCACATTGGAATGTTTAATAGAAAGTCTGTGGCACCTTTAAAACCCAGTGGAGTGGGTTTAACAATCAGCAGTGCAGATCTAAGAGTGGAAAATTGTTTACTGTGCTCAGAGTCAAATTAAGCAGAAAAAAGCACAGAAAATTAAAATTGAAATAAAAGTTCTGATATTGTAAGAAAAATTGAGAAGAGAAAAAGTCAAATGAGACAACCTTAATAGCACAGGTAAACTAATCAGTCAACACTAACATAGCGTAAATACAATTTCATACTGTCATGCAAAATTTAAAAAGTATATCTAAATGCTTTATCCGTGATGTGAACTATGCGCACTCATTCATCCTTTTAGAGAATAAATTAATAGCTGCTAGACTGACTTTTAGCAAATCTTAGTGAAAACAACAAGTCTGAGTTTTCACATTCTGATCTACCACATTGATTTAATGCACCGACTTGTTCCACTCACGAAAAACAGTAGGCCTACAATTAACAGTGGGGTCTCAAAAAACCTTTGCAAACTGGCCCAAAAACCCAATAACAACTGCTACAGCTGGGTTTTCATGTGTTTCTGGAAAGAGTTTTTTTTATTATTATTTTATTTACTGCATTCAGTCCTGCAAACTTAAAACCCCCCCCCCCCCCCAAGGGGGGGTTTTCTTAAATGACTCTTTAGCAATCATGGATTTTTTTTTTTTTTTTTTATCCTGTCCAGCTTGCTTGATAGAAAGACAACTCCCAGCTGCACACACCAGTTTTAACTAAGGATGATGTGGAAAGAAAGAAGAAAAGGAAGGACTTCACTTGTACAGAAGCTTACATATTGGGTGTTATATCTGCATGGAGGCTCTGAAACTGATGCCAACAACTTATAGACTTCAAGAAATGATCATTTTTATCTTCTATGAGATATCCGGGGCGGCAGTGGCTGAGGTGGTAGAGCAGGTCATCCAATGGTTAAAGGATTGGCGGTTTGAATCCCAGTCCCCCAGTTATCTGTCGTGTCCCTGGATAAGACACATAACCCTCCTAGTCCCCAGTGAGGGCATGCTGGTGTATGAATGTGTGTGATTATTCCAGTGATGGTCGGAGAGGCCGTTGGTGCGCATTGGCTGCTACATTTCCATCAGCCTGCCCCAGGACAGTTGTGGCTACATACGCAGGTTACCATCAAGTAAATGAGGAGTGAATGAATAATGGATCTAATGTCAGCAATTTGAGTGCCCAGCAGAAAAGCGCAATATAAATCAAATCCATTATTACTATTATTGTATCTGGCAGCTTGTTCTCTGTGACACACCATTGGGTTGATGTGTGTAGTCAAGTTTTAATCATATAAAAGAATTGACCCTTTGCGGAGTCACAGCCCGCATAGTTGCTGTTGCTAAGACTGGCAAACTTTCTTTTCCATTTTATTTCTGCCGTCAAGTAAACATGGATTTCTCAGTCATTTCGGTAAACACATTCTGAAGGAAATTGTATTAATTTCTGGAGTAATAGTTTGGAAATATCAAAGGAAACTGCACAGAAATTACTGCAATATGCATTTGGGAAATATATATATATCATCATTTGTTTGAGGTGTAATGTTGACGAAGAAGATATTAAAATTGAGGCAAAGGCTAATTTACTTACTTGTCAGGGGTCTCTGTGGTGCTACATGTGCTTCAAACTCCATATCAGACTCTGGGTCAGGTGCATACCGCTCCATGACAGGGTAATCATTTTGATCGCCAATTGGGATCATCTATCAGAGTTTACAAATATCCATGTGAGTTCTGAGCAGTTTCCGAGTCTGGTGTTACACAAAAATCTGTGATCCTTTGTCTGGGGCGACGTTACAAAATGGGTGTGCAAACATGTTGATTGGTTGAGAGTGTCGGTAATTCAGTGCAGTCAGCTGTTTTACTTCCGTGTTGGAAATTAGACTTATAAAAAAATATTTAACACCAAATGGGTTTTATGCAAAACTCTACAAGTTCCTGAACTTTAGCCAGCTCCTTTGCCTCTTGTCTTTCATTACTAGACAAACTGATTAATCCAGGTGTGGTTACTGAGGTCAGGCGCACCTGGAGAAATAAAATCATCCAATAATGAAAGACAGGAGACAAAGGAGCTGGCTTAAGTTAGGAAGCAGTGGAGTTGTGCATAAAGCACATTGTTAGCTTATATGCATGAAGATGGCTTTTGGAATGTTTGAAAAGCATGATACAGCACCTTTAAAATCTGTCAATTGGTCCTGCTCTTTAAACATACAGCCAGGCTCCAGTTTGCAGAGGTGGAAAGTAACTAAGCACATTTACTCAAGTTACTGTAATTGAGTAGTTTTTGTGAGTACTTTGTAATTTTTTGAGTATTCTTTGAAATTACTTACTTAAGTACATTTTTGACCCAAGTAATTTACTTCACAACTTTGGAAACCTTCCCCGTTACTGATGTAGCGTCATCACATATGATATTAATATGAATATTAATATCAATACTAACATAGCCTCGGAGCACCACCTTACTTGTTTGATATGTTATGGAATCAAGGAAAACCATTAAAGTCTTAAAGTCAATGCTTATATTGATTTAATTAAGTGATCAGTCTCAGGACGCTTTCATGAGTTCTCACTTGAATTGACCCTTCATGATACATCAGGAAAACCACAAACAATGATAATATGGAGTATTTATTAACTAGTTTACAAACTACGATGAGATAAGGTATGTACAAGATATATACAGGAAATATGTGAGCATGATGATCAACCAAACGTTATCTGGTGAAAGAAATGTGAGATGGTATGAAAATGAAACATAAATCAATTAAACCTTTGTTAATTAATTAAAGGCCTCCTTCCACTGAAAACCCATTTAACTTGCTCCTTCTGAAATACGGAGGGTTTCCCCTTGTTTACTTACACATGCTGACTTGCTAGCGTTGCGTTCCCCCCAGTCGGCTGTGCTTCCTCATCAGAGAAACAATACGAAGAAAAGAGCGAATCGGGAACAGCCTTGCACTTCTACGTAACATTGCAAATAGCGTATCCCACGTGGGGTTTCTATCTGTCCATTGGAAGGCAGGTAACCCTCCACTACACACTAGAAGTAAAGACGGCACGACTAGTTAAGCTTCCGAAGTTGAGAAGCTAATTAGCTAACTGTTTGTTAGCATGGCGGAACAAACTTGTTTGTCGGCTCTATTTCCTGTCTGTAGCGATTTAATAAGAGCGGAGTGGCGGAGCTTTCGGTTCATACACTGATGGGAGCCAGCCAATCAGACGGAAATTCATGAGAAGGACCCGGAAAAGCTGACTAGTTGGACCATATGGCGTCTCTCTTACTAGTATACAAAAAAGAGAAAGGGGAAGAAAAATATACAGGAAATGTGAGCTGGATACAAAGCAACCAAAAGTTATTTTTTAAACAGAAACGATGCAGAATGCATTCAATAATAATGGAGAACACAGAAATATTAATGAAATGACCACGGAAGTACAACTTTAATGTTCAAAGAAAAGGAAGGAAGGATTTCTTAATCCAACTAAACAAAGTTAAATTGGGTCTGGTAAACCGTAGGCCTGGATTAATTCACTATCACCAACTTCTCGTGACATCAGATCATATTTCATAGCAAATGAGAGGGATTTTCCTCAGAGGTTCCATCTGACTGAGGTGCTTCACTCACGCCCTGGTTCTGCTGGACTGTTCATCTATCCTTTAGAAGACTGTCAGGTGGATGGACCCCAAAAATCTTCCCAATCTCCTGGAAGTTTGTCCGGCTCTCTGCGGGCTGTCAGCTCAGTGGAGGTTCTGGTTCGTCCTCTCTCTCTCTCATCCGTCCCCCCAGAGACGTGCAGCTTCAGGACTAATGTCACGGGATGGTTGATAGGAAAAAATACTGGCAGATAATCACGAGAGTGATTCAAAAATCAAAAATGGCTTTTGCTGGGAAAGGTACAAAAATATGTAACTCGTTAACATAAAGGTTAAAGTCATCTTCTTCTCTCCATCACTCCTCCCTGAGTGATCCATGGTTCTGAACTCTGCTGAGTTCGGAGCAGGTTTCGTCTCGTTCTTTCCCCATTGTTCCAAGTTTGTTCTCCGTTGGTTCTGCCTTGTTCGTTCTTCTGTTCAGATTTGTGTTCAGATTTGAGTTCACATTACATAGGACAAGCATTATGGAGGAATATTGACAATTTTTTGTGGACTTTTATGGACCTTTTTGGCCTCGGACCCTGGCAAACTCCATTGGGGGGAACGAGAAGTCGTCCTGATCTCCGGCTGCATTTGACATATTAAAAAAGTGGTCCAGAGTCTTGCTCACCATCAGGGTAAGTGGAAAATAAAGTTAAATCATTCTGAGGGTGAACTATTCCTTTAAGCTTAATGGTTATGAACATATACTTCCTTCATTTCTCTTTGGAAATATCATATTTAGACATTTATAAACACATCTGTGAATTCTAAGTGATGCATGTGTGAAATATGAATCAATAATTCAAACATACTGAAATAAAATCAACACAATAACAAAATAAAGCAAAGATATGAATTATATGAATTAAGAAAGGCATTGAAATAAACAAATCAGCTAAATAGATAAAACAGGATTAATCTTGATGATTTTAGATTCCTGTAAAGAAAATACATGTGTTACACATCATTTGATATGAGGAAGTCCATTTCTAACATAAAAGTGGATTTCAGCAGTGGGGTAAAGTATCTCTTTCTTCACCCTTTATGCAGCAAATCCTGGAATGCATGTGATGTGAATTTGGGGAAGAAACATCTAGTTTCTAATCACCGAAGTATGTCATGTTGCTTATCAAAAGAAAAGTCTTCATCATGAGATTAACATGAGCTTACTTTCCTAATAATATAACAGTTCTTGAATGTTGAGAACACGTCACAAAATTGCCTATAAGGGACCCAGTTTATAGCAGGTCATAAATACTGTGAAGGTGCTTGCTCTGGTATCTCCAAGATTGGAGGATGGGTTCAAAGTTCAACAATTGGCCTTTGTTTGTTTTGCCAAAATGCAGGTCCTGTTCTGGTCAGGGTAGATGTGGTCATCCTGAGTTGCCCTCAGGACCGTAAATTAGTGATTGGTCAGAGATGTCCCACAGAGAACTCCATGGGACATCTGTTTTACATCCAACTGTGGCCTTTATCAGTCAATATGTGTTCCAAAGCATATTTAGTTATGTTGGTGTGTATCCTTTTTCTTAGACCTTTGGGCTTGAGATCACTACACTGAGTAAAAACTTAAATGCAGAAAGAGAAAAATTGGCCTGAATGGGTGTATCTCTAATTGTGGAAGAGATGATGAAGGAAATCCTTGACCATATCCAGGAATGCACACATCCAGTCCTCAAGAACTACCATCCTGCAACTTTTAGACCATGTCCACATGAAGTCAAAACGAACACGAAACGCTCATATTTTCCAGACCGTTTTTCTTAAAGACGGATACGTAAAATAAATATGATCGACCACATGAATGCATGGAAATGCTGCAAAATACATGCCAGGCCTGTAAGTGGCGCTGTGGTGCTAAAGCAAAAATAGGCGATGAAATACTGGGCATGCGCAGAAATATGTATACAACGTTAAACAACCAAACCAAATGCTCCGATCTACGATTGTGATCTGCAAGAAACCCCAAAAAAGAAGAAGGTTGAGCAACCAAACCGAAAAGATGGCAGCAAGTACGAATGGGCGAACAGGTACGAGCAGAAACTATTCAACCCAGTACGGCACCATTGTTGTTGTGATACTGAGTGTAGCGCATGCGTGTTTAGAGGCGAAGCTATGACGCATGCGTGTTAGAAAAAAAAATGCGGTCAGAGCTTAAAGATGGAACCGCGAAAACGGCGTCTCAAAATCTTCCCACTCTGAAGGCTTGATAAAAAAAAGATTGTTTACAGACCCCCGAAACGCCGGCTTCGTATGGATGAGAGGCTGGTTTGGTGAAAAATTTGTGAATTACAGGTATAGGAAATTAAATCAGGTATTAATACCTGATTTCCAAAAACCCCTAATATATGGTCCATCCAACTTTCAATCTGACTTCAGCTCTGATCATCTGAGTAACTGAAGTAACCAGTGCGCAAGACCTTTAATATTACACACACATGAACACAAATAGCAGAACCTCAAGCGATGGATTTCTTGCCACTGTAGTCACAACTGCATATCAATCCCATCCTCAAACTGTGCATTTGTTTAAAGGATTTTCTATAGCCGCCCCCCATCAGAACAACTTCTCAAGACTCATCAACCAATGAATGACAATTTGTAAGTCTGATGTTCGTAAGCATGCAGCTTCACATAGCTGAAGTTCAAACAAGTGGCAGAAAATGAGAGGACTGGATGTGTCTCTGGGTGGGTGCAGTGAGTTGGATGAGGAGACATCACAACAAGTACTCATAATGAAACAGGCCCATACAGACTGACAGCAGGTAAATTGTATGTCAGCAAGGTCTGCATTTCAATCCTTGCATATTTTCAGTAGGCACAGATGAAAAGCCTCCTTGCATCGCTGCTTTCAAACAGACTGATTCAAAGCTAACTGTTTTTGATTAAAACGTCAATAAGGCTGTGGGCTCCTTTCATCTCCAGGGCCCTGAGCTGTCTGTCTTCTCAGCCCCCACCCCCCCACAAACGGGGTCCGGCTTGTGACATGGGGGGCCATTTATCTACTCTGGGAATTGTGTCAGGTAATAAGCCCTGTCTCCAGAGAGCATTTAGCCTGATAGGAAGAGCTGATTGGGACAAAAAGGCCTCTGAATCTCATTTAGGCTCTTGCAGTACTCGTTGACTGCAGATGTAAACACACTTCTCCCGGGATGAAGACAGCATGAGGAAGCAATGGTGTAAAACACAAACCATGAAAAAAAGTCAGTGTTTATCACTGCAGCTGCTCCTAAACTTGTGCTTCACTGTACTGTACAAGAGAAAATATCCCACTGTGCAGTTTGTCGGTTCAATATTTAAGAATAAACCAATTCACCTTGCTAACATGATACAGTGAAATATAATAAGAGAGGCTTTAAAGTGCTAATGACACATTTTTGACATTTTTTGCCATGTTTTATTGACCAAGACGTTCTTCATGATGATCTATGTAACAGAAACAAGCGCAGCTGCATAGATGAGTTATTAGAAAACATTGCTGCATTTCAGCACATCTGACCAGACAGTGGCGCTGTGAGCCAAAACCGGATGTGACGTCTGCCAGAGAGTCTTCGCAGCTTATTTAACATTGAAGTCAATGGCTTCATTGCGGTTTTTAAGTTCCTTTTCCAGTTTTACAGACAAACAGTAGAAAAAAAAAAGAAAAGGGAAGACGACTCAGCCTTCAAATTGTGTTGACAGTTAATGGTTAAAAGCTCGTAAGTACAGTGTTAGTTTATTTAGGTTTCTTACAGATTTAGAATTTTATTTTGAAGAGGATGAAGAAGCAGGACAGAATCGGACTTACCGGGAAACAGTAGGCAGCAGTAGGACCTCTCTGCACGTCTCTCCTGTCTACAGCATCTGTTTACTGGAGCTTCAGGCACCAACGTGTTGAGACTTCTAACACAACGAAACTGCAATCATTTCCTCTGGAATATTCTTTTTCAACCATTGTTGCTTCATCACATCGGTCATACAGCTACTGTATCGGCAGACAGCTCGGTTATATGAGGACGTCTCCGGTCATCAGATCTCCTCCAGCTGCTTCCAAAGATGCATCCTTCCCTCCATCCTCATCCTTATAAATGGGAACTATTTAAAACTCGACTGGAACCATGTAAGTTGTTATCTTCTAATTTTTTAAAGGCTAATTATTTACCGCGGCTAGTCGTTGGCGGCAAGCTAACGCAGGGAGCGAGTGCCTCGTCTCTGTCACGCCTGGCTCGATCAAACCGGTGGTGGCTAGGTTCGCGATTGAAAAGCTATTAGCATTTAGCAAAGCCTCCTAAACATCGGATATTTACATAAATACACGTCTGATTAACTTCTAACTACACAGAGCTACTTATTTTGTCTTGGTGTGTTGCTGTATGGCAAAGTTACTTGAAGTTAGGGTCGTGTCATCAGCACTTTTTTTTTTTTTTTTTTTTTTTCATCAGCACTTTAAGGCTGAGCATATTTCTTAAATTTATTAATTTACATTCAGACATGAAATACGAGTACAAGTGTTTTAATGAGGGCTGCATCCCATTTAGAGGAAGATCTGCTTTTGAACGTGTGCTATTTCTAGCTAGCATGCACAGATGCGGAACAGTAATGCAATCCTCATCACAACAAATATTTATATGTATACACACACATATATATAAATATGCACACCAGCCACTTTATTGGGTACACCTGTCCAACTGCTCGTTAATGGCAAATTTCTAATTAGCTAATCACATGGCAGCAACTCAATGCATTTAGGCATGTACACATGGTCAAAACAATCTTCTGAAGTTCAAACTGAGCATCAGAATGGGGAAGAACGGGGATTTAAGTGACTTTGAATGTGGCATGGTTGTCGGTGCCAGACAGGCTGGTCTGAGTATATCAGAAACTGCTGATCTGCTGGGATTTTCACGCACAACCATCTCTAGGGTTTACAGAGAATGGTCCAAGAAAGAGAAAATATCCAGTGAGCAGCATATCTGTGGGCGCAAATGCCTTGTTGATACCAGAGGTCAGAGGAGAATGGCCAGACTGGTTCAAGCTGATAGAAAGGCAACAGTAATTCAAATTACCACTTGTTACAACCAAAGTATGCAGAAGAGCATCTCTGAATGCACAACACATCCAACCTGGAAGCAGATGGGCTACAGCAGCAGAAGACCACACCGGGTAACACTCCTGTCAGCTAAGAACAGGAAACTGAGGCTACAATTCACACAGACTCACCAGCATTGGACAATAGAAGATGGAGAAATGTTAACTTGTCTAACGAGTCTCCATTTCTGCTACAAAATTCGGATGGTAGGCTCAGAATTTGGTGTCAACAACATGAAAGCATGGATCCATCCTGCCTTGTATCAGCAGTGCAGGTTGGTGGTGTAATGGCGTGGGAGCGATTTCCTTGGCACACTTTGGGCCCCTTAGTACCAACGCAACGTGGCATGGTTTAATCACCACAGCCTACCTGAGTATTGTTGCTGACCATGTCCATCCCTTTATGACAACAGTATAGCGTCATCTAGTGGCTACTTCCAGCAGGATAACGCGCTATGTCATAAAGTGTGAATCATCTCAGACTGGTTTTTTGAACATGACAATGAACTCAAATGGCCACCATAGTCACCATATCTCAATCCAACAGAGCAGCTTTGGGATCTGGTGGAACGGGAGATTCACATCACAGATGTGCAGCCGATAAATTTGCAGCAACTGCGTGATGCTGTCATGTCATTATGGAGCAAAATCTCTGAAGAATGTTTCCAGTACCTTGTCAAATCTATGCCATAAAGGATTAAGGCAGTTCTGAAGGCAAAAGGGGTCCAACCCGGAACTGGCAAGGTGTACCTAATAAAGTGGCCGGTGAGTGTATATAAATGTATATACATATATATATATATGTATATACACATATATAAGCGCATGAGGTGATGTTATTGATGACTCAGCCTGTACATAATAACACTTATCCAATGACGGGATACAAGGATGTTGTCTTGTTTGGCTTTGTTTGTTTGAGCCTGGGAGAAACACAGAGGGGAAGGCAGGACGGTCAGAGCAAGCAGCAGCTGTATCCACAGATGCTCATGTAAAAACATCCTTATTCACATGTTCCCCTCCACTTGTTTGTTTCCTGGTAATTTGGCCCTTCAGCATAAGAAAAAAATGCTGCTTTGTTTTCATACTAACAAGGCAATTAGCAATAATTACAAATTTCCACACTGGGTTGCCTACAGGCAGATAAAGGGAATCATTTACCAATGCATTTAATTTCCAATTTATGAGTGCATTTGTGTGTACTTGTACATTATCACTAACAGAAGAGTAAGACATTCAAAAAGGTTAAAATCTTGGGCTATCAGTTCTTTTTTGACAAACACTGCGTCTACCTTATTTCTCCTTTTATAATGCACAGGTCCAGGGTAGTTGCGAGCATTGCGCCAGTTGAAAGGTACACTGGTAAGTTGGAAATTGGAGCAGACAGAAAGCACTGAGACCAAAAGAGCTATAAACCCTGCCGCCAACTCCCCAAGGACAGTCTGTCACACTGATCACCGATAACACCACCAGGAGACTGAGACCAGAGGGAGGCAAGAGGAGGGGAGGAAGAGGTCGGCAAAAGAGACAACATCACTGCACCTAAAACAGAATTGGTTATACCTGAGGGATTAATGCTGCATTTGATGTAACTAGGAAGCGGAAGTCAGACCTCGACTTCTGTGCATTTGATGATCAAAGTACCATCAAAGTACCAAATCATGGCAGCCTTCAACATGACTTGTTTTTACAAAACCATTTTAATGTTTTCAGCAAACAAGTAACAGAAAAGTGGGCAGAAAAGTGTATTTTTCCATTGTTTAAGTACCTAAATAAATATATTCAAATCGAATGTTTTGTTTTGATCTTACAACTTTTTTGGTAACAGAAGGTAAAAGGAGTTGAGAAATGTTATGTTACTGAAAAAGAAAGTCTGATTTTAGGTTGTTAGTTTATCCTATTTGAAATTTTAAAAAATCAAAGGTCCTATAAAAATATTGCAGAGGATTCAGTGCTATTTTCCAAAAAGAAAATTAACTTTGAGCTGTATCTGTCGGTATGTTTTCAATAAACAGTTTTTGAAAAATCACGTCATTGAAAACACTTAATCATAGTGTAATAAAAGGCAGAAGCAGCCAAAAAACAGCCTGGGTTATGAACAAACTGGCTATCTGTGTCTTTAACAGGGTGAAACCAGCAGTCCATAATGTTAATTGTTGATCATCTTCAAACACTTGGCTGTTTGTCAGTCTCTTCATGCTCACTGCAGCCGAGCAAACGCCTTTCATCTGTGCTGCCTGCATTGTTTCATCAAGAAACTAACAAATAAGAATGCAAACAAGCAACATTTCCTGAGGTTTAGACCCAGTATCTCCTTTAAACTGGTCTGACAAACCAGACATTTTTTCATCTGCCTGACCTTGTGTTATTTCATCACACACACACACACACACACACAAGCTTAAGCAGCTGATGAAAGAACTGCAGAATTATCCGATTATCTAATCCAGATTTCTGCAGTATTGAGTAATTTAGGATATCAGTGATGCAGTTTGATACTATCCTGTTGATCTCAGCTCTAAATATGAAAAAAAAAAAGTTCAAAATCACACACAGTACCATGGTACCATAGTGGTTTACCCAGGTGAACCATAGTGAACCACTGTTGCCAACAAGCAGGCACCCACAATCTACAGTACTTGATCTGCGAGTGACTACGAGCATGAGTGCACATCTTCATTTGGAATATCACATCACTTCCTTAAAATATTCAAATACATACTACTGTTTATCGCAGGCAGTTGTTGCAATATGTATTTTGTACAGGCTAAGCAGATAAAGGTACATTTTGATAAGCTATATTGCGCAGCCATAATCAGTATTTTTGTCTGCATCCTTAACACCCCAGGAGAAACAATTTTGTCACATACACCCTGATTTTTATAGCTGGTCTTAAACACATCATGTGGAGTTCTGAGAGCTGCAGTAATTAACTAAAACCAACTCCATAAATGTCCACTTTCAAAAAGTATTACCCTCTAAAAACCATCACAAAACAGATGCAGTGTTTGCTGGAGTTGGGTTTTAAAAACGATTAGTTAATTTGAATTAGTTCAAATTTAAGTAATCCTATATTAATTCATAAACAATTAGATCTATACCTTTCCTTTTCCATTTACAAAAATGATCCAACTCTCGCAAACTTACCAACACTCTGAGAGAGCTTAGCATATACACACAAATGAAAGCTTGCCTGTGTTGTTCAAAATGAACTACTCTCACTAAGTTAATGCCAAATTCAGATTTTTCATTCACTTTCATTGATGTCATGTAAACAGGCTCAGTGTCAGAAATGTCTTTAACATTCAAGAAACATTGGTGATGTTGCATAAACCTGTAAATGAATCAATATCAAATCGGATTTAATCAAAATTGAATTTTATCAGGCTGTTGTGAATTGAATCATTTCAGGAAATTGATGATGATATCCAGTCCTTGTGTTTGTAGTACTTTCCTCCATGTTCATGGTCCCCAGTTCTCTGTCCTCATTTCATATGCAGGTTCATCTGGCTCAGGGCAGCAGTGGCCCTTGCTGTAGAGTGGCCCAGTGGTCCCCAGGGCCAGGCCCTCTGTTTAAGGTCTCCAGGGGCTACCCCCCTACCCTGCTTACCTGCTTCAGCTCATACAAGCAGCTATGGCTGCCATATGTGAGGCTGTAGGAAAGCAGATGTTGTTTTTCCATTTGTGAAATCAAGTTTTTGGAAGGCAGTCAGCATTTTGATGGTCCAAGTGAAGTCACTGAGCAAGTGTAGCAAGGCTCAGTCATTCTGAGCTGCATGCTAACACTGCGAGGTTCTGTTATAACTGTGAGGAAGCACTGATTTGGGAACATGATCAAATGGTATAGTCATACTGTATGTAAATGCTTGCATTCATCCTCAGAAGTACGTAGACACAACACACAGTCCTGATAAGTATCTGTCCAAGGCTGAGCAGTTCCTTTGTCAGTCATCTGCTGATACTGATAGACAATACGGGGGTGAGGGTGCGTGTCATAAAGAGGAAAGTCTGAATGAAATGACAGACTCTCTTGCCCTTCCTCTCATCTTCTGCTTCCATCTCTCACTGTCCCCAAACATCCAGCATCAACCACAGCAGCCCGGGAAGCTATGACAAGCCTGACACCTGTCAGTCATGCACTCACAAGACAGGATGTAGAGGACAGCAGCATGCACACCACATGTTACAGCAGAACAGCACTGAGCTAACCACTCACAGCAGGTGCTGCGCCCCTACAGTATGATGGTGCTGAAAACATGCCCATGAAGTACATGAAGCACAAGAAAAGCTCAATTCCTAACAGTATATCAGCAGGATGAAGGCGATAACCAAAGAATGCTTCGATGTGAATGATATTAACACTACAGTTAAAGTTGCGCTGACTTGAACTTTGAAAGGTTAGCCTACCCACGATTATGTGTCAAAGCATTGAATGACTGCAACAACTGACTCCCTCCTGGCGACAAATTTCATTAACAAACCTGATGTATACAGCAAATGCAGCCACAGTTCAAATGGAGGACATAAATTTCAGCCTGTGGGCTACAGCAGTCACATTACAACTAATCAACAGGGCTCCCTATACCCTTCCTCTGTTCAGATGAGTAAGGGGAGATAAAGGAAAATACAGTATGAAGCGTTATTTCTAATCAGCATAAATTATCCGCATCCATCAGGTGAGGCTCAAATTAAAATCCCCATCTGACAAATCAACGGTAAATGTGCAAGCTCAGTCATCAATCTGCGTGATTTAGAGCAATCATATGAAGCCCCAAAGCCAAAGTTGCCACTTAGGATCAACCCAAATGCCCCTCTGCATATTTCATTGAATCCAAAAGAAATCATTTGGTATGGAGGTTCAACCTGGTTGAAACAAAATCACAACAAAAACAATGAATTGCATCCCATCATCCTCTAAGACACTTGCTCTTCATCATTGTGCAGAATTACAAAAGTAAAAAACTTTATCTACTTTGAAACAAGATTCCTCAAACTCATCCTGAGCAAACTAACTCCGTATTCAGGCTGCATTGCCTTGCACTAATAGTCATGCCCATCTACTTCCACCCCATGGGACCAAAGAGATGAAAAAGTATGCATGTAAGTTAATGGGGAGGAAATAATTATCTTCTGGTCCCAGTTGCTCTCTGCCCTGGATTCCAGATATGTTGATTTGTGGATTTAAATGAAAATTTTTCTTGCAAAAAAAAAAATAAAATACAGCAAAGAATTTTGATTATTTCAGGATGTACTTAAAGCCGCTTTGTGGAGAACAGCTCTCGCTGTGAGTGATGATATCGACTGGCATTAACGAGACCGGCCAACATTCCATCGGCATAATGGAAAGACTCAAAATTTCCTGACACACAATGGTTTTCACCTCCGTCCATGCTCTTTTCCTGTTCTTGAAAAAGAAAATTAATAAAGTGTGTCGGTGCTAGCATACTCGGGCAGGTGGTGCTCACGACAGGAGCTGTAGTCCAAACCGAGGCTTTAAGCATCTTATTTGGCTATAACCTTATTTAGAGAAACTTGGTCAAGCTGCTCTAGCGGTCAAGTATACCCAACTGCAGCCACAGACCCAGAGGCGTGCCGTGAAAATGCGCGTGGTATGCAGTGAAAATGGCCGAAGTTTGTACTAATGTGGGCAGGTGGTCGTTAGGGTTAGGGGAGGGGTTAAGGTTATGTTCCACTCCACTCAGTCCAACTGTGGGCGTGGCTGTAGGGGCGTGGTTTGTAGTGGCTCCGGCTGCAGCTAGGTGCTACTCCTAGCGGTCAGAGTTTGCTAAAGGCTAACTGCTAGCAACATGGGCACTTCAGACAGTGAGCTATGTTTATCAGACAAGACAGCATTTAGAAAATAAATAAACTTACAGGTAATGACAAGGTTGCTGCAGAAGTTTTCTTTTAAGTCCATTTGTTTGTCAACCCAGACCTGACTGCTTAGCAGTCACTCTCCCACTCGCAGTTGAACCAGACAGGGAAGGGGGGGGCGAAGCAGACGGTGCATAGACCGTTAGGAGAGAGGAGGGGTAAGGCTGTTTACTTGATAGTGTGCTCGTGTTGGAGCAAATGAATTACGTAAAATGATAGAACTACGTAGAATGATAGGCTGCTGTCTGATTCAACCGTTTCTGAACAAAGAGACAAAGCTGACTGACTATAACAGGAACTTTGATTCTCACTCTGGACATTCACATGGCCTCATCAGTACACAACAGATCATATTATACCCTCAAAACCCCAGAAAAGTGAAATTTGATGTCATGGCACCTTTAAAACTTAAAATTAGGCATAACAAGGGGTAAATGCTGGGAATGTTTGGTGGTTACTATTGCAAGTAATACTGTATTCTGCCTGAAAAAAGAGCATTCGGACAGAGAGAACGCAGTTTAGTTATAAGAACTACCCTCAGGCTTCAGCGTGCGTATGAACATGAGGGAGGACCTTGTTAGGGACCATGTGTGATGCAATCGTTGAGACAGTGACAAATTGATGTCCCAGCAGATCTAATAAAAAACTGAGGTTTCTCATCTCTTTTATTCAAAGCTATTATAAAAGCTAACTTACCAGCTTTCCCTCATCACGGTCATATGTATTATGGTTCTTTTAAAATAATCTCTGGGGCAACACATGAAACACTTTCGGTTTAGTCAAAGGTCTTTAGCACCCAGCAGATAGCTTCACAATCTACCGATGCAGGTACCAGCCAATATTGAATTATCGCATTCTGCTGGCTCTGATTGGCTGAAAGTACAGTCAATCTTTCTCAGGAGGGTCTAGATACAGTCTACTGGCTCTAATGAATTGATTGATGTCTCATTTACCAAAATCAACCAATCCGTTGTGGAGTAAGGGGCCTGCGTAGCCACAAACCAACAAAAAAGCTGCAGTTTAAGGCTGTTTTTGTTGTTTTTTTTAAAAAATATTTATTATGGAATAGTTATAATACTGTGGTATAATGGAAAATAACATTGCCAACTGTGCCAACTTGTGCCAAAGTTGCCATTTTTGAAACCTCGCCTGAACTTTATGTAAAAATAAACTCTGTAATTCAGTTCTGCTTTACTTAAGAAGGGAAGGTCTTTTCAGGAACAATGTCAACATATTTTGCTTTGGATCTAAAGAGATTAATAGCTTATAAAGCATCATTTCAGAGTTGCTAATGCTGAAAGTGTTTTTTTGTTTTGTTTTGTTTTGTTTTTTTAAGGTGAGGTTTGAAATTTTGCTGTGCCATCTTCATTTATTCTTCATCAGTAACACATATACTTATATGTACACATCTCCATGAATCTAATAAGTGTTTTCTTTAATTTGACACCAAATTTATTCAAATTGGCCTTGTGGTTGCAGAGATACTCATTTCAATTGAAGTGTGCATTTTCAAGAAAAATGGGCTTAGGGTTCAAAGGGTTAAAGTTAAAAACAAAACAGTGTAACCAGACAAAACTAATGAAACATTTCCCCAAATTCTATAGACTTCAGTCTAAAAAAGCTACTAAGCAATGACACACTTCCACTAATGAAAACCGAGCACGCTAATGACGGGAGATTTGTAATTATCACTTAATTTAGCAATATCTAAAAACTGTTTTGTTGAAGACAATATTTATGACATGAAATTGTGCTTCCAAAATGGAACTGCTTGTCTTTTTTTTAAACTGTAGACTCTCAAGTATTGTCCAATAATTTTGACCTAAGATAATTTACATAGTGACACATTAATCTTTTTTTTTTTCTCCAAAATGTATACATTTCTGTCATGTTTGAGTTAAGATTGACATCAAATCCACAACAAAATTGTTAACACAACTTTGACACAATGCCATACCAGTTTATTTTTCATGCACTTCAAAGACTGTGATCAAAATAATGCTTCAAATAAAGTCCAAATATAAGACAATGTCTTCAAAAAAAGAATTTGTGATGTCCATGTCAAATTCATGTTTGTAGATAAATTTATATTTTAGATCTATTTAGAATAATAACTATGTAAGTCTGCAACACATACTGTATGCGCCAACAGTCATTTGAGAGTAAATTGTGAAAGATAAAGTAATCACATCTTGTTTGAGATGAGCAGCTCCAATACATAACCCAAGCAATGATTTAAAGTCCTCATGATTTTGTCCAAGTGCTGCAGTGGCTCTGTTCTTATGACTCACAGGGGCCAAATAAAACCAATTCAATTTGGATGAATCTTAAGTACTATTATCTTAACCTTCTGCATGACCACCAGAGGCCTGATGTCCTTGCAGAACATCCAGATAGCCACTGGTCACAGATTTAAGACGGCTGGATGGCACAGTCCAGACATCTCACCAAAAGCTACTTAAGTTTTTTTGTTCAACTGATGGAACCAATTAGTGTAATTGACCTAATTATTAGTTAAAGTGCACATATTTAACATTTGTAAAAATGTTTAAAAGTGGATGATTAAGAGTACTCTGAAACACCTCTATAAAACATAGGAGGTAAAAAGGGAGTACAATGGAACTTGTCCAATTAATCAAATAAGTGTGGCAATTAACTAAGTGAGTGCTTAGGGGCTGTAGGACAATCGATTTTCTCTGAAAGTACTTATGCCCTCTCATTTTATTAGAACTAAAGATGAAGATGGTCAAGAGGCTGAATGCAGACATGCAATAATAAAAATGCCTGTGGGTGAATTTATAACATTGAGGAAATATGGACTTTGTGGTATATAGAATGTTAGTTAAACTCAGGAAAAATAGAAAGCATGTTTATGAACCTAAACATATCGTCTTTTGCAAATTATTATATCCAGGGCTGATACTAAACCTCATGGCAATGAGTTCAGAGACAAGAAACACATCCAATCAAGATAGCCTTGGAAGCAGCTCTCCCTGCCTAGATTAGTTTTATTGAACAGATGGCATTTCAATTTTGAACTTTTGCACTGGTGCAAAAAAAGCTTGGAGAGTCAGGCTGTTTTTCTCACATCACTGACAGAAGCTGCGCATCAGATGAAGGGGATGTGTGAAATAGCATTCCCAAGCATTTCTGTCTCCATGCTTAGGACACAGACACTCAGATAGAGACACAGTGCGGAGGATGGACCATGCTGCTCCATCAGATGTTAAAACAAAAAGATATCAAATGTGCCGAATTCAGCACTGAAATGAAGCAATTTTACAATAAAAAGTTTTATTATAAGCCTCACAGATGTTCTGGGTTTTGTTACGGTAGCATATGAAGAGTTCATTTGCAAAAACAGTTTACCACCATTTAGAAAAATGGAGTTAACTGCTTTTCGTCGCTGTCGGGTGCAAATCTCTTATCTCCATTTAACATCAATAAAACCCTCTACTTCATGTGAGTGTGATTTGCTGAAAATGTTCAAAAAGTAAATGAAGAGTTTATATGCAGAAGCAGTTAATTCCGTCTTTTCTAAATGGTGGTTAACTGTTTTTGCAAATTAACTCTTCATATGCTGATGTAAATATGTAATGAAATAAACGAAAAGAGACAAACAGTGGTGGTCCTGTCATATCAAAAGCAAAGAACCAGTTGGTTTTTTAATGTCATTCTACCACCATCAGCTGATATTGCCCCACATTAGCAGCATCATGTTCTCAATTTTCCCCCAGTAGCATTGCTTGTCCTGGCAGCCAGTTTGCCCACGCAGACACGAGTTGAGAGGACAACTGGAGAAAGATCACAGTTCAGGCTCAGTCAGATGGAAAATATGGAAATCAGGCGGTGGACGGACGGACCGCTGTGTGTTCCCCCTGTTTCAGCAAGCTGCCACAGTTTGACTGACAAACTGACTTTTTGAGGGGCCTGTGCCCATTCCAGTCAGAGTTTATTGAAGGTGATTTTGATCTCCTCCATGAGGCCACAGCAGTGGTGCTGCCATCTGTCACCTTGATTGCATGGCGGCCTCTCTAGGGGGAGCGCCATGGCTCCTGATCGTTTACAGATTGTGCTGCTTTCGCCTCCATAAGGGCCACATGCACAGGGCCAGATGGTGAGCATACACGCTTATTATGAGTCTTTATCTCTGTGCAGGAAGGAGTGGAACCATTAGGTCTCCCTCAGGATCTCCACTCCTCACTGCAGCCATGCTGTTCCTCCACAAATACAGTCCTCTTCTTCAGCTGTCACTGGCCTGCGACAATACATACACACAGACAAGCAAACACATAGCACACAGGACCACTTGTCAAAAAAATAAACAGATCTATTCAGGGCATGTAAGAGTTATGTTAATGCATATTCACACGCACGCACGCACACACACGCTCACACACACACAAACACCTGTTTCTAATCATAAATGATGGGGTAATAAGTCATCTGGCGATTCAAAAGTAGGGAAGGACTAGCCATGCTGTTATAGTTACACAACAACACGCTATCAGCATTGTCATTTGATATGTGACATGTATGACTATTGGCATATGCCATGAGTGTCACACCTTTACATAATATGTTAACAGCATCCTGCAGGATCAGGGCAAAGGCTGTGCAGCCACATGGGCTCAGGATAAGTGTTTCTAAAGAGGCATCAGTCAGTGTGCCTGGAAATTGTCATAATAAAATAATCAGTGCACTACACTGTGCAGTAGTCTGGGTACACAAATGTCCATTCATGCATGAGTCTGATTCAAGCAGATTCAGCCTGGTATGAGACATTGGCAGGAGGCTGTTGTCCCTATCCCTGACATATGTACTGCATGACCAGGAGGGTGAAGAGTATGTTCAGGATTTAAAAACTGACATGTGTAATGTCACCACATATTTGTAATGCTCCTTTAAAAGTCCAGCATTCATTGACTTTACTGCCCGTTCCCTGTTTGGTAAACTGTGGGATTTTACAGCTGGGTATAGTGGAATTGATTGTTATTCAAGCATTTACTGTGTAATGTCTTAATGAGCATTACTAAGCTCTTCATGAGAGGTAATATCCCACTTGATCACAGATTAACAAAGAGCATTTCATTGTGTGTTTTAATGCAAAAGGTTCAAGTGCTTGAAGCGTGGCTCCATTTCTCTCAATTACTTTTAATCTAATGTTTGAAATGCCTCAGCAAAGATGCACTATTCAAGCGCATAGCTGACGTAATGACTGAAGAAACACCTCAATGCATAAAAAATATCTCAAAATCCTTGTCGTTTCACAGCCACAAAAAATCCTCTAAATTGCTGCTTGTTCATTAAAAGAACTGCCAGTGGAGAATGAAGTGTGCCCTCTATATTGTCCTTTGCTGTCCCTGATTTCCTGTCCTGGAGCAATAAGGCAATGTGCTGCACTTTTAGGACAACAGCCGGCTATCTGTGAGGGTGAGCCCCCTCGTCAGTCTCCAGCACGGTGCACAAACTGACATACTGTATGCCAGCCTGTGGTCATATTGCTCAGAGCAAAGCAGAAACACTCTATGGCCACAGACTGCGACATGACTTTGGGCAACCCATTGCATCTTTAGCTTAAAAATGTGCTTCCTTTTGCAGATACTTTTGTTTCATTAGTATAAAACCTTCATTTATCCTTTAGATAGATGGAGATTCTACTGCAGTTCATTTAATACAAAAATAAATTGCAAAACATGGAGCAGCAACCAATATTTACCACAAGTCTTTCACAGAGAAACTATCTGACCAGCTAAATGACCTCACCCAGTTATGATACCATCATACTAAACATGAACATAATCGCTCATGAAAAGAGGTCAACAGGGCCTTCAGGGGGTGCGCTATACTGAGCAGTACCTGAACAGGACCCAACTGCTGATCAGTGGGGTATCATTGAAAGTGCCACAAGCATCTGACCTTTGCCGGCCTGTCACTGGCTGAAGGTGTCACCCAGGAAACAGCAGTTACATTAACCTCTATGGGCTCCAACCAAACACAGCCTGCAGCATGCCAGCAAAGACCAAACGGGCTTTTTTCCATCTCTGCCAGGTCCATAGAGGCACTGGTGAGTATAATGTAAAGACAGGCAGGAAAGACAGAAATCCAGTTGGTGTGAAAATAATAAAATTCATATTCCTCAACTATGTCTTAAATGGGATTTGGTGGCCAAACTTCCATGTAATTGAAGAGGCATTGCTAGACCCCAGTGGACGCATATCAGAGAACACCAGAGCTGAGTTACTTAGAAGAAGCTTCCCCTTGTTTGCATTGGAATTAGCTTTAGAGCACATACTCACTTACACACCCGTTTCAGCACACACTCACTCTCAGCCTTTTTCACCCTTCTGCATCAATCTGTTCCCAAGCTGTTCCCACATTTTGGTGAATTTCCCAGGCTTATTCCTTGGCAGACACGGATACCGGGGCTGATTACTTTAGCGTGAACCCATCAAGTCTGCCCAGTTTGCCTGCTCCAAAACCAGTTACCTTGAGCTTCTTAAAGAAATATTCATTTATAAGAGCGAAGTCACAAGATGAAACATTAGCGTCAGTTAAACACAATCACCAACAATCTCTTCCAGGACTGCACAGCACCCACACCGATCTCTAATGCAGAACAACTATTAGCAACAAATCCAAACCTCATTAAAGAATATAAATTCAAAATCTATTCTGGCACTCAATCCAATGCAGATTTCCTCCCTCTTTATGTCTCATAAATTACAGTTCTGGTGCACTGTGCAAATATTACCAAGCTGTAAGACAGCTGTGCCCCATTAAAATGTGTTATGGTTGCTGATTTCCTACAGCACATGGTCATCTCGCCAAATCTACAGCCAGTAATTAGAGGAGATGAAATGTTTAATTGTGCCTTAATTTTGATAAAATTTATCTGTCAACCATCCTATAATCAGGCATTAAGCTCCCAAATCAACGTCAGCAGATTTAAGCAGGGAGACATCCACTAACCTGACAGACATGTCTAGATGTCACTGCCCTGCTCTAACTGCTTACAGCCTTGGAAACAGGATGGTGTGCTCATGTAGATTAGAGTAGAGAGAGGATAAAAGACTAGGCTTTATTTTACTATCACAGATAATAGAGGGTTTTCTATTACTGCCCAGACAAGAGCCCATGCAGTTTGATTATGTATGTGCTCATGCAAATACATAAAAGAGTGGTGATAATCAGGTGACTACAAAGCGTAAAAATACAATGGCTTTCCCTGTGAGGAGATAACAAGATGGGAGCACGAGGGTGATCTTGTCAGAATCACAGGACAACAGGAAGAAATCATTGTATGACAGATGGATGACAGGAGTGCAAGAGTGGGAGAAGGTCAAGATGGGAGAGAGACAAAGCCTTCCACACTGACTGGGAGAGAGTGTGTGATTTCTCAGGGTGCTAAAGCATCGTTCTGCCAAAGCATGGTGCAGGCAGGCTGAGAAGGGATGCTGAGGATACAGCAACTCAAGATGAAGCAGTGGAGATTACAATGTATAAGCTCCACAAGTAGGAGAAAGAGTGAAAATAATGTGTTGTGATAATTTTACAACTTGCCAGAGGCTGGATTTTTTTTATTTAGTAAATATTTAGCTATTCCATAATGATTAAAAAAATGCTTTATACTAAAACAGTAAGAGTGTTTCAGTGAAATACCTCACAATAAAGGACAACAGCCGCTTTGCATATTTATGATCAACGCTGTCTCTGAGAGAGGCCACCCCCTCCCTCTGGGCATTATGGGTGATTATTGTCATTTCAATGCAGCCAGTTACTCACCAACATCCACCACATAAAACACATTATTACAGAGGGCCATAACAGGAAATGAGATGTGGGGCAGGGCTCCAGGAGCAGCCCTTTCTAATCACGGCGGCCAACTGTCACCCTCTGCATCCGCTCGTCTGCCACAGCTTTAACCAGCAGCGTGGAAGGATTTCACTGCAAACTTTTGAGTGAATCTGCAGTGGTAGGACATCCTGCATAACATGTGGCACCCATGATAATTACGGCAGAATTAACACAGGCGGGTTTATGGCCCCTTCTGCCGTCAGGAGATGGCTGCCAGATAGACACAGGCCTCGTGTTTGAGCAGCATACTTGAGTCCAGACGCCCACCCGTCTCTAACACTTCTCACCACAACAACTGTTCTGGAGGAGAGGACCACTTTCAGCAGAGCTGCCTGTCACAAGCCCTCTCATCCTCACAGCAAAGTCTGCATAAATTGAGAACAGCTCTTGGAAAATGGCAAATAACAAACAGAGGAGCCAAATGAATATTGTTAGTAGTAGACTTATTCTCTGCATTTCAACCAACTGCTTCAGCACATTCAATGGACATTCACATTCAGCAGTGAAGAGTTTGATATTTAGGAGGAAATTCTGTTTTGTGTTTTGTCAAAATGCTCAAACGTATGACTACTGATTTATAATTAAAATAGCAACATCTTTACATACGAAAATATACATATTATACAATATACAAAGTGGGAGATTTCCCCAGTGGTGAAGGAGAATGTCAGATCCTGTTGGTAGAAGTCCAGATCAAGACTAATAAACTGGTGATGGCTAACTAACCCTTTGTAACATCAATGTAAGTAATATCAAGGAGAGGTTGAAATGTGAAAAGCTAAGAAATCATCACAGGTTGAATTGAGAAGTAAAAAGGTGTGCTCCAAACTGGGAGAACAGATCCCGAGAGCTCAGTTTTGATGGGTTCAGTCAGTTCTGGGAAGAGCTAAGATACAAGTAGCTCCCAGACCACGAGAGTCTTATTGTTCAAATGAGGGCCAGTGTGTAATTTTTTTAATTATTATCATTTAAATTCATTTCATGTGTGTGTGTGTGTGGGTGTAGCATGTTGACCGAACTTGATTGCCAGGTCCATCAAAGCTTTGTGTTCTCTGTCATGGAAACTCCATCTATGGAGCACCACAACAAGGGAGGGGACATCAATAAAGAAGAGCAAACCACCCTCTCGTCCTTGATTTCCAGGGTTTTTGTTCTGGGATTAAAGAAGAGCATTTGTGATTTGCATTTAAAACATCATGATCAAAAACAATTATCCTCCTTCGTCTGTATTTCCCTCACAGCAAATGAATCAGATTACAAGCCTTGGTGAGCTCTGGCTTCTTATGGCCTTGTTGCACTGACAATATTTGAAGTTTCCTGCAGTAACTTCATTAGCTGTATTTTGTCCAGAATTAGTGGAGCGTGCTGAAAATTGCTAATGACAGATGTTTCTCCACACTGTCACACTCCTTGTATCATTTGATTTGGAAAGCAACATACGGTGTTCTGCTCCATCAGTATGTCACAGACTGTCTGCAAACAGCTGGTCATAACTCAGTTCAGTGAAAACCATTACTTTCCAATGAAGTGCTGGACACGTTCCAAATTAGGTTTTGGCATGGCCTCAGCTGCACCCGTGATGCAGTGCAGCCTTGTATCACAGGTACACAAGAAACAGAGGAGGAGGGGTGAAGAGAGCAGGTGAAGAGGTTTTTATGATCCCTTGCTCTGTCATTACTCTCTTATCAGGCAAAGGGCTCGGATAGTGGACACGTTTTGTAGCATTATAAGAGGAGGCGAAGGCAAAATTTCATATCGTCAAGCTCATTTTAAGGCGAGGCACTACAGGTAAAAACCCTGTTTTTTCATCACCTGGTCAATTTTGAGATTTTTGTTTTTTCCCCTCCTTCAACATGTTTTCTGTCAGACTAGTGCAAAAAAAAGCATCAAAAATAAACATTTTAGGAGTTTATTTCATGATACTTTGTCTGATGCACCCAGATCCCCTCAAAATGCAGCAAGTTGGTGTTTTTAAACAGAGCGCAGCACTGTGGTGCTCGTCTGAACCCCGTCATGTCTGGTATCGTTGGAAACGTCATCTCAACAACGTCATCTCAACCAAACTTGATATTTCCAGCTCATGAATCTGATTGGATCTCATGTCTGTAAATGGTGTTATAGAACAAAAATGTGGAGAATTTTACAATCCAAAACTTTGAAGGCCGTTTCCTCAAAATGAGTTTTTTCTCTTATTCCGGGTAAAAGATCTCCACTTCAGGAGCACATACAGTAACCAAACTTTCAAATTTTTGCTCATGACTTTATTCTTAAAGTTTTTACAGAAGGATTTTTTGATATCTCAATCATTCACAGCTTGATTTATAGAACATTTCATCCCAAAAATATGCCAAAAAATGAGTTTTTTTCTTGGTTGTTGACAGTATATTCTAAATTGTGAAATGATCTATAGAGATATCCAAAATCCCCTCTGTAAAAACTTTTGACTTTAATATGTGAACAAAATTCAAAAGGAACTTTGAACCTGACTTAATCCTGTGTTTAGATTTTTTTCTGAAGAAATGTATGCAAATAAGTGCATTTTTGAAGATATAACACCTAATTTGCATATTTAAACATAAGATTTCAGAAAGCTTGCAGTACAGAAAATGATAGCCATAATGTGAGGAATAAACCAGGAAAGTTTCATGGTGATAGTTACATTCTTTACCCTGTTTGCCTGCATGTAGTGTCTCACCCAAAGTGTTCCTTCCTAGTTCATATGCCACAACAGAAAAAGATTAAGAATACGGGGGAAGAACTAAGTTAATAGTTGTGGGAAAATGCTGTTTAAACCACAATGAAGTATGAAGTCCACATGTTTCATAACTTCCTATAATTTCAGTAGCGCTAGCTCAATGGGACAACAAATTTTAACCTGAATGCAGGTTCGGATTTTAGTTAATAGTTCAGCTCTCAAGCTACTGCCTGTTCATTGCTTTATTTATCCATCTTCCTGGGAGACAGTGATGTCTTTCTTTGAGATCCACCATGAAGGCTGAACATTTTCAGCATACTTGATGCCATTTCCAGGGTGGGGAAAAAAGATTCATACACCGTTTAAGGATTTTGTGTACTACCGAATGAATGAGTTTACATTTAAGTGGAATATCAATAAACATGTACAGTTGTGCTTGAAGATTTACAAGTCAGAAAAAAATCAGCTGTTAGTGAAATAAGTTGAAATTGGCAAAAGTAAATATACATAAAAAATTTATGAACATCATGACATTGATTTAGAATTGTGGTTCAACAGAAATCTTAAAAACAAACAAACAAAAAATAAAACAAGTAAACAAGCATGATGGGGCTCCTGAACCAAAATTTTGTTGTGCAACCCTTTAAGGCAATCACTGCAATCAGGTGTTTTCTGTAATATTCAATAAAACTTCTAAACCTGTTGACAGGGATTTTGGTCCACTGTTCATGAGCAATGTACTTTAATTTGTGAGGGACAGTTTTTTTTTTTTATCATTTTAAACAAAAATTTAAAATCTATATTTTATTTTTGTCAATTATAATTTAGTACATTTTTATTTATTATTACTTTTTTTAGTTTCATGTCTTTTGAATTACTATTGTGAATTTAGACTTTTCTTTATTGGGATATGTAAACTTTCAAGCACAACTGTACGTGCGGAAAAAATTAGTCATGCAGGACTTTTATTTTATCCCCCTCCTGAGTTTAAGAAAACAAACTGTGAGCCAGAAATAAATAAATTAGCAAACAGAATGAACTCATGTGATAATTTCATAGCTGTTTTTAGACAATTTTGGTGCTGAAATAATGGAGAAACTGTGTAAAGTTTAAGCATAACTGCAATGGCTCTTTGATCTTTAAACATGTTTGATAAAACCGACTTAATGCCGACTGCAGCAGCCTCACAATTTTCTTCTCTCTTCACTTATAGGAAATTCCATGTGTATGTTCCATAAAACTGGACACTGGAGAAAAGAGGTTCGATTGAGTAGACAAGGCAAGTTTATTTGTAAAGCACTTCATGTACAGGACAATTTTAAAATGCTTTACATAAAAGATTAAGCATTACAGTGGGATGCAGAAAAAGAAAAGACATTAGGCTAAAACAATATTAGAGTAACACATTATCAAAGTCTCACATCTTCTAAACATCTGAAACAGGACAGACAGACATGCTGAGTGCCTCCCTTTAAAAAAAGAAAAAAAGATTTCATGTAAGTTTTCTGTTATGTGGCTGATTTTTGTACTGAGTAGTGGAACTGTGATCAGTATTTTGAAATTAACCATATTTGAAACACAAGATCAAATAAATCCAATGGGGTTTAAGCGTTCACTGGCTTTTCTTCCATTATTTGTTGAATAAAAGGAGAACCCTCTTCTGGTGCAGGTATCATAACCAAAGGTTTTTTTTTTTTAGAAGCTAAGTTTTATAGTTTTACAAACATGTTGCAGTTTTCATTTTGTCATATTTGTCTGAGCCTTCAGAATGTCTCATTATCAAACATCTTGGTGAACTTAGATGTCCTTAACCAAAACTCCCCGCTATTTCTCCCCCCACTTAAGCTTGTCTGATCATCTGGCTTTCAGCTGACAGCCTTTTTGGGATCATTAAGGCTTCCTCTTAACTTTAAAAAGTGCCAGACTTATCTTATCAGCACCCAGTTTGATCAACCTGCCTCTACTTCAAGATTTTATTTTTGTTAAAAGAGTTCTCAAATCTCCTAAGTTTTTCAGTCTCCTCTTGATTCTTTAACTTTCTCTGTGTATCTAAAGTATTTGCTTGCACAAATGATAATTAATGATGAAATATATAGTGATATATGAGCTTAAATAAATGCTTTTTTAAAACCTTATGCATGTCCTTGAGTTCCTTAACAAAAAAAAACTGGGTTCATAAAGTGTTTGCTTTTCCTGCAACAAGCCTTTAATGCAAAAGAAATCAAAAATGTACTGGGTTGTACACATTTTTATTTTTTGCAGAGTTTGAATGTACCATTGAAATATTCAAGTAGGGGAGGAAAAAAAAACTAAAGATCTTAGTTGAGCTACAAAGCTCTGGCCAGGAAGTCTGTGTTGTGTGCCAGGACAACTCACAGCTCAGCTGCTGCCTGCATACAGCAGAAGTGTCATTGACACCTCGCTCCATCTCTAAAGATAAGGCAGTGACGTTCTGTATTCCCGGGCTTGTCGAGTCTTGTCGAGAGTGTTAGTCACTATTTGGCCACATGGTAAAGATCTCCACAGCAAATTAGCATGCTGACAGCATACGGTGAATTAATAAAAATCATTCCATATCGATGCATTTCCTTTAATAATAATAAGGTATTATTAGGAAGTAAAGAGAAAATTGAGTGAAAGATAGATCTGGCTTTGAACTTTTTATCATTGGTTGTAAGATAACAAGAGAACAATGAGTGATTCATTCAACACTGTCATGTCATTCTTGGTGTTCCAGGGGTCAAAACAATGGTGCCTAAGGGATTTTGTTGTTAGCAACATGAAGCACTCCTGTTTACTGTATCCATTCTGTGACTTCTGGCAATATTTAGTTGTTTTATGTCTTCACTGTGGATATAACTGTGTAATTGTTTGATGGAGAAACTGACAAAATAGAAAAGAATTGGATTAACGAAGACAAATGTGTAAACTCGGTTGTATGAGGGCAGCCTTTTTAGTCCCTTCGGATTGTGTTGCTGGTGCAAAGGCCTGCTCTCTCAATCTTTGTAATAAGGCTGATCCCAGTCAGAGCATGACAGCTCTGAGATAAGCTTGTCCTCATTCTATATGGCACAAGAGGAAACAAAGTGATCAGGCTAACAAACTGCAGTCCATCTGTAAACTGCAAACATCAGTGCACGTAACTTGAATTAAAAAGCCTTTATTATTCTCATTAAAGGTTTAAAACTTTACGGATCTACAAAAGGATTTAGGATTTTTTGCTGTTTAAAGAGACTTTATTTTTTCATTTCATATAGTTTTGAATTTTGTCACTATCAGTCTTTAGTCTTCTGTTCTAGCTCCTTAATCTATAAGGTCTTTTTAAAAAAAAAAAAAAAAAAAAACCCAAAAAAAACCTTTGATTTGTTTGTAAGCTCGCTATTTGAATAATGGAATAACAGTTAAACAAATTGATTTATTATTATTATTATTACTATTATTATTATTGTTGTTGTTGTTGTTTTGTTATTGAAATTAGGTAAACATAAAATGATTATACACACATATCTTATACTGTTTATACATAATTAATTTAATTCTATTTCATTTTATTTTTAATTTAATTTAATTTAATTTAATTTAATAACCCTACTTTGTGTATTTACTGCTCATAGTAATCAGGAATTTTGCAAGTTGAACAACTTAACTTAATAAACTTTAATCTTTAAATTTAATTCATGCAATCTACCATTAGAACTGAATCACACCATCCAGTCAGATGTATTTTAGAGGTCTAGTGCTTAAAGTAAAAAATTCCCTTTTCTTTTGCGGTGCTGTTGAAGGAGAGAGTCTGCACTTCTGCTCAAAAAGAAATCAGCATCATTATTTCTTTTTAAGAATAAGAAGCTGGAGGGATGTACACAGCACTGTTATCTCATTATCTCCACTGTTACTGTTATCAGACCATAAGCAGGACGGTCAGACAGAACATCTTTAAGGACGGTTGTCCCATTAGGCTACTAAGATGTCTCAACAAGGTTAAAACCCTTTATTTCTTGCACTAATGTTGCTTCTGTGGAGAACAATAATGTGACGCTGTTTAGCCATGAAGAAGTGAAAAATGAAACATAATTTGTGCTTTCATGGTTGCATAAGCATTGAGCACGCTTACCACAGAGCATGTTACATCCCTGCTTTTAATGGGATGTTATTTATTTGAGTTGTAAAAAATCATGTGTAATCGAGCTCTACCACACATTTCACTGTTGTGCAGCAATGCAGTCGCTCTCTTACTTTATCGGTGCCATGTGACAGTGTTAATAATGCTAACATTGCTAATTAGCTCTAATAAATGAGATATTTTACCATTTTACTACTATGCTGATCCTTGTCTTCAATTCCCTGACCCAAAACTGACAATTGTGTTAATTACATCTGATGAGGTTAGTTGACACAAATTTACATTTAACAGCGTTACAGTGAAAGTGGGAAGACATCGCCCTTGGAGTCATCCGCTCAATCAACACTAATGACTTTAATTCTTCTTTAAATTTAATACTTATTGTACCTAATTGAGCCTCAGCATGATGATAAAGATTCCTACTGCAGGTTTTTGGTTTTATTCAATGTTTTTATGTCACAGACAGGTTTGGGATATTCTTATATTCTGCATATTTTAGGCAAAGATCATTTATAATTTTACGAGTGTGAGTGGAATTTTTTTCCACACTTTTTTCTTTTACTTTCACACTGCCTCTGCTTTTGTCCCTTTGTCTGTTCAGCTGACCAGATTTCAATGTATAGCATCTTTCAAATTACTCTAGCATGCTCTCAAGCTCTGCTTTCATTTCACAAGGATCCTTCTCCTCAAAACAAAAACTCATATTTATCTCTATAATTGGCCTCAGAGTTTAAGTGGATAACATGGTTATGACTGCATTCTTTCTTTCATTTCTTCCCCTCCAACGCTCTGATCTTCCTCTCTTTATTTCTCTGTCTTTTTTTCTCTTTCTTTTTTTTTCATGAAACTGTTGAGCTGGTAAGTTCAATGCAGAGGCACGTATGCACTCTGGAAAGGTAATCTAGAAGCCAGTTGAGCCATGACAAATAGGGACAGCTGGCCTAATTGAATCATTTGAGCTAAGACAGCTCAACTTGGTTATCCCCTCTGCAGCCCACACCGATATTAGTGCAGGAATCATTAGCCATGAAATCATGTCTGCTCTCTCTGACTGCATCCTTTATGACATGACAGCCAGCCCAGCCTGTCTCTTTCACTCTCACACCAAGAAGAGCCCTTCCTCATAAACAGGCAGAGATGGAGGCAACCAAGACTGAGTAGGATGTCTTTTTGTCTATTTCTGGACACTTTGCTCTTATTAGATTATTTCACCACAGTTGTGGTTATGTCAAAGCCTTACACGAAAACAAACAGGCCTCCTCAGGTCCGTGTTTCACAAAGTACCCCCCTCCCTTGTAGGTTTAGAGTGATCACTTTTTAAGATGTATTTCTACAACAGTTTTTGCCTCCCTGTCACACTTCACAGCCATAAATGAGACACAATTACATTCATTCCTGGAGACCAATTACAAATAATGGAATCAGGTGGGCATGATGGGCTCCACTGAAGGATTAGAGGGCCTCTCTGTGGAGGAAAAGAGGGATGCCACATGTTCTGAGACTCCTCCTGTCTCGCAGACTGCTTTTTGTGTTTCTTCTCTGCAGGGCCGCCCTTCATGCCAGGCGGTGCCATGGGCATCAACAGAGTTGGTGGGATGAAGAAGCCAAACATGGGTAAATGATTAGTGCATGATTTCCTCTCATCATTTGGATTAAATGTTTTATAAGTTTATAAACTGAAATATCAAACAAAGCACAAAAAACGATCTTCTTGATTATTCTGATGTAGGACATGAGCCAGTGTGGCTATGGGCTCAATGGATGGTCCTTGTGCTCCGTGTAATAATGGACATCCATCCCAGAGTGAGCATGCCTGACTTAATGGAGCTCAGACTGGGGATACTGTGCAATGTTCAGGCCCATTTCCTTTTGACTCACATTCCAGTGGGGGTGGCATGACCCCAATGAGACGCCTGCTTTCCCCAGGTGGCAGTGAGCGATGCTTTTCCACAGCAAAGGGGCAGGCGAGCGAGGAGACCCCTCTTTGCCCAGTGGGTTGGGCTGAAAAAAAACAAAACAGACGCCTACAGAGGCTTGCAAATCTCTTCTGCACACTCAGCTGCACCCTTTTCACCCTCAGGGTCTCCAGCCCACTTTGAAGAAAATTTTGACACAAGCAATTATTGAGCGTTAGGGAGTGACAGGTCTATTCCACATTTCAACAGGCCCACAGAGGAGAGGCGGGCTGGCAATCGGGTGGAATTACTCGGGTCGAGGCAGTACCCCGAACTAACTGAGTTGCATGTCTGTCTGCCGCTCTGCTTCCCCCCTCGGGGCTTTTTAGACGAGCACCCTGCCTCTCCCTGGATGTTTACACATCATTAAGGTTTTCTTGTCTCATTGCAGTGCTGTCCTTTAAAGGAGCAGAGCCGCAGTAGGTCTGAGGTGGAGGAAAAGACAGTTTCTGGTCAAGCATGAGAGAAGATAGTGATGCAGAGGAGGTAGCAGAAAAGAGAGTGAGAAAACACTCAGTTCATGACAAGAGGAACTGCTTCTGTGCTGTTAGAAAGTTTTTAGAAGAGCTTAATTCTCAGACTTTCAATCTTGTTTATTGCACATTTTTCTTCTCCATCATATTAATCATAACCAAAAATTTTGCAGCTTTTTCACATACATATAATAGTCAAATCTACAATAATTATTACCAACAAAAGTGAATTAATAATTGTTTGTATGCATCAGATGAGCTTTAACGAGAACTTTATAAATCTGAGTTCTGAAAGAAAAAAAACAGCAGCAAGAAAGTCTGGTGTGTGAGACACGTTAGACAACACTGGTAATGAAGCATTGGCAGAAAGTGATAATTATTTTAATTAATGATAATGGTTTTAATGATTCAACATTTTGGCTAATTGATTATGATTGATTGCACATTACTAAACAAGGAAAGTGAATCAGGGAGGTAATCAGGGAGATGACAGCACAGGTCAACACTACAGCGTGACGGGAACATACACTACACATGCTAATCAGACCCGGAGAGACGGAGAAAGGGAGCAGCAGAGATGGGCAGATGGAGGAAGGGATGAAGAGCAGAACAAAAAGAGGAATTCAAATGACTTAAAGATAAAAATGCCACACGATGGGGAGCAAGTTGTTCAGGAGAGACAGAAAAGTGGTAAACTTTGATCTCATGCTTTTTGTTAATAATAACAATCTAATTACAGTATAGGTGAAAAACGGTTGTGAACAGGGCCTTGTGCTGCATTTTAGGTGAGAACAGAGCACACTTCCTTGTGCAAGAGGTATCAGTAACAGTAGGGTCTCTTCACAGCTACTTGAAGTGTGTTTGTGCCAGCGAGGAGGCATCACATCACCTGCATCCTCATCATGCCATACAGAGTCACCTCATGACCCTGACTGTGATTAACATTTAAGGATGGAGTTCATCTCCTCTTCTGTTGCTTTTCTCCATCATGAAGACACTTGTCAGGAGGATTTTGCAGCTTCTCAGACTCCCCACTCCACCTCCATCATCAGCTTCTATTGTCTAAGCCTGGAACATGTAAATGTATCCCCTTGATTTCACTTTGGAGAGCTGGAGAGTGGAGTGGTGAAGAGTCCTGCCCTCTGAGCCCCCCATCCACCCTCCCACCTCCTTTTCTGTCTGTGGATGGCCCCGGTTTGAGTTTAATTAATGAAATGTATGATAATGTGATTTCTTTAATAGAATGACATAGTCTAATGGTGTTGTGTGATTATGATTAATATGGTACTTTGGTGGGAGAGAACATCAGCCAACAGCTAAATGAGGACCTTCCCTCTCCAGTTCCAGTGCTGGACACATTTCAGCTCTGCCTTGGACCTCAGTATGACACATGCATTGGTCTGTTAGCTCAGACTTTGGCTGTAGAATTTATTGAGCACTACGCACTTTACAGCTCTTTACTTAAAGTATGACTTTTGATATTTTTGAGAAAACCTTTTACGCTGAGAACAATTTCACAAATCAGTCATAATGAATTATCAAATTAAACTGTTTCTTTATTTATGTGGCAGTTGACGGTCCTGTCACTATGCCTCCGACTGATCATGTGCCCTGGCTACTTGGCCACGGGGATGTCCCTTTGGCTGAATGGTCAGTGTGCATGACTTTCACCCGGGAGTCTGGGGTTCAAAGCCCGCCCGGGCCCTCAGTTGCGTACCTTGCCACATTCACTTTATTGCTGAAGACTAGTAGCATAATGTGACTATAAAATGCAGTTTGTAGCTACTGTAAGCAAGCACAGGGAGTGTGACAATGTTGAAAAATCTCAATAAACTGGCAATAACAGTTTTTTTGTTAGTTTTCTTTTGTCTGTTTGTTTTTTGATAATTTGTTTGTTGATTTTTCTTTTTTACCAGTTAGACTATAAGTGAATCATAACATTCATTTTTTGTTGTTTAGCCAGACGTGATCCATAGTGCTGGCTAGTAAATTAAAGACTGTAACTCAGAGGTTGACAAGTCATCAATCAAACATCCATCATCTATATTGACATGCAGGTCTTAATGCTCAATACCGATTTATTGACCTAAATCCAATTTGTTTGCATGGTCATTCATACTGTCATTTAAATGCGACCTCCATCAGACTTCAGTGTGAACTGTCCACGGCTCTGATATGGCCTGTGTGCGCAGAAGAAAGCATAACATTGCACACGGCAGGGTGTGTTTACGGAAGTAAAATGGATGCTATACTTGCTAGCATGTGTTTAATCATTTTTCACAATGGAAAAAACATGATTAAACAAATTTTAGCTAATGAAACCTTTGTTAACTATTCCTGTTCTGTTTCATGTGGTCAGGAAACATTAATATTTGAAAGCTTGTTGGAAACAATCATTTACATAAAAACATATATAAGTATGAAAATACATAAAAGACGAGACCTGTTGTCCGAAGAACCAGCCATCACATTAAACTAAGAACAGATCAACCCTTAACTGTGAAGAATCATATTTGGTCATGTCATACAGCATGATTTCTTATGCTAGTCAATAAAATCATAGAACCACGTTGAAATCTCCCCACTAATCATCAAAGATCGGGCGCTGATACTTCATTGAAATGGACCATTTTCTTAATTTATGCATACGTCACTCACGCATGCTTTCAACTGTCACTTCTTTGCAGTCATCAGACACCAACAGGAGGCAGCAAAAGAGGCGAAGGCATACAGTTTTAACACGAGTGACTGGACAAATCCAGGCCGATCACTGATGTTTCTTCATGGGAACCCAGTAAAAACGTATTCCCTGTCTAGAAGAGTTCTCCCTTGTCGATTAAAGCAGTCAAAAATACAAAAAGTGTCCAGCATCATTGTAATTAATTTTGTAAAGACAAGTCTCTATTCTATTTCAATGGACTTCCAAAGCTTTCTGACCGTCAGGGCAGTTGCGAGCATGTGCGAGTGACGTACTGTATGCATAAATGACAAAAATCTTCCATTGATTTTCAACATAAGAATAAAGAGAAACTTTTAATACTGAGCATTCAGTAGACAGGACTGCTATTTATTTAGGAATAAATTACCAAGTTTTAAAGACTTGTGATGTCCTCTAATAACACAATAACACTCTTCACTTGGTTGAAATTTTGAATATCTAAGTATTTCAGTAAAGGCCTGATAAAGGGTTAAAACAGCATCCTGAGCATCACATTTATATTGTGAAAAATGCTTAAACTTCCCCACTCAGAAAATAAAATAGCAGTCTTACTGTAAATGAAGGTAATTTTGAAGTTCCCTGGGGTATGATACCCAACTTATCTGCCTCCCACTAAATGTAGACTCCTCCTTGAGGCCTCAGATACTCCACCACTGGAATATTTGCATAAGGACCAACTGTACATTAAGTACAAGGCATGTGTTCAGATGAGGAAACCATAAAGATGCCAGGAATATGTTCTGAGAATGCATGCATTTCATGAGAATGAAAGAGCGCTTTTCAAATACAGCGGCTACATCGATCTTTGTGTATCGTGTATGGAGACGATAAATCTCCAGATCAAAATGAAACACCACAGTCAAGTAGAGCCATTTGTATAAAAACCTTATGACAACAGCTTTTAATTTATCAAAATATGCAGCATTAAAGCATACAGGGTTTAAAAAGAATAATCAGGATAGGTTGTTTTTTGTTTTTTTTTGCCAGATGTGTAATTTTCCTGATGGTCTGGTTTGTGAATTTGACTAATTTCAGACAGACTTGGCTTTCTATTTCCAAAAGATAAGCTTCTCTGTCATTACCTTCACATTTAGGGTGCAGACTACGTCCTCTCGTTGTCTCACCTTACTGTTTTGAAGAATGCAAATGAGCAAGCACATCTTTCAGATTATGAACATGTAATTCCTCTGACTTGTTAATAACATGAGTCAATATGAATTTTCTTAGCAAACGAACTGGTTACAGCTGCTGCAAAAAACGCTGCTTATTGCATTGTGAACTATAACCTCGTATGAACAAGAAAAAGATTAATGTCTCAAACCGATCATTCATACTATGGACTCTATTTACAATGATCCCATGGGTCAGAAGTCACAATTTTCTCTTTCAGACTGGTGAGATGGCAGTCAAGCTTGAATCATATTATCCTTGAAGAGATTAATGTAGCTGAGTGAATGAAGAGGGTAATGATGTGGACAAAGAGTTATATTTTCATGTTTGTGATGACAGTAACTGCTATGATGTGTGTTAGGTTTATTCTTTGTCTTCCCATCATTTGACCTAATTTTACCATATGGCAAGAAAACTTGAAGTTGCAGCTTCAAACTTTAGAAATGACATCCATCTTTGACAGTTAATCAGATGTGGTAAATCAAGGTAAACGCGTCTTTCAGAAAGCTTCCATCACACACCTGTCTGAAGGTTGCTTGAAGGACAGGAGTGAAGGCACTGCCTGGAGAAACAGGAGGTTTGAGGGAAGCGCTTCTCCAAAACCGTTTGTCACTCTGATATCTGGTAAATGTGATAATTAATACTGTAATTTTACTAAACCCACTCTGTGAGGTCTGTAATTAAAACTGATGTACCTACTTAACACACCAAGCATCACAGGTGGGCCCAAATTAATCTGCAAATAGAGCTAAATTGCCTGTGCTTAGTGTTTTCGTCAACGTCACTCACTTTGGGGGGAAATATCTGTAATTAACTCTGATATAACAAAGCCATAAATTTGAGGTTAAACGCAGCCTTGACAACAGACGCGGTGACAGCAAGAGACCTCATCTAGAAGTCCCAGATGGGATTCAAGAATTCGCTTTCTCCCAAGAACTTGGCCAAGACTTCCTCTGACAACTGCTTACTACGATAAAAAGAAGAGCACAGATATTCAGAGATAAACTCTTTTGTTTTTGTGTTCCCTTCCAGTCTTTATGAGTAAATTGAAATGAAGTGAAGTGAAAGTCAGCTTTCAGGCAGCAGAATGGAAAACAAAATGATTAGTTCTGGATGGAAGCCAAATGAATGAGTGCGTTTTTTGATTTTGATGTGCAGTGAAATTAAGATGCACCCACATACAGTAAGATCTTACAAGTCTGTAACGTTTTTACTCCTTCCTAACATCCCTGTGTTATCTTAAAGCACTTTACCACATACATTGGGTAAGATTTCTAAAATAAATAAATGAATAATGACTTTAAGAGCAGATGCTTCAAACCTTTTATTTGCACATTTACAGCCTCAAATAGATCAGTTCCCTATATGATCTCAGACATCAGCTGCCAGAAACCTTTCCATGGATAGAAAACGTTCAAATCATCAACTATAAGTCTATGAAATTAGCATATAGACAATGTGAAATAGAGGTGAACTGAAATTAAAAGTTCCCATTATGGAATACACAATAATGTTCATTGTTCTTTCCTGCACTGCACTCACAGCACAAGCTGGTACACGGCTATTGTTAAGGAAAAATATCAGAGTAAACTACAACGGCAGTCAAATCAGAGAAATAATCACATATTATGAATATTTAATATGGTCACGGCAAATAAGGCAAGTAATTAGGAGATTCCGTAAATTAGCAAATTGTTATTTCATGTTAATGAGAGATCTTCAGCTTTTTCTCATGAATAATTCACAGAGAGTGAAAAAGTTTAGCAGGGAAGGGATGAGGAAGTCGTGTTGATCAGATACGTGCACGTGTGCCGGCGCGCAGAAATACACAGATTTGCTTCACTTGCTATTGTTTTGCTCAGTTTGTCACTTGATATTTATTGGGTTGAAGATGGTAGCTGAATGCTTAACACAGCCGGCTGTGGAGTTGTTTTGGAAAAAAAAACGAGGTGATACTGGCATCGTAAGCAAACGCCTGTTCATAGCCATTTTGTTCAAATAGTTAGTGTCTTCTATCCCAACAGAAGTCGCCTATGAGGGAAAAAAAGGATAAATTGGTAATGATTTTGAAAAAAAAAAGACAAATGTGCCATCAGCTGTCAAATGTTTGCTAAATGCCAGAATTTGGTAGGAGACATAAAAATGAGTAAATAGTAAAAGATCCTAGCATACAATAGGGGAGGGGCTCCCTTCTAAAGGGGTTAATATGAAGGCTGGGGGGAAAGGAGTGGGTGGGGCAGGAAGGGCAGCGAGTCAGAAAACAAGAGCAAAACAAATCTGTGAACTGGAACTCAGAGAGCAGCCACTCAGGAGGGATTAATGAGAAGTAGGAGGCTGTGAAATTATGTGGCCTTTGAGTGGGGAGAATGGCCCTAGCAGAGCATGGCCCTGAAATGAGGTGAGACAAACTTCACCTGATCCACAATTAATGGCATCATGCGGATGGGTGACACAGAGTCACAGCAGGGGTGGGAAGGAGGAGGGAGAAAAAAGAAAGAAAAAGCACAATTCACTTTGTGGAAATGGTCCCCCCCCTCCCTCCAAAAGGAGCAGCCATCGGGAACTGGGACTCAATGAGGATAGAAAAGGATTTTACACACCTGTCTTTTTAAAACGGTTGCAGCAGGGAAGTGTGGAAAGATTTACGCTTAACAAGCACAGACAGTAGCAGGCGATGGAGACAATTAACAGAGAGGGAAAACGTAAATAAAGAGCAAAAGAGTGAGAGACGCAGGAGGAAAACAGGGTAGAGTTGATTGCACATGGGGTGAGGAGCAATAACAGGAGCACAAATGATTAAGTGGTGTTAGGGACTGGGAACACTTGTTTGCAAGGACAATCTTTGTGTGCTTTTGTTGTCTGCCGGCCGCCTTTATCTTTGTGTAATTCTCCGTCTGATGAAATGTGTTTAAAGAGATGAATTGGGATCGGAGGAGCCGTCCTGACATGATTATGAGGGATTCATCTGCAGCCATCTGCCACCCTTATGAAGGGGGGGGGGGGGCTTGCAGAGAGATAGAAAGGGAGGGAGGGAAGTGCAGACCTTCTGTTCAGCAGGCCTGCCACAGACTCACCATTAAACAGGCCTTTGGCTTTCAGTTTAACACGGAGACTTTATTTTTTTCCCCCTGTATGTAAAGGTGAGCTCGGATCCATTAAAGAAAGCAGAGATGGGTCATAAAGAAATCTTTCTCTTCCATGATTCAACAGCACATTAAACCCCAAGCCTTGAAATGTAGAGGCACGATGAATGCTTACAGTCATGTACCATAAAATCAAATGTTCTCCTTCTTGTAATATTTTCCAGGTACCACTTGTATTAGCTATATCCAGGCTTGGAAATGGCACCTACAGACTACATCATGTTAACACACCAGTTGGAGGAGAGGGCACAACAGATGGGTCCATTGCTCATCACAACATCCACTTGTTCTAAAGGGGAAAGCGGGGGCTTCAGATAGCATGTCTTAAGTTGTGTAATAGGCTTTTAGTGTCTCAAATGAAAGTCACACATTTGCTTTTTTGTTTTTTTCTCAGGTTGCGTGTTTCTCCGAGATATTTGCTCACACCATTCAACAGTGAGATGAAAATGGAGTTGGAGTCAATTGCATATCATATATCAACATAATCTCCTATAGGGGAGCAAAATTAAGGGGGGAAATGTAAGATTGAACACTTTTTTTTTTTAAATGTCTTAATCTAATGTGTGACTATAGTTGCCATGGCAGCTGGCATGCAATTTCTTTTTGAATCCTACTCTGTGGTGTTTACCTCTATAATTGACAGCTTTCCTGTTTTACTTTGCCCCTACGAGGAAAGAAAAAAAGCAAGCAGTTCTGATGTGTTTTAACAATCTCGCCAACTATATGACTGAGTCACAATTCATATTACAGGTCAGCGTGACGGTGTTTAATTATGTGCCGGCTGCTTGGGGCCCTCTAATAACCTGTCATTGAAGAGAATTTGAATGTCACACCACTTTGTTGGGCCCTAATGGCAGCAGGCAGATCCACTGATGAGCCGTTTTGGGACAATTACAGCAGATATTCAAATCACAGGTCTGGGTGTGCCGAGAAACCTGACAAGAGGTTTGACCGGGGGTGCACGCACACGCACGCTCACACACATCCACACTTGTTGTATCTTGACCAGTCCACCTCTCTTAACACACAAAGAAACTGTTTCTCTTCTTCTTCTCCCCACCCCCACCTGCACCACCCGCCAATGCTGCTCCTACAGTTTCTCTGTAGCCTGAAAGCTTTTATTATCCATCTAATCCAGATATCAGCGATTTCATCAAGCCAGGAAGATATGCATATCATGAATTATTTTGACACTGGGACCTTTTAATTTTCGCCGGCAATATTTCATCCCACCAATCAGTGCCTGGAGTGGTTGTCGCCGGGGCGGACGCTGCAGTGTCAGAGGACGAGACTCCCTCCGGTGGATCCAAATCATCCGGGGGACAATAATGAGCTATGGCCACAATTATGAGCCGCCTGTGTGTGCATGCATCTCATCAAGGGCCTCGTGCAAGCTGCTGCAGGAAAGGCAGCAGGAAAAGCAAAACAAGACATATACATCAGATTTAGACTTTGCAAAACAGATTGTTATGGCAGTAAAGTCAGATGACATGATAATGGGTGAATGGCGGAGAGTCAGTTTACTACTTGCATTTTACTTCTTACAATGTTTTTTCTGTGTTTGATCAGATTACAGTAACAGTGGTTAAAAAAAAAAAAAAAAAAAGGGTTGGAAATCAGTTTGCACCTAACACAAATATCTTAAATATATGCCATTTTTGGAGGCTTGTTCCTTGGGATTTCACATTTACTATCATTTTAAAACCTGTAACAGTTTTATAAAATCAAGCTCACATATATCAAATCACCCATTACAAGCAGATTTCTGCTTGATAATAAATAATAAATCCTATTCATTTTTATGTTACAGATTTAGTTGCCAGTATTTTTTCATATTTAATAATTCATTTATGATGCATTTTGCATTCAGTTCTGTATATTCAGAAATAAATTAATTATGTTGGATCTGTTTGTTTCAAAGCTGCACAGCATTTCTTCACAATGTCATAATTGCTCAAATCATTTGTCAACATCATATGGAGCTTACTTTTATCAGAATCGTTCATATAGAATAATTTCATGCTGCCAAATTCCATTCTGTCTCACTTTTAATTTAAGCATTTTTTTAATGCTATATGTATGATTTTACTGAGAATTGGTACCACATATCTTAAGAAGGTATCATCATAAGGAAATGTTATGATGACAGCTTTCTTAAACTTACTAAAGCTGCTATTGTGAATTATGCGGGTGGCCAGGTTATTAACATATAACTGTAATGATTTATTGGAAAGTGAGAAACTGGTGTATTGTTGTAGTTTATCAAGCATCAAAATATAATATTGTCTCTAAGTTAAAATGTCCTCCACTTCTTAGAAGATTGAGCTGCCTAATTGCAAACTTTTTTACTCTCTTAGAAAGACTACATATGAGCCCAGAGATGCATTACATTATAAGGCACTGGGCCTGCAGGTCTGTCTGTGCTGGGTGTGCAGTGTGTAAGTTAATACTCTTCAGCTCCCTGTAGAGTGGGTATTACGTGAGCAAATTGGATGCTCAAACAGTCAGTCCGTGACCTTCCCTCATCCTGGATGTTGACCCCCGTATAAAGAGAGACATTACATCTCGTTGCACAACAACACGGCTCCGGCACTTCGCTCCAGATAAAGAAAAATGTCTCAATTAAATCTTCACCGGGGCCCCCCGCCGAAGAGTTATCGCTGCCCTGGTAGCGCTGATCGCTACACTCACACATCCTCAAAAGTTATTTGACATAAATTGCCGGAGTCACATCATTTCCTGCCACACTGTGAGCGGGATTTACGGCTGATCCCATTGACTGGGAGCTGAACCTCCAATAAAACTCCTCAAGAGCCTGCAGGGCCGCGCGAGACGCACCTATCTGTACTCCTCCCCATCAGATCCCCTTCTGCACGCGCAGATTAACCATGCAAATACGCACAGGTGGGAGGGTGATACCGACAACACATTTATGTGCATGTATGCAGCTGGGCTGATATGGGGAGAGGGACTATGCACAAGAAGGTCTGATTGTGTTTTATCAGATGGTGGGAGGTGAGAAAGGGAGGCTTGTATGATGGTTTATCAAAGAACTGAGGAAGAGTGGAAATTATCATAAGCTTTTATTTGAATATGAGAGGTCCTGCCTGTTCTCTCTGGAGGTTATACTGTAGCTGCAAAAACCTCTAACCGAAGCAATATCATTATAAAACAGCATATGAACCCTTAAAGAAAATAATTTGAAACTGAAAACTGCTGAACATTAATGCTCACTGAGGAGAAATGTGGACACTACACCACCCACTAAAATCAACCTTATGGCTGCATTACGTCCGTTAGGTCTGATCCCAGCAAATAAAGCGTGTTAATGGCTGCAGTTGGTTAATGGTTATGATGATTCTTCCACAAGTTCAAATTTACCAGATGGAAATGCAGTTCCTGCATTGACTCTCAATAATCATCTCAGGTCATCTGATTACAAACAAGCGCTTTCATCACATGTGATGAGATTATGGTGTGGACCACACTCATGCTCTCCCTTTTGGACTCTCTTGTCAGGCATGCTGTCTCTCTCTAGTGGTGATGCATGAGAAACATAAGCCTGAGAACTCAGCTTTTTAATATAGGAAAATCAGATCCACATACACCATCCGTTGGATCGTCATGAATGCACAAATGTTCTTTGAAGTATAAAGGAGCAACAGTCTGAATGAGTCCGTCTATTGTGTAAAGTGGATAGTTTGAAGGTAAATGCTGTACAAGACAAAAGGGAGAACTAAAACTCAGGCTTTAAGGAGCATCAGTGTCTACAGCGGTCTTATGCCACTGCTGTGTAGTTTAATGGCCTTATTATGTAAAATAAAAGCTTGCTGTAACAGCTGATCAAAGCGAGGTGGAGCAATGGTTCTTGACTGACAGAGACTCCAGATATTTGTTATGTATATCATCATATTGCATACATTTTACTGTTCACTTCATTCTATTGTTATAAAGACTTTAAATTTATGTCTTTTTTGATGTGGTCCTTTTCAATGTTTGCCTGTGACCAATGTGCCGATGCTTGCATGCAATACTAACATCCTTGGAAATGGTCATAAAAACCTGCCATAATCATGTGGATCAAAAGCTCCAGAACACAAGCAAAATTAACCTGAAATATAAATATCAAAGGGGTGGGGTCTAAAATCAAGTCCATTTATGTTAATCTGAAAACAGAAGGTTGAGTTTCTCAAAAAACATACAAAAAGGGGCTTATTTTCACCTTTCTCTGAAAAAAAAATCCCTGTATAACTAAAGGTTTCATCTAAAAGTAGCCTCGGGAAGTTCAGAAGTGTTTTGTCAGCATTAACATTAAACGTTCATTCTAGTCACCATCCATCCGGATGATATGGCAGATAAGTGAAGGCCTTCTGCACAGCTTGGCACAGCATTTCAGTGGAGGCTCAGCAGCAGCATCAGCAGCATCAGTGGCTCCAGGGCTTCCAGCTGGGGGTGGCTGCTGCCTCTGTCTGCCTACCAGCACCGCGGCTGGGGGAAGTGGTGGGCAGACCACAGGATTGCCCCGAGGAACCTTGCTTATGCACCAGTAAAGAAAACTGAATTTTGCCTCTCTGTCTGTGCTAGGAATGTTTGCTGCCCTCAGCAATCCGATTTGACAAAGTGAGGTCTGGAGCACTGATGTGAGGATGCTGCGTGCTATCCACAATATTCTGAAATGAAAGGTCAACATGAGACATAAACAGATGAAAATCAGCTAAAAATAAAAAGCACAGAACCAATTTTGTTGAAGTTTATCATTGTTTGCATTAACAGTGTATGGGAATCTACAGTTTTAATTATATTACATCTGCTTACAGTGGAAGCCTGTACACAAGAAGTTACATCTTTTGAGGAGTTTGTGATTCTGTCAACTTTACAGTTGTGTTACATGACTATTTATCAACACAAAAAAACAATTTTCAAGTATTTCTTTGCAGTATGAGCTAAAAAGACCAAATAATAAAAGAGACTACACAATGCAACAAAAATAAACTGCAAAAATTGACAAATGAGGAAGATGTAATACTGCTGACAATTCTTAATTTCAACTTCCATCTTTTAATCCGACAATGTATATATTTCTATGGTGTTGTTGAGCTATGATGAATACATAAAATGCAAAAAAAAAAAGAAAGAAAGAAAAAAAAAAAAGAAAAAAGAAAAAAAAAAAGATTGCCTTTCCAGAGTATAGCCATCCACAGTTCAGGCTATTCTGTGCCATTCCCCTGTTTGACTTCAACCAAGTGTGACGTCTCTGCACCATCAAACAATAAAAGGGACCTGGTCAGCATTGTCTGTAATAACTGTTAATGACACACGTCAGAATAATTAAACCTGGACTAAGTCACAAGGTTGTGAGAGCTAAAGAATCAGGAAAAACCTCTCTAAAAACATCAACTGCTACAACCTCTTGTGATGTATTGTTACTTAAAATGCAAACCAGTATTACTAAAAGTGAAAAAAATAACTTCACATGTCAGGTCTGAGAATTTTAGGGAATGAGGCACCATTTACAAAATGTACATATAACCCCCTCTGATGCTCATATAATAGCATTAGTGAGTCCTCTGAATGTGTGAGAGTGCACCAAAGTGATCTTTGCTTTAAGGACACTATTGGCTAAACTGAAATTAAAATTAAAGCGCTTAAAATATTGCAAAAATGTCAGCAGAATTTCATGTAACAGTAGGATTTTTTTTTTTCCCTTTTTTTGTTAACAAGCAGGCAGCTAACAGGGTTATCGTGACCATGCTTTTTCTGGGTTATAACAAAAAATGGGAGAACACCACAATGCTGATGTGAGATAAGAGGTTGTGAAAGCAGAGGTAGCCCAAATTCTGTGCAATTAACACAAAGAGCCTTCAGTCAATTCACAGCCAACCATGGAGCTCACATTTGATTTCTTCTGCATTATTATCCTAATCATCATCACCAAAGGAGCCCTGATTTTTGACAAAAACAACTTAACACATTGAGAGGTTGTGCATTTATCAGCCAGTAAGTCCACAAGTAGCTTTTTAGGATTAAAACTCATGTGAGCAAGTGGCTGAATGAGCTGTGATCTCTTGCTGGTGTCTATTATTTCTACAGTGAGCTAAGCTGAGGCTAGGAAAGCACAATTATTACACATGCTTGGAGCTCTCAAATCATTTAAATGAATGATGAATAAATAATTACATCAAAATGTCAAAAAGGCACACAACAATCATGGATGTAGGCATTGGGCAAGATTGGCACAAAAGAGTAATAACAGCACGCTAAAAACTAAAGAGGGACGGAAAAAAATTACAGAAAATTAAAGGATGAAATTTTTGTGTTGAGTGAAAGGATGATGATTGGGAATAGATGCAAACAACCAAAATCATGCACACACACACACACACACATATAAAAAGAAAAACTAAACTTCCAATTTTCAGCCTCGGAACTGCTATACAGACCTCTCCCATGCCAACTCGGTGAACGTTGCATTAAACATCTCCACAAAGCTATTTGGTTCTGTTCAATATCAATTCCTCTGGCTATGTCTTTTAAATACATATGCAGTTAGTATATAGTTGTGCACATACAGCCAGTACTGGGATTTGTAGCGCAATATATACACAAGTTTAAGTTATTGCATGTTCCACTTGGGAGTCCAACACTTGCTGCACACATGGCCGGGCTCTGTGTGCTCTGGAGAGGGGGTCTAGACTAGTGAGACAGGGCTTAGTCCAAGACTAGGCTGAGAGAGAGATGCTAAGGCTGCAGCTGAATGGTACCTTTGTCATTACAGGGAGCAAAGAAAGGAACGGAGGAAGCCGTCACCAGTAGAAAGAGCGTGAGAGGAAGTTGGCAGCCGTGCTGAGCCATCCCATGCCGTCTGTGATAGATCCTACACGTGTGACGGCCTTGTCCTGCTCCTGGGACGGACTCTCATCCTCAGGCAGGTAGTCTGGGATGTCTGTGTTCTCCTCTACCAGAACTGCTGAGTCCTCCTGGAATGGCACCACCAGCTACACAGACAGAGGAGAGAAAATCATTTTTAACTAACCATAAATGCATGTAATTTGTCAAAGAAAATCATCTTTATTTAACATAAAGCTCAGTTTTATGACATTGGAGCCAAATATTAACATCTGAAATTAATCTACAAGACTGGTCTGACCCCTGCTGGACACATAATGTACTGCACCTCATGTTACCTTTCTTTCTCATACAGACAACATGCCTTTAATTTTCCTCTGTTTGGAATTTCACATTTTGCTCAGCTCAAGTTTTATAAATACTGTACTGTAGAGCAGAGAACCTGCTTGAGACTGGTAATGCTTTAAAAAGGAGCTGCAAGGACTGGCTGTGTCTCTAGTGAAAAGCAACTAGCCTACAGGCCGAGGCAGAGATGTGACTAGCTAATCATGTCACTGTGAATAACTCTCAGCCAGAGGCAGAGGGGCTACACTTCCTGTACACAGATGCCCACAACATACAGCAAGCACACTGACCTATCGTCTGACTTCTTCTGGGTGGAAATTAATGTACATCAGTTTGAGGGAAACAACCCAAGTCCTCACCTCTTCTCCATCCTCTGTCTTCACCACCTGCTGAGCCGTCATTACTTTGGTGGAGTTAATTGCTGTTCCCAACGCCTGCGAGAAGAGATTTGTTTTCATTTGCATTAATCAGCACATCCATCTTCATGAAGTACATTGAGGAAATTCAATGCTTCATTCTGCTGTTTGTCACTACTTGGAAGTACAGGAGAAACCACAATGACAGCTGTGTTCTTATACACAGTACATTATACTGCAGGTTATGCAACCTACAAATATGCAATATTTTCACCCATTCTATACAAGCCACTTTCAAAGAAACCTAACATATTTTTTTTTTCAATCAGTCCTTTAACACTAAGTGAAGAGACATGATCCCAATTTTAATAATAACATCAAAAACAATAAAAGTTATCCATCAAAACAGCTTATATGAAGCACTGTGTATCCAATAAACTGAAAATAGACTCAAGTTGTTCTCTGTGTCTGGACAGATGTTGTACTTACCTCAGCTTTAAGGTCAGAGCGGATCCTGACAACACATCGTTTAACAGCCATCTGGAAGGTGAAACTGATGACTCCTCGAATCTTTAACAAAGCTTCCTCGCACAGGCTCCTTCGAGTCTGACACAGGGAGAAAGCAGGTGAAAGTTATGAGCAGATGTGTAAAACAAAGTCTTTAAAGAGTTCAGAAATAATTGCATCATGAAGGCAAACTATAAAAGTGTTAGTTTTGCATAAAATGTTAAATGTGTAGCTAAAATATAAAACATTCATCTGCTGCATGCAAACTTGGTTTATAAATCTGTGGATTCCAGCTGCCAGTGTGCTTCTGCAGCCCACCAGAGGCTGTCTGTCTGCTGTAATGTAATCTGGCTAGGTGCAGGCTTCCTGCAGAGTAACACTCAGGTTCAATCTTAACATCCTGCTGTTCAATGGCTGACATTTACAACCTGAACCCTCCGCCTTCCTATGAGTTGCCAGATAGACACCCCCTAAGATGCTTTGGCAACACAGTGATTGTGACAGCAGTAAGCAAGCAGATTTGAAGGTAGCCTTTGTGCATCAATAAATGCCTGTTGTGTGTGAATAGGACATGTGTATACCAATATACCGGGTAAAAGTCTTGAATGTACATTATGAATACTCACAGAGTCATCCAGCCCATCAATGTGCAGCACTACAGTTTTGGCTCTCTTGTTGTTGGAGCCCAAGAAGAACTGGGCTTTACGTCGACAGGATGCAGCAGCAGCCTCGGCCTGTTCAACTTGTTCAACACCAGCTGACTGCAAAATCTCATAGATCTCAGAGGCCAGAAGTTTGGTCTCTCCGGGCGATGTACTCCTTTGGTGCGAGAGAAAGTAAAAATAAATTACAGAAAAAAGATACAGATATGAAAAAAGCATCTTAATATGTTATTTGAACATGTGGCTCATACAAAATTACTCAGTGACACTCCTCTGAATGGAGTTATGTGGCAGCGTTTACTGACAACAATGCATTTGCATCTGTAATACTGCAACTTTGATACAGATTAATCACTGATTTAATTTCTTCATATTTTGCTTTCAAGAAATCAGACTTTCCCATATTCTTTTAAAATGGTCTTGACCAATAGTTCTCCAGGCTTTGGACTGTGACTGCTTTTACACTCAGCTTCAGGCCAAGACTTGGATTTAAAAGAACTTTGCTGTCCATTGCAAAGCAGCAGAAATTAGTCGTTGATGATGTGGCTCACAGAGTAATGAAAAACAAACAAGTCCATAAAAGACATAACAATACAGTATAGGCCAATCTTTGTATCCAATCATACATAACATTAATCTATGAATCATTCAATGATTAAAAAAAAAAAGTCAACTCAAAATTTTAAACAGTGAACCCATTTAAATTTGCAAAGTTTTACAAGAAACAAATTTTGTCTCAACATTTTTAACTGCATGTAAAAAATTCATATATAACAATATGATAGACAAAGTTGTATTTTTGGACAAATGAAGCTCTGAGCACTGTTCGATAAAAACCTTGATATGTCTCAGCATTGTATGAATCAGATCTTTAAGTTTAAAAAATAAAATAAAATAAAATAAAATAAATGCTCGAAAACTGATGTACAGGAGCTGAAAATCAGTGGTAACAGGTTTTATTGAGTGTTGAACCTTCCCCTGAGCCAAGATCTCAGTATAACCAAAGCAATGTGGGATCACACACACACACTGCTATGTAAAAAAGTGAAGTGTTTTGCCCCCTTCCTGATTTCTTACTTTTTTGCATGTTAGTCACACTTAAATGTTTCAGATCATCAAACAAATTTAAATGTGAGACAAAGATAACACAAGTAAACAGAAAATGAAGTTTTTAAATGAAGATTTTTATTAGTAAGGGGGGTAGACAATCCAAACCTCCATGGCCCTGTGTGAAAAAGTGATTGCCCCCTTTGTTAAAATATAAACTGTGGTTTATCACATCTTTGGAAAGCTTAGTTCAATTTCTCTAGCCACACCGAGGCCCGATTAATGCCACACCTGTTCTCAATCAAGATATCACTTAATTAGGACCTGCTTGACAAAGTGAAGTAGACCAAAAAGATCCTCAAAAGTTAGACATCATGCTGCAATCCAAAGAAATTCAGGAACATATTAGAAACAAAGTAATTGAGATCTATCAGTCTGGAAAAGATTACAAAGCCATTTCTAAAGCTTTGGGACTCCAGCAAACCACAGTGAGAGCCATGATCCACTGATGGCAAAAACATGGAACAGTGGTGAACCTTCCCAGGAGTGACCGGTCGACCAAAATTACCCCAAGAGCACAGCGACGACTCAGCCAAGGTCACAAAAGACCCCAGAACAACATCCAAAGAACTGCAGGCCTCACTTGCCTCAATTAAGGTCAGTGTTCATGACTCCACCATAAGAAAGAGACTGAGCAAAAATGGCCTGCATGGCAGAGTTCAAGACCAAAACCACTGCTGAGCAAAACGAACATAAAGACTCGTCTCAGGATGCCAGAAAGCATCTTGATGATCCCCAAGACTTTTGGGAAAATACTCTGTGGACTGACGAGACAAAAGTTGAACTTTTTGGAAGGTGTAGGTCCCATTACATCTGGCGTAAAAGTAACACAGCATTTCAAAAAAGGAACATCATACCAACAGTAAAATAGGGTGGTGGTAGTGTGATGGTCTGGGGCTGCTTTGCTGCTTCAGGACCTGGAAAACTTGCTGTGGTAAATAGAACCATGAATTCTGCTGTCATAAAATCCTGAAGGAGAATGTCCGGCCATCTGTTGGTGACCTAAAGCTGAAGTGCACTTGGGTTCTGCAGCAGGACAATGATCCAGAACACACCAGCAAGTCCACCTCTAAATAGCTTAAAGTTGTACTTCCATGGTCATTTCATTAATATTTCTGTGTTCTCCATTATTATTGAATGCATTCTGCATCGTTTCTGTTTAAAAAAACCTTCTGGTTGCTTAGTATCCAGCTGTATTTGTATACTAGAAGAGAGGCTTGTGGTCCAACGGCAGGCTTTTCCGGGTCCTTCTCATGAATTTCCGTCTGATTGGCTGGCTCCCATCAGTGTATGAAGGAAGCTCCGCCCTCCACTCTTATTTTGTTACAGACAGGAAATAGAGCTGACAAACAAGTTTGTTCCGCCATGCTAACAAACAGTTAGCTAATGAGCTTCTCAACTCCGAAGCTACAGTCGTGCTGTCTCCACTTCTAGTGTGTAGTGGAGGGTTACCTGCCTTCCAATGGACAGATAGAAACCCCACGTGGGATACGCTATTTGAAATGTGACGTAGAAGTGCGAGGCTGTTCCCGATTCGCTCTTTTCTTCGTATTGTTTCTCTGATGAGAAAGAACAGCCGACTGGGGGGAACGCAACACTAGCAAGTCAGCATGTGTAAGTAAACAAGGGGAAACCCTCCGTATTTCAGAAGGAGCAAGTTAAACGGGTTTTCAGTGGAAGGAGGCCTTTAAGAAAAACAAAATGAAGACTTGAAGTGGCCAAGTCAAAGTCCTGACCTGAATCCAATAGAGATGCTGTGGTATGACCTTAAAAAGGCGTTCATGCTGGAATACCCTCCAATGTGGCTGAATTACAACAATTCTGCAAAGATGAGTGGGCCAAAAATTCCTCCACAGCGCTGTAGAAGACTCATTGCCAGTTATCGCAAACGCTTGATTGCAGTTGTTGCTGCTAAGGGTGGACCAACCAGTTCTTAGGTTTAGGGGGCAATCACTTTTTTACGCAGGGCTATTTAAGTTTGGACACACCCCCCCCCACCCCAACCTATTAATAAAATGTTCATTTAAAAACTGCATTTTCTGTTTACTTGTGTTATCTTCGTCTCACATTTAAATTTGTTTGATGATCTATAACACTCAAGTGTGACAAACATGCAAAAAAGTAAGAAATCAGGAAGGGGGCAAACACTTTTTCACTCAGCTGTAGAAGAAAATGGAACAAAGGGCAGCCAAAATCCAAAGAAAAGCTTTGAAATGTTATTCATAAAGTCTGGAGAACTTTTCTTTAAGACTACTTAAAGAAATTCCAAGAAAGCTTGTCTAAGAGGATTCAAGTTATGGTGAAGAAAAACGATAGTCAAATCAAATGCTGACTTTCAGACTTAGAAGCGTGATAGAAATGAAAAAACATGTTTGTTTTTCTTATCTTTTGTATTTCCATCTATGTTTGCAGACATTTTAATAAATCACTGCACCAATTTTCTGTTTCCTGAATAATAAAAAGAAAAATAAGCAGTAACTTAAGAATTTTGCACAGTAGTGCATTTTATACTGAGGTGCCAGCAGAAAACAGACGAATCATCATCATCATCTTTAAGCATCTGAATGAGAGGAAAGCTGTGATCAACTAATATCCTATTTTGTCAACATTTCTATATATTATCTTTGCATTTGTATTTTCCAAACTCCAAACAAAAATATACTGTCTATTCTATGCTTCACTCTTATTTTTCATGCCCTTCTGCAAAGCATGCCATAACACAGGATAATATTTTAGAGGGCTGCAGCTCTTCCTGAGGAAACTATGTAAGGTCAGTGGCAGCCGTCATGCAAGAATTGATATTTTATGAGAGACAGTGGGACAACCCTGCAAGCTACACTGCAATATCTGTCACCAAGTCATCACTCTTTCTACTGTAACCTCATATGACACTGGCTGTCTGGCATAGCTGCCCTCCAGAAGCCTACACAAATACATTCCCACTGCAGCTCTATAGAATCCGGTCAGTCTTAAGGCAAAACCTACTCTCTATTCAGGTGGTTTATTTGCCTAATTCACACTTTCTGCACAGGAAAGACAACAAATTTTTGAACTTCGGATATTAAATGGTTGAGAGATTTAAAATTACATTTGCACCTGTTTGTGCACTTGTGGAGTGCACTAGACTTTACCCCTCAGCCATGTGTTCCCACTCTGGCCAAATATGACTGACCTCTATCTAAAGAAAGACAGACGGGACTGTGAACATGAGGGCCTCAAAACCAGACCAAGTGAAGTAACTGGCTTACTTTAGGGCCAGCTTGGCCACAGGGTAGAAAGTCCTGCCACAAGCCCTCAGATAAAACAAAGCTACTTGGGGTAAAATGCAACAACATGACATGGATGACCATAATGTCTGCATCATCGCTTTTTTTTAATTTTATATCAATTAGATATATACAAGTATATATATATATATATATATATATATATATATATATATATATATATATATATATATATATATACACACACTACTCACAAAAAGTAAGGGATATTTGGTTTAGCCACCATTGTTGTTAGCTTTTCTTTCAATAAGTTGTTTGAGATGGAGGAATTAACAAATCACAATTCCAGTTAAATGTCCAACATTCATGATAATATCAATAAGGTGTGAACATTTGACATTTTCCTTAAATTATAACTGAAAGTTGAATATCCCTAACTTAGGAGTAGTGTATACATATATATATATATATATATATATATATATATACACACACACACACATGTATGTATATGTATGTATATATATGTATCTATGTATGTATACACACACACAAATCATATGCAATCATGATTAAACATCTCCTACAGCATCAGTCAAAGCACAATGACCAGATGCATTAAAATCTTTAAATACTGTTTGTGCATGCTAAAGTTATTGCCATCCATATGCTTATTCAGCTTGAACCAAATTCATCCTGATGTAGGGAATAAAAGGATGTCATCCTGTCTGGATATTTCGCAGACTTGCAAGCAAAACAAAGAATTGTGTGTTAAGGTTTTATGAAAAGAAAGTGCATTGTATGCATGTGTGTGTGTGTGTGTGTACGAGATGTGGTGGCAACGAGGGCTTACTTCTGCATGACATTCTGCAAACTCAGCATCATGCCCAGCTCGCCCTTCATCTTCTCCCTGTTGGCTCGACATTCTGCCAGGTAGCGCACGGCCTGCAAGGACAAGGGCAACTGTTATCTATCCTGTACTAAAAGCTGACAATCACTTTCTGATATTAAAGCAGATCCCTTTTAAAAGGACCGCCCATATGCAGTGGTAAATATATTATGTAAGGACTACAAATACACATGCATTGACTTTGTGTTTACACTTCACAAGTTTCTGTCAAGGAGCAAGTGTTACATAAAGCCACTTATATGTGTACTCGCTGTTCAAGTCATGTACCAAACAAGAGGCTGGTTGTGAGGGAAGTGCAGAGAAGAAGCACTGTTTTGTCTTCACTGTATATCAAAACAAACAGCAGATGTCACCATCACACAACTATGTGGCCATTATTAAACGACCACACATCAGCTTACTAAGAAGAACTGGCCTTCGCTAAAACTTGTTGTGACAATCTTGGACATTAGGGGGCTATAAAAGGCACAAGTAGAAAACAAGCTGGAGAACTAATGAATCCCTGATGGTTATTAAAGACAACTTAATTTAACAAGCTGATTAAGGTATTTCTACAAGATATTTCATTGTGAAGCTAACTTATGTCTGTCTTTGTATGATGGCAATGAGCAATTAAATCATACAGACTTTATACACCAAGAATTAAATGGATGTTGCTTACCAATAGTGCAGAGTAGACAACCTGTGGGTTAGGATGGTCAAAAAAAAAGGATGAGACCTGGCAGGCAGCCTTGGTCTTCTACTATGGCTCTTCGGTTCAAGGGGTCTGCAGCAAGATCTCGCAGCTGGTTTACCACAGTCAGAGCATCCACCTCTGCACTCATGGTGCCTCTTGTTTTGATGATATACACATCCAACCAATCTCCTCTCTCTACTGGAAATACAATGTTAAGATAAATCAGCAATTTGGGTTCTCTGATACATGGATGAAAAAAAACATATATCATGAATAAAGCTTGCATTGGCAACTCCATTGAGTTAAGATAAATACACACACACGCATATATATACATATATATATATATATATAAGAAGATTAAAAAATATATATATATATATGTACACAGACAGATAGATAGATAGATAGATAGATAGATAGATAGATAGATAGATGCCTCATAGTTGAGAAAAATAATTGTCCAACACGAAACTGGACGTTACAATGACTGAGATGAATAAACTTCATTTCATATTACTAAACTCAACAACGATACTGAATAGATAACTGACTTTATTAGCCTGGGGCCTGAAGAGAGGTTTTACTGAACTGTTTGAATCTCTGTAGTATGTCACCCCTCATCTAGGGAATGTGGTACTATACTTACTGGTTACTGACCAATGATGAGGTTACTGGTTTTATTTACACACATTGATTAAACTGCAGTTGCCAATGAAACAGCAAATAGCTAAGCATACTGTGACAGATTATTGTAATATACCACAATTTACATCAACATGCCACTGCTTACTTATTCAATTAAATTCCTTACATTCAAATACAAATTTTCATTTTGGCCCAACACACCTTTTTTTTGACCCCCAACCTCACCTCAAATCAAGCCCTGTGCTACACAGCCGATTCAACAGCTAGGCTAAGCTAGCAATCGTTACTTGACAATTATAGCATACCTTTATGTTAGTTCTCATAAAAACATGGATGTCAAACCCAGATTGTTTAAGTAAAAAAATATATAAAACGGTGAAAGAAGAAATAGTCACGTCCCGATACGACCTTTAAAAAAGTATAGCGAGAGAATTTCAGTAATGCTAGGCCTGCGCTCCTTTCTTTCCTGTGCTCCTTTAGCTAGCAGCTGTGGACAGTGTTTGGGTCCTGAGGCACGCGAATGGGTGCAGCTGTTTTGTGGACAAGGACATCCCAGTGTTCAGTCAGCATCCTGACGACTTCATGTGAAATTCCTCCGCCGGGAAAAGCAGGAAAGTATAACGAACACCCACAGATTTGCTTGCAAATGATTGGACATTACAACTTGACTGACTTTGATGACGACTAATCACGAGTGAGTTGTGTTTTAAAGCTCAACGATAATTGGTAAATTTGGTTATCAATCATACTGACAAACCAATGGTGTTGCTTCACAGGTGCGATTCATCCATATGTAAGTCCTATAATCCAATTGGCTCCAAAAGCATTCCAGCTCTTCCCACTCAAGTCACCTCCTGCGGTACATGTCCGTCAGTTTGGCAAGGTGGCAAAACTCAAGAAAGTTCCCAGCTAGCGGTTGTCCGGTAAATAGTTTTTAGAGTTACTTTCAGTTAATCTTTGACTATCAAAATGTTGTTTAATCGGGTCGTGTTTAACTGTTATATCTCATAGTATCGGTAGCGAAGGGTGTGCTAAAAGCAAATCTTAAAGTGTGCATGTGTGTTAAGTTGGACTTAGCTAATATGCTAACGTTAGCCAGTTTGTCCGCTAGCTTGAAGTAATTTAAGCTCATATTAAATGTAGTTGAACGAACATACTGTATGTATGCTATCACCTTATGTTTTTTTTTTCAACGTCACTTTTTTGCGTGTGTCCCGGAGTCAAAACTTTTGACCACACGTCGGCCAAAACTAATGTTGGCAATACAAAGTTTAACTTGACCATCAATAACTGAATTATGTTTTGATGAGATTGCGGAGAAAAATGGGGTGCCCTATTCATCCTAGTGGGTACTTATAATTGCAGAACAGCCGAGTTTCAAAATTACAAAGTAAACTACCAAATGTTAAATAACTGATGTTAACGTCAGTAATTTTAGACAACTACTCTTTACTGTATGTTGGCTATGCTTTCTAATACTCTATTGGTTGATTTGAATTAAAATAAATGAAAATTAGTTCAGATTTATCTCAGAGGGAAATTGCAATCCAATTCATTTGAGTGTCAAATCATGAAAAGTTGTCCCAATACATACATCCAGGTAGAATTGAAATTCCTACATCATGCCTCACTTCTCGGAAGAATGGATTGAGAAATGTTCTTTTCTTATTGGATCAAATATTGACAGTAATCGTTATAGTGACGAGAAATCTGTATTGCTTTATATAATAGATATTGGCCAACACAACCCCAAACTGATGAAAAGTCCAAGTATATTGGATTAGGGCATTTAAGCATGGGTAGATTCATTGTAGAAGGATCACGTTCCCTCCATTGTCTTTGTTTTTGTCTGAAATTCCCTTTTTCCTCTTGTGTTTCTTTAGATACCATTTGTGGATCATGATGCATGAGCCTGTTGGTTATTGTGAAACTCTTCAACAGAAATGAGTAAAAAGCATGCACAGATTGAAATGGACCTGGTACGTGAAAATCTGGCAGACACATGCATTTCTGTTACTGTGTTTTTCTTCTGTGAAGCTTTCTTTTGAGAACAATTACAAGACCTGTGTAAAGTATTAGTTACAAATTAGAGTATTTTCTTAGTATTTGCAGTTACAGACATCTTGATAAGACAGTTTTCACTTTCATTTATAGGTTTTATCTGTTTTTGTTGTTGTTTTCCCCTGTGCTATAACTTGTGGCAAACTTTTCTCTTGCAGGCTTGGGGATCAGCAAAGCCCTATGGATCTTCGAGAAGTATTGTAAGAAGAATAGCTTCAAATCTTCCCATAAAACCCTGTCCAAGGGTTCATTTTCAGGTGAGGGAAGAGTGCATGCATTTTATTTATTGAGTATAACACTTTTTTTAATGATACTGATCTTATCTTTTTATGATTTTAATATCTTTGGTTTGCCATGATTTCACCCTATCTTGAGATCCTTTTCTATCCCCTGATGGAGTCGCAGTCATATGCAAACAAACCATACACTTCCTTCAACATTTGTTTACCGCTGCTTGTCTGTTTTCATTTATGAACCATAAACAGAGTGAGTGAAGTCATAACAAGAGATATTTTCCATCAGCAAAACACTGTTTGCAAATGGGATTGTAAACTCAACCTTCATCAATCTTATCTGATTTTACAAACTACTTTTTAACTCTTATGTCTTCAATGCTGTGCTCTTCTTCTCTTCTTTTCTTCCGTCTCCAGCTACCCTTCCTAGCTCTGAAGAATGCAGTTTGTCTTCTTTAGGTCAGTTTGCTCAGCAACCTTCAACAACCTTGAGCTGACTCAAGACCCACTGAGCTGCTCAAACCTTTCGTTACCTCCAACTAACTTTTTTTTATTACATACTCTCTCTCTCTCTGTGAGCTATTTTCTTTTTTTTTCACTAAATTACCGTGTTTCCTCTTAACCCTGTTTCTAAAAAATAGTTTGGTATTCAGTTCAAGCCATTTAAACTATGCAAACTCTAACTGAAAATAAGCAAAGACAACATAAAGTGACTAATTCATCAAGAGATTGAATGTTTTCCTTTTCTGTCTTGATATAAGATTTCCCCTCTTTAGCACTCCATGCTCCCATTTTCTCCTACTTTTAGTTTCATAATGAGTCAAGTGTTAAAGTCCTGCAGAATGTAGTTAATAAAAAAACTTAATCTAGATAGCCGTGCTCGGGCATGTATAACTGTCACATGTGGACAAATGTGTCTCTTGGACCCACTGATGCTGAGTTTGGAACTGTGGGCTGACGAGTTAGTCCTTCTCATCTTTTGTCCAGTGGATAACCTGTAGATCTTTCATATAATATAATATAATATAATATAATATAATATAGTATAATATAATCATATACATGGTAGAGCTGTAATTCTCTACCATGTAAACTTTGCCGATTGCAGGTTATAGAAGTGTTCCTGAGCCCTTTAGTGATTTCCATTTGTCTGTAATTCTTCTTTTATATGTAAAAAAAAATGCTTCTGGCTAGGAACCTGTATGTTTAGAGCTCAAATTTTTAGTTTCAAAATTTTTGTGTTGTCTATTTTATTTCCAGTTAAATTTCAGGTTTAAATCCCTAATAATCTTTGCAGGGTTTTTTTTTGTTTGTTTTTATATACTTTTAGGATCCAACATTTTTGGAAGCAGGGTTGAGGTTGTTAAAATGTAGCATGTGTTTTGTGCTGGTGTGAATGTGTGTTGTTCCTGCATTTGTTTTTTTGTTTGTTTGTTTGTTTTTTTATTGAACTTCAAACATCCAAATGTTTCTAAATATTCCCCCTCCCTCTCTTTGACAGCTTTATCCATACACTGAGAATGCAGGTGTCCTTATTGGCACCAGAAGGCAGAATGGCCTGGTGGCCTCTCTGGCTGATGTTGCCTGGATTGATAAAGAAGAGGATTATGAAGATTACTTTGATGGACCCAGGTGAGAGCAGGGTAGTTATTTGTTTTTTTTTTTTTTGTTTTTTGTTTGTTTGTTTTTTTAAAAAGGGGGGGGGGGGGTCCTTTTTAAACAGCAGATTTAGGGATTCACAAATTTCCTTTTTTTTTTTTTTTGTTAAGAAAATGGCTCATGTTGCTCATCTGTAACACATGAATACATTGCAACAGGTCAAGGATTCCACCAGGGCTCATGTTAAGAGCTCAACGGCCTCATCCTCAGACAAAACCTCTTACTCGTCAGAGGTCGCTACCTAGCCTGCACCAGGGAGCTCCGGACCCTCAGGGGCCAACAATCGCAAATGATGAGGCAATTCAGAAGATCAGCGCACTGGAGAATGAACTTGCTAAACTCAGAGCTCAGATAGCTCAAATTGTAATTGCTCAAGAAAAAACTGCACAGTCAGGTACCAGACTTATTTTCCTTAGTAGTAATGGGCTTTATGCACAGTTCCAGTACTCCTGAACTTAACACTGCACCTTTGTTTCCTGTCTTTCATGATTGGATGAACTGATTAATCCAGGTGTGTCTGACCATTTTCTTAGGTCAGACACACCTGGATTAATCAGTTCATCCAATCATGAAAGACAGGAAACAAAGGTGCAGTGTTAAGTTCAGGAATTAGTGGAGTTGTGCGTAAAGCCCATTAGTACTGTCTCTTATCCTATAGGTGGCAGCAGAAGTACACATGATGCAACACCTAAGCCTTTTCTTTTCTTTTGTTTCACAACAGCTGCTACCACAGGGGGACCTCCTCCCCCTCCACCTCCTGGTAACCTGCCGCCTCCTCCTCCACCACCACCACCACCTCCTCCGCCCCCACCCCTAGGTCTACAGCGGACATTTTCAGCCATTGATTTGATAAAAGAGCGCAGAGGGAAGAAGACAGACTGTCAGACAGTTGTGGAATCAAGGCCAGCAGAAATTCCCAGCATGCTCGAAGTCTTGAAGGACATTAACAAAGTTAAGCTGCGATCCGTGAAAAGGTTAGTCTTGACTTTAGCCATCATCTGTTGCAGTAAAACATGTTTTTATGTGAGATGCAGCCCCCATAAAGCACTTCTCTTAACCTTTGGATAAGTGTTACAGTTCAGTGGGAACACAACTCAGTCTGACTCCTTTCATTACTTACCTGTTGAGTGAAATCGTGCTTCATGAGAATTCATAAATGCCCGTTTTACCTCATGTTTAGTCGTCCAGCAAAAGATGATGCCAAAGCAAAGTTAAATGAGCCTGCAGATGCTGCAGCTCTGATTGCTGAAGCCCTGAAACGCAAGTTCGCCCATCGGCATTGGCAAGACAGTGAACAGGATGATAAAGAAGATTTCAAAGTTCCCGTCAGAGAAGTGAAGCCTCAAACTGAAGCCCCCATGGTAAGAGATGTTTGACGGGGCATATATTGAGGAGGGGGGGAAATGGCATACAACTGGATGTTTTGCTGTGGTTTGCACTGCTGTCATCTCTCTTCTATCTTTTGCATGTCTTCACAGTTTGGGCAGCACATGTTGAAAGCAACTGGAAAAAGAAAGTTGCTGTGAGCATGAGCTTGAGGTCCAGATGTGTGGTCACCCTGAAGTGCCTCATCGACGTTTTATCATCAGCAGTCTGTGGAACAACGAGGCCTTTTGCTTGACTTAGTCTGGCAGGCCCAAGTGTCAATCATCTCAGTGGTTGCATGAGCTTATCATTCCGACTTGCCACTTTTGCACTTTTCTAAATTATATGAGCTCTTTGTTTTATGAGGACTTTTTGGGGGAGGTTGTAAGAAGTGAAAGTTAGAGGATTATTAGTATTAATAATTTTGTTTTTCAATCATTTCTCGTTTTTTTTTTTTTTTTTACCTTGTTGCACATGGCATGGGGGATCAGTTACATGTCCCCGTTTTTTAAGGGTGTGTAAAAGCTTAAGTTTTTCAGGTATGAAAGGAACACTTTAATGTAGAAATTCTTTCTGTTGTTTTAATGCATGTTTGACTTATAGACTAATTTATGTTTGGGATTTGTCCATCTTTTGGCTGAAATAGATTATTTAATTTTTAACAGTGAATGTTGTAGATATTTCCATTACTAATACAGGGGACCTGTCAGGTCTTAAGTGGAATTTGCATCTGTTTTATCTGGTGCTCCTGTGCAAGTTGTATCACAGCTACCAGTTTTGTCCTCTCTTGCCATTTGCTGGTACAAGTATGCAGTTTTTTTTTATTATTATTATTTTAAATTTGATTAAGAGCCAAAGTTATGATGCTCTCAAGGTTCTGCCTTGCATGCCAAATCAAGGTTTTACAGTTCCTTCCCTTTATTTTCCAGTTGAAATTCTTCAGATTCTGGAAAATTGTAACTGTATTGGTTAAGTTTTATTTCTTGGTAGTTTTCAATTATCTGTACTCACCTCTGTCTGTAGAAGTTGTATTGACAGCACATTCAGAAATAATGGGTCCTAAGGCACCCACAGTCTTCAGTAACCCAAAAATGTAAATGTTTTCATGCCAATCATTTTTATTTTTCAGTTTGGAAACTTGACACTAATTGAATCTTGAGTATCGATTTTACTGTATTTAAGTAATTTGCTGCACACTTGCACAATATCTGATCATTGTTGAAGCCTGTGTAGTTGTTGCTTCATGTCAACACTATTGCCTTTTAAAAAGGGAAGGTGGGCTGGGTGTCAGTAATGGTGATTTAAATTTTACACTTGATGTTAGAGTTGTCACACAGAACGTCAATCGTTAAACCTCAATAAAAGTTTTCTCTTTCAGAAATGGTTTTACTGGATTTGAAGAAGTGAAATTACTTGGCAGTTAATCATGCTATAATTAGTGCCAGTTTATATATTTTAATGAACTGAAATTGAAGGATTTATCATTTTCCTCTGGTTCCTGAAGATTGATTCCCTAGCCATGTAAGGCCATTGTTGCAGGTGGGAACCACCTAGAATGTTTCTCATTTGGAAAGTTAGGATTTTACTGCTCTAAATGGACATTTATCATAGTTACAAATCGTAGATCCAATATTTAACTTAACACATTTTTTTCATGATAGTCTTTAGTTGTGGACCTACTCAAACGGTTAAGAAAAACGGGCCAAAGAAAAGCCTTTTGCCATTAACTGACCTTTTTTTTAATCACTTTGCCAATACTGGCCCAATTATTAGATGGCATACTCGACTCATGAAAGTCAACAACAGGTTTTATTATTCAAATTGTAACTGCAACAGGCATGTATCAAAAAGGTCAATACAGCAAAGCCTTTACAAAACCTGGCTTGACACTTAAGTCTTCCCAAAAATGGCTGTTGCAACAAATTGTAAACAGTTTTTCAACAGTCTTACAGCACTTACAGCAAAATACAAATCAGCTAAAGTAAGAAAAGCACCTGTTATCGTTCAAAATGTTTCAACACAAACACAATCTGTGCCACTATACAGAATCAAAATAAGACAACCAAACACAAAGAAGTGGAATGTTCAAATTCACTCGACTATTATGTTTCCATACAAAAAAAGGACAGCTGGAGTTGTTCCTCACAAGAGGGCAAAGGGATTGGACAGTGCATTCAAAGACAAGCACACCATGCACTTGATGGGAACAGGAGTTGGTTTGGTCACTTAGCATAGTTTGTGCATAGTTATAAGGCATAAGTCAAGCAGTCCTTTAGGTTTCATGTGGCTGTGAGAGACATTCTGCAGAGAGGGAGTCTCCTTCAGTTGATCCAAGCCAAAAAAAAAAAACAAAAACAGCAACCTTGCATCGTCCATAGTCACCTCCTCCCCCTCTCCTTGTAAAAAAGAGACAGGCAAAACCCTGAGCGAGTCGAGTTACATGGAGTGGCGTTCCAAGTTAGATGCATGTGCAGTGACTGACCAGTGTCCAGTCTGGCCGGGGAGCTCCCCAAGGTCAACCAGGACTAGATAATACCTTTCCAGGATGTCGTAGGAACGTCATGGAGATGAAGCTACACGTCCAACATCATCATTTGGAGTGCAAGAACACATGGTAGCACAGGTGGAGTCATTTATGGCATCTGGTGTGTTTGAATAAGGTTCTGCTCATGGCTTCAACAGTGGGATGACATTTCAAAAGAGTGGTTCTTTACATCTGTGCTTTGAAGGCAAACTGTGGAGCTGACAAGATTCACTTCAGTTCAAGGGAAAGATACAACAGACAGAGATGCGTAAACAGTCATCGTAGAGGCAGCAGAAGGACTGGGCTTGTCACATTTTTTTTGTTTTGTTTTTACACGTGGAAGAATCTTTAGTACAAATTCAACACATCATTACTCAAAAGTCTCAGGAGGGTCTCATATGAATACTCCAGTTGTCTCAGTCAACTCAGTTCAAATCATTCTTCAAATCTTAGTTTTCAAATGGCACTTCAAAATACCAGAAAAAAAGTCTCAGTTTTTATACTGCTTTCCCCTTAAGGTTCACCCCCCCCACCAAAAAAAAAAGAAAAGAAAATGGCATGTTCAGTCAGTAATGCCAAAACTACAGTGGACAAATAAATAAAAGAGCAAATAAAAAGAAAATACAGCAGTAGCCAAATGAGGTATCTATGTATTGCTCTATGCCATAAAGAGGAATTAAAAATTAAATAAATTAAATAAAAATCAGTGGTTTATCAAGATGGGAGGCCAAAGCAACAAAACATAAACAAGGTGTTAGGATCAGAAGGGGCAGCTGCAGGCTGGGGGGGAGCACCGCCAGGCCCTCAGTGTGTGGTGAGGCCTTGAGGCCGGGATTCAGGATTTGGGAGGCTGAGGTGAAAGGGCACAGAAGGAGTGTCAAGATTCTCTGCTTCCCTGAGGTATTTCTTTGGAGCTGGTTCCTCCTGTGGCGGCGTCTTCTGTGTCTGTGCCGGCTGTGCTGGGCTCTGCCTCCTCAGAGACGGGGGTTTGTTCCTGCTGCAGGCCGCCCCAGCTGGCTTTGTTCAGCCCCATGTGACCGAGCATGGTCTGGGACAGACGTGTGTCGGAGAAACGGGCCCATTCTGCAAACAGCGGCTCTGCCACGTACGTCATAAAGCCTGGAGCGGGAAAGAAAGGTGGCAGACGCAAGTTAGGCCATGTATTAGTTACATCTATAAATAGCAGATATCCATCATAGCTACCATACTTGCCTATTTGAATGTTGCCAACTGTGTTTCTCTCTCTGTCACAAAGTGGACTGACTTCAAGTTTGTGCTTCTTCTCGATGTCTCCTGCATGAATTAAGCAAAAAGTTTACTAATTTGTGAACCGTTTGCTCTACACGGAACAAAAGATGGAGCTGGAACAGATTAAAAAAAAAAGCACAAAAAATATCTAGACAAGTAAAAAGCAAACAGACTGATAACCTTGTTGGAAGAATTCCTCTGTCACTTTCTCGCTCCACTGTTTGCTCAGCTCCCAGGGTCTGCAGGGGTTGCAGATGTCTGCACACTTAAGAGCCATCTGTATGCAGTGGGGAGGAAAAACAGAATATATTGTTTTGCCATCCTGCTGGAATCAATTCATCAGAGAAAAGAGGTGACCAACCTGCAGGACAAAGTGACGGTGACTGGCATGACTCAAGCACAGGTTGTCCTGGTCCAGGTGCATGCGAAACCTGGACAGATAGTCGTTCTGTCTGCTGATGTCTGTGGCCAGGATTAAGGAGCCCAATTCTCTCTCCATGTTCAGACTGGTGTGCCAGAAAGTACAATTATTTACCACAATGATCAGTATTTAAAGATTAAAGCAGCTTCTATAGCAGAGATCTGAATATGTGCAGCACAGTCTGAATAACTTCACTGCTCTAAGTCTAAACAACACTTCCAAGTGTCCAACTGACCTGTCCTCAGCAGGCAAATGGGAGAACAGTCCAGTCTCTCTAAGGAGGCCCACTGCTGACTTCCAGTGGTGATTTTCCAGAACTGAGGTATTCTGTTTGTAAAGAAATGAGGGAAAAAAGAATATAACGTACAGACACGTTAATTTAAAAATATCACATGATGTCTTGTACAGTATCAAGGTACATTTGTCTTGTCTTACTCTATAGAGTGTAGCTAGATAGTGGTCAGTCTTAATGAGGAAAGGCTGGTTGACCCCAGGGTGGTCCAGGTCATGTGTGGCAGCTGCTAGGAGCCCCAGTAGGATGTCACGGGACGTCAGAGACCTTGCAAGCTGCACTCACAATAAGACAATGTGACAAAGATTATGAATCATAATTGATATTCCAAATCAGCTTCTCTAAATCAGCTTCTCTAAAGCATTAACACATAAATGGCAGCTGAACACCTCTTCACTCTAAACCTTTGTCTGTAAGATAATACATTTGGTTTTTGATGCACATTAGAGACAAAAGACGAAAATATCAAACCCAGGTTAGTGTTAATATTTGCTGAGAAGAGTCAGAATCAGAAAAGCCTGTACTTCCAGTTGTTTCACTGCTTGAGCAAGAGTCTTTAGCAAGAGATGACAAAAGAATAAAGACACATTCAGGCAGTGGTCCTGGCCGACAGCCAGCTGCGTCAAAGCTGGCTACTTAAACCTAAAAGAATCTAAACGTCTTGTTGGCAAGGCTCACCACGGGCTCCTGCAGGTAGCAATGCATGGCCTGTGTGACGTCTGCAGCATGGACAGCGTTGTGGTACGGGTTGTCATTGTGGTAGTCCTCCTGAACCATGACTAAAAACCTCCAGAGTTTGACCATATCCAGCTGGAAGAGCTCCACCAGGCCATACTGGTTCAGCAGGTGGAAGGTCAGGGTGATCAGGCTGTTACCTGAGCAGGAAGAACTTCACAATTAGACATTGTCACATTGTCTCTCTTGATACAGTAAATGCTCAGTCATTTTTAGTCTTCATTTATTTCAAAGCTGCATTCAGTGTCCTTAAATCTTTTGGAATTCTTGGGATTTTTCAGCATATTTCTCCTCAGATCAATGCGCCGTTTAAGTCAGGAACATGGCAAGAATAGAGACTGATGCTATTGCAAGTACAGAATGTGGAAGTCAAGCCAAAATATGCCCTACTGTGAACCGTCTCCATGTAGCAGTTCAAAAATAGAAAATGAACCTATAGCCCTGTATGGTGGGACCATGTTCTTTCTGTTATAGCTTTCACAGAAACTAGCAGCCCAAGATGTTGCACCAAATACAAATAATCCCAATATTACATAATAATGTGGGGGGAGAGTCACATAATAGATAAGCCCAATAATTTTTAATTTCACATGCACATTTCCACTGTCCCACAGTCGATACATTGTATAACTGGTGAAGTCATACAAGGACTATACTGGTTTAATGATTGCTGTCCTCAGCCTGAACTCATCACTGAATCAATACAGGGTCTTGCATAAGTTTAAAAAATTCCAGTTACATTATTATAATCTAATAATCTAGCTATGTTGAAAACATTTTCTTTTTTAGCTTCAACCATAGGTCAGGGAAGGTCAACTCCAGTCCTCTAAGGTGTTTTCCCTGCTCCCACGCACCTGATTCAAATGAAACAGATCAAATAGCGTGTCAAGTTCTGCACAATGATCTATTCATTTAAACTGAGCGTTGTTCAAGTAAGGAAACATCCAAGACCTGTGGGACAACAGTTGGAAAACCCAAAAGTTGTCCATCCCTGCTCCAGGTCTTTTAGAAACAAGGTCTTCCTCTATTCATGTAAACCGTTGAAAAAAAAAAAAAAAAAAAAAAAAACCTGTATTTATTTTCACTTTTTCCCCCAGATTTATGAAATTTCACATCAGTTTTTGTGCATAATTCACTTTTTACCCAAAATGTGTTCAATCTAAAACACAATAATTCAGTTGCTGATCTTGTTAACTTCTCAGTTGTTAATCCTGTTTTGTAATGTCTGCTTTTGTTGGGTATGATTTGACAAATAAATGTGGACAAGCATGCAGTGTTACCTAAAATCTGATCCTTTTAGATAAATAGGAGAATCTCTGTACAAAAACTCCGCTTTAAATAAAGCTGTTGATTTGTTCCTTTAGGTATAAAATGTCCATTTAAGTCAGATTATTTGTTTCAAGGCTAAAATGCATGTGGCATTGATCTCCAACAACGCAACATGCAGTGACTGATTCATGGTGCAAATTTCATACTTTGAAGTTATCCAATAGATGGCACCAGTGGTAACTTTTTGAATCCAAAGCAGAGCTTTACAATGATCAGTAATGTGACTTTCAATAATATCTAAAGCATATTTCAGATCATATTTACCTACCATTTGTCAACCTATCAAAGAGGAAAATGTCAAAATTCCAGTTGCCAACTTTTTCCAGCATGCACTATGAGAGAAAGCAGAGAGAAGCATTGTTACAGGAGTGAAATTTAAAAGAAAAAGTCTTCTTGAAATTTCATCATTGTGTTATTGATGTCATACTCTGGCCTGTCCAGTGTAGTCTTCATCAAGGATGTGAAGGGGAATCTGCTGGGGGATTCCACGCAGCAGGCGGGACGAATGCAGGTATCTCTGGAAGCTGAGCAGTCTGTGGACCCTCCTTTCAGTACCAGAACTGGCTGACGAGGATCCACGGCTCAGCCGTGCTGTGCACACAAATGTGGATGAATATTTTACAAAAGATGCAACACGTGAAATGAAGAGTTTCAGGACTATTATTTCAGAGGCTCTTTAAATTTAAAAGATCATTTGGCTCGAATAAGCTTGGTGGGGATCTGACACCAAGAGAGGGGTATACAAACAGTCGCTGCTGACACAGCCGCCCACTCAAAAGCCTTTCGTCTGGGATCACACAGCAGACATGCTTTGTCAGTGGTCTCTCTCTCTCACTCACACACACACACACTCACACACACTACAAAGGCACTGTGTTTGTATAAACTGTAGCTGCAATCCGGAAATACGTCAGCATGAGGTAGGATTACTTTTGGGTCAAATTGTCAGTGCAAATTCACACTACTTCTTTGTAACTGTTTAATAGTTTAAACAAAAACTTTCACCCACTATGGAAGTTGTAGTTTAAATCACACACAAATGTTTTGACAAAAACCTTTAGTCAGGTTTAATGCAAAGACACACCTAAACACACAAAAGCAATGCACAAACATATCTGTCTTTCAGATAAGGAACAAATTGAGTCAAGCTTTAATTTGATGATGCAAGATTTGAATTTTCTCTTTAAAGCTGAAATCATTTGGATCTAACCTTAAAAGGCTGAGCTAGTTATACCACCATTCATACTCACTGTGAAGTGTTCGGAAGTCGATGCAAAGGTACGGGTGGGAGCTTCTTCGTTCCGGTTCAAATCCAACCTGACTTCTTACTCTCACATCTCCTAGAAGAAATCAACACTTATTTCCTCAAGATTCATACTAAATGATTTTTTTAAAGTGTGTGTGAATGATCTCAAACGAGCCTTTTAATTATTTTTGATTATACAGCCTACATTAATATTCATTTTGCTTTAAGTGCCATTACGATGGGCCTTACCACGAGGTAATGAACAGAGCAGGACAAGAAGACAATTGCAGTTTAAATTCAAGTAACCAACACAGCTGACGGCCTGCCCCATCCCTCTTAAGCAAGCTTCTTTTTCAAGTTTCTGTTTGCCAGCACTTTAGAAAGTTTCTGGTTTTCTGACAAATTCCAAAGTCCAATTAAGAATTTAAAAACTTCTTGATTACTTCATTTCTTAAACACTAAATTTTTGATTCTCTTAAATTCATGTTGTAAGTTACTGCAGCACCTTTTTCACTTTCTACTTTAAACGCTCCCATCTCTTTAAAGGTTCCTCCTCCCAAAAGGACCAGTCTGGCCCAACAGGTCAAAAAGAATGGACTGAAAAACAGCCATCTTTCTCTGATTAACGTGTGCCATGTTTCATGGCATAGTTGTCAAATAAAAATAAAACATATTTTACAACAAATGTGACATTTCAGGCAGTTTGCAAGCAGTGTCACCTACAGAGGAACTTTATACCCCTCAGTAATGACTTTGTAGACATTTTAGCACGCAGAAAAAAAAGCAACTTAAGTTGATGAAGCTGAAGTGGAAAATGGCTCCATAATGCTGTACAGGTCTGCAGAAACGGTCAATTTATTTTAATATTTAAGGTCGGTGGATTCATCTCTTCTTGAAAAAGAAAAAGAGGGGAAATATTTTGGGGAAAAAAAAAGGGGTTTTTTTTTTTTTTTTTTTGTAAGGGGAGGGAGGAAGGGGGGGGGGGAGGAAAAAAACCAACGGAGGGGGTTTCCAAAAAAGAAAAGAAAGAACATTTTTTTGAATGGGAGGTTGGTTTTTATAGATAAATTAAACATCCATCTTGTTGAAAGAAAATTTTTTTTTTGAGTAAATGAGGAAGAGAGATAAAGGAGACCTGTGTGCAGGCCGATTAAGACAACTGTCTCTGTGCTGGACGCTGCTCTGGAGACTCCAGAGATGGTTTTGGAGAGAAGAAAGTTGCGCAAACTGCTCAACATAATAGACAATGCTGCATACCTTTAATATAATATAGTGATTTAAAATCAGAGTATGTTCAGTCAGAGGCTACATCACCCCTGAACCAATAAGAACCAAGACTGAAGGTCATTCCTGCCCACATCAATGTTTTATAGTGATTTTCTGAGCTATGATGGGACTCCTTGTAGATGAAATGCATCAAATGGATTTTGTAACTGCGCTTTGGGTTTTCCATTGGTGAATAACTTTTTCATTAATGTAGCAACAATATAATTTCCTTTTGGGATTGTAAAGTATACCCTAATTAAATTGTGCTAAAATAATGATTTATTTATCTAGATATTGTTCAAATTGAACAGCAATAAATCCTGTTTAAAAAAAAAATACTAGCCATCACTAAACCTTTACAAGTTTAGAAAATGCTCACAAATGTTCACAAAATACTCAACATTGATTTTTATATAAATGGAGCATTATCCGCCTCAGCAACAACTGTGATTGATGCTGATTTATTATTTACTGTTCTTTGGAGGGTTGACAGAAAACCCAAGGGTTTTAGGGTTTTTTAGAAGCATCAGAAAATAATCCATCACATACTTTGCAATGAAGCAAGTTGAAGCAGAACATAATGTGGTAAAACCAATCACTTTGGCACTTCCAGCAAACTAAAACAAGCAAAAAAAAAAAAAAAATGATTTGACTCAGGCCTGGTGTGTACCATCACTGTGTGGGAACAGTCACACACAAACATCACACTCCCATGTCCCCAGAAGAGGAAACGGACAGAGAAGTGAACAGCTGAGCATGCAATGCCATGTCAGGACAGTCTGCTCTACCATTAGTACTCAGAGCCACTGAGAGCGATCTAGAGCTAAGCTATGACTGGTTTTAGTAGTCAAGCAGAGGAACGGGCTCCAGACTTGGACCCCACAGATGGCGGCCAGCTTGCTTGTAGACTGCAGTCGGAAGGGGTGAGAGCATAGTGAGGCGACAGAATGGTGCTGTGACACTGATGCAGCAAAATGCTAGTGTTGTTCCAGGCAAGACTATATGGCAGGATACTGATCAAGGTGCTGAACAGTGCAGAGGTACGTTTCCAGCATGGCACTTCAGGTTGTGTTGTGTGCATCAGAATAAAAAGCAAAGTCGCAAGGGTGTGTTCCCACAACCAGCATATTACTTACTTGCAAACAGCTGTTTGAATACTACACAAGCTCCTATCAAAATACCAAAAACTAAGAATTACAATTCAAGGCATTAAGATGTTAAACATTTTTTTAAAAAGCTGTTTGTAATTTCTTTGAATGTGGAGAGTGAAACCATGCAAAAACATAAAACATGACCAACGTATTCATTCCTGCGCAGTGTGTATCAGCATGTCTGCCCACATGTATACACATCTGTGACATCTGCAGATGCATGTGCTTGGGCTAAGCACATGTCTGCGTGTGTGCGATTAGTGTGTTTTTGAGTGTCACAGGGTCCATGTTTCCCCTACGGTGCATTAGAGCTGGTGCTCTGGGATGGATGTAGGTCATGTCATTATAACTGATGTGGCAAAAGCTCTGAGTCCTGCTATTTGAAAGCACATCAGTATTAAGTTGGCAGACAGAAGCCTAGCCTGGGCAAACAGCAGTCTGCATTAGCATGCCTCTCCTCCTCACACTCAATTAAATCTAAAATCTACAGACACAGATGCTTTATGCCAGTGACGTATGACACTGCCATCATACTTAGCCAAGTAAAATGATTAAAAGGCTAAAGCTCCTTCAGTGAGCTCAACAAAATGCTGTTACTGTGACTGGATACACGTGGCAGCGGTTGGGTCATGATTAAGTTGGGAAAGAAAAAAGGATAGTTATATGAAACAAAAGAATAGACGTTAACTAAATGCCTGCAAATGACTATAATTCACTAAACCTGACTGATATTTACCAGCAACACTGACTTGGTGATGATAAAAGCAACTTTAGCCATTTTCTTCCCACATGTCAATAAAAGTAGCAGAACTACTGCATAAAGTGACAAAAACTGCACATCCGTATTAAGTAGGGAGACCTCAGGGGTATAACCAGGCTCTAATCGCATCCCTCCCCAACAGCCTTATTGATCAGGAAGCCACAGCTGATCCAGCTGCTTCCCAGATCTCACTGGCAGCACGACAAGCCCTCCATCCTATAATCCATTTTCTAAACTGCTTACTCTGTTTAGAGTTGCCGAGGTCAAATGGAGACCTGCACGCAAGCAGTATGTATACAGAGCCACATGTACACAAACACAGAAGTACACTCAGCACACCCTGTACTTCTAGCAAATCTGATCAAACCTCCAAGACTCAAACAGTACAGATACAAACAGTTTAAGCCTGTTGTGATTGAGAGATTAGAAAAATGCCGTGGAGTGAGTGGATTCAAAACGTGCACTTTAGAGTGCCTTCTTCTCTTCATAATCTCTCCATCTCTTAATCCATTTCCCATCTCACTGCTTTTTAAAGCCACTGCATATTAAGAAATGGACATGATCATGGGGAGATGAACTTTGATAAGTGTGTGCATGTGTGTTTACTGGTGGTGCATGTGCATATGCACAGAAAGCAGGAAGACACTTACCTAGCATACGAATATACAGCGCTGTCTGGTCAGAGCTGTCGTAGGAAATGGCCCCTCGCCTCTGAAAAGGAAGAGAATCACAAAGATATATTACAGCAATGTAGTGAGATCCTAACACAGGTTATTGATCACACTTAAAACTAATGTGTTTTATAACCTCACATCCCTCCAACATACAGGCCTTACTTTTACAGTTCCGTGTATGCACACAAAATTTGATAAGTAGAGGGTGGCGTAACGCTGCTGCTGTGGGCTCTAATCTGACGTGTGGGAGTGTGTGTGAGTGTAAGTGTGTGTGTGTGTGCATAAACTGCTTTTGCACTGATAAACATGTTCCAGCTCCACATCATCTGCCTGATACGGCACTGCTATCAGTCATGTGAGAAACACATGTGCGACGGAGACACAAACGCATACAATTACGCACACAAACAGTGTTTCCCATAATAGGAATTTATTAAGTCCGATTCAAATCTGACCCCACCCAAGAAGTTCTCTGATACGCTTACTTCATTTTCAAAATGCATTGTTGGAAACGCAGAAAGATTAAGTTCAGATAAGAAACAAGCAAAAAAAAAATCCCCTACTGCGATGTCAGCAGGTGATTATTTGAATGCATTTAAATGAAAATGGAGGAACTGACAACCAAAACAGATTCAAACCACCTACCAGTCAACAAAATTCTTTTACTGTGCATCTGATGTTAAATCTTTTAATTAAAAACATGTATATTTATTTAACACAGACTTGCTTGAAAGCCAACTCTCACAATCTAAGCAAAACCCTTTGGTATATCTGCATCACAAAAAGACCTTTTCTAACAAAGCAGCTACAGGAAAAGAGTACTCCAGCAAGTTTAGTGGCCATCTGTTAACTGTTAATTCAATAAAAGCTGATCTAAATCTAGATTTGGACATTTGATTTAGATTTTTTTTCCCCCCCTTATAAACAGAGTATGCCAGAGCAAAATAAAAAAAGAAAAAAAAAAATGAACAAACTTGCTGAATGGGAGGCAACTGTTCAATGAGCATGATGAGTAAATAATATTATAAACCACTTTTCAAATAATGCAATTTTGCGGGATTCAGCCTATGGTTTCAATAATCTGAAAGCTATCACAGACCAAAACCATGTTGGCTGTGTAAGGATCAGTGCTTAGAAGAATCTGTATGACAGCTACCGGAAAAGCCATCAAGGCTCCTTTAAGCATTTACTGTGGTCCATATAGGTGCAATATTATAATATTGGTCAAAGCACAGAAAGGGATATTAAAAAAGGGGCTTTTGGTCTGCTCTAACTTTTTAGAAAATACCCCTCATCTAAGAGGGGAAAAACCAAATCTCTAAAACAGCTTCACATTGTTCTGAGAAGAGATGCACGTGAAACATCCAATGGCCTTGTTTTGACTATGGTTAAGGCTCAACACTAGCTGATCATGCACCAATATCCTCCAGTGCTGCATTAAACCCTTTGAGAAATGAAATGAAAATAGACAGTTCTTTGGGTTTCTGGAACCGCAGTTATTTTCTGAGCACCTGTTTTGTGTACTTAGCCACAAAAAGCCCCCTGCACCCAGTGACCTTTCTCAGAACTGTTTGTTTGTGTGTCCTCTCTGAGAGTTTCTATTTGAAAGTATCTGAAATTTGTACAAAGGTGCTGTTGTCATCATCATCATCTCTTCTTATCATACGAGCTGAACTCGTCAGTCAACTATGAGAGAAAATGTTTGAGACATTTAGTTTTTTTTTCCCCTTTTTAAATCTTTTTCCTGACCTGTGCTCATAATAATTTTCAGACAGAAATTGCTGCAACAAAACTCGCATCTGGAAGCTGATCAACCCAACAACTGAAAGCTGCTATGGAACTCTGAACTCTTTATTATTAGCTACACAATAGTGCATGCAGATTGAACCCTGCCAGTATTTTTCTGTCAAAGAAAAACCCAATATGCATTTTTTCATAGTTCATCTGGCAGTGTTTGTTTTGTTGAAATAAATAGGGACGATCTGGGGAGGACATTACTAAAATATGGAGAAAAAAATCCAGCAAAATCCTTACTGAATGTCTGAAAATATCCAGTGCCAACTAGCATCCCTGAGCACAAGGCAGGACATCAACACTGAGGTAGCTGTAGCATGTTTGACTGCGGTAACTGCATATTTGCTCTGTCGACAGACAGCTGCTCAGGGCTACGCTGGGGTGTTGGCTCACCTCACTATGCACTCTACATATCCTGCCCCCCCTCCTCTCTCTCCAGGCCAACTCTCCCCTCTCTCTCCTTCTGGGGCTTCCCTGGTCTCGGGTTACCCATTCCACAGGGAGCATGCATAACTGGCAGGTTGGCTTACTGACCGACTTACTGCCAGACTGATGGCTGTCTAGTAGGACAGATTTAAAGGATGCTCGTATTTTCTGCTGAGGATGAACCTGTTGACCATGTTGGTTAAAACAACGAGGGTCCAAGAAGATAGTTAAACCTGTAATTAATTCTTGCTACTCTGCATCCTTCCGAGAGAAATACAACAAAATGCAACAAGCAAAAATGTGAAAAAAGTATGCGTCTATACTGTGGAATCACTTAATGTTAGTCGTCTGGTCACATCACAAACACAGACAGCGTGCAACCACAAATAGACTTGTTCATGTACTCATTACTACTAATTCTTACAATTACTGTGGATCTACTTCAAACACATATTCAAACTTGACTGTCTTGTAAGCTCATGACAGCCACCAATCCAAAGCTAATATTTTACAGGCTAGCAAACAGCTCAACTCAGGCTGGGTAATGTGCAAAGCTGTATTTTAGTGTCAACAGGACTCTGTGTTGACACACGGCAGCACTGTTTAGTGTGAGCGTTATAGATTGTGTGTATGTATGCATGCGCCGCATGCATCTGTGTGTGAGTGAGAGTGTGTAAGGGGGTGGTATTAGTTGTCACATGCGTGGGAACTGTATTGCTAGCTGGGGCTGGGAATTAGGAGTGACCAGCTCTACAAACACTTGCCCAAGCAAACCATTTGGATTTTGCTGCAGTAAAACCTTACAGGTACATACTGTATAAAGGACTAGCCGACATTTGGCTTGTGCTCCCTGCACACCCGTTAATGTTGCATTCTAAGTGTGAACAGAGAAAAAAAAGTCATGGTTTATTAGATAACTTACAGTGGCAGCAAAAACACACAAAATTGCACACCCGTGGTTCTGTCATGGTCTATTGACGCTTGACAGCTAAAGGTGATGAGTTAAGGACAATGTCATATGTAGGACTCGGTGTCACAGATGCTAAATTAATTTACAAACCCAAATACATATGATAGATTTCATCTGTTGTCATCCTGCATGCGCTTGTCACAGATTTAAATCATGTGAAACATTAGGAATGAAGTCCAGCAGTGGTTAATAATGTCTATGATATGCATTTGTGTGAGCTGCCTACCCGTCTGTGAAGTTTTTCAAACTATTTTACACAGCATAACTTGGCAGGTAAAATTATGTCTGGTTGTGAAAGTCACATCTCTGCTAGGTTATGTAAGCCTGTGTACGTGTGTAAGAGACTTCAGGATTTTCATTAAGGCTAAATAGAGTTGTTTTACGCAAGTAACTCATGGGGCTTAACATTTTGTACAGCTCCTTACAAAACCATTTTATGGGTCAGTAACTATGAAAACTTGTTTTTTGGTTGTTTTTTGGAAACTGCAATCTTTTCGTTTTATAAAAGTGGTTTCAATGGCAGACCTGAACCTTTCTGTCAACAGCTTTTTGTCAAGAAAGGCATTTGAAGTTATGTGCCCATATCAGAGCATCTGATCAATGATGCTTATAGATGTGTCGTAGCAAAGATGCAGCATCTCTTTTTTCACTTGAAAAAGAATTCGCTTTCTATGCTTCAGAAGAAATATATGAATGCCTGAAAAGGTGGGAGATTAGGGCTCTGAGGGAGATGAAAACAAGGGAAAAACAATAGAAATAAAGGGGGGGGGGGGGAGGGGGGGGGGGGGTGCCCCCCGGAAAGGGATCCCGGAGACCTCCCCCACCCCCGGGGGCCCCTCTCTACGAGGGGAAGAAATCGAAAAAAAAAAAAAAAAAAAAAAATGACTACCAAGTTAAGAACTCTGACAAAACACAACCAATGTCACTTTGTTTGGGGCTACCTCAGTTTAAGAAAATATGAGCCCTACAGACTTTCAGCCTAATGTTACATCACACATCATGCTCATAGTACTATTTTGTAGCTTTGCCGTCTTCATCTTCACCCAACTTTTAGCTTAAAATCATGCTGCTTTCCCTGCACCTCAAAAGCAGGAATTCAAAACTCATTTGCTCTTTGCGTCTTGCGCAATACGTTGTATGGACAAAGGCCACATTAGCTTATACAACACCAAAATTTGACATACAACATATGTTCACATAGGCATGAAAATAAATATTTGAAAATTTACAATAGAGTTTCTAGTTTTTGCTGAATCAATAAAGAATTTAAATCAATACTGAATCAAAATCAAATCGCAATCTCAACCAAATAATTTGAAATCAAATTGAATCGTGAGATTCTTAACGATAACCAGTCCTATCTACTAGGCAAGGTTAGTTTATTTGCTTAGGACATTTCATGTAGGATGCAAGACGATTCTAAGTACTCAAAATAAAACATTTAACAACTTTAACAGCATGACAGCAGGCCGGGTGCACAGAAAGCATTAAAAAGTACATTAAAACAACCTAAAAAAATTAAATATAAAGACGGAGAAACAGCTAAAATGACATCAGATAAAGTGCCAGATAAAAAAAGTCAGGGTTTACTGTCGTTTTGGGAAAAGGCGTCTGCAAAAAGAAAAGGTTTTCACCTTGATTTAAAGCAGCTGAGCGTTTCAGCAGACCTGCAGTTTTCTGGGGGTTTGTTCCACACGTGAGGAGCGTCTCTCTCCATGTTTAGTTTTACTCAGGGAACAGAAAGTAGACTTAACCCTGATAACCTGAGGGATCTGGTGGATTCAGAATGAACCAGAGCATCCTGAATGCTTTGTAAACTCACAGCAGAAGTCAATTATTTTACAAACAGGAAGCCAGCGTAAAGATCTGAGGACTGGAATTATATGATCCACTTTCTTGGTCTTTGTGAGGACTGGAGTTGCAGCGTTGTGAACCAACTGCAGCTGTCTGATGGACTTTAGGAAGACCTGTAAGGACAGCGTTGCAGTAGTCTTGTCTACTGAAGATAAATGCACAGACTAGATTTTCTAAATCCTGCTGAGACATCAGTTTTTTAAACTTCGATATGTTCTTTAAGTGATAAAAAACTGACTTCGCAACTGTCTTAATGTGATGCTGAAATTCAGGTCTGAGTCCATGATTACGCCCAGATTTATGGCTTTGTTGTTGGTTTTTAACTTTACTGTTTGAAGCAGAGTGCTGACTTTTAATCTTTCTTCATTTCAGTTTTGTTTTCATTTATCAGTTTCTGGCACATCCAATCTTTAAATATAATGCATTTTATCAGCGTTTGGATTGAAACGCATCTTGATGAGATGGTTATGTACATTTGGGTTCCATTATCATAGTCATGGTAACAAATTTTGTTGTTTTTCACAATTTGAGCAAGTGGGAGCATTTTGATATTGAAAAGCAGTGGCCCCAAAATGGAGCCTTGGGAAATGCCTCAAGTCATTTTTGTTCACCAAAATTGATAATTACCTATAGACAAAGTAACCCCTGCCTTTTTAAAAGGACTCAAAACCAATTGATTGCAGTGCCAGAAAGTCCAACTCAGTTTTTTAGGCGGTCTAGTTACATGTTATGGTCCACCAGGTCAAATGCAGCACTAGCATTAGTACTTTATAATGTTGCATGTCCTAAATAGGAACTCACACTTCTTGTCCCTGTCAGAATTTTGAAATTTCAAGTTCCCATTGAATTTTAAATTTAGCATTCAATATGTAGCACTTCCTTATAAAACCAAACTTTGGCAAATATAAGGAAAGGCAAGTTTATTTGTATAGCACTATTCATGTACAATTCAAAGTCCTTTACAGAAAACATTACAGCGGGATGCAGAAAAGATATAAAGCATCAGCTCTAACATTTATCTCAAAAACACACACAAAAAAAGAGGTGTGAACCATCTGTGAGGTCCAGGGTTTATCAAGTCTACATGTTATAAAAGAACTAGGTTTTATTGGGTCTATTACTTAACAGCTGGCCATAAGTGAGGTTAATTAATAAGCATGTTCAACTTGAGGGCTGTCATCTGTAGTGCATTTTTCCATCTACTCTGGTTCAATAAAGGACTCACAACAATATAGTACCCAAAGAAGGATCAATACTGACTGCAGACAGCATACAATATGAAATTGCCAATTAGATATTTTGGTATATCGTAACGTGAGCTCACTTTACTGTGTATGTGTTAGAATGAGCTCACAGGTTACTTACAGCATGCTGAAACATTAATAACATGCCTTAAGGGTTACTGAGTGTAATTCTTTAGCTAAATTAATGTTTAAATGGCCCATGAAGCCGTACGGTCGCTTTCATAAGAGGCCCATCCCACTGTACAACTGTTGTTTACTTCATTCCCTTAAATTAGGGTGCTCATTGCATTCCAAAAAGGGGAAAGGAAAATTAAACAGGGGGAGGGGGGGGAAAAAAAAAAAAAATTAATTTTACTTTCTAAACCAATCGAAGAAAAACGATTAATCTTGAAGTAAAAACAGACTGGTGGAGTTATAGGAAGCAAACTGCAGGTAGACTGAGTATTCATTTTTATTGCTATTACAGTATTATCTTAAATAATATTTTTTTTACTCCTTTACTTGTTTCTAATCTATTTCCGTTTTTTGTTGGTTTTTTTTAAGTTATATTTGAAGTTGAGTATTGGTGGTTCAATATACACCCAATAAAATCAATGAATAATCGTGTATATTAATCGTGATTTCAATATCAGTCAAAATAATCGTGATTATAATTTTTTCCATAATCGTCCAACCCTAATTGTGAGGCAACATGGACCACGATATAAGGACCAAGTCAATGTGATGATCTGATCCAGAAATGATGCAAGATCCATTTTAAATTTGAAAATCCAAAATGTAGCTCACACATCAAATGTCCAATTGTGCAAACATGGACAATAAACCATGTCAATTTTGAAGAAAAGATATCAACACTTTAAAAACAAAACACACTTCTTCTTATCGTGAAGTTACCAAACACCTGGGATAAGCTACTGTTTAGAAATAATGTTTACAGACCAAAAACACACACAAAAAAAAACTTGGCTTAAGAAATTTTACGAGTAAGTCAATTCTTCTATACTAAATTGTAAATGAAAACAAAATAGAACTTGACTTGAAGAAAAATCATTAAATGTTTATTAAACTTGCTGAGACCCTTTGCAGCAGATTTTCATTAAAACAGCACGTCCTATAGTGGTCCAACAACTTGTGGCCAAAAATAGTGTCTTAAATTGCAAACAATTAAGGGGAGCATCTGCTTTAAATTGTGACTAAAGATGGAGGGGGAAATTAGGTTTCTGTGCAACTGCACAATCTAGCAATGATGGTAATTTATCAACCTACCAGAAAGGTACATACACATTTCTTTCAAGCATGTGCACGGTCTTGGTGGTGAATTTACAGTTTTAGGCGTCTAGCTGGTGGATTTGGTGTTTGTCTGCAGTGGTCTGCATACAAGCTAAATTCTGTTTCGTTTGGAGTTTGCTGCAAGCATAACAGTCTGCTCATTGTGCTCGCTGCAATTTCATGCAAGCTCGTTTACATATGGCTCTGTTTCTTATCTCAGCTCAGTCCCACTGCCTGAGGTCACAAACACTCAGGTTTCTGAGGTCAGGACCTAATGTCAAATTCCTGACAAAGTGTGTAGCTCCAGGGTTTCAATGTTTGTCATATCTGTCTCTTACAATTCAATGAATACTCCCCCCCAAAAAAAGAAATCGCAAAAAGGTGTACAAATATGGACTCAATTGACTTTATTGGAATCCGGTTAGATGCCGTCAGTGAAGGTAGGTGGAAAATCTGCTTTATATCTCCCACAGCAGCTTTCTTATTCCCATGCTCTTTGTGATGTTTGTTTAAGAAGAACACACTGATGTAGGCATGTTAAAATAAACAGGATAGTGGCCGTGTTACAAAAACTCAACTGAAAACAGTTTAGGGGATTTTTCAAACATTCGCTGTTGCAGTTATAGTCTCATTATTCAGCTCATACTGCAGTAAAATGCCCTCTGACTGCTATTTAACAGTCCAGTGCACAGTGCTACACTCTTACACTTCCTTGTTTCAAGCACAGGTGTAAAACATGGGTTTATTGTGTTATTACATGTTAAAGATTTGGTTTAATTGAAGGAAGGCATATTGCAGTCAGTAAGTCAGCTGAGGCCAAGTAAATGATTGGCAGCAGTATTCCTACGAAGTGGTACATCAAAAACCCAATAAAGCACACGCACGCCAATTCCCAAGATAAAAGCAGCTGGACTCGGAACCGCTTTATAAACTAAAAGCTTCCTTCTGAGTTACAACCTCTCGCAGCGCTCTGCTGTGTGGGACGGCACATTCCAGTAACCGAGTGCTAAGCCATAAACACTGGCAGGTTTGGAGTAAGTGTGTGTCTGTGTGTTTGCGCACCAGCCGCTGCATACACAAAGAGCCCCAGATAGAGTCTACCTGTTGGTGGAGTGTTTTATGAGCATGCTGCCCACTGTGACACACTCCAGCTGCAGTGAACTGAGAGGGCTGCTGGTTGGAGGAGACGCCTGGGGGTGAATTGGCCCGATTCCTCAGCGAGCAAATGACAATGAGATACGTTGCCGCACAACGCAGCATGCTTGTTGAGCAGAAATACATCTGCAACCCTTTTTTTTTTCCAGCTGGCAGAGAAAGTGCCATAAAATGATTTAAGCCTTTTTTCTTTTTTATAGAGTGCTTTTAAAAGGGCATTGTATGCATGTGTTCTTAGTGGTACTCTATGAAATAAGCAGTTACGAGAGGGTGGGTGCTTCATATTCTCACAGCCTGTCTACTCTGTGCAGGAATTTCATTCATTTCAAACATCAACCCCAGGCTCTAATTGCTTCTCAGGGTCAGCTTAATGCACCCCCTCCAGTCCTCCTCCCCTCCTTGGAGCCTTCTGAGGTGGGCAAACAAAACCCAGCTCACCAGACCACTGTGACCTATTGGGGGTCTAAATACTCACTGGTAAATAAATTTCCCATTCCTGTTAAGGCCCACAGAGCAACAGTAAACACAATTCAGCCAGATCTGTTGACGGTGTGTCTCAATGTGTGGAGCCACATTCTTACGGACGATTGCGCTCAACGTTGCAGCACAAATCATGGTCATGTGATAAGAGGGGCCCCTTACAGAGAGAATCAGACATGCAGAGAAACACAGGGAGCGCGCACCTTTCAGCTGAAGTGAAGACAGGATGCAGTTTGTTTACTACTGTAAATGCTCGGCATTTCCCTTAAGAGCAAACAGCGCCGTGCATTCCAGCTTATTCACGCAAAATCAGTTGAAAAGCCTATGTTTTGGTAGCACAGGGGTTAAAGTTTTTGAGAAAGGTTGTGAAACACCCAGCTCAGACTCTGAACGGCTCCTTCAGCATTCTTACCACATCCTGAAACTACGTCAATCTGATCGCAGTTTAAATCAACAAAGTAACTCCCACAGAAAGAGGCACTGTACTGTATTCCCTTATCAGTCTGTGCAAAGAAGCATCCATGGTGTGGCTGGAACAAACGCTGCCATCTCCCACCCTCATGCACAGGGCTTATCATCTCCCCTGCTTAAACATCTCAAATTTGAAGGACCTGATCTAAGATCTTTGGCCACTAAACCTTTGCTTGAATGTCCAACTGTTACACTACAGACCAGGCAGATTGCAGATCAGTGTATCTGCGTTTGCAGTCAAAGCTGCTATTCTACCATTATCACCAAACGTCATGTAACTTACGCCTCATCACGATGCTTTTTAGAAAATTAGTTACCTTATTTCTTAGTGGTATTTCAACTTCTTAACTAGAAGTTGTAAACTTTTAACCACATTACAATCATGTGACTCTGTACAAGTGTGTTTCACTAGTAATAAATCAGGATTGCAAACCACATTGTGTAAAAAACACTCACTCCAGCCATGTGCATCCTCTAAAATGTGTGCAGCAAAGCCGAGCTGTGCAAATGCATGTGTGCTTTATCATTTAAATGAGAACCATATGACTCTTTGCTGTGTCCCACTCCATGTCTGCTGCTCTTGGTCCTTTCAATTTGCACCAATCTAATCTGTCTCGGTCCTGTGTTTACCCTTCTTTTTTTTTTTCCAAGAGCAGCCAGAGGGAACCAGCATCCCTTACTGCATTGAAGCAGGATTCTAGTTCATCCTCCACCTCACTTTGGGAGTTAAACGAGCATACCAAATACAAAAAAGGCATTGTAAAGGATAAACGACCCCATCTATTTGATGCTGTTTTCAACGCCTCTTCAACAGCATATTTACACCCAGTCACAAGCATTCCACAACCACAGAGTGACATATTCTTCTGAGACTCAGTCGTGTCTTCAGTCCCACTCTTTCATACTCTGTTTATAGGAGGAAATGTCTTCATCGGCGAGGGAAGAGGAGGTGGGGCAGGCGAGAAAGAAAAAGAGAGGGAGCTTGTGAGTGAGCAGAATAAGATAGCCAGCAAAAGAAAAGAGACTGAGACTCCGGCCATCTGTGAGTCTGGAAATGGGCCAAACCACTGCCCACAGAGCCCAAGCACATGCCTAACTGCCTCTTTCTGCAATGGTAGTTCAGCCCTGCTTCCACAAACAACAGGCTTGTGGAACCACACACAAAAACACAGCAGCCACCAAGGACAAATGCACCCTTATGGTCATAAATAAGGCCTGAAACACAATATTTGTAGAAGTGTAATTGCTCCGCAACAAAGACTGACACTACTGTATGCATGCCAACATCTGCCCATGTTTAGAAAGAAACAGGAGAGATTACAATATTTGCATGTTCTTATGTCACTAAGTTTTTGTTTGTGTTTAACTTTTACACTATGCATAGAGAACTGTAAATGTATGATGTCATAATGTCTGAAACTAAATCATGTAGTAATGTAGTGTGACACTAAGGTCAAACAACTGTGGGCCCAGAGCAAGGCCCTTAACCCCCCACCAACTGCTCCCCGAGACATGGTAGTCCACTGCTCTCTGGTCTATCTATGGGTAAAATGTAGAGACAGAATCTCCAAATTAGGATTAATATATATAGTATTAAAAAGTTTTTTTTAAAAAATATTAACGAAATCAATTTCTTTATGACAGCAGGACAATATCAGAACACCTCATACTGGCCATTTGACAAAATAAACCTGAAACAGAAACAACAGCATTACACTTGAGTTTCTATGCATTAAATAAGATCCTAAATTATGAAGAGATGAATTTCTTTCAGAAGGTTTGGGAACTTCCCACAGAACTCTTCATGATTTAGTCTGGGAATCAAATTCCAAAATGCACTGTGGCAAAAGGGACAGTTTAAAGTCTTTTCAAAAGTCCTTATAACTGAGGCAGATAGTCATAGAGTAGTTAAAAGAATTACTGCAAGTATGCACAAAAAACAGTCAGTCATGAAAATACTGTGCAGCCAGCTTAAGCAATATTTTGTGACATCGAGCGACACAACACCAGAAAACTCCACCGAAAAAAAGGCCCCTGGGATGAGCCTTAGTGCCAAGACTTTGCATTGGTTTTTGAAGGGCCTGGCAGAGGATGGGAGACAGGTTCAAAGCAGACACACAGATGGATATGTGGAGCAGAGACCTGCACAAAATACTAATGGACAGCCCAATGAAGAGGGCATTTGCACAAATACAGTGACTTGATGCTTAGGTGAGGGTCGAAAGATGCCTTGCAACACTTGTGGAGTTTCTGTTCATGAGCAGCTAGAGGGAAAGTTCACCTGAGTTCATACTGCAGGTACAAATCTTACATCACGTTCATCTACAGTACAGGACAAAGACTAAATAGCTGGTACAAATGCTCAAATATGACTTCATACAGGGGCTCATTTTTTTGGAGATGCCATAACCAGATATCCTGCATACATGAAAGTCAGACCTTACAACATGCAGAGTGTTGTTGCTGCCCACACTTAATCTTTCACCACAGATCAGGTCAGATAAATACAGGCATGCCAACAGAGGGATATTTTCAAGAGAGTACAAGAAACAGGAAGTCCAAGTATAACTCAATGATTTATGTTCTGTCAGTGTGTCAAGAGATGCAAACATAAATAACAGAGTGTAGTAAACCGGCAAACTTCAGCATCATGTTAGTCCTGGCTAAAGTGTAAACCAAGAGGCCCTTATCTAAAGGCAACATACACAAATACAAAGTTAGGAGTCATGTGTGTTTTAGGTCAAAGAGATAAGAATATCTTGAGTGCTTCTGTGCAAGGCATAGCTCTCTGTACGTGTTAAGGCCTAAATATCCAACAACCACCTGCAAGATTCCTGTGGATTATCCATGTATTTGTTAGAAAAAAGGAAATAACAGAAATGTATTCTCCTGTTACGACTAATGCAATACCCTAGAAACTAACTCTGCACTGAAATGATCTAAAAAATGTTAGATATATTTGACGAAGTTCAATTTCTTTACCTGTGACAGCTGTCTTGGATCAGGAGCCCCGAAGAGAGAAGAGCTGGAGCTGAAACTAATGGCTCCCCTCCGGCTGAGGACATGCTTGGGAACCGGCCTGTCTAGAGGCAAAACCGGTAGCTGATAACATACTTCCATTGAGTAGTCAGGGCAGGATCCGGATCAAAAATATAAAAAAAAAAAGAAGAAGGGGGGAGATAATAGATGCAATGCGAAAATAGATGACTGGTGAATTAGAAAATCTCCCAAATGCGAAAATATCTTTCAATAGAGTGAAAACGATCTGATACGAAGCTGTAAAGTATTTCTGTTCATTATGAGCGACTCAAAACTTGTCCAGATCGCCTTCATCGATGCTGCGTCTCATCTACCTCCACCGTTTTACCTCCTTTGGTGTCATTCTGTAGGGGGTGAAAAAAAAAATCATGCCGCTGTTGCATTTGCCCCTTTTCTTCTCATTTTGCAAAAATCCGGGCCCACGGACGACGAGACCTTCTTGCCATTTTTTGGGTCTTTATGAAATCGCTTCCTCATTTTCAAAGCAGAAAAAAAGTCCGCTCATTTGGGTTTCGTGGCGTTTACAGATCCGCATATCACATATCCCGATTTGAAAACAAAAGGCACGACCGCTTCCAAAAAATGTCATCAACATATCATTTTCGATACAACACCGGCGGATGAAGTGAGCCAGCTCCAGGATGTGAGACCTTGACAGTCGTGGCTGGGAGATTTTCTCTCTCATTCAGGCTTCAACCGGTGGCGAAATAAAAATCAACATGTAGGGCTTTTCCGTCTTCATTCTGAAGCTGCATGATGAAGGAGCAGTTGTCTAATTCACCGCTGGTCGTAAAGCAGTGTCTAGCTCAATAGGGGAACCCCGACGTTCATCTCATTCACCGCGACTCCGGTGCTTTTATAGGAAAAGTAATGGCACGAAAAACAAAATTACCGGCCAAACAAACGCAAAATTAACAACCTAAAGTGTGTTTATTTCCCTACAACTACCTGCCTATCGCCCTAAACATTAGCCTACTGTATGCTTTTAAAGCACACACCACCTGCCAGAGATGGTGCTGTTGGAGAGGGGGAAAAAACGCCCTTGTCTCAGTTTGACCAATGGCAAGGAGGCGGTGATTATAAGCTAAGCGCTCATTGGCTTAATGTGTTCAGCCTGCTTGAAAGGACATATATGATTAGCTGTGGAGCCAGGGCGATCCCTGGACCTATATGAGCAGTCGTTTGCAGACGGCGTGGACTTTCTCAAGGGTATTCCTCCACAACGGGGCTTGCCCTGCAGCGGTCCACATCATTGCTAGTGATTACCTTCCTCTCATGACTCATAGTACTTGGGAGCTCAGGCTTACAGGAGTTTGAAATGCAGCCTTGGGAGAATTTCTAAACGTTGCATCTTCCTGCTCAAGATATAGTAATTCGCTCCATCTGCCTGCATGTGGTGACACTAGAAACATATTAAAGCAACTCTCATTTAGTCTTACTGTTTCTTACATTCATTGTTTTTACCACGTTGTTTTTGCATGATATAGACAAGAAAGCAGCTGACTTTCTGCTTGAGGTGCCACCATATTACATTTGTCTCCAGAATATTTGCACTGGAAATTTCTCATGCCATGCCCATGTGCTGGGGTACAATGAGTCTGCCATGGCAACTGTCAGGCCCAGTGCCAGTACAAGCATAATCCCCTTATTCCCTATTTCCAAAGGCTTGAATGGAGTTCCACGCCATCAAACCCCCTCACCAGGAGGCCCTGCATCTTTTTATGCAACTAAGGCAACATACATAAAGCTTTTTAAAAACCATCGTATTCACAGAGCTACAAAAATGTCCACTGTATGAGTGACATGAGTCTAAGTTTCTGTTATATTTTCATCTTGAAGGTAAATGCAGTGTTTAGACAGATACCCCCTCATAACCTGTCCTTCTTAATTCCTCATGTCTGTAACTTTGTGCAAAAAATCATCCAGTTACTGCAAACAAGAAAATGTTTCACTAAGGGAAAAAACATGTATAGAGGAACTTCAAAATGCCTGCACCCTACAAAGATAGGTTTTTACATGCTTTTCAAACCTGTTGTTGCCTGATTACTTCTAGCTTATGGCTTTGTCAGTGGTATATAGCTCCGTGTACACAGCAGCATATAATTTACACCCACCACTTTAAACATTCATTTGGGAAAATGATTTGGAAAGCATTCCTGTTAATTAATTTCTTCCTCTGCTTTTTTTTTTTTTTTTTTGCTGTACACAGCACACATTAATGACACACACAACATGCCTAGAGACATACCTATTAAGCAGGTGTGTTTGAAGTGTTCTAGTATCAGTCTCAGGAGCTTTAGGAAGATAAGTGAGCTGCATACTTGCTATTCCCCTTGGGCTCACAGGTGCAGTATGTGCTTGTGAGACCTCCTTATGCCCCACTCCCCCAGGCCCTATAATATGACTGGAAACTCACTGGAAACAACAGGGCCATGCAGAGACCTGTGGAAGGGCAGGTGCTCAAATTTTAAAAAGGGGCATTCGGAGCACAAATTTGAAACACCAAACAGAAACTGACCTTACAATTTAACTTGTTGAATTTGCAACAACCCATATTTGTAAAGAATGTAACATGGACTGACAACAACATACCGAATCATTGCCCAAAAGTAGTCCCATGTTTCACCTGATGGGTATATACAGATCTGGGCATGAAAAAGTTCCCCTTTCAGCCGACTGCCAGCCACTTACCAGCCACTTACCAGCGACTTGTCTGCTAATTCAATCGCACAGAAAAACGCTTGTGTGCCCAGGGGAAACGATTTCAGAGCATAAATGAATGCCCGGAACAAGGATGTTTCCACACGCCAAGTTTGGACACCATACGTGATGGCGTATTTGTGGGACAAGTCGTTTTAGCCAGTGATAATGCAGTAATGGTGCACTATTAGTGCACCACTTCTGGCACAAAAAGGAGGAACTTCTGTATAGATGTATGTATAGATATGTATACATACATATATATATATTAATACACACATACCCTCCAATAAAAGATGAGGCTAAATTGACAACAGCAATTCAAATAACAAGAAATTTAAGAAACTAATAATAAATAAAAATTTACAAAATTATAATTTAGGGAAATGAATTATTGTTTCTGAATTGTAGTTGAAAATGATCATTTTAAGCAAACAAACAAACTGTCCCAGACACATTAGAGCACCTTTCCCATGAACAGTGGACCAAAATACCTGTCAACAGGTGCAGAAGTCTTTTTGAAAATGACAGAAAACACCTGATTGCAGTGATTGCCTCAAAGTGTTACTCAACAAAAGTTTAGCTTCGAAGCCCCATTGTGCTTGTTTACTTGTTTTATTTTTGGTGTGTTTGTTTTTAATATTTCACTTGAACCACATTTAAAATTCATTTCATGATTTTCATTCAAAAAAATGTTATTTATTTTTACTTTGGTCAATTTGAACTTATCTCACTGACGGATGATTTTTTTTTTTTTCTATCTTTAATGGGAGGGTATGAATAATTTTGAGGCCAACTGTATACTGTACACCCTCCTATCAAAGAAAAGGCTAGATTCACAATAGTTATTTTAATATACAAGTAACTAACAAAGTGATAATAAATAAAATGTACTAAATTATAATTAAGTGAAATAAAATATGGCTTCTGAATTGTACTTGAAAAGAATATTTCTTATAAAAAAAAAAAAGAAAGAAAAACTGTCCCAGACAAATTGGAGCACCTTGCTCATGATCGGTGGACCAAAATACCTGTCAACAGGTGCAGAAATCTTATTTAACATTACAGAAAACACTTCACTGCAGTGATTGCCTTAAAGTGTTGCTCAACAAAATTTCAGTTTAGCCTCATCATGCTTTTTTCCTACTTTAGTTTGTCTGGGGCAGTTTTGGTTGGTTGGTTATACATATTTTCAAACAAAAACTTGATTCATCATCTTTATTTTATTTTACTATAATTTAGTAATCTTTAAATGTATTATTACTTTTTCAGTTTCGTGTTATTTGAATTACAGTTGTGAATTTAGCCTTTTCTTTAATGGTAGGGTATGTAAACGTTCAAGCTCAACTGTAGAAGACCTTATTTCAGCAAGATGAGTTCATTTTGGACATCTGGCTGCACCTGCTTGGAAACAAATCCTCAAAAACATGTTTATCCTTCTTTATTATGATGTTTATACTATTTTACAGGCATAAACTTTGGAACCAGACTGATCAGGTAAATTTTACCAAAGTCACATATTAGGCTTATATGAAAAATCCCAAAAAGCCTTATTTTATCAAGAAGAGTTCATTTTGGACATTGTGCAAGTGTTTGATGTATTGTTAACGTGTGACCACAAGTTAGCTACGTATCTTATTCCCACGTGTTAAACCGTGGCCGCAAATTGATAATGCAAAATGGTGGCAGGTGGCAACAAGTCTTCTCTTTTTTTCTGCCAATGTCACCAGAGGGGCTCTCAGACTGAGATCAGAAGCTTGGTGAACCTGCTTAGTCTCTTGATGGACTGGCTGACTTGTTATGCTAACTTAGCCTATTCAGCCTCCAGGTACATTCTTTAAGCTGCTGTGCAGCTGAATAACTGTTACATTAACATGCCAGACACATATTCAGCCAGTTGCTCTGGGTGCTGTTGTGGAGTTGAATAACTCGTCTTCCCAGATTGAATGTCTGTTCTTGCATTTTGTGATATATATATATATATTTTTTTAAAGGAAAAAAAGAGGACAAAGGAGCACTTTGGGCATAAAGGGGCAGATTCCCCCTCTCTCTCTCTCTCTCTCTCTCTCTCTTTCTCTCTCTCTCTCTCTGTACTTTCCTGTTCACCTTATACTTTTTGACAACACTGTAAGCATCAAGGACTCATTACCTTTCCCCTTATGTATTGTTTTTCACACCTATTGTTCTGCTTGACAAATACATATCAGTGCTAATAAACAGGGTGACAGAGGTGAGCAAGCTCGTCTATATTTAATGATTTTTCAATAATTGCACAACATCTGCATTGATATCATCAGGTTGTTTTGGAAAAATTAATATTGTACCATTCTTCTTTATCAGATCATTTTTACAAGCGTCTGTAATACTTTGCTGAATGCATTTAGAGCCATCTTGTGGAGAAAATGAGCCCTTACAATGACACTTTGATACCAGACTTAAAACCATATCCAATATTTACTTTAAAATACAACATGTCACACTTATAAGTGTGTGCAAATTGTGCACCAGCACAAATATCAATTTTATAGCTGACTATATGCTTCAATACTGACATCAGCACTTTACATTATGCTTCCCACATACGTCATGCAGTGTGTCATCTGTTGTTTACATCAACATTGTGCACAATATACTTAATAAAGGGCAAATCAATCAGTCAATCTAGACTCGGGAGCTTAACTGCAACTGCAGCGAGATGGTGACGACTGCAATGACGACAGCTCGCAGCTGTGAAACTGTTTAATGTTTAACTGTGAAACCTCTTTCTGCCACTAGATGGCACCCTTTTACTACATTACAGGCCAGTAAAATCCACCTTCAGCACACTCTGGGAGAATGAACAAATTATGCTTTTTTATTATTTGTTTTAAGGTTAAAATGGTTTTTCAAAACTGACAGGTAAACTGCAAAAAGTGGTGTTTACTTGACGGTAAATACTCAGAAAAATGTGGATTATGCTGCAGAAGCTTTTATTCTCAACTGGCACAACTGAACAGCATTATCCTTGGATGAATCCTATCTCATTTTCCTGTCACCACTTTAATGGTGCTCTTTAATAAAGGCAAAATCCCCTGAATAAATAACTTGGCACAAGGGATTGTAAAGATGTCTTGGGTGGGAGAAGCATAGTAATTTTCTCCGTTGTAAAATGTGAATGCCCACAACTTGGTGTCGAGGCATCATGCTTGCAGCTGTCACATAGCTGACATTCAGAATTACTTTGTGAGGAAATGCGGGGCTTTATGGTAGAAAATAAGAGAAAATGTGAGGTACGCCACTGTTTACTCCAATTAAAAATCAGTGCATGAAGACATGGAAATTGCTACACTGCATCTGCATAAATAAACTTAGTGATGTCTTGTGCACGAAAGATAGCTTCAAATGTCCACAACAATATGTATATATGTCAAAGAATTTGACATGTTTTGTGTACTCTCAGTCTTACCTGCTTAATGCAGACACTGACTGACATGTGAACACCCAGCTAGAGGTGAAAACCACCCTGCTTCCCTACACTGGAGTAAAGTACTGCACTTCTTGTTCTTTTGAGAGTGTGAGCTTTAGGCAAGGCTGAGACAAGCTCTTGAATGCTGAGTGCATCTCGGTTTGCCATAACCATGAGCTGCAGTGGTGCTTGTTAAACAGATTGACGTATCTTTTACGTCACTGTACGGGCGATGATGTTATATAAATTTCAATGTGGAAGTCTGACGTATGCGTGTGTCTTTTTTTCACTATTATGTGCCTATATGTCAAATATGATTTGAACAATTTATAGAATCAAGGCTTACGTTACATTAATCAATCAGATCAATTTGTGCATCTTAGATTTGGTTATATAGGAAACAGCTACATTGATTTTTATAAAACCTCTTCTTTCATAATCTATGCACAAAACATTCTTTGATCATTTTATGCTTGAATGTGCTTTATTACACTATTGAGCAATCTTTGAAGCATAGTACTACTGCATTCACCATCCAGTTGATATTAAGCCTGCATTGTAAAAAAGAGTATCTGGGCTGTAGTTGATATGAAAGACTTATTTACATTGATCTAACTTGTTTTAGTTTGGTGATGACATCTAATGTTTTTGAGTTAAAGCAACTTAAAAATCACACTCTTTTGTCTGAAATAAGTTTTTACTTTCACTCAAAGTAAATTTATTAAGTTCTTTCAGCTTCAGAGTGCATGAACAACAAAGGGGGCGCAGCTATTTTCAAAACTGAAGATATCCAGACCATAAATGCTCATGGGAAATACAGATTCAGCAGGAATTTTACCTTTTATGATTGTTATCCTATAAATTTGAGCTATGTGCTTTACTGCCTTTGTTATGTTCACATTGAGAGGAAGTTGTTTAGAAATTCTGTTCAGTTTGGACGTTAAAGTTGCACCATGACTGTGAAGGAAAATACAAGGAGATAAATTCTCACCCATTTCTATTTGCTGACGAGTTCGGCTCTATACCAACATGGTGTAAATACTTTTTATGTTGCTGATCAGTCACAGTCTAGCACAGTGAAGACAAAAAATGATGTACTGAGTAAGATATATGTAAAATTTGTACTTCTTCTGAAACCAAAATTTATCTTGAGAATTATTTTTCAAAAGCATGTGACAGAATTACAGTGATTTGTTTAGTTTATTCCAAGATGAAAAATTAAGTTGTCACAAAGTAAAGAAATTGTTTCTTTGTAATGAATTGTATTTTTACTTTGTATCAAAGCAAATTCTTTTTTTATGTAAAAATAGATTTTCAGTAAATCAAAATTTATGGTTTCAACCAAATCATAAATTTATTTTGGGAAAAAACTAAAAAAAAAAAAAATAGATGTGACAAGCTGACGCAATTTTTTAAATTTGATCCTAAGTAACGATTATTACAGTATGGCTCCACTAAACATAAACTGGTTTATTTTTCTGCCTAGTTAACTCTGACCCACCAGCAGTACAGCTATGTGGTGTTCAAAAATTTCAAAATATATTGTTGTGTTTTTTAAAGGATGATGAAGTACATATTAGCTTGTTAACTCAATGCATCTGGAAACACAGAAAGATTCTTGATGCTGAAGTGCTCAAACCACACTGGAGCTGGTGATTGCTCAAGTGAATGTTGGTGCTGAACCCACTGCCAAGAGTTGGTAAACACAGTCCCTGTCATTATTGCCAGCAAGGTGTGCAACAGGGGGCCCAGGTGGGACTTGATCCCCAGACTCCCAGGTGAAAGTCATGCAGGCTGACCATTCAGCCAAAGGGACATCCCTGTGGCCGACTAGCCAGGGCGCATGATCAGTCGGAGGCATAGTGACAGGACCCCACACTGTCACACCAGCATTACCTAAATACATGAAATAACATGAAATGAAATGAAAAATTCAGGTGCATTCAAACACGCCACGGCAGGCGAGTAGAGGCCCAAAGACACAGTTTGAGACGGATTTCCACTTGCACAAGTCTAACGTTTATTTTCAGGAAACGTCGGACTCTACCTTTAATATTGTGTAAGGTTATAAGAGGCTCGAGGAAACCACACAGCACAATGACAACTGCTGCAATTTGGATTGTGTGCATAAGTAATCTGAGTCTGCATCATGCAAATGCTTTAAAGGGGGGATGTTTTGCTGTTTAATTTTTCCAGATCAATAAATCTACAAAGGATGTGCTAAGTTGGCAAACTTAGAACTTTGCCAACTTTAATAGCAGGTTTGAGATCTATATAAGCCTTTGTCTGTGTGTCACATAAAAAAATGTGGGAGATGAGTCATTGAGGGAACACCTGGGTACATTTACTTGACTGATTGGGATTAAACTTGCATTATTAAATACTTATAATTAGTAAAGCTTTGTTCTCTGGAACCTGGATCCCTCAGTGACAGATAAAATACATCATTAGTGACATATGTAAACCTAATGCCCATAATAGATTGGATCAGTCCCAAATCCTAAAACCATGTAGATGTGCATTTCATAAACTTTAAATAGCATATTTAAGGTATGTTCATACTTTTTCTAAACTCATCAAATCCTAAACCATGGTTGAAAACGTTTACTTTAGAGGGTCGATTCAGGCCAAACACTCTTTTTTAGAATTGCTTACAAAGGCTTTTTAAATCACTGCCTACCATCTGACTTCCACCTGACTAAAATATTCATACAAGAGAACAGATGGCAGCCTTTGCTCTGCTTCATCTTCTTTTCCCATATACATTTTATGCTGTGGTGCTGTTTGCGTGTGGTTGTATGTGAGTAAACCTCCTCTTGTGTATTTTGGAAGCGCTTGTAGTCCCTTTTGCTATACATACCCAAAGCACCGAGTACCACAACTGAGCAAGGAGTTTCACACTGTGCCTCTTTAAACTGCCAACTTCTGGCTTCAAAGGCGGCACTGCCTGGTATTCATACTGGCCTTTCATCTCCAAGAAATCTCCATTCCGCTCCTAATTTTTTAATCTTTATTGGATTTTTGCCAACAGGAGCTGCAATGTTATGAGTCAGATGTTAATAGCTTTAAAATTATGAATTCACTTCAGTCACAAAAACATAACCCAGAACATCTCTTTAATTGATCTCATTTGAATTCACTTTTAGACGTCACCTAAATGGGGAGCATCGGAGCAGGCCTCGCTTGTTAATGAATATGTAATCATACTAGTTCAGCCTTTTTAAAGATTAATGATTAAAAGCGAATAAAGCAGCGTCCCCAAAGCATCATAAATTCACAAGACTTCATTTGTAGTGCATCACAGGAAAAGCAGTGGAACACATGTGCCGATACTTAATGACAAAAATTAATAAGTCTGCTTTTTTACATTTCCATTTACAAATCACATGAGGCAGCAGCTTTCAACTTAAGAGCAGGATATAAAAGTGGCAACTTCAAACATGTATTTTTCTTATCTTTTGTCAACTTAAAGGCATGAGCTTGGTGCATGCTTCCAGATGTAGTTCCAAACTTGCCTTTTGGTGCTGCTGCATGGATTAATAAAAATAAAGGGACAAATTATAGAAGGGGGAGAGAGACACTCATTATTTTCAACAACATCTGTCTGAAATGTTTAAACATGACTCACTGACTCTGATGTGCCTGTGTGAAAAGCACTGCATGCATTTCCATGTGGCCTTACTATAAACAGAACAGAGGTGCAAGATGCAGATGTCATATTTTATGAGTCAGATGTCCAACATAATTGGCAGCTTTTGAACCCCTCCGAATCTTTCTTTTTAAATATTATTATTGTTGTTATTATTCTTGTCATCTATCTACTTATTTCTAACCCCAGAGCATGTGGACCACAGAAATGATTTCTGGTATAATGTATTGTCACCATTTTGTCTGTAGTTGACTTTATAGTAGTTTTAGAATTTATGTATAATATGTATGAGTTTTTTTTTTTTGTCTTCTTTTGAATGGGATGTTTGCTGTTTGAATATGAATGATCAATTAAGAAAAACAAAACACTGATTATTACAATACTGTATGAGTCAGATGAAAAGGATGCTTTTGCACAAATGGTCAAAATCTACCAGATTTACAACATGAAGATGCTCTACTGTGCAAGTTTTGATTTAGTTTAGTATATATATAGTTTAGTATGCAGTTACATTCTTTAAAACGTCCCCATGTTTGTAAATACCTCAGAACACAAATCCATCAAATCAATTTATCATCAGTCCATTATGTTTTAATATGTAATGAAATGAAAATACTGTTGATCAAAAGTCACTGAACAAACACCAGGAATATACTATAAACAAATAAACAAAGACACTCTTTTATGATTGTTACAGTCCTCAGCACAGCTACTAATTATCATCACTGAGTCATCTATCAATGTGTTTGCAGAAGAGCCATTTCAGTGGAAATTGTAATGTTTGTCTACAGCAAGCAAATTAAGCCCTATCACATTATAACTATATTTAAAAATAAAGTGCATTTAAAATGAAGAGCATTTAATAGGAGAATTAATATGCAGAGCAACAATTCAGAGCATGCATTGAGCTTCCTGAACCAAACTTTCCCTTGTGTTTGTCACTGAATAATGTTACTGATTATGGACTGTAATGTGGTAGTTGGTGGGGCCCCTCGAGGGGGAATTCAGAATAAATGTACAATGATGGTTTTTTGTTGTTGTTGTTGTTTTATTAAGAAAACAAAAGTATTTAGGCATGACTGGAATACTGAGGTACTGAGTGACTGAATGAATAAGACAAAAATAAACAAGCATCTCACTGTATGGGAAAATTGATTAACATTACACCACATTTTATATTAATTACACATTTTTCATTAGGGGAATGATTGATACTATTCTAAATTCAAGTATTGCAACTGTCCGATAATATATGTAAAAGGGTGGCAAAGTATCTTTTGCGCATTAGGAAAAAGATCTCTCCTTCGAGCCGGATTCGAACCAGCGACCTAAGGATTACCACGTATCCGCTACAGTCCTCCGCTCTACCAACTGAGCTATCGAAGGGAGCTGTTCCCGGTTGCCAGGTCTGGTTATTTTCAGCACGTCCCGGGGCTGTTTTCGATCTCGTCATTACAGTTTTGGGGTCTGGCAAGTTGAAAAACTGCGGATTCCCTTATCATAGATCTTTACATTCGTGACTTCACAACCGTTATCACTGACGTGATAAAGATATCATTAGAGAGACGTGAAAAGCAACGCGTGGCAACCAACAGTAAACGAATGTTAAAGTGAATAAGCCTCACGCTAACGAGCTTCAAATGAGCAAGCTTGCCTGTGATGTTAGCTAATTTACATGAAGGGTCTCATGCCAGTTCTTATCAACTCAACAATTCATGAACAATTAATTTAGAGTTTCACGTAAGGCAACTCCGGTTGACATCCTCCGGACATCCCAGCGGCAACACACCTGACTCCAATCAACAGGTAATTAGCAGTTGTGCACAAATTTTCTCTTTTTGGACTCCCCTCTCCTCCGAGCCCGTCGCCGCATGTTCCTCTCGGTGTGACGGGATACAGTAGCAGGAGAAGGAGCAGCAGGAGGAGCAAACGCAGGAGGAACAGATGCAGATGCAGACACAGGAAGAAGAGTGTTTGGCCTGCACCGGATGCTGAAGTACCAGAAGCTGCCACCACCACTGACACGGTCGTGTCAGAACTAATGTTTCCAACCAGCTGCTGAAATACTGTAGTTTCTGGTGCCGTGGGGACTGGTGCAATGGTGTGGTGTCCACTGAGCTGGCCCCCCCAAGATGACTTATCAATACTGTTTTACATTCTCCACACCCAGTGTAACTCCTGACCGCTTAGGTGCCTTAAAGTGGCCATGTCTGGCCAAGTGGCCGGCCTCGACATCAGCCTCGAGGCTGATGTCGAAGTTGGTAGTTGGCCCCTTCTTTGTCACAGTCCACAGCTGGATAACCTGCAGCCTCACGAAGACCTCACAGCAATACTGTCAGGGCCAATAACAGCTCTCTAGTAAATGCAGATGAAGGTAATATATGTGAAATCAAATAAAACTGAAACTCAATGTCTGACTTGAGGCTCATTGGACTGACTGCTTCTAAGATCCAGTGCAGCCTGAGAGATGTCAGACGGAGATCACTGGCCTTGTCCATCACAGTGGACGTGGACAGCTGTGGTAAAATGTAAACCTGTGATGCTGGAGACTGTGGAGCAGAGAACTGAGGGCTGGTTGGAAAAGATGGGGGGGCTCATTTGAAGAGCATGTATGGAGTCATCATTACAGAGCACTGGAAATGTGACGTCCTCCATGCGTTCTTCTGCAAATCCGTCATCTTGTAGGTCCTCATCATTTACTTGCTCCACCAACATGTCCCCCTCTTCTGGGTTGAGAAGCACTGGAGTCAGTGTCTTCCCAGTCTGGCTGCAGAGATTCTTCATCCCCACTAGTTCAAGAACAAAAAAAGAGAAAAGACAGTGTTCTTAATATTGTATCCATAAAACACATAGACAAATTTAAAAATAACAAATGTATGTATTGCTTAGTAAATAATTTATATTCGTGTTGAATGAATGATGATAACTTGCCTGTGTATACTCCAGGACAACTATCATGCTCATCCCAGGGCTTCAAAACACAGTTCAGCTGAGGTGGTTCATAGTCTCCTGCAGGACGCTGCCATATGATTGGATGGAAAATGCTCCTTTTACAGCGTGCTACATCCAGTCTTCAAGCCCTCAAGGTGATATACCTGGAAATGTGAATTACTAGCACTGGTTCCTAAGTTTGAAAATACAAAAAAGAGTTGTATCTGCTACACGTGCAAGGTATGCATTACATACATATTTGAGGTGCTCTGAGGTAACTGGTTACATGTAATAAGGGTGGGGAATGTGAATGCAATAAGTTATTAAAAAGAATTATTAAAAGAGTTCCTTTCAGACAAGATTTGTCAATGTTTCTGACATCACAAAAGAATGACCAACATGTAAAATTATTTTTAAGTAATGGAAACAGTTAAAGTACTTATATTATTGAAAGATGAGATTTTAGTGAAAAGCCAATCAAACATTTAAAGATGATTACCTTTGAAGTATAGAGATGGACACTGAAATTGTGGAATAGGACATTTGGAGATGCTGAAGTTTTTAAATGCATCTTCCCATTGAATTTCATAGTTTGTGTTCGGTTGTTTTTCGATGATTGAAGGCCATGCCTCAAAAGAATTCAAGCTGTTGTAAAAGTCAGAAGAGCTTAAACAAAATAATAATTGGGGTCTTTGTTTTTATCACATATATCAGCTTAATGATCATTCAACGGTTGATGCCATGTTTGTTCCAAAGCATGCAGTTAGTTTTATGCTAGATAACTAAAGTAAATCCAACATTCAAACTACAAAACTACATAATGTTAATGTAGTTTCTGTTCTTTTAAAAAAAATAAGTGGCACAGATAGCAGTGTAGAGTCTTGTCGGCAGCTGTTCAGCACTGCCCTGCTTAATTTCAAATATGGGCAAGGTAAAAATGGCAACCTTTGACGTGACAGCAGTAGCTGCTAAAAAAAGACCTGACACCAGTCAGATAGGACCCTACACCCTCTTGGTCAAGAGCAGCAGGCCTACTCCTGACCACGTAACTCTTAGCTCAACGCTAATCGCTTCAGAAACTGACTTCTTAGTAAACTTTTAATTCAACAGGTCTAGACAGGTTAAGTTTTGAGGGGGTTTTAAATCATTTGGCCAAAGTTAATGCCATGGAGGACTTGGAGAAGCAGCTGATTTGTCCCATATGCCTGGAAATGTTTACAAAACCTGTTGTCATCCTACCCTGCCAGCACAACTTGTGCAGGAAATGTGCCAATGATGTTTTCCAGGTAAGCAACCAAAACAGCTTCCACCGATTGTTGTTGTAACAATAGAGGACATTAAAGTGAAGGAATGCTGTTATTATTCATTAGCATGTCCAGTTAACTGTCTGTCAATTGCGCTTTAATGTTTTCATGTTCTGCCCTAGATATGTGTTATATTTGGGTGACATCTGTTTTCCAATTTAAAAGAGGTTTCCGTCAGAAAATAAAGACTGATTTCGGCTGTGTGAAGACACATTATTCACATGATAAATTACTGTGATTGGAAAATATTTAGAGCTTAGATTTAACTTTTCTTTATATGCCATGTATTTACATACCTGTGAACCCCTGGGAAACAACCCAGAGTTCAAGTAATGTGACCCCACTTTTGTGTTGTGGACTCCTTAATCCACTGGATTAAAATTTCATAACTGTAGAGTGAAACAATTTAATTAATTTGTGCTGCAGAGATCAGTCTATCCATCAAAACCCTGCCATCACACAAAATTTAGGGTTTGACTTGTTATTGCTTACAGGCTTCAAACCCTTACCTTCCAACAAGAAGTGGCTCATTGACGTCCGGGGGCGTTTCAGATGCCCGTCCTGCAGACATGAGGTGGTCCTGGACAGACACGGTGTTTACGGGCTTCAGAGAAACCTGCTGGTTGAGAATATCATTGATATGTTCAAACAAGAGTCCAGCAGGTGAGACAGATCTGGCATACATTATGTTGGCTTAACAAGAAATTAAAGGAATCATACACCTTGTAATTTCACATGAAATGAGTTGCTTTGTGTATTAGTCACAGACATCCCCATGGGCTTTGAATAGATAGTAAATGAAAGAGAAAATGAGCACAAAGTGTATCAGTTAATATTACGGACTAAATGCCGGTGGCTTCTGAGTCAGATTGCTAGAGTGGATTTCTTAGTAGCACTCATGTGCACAGATGATTTATCCAGTGGCTTACTGGATAGCCAAAAGGCTTGTCTGACATAAAATCTTAAAACATTTCATCTGATGCACTCAAGATGCTCTACCTCCAGCTTAGTCAAGACTTTGTTGTGTAATTTAATAATCAAATTGAATGTTTTATCAGCAATTACCTGATAACTTGACTAAGTCTTATGAGAATGAATCAGCTGGATAAAGAAGGCATAATCTATGCATGAAATATAGGAAGTCATAGCATAGACCTGTTCAGCAGAATGCTGATGTATTGATTTCCATGCTGACAGTGCATGTGTATGGCCAGACAAGACGGATGGATCATCAATAAACTGCCAAGGTGCACAACAGTGGCATTATCAAACGGACGTTACATGTCACATCAGTATGCACTGAAAAGAGAGGAAGATACTACTGTTTTTATTCCACCTCAACAGCAGCAAGCCAGCACCAGAGAGAAAGGAGGAAACGCCCATGTGTGATGTTCACGAGGATGAAAAGATAAACATTTATTGCGTGACCCACGGGGTGCCTACATGCTCCATGTGTAAGGTTTTTGGAGTCCACAAAGACTGTGAAGTGGCACCTCTCACCAGCATCTACCAAACAAAGAAGGTGAGGCCTGAACTACTCCAGGAGGTCATGAATACAGTCATGAAATCAGGAGAAAAAAGGTGAATTGGGCTTGTGCAGTAGTTCTTTGTGTTATACTATCAGATTTATTTTGACTTGAACCTGAATTTGAGAACGTGAGTAAGTGAGTAAAGCAAATAAATACATATTTAAGATCAATTTGTCCCTAGCACAAGTCAATGATGACTCTATTATACTTTATTTTTTTCTGAAGACAGAGCTGAGTGACGGGATTGCCATGATGGTTGGTAACAACGACAGGATTCAAGGCATCATTAGTCAGTTAGAGGAAGCCTGTCGTGCCATAGAGGTCAGTATCCAACTGCTGCAGTGCCTGGCTGCTCACTCACACAGCAAGCCTCACCCTGTGCATGCACTAATGCACCTGTACAGACTTACAAACCGGTGCAATGTGTCCTTGTCATGGCCACCCTCGTTGCTTTTATCAGCATCAGTCTGTGAGCATAACACGGAGTGAAAGAGGGGGAAATGAACGCTTTTGCACCTCAGTCTGTCGGTCCCTCTCCTTTTCCTTTTCTTCTGTGTTACTTCCACAAACTTGATTCTTGCTATACCCCAGGAGCATTCATAAAAACAAAAGAAAGAAAAACAGGCAGTTTATTTGAAGCAGGGAGAAGAGAAAGCTTTTCTCTGGTTCGTGTGCCACAGCTGGATGTACCGTAATAGAGAGAAACCTGGATTTGCTCCAGTTCCCCATGTGTCCCCCTCTGTGGCGTCACTCAGGACGGACATGCAGAATGAGCTTCACTGTCCTCCCTGCACATATGAGAATATTAGAAGAAAGAGGAAGTCAAATTAACCACCACAGGTTTAGATTACAATATACCCACCAATTTTTTTCTTTGCTTTTGAATATTTTTAAATACCGTTAAACTCATTTCCATACATTTATCACCCAGGGCTCCTTGATAAATCACTAGAGACTGCTTTTTGGAATTTCCAATCTTTCCTCTTGTGTGTGCACATCTTCCTCTGTCTCATTCCTGCGTGTTTAGGAAAATGGTCGGAGACAGAAGACGCTGGTGTGCGAAAAGTTTGACCAGCTCTACACCATCCTGGAGGAGAAGAAAAGGGATATGAGTCAGAAGGTGACAGCTGAGCAGGAAGAGAAGGTGGACTATATCCGGAGCCTGACAAGGAAATACGGAGACCATCTGGAGGAGAGCTGCAAGATCGTGGAAATGGGGATTCAGACCATGGAAGAGCCAGAAATGGCTTTATTCCTTCAGGTCGGAGTTAATCCCATATGAAGTTTGAAATTTTAATGTGGGATTCAAAAATAAACTCTGCATTAATTGGCTGAAAATATGGATAGGTTTTGCAGAAATTAGACGGTTTCTGTCTTTCTCTTCTCTTTCAGAACTCAAAGCCTCTCCTTAAAAAGTGAGTACATCAATTCAGTTCAGTTCAGTTTACTTTATTAGTACCTGCAGGTAAATTTATATCACAGTTGAGTCATTCAAACACAACAGTAGAACACCATAAAAACAGAGTACAGGAGGACCATCAATATATCATGTGTTTATGCACCAGTGATTTCATTGACGATGAGGTAACCTCTTCAGTTTCACACTGTTATTTTTTTTTTTCATTTTACAAATTTACATCTGTTTCTGCGCTTTAATGTCTGAGATGCCCGTGAAAATCAGTTATGTGAAATGTTGCAAATCACTGTCTTCTCCTGTAGCACCCTGAAAAAAACTTGTGGAATGTGTGAAACACCACAAATAGATCGATGTATTTAGGAAGTGTTACCATGACTAAGTGAGGCAATTTTTTTTTATTCCCCCTACAAAAATGCACTCAGGCTTGCAGAAGCATCCAGTACAGCCCACTTGGATAAGGTTGAGCGTGGCTATGAAAATATGGATCATTACAACGTCAACTTCAAGAAGGAAGGCAGGGCCCTGCGCAGTATTGAGTTCATCCAAGGTAAAAAAAAAAAAAAAAAAGGATGGAGATTGAAAGAATGTCAGCATTCATCTCAACTGTATACATCACACATTTTTGCTCACCTGTCTCTTCATTTCCTTTGTAGATGATGAGGATGAGGATGAAGAGGATGAGGATGCAGGAACTGAGGAGGGAGAAGCGTCACAGACTGTTTCTGCAGTTGGTGCAGTTCCAGCAACCCCTGCTCAGCCTTCTGCCTCCCAGCAGATAACGTCTTCTCCCAGTGCAACCAGAAGCGCTGCCTCCACCTAGTAATCATCTTCCACCTAAACCAGGAGCTTTTGCTCCTTGATGTTGATTTCAGGTCAGGAAATTTAGATCTAAGATTTAAAGGTAAATCTAAAGGAAGAAGATGAGACAGCAGTAAATGCACATCACCCCATACCAAACCTTTGTATTATTATTATTTTTTTATCTGATTAAATATGTATGTTTTGATTCCTCCTCTTCATTTTGGACATAATTAGTGACAGGCTATCTATTGGCTGTTTCCAGAATTTAGATGTACTCATGCATTTTTCATGATGCTGACCTTTTGAGTCTCGCTGCTTAAACTTCATCATTAGACGACATTAAAAGAAGCTTCGGATGTTTGTTTTTTGTTTGTTTTGTGATTGGTATAACTTTATGAATGAAGCGGCAGATTAGAGAAAAGATCACTGTGATTTTGAAGTATTTTTTCAAACTTTTAAGAATGTGTTGTATTACTTCTCTGCAACAGCAATCCTGTTACAGAGAAGCATTTTTCTGGAGTTATTTCTTTTTTTCCTTTTTATGGCATATTCTATATATTATGAGACATTAAAAGTGCTTTTAACAAATACCTTCTGGATACTTTTTCTTAAAATTTAGATAGATTAACTTTACATATGTCAGTGCCATGTGGAACTATCAGCTGGAGGTGGATACATTAGAGCATTTTTTATTGCTGGTTCAGGCCCTTATAGGCATGTTTGGTATGTGCTCGTGATGTCACTCCTGCACTTGGTATACATGAGACTGCAGGAAGTCTTCAAAGTCTCACCTTGCTATAGCTAAACTACTGACATAGCCCATCTAATCACTGTATGGCATCACTCTGTGAGTTGGATCCTTTACAAATGGCCTCAGTGCAGCACTAAGCCTGAAGTTGCTACACAAGCCAAGCAGATTGGGATGACTCACTCCCACAGCTTTTTTTTTCAGTATACCCTGACACAGTGGGTCAGAGATCAGCATGCACACACAAGTAGCATATTTCACACTCATTAGCTATCAGTTGTACATCTTTGAGCAGTCTTTTGTTGCTTTTGCTGCTTTGCTGAGGACTGCCTCTTTAGGATTATAGAAGAAGGGATGCTTTAGGAATGCTCACCTGCATGGCTGCAGGCACTCCTGAAGCAGGCTTGTTTGGCTAATTGTTGCCATAATTTGTTTTGTGTATTTTTTTTTTTGGTGAGAATAGTTGACAGACTTGACTTCAGAGCAATGCCATCGTTCCATGTCGAATTTCTGTTTCCAGTTTTGTGCTCTTTAGATAACTGTTTTTACTTTTTGTCAGTGTAAGATTATAAATGCACATGTCAAGAAACATTATGTGTGCATTTTAATCAGATTAGTGGTAATTATTTTTAGTAGAATTACTATTTACTCATTTGTAAGGATAGTGACAGAGAAATGTAAGCATTGCTTTTAGTTTTTTATTAGAAAATATAGATATAAGACGTTCTGTTGCACAACAGAATATGACTGGTTGCACATAAGTTTATTAACAAACAAATATCATAAATACAGTGATTCATAATCTAAAACAAAATACCAATTCTGTCAATGGAATTCATGTTTCAACCAAAAGTGGATAATCTCAAATATGAAGAACGGTGTAACTCTACAGATTTGACACCAACATTAAAATGGCAAGGTACAATCGGCTCATTTCTAAGTCAAGCCCGTTTATGCTCCATAATTTGAGGTTAAAGCTATAAATAATAGAGTGAGAAAGCAGCACTATGTTGCACAGAGCATGTTTTGTGCTGATGGTAAAATGCAGAACAAAAAGAGAAACAAAGGGAACTGAGATCTTTGGCGGACTGGAAAGAGGATTTCATTTCCCGAAGAGCTCCATCATTCTTCTGTTGTTTTGCGCTTGCTGGGCCAGCTGTTCCGCCTTGGACATCTCCATCATCTCCCGAAGCAGGTGGAAGGTCAGATCCAAGGATATCGGCGGTTCCTCGGACCTTCTTCCCCTCTCCATCGATTCGTCCCCGCGATCCCCGAAGCCGCTTATGAGCGCCCTGATGTTTCCAACTTTCCCCTGTAAAAGACGCCGCGTCAGCTGGAGTTGTAACGCTCTGTTGTAGATGGCAGATGATCCGCCTGGATACATGGACGCTGATGGGAAAGAGTTAGAGTCCCCGTTTCCCAGTCGGATGAAATACTCCTCTCCAAGGCGCTCCAGAATGGGACCAGACTGTTGTGGGTGCTGCTGTTGGGAGTTTTGGGTTTGGGGAGCTGGGACGCGCAGGGTACCGCCAGGGCTCTCAATAGCCCGACATTCGTAGCGCGGTAAGAAGGCAACAAGCAGAATCACGGTGGTACCAAATAAATTGAGCTTCATGTCAGGATATCAGCTGGAATCTGAGAATAAAAAGACATATTTCAGGTCAATAGCTGTCTTTCCTAACTGTAAAATGTGCTGCGTAAAGAAGATTTTACGCACACAAAATTACATACTACAACAATTAAATTTCTTTCTTTAAAAAAATCTGTAGGTACCTAAGTTTATTTATTTTTGCTATATATGTTATGATTCACCTCCAGTTCTAAATAATAAAGCTGTGTCCTGCGTAACTGGAGTTTTATTAGTAATATTTGCGCGTAACAAAAACTCGGATTTCTGGTTCGGTGTGGATTCAAGTTTAAGTATTGCACCATTCTACCTATGGTCTTGCTCTATTATTATTAAACGTGATCAGCACAAAAAAAAAAAAAAAAAAAAAAAAAGAATACATAAGAAAACAAAGAAAATGTTGGCTGCCCTAGACAAAAATCTACTTGGTGATCTGCAGATGCATTTCTCTGAAGGTTTCCAAAATCCCCAAAACGAAATTTATTTAGAAAAAAAAATAATAATTGTGCCGTAGAGCTGAGAATAAGAAGCGTGCCTCAAAGACAGACTCACAATTTAGGTAAAATACATAAAGCTTTCCATACCTTCAGTACAAGAAGTCCAGTACAGGCGTCTAGGTTGCCAGGTAATTGGCGAGATGTCGCCCTCCTTCACTTCTTTGAGGAAACAAGTATATAGTTACTTAAAGGGTTGATGCTGAATGGACTTATATAGCCGCCCTCACTATAAGTGCCTCGCTCCAAGCTGAGATTGAGTCTGCGCGTTCTTGCATGGGTGTAACGTGAATGGACGCCTCTGACAAAATGCTTTAGTTTAGATGAGATGAGTCATATGTGAGCGTGCGCGCTCGTGCACAAGCGACGACCTCTTCGCTTTCAGAATAGGCCTATAGGTGCCACACCTGCCGGCATTTTCCCCTTGAATGAGTTAGTTCGAAATAATCGAAGAGATTCTTGGATTAAGAAGACCCTGAAGTGAGGGGGCAATGTTGAGTCAAGCTTTAGAGATGCGCTTTTATCTGTCCATCATTCAGTTTATAACATGCCCAACGTGCTTCTCCTGAACTGCCGTGACTACTACTTGCAACAAGCACATAAAAAATGCAAGTACAGCAGGTGTATTTAAGCACAATTAACAGAACTGACTGTATTTCTGCACATTGCATCCCAATAATTATTTCAAAGGTGTTCCAAATTTGACCCCCGTTATACTTAGTAAGTGAGCATTTGGAAACACCTCAGGCTCAGAGACGCATTATAGTGAATCATTGCTGCTGCACGCACGTACGTCACTACCTCTGCCACTGGGTGCATGGCCACCTTGTTTCAGAGGGGCCCGCCAAGACACACTATCAAGATGGAAAGCTTAATCCAACATCAGACAACCATTAGAATGTTAAACAGCCTGATTCTTTAACTTCTTTGTTTCTGTCTGCTTCACTTTTTCCTCAATTACTGAGTAATTCCATGAAATAACCTCTGATTGCTGATAGGGATGTGGATTCACATATGTTGATGAAAAGCAAAAGTTGGCACTTTTCCATTTAAGCACAAACTCAGCATATTTGTTAAGTCACCTTTAACAATGTGATATAACCCTTCCTATTAATCCTTAACAGTAAATCCATTTTATCTGGACACTCGCCTTGTGGAAGAAGTAAGTTCCAGACAGACAGCATATGCAGAGGTTGAAGTGAAGATGTAGATTCTGTGCACTCAAGTCAAAACAACCAATCTGAGAGGAGAAAATGTAATTTTGCAAATGCAGTCACGGGGTACAAGATGTTTTTTTTCCCCCTCTCTTTTCTCAGAATAAGTGCCTTCTTCAAAAAGTCACATATTATCTATAGGCATTTTAGTGGATAAGAGCGTAATTTGCAGTCAGTGTGAAAATGTTTCTCCTGCAGCCTCTTCACTTTGTCGCTCCTCATCCTCTATGCTCCTCCAGGGGAGGTGTCAGGTCCCATCATGAGAAACACATGTTGCCTGACACAAATAGAAAACACCACCAGATGAGAGAGTGACTGCTCGTGGTCAACTCATGTCACCTCATTTTCAAATCACTGTCCCCGAACAGATCACTGCGGGAGAATTAGTCTCCTGTGGCGCCACACCGGAAACTTGGGCTTAAAATTTGATCCCTTTGTTTCCTCAATTAGAGCCAGTCTCTTAGGTGATTATATTAGATAAAGCTTTAATGATTCCTGGGAAAAGCCTGGGAAATTGGGATGTTTCCATTCAATGTGACCTTTCACCTCAGCATGCAGATTGAAAATAGGAGAAATTTCCCACAACAAACACAACCATTTGCTGTTGAGAAAACATTCACAACACTGATGGTCGAAAAAGGTTCTTAATCACAGCAGATTCATTAATTGATCATTTGCCTTTCCACTCAAAATCTCATACAAGGAGAGAATAAGTTCTTTGCGTTGGACAGAATTCTCCAGCCAACTGAGCTGTGCTTTTCCTAAAATTTCTGACATCATGCTTCACTTTGACCAAAACAAAATTTGAATTAACAAAGTGGCTTTTTCTGTTTATGACTGCAGAGCTCAGGGCACCACCGTGAGACCACTGCTTGTCCTCAGTCCTGTAGCTCAGGTGTCCCTCTGGTTTATTGTCTAGCGATGAACTGCTAATAAAAGAAAAAAAAATCACACACCTCTCATAGAAATTACAGCATGGCCTTTCATTTTACAAAAAAAAAAAAAAAAGACAGAAAGAAAAAGATGAGGAAAATTTTACAGAAATGGCATTTTCCATTTTAATATTGACCACAAGCAGCAAGCTCTGTTTAACCCACCAGTTTAATGGTGAAATGAGTAAGTAAATGTATGATAATCTCCAGTCAAGACAGTTTCAGACGATTCACATTAACTGATATAAGAAGAAATAAGCTCATTGATATCCCCTCTGGTTAATTTACATTAAAAGATTCTTCTGTACACTTTCAATATAGAAATGTTCTGTTGCTTCTGAAACACAAATATCTATAAAATCTTGAAAATCACATGTCGGAAGATTAAATGTTGTGGCTATATCTGCAGTTTGCATGCAGCTTAGAGTGTGTGCAAACTGCATGAGAATAAAATCTGTCCCCCCAAGGTCATCCTGTCCATGTCTGTCTATCCTGTAGGTCTGATGGTGTTGAATCTGATGCTTCTCTCATGCGTGCTCAAATACACTGGATGTTTATGTCACCATAAAGTGGATAAGGAATAAAATTATTACCATAAAAAATATGTTGATTGCTTTCAATGATAGACACCATGATTTAAAGCCAAATTTCAAGGTTTGAATTAATTTGTGCCACAAAAAGAATACTTTATTTTAAGTCTTCTTCAAATTGGGAAAAACAGACAGACCAAAAAAGTTTAGAAAATTGGGATTAATAACTACACTGTGCAGGAATATGAGGAGGAATCATCATACCAAATTCATGATAACTGGAGAAAAAAAAAAACAGAGCAATTAGAAATTCTTTGTCTAAATTTCAATTTTCAAAATTAAAAATTAAACTTTTATGACAGAAAAGGAAACAAAATTATCTTTACTTCACTCAAAAAGCAGATTTGGAAAATAAAAACCCGTAGAGACATACCACTCTTTAAACATTAATAAGGCACAAGTGTGCAGATGTTTCACTATTTTCCTTTTTACAGCAAATCACATGAAAAAAACAAACAAGCCATGTGATGTCTGTTTGCCACCGCAACCTTTTCTGTGTCACTCAGTCCAATGCAAGCCTGTTTGTCCCTGTGAAGACATAAATCTTTTGAAACAGGTCTTAAATAGAAGGTTTTATTCTTATAAAGGGCTCAATAATTTCCTGGAACAGCTGTGCTCTGTAGTTCTACAAAAGGTTACTCAAATAGGGGTAAATGTTGCATTTGTTGAGGTCTATATTTGCAGTGATAGTTGTCGTTTACAGCACCAGGATGGTGTCTGGTGTAAATGCCATGCTCATCTTTAAGGAGAAAACAAGTCACAGGGTGCAACCATGTGGCTTTGTGTGTTAGTTTAGTTTCTCAACAGCAGCATTACAATTAGAAATACAAGTACTGTGTGTTTTTAGAGGTGGGTCATTGTTGGCCTTTCAGAAAGACATAAAGAAAACTAAAAAGAAAACTATTAGCTTTATTTTCTAACTTGAATATGAGACACAGTATGTATTTTCTTTAATCAATAACATACCACATCCAAAATCTGGTTAGTTAGAGCGCTTTTCAAAGATAGTTTTTCATGCATCAGTGCGGAAAATAACAAATGAATATTAAATATTTTCAGTCACAGCCTGTGTAGCCCAATTTTTCCATCCATCCACTGTCTATACACACTTATTTCAGTGCAGGATAGTTGTATTGTTTTAAAGAAATTCATAAGGAAAAATTAGACCGTGATTTATAAAAGTAAAAGAAATAATACCATCTCACAAACATTTAAAGCAGCATGGTTCTTCTCATGGTCACTGGTATTGCTGTGAATAAACAGGTATAACCACAAGAGGATTACTATAAGCAGCATTTAGAGTCTGTACTTTGTTTTTGTTGCTTTTTTTTTCTTTACTATATTTAAGAGTTTCTCCTATCATCTTTCCTTGCTTTTATGACATTTTTCCAATGAGCCAAGTCGAAGTGTTTGGGGAAAATACTGCGGGAGGTAAGCCTTGAATTTTCAGTGTAACTTTTATTTATTCATTTATTTATTTTGCTTCAGCATAAGAAACAATTTTCTGTTATCCCAATCAGCACTGATGCTGCACATCTACTGTACATTTCTGTTTAGTCAGAATTAAATGTTCCCAGTTATGCCTTTATAGGTTATTTATAGACTGTCCATCTCTACAATAATTTATGCTGAAGACCTTTGGTTTGCTGTCAGAGCAAGTCCATTTTCTCTGTTTTATCCACTTTATTTGATACTGCCAAAATGAGGTCTCTTTACAAGGCTTTTTCTGTATCAGGAAAAACTAAATGTTCTGCTTCTGTGCATGATTTCATGCAATTAAATGATATTTCACTGCAGTGATACATGATTTACAAGTGTAATATTTTACCCCAATGCAGCATGTGCAACAGCAAACGTCCGGCTGCTTCAGTATGATAAAAAATTGCAGTCTTGGGAGAAATCTAGGCCAAAGCCATTCTAACAGGATTGTAACCCAGTTTTCTTCTTTTTGATAATGCAGTTTATCCAGAATTGTCTGTTTGAGGCTCTTTAATCTAAGCAATATTGCTGATGCTGCCTTCCCCTTGTACTCTCATGACTACATTGGAATAACTTATTATTTAGTCAAATCTCAATGAGACTGGAAAGTATGACCAGTGGCTGGAGATCAAAATATGTTTCTCCCGCCTTTCAGAATAATTGACAAAAATCATGTTTATTGATACTGACAGTTGCCACATGGGTTGAAGTGACAGAAGACAGCCAGAGAAAATAAACAATTCAAACTTGACTTGTCTCTGAGCCTGAAGTAGCCTAACCTTAAAAATCCTTCTACCCTTTCAAGACAGCAACCCTCATTCCAGCTAACAATCAGATGTATAAAAGCTGAAATGACTGAGTTGGTTTCTCCCTGTCTTTCTGAATGTTTGTCACATCTCCTGTCTCACAGCGACCCGGGGTCCATTCAGAAATGTTTACATATCGGGGAAAACTAGAAAAAAAAAAGAACCATTCCTACCATTTCCAGAGTGTTTAACTCTTCTTAGCATACTGTATAGAAATTTGGGGGTCGATTTGTTAAGTTTATACACAGCCAGTATTAATTTTACAAAAGAAAGCTCCAAAAACCATAAATAACAACAGATATAGAGATCCATCAAACCCAATGTTTAAGTTTAAGTCATTAAAATTTTTTGATATGGTTAATAATAATATTCTTCTGGTTTTGTATAAAGCCAATAGACAAATACTCCCAGTAAGCATCCAAAAAAGGTTTGAAAAATGAGAAAGTCACTACAATCTGAAAGGAACAGAACTGAAAAAAAAAAAAAAGCAATGCAACGAAATTTAACAGTTAAAGGAAACAACTTCTGAGATACATTTCAGAGAGAAATAAAGGAGTGAAGAACAATCATGGATTCAAGAGATGCATGAAAATAGTAAAGAAGTATGAAAATTAATGTTTGTTTTGTAGGGATTTTTAGGAGACCAAAACCAAAAGAAGCAGCTAGGGTTTAGGGGTCAACCGGGGTCAACCAAAGGGCAAACTCCTCTGGAGAAGAGAAGTAAAATTAAAGAATTGTAGTTCTTTCTTCATCCACTAGGGGCTGTCTCCAAAACAGAGTAAATCCCCATAGACTCCCATGTTAAAAAGGCCTACTTCACAGCAGAAATAAACATGCTTACAGCCTGGTTCAAAAAATCATTTTAGGTTTAATAGGTCAAGTTTACCTTCATGTCAACTGTGAGGGGAGTGAATTTTTTCTTTTAAATATAGATATAAATTATCCGTTTAGATGTTATCTACAGATAATTAAGGGTGTGTGTTTTTGATTGCAGGCAACAGACCGGATGCCAGTTTTAGCCATAGAGGCTAATAGTTAGCTCCCTGCTTGTTCCGAGGAAGGCCTCAGCCCGTAGCAGAGTTGCATAACGGCAGTTTTTAGCTGGTTTACAGCAAGTCTGAGCGCGGCTTACCTTTAGACCGCATATCTTCATTTGTTCCTGTTCACCTTGGATTACCTTTGTTAGCATTTAGCTTAGCTATCAATCATTTGCCCTGCGGCTTGGAGCGGCCTTGCCTTTGCCCATTTTAGCTTTTTTGTTTGTTTGTTTTAAATACAGTCTTTGGGTTCAACATGTAGATATCCAAAAAGAAATGGACAACAGAAAATCAGAATGTGTATATGGCATCAGTGAGTATCCTGTTGGTGATCAAAGTTGTGACATTGTAATTCTGAGTGCTTCACTGTTGACTGCAAGTTGCTATATAAGTCTTTCCCTCCATCAGCTTTCACAGGGGATGTCCTGCTTCCACCTCATGCCTTGTGCACAAAATCCCACTGAGGCATTTGGTCTGTAGCACACATAATAATGGTTGTCCACTATGCAAAAGACAGGATCCACGCCAGTGAAGATGCAATGAAGTCTGCTGTCATTGCTAATGCATTTTAGTTTTTCAGAAAGTGCAATTTTAAAAATAGCATAATGAGGGTGCAATGTCTGAGCAACAAACTGGGTCAAACAAACCTTTATGAGGCCTCTTGTGTACATATATAACACAGTCTTGATTTTGGTGTTTATTACATAGGAGGAGGACTGGGACAGGGACTGTTTAATGAAGATATGCTACACATAACACTTCAAATGACTCATCCTTTGTCTTCCTTTTTTTTTTCTTTCTTCTTTTTATCTGGTTAAGATCAGACGATGGCTGAGAGGTTTCTACAGTATGTTGGGAAGTGTTGCTACACTCTAATTGTTTGTGTAGGTGTTGATGTTTCCTCTTTGGTCTTCCTCTGATCGTAAATGAGGTGCTAACAGGCACTGATTACACAACAACGGGAGGCCAAAATAAAAAATGAGACAATCACACCAGAAAAACATAGCTCAGAAGAAAATGTGCTTCCTTTCTTTGAAGAAAATGAAGCAAAATGCAGTTTTTCAAGAAAAACCTTAGCAAAATTGAGCTCAAGAATATGGAAAGGAAACCAGAAAATAAGCCCTCCATGCAATAGTTCAGTTGAAAAGATGTTTTCACCTCTGTCCAATGAGTAATATGTTTTTAATAAATATAGTGTGGTGTTAGAAGCATTAACTATGTCAGAGCATCATTGCTGGAGGGAACCTTGTTCTTTGTGATTAATTCAACTGAGTGGCTGTAATTTAAAAGCTTCCAGAGCTCAGCATCAATCTGCTGAACCAGTTGAATAAAACTAATGTAATGAATCAATCAACAGAGATACACACATTAATCTGGAGCGTCTCTGTCAGAAACCTTTCAGCACCAAGCTTAACTCTCCAGGGGAAAGGTGGAAAGTGAACATCTAGTGAGAAAGCCGTGTGATTAGAGTGAGAGAAGATGCACAAGTGGGAGACTGAGAGGAGGAAGATGTTGGTAAAGGATGGTGGGGAGATGAACACTCAAGCTTGTCCTGTCTAGTAAATTCATCAGTCTGAGTGATTGGCTGATTGAAGTGTGACATCATTTCTTGGGATAAGCTGCGCAAAAGGCGACCGTCATATAGGGACATGTGCCAGAAACTCAACTGTCCTTGACTTTCTCCCTGTACCTCTAACCAGCAATGATGGGAGGTCATCCAAGCATTTATCAGTACAGTAGATCAGATCTAAACGTAAACAGAGACACTATGCGATGCTGTGAGCACAGACGAATGATATCAGTAAGATGACGCCTTATGCAAAATAAGATAATGCACAGAATATTTCCTCTCTTCAGTCAGTGTCCAGGGAAATCACAGAAAAGCACCACACAAGGACACATCTTTATGAGAGTTGTTCTTTGTTCACACTTGACATTTCTTGCATTTGAGGAAATAGCTTAGTTTTTTAGCACCAAAACCACCAAAACCAACAAAAAATCAGTGTGAACTCTGTGTCATTTTCTGTTTTGTCAGTTATTGTCACAAATAGTAAACCTGCTCAAATTCAGCTAAATGTAGAAAAGCCAGCTGTTAAACCCCCTTTTTGGTCTTTGTATTAAGCCACAGCTTCCATTCACTGTGAAAGTGGCTGTGACATTTCTACGTGTCTGTGGACTCATCTTTGTCCACAGACATCACTGTCTGTGCCCAAGAGCTGGCATTAACTATATTCAGCGTAGCAAACAGAATTACACACGCATGTCTTGACTTGGTTATCATCCTGAAACATCAAGATAGGGATAATGAATGGTTGAACAAGATGTCAACACAGGAAGCATTCACTTTCAAGCTTACTATGATCATCTCCTGATCTGAAAGCTTGTTTTATCATGGTAACAGGTTGTGATCCAGACAAACAATGAGCAGATTTCTCCAGATAATGAGATGAATTGGCTTGTCCTATAGAAATGAGCTTGGTTTTCCCAAAGCAGCAGAATAATTAACATTGACTTGAGAGATAAAGTAGCATAATCATCCTCATTGGCATAACTGAAGCTGTCATTTGTTTTAATAAAAATCTTTTTTCTTTCTTTTTCTTTACTACTCTATGTGTAAATCCATTTTCTGTCCTTATTACAACTACAACAGTGATTATTTAGGCAATCACGAGGCCCTGAATCATCCTGCAGGGCGGGAGACAGCCAATAGGTGTCCGAATACGTTGTTCTTGGAAATCCGTCTTCAACTGTTTCTATTTGTCTTTTTACAGTGTTCTTCTTTCAACATGTACGCATTTGATCTAATAATGATGCAGAACAGGGAACGGCTTGTAAAACCCAGACACCAGAGATGCAAGCTAAGGTTGCCATCTTCTTGCAAACAATCTTCAGGCTATATTTAATCCGGCTGTGCTGAAGAGTGGAGGAAAACAACAGATAAGAAATATAAACACACCTGAGCATGCTCAGAGTAGAAATCACCTTCGGAGGTGGAATGTGGTCTTTGTTTGCCTACTTGAGGTATGAAAAAATAATTAGCTGCGATCATCCACAGCTTTTTCTGCTTGTTTTTAATCAAGAAAAACAAATATTATTACTTGATTTGACATGAGGGGAGATAAAGTTGTCACATCCCTTTGGCTGGCCTTTAGATACAGTATGTACCATGCTGTGCACATTTTCACTACAGGGATCTGTATCTAGGTAGAGAAATCTGAACTGCTGTCAGATCGAATCACTCTGCAGGACACTGCTGTCTAGAAGTCTAAAAGGCAGCAAATACAAATCTCTTTTAGTCGTATAAATGCACAATGTTAACATGTTATTTATTAATCATGCTAAATTATTTGAGTATCTGTATAGTACTATTATACTTGTTACTCTAACTGAACACTTGATAATGCACACAAAGACTATATGTATGTTTGTTGACACTGAAAATAAACTGACAGTACAGTACACATTTAATATGAAAAATAGCTGTTGTCATGTTGTAAACAAACATTACTGTTTTAAATGTCATTGCAGTTCACTCAGCATCACTGGGCTCCATCACTACTTCAACATAAAGCTCCTAAAGTAGGTTGCACACGAACAAGAGGATTACTCCTAAAAATACAGAAAACAAATTAGCCCTTTAAAGTGCTTTCATTTATAATACTTATATGAATATAATATGAATTCTGAATTATTTCTGAATATTAGTGTTTCAATTTGTGACTTGAGCTTTGTTGAAACCTAAAATCCACATATCACAACTATGTGTCTTTACTTACTGCAATTTTAGAGTGAATATCTAACAAATTGCCTGAAAAATATTATTAATCAAATAAAACAAGTTTCTAAGCCTTTTTTAGATCCCATTTTAATACCATTGACAAAATCTACAATTATTAACCTGATTGCTTCATTGTTGCTTTGCCAACTTTACACAGTATCCTGATCCGATCGTTTATCTAATAAATGGCCTAGTTTTTCTAATGTAGTGGGGAGTAATAAAAAAAGATGCTCTACTGTTCATGTTAAAAACATTAAATGTCAAATAACAAACACCTTACCTCTTAAAAGTGGATCTTTCGAGATACACTATTGATATATTCTAATGCATTGCTACTGCTTGTTAATAACTTTGGGGAACCACTGCAAAGCTCCATGAAATGCTGAAATAAATAAAAATAAAATAGTTTACTGGATTCATTTGTAGATCCAGCTCATGAAAAAGAGCAGCCACTGTTGATTGTGATTGTCATCACACCAAAAGACTTGACACTACAATCTTAACCCATTTATTTCAGGAATGGCCTGGTAGCTTACAAGAGTGTGGCAAGATTATTTTTCTTATGATCTTGCAATTCTAAAGAGAGTCAATCTATTTCAAGGAAATCTAAGCAGGGTGACAGTCGTCAACCTTCACTCACCTTTCAGAAACATCTCAGCTACTCACCACAAAAGAGAAGAAAAAAAAAAGTTCAAAAGATCCACCATTTCTGTTGTGGCCCTCGTGGACCACAATACAAAGTGAAAACTGGAAACAATGACTGATTACAACTACAAGGTTTCTGCAATAAATTACATGATCAGTCTTGAATTTAACATATTACAGTCATGGAGATTATTCTACAAAGACACTACCGTGGGTCATTTGCTCAAGCTGGTATTAAGACACTGCATTGATACAAATTCCAAACATGCGCTATTGTGTGAATAAGTGCAATGCTAAATCCTACAAAATGTTCATGCACAGGCTGGGATGTTTTCCTGAACCAAATCAAGTCGTTTCATTGCCTAAACCTAAGCAAAAAGCTGGGATGGCAAAACCAAAGAAGAAAGCAAATGAAGGTGAAAGAAAAATACCTAAAAAGCAAACAAAAACAAGGAGAGTGTGAAAGGTTAGCTGATGTATTATAGTATTGTTTTAGCTTCCTTTTTCTTAGTCTGTTTCTCCTTCAACTTCTCTTCCCTCTCCTCACCCCCCTTACTAAAGAACAGTCCATAATTTATTGCTTTGTGATGACATTTGCTCCATTTGTGGCTGCCGTGTAATACAACAGGCTAAAATTTCTCATGTGGATTACATTTTCTGTACACATAACAGATCGATATGATCTGACATGTTTAATTAAGTAACTAAATATACCTGGGGTAAAATTCCTGAAGTGGGAGAATACAGAAGGTGGATATTCTCACATTTATTTAAGATTATGGGGATTTCTCTTTTCTTTTTTACGGATGAATGGACTTTCTCTTCAAGCTTGTAACTGTGCAATCTAAAACATCTGACTGCAGTACATACATTTTTACCTAAACTTCCTATTTCTATTTGGGAACACCAATAATAATTTATACTGCATTATACTTCCTAAACTGAGAATAAAAATACTAAGGCTAAAGGAAAAACAACTCAACAAACGACTGGAGCACTCGTTAGTGTGAAAAGCTTGTTTTGTCAGAGGACAGTACTGACATCTACTGTAGCTGCTTATGTCGTGCCAAATACCTCAGTGCCCTCTATGGCAAATTTTATCAAAGTCTCAGTTCTACAAAGTTGCTCTTAATGCGTTATGTAAAGGGGTAAAACAAATTAGTTGATTCTAAGTTGAAGCATGTGCAGTTGAGCGTAATGGCCTTGAGAAAAGTTTTAGGTCCTATTATGTTAAAACATTGCTGAACAGCTCCCACACATGCAGAGTATAACCTCAATATAAATGCTGCTATAGCCCATCTGCTCTGTCCTCTTCAGGTGCGTTGGTAGACCTTATGATATCCTGCTGATGATGCATTGATGCTACAACCACTAGTCCGTTTTGTCTTTATGCCGTACAGCAAGACCTCCTAGCCCTGGTGCAATTCCTTTAGTCCATGTGCTGCCACCTCCTGCTCAACCGCCTCTTTCACTGACTATTTTTACAAGTGCACACCCTACTTTTGGGTCGTCTTAGCCAACTTTTGCTCTTTTTAATCCTCTGTGAGAGTTGAATAACCCCTATCTTTAGATTTAGTAGTTTCAGTTTGCTTGCTAAAACTGACCTCTGCATGAGGCCTAAGCTGCTTACCACATCCTGCCTCAACCCCCAAATCTGCTTTTTGTTGTAAGATTCATATTTTACATCTTCCTCTTAATCTTTGGAACAGGCCGCTGGAGTGTTCCCACAGTTGTGTGTCTGCTGTGCAGTCATTTTTAAGTTGGCATTTACGGTCATTCCCTTTGTAAATCTCTGTTCCCATTCATGAGTAAGAGCTTAGACGAACAGCATTTTTATAACTTCTTGATTTTTACCTTCATTCTGTGATAATTTGTTTTAAATCTGAGTGACACGTAAGTACCCACACATCTGAAGTATTTTTGCAACTGTGATGACCTTTAACAATGAAAGTAAGATAACTTTCATCTGTCGGGTAGAGACAATGTTCACCTGATTGGCTTCTCTGACCATAAAAATGAAAATAATATGTCAGCTGTGGTAAAGGTTGCCTTTGTTTTTCTATGGAGATGACAGCTATGTTGGCTTTCATGATTCCCTGCAATGAATACTCACTAAGTGCTCGATGATGAGAGAGTTTCTCTGCTGCAAGTTCCTGTATAAAGACAGTTAATTTAATCTCATATCATCAGAATTGAGAACCCACATTTTAGATCTTTGTAGTTTCTACTTACAAATGCTTGTTCAATTACTTTGGTTTGTGTTAAAGCTTGTTTTTCTTCACATATTCATTTCAATGCATGTTATTTTTAATTGTCAAATAAAACAGGATGTAGGGAGTTTTTATTCATTGATCATAGCTAGAAGTTTTCACTCAAGAACTTATAATTTGAACATTGAGTTGCTCCCTGACTTGTGTTTCGTAATTAGATTGTTTTTTGCTTCTCTTCGCTCATTCCTTCCTGATGTGTCCAGCTCACTGGTCTGTGCATACAACTCCCACACAGGCGATTGTCAACTCATACGGGCTTCCCCAAGCTCCTTGACCCCTCTGAACATCGGCGAGCATGCATTTCATTACCTGCAGTTATGTAAACATTAATTAGATAAGGGATTTGGAAACTGGCACAACACCAGCCTTTCACTCCATGCTGAGCTGAAAGTCATCACTTTCTATGATGCTTAGGTTAGTGCAAACCCTCTTTTTTCTAACAAAATTAAGATATTGCCAAAAATTTATAAGTGATTTGCAGATCATTTAAATCTATGTTTGATGCTGATCAATTTTTATATATATATATGTATATATATATATATATATATATATTTTTATTTTTTTTTTTTAAGTGCCTGGCCTATATTAATTTTGAATGTGATATCAGTGACAGATGTCAATTGGCTTTGGACAAGGGCATCAAAAGACAAGAATAAAAATAGTTGACTGAAGCATCTCACTTCTAGTTAGGTTAATTTTTGGCCTGACAGTAACTTGACTGGGTATAAAAAAAAAACAAAAAAACAGCTTGGTTTATCCAGAGATGCAATCCAAAGAAAAAACAGGCAGAAACGCAGCTACATTTTCTATATCGAGCTCATTTAAGATAAATTTAAGTGAAGTGGATAACTGTCCTGTGTCTTACCAATCAAAATATGAAATTTATGTTAAAACTCATGGATGCGGTATCATCTGTCAACCTGTTGACATGCACAATTCAAAGTATAATTACAGCTTTTTTTACGTATTTAACTGGACAGCTGTTCTTTTCCCAGTGTACAAGTACAGGAGAGGAGTTGATGTGTTGATCAAAGTATGTCAGACTGTTTTAAAATAGATGATATTCCCCTTTTCAGCTTGTTCTAGTTGACCTAACATATCATATCTAAAACAAAACAGTTCACAAACAATTGAGCTGCCAGCAAATCAGTACCAAGTCATGCAAGACATTTCCTACACGCTTTGTATGCTTTATATGGTGTGCGTACTTTTCTTCAAATAAATTAAATGCATTCTTTCTCGTAGTTATTCTTTATTGTTCCTGGCAAAGGAGTATGCTGCCATCTAGATTTTAACAAGACAGCACCAAACCACATTCCACATATAACAGCATGGCTCCATGGTAAAAAGAATCTGGGTACTTGCTTGCAGTCCAGACTCGTCAACAAGTGAAACGTTTGGTGCATTATACAGAAATATATGACAAAAAATTCCCTGAACTGGAAAGGAGTCTTACATTATTCAAGAATAGCAAACTATTTGGTTTTAAAACTGCAGCAGATCCCCCCACCCCTTTTTCCCCCCCAGATGTTTCTTGATAAAAGAGATGATTAAAACTTTATACAGTAGATACAGTATATTTGACGTATACTCCCAGTTAAAAGATTTTATATATAGGGTTCAAATTATTTGCAAATCACTGTTAATTCCATTTTTAATCAACATTTTACATTAACAGCTTCTACAGAAACAATAGTTTCCCAATACACAAGGTCTCATGCATTTATCTCATGCCCAAAATAATGCCTACTTACAGCAATAAACCTGCCACAGGATGTAAGAACTGAGGCCAAATGTATGCAGAAATCTGCATGATTGAGTAATGCATTATAACAGGGCCTTAGGGTGAACACAGTTTAGTTTAACTTGGGTTGGCAATGACTCTTAACAGGGCAGAAGGAGCAGGAGCCTAACTATCCACAAGTAGACTGCAGATAGCCTGAGGTGATTCACACAATTGCGTCAAGATGCTGCTTTGTTGCACGCCCACTCTCTGCCAAAATGTAAAGAATCACAAATGGATCTGTTATTTGTTTGAAATCATGTGACTGTGACTCACAGTGTTTCTTCTAAAGTGCGTTTGGAGTCAAGGCCATTGTGGCTGTCAGCATACAATACTCTCAACTGACACCATAAATACAGGTAAGAGCAAAAGAAACTTGAGTGTGAATTATCTGCATATTTCTGCTATACAGATGCCTTCTGAGAAAAACTTCCCAAGTCATCATGAGAACAGGCACAAGGGTTGTGATATTGTGCTTAATATAGTGCAAAGGTCAAAGTAGAAGAACCTCTCAGAGCTGCTGACTTAACTGTCATTTTGATCATAGCTCAGCTCAGTAGTTTTTTATAACTTAGCTGTGAATCAAAAATGGCAACAGAACAGCGGGACTTCGACATAACGAACCTTGAAAAGTACTTTTGAGTCTGAGCAGGCGCAGGCCAAATAATAGAAACACCCAATAAAATCGACTACCTGGGATGTAGCGGCAGCACATTTGCTTCAAAAAGGGATTTAAGCCCTCTTTAGGTGCCGTTTCAGTTCAGAAACTTGTTTATCCAACAGAAGAAATTCCATCTTTGAAGGATGAAGGAGGTAGAAATCTGCTTTGCACGCTAAGATCGCAAATTCCCAAGAAAGAACTATTGATGTTCATTGCTCAGGGGTGCAGATATTGAACTTCTTATACCAGGTTTTTTTCTTTGTGCACAGGCATTAGAAGTGGTTCCTGAAAGCATTCACTGCTATACATTTGAGCTTTGTCTGCTAAGAGTCACAACCTGAAGTGCTCTTGGGGATGATTATTAACACAGTCATCATGTACAAAGGAAAGAGTATCTTCTCTTTAGGTTTTACATGCCAGAGCATAAAAAAATTCTAATTTGGTCCTCCTTAGTTGGGTATGTGAACAAGGTTGGTGAACAAAACATGAAATATAACACTGAGCTATTATTTATTTAATAAAAGCAAATCAAAAATACAGAAATAATAGGGAAACCAAGTATATTTTTACTGCTTCCACGGAATCAAGAAAAGAAGTAGAGTCCAAGAACTGATGATGAAATGCACTTGATTAATTGATTACCAGTGTGCGCACCACTATAAAAAACAATGTATGCACACTTTGCTGCTCCAGAGCACTTATGTGTGGGGTTGCCAAGGAAGAAAGAAAGACATCAGCAATGGTCATAGAAAAGTACTTGTTGCCCTTAGTAGTAGTAGTAGTAGTAAAAAATAATCGCAGAGTTGAAAACAATGAGACAGCTGCCAGATTGCACAGGATTGGTTTTCCAATTGGTTCATCCCATAGTCAGAGAGAGGAGTATAATAAATAATAGAAAAATTATAATATATAAATAAAATATAAAATTTATATATATAAAAAGCAAGAAAAAATAGATATGAGCTACATCCCAGGCCTATCATTTTAGAGAGCATTGTTTGGAACGAGTGATGCAATAAAGGCACTTAGAAGAAGACTGCACACATGTACGCAAATCTGAAGCAGTTACATATTGTGGTGTCATTACTGGATCTACTTGTAGATGAAAAGTGTTTATGCCACTGATGGATGGTCATCATACATTCACAACTGTGCTTGGCATTCAAAGTCAGCTCGATCCCCATTTAACACGAAGTCAGGAATTCTTACACTTTAAGTCATTACTTGTCCCAAATGGTGCTTTAACAGAGTGGTTTCCAACCCCTGGTCCTCCGATGAGAACGGGGGTTCCCAAGGCTTTGACTGTTGACAGACCCATCATTTAGGTGTTTCATTCACATGGAGCAGTGCTCTGGGAACCCAATAACACTTACTTTGCACAATTTCATTAATGAGACATGCCCTGGGATATGCCACAGTGCAGATGATTCGTCCCTATTTTAAAAAACAAAAGGACCAAGTGAGGCTTTATCTTGATAATAACCTTATCTTTTTTTAATCAAAGGAAAGGAGTCAGCCTGAATGCAGCATTTATGGCGAGATCAAGCTCCTAATCAAAGCATAAAACCAAGTGTGGTGTCAATACAAGGCGGGCAGGGGTCCACATGGTCGTTGCATGAAGGGGATCCTTGGGGAATGCAGGTTGGGAACCACTGATCTAGCGTCTATCAAACAAAACTCTGCTTGTACACTTCTTCCACACTGAACACTTGCTGTCAGGATACTTGGACATCTATCAGGTGCCTCCATGTGCAAAAAAAAAAAAATCTGGAATTTCATAAAAGATCACATCTAAATTTAGGAAACAATGAGTGTTTTAGTGTTTTAATCTGAGACTATTTGTAAAATTCTTTTGAATTATGGTAAATCACTTACTCGAACTTTAGTGTACTCTAGAGAAAAAAGCTGAGATAAGATTTGCATATCAAAGCAAGTGGCCTGTGGGCCCCAGCATAGATAAAGGTGATCCATATTATTTATAGCGCAGAAGGGTCCCCTGGGATCATGATGCTGTTCGCCCCCTGTCATGCTACAAGAGAGGACAGTTGCATCTACAGACTGTTGCATCGTGATAAGCCAAACTGTTAAAAGATGCGTGACCAACATTTAATCAAGGCATCAATCTGACAGCTTTTTGGAGAACAAAGCAAAAGAGGCTGACAGGAGTCACTTTGAGGGGCACCATCATGAGAGTTGCAGAAATATTTTATATTGCCATCAGTGACTTTCTGTTCCAACATTAATCTGATCTTACAGGGATGTTTAGCATGCACACAGAGACACTGTGGAAGCAATAAGTGACAGTGGCCCTGAGAGTCTGTGGAGCAAGGTGACTTCTGCCCTTTAGTTAATGAGCACCTCTTGTCTGGCTCGTCTAACAACACTGACTGATCTATAAGTTGTTCTGTTGAATGGCGCAGGAAAGAAAAGGTACAACTGATCTCTTGGGATCCATGCAGGGTGCAACACTGTCAGAATATATCATTCAAATGAGTGGTTTCCAGTAATGTAACAGTGTCTTCCACTTCCACTTCTTCCACTTACCTGCAGATGCAGATGGTCATCTAGTTAATTGCAAGATAACAGAACGGACCTGAGGATTGTCTAGTTGAAGAAGCAGAAATGAAAAAAACAGTTTGCAAAGTGACACAACCAAAAACATCCAGAAAAGCCTCAAAGCAATTATAATAATTCTCTCACAGAACACTTCATTTGCATTCATGAATGATTGAGAGTTTTCAAAGCTCAATAAGCAGATAGTCTCTTCAAATGATGCGTGACTTGTAGCATGAAAGGAGGAAAACAGCACTTCCATTGTAGCTTCATGCATTTTTGAAAAGACGAGTTGCTGCTTGTCTTTTTGCTTGAACAAATTTATTTCCAGCATGATTTTTTTTTTTTTAACTTAAGTTCTCTATATGGTCCACTGCCATCAGATCAATTTGCACCAACTTGAAGAGCATTTAACTAAAAGTTATTTTAATAAAATGTGAGACAAATAGTTTATCATCTTATTTTCCCACAGAATGCCGTTTTCCCTGAGTAATTTTTGACTGACCAAATTCTTCATCTTTTTTAAAAGAAAATTGCCCCACAGGGTTAATGGTTGGCTGCATTCATTAAGCTCAGAATCAGTCTAATTATGCGCCAATGTGCACATAAGGACTAATTAACAGGGGGATCGATAAGGGCCCTGGATGCCCCTCACGTAGGGGCCCAGTGCTCTGCCCCCTCATTATTAGAGCTGCGCTGAGTCTTCAAAGAGGACTTCTCAGGCTCCACCGGAGGGGCTCGATGACACATGTGGCTGGGGTTTGGCAGAAAGTTGGTATATCTGTTCATCTCTCTCTCTCTTTTTTTATTTTTCATGTGTTCAGGAGGCTGGTTACATTATGAACATGAAAAAAATACCACAGGCTGTATGAGAAAATGACAAGCTATATAAAGGCACCCTGAGTTATGAAGCCCAGTGGAGCCTTAACATGATTATGACGTGAAAGAATACAAAGGACCTGTGACAGCACAGATTTAGCCATAATGCGGCTGTGTCTGGTGACTGGCTGGTGAATTTAAAGGAACACTTAAGCTTTATTTGCTCTCTTGTGACTGTTACATATCAACATATGGATGTGATACAGTCAGATGGCAAACCCTCCATTGCCTAGAATGCTGCCTGATTAATGACAGTCAAACTAGATATTAAGGTCATTTTTTCTTCAGTATCTCCAGTGTTAAAGATTTAGGTGCTAGCTCGCTCACACTCTGAAAACCCCCGGTTCATATCATACATATTACTTTTAGTCTACTAAATAGTGTACTTTCTAAACGTAAAAGTAAGATTGAAGTGTTTGTAGGAGTAAACTAACAGTATAGCAAGAAGATTACTTTCAGTATACTTGAAAGTATACTTTTAAATACATAAAGTGGGCCAGTTTAGTCCCAAGAAGTATACTTGTTTGTATACTGTCATTGTTATCAATGTACTTGGTAAATAAAAGTACACCTGGGGGATATATTTTACTTTACTTGAGTATACTTAATGATATGTACTTGAGGAATACTTCTTTTTGGTAAGAGAGCCTATGCCAGCAGCAATGGACCCTTTTTGTAATTAATATATATGTCACTCGCACACACTCGCAATTGCCCTTGAAGGTCAGAAAGCTTTGGAAGTTCACTGAAATAGAATATAATGAGTTAATTACAGTGATGCCAGACAGCTGCTGTGTGTTTGACTGTTCCAATTGACGAGGGGAAAGCGGGGAATGCTTTTTTCCTGATTTCCCGTAAATAAACACCAGCAATCGGCCTGGATTTGTGAAGCCGTGTTAAACTGGACACCTTTGCCACAACACCCTCTCTGCAGCCCCCTGTTGGTGTCCGATGACTGCAAAGATGCTGACCATATTCTTCCTGTGAAAATAAGGGGGAAGATGAGCGACAGTGGGAGGCAGCACCGAACTCATCGCCAGGAAATTTGTTTTGAACATGTAGGGTGTATGGGGGTGGCTGTAGCTCAGGTGGAAGAGCAGTTGTCCTTCAACTGGAGGGTCGGGGGATCAATTCCAGGCTTCCCCCAGACTACATGCTGAAGTGTCCCTGGGCAAGACACTGAACCCCAAGTTGCCTCTCGATGTGCATATTGGGGTATGATTGTGTGTGAATGTGACATGTAGTGTAAAGCGCTTTGAGTGGTCAGTATGACTGGAAATGCGCTATATAAGTCCAGTCCATTTACCAAACCTAAGTGTTTTTGCTGCAGCAGCTTTTACACAGACATTCTATATCCAGAATGTGTATACTAGCATCCCTCTGTCTTCAGAAGTCTTTTATTCTGAGTGTTACTTGTAAGTCCATACAAGTGAATTGTGGTGGAACAAAGGCCCAGAGAGAGGAGACATAAACCAGCTTTGGATTTTTATTGATCAACAGATACCACATAATGTAAAACTTTTAACTACAGGATTAGGTGTTCCTGAAAGAAGACACTCTTGTCTGCCACCAAGTTATTGTTTTGATCATGGGAGGTTTGACAAATCAGGAGAAACGGCTTTGAGGAACACTGCCTCAGACATGAACAGCCCGTTTTATGCAGTTTTCAATACAAAGCCTACTCTCTACTTTTGTCACATGGTCCTGTTTCTTCTTTTGCATTTTGAAGGTCTGGGGTTGATCCTTTAAAATAAAATTTTGATTTTTTTATTTTTTTTTTTTGCAGTCTTAAGATCTTGTTCAGGACTGTATATATGGAGAAAGCACAAACAGCTTAAATCATCAAGCTTAACACAATGTCTAATCATTCATTCATTTTCTGTACTGTTTAGTTCAATTCAGGGTCATGAGGAAGCTGGAGCCTTTCCCAGCAATTAGCAGGCAAGAGGCCAGGGATACACCCTGGAAAGGTCATCAGTCTATTGCAGGGCCAACACAGAGAAACAACCAACCATTCACACTCAGACTCATTCATAGGGGGAACTTGGAGTAACCAATTAACCTAACATGCATGTCTTTGGATGGTGGGGTGAGGCCAGAGAACCCACACATACACATGGAGAACATGCAACTTCCACAAGGAAAAATCAAATCAAATCAACTTTATTTATATAGCACGTTTCATGCATAAAAACAATACAAAGTGCCTCACATAATGAAACAACATTAAGATACTATGGATAAAGACAAAACAGACTCATGCATACACATCCATCATAAACTTACACCCACGCATGACCCTACATTACAACTACCCCCACCCATACCCCATTAGTCCCTTTAAAAACCACCCTGTCACAGAAAGGTAACAGTTAAAAGAAAGAAACATGGCTCAGTACCAGGTGATGAAACAATAGCAAAGAGGTCCATCTGCCCCAAGAGCCACCCCATCCCATGACCATCCAGGCCACCAACATGGGATCACCCCAGGTCCGGGCAGACAGCCCCCCATGCCACCACCGTAAGGCTGCACGCTGGGCCCTTAATGCCCAAACCAGGAAAGCCACCATGACAGCAAACACGCAGTCAAGGCAGGGGTAGCTCCGAGGGAAAGGACCCCCATGAGGACAACATTAGAGTGATAAAAGGGTTACTGAAAAAAGATCAAATCCATTTAAAACAGTAAAAACTAACATGTTTAAAAATATGTGAAAAGAAATTCATACTTATGTAAAAATAAATCAAAATAAATAAGTATGATAAGAATGAAACAAATTAATAAATGAAAAAAATAAAATTTAGTAACAGATAAGGATAAGTATAGACTAATTAAAATAAATAAAACTTAGCTAAAAGCTAGGCTAAAAAGGTAGGGCTTGAGCCTCCTTTTAAAAACATCTACAGTCTCTGCAGCTCTGAGGTTCTCAAGCAGGCTGTTCCACAGGTGAGGCCCATAATGTTGAAATGAGGCCTCGGGTTCTGGTACGAACCTTAGGAACAACTGAAAGGCCAGTACCTGAGGACCTCAGGGTCTTCAGGTATACTGGCCTCCTCCTCAAACTCCAGTTCGAATCCCTCCCAAGCCAAAGCTCAATATCCAAACATGTTTACTTTCTAACAGCTACAGGAAGTAAAGGCAGCTCAAATCATCAACATTTACACCGTTGTTTTAGTTGGTTTTGTATACTTAGCACATTTCACAGTTTTTATCGTACTTACTGTACAGTAATAGCTTTGCTTTATTATCATTTATTTTTATTGTTCATCTTATTTTATTCTGTTTAAATAATTGATTGATGTCTCTACATGTTTATCACTGCTAATGGTTTCAATAATATATAACAAACTATTACTGTAACAGTGGGTATACCTAAAAAAAAAAAATCAATTGGACGCCTGCAGCTCATTCAGAACTGCTGAACTTGCTGCTCAAGACCTTTTGAAGACCAAAAAAGTTGACCACATCAGTCCAGCTTGGAGGTCTTTACACTGGCTGCCTGTCCATCAGAGGATAGACTTTAAGTTTCTGTTGCTGGTCTGTAAAACTCTGAATGGTTTAAATACATCAGTGACCTCCTAACCCAGTATGAACCTACCAGACCCCTCAGGTTTTCTGAATCCAGTCTTTTATCAGTTCCCAGAGTCAGAACCAGACACACAGAAGCTGTGTTCAGCTTCTATGCTCCACGTCTGTAACAAACTCCCAGAAAGCATCAGAACAACTGAAATACCCAGTTTATTCTAAACCAGGTTAAAGATCCACCTGTTCTCAGCTCCATTTAGATTTCATTCAGAAGTGGAGATCTGCAGTATTTCTTTTAACTTAAAGTTTTATTCTGTTTTATTTTTCTCGCTTTGCCTTAAAGGGACTCGAGGCAGGAATTAAAAAAACAAACAAACATGCATGTCACTTTTTTTTTTAATACTAATGGGTGATGAAGCGCTAAATACCAAAAATAACGTTTCCACCCACGTTTTTTCTCAGTTGCCTTAACCAGACTGTGTGCTGCAAAATGCGCTGCAATTCGGTGTCCAAATTTCCCGCGCTGCCCCGCGGATGTGATGTCAAATGGCGCTGCATCCGCAGTTTTGATACAGGAAGAAGACGTCGCGGTAAATTCAAACACTGTAAGCGATAGTTATGGATTCTTCTGCCGTCAGCAAACGATCCAGATCAACTGAAAGACACTAAAAAGTGTAACTACGAAGAAAAAGGTTAGTAAACAACATCATAGCTTCAGTTTGTGTACGCTCCCGTGACGGCTTGGCTCGTGGCTGCAGTTACCTGAGGTGCCAGTCATGGCAGTCATGAGTTTCGTTTCTTAATCTTCCCTCAAGTCCCTTTCAATAAAAAGCAGTTTAAATAAATAATCTATTCATTTCAATAAACTTTTCTTTGAATTTTTAAGGTACCTGTCAGTGACATGCCAGACATTTTCTACATCTTTTGCTCATTTTCTTTTTTCTTTAGTTAATTTTCTTTCGTACCGCACCATCTTCTGCCGCTTATCGGGTTGTGGGGGCAGCTGCCTAAACATGGAAGCCCAGACTTCCTTCTCCCCGGCCACAGCCGCCAGCTCATCCGGGGGATCCCGAGGCGTTCCCAGGCCAGCCGGGAGACATAGTCCCTCCAGCGTGTCCTGGGTCTCCCCCGGGATCTCATCCCGGTGGGACGTGCCTGAAACACCTCACCAGGGAGGCATCCAGGAGGCATCCTGACCAGATGCCCGAGCCACCTCATCTGGCTCCTCTTGATGCTCTCAATTCTTTCATCTTTGAAAAAATTCCTCCTGCTTTCACGTCATTGTTGAATGTTTGGTTTCTAGATGGAGCTTCGTATTGGAGACTTCATCGTTTCAGTGCTGAATAGAAAAACTTTCTTTCTTTTCCACAGCATACATCCTCTGTCTTAAATTGATAACTCCTATCCTTATAGAGCACAGGTGCAAAACTGAAAATATTTTGTGGCTCTTTAGGTGTGACTTGAGTCCCAAGCACTGGCCGCGGCCCCAGGTTCAGACTTTGTGTAGTTAGATTAGTTACTGTAAATAAACATACAAACAGCGTTGTATGACTGATTTATCTAATGATTTTTAATTAATTTATATATCTTTTTTTTTCCTCAGGGTGTGTCCTGAGGTTTTATTCTGTTATTTAATGTGTTAACGCTACACTAGCAAGTACATACATAACAAACTTGGTTATCTTTTGTCATTTCCTGGTTAGCTTTAGGCTGCTAACTTGCTTAGAGTTACAAATCAAAACTACTTGTAAGGACTAAATTACATTCTTTTTACATGGCAACTAATGTTCATGGAAGCCAGTTTTACACTTTAGCTACATGCAATTGCCATCACAACCACTGGAGGTCACACATTCTTTTTATCTAGTTGTCCATGTTGCATTTCTGAACAGAAATGGAAATACTCTAAGTATCCAGTGCAGTTTTTGCAATCTGTCCTCAGAAACAAAGTACTTTTGTACTACCTTGTGTAGGTGCAGTCATTTTCTCTAAGCTCTGTAGGTGTCAGCTCATTAGCTCCGCTGAATTCTCCTTCACACCTTTTGTTGACCTCTCAATGCTGTTGTTCGTTAAGGTCAATGAAAGGTGCTAAGCAAATAATTTTCATCAACTATTCCAATACAACAAGAGAATTGGAGGCTAATTAAATACAAGTGAAACTAATGAGTCCACAGCATGCAATCACAAAAGAGGAAAAAACTAAAGGATGAAGCCAAACCCACACTGACGCAAGCTAAATAAGTTTTCTCTCTTTAGAAGTGATAGTAAGGTAGTTAATACAAACTCTAGAGGGCATAGCTAAGAGAAGACCCAACGAGGCTGTTAGTAGGTTGCTGGCTGCATTATGTTTTAATTATTTGGACCAAAAATCAAGAATTTATTCAAATGATGAGCATGAGATAGCCGACACCTGTTTCCAATATGGCTTCTATCAGATCCTTGCCTGTTTAGCATTGTTGAAGTGAATTTGGTGAAGCACTTGGCACATATGGATGAAGAATACATAAGGCAGAAGATGTCCCTCCAGCAGTGATTTGAAATGACAACTCCCAAAAGCGGTTAAGTGCAAAGGGATGAAAAAGGAGTCAAAATAGACTTTTCATTAAAAATCCTTATTTAGAGAATAAGTAATTGTTTAGTATTGATGTGCGGATTGAAGCTCTGTCTGAACTGTATTGTTTTCCTAACTGAGGCCAAATCTTAACAGTATTAGAGATAATTGGTTGTTTTGGAGCTTCCTGTGAGAACCTGGGAGTAAATTAGAGAGAGCAATGAGCTTTGTGAGGACAATACCTCTGTGGGAGTCTATTGGCAGTTGTGAGATGGTTTGCTGTTGACCCCTTTAGCAAGGTTTGATTTATTTATTTTTTATCCACCTCGCAGTGATGGTGGATGTTAAGAATTGATAAATAAACTAATTTAACAGAACTTATATGATTATACAAGCAGATTCATCTCGATTGAACTGACGGTCCAGAATGATACAAACAGGGATGTTGAAAGGCGTATGCTGTGTGCTACACTGGCCATTTCTATCAAGATAATAGACTCTGTGAGGAACAGGGAGACAAAAAGCTTACTGAAATTTGACTTGCAGCAGTAGCCAATCAAATCAAGAATAGACAAAACAGACAATAACGAGTGGAGAAAAGTGATAGAGTTAAATAAAGAGACTGTGGAATAGACTGTGCCATGTGGTGCCCTAAAATCTGTCCTGATTGCACTCTGAAAGTGGTGCAGCAGTGTAGCAGAGCAGTTCCAGCTCCAGTGTTTCATCTCCACAGCATGCCCTTTGGCATAGCCCTGAATCATGGGTCACCCGGGAGTCAAATCAGCCCACTATCACACCTGACTATGACACTCATAGATGTGCTGGGGGTTTTTTATGTTACCTTGGCAGCATGTTAAATTGTTCAGTTTAACCTAAATCTGATGCTTTCTTAAAGTTAAGCAAGTGGTATTTGTGCCCAAATTTACACATATACACATAAAAAAAGGAAAACCAAAGTTGAATTAATTTAAAAAAGTTTTTAAAAAGAGGGAGAGGAGTTTATAAGATGCAGGTTTTCAGACAAAGTAGCATAAATGTATAATAATGATAATAATAATAATAATAATAACAACAACAATGCCATACATACAAGACTTGAAGACCAGCCTTCTGTACAGACATACGATTCTGGACAAAAGCTTTGAGCCTCCTCTCATTCTCTACATTTTGCTTCCAGGGAGCCAGGCTTTTTGTAATCTCTTGAAGTAGCCTTGAACAATGGTTCCCCAGACTTTCTGAAAGTCTTTCAGAGTTTTACCTTGTTAAGCCAATTCACATTGACCTATGAATCATTCAAGCATATAAAGGCACCTCATTTAATGGATGAACCCTCCTTTGCGTCTATGTGTGACCGACAACTTTGATATGCTTTTGCAGGAAAGTATTTTTTCAAATCACTTACTGACCTGATGATGCGTATGAGGAGCTTTATTGTGTCTGCACAGATCGTCTGCAGATTCTTTATTTTGGCCTAACAATTGGAGCTGATATTGCATCAATTTATATGCTTTCACGCTGAAATTAAGGCAAAACACTGTATGTCCTGAGTTGAAGACAGCCTTATAGAATAGAATAGAATAGAATAGAATAGAATAGAATAGAATAGAATAGAATAGAATAGAATAGAATAGAATAGCTACTTTATTGCCATTACAGTGAGACACAGAAGTGAGCAACTAAATTTCATTGCAGTAGCTTGCTCAATGGACTGAATGAATATAAGTATAAACAAATTTCTCTCTATACATACAGTATGTATTTCTATACACATATACATACAAATATATATAGACACATACATAAATACACATATTAAGAACAAATAGAAAAATAATGACAATATCATTTTAACTTCTGTCTCTGAGAACATTGAAAATGCACGTTGAACCTTGACAAATATATTATGGAAGTAGAAACAGACTACAAAAAGCTGATAAAAGAGAATAAAAGCTTTTTCGAATAGCTACTCATCACTAGTGTGACAAAGTTGTGAGGCAACTTGGTGCGTGCGGTAGCTTCAAAAAGCAGTGATGTCACTGCAGTGACCCCCACAGCGCAACTGAACACCAAACTGAGGGACGACCTCTGTAAGTTGCCATGACACCAGTCACTATCTGGTCCTGTGCGCTTCTAGCATCCAACATATCCACTCCAGCACGCACACACTCTCACAAACACATGCTCACATCGTCATACCCCCTCTGTCACTCACGCACACTCGAGTACAGTCATAATGTGGTTGGAATGATATCTCAAGGACTCTCCATAGCATGCTGGGTCCAGGAAGCTGGCCAGGTTTGGGGGAGCTGGACTGTTCCTCGTGTCAACTGGGCGGAGAGGGGGTGCACTTCCAGGACAACAAAGCTCTTTTTCTGCTCATCTGCAAACAGGACAACTGCTGCGTCCTGGCTCCAAAGAGCCGAGTAACACTTCCTACAACATGAGGTGTAAACACAGGATTACCTTCTCCTCTCTTTTGTCATGTTTCAGGTGCAGCTAAATAAAAAATTTTGCTGCAAGCCCTTGCTGATGCACCCTTTCCCCTTGATGTGAAAAAAAAAAAAAAGCAGATGATGAGGTTTATCTTCTGGCCACGCGGCGTGGGCGGTAGTTTGGGAGCAGCAGGTAACTGAGAGTCATTGCTCATAGCCAAATGATGTTTCTGTCCCAAAAACAGCAGATCAATAAATGCTCTGACCTCAACTGTCAGCCAAACTAAACTCTGCCCACAAAGGGATGCAAGGTTTCTGCGTGGCATAGAAACAGGATGTCCAGGAAGTACATTTTTAAAAAATTATTTCAACAAATAAGCCTTTTTGTTGTTTTTCTTTTTGCATTTTTATTTCATTTTTGAGAAAATTTAAAAAGTGGTTATTTACTACAATTATACATCAACATGTTCACTTTATTTGAATCTTTAACATGTGAGAAATAGGAAAATTCCCATCAATATATTCAGTTTAAATGCAGGCATCACCCTGGAAAATGCATAAAGCAATAGCAAGCTGTTTGACGACAGAACAGATAGAAAGATGCTCTTCTTAGTCTTGACAAAATATGTAAAAATACCTCCTGTCCTCAAGCCAAGTAAGTCAAAGAATTTTATGTAATAACTCAACTACTAAAAATACGCACGCAAACTGTCAGCAGCTAATCATGTCTGATTTATGCCAGGATGGTGCTGATGAGATTATTTTGTTCTCCTGTGTCCCGGCCTCCAGCACTCTCATCTCTTCTTTAACGCTAACAGGTCAACTTTTGTAAAGAGAAGGAGGTTTCAAGCCTCAGGCTAGTTTTTGCATGATTAAATGTCCTTTTTTTTTTTCTCCTGTGGGATTTGTGAATCTTGGTGGCTATCAGTAAATATATGGCACTGTGTGTTTTTTGTTCACCTTTTTCAGATAAACAACATTTTCTCTAGATTGGCAATACTATTGCAACACATTAGAAACAGCATGAAAAGTTTTAATCAAGTGGACTAATGGAATATTTCTACTGCATACATTTGATAAACAGCGCAACAATGTGCAGCAGAGATGGGCACTGTAGACCTTTGAATAATGCAAACCACTTAATCCCAGCAGGGGTTTGTCCCTGCTTGGTGAACCATTCACCAATTGTGTTCATTCATAAAAAATCATAAATGAGCAAAGCTGCTTAACGTATTTATTTATATCTCAGTCATTCTGTTACATGGCAGGGTGTCTTTCACAATGAAGATAGATGATAATAATCAAGTGCTATTGCCTGGATTTCAAATGCTTCTAGTTATCTCTTCCTGGGCAGAAATAAAAATCTCTACAGTTTTACGCATTTTGCATTTCCTCCCTGTATCAAAATTTCATTTATGATATCATGGGAGTGCATTCAAATATTGCAGCTGTTTCAGATGATTTATGGACATATGACCGAGGTAGACGAGGCCAGAAATATACCAATAGATCATCCAGTCCAGAGCAGAAGATATATAGATAGGGATTAAAGTAATTTCATTCACTGAATTTCACTTTTATTCAACCAGAAAGTCTGTAGAGATGCATGGCCTCCTTGAGAAGAATAATATAAAGAAACACAGTGTAGACAGTATTAAAATGATGACCGAGAATGATTTTAAAGTTGAAAATGGCACTCTGGGATTTTTGCCATAATTTTCACAAGGTTTATTTCAAGATAAGTAAATTCTGGTGATCTTTTAAGTTTTCCAAAGAAGGAAAGAAAGAAAATAGGCAGGATCAAGGTCACATAGAATATCACTCTAATGTAAAAGTATAAACCCTGCTTTCAAAAAGGTTTTTTTTTAATTTTTTTTTTTTTAATTCAAACAAAAACTTGGTGTCTTGGGGTCTTGTTCACTGTTGGATCCATGTTATACTCTCACCTATGGTCACAAGTCGTGGGTCATGACTAAAAGAATGAGGTCGCGAATACAAGTGGCCAAAATGAGCTTCCTCTGCAGGGTGGATCTTCCTTAGAGATAGGGGGAAAGCTCAGGGAGGGGTCTCAGAGTAGAGATGCTGCTCCTCCACATCCAGAAAAACCAGATGCATCTGGTAAGGATGCCTTAGTATACCTTCCATGTAAGTCCCACTGGAAAGAGACCCCAGGGGAAGACCCAGGACAGAGTGGAGGGACTACTTCTCCTGGCTGGCCTGGGTACACCCTGGGGTCCCTGGATGAGCTGGTAAATATGGCAGGGGGAGGGAAGTCTGGGCTTCCCTGCTTAAGCATCTGCTCCTGCAACCCAACCCCAGATAAGCAGCGAGAAAAATGATGGATTAAGGGAGAAAATCTGTCAATGTGTAATTTGTAATTTTCTATTTCTTGGAACCTTTATTTGACAAACACAAGGACAAGGAATGTTTTTAGTGATTTAACGCAGTAGTTCTCAAGCTTGGGGTTGGGACCTCCATGGGGGTTGCAAGATGATTTCAGGAGTTGCCAAATCATTGTTTAAAAAAAACAAAAAACCTTTATCAATTATCAAATAGATTTGGGATTTTTAGTATTCTTTGTATTTGCATAAATAACTAAGATATTAATAATACCATATTGAAAATCTGCATTTGGCAATTATCTCAGCAAGAGAAGCTGATTTTGGGGATGTACATGTATGTGCCTTGTCACAGCGGTTAACCAAATCCACCAAAAAACATTTACCTCCTTAGTTTCTGACAGTTTTCAAGTCTTACATTTAGAATTTTTATCATTGGGTGTTGAAAAAACAGTTATTTCAGGCGTTACATTAAAAATCCAAATTTGACCTTATCTTGGTGAGAAAAGCTGAATTTCAGCGGTCCGAGCACCAACGTCTGTTATATTGGGGTTGTGGCTCAAGAAGTTTAAGAACCACTATTTCTACAGACAGATATTTTGTACTGTAGCTCAAAAAAGTGACGAATCTCAAACTTAATGGCAGCAGCACACTTTTTCTGTATGTTACATCACACCTCCTATCTGTGACATGCTGGGACAGATCTGGGAAATTATTAATTCGGGGCCCAGGCAAGGGGAGGGGCAGAGACCAGAAAATATTAATTCAAATCTAGATTTTAGGAAATAATGAACTGATTATTATGACTCAAATAGTCATCTAATGTAAAAAGTGAAACAAAATTTGAAAAAGAAAATAGTCGATGATATGTGTAATTTATTAACAAAAACTTGCTTGGATTGTTTTGCTCGAATCACTGCCAAGCAGTCTTAATTGGTAACAATGGTAACTTCTTTAAGCCAAATCAAAGGTTCACTTGTGTGTTTTCAGCAGTTAGTTGTTTAAAGGCAGGAAGGGTGAGGTTTTCCAGGAGCATTTTTTACGACATTGCTTAAAATCTCCTATACACCCCGATTGTGGCCAAATAATTAAATGCTCTGACAAAAAATTTGAAAATTTGTCACCTGTGGAACAGACAGGACTGAAAAACTCCATTCAATTGTCTTGAACGACCCATTCTTATTGATTGAATAATGATATATCCATCAAAGTGAACTGCCATTTGTCTCTCCCTTAATTTCACCCTGTAGATTAGTAAAGCCTTTTTGATTTGATTGATTGAAAAATACCATCACTTGTGCAGGAAGTTGGTGAGATAATGCCATATAAATGCTGCATTATGATCAAGAATATGGTAGGGTTAAAAAAAAAAAAAAAAAAAGGTGGGGTGGGAAGCTATGTATACATGTCTATGAAATTATAAGGATGTTTTACTGTAATGCTGTCCCCCTGCTATTGTGAAATTGCAAAAAAAAAAAAAAAAAAAAAGAAGAATATGGTAGGGTTGGTGTGGAAAATCATATAGAGCAGAGATGGGCAACTCTGGCCCTTGAGGGCCACTGTCCTGCAGGTTGTAGATGTTTCATTTCCTTAACACAACTGATTCAAAGTAATGGGTCATTCTGCAGAACATGACAATGAGCTGTTGGATCCAGTTGAATTAAATCAAGTGTGCTGGAGCAGGGAAACATCTTAAACAGGCCCCCTCAAAGACAGGAGTTGCCAATACCTGATTTAACAACAGTATACAAGTATACACACTTAATTTACTTACGCTTAGACATCTGAGGCTTATTTAGGCTTATGCTGAATATTTGTTAGAGCTTGATTTTCTGATCTTGGGTTGGCACTTGGGGGGTCTGACTGGCTTTGACTGGTTGGCCTTGCCCTTCCTGACATGAGGTTTTAATTACACATTTTAATAATTTGGGAATCAAAAACACATGGTAATTTTCCAAAAAGAGTCTGTGTTCTTTCTGGTTGAATATGAGATTTTAGCAGCTCTGCAGTCTGTGGTTCTTGTCTGATTCTCATTTTATGATGCTTCATACAGTACGTTTTCAGTGGGTCACAGATCCAATAAGTCTCACACACTGTCTGTGAGCCCACTCTGTTGTAAATCATGGAGAATGATGTAAATGCATTAATGTCACTCTGGTCCGTGTGTAAAAAAAAAAAAAAGACATCACCTTGATAACAGCATGTCTTTCAAAAATTCTAATATACATCTCTGCATCAGCTATCTAAGCACAAGTTCTTCTCAGACAACAGAAAAACTGTAGACTCATGCTCTGTGGCCAGATTGATTCACGTTTCAGCTGCTAAGAAAAACAAACCAAGCCTTTATTAGCTAAAGGCATGTCAGGGAGCTTAGGGTGCATCACTGGCATGGACGAATTTATGTGTGAAGGTACTGCTTAATTTCTGTGCAAAATGAATGAATGGCATCCATATGGTTCTAAGGTTATATTTCTGGTTACAGCAGCAGAGTGTGCTTGGTGCTAATGAATTATCCAGCACAGCCACAGGGGCTTATCAATCCCTGGATAAGCCAAGACTCCTCTTAACATATAAAGACTAAACCTATATGCTTCTTTTATACCCAGTTCTGGCACCCTTACCTGGCATTTATTAACCTGCTAAATCTTCCAGAATTGTGTCACTTGGGTTTTCCATAAACATTCTTGTCTTTGCTTCTGTCCCAGCTGTGTTGGGTGCATTGTTTGCAGTAAATTTAAGATTTGGTTTTATTTTCTGAATGCAGTTGAATTTATCAGCAAAGTCACTGGATATAATTTTTTTGTTCATCCGTCATTTAAATAACAGTTGTTGAAAAGTGACCGACTTAAGGTTCTGCTGCATCTTTGAAAAATTGCAATTATTTTTGGGAGAAAAGTTTATAGACTGAACAGTGTTTAATCTGCAAAACCAACATGTATAAAAACAGAATCCTTGATCATTGATGAGGTATTTTCTCTTTCTTTTATATAATTATATGATAGTTTATGCATTTGCTCCACTTTTAGCCTAATTTAATGCATTTATCGGGCTTATAAAATGAGACATTTTTCTAAACAAGATAGAAAACTAGTTAAAAGCTTCTAAAACTAATCAGTTGATGAAATAAAAAGTCACTCATAATAAACTTTCAACTGTTGTTTTTTGCTAAATATTTTCCATGTGAACATCTCTATTGTTTATGCAGCTTTTCTTTGAGTTTATTTCAATACTGTCAATGGCATTTTAATCAGATTTTTTGACAATACTAAAGTTGTTAAAGTGTCATTTTTGGCTGTGAGTAATTGGGATTATTTCTTTACATCAAGAAGAAATCATCTTAGTCCATGTTGTAACATGGACTACTTTTACGTTTTTCTATTACTACTTCAGTATGTTTTCTGTTATAATATCTGACATCACTGTTCAGCACCCATGAAAAGATCTAAATGTCTTCTTTCATGGGACACATATTGGGGGGGAAAAATGAAGAATGAGCTTCTCAGACTGAGGCTAATGAATTGGAAATAAAGAAATCTAAACCAGCAAGAGTTTTCACTTTAAAGCAGTAATGTGTCATGAAAAGAACTTTTTTTGAGTCTTATCCTCTAAGCACATTTAAAAGTTGCGGAGATGTGCACAATGAAAGCGGGAAAGTCTTTGCTTCTCGGTCACAGCTCATAAAGAACTTTATCCGGCCTGTATGTCTATCCTCTCATGAAAAAAAAAAATTAAAAAGAAAAAAAAAAAAAACACCATGGAAAAGTAATCCTGTTTGGCTGAATTCTCCCCAGATCAAAAGTCAGCAAGAAGTGGCACCAGCAGACGAGGTCAGCCAGCTAACAAGTGGACTATGTTTAAATTGGGTGACTTTAGACGATATATGTCCGCGTCATCCAGGACCTTATAGCCCTCAGTAAATCACGACGGGGACTTTGGGCCACTAATTACGCTTTTCCTCTTCACATCTCCAAACACAGCATCACTTGTGACCTTATCTCTGTGCTTGTCAGAGTGTTAGCATTCACAAGGCAAGTGTGGCGATGAATTTAATTACTGGAGCCCAAAATAATAACACCGCCGTCTTTGAGCAACCAATAGCCAGTCAATTGTTTTAGAACCCCACCCTCCCTCCTCCAAATTAGAGGAGACGGGGGTAAAAATAGAGTGGTTATTGACTCAGGTCTATGAGAGAAACCCATACACAATGCAATGGAGAGAGGTGATGTGATATTAATAATTCAAGAAGTTTAATTTCTCAAGAAAACACAAACAGCAAACCTATTATAAAGTTTATCGCAGCTCCAGAACTTTAGAATGATGTGCAGGTTTTTACAGGAGTCGCAGCACTGAAACTAACAGATGAAAATGACAAAGAATTTGATATACTTGACTCTTTAAATAATATGTTCTTGATTTTTTTTTTTTAATCCCAATATCTTTGTAACAGAGTGTTAACTATTTCAACAAGCGTTAGTTTGCAGAGACAAATTAGGCTATTCTGCCTACTTGTTAAATGATTAACTTCCCTTCTTTCATGTTCTGCACTGGGAAGTGAAATAGGCTATAATCTGGGCTGCTAAATTTGCAAATGGTTTCAGTGATAAAAATGAGGGAAGAAAAATGCAATGCATTTATGCATGTCTCTATTTAATGGGGATTTTACATTTATTTAAATGGTGGAAATTTATCAGATAGTAAAAACTAAGTTTGGAGGTAATTTTTGGTCTTGAAAACAGACACAGTCTGCACAGTGGCTGTTCTTGAGCTTCCAGGGGAATCACTTTATCATCTGTGTCTTGGCACCTGCTGTGTCCAACGTCAGGTGTGATCAGTCATGGACGAAGAGTCCCCAAGAGCTTCAAGTCAATACACAAGAATATGACATTCCTCAAGTTTGTTGGGAGATTCATACATGAGTAAAGCTGTATATGTGTCTCTGCGTTATCTTTACATAACTGTATTGCATATAAATGATCCTTTCCTCTGCAGGTTAAAGGTACACCTATGCTTTTTAATGCTGTCTGACTTTCAGAGAAATTACACAAAAACTGCTTCAGTGAATTTCATGTAACTTGTGTAGAAGCAGGTGTTTGGTGTCACGGCAAAGAGAAAACTTTTATGAATTTTCGTGCAGATCCAGGTAACTTTCCTGTGTGGGGATGGGACTCTTGTGCCATTTTAATCTTTATAATATGGTCTCACTGTAAAAACTTGGTTTATGGCTGTTTAAATCTTAATTGTAAATTGCTCATATTGTGTTTTGTCTGACAGCATTTCAATTGTCTATTTTTCTTATACATATAGTCAACTGACTTCATGTTTTTAGGCACGTATTGTTGCACGTGGGCCTGACCAGGTCATAATGTTGCACCATCAGGCACAAGGCATGATGGGTGCAGCCCTTCATTTGCCACTTTTCTTACTTTGGTGTGCTCATTGTATTTTTTTTCTCTTTGGCATTTAACACTGGTTGAGAGCTGACTTTTTACTGTTTTTTAATGTCTTTTCCTTGATATACAGTGTGTGATTTCTTTTACATTATTTGTTATTTGTATTTATTTGTAGGATTTGTGTGCAACACTTTGGTCCACTTGTTTTTAAAGTGCTTTTTAGTTGATTGGATTAATCAGGCAAACAGGATAAATCTGGACTCATCAGACAACATTGTCTTTATCCATTGCTCCAGAGTCCATTATTTTTGTCCTCTAGTAAACTGGAAGTTTGAGCCTAATCATCCTCACTGATAAATGGGTTTCTTGAGGTTTCACTGCAGCCAATGCCTGAAGTTTTCTAAATATTCTCTGATCTTCACAATTAAAAATTAACATGAGCTCTGCCTTTTTTTTTTTCAGTTTGATTCACCAAATGTTTCAGTGAAGATTCATCCAGGATTTTCTTCCAAACACATTTTCTTCCTCAAGGATGACGATTCATCATGCTGTCTTTCCAGGTTGTTAGGCCCCAGGCCGAGGCATGTTTGACATTATTCAGATTTTGTGATGGACGGATGGACTGGCTGCAGCTGAATTACTGCATCAGTTAAGGTTAATTAACTATTCCAGCTTAATTTTACTGCAGTACTTTTCAAATGGGATGCTTTTTTTTATTTGAGAGAAATTTGCTCTATCTACATCATTATTTCATTTATATTCTAAACTTAGTCTGACTTGTTTCATAACTTCCCTCCAAACTCACACCTTTCTGTTTTGTAACATCTATAATGTAAACTTGTCATTATACTAATTGAATAATAGACTGTATAAGAAAAAACTGAACAAATGGTGGTGTTGGAAGAGTTAAAATGCCCCATCACTGTTGACTACTAGTGTTTGGCTAAAGCATCTCTGGTTTTTAACAGACTTTCATTCAAAAACGTCAACTTCTCTCATGAAATACAAAGTAAACACGTGTTTTCCCGAGTCATGACAGCATTATCATGGAGACTGATCCTTTGTAATCTACTGTATGAGCTCGAAGTCCTTATGCTAACAATTCCAAGTTTTAATAAATAGACTTGAATTATCTCATTTGTAACCAATCAGCTTTCAGTATCACATTTCAGCTCCACTTTGATCAAATATGGCTCCTTCTGGCCCAAAAATGACTAAGATAGTCATATCCTGACAATGAATCTTCAAACTGCAGCTTATGAAACAATAACTGCTGATGATGATCACCTCAGTCATCTAAAATCTGCAGCCTGTGGTTAAAATTCATGGTTAGAGGCTCAGGCACTGTTTAATAGTGCAGCATGAATCACCAACATTTTTGTGTTTTTAGCCCAAGAATTACAAACTGGATTGTTCTAATTGCTCTTATTTGTTGTTATGTATTTGTTCTCACTGACATTAATTTGATTTTCTACTTCACCGGGAGCTTTACTTTTTGGTCCTTGGGGTCGTTGCCATCTGAGGGGGCTCTTGTCAGGGTGGCTGAGGTTTCCTGAGCTGCAACACTATGGTGATGGTGTGGGCCCCGAGCTGCCCAGATCTGGGCGGTTCCTGTGATGGCAGTCTTTGTGGTCATGGTGGCTCCCAGTGTGGACAGATCCCTGAGATATTTCCTTACACCGGTGTCAAGTGAGGTTACACTTATTCAGTTATAACATATCAAAGGAAGGGGCTGGGGTGCGTGTGAGGCAGAGAGAAAGTGTAATTATTTGTCTAATTGTAATTATATTGAAAGAGCTGTTCATTTTAATATGTAAAGCACTTTGTGGTACTTATGTCTGAAAAGTGCTTGATAAATAAAGTTGATTCAGTAGTCTCAAATGATCTTTTTCCATTCCTGGGTCGGATACTGAAGCATAGCGCAAGACATGAAATAGAAAACTACATTAAGATTAACTGGTTTACCTTGGCACACTGATTTCTGAGCAGGCAAGACAAAGCACCCCTTTGTCTTTGTGTCACAAGCAAACCTCATTCAGATCAGTGAGCTGATCTAGTATAGCTGTATATAATAATACTATAACAATAAACTGAATATTCAGTTTTATTCTGGTGAGATGGATTTTGGGGGGATTATCTGCGGAGGGGAAAACATTGCTGTTTCACCTATAATGTTTCTCTAATTAACATGCATCCACAGACAGGAGGTCATTGATTCAGTGTGCGACTACAGTGTCAGACATAATAAATATCTGTAGGAGTCTTTAATGGCAGTGGACCAGATGGCAGCATTGATATAATCCAGTCTCAAGCTGTCCTCGTTGATAGGAACAAGAGCCTTTATCCTGCCCCCTACAGACAGAAGTTGTTATATTAATGTAACATCTCTATGATCTGTCTTTTTGGGTTACATTAACACTTTTACACACTAATACATACTCCTACACAGTATTACATTACTATATTACACAAAGAAAGAGATAAATTAGCTGTACTGAAAGCGGATTTATCTTTTGTTTGGCATCAGAATGATATTTCATGTTTATTTGCATTAATATAGTTAAATGCTAACTGTTTTATCCTTAGTTTTGCTCATTAACGTGGTCGAAGTTTTAGTGTCCTGCACCTAAACGATTGAGGTAACACCGCCCTCTAGTGGTCACAAGTGGGACCTCCCTTTTCCAGCTACGACCCGGAAGTAGATTACCGTGTTTTCTTATTCACACGTGGGGACGAAACGCTGACGGAGAAATACCAACATGGCAGCGTGCAGTGTGGAAGAGCTGTTAGCTAAAGCTGAGCAAGAGGAGGCAGAAAAACAGAAAAGCATCTCCGTCCAGAAAGAGCTGGAACTGGACTTTGATATTGGAAACCTGCTCGCATGTGACAAAAACCGCATCGAGGTCCGGGACTTCAGGGACAAGAAGGAGGAGGATTTCTTACGGATGTTAGCTCGTGACAACACGCAGCTCCTTATTAACGAAATATGGAAGCAGCCCACGGAGAGGGTCGAGGAGGCGATAGTGGCCAAACTACCGGAGCCCACGACGCGACTGCCCAGAGAGAAGCCTCCTCCGAAACCGAGACCCCCGACTAAATGGGAGCAGTTCGCCAAGCTAAAAGGTATTCAGAAGAAGAAGAAAACCGGTTTGGTTTGGGATGAAACTGCGAAGGAATGGAGGAGGCGCTGGGGCTACAAGAGAGCCAACGACGACACGAAAGATTGGCTGATCGAGGTGCCAGCAAATGCAGACCCGAACGAGGACCAGTTCGCCAAACGCATTAAAGCCAAGAAGGAGAGAGTGGCCAAAAACGAGCTCAATAGGCTGAAAAACATCGCCAGAGCGCATAAAGTCAAAACCCCCGGTGTGGGTCTGCTCCCCAAAGCCCAGCAGTCCAAAGACGAGCTGGCTAGAGCTGCAAGCGTGGCCAAAACCTCCACAGCATCTGTGGGAAGGTTCCAGGGCAACCTTCCCAAAGAGAAGCCGCAGAAGAACACCGGTAAGAGGAGGAAGTTCGAGCCGCTCATCGGTGACTTCTCCAGCGAGAAGGAGAAGCAGCTGGAGCTTCTCCGAGTCATCGGCAGCAAGGGGCCCAAGTTAGACATCACCAAGGCCGTGAATAAGCAAATGAGAGAGGAGGACAGGGAGGAGGCTGCAGCCAAACGCAAGAAGGGAGGGAAGAAGGGACGCAAAGGCAACATGCCAGCAAAGGGCAAAGGCAAGGGAGGGAAAGGAAAGGGGGGGAAAGCTGGAGGAAAAGCAAGAGGAGGGGGGAAGAAAGGCAAACCTGGGAAGCACTGAGGACCCTGATGTCCCCCATCCTGTTTGATCTGTGTGCCTTGGCGGCAGAGTTGGACTGAACATTTATGCAATATGAACTCGTGTGTAAATGTGTGATGTTGTGACATCTGTGTGTTTGCTCCTGTTCATGTAAACACACTGAACTGTAAAATGATCCCAGAAAGAAGAGCAAACATTGATGTGTTGCATCAGAAATCAAAGCTGTATTGTTTTTCTTTTCACTTAAACTGTTGAAAGGGTTAACAGCTCAGGTTAATTTGGATTATGTTTCAGAATAATTATTAAAAAATGTTAATTTGCGCCTGTTTTGAGATTTTTACACGTATGTGCATTTTATGCACAAGTATCTGTAGTATCTCTTTAATATATTTGAAAAAAGGCTATATGTTATTCAAACAAACTTTAGAAAATCTATATAATTGAGTACATATACTGATTTTTGCATTTTGAATGTTGTAAACATAGGTATGAAAGACACAATTATCTTTCTAAGCCTTATAAATTCCTTTTCATATCTTCTACATATCACAATAAATGGCCACAGTTCAAATGTGTTATTGTAGCACTATTTGATAATATTTTAGAAACACGGTGACTAACGGCGAGGTGACAAGTGAAGACCAGATGTAAGTGCAAACATTAGTGGATTTGCAAGTCTGGAAAGATCCAATTGAAGAGAGTTGTCTTAGATCTTAAAATCTTTTAAATAATAAAGATAAACATTTGGAAAGGCATGGTTAGCTTCTGCTTATGTTAAATACAAATGAACTAAGATTGTTTAGAAATCAGTGGTCCCACTGTTTGTACTTGTAATTATATGTAAACAACTGAGATAAAACAAAGACTTCTCACTTCAACTTAAGGTTTGTGGTTTTCATTTGAAAAAAAAAAGTGTCTACAATTTTCTTTCAGCGTGAAGCAATTCTGTTATGATACATATTTAGGTTTAGCTAACAAAATCTAAAATGATCTACCTTATTTGCTTTTTCTGGGTGTTGAACTGATTCACCATTTTAACTTTGTTTTTATCAATCATTTTTCATTCATTGTTTAAGACAAATAAGTAACAGTTAAAATAATGATCTGTACAAGATTCCATAGGTTAACTACAGATTACGTTGACCCATCCCTAAGATTTCAAGCTGATGTGATCGAACAGCTGCTGAAAAGAGAGCTATATTCTCCACTTCGCCTCAGTCACAATGCAGCATCAGTTTGTCTCAACATCAGTGTTATGTTGCCGGCTCTCCCAGTCAGACCAAACTGATTATTTGGTTCTGAGAGTCAGCTGGCTGTAAGTAGGAACTGGACTCTCACACACCAGGTTGTGCAGTTTCTTGGTGTCCCTCCAATCACAAAGACACAATCTGAACTGGTTCCTCCTTTATATCTGAATAGTAAATAAGTAAATAAAGGATTACAAGTATGTAAAGAGAAAACCAAGTAAGCAGATTTTATACACCTAGAATATGATTTTTTTTTTTTTTCTTCACTAAAACAAGAAGTATGTGAAGTCTATTCTGGTAATAAAAAGTATGAAGCATTTTGCTTAAACCTTTATTTATAAAAGAAAACAACAGTTGCATAGCCTTCTGTGAGGAGTCGCTTTGTGAATTACAGGGGAAAGTGTTGATCCTTTCACGTTAGATGATCCCCCCCCCCCCCACACACCCCCCCCCACACACACACACACACACACCTTACAGAAAATACAATGATGGCCTGTATAACTGTCGATGCGCAGTAAATCTAAGTAATTTGTGATGCACAGCATCAAGCAACTTGAAGGCGTCAGCATGCGTGTAAATAACATCTGAATGAAACTGTAGCAGGTTGGCTGCTTATTCATAAAAAATGAAAGCCAATAAAGAAGAGCGATGTAAGGGGAGCTATTTCAAGATTGAAACATTTGTTATATGTAATTTTCTTAAATTTGTGATGTGTTTATGAAGAGAGTGAGATTTAAAAGAAAAAGTAGGCTAAACTTCAAAGAGATCCTGTGTCCTTTGGTCTATTTGATGTATGGTGCATTAAAAAACACACACACATACACACATTTGGACCACTTACTTGGGTGTGCCATTAACTCAACAACATACTCTGATTTTAAAAAAAAAAAAAACACATATTTCCTTCAAAAATTTGCCTTTGTTTTTCATCATTTGTCATTTCTACAATCCAGACAAATTCCCCAGATTCTGATGATTAAAACCATCCCAGTCCTTCACTGTGGGTTTGGTGATTTTAAGGAGCTGAGAGGTGTAGGGTTTACATTGCACCAAAAGTTCCGTTTTAGTTTTATTTGACTGACGCAACCTTCGTCGTCACTTGAAATTCATCAAAAGTCCAAGTTTTTTGTTTGTTTTTTATCCCAACTTTATGTGATGGCCCCTCATTTGTGCAGAGTGCAGCTACAAAATGGTCCTATGGATGGTCAGACATCTGTGCTGTGGACGTTTTTGCAGGTTTGCAGCTCTTGCAGTTATCTTGATTGATACCTAGTTTTGCTAGACTGCCCTCTCTTGGCAGGATCGCTGTGGTTTCAGATCCTTTCCATTTAGTTTAATGGATTTCGTGTGTCTTCTATTGGGAAGTGAATACCCTATATGCTTTTATTAAATGTATTTATTCTGTTTTTTTTTTTTTTTAAGTAATAAATCTCAAGGCCAATTAGTCAAGGTATAATTGCTGACTTACCAAATTGCCCATAATGGCTTTATGCCCCTGAGATATGTAAGGATGTAGGATTTTTACAGATATATGCAAAAAAAAAAGGCATTATATTCACAAGACAGTAGAAGAGGTAGCCAAGCCCACGGTGCATTTGCAAATGTAACAGCTGGTCCTGTAGTGATGTTTGCCTCCAAATGATCATTCGCCTTGGTCACTGGTTAGCACGCATGACTCTGGGAGTATGGGGATCTAATCCCGCATGGCCCCCCTTTGTCACACTAATTGTTTAGAAAAGCATAACTCAGGAGCAACAGATAGAGATATATCACACATGTGTCGGGTATTATTCAATCTAAAAACACTCTTCTACATACATGAAGAGAAAGTGGGAACAGAAAGGAGGGATAAACAGTATCACTGAGGAGGAATGAACGATGATGCGGTCTTACTGTATGTTCGGAAATGTACTGGTTTACAGAAATGGAGGGAATTCATTTAGAAATGTTTAATAAGATTCTTTTATTTCACCCACTTAGAAATCCAAATTATGATGAATCCACTCGGTGTGTTGGAAGAACTGTAATAATCAAAATACAAATCATTATCATGTCTTTTGGGTTGCCCGGTCACCAGAGACTATTGGAAAGAGATACAGTAGCTACACAAGTCACAAGACTTGATGCCTCTTGAAACTACAATCATAAACTTTGGAATTATATCCCATAACTGGTTGTTAAAGGACAAATATTTGATTAACATTCTGCTGGTTGCAGCTTAAAAAAAACATAACTAAGAAATGGCCTTCACCCTGAACCGATGGATGGATTTCAATAGACATAACATAGAAAAGACACCAGCCTTCATCAGTCTCAAATTGGAGCTTTTCTTCTCTTCTTGGACAAAATGGATTCAGTATGTCACACCACTTTACTGGATTCTATTCTCACAAATAACCACATTCACCCTAGAAAAATGCTACTCCCTATTTGCACACTGGCTTTTGCTGTCATATTTTCTGTTTGTTTGGTTAATTTAACCTGTATTTTGTCTACTTTCATTTCATGTAATTTCTTTTCATAAAAATGAGACATTTTAGGATACACAGACTTGCCACAAATGGTTTGATAAAACATCGAAGAAATCTGACATATATGCCATCTTTTGTTGTCCAACTCTGTTCTGAAGCATCCCCGCTGCTTTCAGCACAACATCCAATCCATTATTAATGGAGCTCAGGTAGCACCTGATGCTTTGAAGTCTTTTTTTTTTTTTTTTTTTGAAAGCGCCTTACATCATTTTCCAAACCTGTCCTAGATATGGGTTAAACAATTAAATGCATAAACTCTGAGCTACTTAGTATACGACTAGTTTCTTCTTCCTAGAAGAGCACCGGGGTGAGTTTTTTTCTAAGAGGCTTAGCGGTGGTTTTTGGTTATGTAAGGGCTTTGCTTTGGTCTTCGTGTTTAGACTGAAGGCGTCACACCGAATTAGGAGCAGTGAGAAGAGTAACACTTAACTCACAAAGCCAGGATTTGCACCTTCAGTGTGTTTTCACACAACTTTAACCGATTTAAAAATAAATAAATAAATAAATAACAACAAAAAAAACACCTTGGTTGTGTCACGCTGTTTGCATTTCCCTATCTGCAGGTATGCATTTTCAGATTTTGCTCATTTGGAAGGGAACTGTCTTACAGCTGAAAGGATGCAGGGATATTTTTTCAGATCTTGTGTAGTGACAGTTAATAAGGTTAATTAGCCGTCTCATCCATTTACAGGTGCTTCCTCTTTTAGTTGCCACACAAAGGTGCTTGTTGCTCAGATCACCAAAATAATCCTGTCAGGATTCCTGCCTCATTTCCTGTTGACATCGATTGTGCCCTGTCTGAAAAATGAAAAATTTGTCAAAAGAAATAAAGCTGATAAAGTCACTCTGCATGTGTTGTCCTCTTGTTCTAAGCGCCATTCCTCATGCTTGCAGGCATATTCGCTTCAAAAATGATGAGTGACTGCTCTTGTGTAATTGATGGATGCTTTTCAATCGCTGACACAAGCCAAGCTCCGTCACACCAGAGCAGGAGAGGGGAGGTGGTGGTGCTTCAATCACCATCTGCTGAGCAGTCCGCCACCACGTCCAAAGCTCATTCATCTTTGTCCCTGCTCACCCAGGCCACTGGAAAGTGGGCCACGGTCAATAACTCTAAATCAACCACGCCTTTTTGATGAGATAAAATTATGAATTGTCATTCATGTCAGAGCAAGCTGTGGCAGTGGCCTCTAAACTTCTTCTGCTGCAGGACCAGATGGTCAAAGAACAATAGACGCCATCATGAAGACAGGTCGCCCATTAATGATCTCAACTTTTCATCCCAGTGCTGACCTAAGATATTCAAAACAGATCTTTTTCCTGTGATATCTAATCTTTAAAACATAGAAGTCTGTTTACTGTCATACACTGAACTGAGATCTTAATCGTGCTGTGCATGCTTGTGTGTGTTGTATTCTAGGAAGGATGAGTTGTTTGCGTCCAGCTCCCGTCGGTGCTGCAGTGGATTAGTCAGCTGCATTTATTTAAAGGAAGTGCAGAGCGATCGCAGGAGCCTCTGTCAGTGTGCAAGTGTCAGATCTTCACCATGCAGCACATCTACATGCACAGCAGTGAGCACTTTGAAGTCTTCACCACTGTCCTTGCTCCACAAGGTGAGTGGAATCATATCTGCAGTAAAGTCTGGTGTAGACATGATTTTCATCGTTAGTGCCAGCTGATGCTTTGATTTCTCTCCCTGTGGTTTGGTTATTTACTGAAAGATGCAGCTGCAGGGATGCTTGAGCATGCCTACTTATAGAAAGATGTCATGTATGTTGACAGCCGTGAGAGATGTTGGTACTAACCTTTTTTTTTTTTTTTTTTTTTTGCTGATTCATTTCCCCTGGCAATGGCTAAACAGCAAGATACCGATACAGAGCAGAAGCTGAGAAGGCAAGTTCTAGTTTCTTCCTAATATAATCACTCATCCTTAAAAAATGTGCTCTGCTCATTTAGCCTCATGTAGATCTTAACCATAAAAAAATAATTTAAAAATGTACATATATATATGATTTTAAATATTCTGAAAACAGATTTAAGTGTGACATTGATTTTATGTCAAATTAGTTAACTTCCTGCAGATTTACTACGAATTTCATTGATCTAATTACTCTGACAAACACACTGTCACATGTTTTGGAACAACAGATAATTAGGAGCAGACCCAGATTTAGGGTTTATATTCCACTGTGGGGTATTTAATCTCTAAGTGTTGACATGTAATCCTCTCCGTCCACACCGTCCCTTTTGCAAACTGAAAACAAGGACTTAGACAGTAACTGCATCAGGGGACAATGAAACAAGCTACAACTAATTTAAATTTAGGGTAAAATTTGTAATTGCATCTGATGCATAATGAATGACTGTAACTCTCTCTCTGTCCATTAGATGGTAGTGGTGCACAGATACAGACCCCACTGGCCAGATGAGCTGGAGCTGGCTCCAGGCGACGTCATCTTGGTGCTGTCCAAACATGAGGAGGAGAGGTGGTTTGGGTGGCTGCAGGATGGTCAGCAGGGCTATTTCCCCGCCTCATGTGTGATGGAGTTGAGCCAGGTTGGTTGGCTGCCTGGATGTGCTCAGTAATGCGGTATGAGAGGACTGAGCTGCTGCTGTTCGCTCTGTGGGAGCACATCTACCGTTCTCTTAAAGGCATAAATTTCAACATACATGTCTGGGTGGGGTTTTGTGTGAGTGTTCGAAAGTAGATGATGATAATCCAGTTTACCAAGTGAGACAAAATACTTTATATACTGACTGAGGGGGAAAAATGACTAAAACCAGGGGGGTCCTTGGTCCTCAAGGGCCACTGTCCTGCAGGTTTAAGATGTTTGAAGCAGGTGTTGAAGCAGGGAAACATCTAAAACCAGCAGGACTGTGGCCCTCGAGGACCGGAGATGGACACCTTGGACTTGTACAGATCTTTGATTGACAAATTTTTTCCTTCAGAGCTTTCAAGTAGTTAGTCCTCAGATACAAACCATGATTCTACCAATACCATGTTTCATAGTTTGCATGAGGTTTATATTTTCCCAAAACGTCCCCTTTGTTTTTTGTTTTGTTTAGTTTTTTCCAACCAACCAGTTTTCATTTTGGGCTCATTTTTCAACAAACATTTATTCCAAAAATCTTCTAGCTTGTCCATATCATTTTTAGCCAGCTGTAGGGCAGCAGTGCTCTTTGTGGATAATAATTCTCTCTCATTGTACTGTTGCCATGCAAACCAGTCAGTCATCTTTCTCATGACAGGACTTATGCTCACTAACACTGATAAATGTGAAAGACCTCCCAGAGTACAATACCCTGTTTCCACTGCAGCGGTGCAGTTCAGGTCGGGTCAGTACAGTACTTTATGCTATTTTGTGCGTTTCTATTTTAAAAGGGCCCTTATAAGCAAACCATACCTTTTCTAGGCTCCCTTCAGTTGTAAGTCCATAATAAAATGCTATGGTATGGTTCGGGTGGAACTACCATTCTATACTGCCATGACCTGAACCATACCAACCAATGGAAACGGGGCTTTTGGAGTGAGCAGTGTCCTTAAATTTCTATTTGGTCATTAACTTTGTTGACAATGGTTGGGTGGAGTCCAAACTCTCTAGAAATGGTTTTGTGATATTTTGCAGGATGATAAATTTAACTCCTTGGTTTGTTTGTTTTTTTTTTTTGTTTTTTTTTTTTTTTTTTTTTTTGGGGGGGGGGGGGGGGGGGCATCACACACTCACCACAATCCACTCTCAAAAATGTGAAGATTAGAGATTAATAGATTCTATTCTTGAAAAAGATCACTTAAAATCAAAAGGACTAAAAGTATACATCAAACAATGACATCAGGCTTCCACTTTCCTCTAACTCAGCATTAGAGGAATAGTACACCCACAAAATGATGTGCCTTCATTTTCTACTCACCCTCATGCTGAACAAGACTGTGGAGCACTTTCTTAATATCTCAAGTGCAGACGGAGATCTGTTTTGTTTTTTTTTCGTTATCCCCCAACTTTCATATAATGGAGTTCGCCGGCGCTTGAAACAAAAAGTCCATAAAAGTCCACAAAAACTTGTTAATAGTCCTCCATACTGCTTGTCCAATGTAATCCAAGTGTCCTGAGTGGGTAGCGTCTATAATTTACTCAAAACAACATCATTTAGTATGTTTTTATTGCTTAAACAGGACTACTTACTTTCGCGAAGCGCGGCAATGCGAGTTCAAGACACGATGGAAGACATGGTGTTCAGCACCAACTCTGCCGATGATGCAAGCGTAGAAGAAGAAATTGGGCGTTTACATTGTGCTAAGAGCGCCTGAGCTGCGGACATACACAAGAGGGGTTGTCTATTTATTTAAAAGAAAGAAAGAAAGAAAGAAAGAAAGAAAGCGCAATCTCGTCTGCCACGACTTCAATAGTGTCACTAACTCACATGAGCATGCATCATGGAAGTAAGATGTAGTACTGTTAAGGCTATAAAAATCTACTAAATGATGTCATTTCGAGCAAATTATGGACGCTACCCACTCAGTACACTGGGATTACATTGGATGAGCAGTATGGAGGAATATTGCCAAGTTTTTGTGGACTTTTATTGACCTATTTGTGTTGAGCGCCGGTGAACTCCATTAGATAAAAGTCAGTGGATAATGAAAACCTCTCTGGATCTCCGGCTGCATTTGAGATATTAAAAAAGTGCTCCCACAGTCTTGCTCAGCATGAGAGTGAGTAGAAAATGAACGCACATCATTCTGTGGGTGTACTATTCCTTTAAATACAAATCTGCTGGACCTTAGGTTCCACATATGTGTTCTACATCCACAGATTTCTGATCTTTGATCAGTTTAATTTGTTTAAATATATTCTGTTTTCCTACTTATAGAACTTGTCTAAAAATATGAGAGTTTGGGTCATATTTGTGCAGAAATTCATTTTGTAAACCTTCAAGCACTATTATTAGATGATATGCCAGAGAGGTTTGTAAGTAAGCACTTGTTTATACATTAATTTGAAATGTCAAATATGATTATTTAGCACATTTCTTGTGGGTAGAAGATATTTAGTCCTTAAACGGAACAGCACATATCCATTTCTGTCTTCAATTGGTGTTTGCAGAAAAGAAAGAAATCACAGAAAAATAAATAGACTGGGATCAAAGGAAGAGACAAAGTTGTAGAAAGCATCAAAGGCAGTTTATTTCAGGATGTCAGTGGGCTATTTCTAACCCAAACACATCTTGTATGCATTTACAGGCAAATCTGCCTCCAAAAGGCCTAAGAAGGAGTTTATCTCTGAGGGCTTCAGCTGGTGACAGTGAGCGCATTAGATATGGAAAGTAAGTATACACAGAAAAACAACAACCATCAACAAATGCATGCATCCCCCTCAACAAGCCTGCACATCACAGATACCCGCTCAGCATCCGGCAGATGTTCCTCAGTCCGCCCCCCCCCCCAATCCCATCCCACTGCTTTCCACCCAACCCCCCTGAACAGGTGGCCCCTCTCGTCTCTCATTAGATAACAAAGCACACTGATTACCAAGCCCCCTAAACACACACAGGCCAAACTTACTGCACTGCATCTCATTAGAGCCAAAGAGCGCTAAAAGGAAACTATTCTTTTTATAGCTATATTAAAATAATATTGAGAATGAATTATTATTGTTGAATATTTAACATATTTTAATCACAGCAGGCAATCATAACAAATACAAGAGATTGACTATGTTTGTGAGAGAGTAAAGGGCATATACAAACAATATTTTATGTAGATTATATTTCACAGCATGTACACTAATAAAGACACACTGCAGCCCTCTGTACAGCTCTGCGCCTGTCTTGTCTTCCAGCAGTGGAATTCAGGTCATAAGGAATAAACAGGGCCTTTGTGTTTGTTATTTCCTCTTTGTCCCCCAGTGGACACATTCTACAGGCTTTCAAAAGGGGGAGCAGGGGAGGAGGTGGAGGAGGAGGAGGAGGAGGAGGAGGGGGAGTGGGGCTGGACGAGGGCCAGGTTGAGCCTGAGGGCTCCTTCCTGGTGCGAAGGCCCCAGATCTCTCTGCCCCTGCCTGTGGCCCCCCACCCTCAGATACACAGATCTCCAAGTTTGCTCCACAGGATCTTGTCCAAGTGCCGGAAAAAAAGTGAATGCCAGGGAGCCACCAACGGGGCCTTCGAGGGCGACTAAGAAGCCCTCTTCTTTGTGCTGGGCCACTCAGTCCACTTTCTTGGCGCAGCACTGGGGATTAGGTGGGTAAAGAGATGAGCTTATGAAATCTAAATATACTGTATGTCTTGACTATCTCGATGTCCTGTACTTGTGCCACATCGGGTGCTCTTGACTTTACTGCATTTCAAGGGCAAGCAAGGAGTTAAAAATGCTGAATGTAAACATCCCAATCAGGAATGTCTAAGAGGTCGTTCTGCACATTGCATCTGATGGACAGCTCATGCTGTGACATCACTAACGAGGAGGTGTGGTGAAATGTTGCCCAGTTTTTCCAGCATGCCATCAAATGCCAGACATAAGCTTGGGAAAATATATCATTACAGCAACTATATGTGCAGCAGTGAAGCAATCTTTATTCCTCGTGATGCAGCCTTTTTCTATTGTGTGGATGCTGTTCCATCTGAGAAATGTGACCTTTTTTGTTCCTTTATCATGAGTTTTGTCTATTCTGTACATATTTGGTTGTATGTCTAAGTTATTATGATGATGATAAAAATAGGGAACCCTTCCTGGCTATGAAATGTTTATTTGCTTCCACACACAAACTCCTGTTCATTTTCCTTTGGAAATTTTGGGCTTCTCCTCTATGTAACAATCCTGGAGGACAAAAAAGTCTCTCTGCAGCAAAAGTGTGATTGAGGCCTGCCTAAAGCCTCGCCAAAGGAGCAGGGGATTGTGTCAGTAGTCCTGGCAACACCAAAGCAGCTCTCAGAAGTTGCATGTCATCATCCGTGGTGCCTCTCTGCATTCGCCAGTGGCTGCATCGCTATAGGTTACCTCCTTTTAGAGCATGCAAAGAGCAAATCCCCTCCTAACCTTGGCCTTGACATCCAGAGGGAAACCCTCCTCCTTTGGCTGTTTGATATTCACTGTTGTATAATCTTTTGTTATGAAGGCAGTAGGAGGCAGTCACTCTGGGGCCAGTGATTGGGAGGCAAGTCTTGTACAGGAAAGGGTGTAACTGTTACAAAGGGAGACAGCTCCACTTGGTCCTCTGAGAGCACTGATTTGTAAGCAGACTAAGTGAGCCTTTCCGCTTACTTACAGCATAACTTTGGTTTGGGACTTTTCACAGTCTTATAAAGGGCTGAGAAGAATGCCTTACATGTTTACCTGTGAAATCTAAACAATACTACAAAGGACAGAATAGAAAAGAAACATTTCTGCTTTCTTTTAGGATTTACTGGGTATTTGAGTACAGATCTCTTGCCTCCTTTTTCACTTTTGTGCAGGAACTTCATTCAGACTTGAGGAAGTCAGCTACTAATGGTGCTGCAAAGCATGGCAGCTCTGAATAAATGTGAGCCTGACCTGCCTCACAGGGACTGACACATGCAACAGTGGAAACAGTGACCTATTTAGGACGGAAAGGCCAGGGTCCAATTTTAACACACATGCACACACCCGCAGTCACTTTTCAGGGCCGTATATTCTCCCCGCCTAAAAGATCCTATCCCTGCTGCGCAGTGTTAGGTGTCTTCTCTGGGGTGGGGGAGGTTAGATGGGGAGGAGGAGGGGTAATGGGGTGCCTGCCAGATGACTGCTCCGTCAGCCCTATAATGGGTTGCCATCTGCTGTCTAGCATACACAAAGGCAAACAGTGTGTGTGTGGGTGTGTGTGCTTGGAGAAGGAAGGCCGGGGAGATTTTTGGCGTATGCCTGCAGGCGCGGTTTCGTATCTCAAGTGCATGAGGTAGAAACAATAGGGATACACTTTATTTAGTCTAACTCTTGCAGGTTTATTGATCTGAAATATAGAGAGGGAGTGACAATGCTGACATAAAACATATTTAGTAAATCTAATAATAGCATCTATTGTTTGTTGGAAAACAAGCATGTATACAGTAAGCACGTCAATGAACCACTTTAATGAAGAATATTCTTCCCCTAAAATGATACAAGACACATAAGGTGCAGGGCTGCTGCCAATAACCAATTAAGAGGCAAAAGGTTCCTGACATCTCTCGACTCCATGTATCGGTCACCCAAGAACAAAAGGCCTTCTTGTCCATGAATAACAGCAAAAGGAAGACAGGTTGATTAAGTGGACATAGCGTGCTTTTGGCGCCCGTGTTTATATGTACATTGTTTGCATGCACGCGCTGCTGCTGCTAATTCATAAGGCAGGTCGTCATGTCCCTTGCCTCCCTCCATTTTGGGGGGCAATTGAGTGAATGGGCCTGTAAAACCAACAGCCTAAAGGACAAAGGAGTCCAGGGGCATTAAGTCATGGGTGAGTGGGCCCCTTTAGGGCTAGCAGCTGACCCTGTGGAGAGGCCTCTTGTTATGATGGAGGGGGCTCGTGTCCCTGAACCCCAGGCCAAGTTGACAGTGTGCCCAACATATACATTCACATATGACATGGAAGTCAGGTTAAATCACTCTGTGTGCTATAAATCCCAGCTTTCACCTACGTGATCGTCAACACCACCTCGGATAAAGTAGCAATAATGTGATCAAAGATGGATGATCTTAAACTCTACTTTACCAAGAATAAACAGCATTCAGGAAATGGGTTTTTGGCAAGAGCTGGGATTGCTGTGATGCCTGCTGTGAATGTGTCAAAAAAGAAAACTAAAGATCATCAGAAATCTTTATTATGTGGTGAGGCAATGTACTACTGTAATTTGTAAAGTGGCTCTTGGCAGAGGAAGAAAGACCAGGAAAAATGCAAACACAGGAAACTCAAACCACCACAGAAGTCATGCAACAGATGCATTTATTTTTCCAAATTAAGTACATGGTTACAAGACAGTTGGCAGGATTTCTATGGTACCTTGGTTATGACTTCAACTGAAAATACTACATAAAATAAGTGTTACATGTGTGATTCACCCTGTAAATGAAAGCAAAGTCCAGCATCTTGAATATTGCTCATGCATAACTTCAGCAGTGTATGACAGCTGCGACTATCCTGTATATGTACTTAATTCCCTTGAAACCTACAATGTTACACGGCCAAGTGTTAACGTACAGACATACCTTGAATTTAGCAAATGGAATGTACAAACACAACTCAAATCAACAAACATTACACAAATATATACAGATTAGAAACATCTCAGCCATCAGATTAAAATATAAATTACTTATATGGATGTTAGTCTACTGTCCGTACCAGATACTCCTGATCTTTCCACTTGATCTCCCTGACAAGATTCCCTTCTTATTCTCACTCAAAGGCTTAATGCAGGATAATCCAGATTGTTACTAATACTGGATGAACTAATGGAGATAATACAACATAATATATAGCTGTAGTGCAGATTATAGAAAGTTTGTTTTCGAATGGTTAAAAGGTGTCCTGAATCAGGCCGTGAACATGGAAGACAGTGCAAAACATTTTCTTCTCAGTCGCACCCAAGCTCACATGTATTTACATTATAATACAAGTATTTTGCTCCAATGCAGAGTCAAATAACGGGGTCTTGTTCAAGGGACTCTCAGCAGGATACAAGTTATCTTGTGTTTTAACCCAGAACCATCTGTCTAAAAAGGGTTATTGCAAGGTTTTTATGTAGTGAATTTTTAAATACACATTTCTGCAGCATGTCAGGAGAAAAGAACGTTAAACATCAAGCAGCATGGTTTTTATGTCCGTACGCAAAACAAGGGGAAATGCTCAACTACAACACACTCACACACATAAGAGCTACATCATGAGAATGAATAAACACTTAAATTCAAATGAGTAAAAAGTGCAATTTGTCTATGATTAGAGGTCAGAGATGATGTTTTGCTACCTAAGAGCGAATAATTCATTTGAATTAAATGATTTCTTTATTTTAAAAAAAAGTCCTATCTATATGTTACAAGATCACACATACAACTACAAACTGATTATTTGCTAGATCTTGCCTGGTCAGGAAGAATAATTACATGAAGTTAGTGGCAGTGCATGTTCTTTTAAGTTGGAGAAATGAAGCTTAATGGTTGTCCAATCCTGATGTTGATAAAGAAAAGACAATAAAATTCTTTCAATAATTTCTCTTAAAGGTTTTCTTTTTTAAAGAAATAAATAAATTAGTTGAAATTAAATAAATAAAACTAACAGCCTTCACATAAAGAAACTAAACCCTTCTCAACCAAATGCTGATGATTGTGATATGAAAACTGATGAGAGGAAAAACCATGCTTTAGAGCTTGTGAGAATTTTTAGGCTGTTTTTTTTTTTTTTTTTAGCAAAGTTTAACTGGAAAAAAAGAAAATAAACCTCAAGGTGTCCAATTTATATTAAAATCTAAGCTTTAGAGCTGTCAAAAAATAAATAAAAACAAACAAACATTAATGTACCCTTCCACGTTTGAGGTTCTTTCACATGTACATTGCAATGAAATACATTCAACTGATGTCTCCATAGACTCTATGGCCTTGGAAAGGAAAAAAGCTGTGTTGTGAAACAGATACCATCTATCGTGCTATCCAGTTTGCCCTTAAAAACACAGCAAAATCAACTCAGTAGTGCAATACTGACAGCATCTTACTTCCATCCTCAAAACTTCACATCACCTTGGATAAACTTCTCAGCAACATATAACCACTGTTATAAAAACCACAGAGCTGCATTTTGATCTATTATTTTGTAATACAATGGCTAACATTCGGTTTTTTACTGGATGCGTTTTGTTAGGGAAAAAAAACAAACAAAAAAAAACAAACCCGGAGTGGGATTTTATTAAAAACGTGTTAAAAATGCTACAAATGCAGCATGTGTGATTTTTATCTGACAGCAGCAATGGAGCAGTTTAGTAAAACAAGCTGGAGGAGATACAAAACTAGTAGCATCTTTTATGTCATTTAAACAATATATTAACAATATAACACTGCAGACACAGCCCCTGCAAGTGATACTCACTCTATATGAACAGCTGCTGTGTGTTCAGATTGATTGTAGTGACTGATTTTTAAAAAACATCTGCAATCTGCATTATGTGGTCAAAATAAATCACAGGCTAAATGGAGAACACCTCTGAGCGAGCGACCTAGAAATGTGTTGAAACCAAAACCAGCAGCCGTGCCTCGGCGTGGACGTCCTTGGCAGTGTGTTTCTGCTTTAAAAGATTCACTGGATTGTCTCTGACAGGACTCAGTGGAGGTTTCAGTTGTTGGACAGATGTAGTGCTGCTTACGTCGCATGAGGGGGGGACGGCTTTAAAGCACAAGGGCCCTTGAGGTAGAGCCTGATGACGGGTAGGGGTTTAGGTACTGACGAGCCTGTTCTGTCATGATCAGCTGGTCCTCAGTCTTCCCGTAAACCACTGCTTCCCACTCACTCACCTGCAGAGAAGGTAATCAGCATGAACTGTGACTCAAACAACCCATTCTAGGACAAAACCAAACTTAATTTATCCTCTTTTCTTTATTCTATATGCTTAAATTTACATTTAATTCTGAGTTTAATACTCTATTTTCTGAGTGTAATTTCCCATTTTTATAACATAAATGACACTTAGAATACAAGGAGTGCAGAATTATTAGGCAAATGAGTATTTTGTCAATATCATCCTCTTTATGCATGTTGTCTTACTCCAAGCTGTATAGGCCGAAAGCCTACTACCACTTAAGCATATCAGGTGATGTGCATCTCTGTAATGACAAGGGGTGTGGTCTAATGACATCAACACCCTATAACAGGTGTATTAGGCAAACATAATTATGAGGCAACTTCTTTTCCTTTGGCAAAATGGGTCAGAAGAGGGACTTGACAGGCTCCAAAAAGTCAAAAATAGTGAGATATCTTGCAGAGGGATGCAGCACTCTTAAAATTGCCAAGCTTCTGAAGCATGATCATCGAACAATCAAGCGTTTCACTCAAAATAGTCAACAGGGTCACAAGACACGTGTGGAAAAACCAAGGCGCAAAATAACTGCCCATGAACTGAGAAAAGTCAAGCGTGCAGCTGCCAAGATGCCACTTGCCAGCAGTTGTGCCATATTTCAGAGCTGCAACATCACTGGAGTGCCCAAAAGCACAAGGTGTGCAATACTCAGAGACATGGCCATGGTAAGAAAGGCTGAAAAACGACCACCACTGAACAAGACACACAAGCTGAAACGTCAAGACTGGACCAAGAAAAATCTCAAGACTGATTTTTCTAAGGTTTTATGGACTGAAATGAGAGTGAGTCTTGATGGGCCAGATGGATGGGTCCGTGGCTGGATTGGTAAAAAGCAGAGAGCTCCAGTCCGACTCAGACGCCAGCAAGGTGGAGGTGGGGTATTGGTAAGGGCTGGTATCATCAAAGATGAGCTTGTGGGGACTTTTCGGGTTGAGGATGGAGTCAAGCTCAACTCCCAGTCCTACTGCCAGTTTCTGGAAGACACCTTCTTCTAGCAGTGGTACAGGAAGAAGTCTGCATCCTTCAAGAAAAACATGATTTTCATGCAGGACAATGCTCCATCACACACATCCAAGTAGTCCACAGCGTGGCTGGCAAGAAAGGGTCTAAAAGAAGAAAAACTAATGACATGGCCTCCTTGTTCACCTGATCTGAACCCCATAGAGAACCTGTGGTCCCTCATCAAATGTGAGATTTACAAGGAGGGAAAACAGATCACCTCTCTAAACAGTGTCTGGGAGGCTGTGGTTGCTGCTGCACGCAATGTTGATGGTGAACAGATCAAAACACTGACATGATCCATGGATGGCAGGCTTTTGAGTGTCCTTGCTAAGAAAGGTGGCTATATTGGTCACTGATTTGTTTTTTGTTTTGTTTTTGAATGTCAGAAATGTATATTTGTGAATGTTGAGCTGTTATATTGGTTTCCCTGGTGAAAATAAATAATTGAAATGGGTATATATTTGTTTATTGTTAAGTAGCCTAATAATTATGTTTGCCTAATACACCTGATACAGGGTGTTGATGTCATTAGACCACACCCCTTCTCATTACAGAGATGCACATCACCTGATATGCTTAATTGGTAGTAGGCTTTGGGCCTATACAGCTTGGAGTAAGACAACATGCATAAAGAGGATGATGGGAAGGAAAGGGGCCTAATAATTCTGCACTCCCTGTAAATGAGAGGACAATTGAGATACTTCATGCAGGTTTAGTTTGGTTTAACGTACCTGTGAAGTGGCAGGTTTTGGTAATTTGTAAGAAGAATGAATCTTTTTCATATGGGGGCTCGAGAAGTGCTGAGGATGAATGTGGACTCCTAATGAAGACTCTTCTTTCTCAGAAGTCAAAGGGTGGCTACCCTCATCTTGGTCAGTGATCGAAGTGACCAATGAAGAGCTTGTCAGTAGATTCTCTTCTGACACCTGAAAATGACATTAAAAGAAAAGGTAGCTCTTTTTAAAGTGTTAAATTTGTTTTAAAAGCAAGAGGAAATCTTCCTTATGTATTTTTCAGTTTAAAGAACCTGTAGAAACTTGGTCATAGATGCAAACCTGTTTCACATCAGATGTTGAAACTACAACATGATTGTTTCATTTATTCATATTTATTCTTTAGCTTTTTTCTACTTAGTGTTACCACATCCACAACCATGCATAACAATAAGTGGGTACAGCCAGTGGATGATGGATGGAACCCCATGTTTGGAGGGTGACATTTTCACCACCATGTTGCATCAGCTCCTCTTTCAACACAAAGACTGGGAACCGATTGAATGATGGAGTTGTGAAATAAAATGCACTCCTTTGTTAACACAATTTCACCTGCTTAACATCTCATATTTTCCTTTTTCGTTGTATCTTTCATTCTGAAAGGTGACGATTCTCTCGATGGCTGACATTCACTGATGTCATCCACTGAGATTCCTTCACAGAATCATGCTGTTTTATTAGGTGTAAATCATGATTTGGGGCTGTCTTACTAAAAGAAACAATATCTCTGAATCATTTAAAAGATACAATTTGTTTTAGATCATGAAATCCCCAAATCATTAGCAATTTTTATTCTAATAATTATTTTGTGGTTGAACTTTGTGTCCACGCTATTGGTTTTACTTCTTAAATACTTTGGAAAGTTTCTGAACCATGGTCAATGAACCAAATTGGTACACTTGATGTTATAGTTTTGATTACCTGTGCCAACTTTCATTTAAAAAGATAATGTATTAAAAAACATATCAGAATGTATTAAAGTTCTTAGTATCTCCTATCTCTAGTTAAATATAGCAGCAAAGACATGTTGAATATTCATGCATGATCAACCAGTTACTCTCCAGGTTCAAGCAAATCCCAGTACCGTTTGTCATCGTGTAGCTTTTTGGACAAGTTACTTTTTGGACCAAGTTACCAGATGTGAAGCTGTGATTTGAGGGATTACCTGTGCATTGTTGAGCTGCTCATGGAAGAGTTGGATATCGATGTTGTCTTTATCCCAAAGGTCTAGCACAAGAGATTTGCGCACTTTTCTAGCTGGGCCATCCATCTAAAATAAAATTTTTAAAAAGATTTATTATCCACGTTAGATCAACAGAATTCTGTGTCCTTTAAAATAACTTCCTGCAGATAGCATAAAATAACAAAGTAGGTTTGGAGTTATACATACATTATGTTTCCACATTCTGTGTTCTGGATGAAAATCAGTTTTGTTGAAGATGTCTGTTCCGGTCTCCTGCTTCAGAACCTCTCTAATGTCCTCCTCCAGAAATGCCAAGGGCTGTGGCTGCAAAACACAGCAAGATAGGTATAAATGTAAGCACAAACAACCTTAGGGACAATCGCTCATGTAAAAGAATAAAAACAAGAAGACTCTACCTCCATCTTCAGTGGACCATGCATTTTCTCCTGGGCAGCCAAAGCATTTTTGAAGGGAGTTGGTGTTCTCGGAGTTGGGATTGCATCATTCTTATGGAATATAGGAGTCCTGGAACTGGACAATCAAAAAATAACATTGTACTAATTTTCTTTAAACAGTGACATTTTCTAGCTTAGTTTTTACTGATCTTATGTCTAATTTACCCATCATTCTCTTTCTGGTGCTTAGGTGTGGTTTCTTTTTGGAGGGGTGTGTTGTGGAGGCACCTTTGACCACACACGGGGGTTGAGGTGAGGGTGGGATCATCTAGATTCAGATGCTCTGCCCCAGATATGTTGCAGAACTGGGAAGATACACAGACATTTTATATTAGCCATATAGTCAATGCAACAAGCTAAGTGGAAGTAGTAGTAGTTGGTAGTAATCCCAGGTACAGATTACAGTGCGTTAAAAAACAGATTTCATTTACTCTGGATGGGGTGAATGGCTGTGACTTTTTGGGCGTTTTCTTGGATGAGTTTGAAATATTCTCCAAGAAGGAAGAGCAGGTCCTATCAGACAAAGGTTCCCCCCGCTCTCTTCTTCTCCTCTTTCCTGTGGACGCCTGGGCTGGTTTGGAAGAACTGATGGGTGTTAAGGTGGTGACACCTCCCACACCATATGGAGCACAGTTCCCGTCATGGGCTGAGATGGCAGTGGGAGTGTTGACTGTGTAACTCAATGGGTTGAAAACTGTCCTCTCTTGAAGGAGAGTGTTGTATCCTGCCTGGTTGTGCCTGGGCGGTGTTGCCGTCTCTGACATATCAAAACTGGTCACATCACTCCATGCAACAGGATCCTGCAGAGCAAAAGACATCTACGGTAAGTCTTTAATACATTCACATGTGGTTGATAAATTCATACTGATTTGCTTCTGTTACTCACTGAATCAATGAGCTCCATGGTCTCTGCAAACTCTGGGATGGTCTGCAGATTGGAGAGCACAGTACTGGCTTCTACAGCCATGAACTTGCTTGGAGAGTCAGGAAGCTGTGTTGGGGGCCCTGCAGGGATCTCAGAACCCCTCCAGGGTCCTCTCTCTGCTTGCTCTTCCAGGCTGCTATTACTGGTAGTTAATGTGTCATCTGACACACTGACACTGTCTGACCAGGCTGGGTATGGCTTCATACTCTGAGAAAATGAAAGAGCACACTGGTATTAAATGGTGTCTAATTTCTTGTTGTGAGTATGGTAGATGCTTTGCATTATCTTTATTATCTGTGGCTAATTAGTAAATGGTCATAGGAAAAGTCAATGATAAAAATAAATTAGTGCAATGAATCAAGTGTGAAAAGAATATCAGCAGGGGTATAATGATAGAGACAGAATGTGGGGTCAAAACCACTGAACGTGAGGGTATGATGTGAGGATGAAAACTGGGGAAGATGAGGCAGAGGCTTCATGTTTGAAACCACATTATCTGTAGGAGTTGGGATGACTACTAAGCACAGCTTCAGGCCAGACTGAGTGAGTAGCAAGATGGGAAAAGTAGTCACTATAGCAACACTGCAACAATTCAGGCTACCGGTACGCAACCATGGGCAGCATTCATGTTTTCATGTACATACACTGCAAAAAGTCCATTACAGAAAGTCATATTTTCCATCTTTTCACCAAAGTAATTGAATTAATTTATTAAAAACCAAATAATGCTGTAAAAAATATAACATTTTTATTCAACCAATTTCTCACTTTGATTTGATTTAAACTGATATTAATTTAGATATTATTTTTTTTTTTACAGTGTATGTAAGCTACAACTCACACAGGCTATGCTGGCTAATTATGCTAACACACATTTGGAGTGTGTTCTTACACATGAACCTCTGTACTGCGCTTGTCGTTGGACTTCACTCTCTGCTGACATAAGCAGCAGCTCAAGCTCCTTAATTCTTTGCTCTCTGTCAGGATCATCCAGGCAGGATGGCTGGAATAAACAAACGTCAGGGAGAAGTCGGGAGGAGGAAAAAAGGAAAGGAAAGAGTTTGGAGAGTTAAGAAAATCAGCAAAAGGGGACAAAACCACAACAAATTTACACACATTTATTACTTAATGTTAGGCGAAAATAACAGGACAGTCAAGTACTTGATTCGCTTGATTTGTTAGCAATCACACATATAAATGCAGAAAGTTAAGGAAATAAAGAATGTGAAAAGTTTTCTGAAATAGCATGCATAGAAATAAATTACAAAGACTCACTGATATGAAGCCTGAATTTTCAGGAAGACTGTCCATCATGTGTCCACTGTTAGGATCATATGGATAAGCAGCCATCTACAAGGTAGAGCATTACGAAGGTAAAAAAGAGAAATGCATAATTTGAATTCGCAATCTCATGTGAAGCTGGGGCTGAAAACGGACCTGGTTTGGTCCTGTTACAGGCAGAGGACTGCGGTCGCAGCGCTGGGGCTTTGTTGGAGAAGGGGGACACGTTTTGTTGTGGCGTCTCTTCACACTCGAGGATGAAGTAAAAGTCTTGCAGCTGTCTTGCAGGTAACCCTCGTGCTCCACCTTTCTTCTCATGGTGGAATTCCAGTGATTCTTGATGGAGTTGTCTGTTCTGTTGGGAAAAGAAATGGATCATTTCAAACATCCAGCTGGTATTATCGTTCAGAAAGCAGAAATGTATGCGTGACATCACATTACCGCCCCGGAAGAAGCTTAGAGATCTCTGCCCAGCGGTTGCCGAGGCGTTTGTGTGCTTCATAGATTATTCGATCTTCCTCCTGAGTCCATGAAGACTTCTTCACCTCTGGGTTCAGGTGGTTGTGCCAACGTTCACGGCATTGCTTTCCAATTCTTCCCTGGAGGTGTTTTGCGATCACTGACCAACGTTTGGGACCATACTTGTGTACCAGGTCGATCACCTTCACAAACACCAATATGCGGGTATCCAAAGTTGGTGAGATGATTAACACAACAAGACACTAATCCATGCACTGCTGCAACAATGGATCCACTGAAACTACTTGCATGAGAACTCATAAACTCAAAAGGAGCAACAGTGCTCAGAAAACCTGGTGTGTGGCAGCAGCAGAGCTTTGTTGGCTGTTTCCATGAAGGCTAAAAAATGCTGTGATGTCATTACTGGCAGATTAAACGACTATTGATAACTCTGTATTTTTGAAAGAATGCCAAAATACTTGAAGGAACAAAACACCATTCTGGACATTCTTCAGCAATAGTGATCCATTTAAGGAAAACAACACTCGCCTACAAGCTGAGAAAGACTTTATAGCTACACTCTGACTAAAACAGGGCTGGGTACTAAAATATTGGCTTGGAAATCTGTTTTATTAGAGCTGACGTAGTGGAGCATTTTCTTCACAGACACAAAAATAGTAGGAAAAAAAAGTTAAGGAAACAAAAACCTCTTGGCGGGAAGGAAGACTGCACATGTGTACAGCTATGTTAGTGTAAAAGATGCAATGCATACTGTGGCATTTGTGTTTGTAATGTTTTTTCACACAGAATGAGCTACTTTCTAAACTCCCAACAACTGCTGTTTTTCTCTCCTATCATTTTCCTCTTTAGTCATCCCTCTTTCTGCCCAGAACATAAACTCCCAGCTCATCTTACCTTCTGATCCTCCTCTTTTGTCCAGGGTCCTTTCACTAACTCTGGATTGAGCACCTTCTGCCAGCGGTGCTGACACTGACCATCTGTCCTCCCCTGTGGCAGAAACACACAAAAAGTGCAACACCTCATTACACTACACCACCAGCTGTATTGACTCCTGACAGCTTTGAATGAGTGTAACCTTCCAGTTCTAGCACTCATGACTGAACAAAGATTGTCCAAGGAGGCGTGAGTAAAGCTAGACTCTTAATTAGATTAAAAAATTGTTTTTTACTGAAATGTACACACATACTTACTGGGAAAAAGTTAGCAATTAGTTTCCAGGATTCACTTCCATGCTGCTCAACAAGTTTTTTTCAGCTTTTCATCCTTAAGTATATGAGGGGGTGTAGGAAAAGAACAAAAAGGAGAAAATGAAAGACTTTCAATTACCACATACAAATGAACAAAATAAGCTTTGATTATTAAGATTCCTGTAAGTTAAGGAAATCACAAGCATTTAAATAGAATACTAATGTACAGTCCAATGACTGTACATTAGCTTACAGATTCTTTGTCCAGATCTCATACCCATCTCCAGAAATCCTACCTCATCTCGTGACCATTTTACTTTGCACAGTGTCTTTTTATCTTTGCCCTTCTCTTTACTCTCTGGATCTGTAGAGTGCAGCTCTTCATCCTCATCGGTGCTAAAAGTACAGAGTAAAAATGCAAAATGTAAATAAGAAGAGGAAATGTTCACAGCATCACAATTGATACCTTCATTTTTTTCTTTTTCCTTCAACACTAAAAAGTGTACTCTGGTTAATATCTACACTGTATTAACCTGGAAATTGACAAATGTAAACTTTTGTGCTTGGAAATAATTAATGACTTTAAGAAAGTACTGTGTAAAGTAGAACAAGGCTACTTCTAGATGTAACTCCAGCTGAAAGAAGAAAAATCCCTGCTAACTGCATTACAGTAGCTTCTGGTAAATTAATCTCACTATTAGCTTGTAATAAAAGATAGAAAGAAACATCACAAATACTGCATGTATCAAATCAATTTAGTGGAAGCAGTTGACTGCTTATCTGCTGGTGTTACAACAAAAACAAGCAGGACAACACAGAAAAAGAAAGACAGAAACAGTAATTACAAAATGCTATCACTTGCTCTGTTAAAGTGATTTAGAAATCATGGTCATGGTGAATTGAAACCTGAAAATACAATACATCACCAATTCATCATAGCAATATTATACTGAGACTTTTGAAGGTATTGTTTAGCATGATGTGCTCTGCAAACAGAAAGAATCAAAGGGTAAAACGGTGGCATGCATTAACAAGAGTAAAAAAAACAAAACAAAACAAAAATTGGTCTCACACAGGCAATTATGAAAAATGTATACAATACTGTAGCCAAGACAATACAAAATAAAATCACTGATTTAACAAAACGTTGGCAAGCGTTGCTGAATTCTCTGTTTGCATAAAAACATGCTGCATTTCAACATAACTGTCTTTGGGTAGTGGAGCAGACCTCAATAAGAGGTGGGCCCATTGAATTGCTAAGCTGTTCCCAACAGCTGTTTCATACTGTAGACCTCAGCTTAAGTGTGGTTTGATTCACTCACTTACTCACTTTGAGCAAGAGAAAATTTGACTGAGTGTGGCCCTATGGCTGAGCAGGAAGGAGGGGTGTAAGGTGACTGAAGGAAAGGGGCGAACCTACATCAACAGACTCTTTCACTTGGAGAGGTGTTTAACTGTGAGTGTGTGCTTGTGTGTGGGTGTGTTGATGAGGTGCAGGAGGTGGACCGGGGTGTGGTCAAGGGGATGGCAAAGCCCTAACGGTCCAGTTGCCCCCCCCCCCCCCAAAAAAAAATCATACTTACATAACATCTTGCTCCAGCCAGAAAACTTGAGTATACTTTAGAAATACAGTACACTCAAAAATCTAACTTAAATATTTCAAAACAAGTAAAAACAACAAATAACAGCAGTTTACAATCAGTGGCACTGCAGCCCAAAGATGTCTGTAGTCAAACAGGTTAATGTGACATAAGAAAATGCATGGCATAGATTTCTCAGGTCAAAACCCCAAGCTCTTCTCATGAAAAACAACCCATTTACCACTCACAATGAAGAATATGTGTTGGAGATGAGACATAAACTATGTATCTAAATTAAAACATGACAAGATAAAACATCAAATGTAACAACTAATTGTTAATTGGGGCTTAAACTGCCAATCACCAGTTAGCTTTAAGAACTAATATTATATTTTCCATCTTGACTCATGTATATATATATATATATTTCCAAATAAATAGTAAACTTCAATCTACAATATCGATTTTTTTAAGGTCAATGAATAGTGAAAACATAAAGTCTACCTGTGAATCTGCACATTCAGGCTGGAGCTAGGAAATATTTTGCATTTTGCTCAATGCATTTAAAAAGGGGGAAACAAACAAAACAAAACAAAAAGAAAACAATGTTGGTTTCAAGTAAATGACTTGGTACTACTGACAAATCTGACATTTTGCAATAATAATATTTGGCTACATTCATTTGCAAACATAATCAGTAGTAGTCAAGCTGTTTCTGAATACATGATCTATGTATTTTCAGATTTAGTTTTACTTTCTGGGTTACTTTGGGTGCTTCTCCCACTTTTTTCCCTATCAGGAACACAGGACTAATGAGTTTACGATGCAGTTAAAACAAAATACCCCATACTAAAGTAACAATGCAAACAGCAACTTCTGTTTAAATAGCAACCCTTATCTACAAACTATGCATCTCTTAACCCAAAATATCACATCTGTCCTTATTTTCATAGAACTGGGTTATTACCATCAATCAAAATTGATCCTCTATTATTAATGTGTTCTTCTCAAAGTGCTATCCTCACGTATATGTCCTCGTTACAGTACACCTGTGCAAGTGCACATGTACTCTGTGAGACCCTATCAAGTTAACACCCTTCCTGTAAACAGGACATTAATAGAGAACTCGTCTCAGGTCATTGTTTTATAGGTACACAGACGCACGTATATAGAAACAGATGGCAAGCAAATCAGATATTGACACGGGACTCTATTGTTGTCATTACAAGGCTCCTACCTGCGTGATTTCACCTTGTCCATATCAGCCGGTGGGATGATTGCACGTTGTCAAAGACGAACCTGTGTTTGTCAGCTCTCTAAAATTGCACATTAACAGATGTCTATCCATAGAAATCGTTTTTTGTCATCGCCGGTTTCTTCTACGAGGAAGGTAGCATCCAGCTGGTAGTGTTCGGCTAGCCAGCAAGCTAACTTAGCGCACACTAACATTACACTCTCTGAATAAAAGCGGTATTTACTATCATTAACATCTTTAAAAATGAATGCGAGTGTCCTCTGCGGATAAGTGTCTCTTTTAGTAGAGAATTGGTACTGAAACGCAAATATTCAATAATACTAAGCTCTTAAGTTAACTACTCGCCTCCAGGCTGTTTATAACATAATCTTTCCTCTCTGTACTTCTGTATGGGTTATGATTTTTGTCCATCCCGCCGATTCTCGCGCCCAGCCCTCTGCGCAGGCGGCCTCGCTTCTGATTGGTTAGAAAGGAGGCTGTGTGAAAAAAAAGAATCAATACTTGAAACTGATAGGTGGCAGTGGAGGACAGGCTTGCAGCTGATTGGTTTAATCACACACACGCTTTTGGACCATTGGTTAATAACTCAAGGAGGCGGGCGTTGAATTAGACAACTATACTGTCACTTCTGCAGCAGAATGGCTCTTTTCAGTAAGACCGTGGTGGGTCAAAGTGGGGTGCTGGGACGATTGAGGGGCCCAGTATGGGAGACTTTTGTAGTTTCCAACCAAGCTCAATGACAATGTAATTGTTAAAACGAGCTGTCACTTCCACTGTCCACTTTTCTCCATGAAACAAACACATTTATGAACGATTCTTAAAATTGTATGTATGATATATTGATATGCATTTCATACCCCAAACAATATAGACAGATTAGTGTGCTGTAAGGTTTTACTTCATAGGGTTGCATTTGTGTTGATGATGACGCATTATTTTTCTGATAAAAAGTAAAACAGAAAGCACTTGAAATTAGCAAAATGCATGATATTTGTGATACATCAAGCGTTTATTAGCTTTGTATATAATTAAACAGAGCAGTTATAGCATCAATAAAGTATAGAGAATTCCTTTATCTTTGAAAGACATGTTACGATTATATTTTGCTGCCATCTTGTGGACATTATTTGGACTCCATAACAATAGCCATTAGGGTTTCAAGCATTGACCGTTAAGTAAAGAATGCATCATGTGCTGCTTCTTGCACTATTACTTGTAACAATTGACAGTTTTTTGTTTGTTTGTTTGTTTGTTTTTAGATTGGCTAAAGATGTCTGTGTTTTGATATTGAATTTTAAGATAAGGCGTTATTGTACAAAGAAGCTCTAAGATATTTTTTTCTAGTTAACTCATTAATTTACTGAAGTTAGAATAATAATTCAGATTTTTAAAGATATGATCTTTTGAATAATCAAGAGTTAATATAGTATAATATAATATAATATATACTGAATGATTCTGATTTTGAACTTGCATGTTATCTATTCATACCTTTTTTTTCTTCTTCCTTTTTTTTTCATTGAACATGTCTTTCTACCTGTAGGTGACACTGTTTTACCTTTTGACTTCTCAGTGTTGTCATTCCAAGGTGTGGAAATGTCAAGCAAGCCACAACAAGACCGGAATCTATTCAACATTCCAACAAAAACAAAAGCCCCAGTTCTTTTTGAGCACTTTGTATAATCAGAAAAATAGCCAAAATGTAGACAAACGTGAATTACAAAGGATATCTATATTGTTTTTGTTGGTACAGATGTCATCTTCAAACAGTATTGTGCAATAATAAGGCTGAATGAGCCAACACACTGGTCTGAATTTCACTTGGACCTTATGGTTATCTGACCACTGATCATAGCTCTTAAACTAGATTTACATTTTACTTAATCATCTAAGTTTGCATGATGTATATTGCATAAAGATGGTTAAAAATAAAATGAAATAAAAAACCTCTCTTTTGGAAACAACAATGAGTCAAATAGTCTCACTGAAACAAAGAACAAAACATTTTAGAGAGCAATTCAGTCCACATATTTTCAATAAGTCTTTGTTGAGCAAATAAAGATTTATAAATGAATTCAGAAGGCAGGAAAATAATTCAAACAATTTAAAAATGAATAAACAAAAATAAAATGAAATAATGTTTCAAAAGATACAGCGCTGAAACTAATAAAATCTATAATAATGTCAAGCAAACCTACCATAGAAACCTACCCAAGTAACTAAAACAAACAAATAAAAATTAAAAAGTGCTTTTTTAAGTCATTGTTATGAAATTATTTTAACCATGCCAACACGTGTGCGCGTCACAAATGTTCAAATAATACTAAGGTTACAGGTATTAAAGTCATATTTTATAGTCCATACCGGAAGTACAGTTGTGTATTTTGTTTCGCTTGGAGGCAGTTGCAGCTTCGCGGTCCCGTGACAAATTTCATTGGAACTTTCTGCGGCCAGGAAAGACTGATGTTTCCTGCTTCTCTCATTTGTCCGACGTTCATGAGCGGCGAGTAAATATTCTTTCAACTTTGATGTGTTTTTTTTTTTTTTTTTCCTTTAGAGCTTTTTTCCTCAAGTGCTGCGGGGATATGTTGGCGGTGTTGAAGGTTTAAATGTCATACAGCCAAACATCCCCTCTGGAACATCGAAAATAGATGAAGGCAGCGTCAGAATACTGTAAGGTACGTGATGTTCACGTTCAACATTTACCTTGATCTGGTTTTGCTAACGCTCCGCTGGCTAGCGGCATCGAAGTAACAGGTTGTAGTGTAACGCTGATTTGCACAGCGTCACATTTCAGTAACAACACAGCGATAACTTCAAGCTATTAGATAACAGTAACTTTCACCATGCGAAGGTAACGTTAAAGAGCATTTTATTCGACGAAAAACTGTGTAAAAGTAGTTTAGTTAGCTTGTTATATAGCACTCGTAGTAAAGGAGCTACAGTTTTGAGTATCAACTGTGTTATTTACTGTTTGTGTAACACACGGGGGGCTGGTTAGAGGATGTTAAATCTCTTTCGTGCTTGTCTAAATCGTGTGTCTGTGTGTGGTCAACTCCTCCCTCCTCTGGTTCATTTTTTCCTTCTCCAGTCCTCGGCTGGAGAAGCTTCTGCCGTAATGCACGTGATACTTGTTTAGATTTAAAAGTTGCAGCTTCAAGTGAAAACCATTCTGCAATCCTTTAGGTAGCGCCCTAATCTCTATTGTTTTAACTATGATGTAGAAATCTCTCTTTCCATGTGCAACAAATGAAGGAAGGTCATAGCTTGTTCCTTGATGTTGACTGATGTAGTGTTAAAACGAGATGAGCTGTAACATTTTAAAATATGCCAAGATAAATTTAACAGCGTGCCTGTTGAAATCTGTGCATCAGTGATTACTGTGAGGCTGTAGTTGAAAAAAGCCCAGCTTGCCTGGATTAAGTCTAGTTTAAAAAATGATGAAAACAAAAAGAAATATTTTACAACCTTTGCCTAAAGTACGTTTTAATAATAAGCCAGTAAGTCAAAGTAGATCTGCTTTATGAGTATGAGACATTTATGATAAATTAGAGCAGAATGTCTCTTTATCTCTATTAGGAGGTTGGAGTGAATAGAGCTGCACAACATATCACCAATTTATTGTCATGGCAATATCATACTTCACAATATACAAATAGCAAAGATGTTTTAAACTGCAATATTTGATATTGTCTTTGTTTGCAGAAGTGATGTGATGATGTTCCAGTTGTAGCTATACATCCTTGCGCTGTGTGTATCAGTGACCAACCAAAGAAACTTTTCTAATAGAACAATGTTGTTATGGAAGTAATCTATTTGTTTATTTCCTGTTATTCCAATAAGCTACCAACTACCTGGTGTCTGAAAGACGCTGCATATACAAGTATTTTATTAATCGCAAATCATATTGTCATTGCAAGTCTCAACAGTATTATCACATATTGCAAGTTTCTTAATATTGTGCATCCCAATGAGTGAGATTTGATGTAAAGTGATCAAAATAAAACCTCTGTTTTCAGAATCATGGACAGAAGTTTTAGGCAGCCTCTTCAGTGAATATGCCATGACTGAAGTTTGTTTCTACAGCACACACAGCCATAGCCAGTGCAGAGGATTATAGAGGGAAAGGCATTAAAATCGCACACATAAACCTGGTGTGTAAAGAGGCTGCTGAGGGTTGCACCACTTGAGCATCTTGCATTCACAGCTTTCATATTCTGGAGTTGATCTGATTGTATCTAAAAGGTGCAGCCCCCATAGTGTCTTGTTGGACAGTATTAGGTTAGGGTAAGGATTTGGTCTTAGGTCGGCTGCTTGCATCAGGGTTGACTGAGTTCATGCTTGTCAAGCTTCTCCAGCTGCACTTCCTCAACCAGAGATCTGCCTGTTGCATTTTAATTAGATGCTACCTTATGAGAGTAGCGTTAATAGTCATTCAGCTTTAACCCACATGGAACAGATGTCTAAAAACTAGATGTAAACAAGGTAATTGAGGTGAAAATACTCATGAATTTCTTAAAACATATTCATTACAAAAAAAAAAGTGGTTGATTTAAAGGTTGTGATTTATTTTTCAGAAATAAGTCATCTTATTATTCGTGCACTGCGTAAGGTTACAGATGGGTTATTGCCTCAAACCTTTTTAGCTTGCATGCTCACTATTTTGTTTCCATGAGGACATGCATGGCTGAGCTTTCATGTGAGATTTCCCATTTTAGAGCCACTTCTGCTTTGTTTTTCTCACTTAAATTCCTTGACACGTGATACAGAGTGGCACACAAAAATAAAAAGAATTAAAATTAAAAAGATGAGAAAAAAAAACGTTCAACATCCCCATAGGATATTTGCTGGCAAGGATGTGTGTTAGAGCTAAGCAGGAAGAAAGTTATTTTTGATTCCGTGTCATAGCCCAGCCCATTGGTGCCTGTCAGTACATGTTAACTCATGTTGTGGCGTGAATGCAGAGCATGCTTGGCTTAAACTGTGCTAGGGGAATATGGTCAACGCTGTCTGGTTCCTTTTCATATTCATTCTCAATTTCAGTTGTTAAAACAAACTTGACAATGTGTGTTTGTGGGTGTGGTGAGCTGTAGCATTCCTCGGCAGTCGGAGTTGCGGTGTCAGCTTGAAATGTAAGTTACACAAGGCAGCAGTAGGTTATCTCCCCTTCGACACAACTATTTCTGGAATGTTAAAAAGCGGGTCCTACCCAGTGATGCTCAGAACCATTTAACCATGAAAACAGGAGCAGATGTTAGACTGGAAGTGCCCAGCCATTTTTTGTTTGTGTGTGCCAGCCCCTGTTGCATAACCTCATAAAACAAAACAAGAAGCAACTACAAATGGACCACTGATGTGGCTAGAGAGGCTGTTTTGACCCCAATTTTAGTAGACTTGATCAATTTTGGAGGAATGAAAACATTTGTCTTTCACAAGCTTAGTTTTTCAGCAAATGTTTAATTATAGGAGGAAGAGCAGTTTTCTGTAGAAACATCTCAATTCTGTTTTGTTTCTTTATGGTTTGCCTCAGTGTATGTGGCTGAAAGTGAAACAAAAATAAAGTTGAACGTAGTAACAAAAGGGAAAGACAGGCTGTGGATAAGGAGTGCATGAATGTCTGACTGCACACATGCATTTTAAAGAGGGCCGCTCTTTTGCCGTTGTCGTCCCCCCAGCGTGATCAGAATGGCATATCCTTTCAGGATGCATTCAGGATCAATGTGCAGACAGAGAAAGTTAACACAAAGCAGTTTTCCATGTGTTCTGAGCAAACAGGAGTAAGATTGTTCAGATAAAACTACTAAACAAACTAGGCTGACCTCACAACCATCAAACAATGGACAAGTCAGAGCAGCAGACAAAGACCTTTGTTGTAAAATAGACATTATATAACTCATATTGAAGGATATGCTTTTGTGTAAGAGATTTGGTGAGGTGCTGCAGCGCTATATAGAATGTTAAAATCAGGTCCCCAGTTAAACACAAAAGATGATGCCTATTTGCATTTATTGCAATTAACTTGAACCATGTTCCGCCTCTTCAGTGTTTCTGAACTTGACCCTAAGTTAATACAGTTGTAAGAGTTTATCCCGCCTCAGCAGTCAGTCTTATTTACGGTTAACCTTTAGCACAACTCCAGCTTTAAAGGCACCCTGGTAGGTTGTTTAGAAATACCTTTCACTACTCCAAGCGAGAATGTCACAGACTCTGCATGTGTGAGAGCCAGTGTGTGACTGAGTGAGGCTATGGTAAGCTGTATATTAGAGAGTGTGTGGGAGATCAATGCATGCAAAGGAGACTGCATAGATAGAGATTTGCACCTCTCACATTAGCTAAATTGAGAGCATCATGAACAGCAAAAGCAACAAGTAGACAACAGAGTGACTCATATGTGCTTTTATAATGGGATGTGATATCCACGCTCAGAGGAACGAGTGAGTTAACTGGTTGTCCAGTAGGAGGGAGCCTGCCTCCTGTCGTGTTGCAGCTCATTGACCCATCTGTTGCCGCCAGCGTATTCGCTCATGACAGGCTTTTATCCATCTAGTGCTTTCAAATGCTAAAACACTTGAACTTTTAGCAGAGGGCTGTCATCTTTTCCAAGAGCCTGTTTGTTTTTAAAACTGTCCTTTTGAATCCAAGAAAAAAAACCAAACAAACAGAAGAGAGTTTTTTATTTTGTACCTCAAACATTGCTTCTAAACTGCCCTGAAATTGTTTTTTTTAGCTACATCCCCAAGTCACACTGGGATGCTGTGAAAAATCTAAATAAAAACAGAATGCAATAATTTGTAAGTCTAATTAAGAAAACGTTTATTCACAATAGAACATAGAAAACTGTTCAAATGTGAAAAGTAAGACATTAATTTTTTTCTCCCAAAAATATGGCACATCCTAAATTTGATGGCAGCAACGCATCTTATAAAAGCAGGGACAATATTAAAAGTAACTGCTTCCCGACAGAAATAGTTGATAGATTTAAAAAAAAAAAAAAAAAGATGGAAAGAAAGACTGATAAGCTTGATTAATTCCCCAAAGGGGAAATTCCTTTACCATCACAGAGCACATACATTCAACAACACTGATTAAAAAAATACATTAAAAATACAAACTACAACAGATCAGCCCGGAGACCAAAAGTATTAGAAAAGAAAATATCTGACAGCAGTTATAAAACCTAAAAAGAACATTTTGCAGGTGATGAGATTAACTGGTAACAGGCCAGTAACATACTGTAAATGGTATCTTCTCGAGGCAGTGGACCCTCTTAGAAATGAAGCTTAGAAGAGGTTAAGCAATTTTTAAAATAATGTTCCTCAACTTAAAATTTCAAGGACTTTTAATCTACAGTATATGATATAAAATTCCGAGAATCTGGAAATATCTGCATGCACAGGACATTCATGACGATCAATATCAGATACCTTTGATCCTCAGGCAGCACAGTTTCCTGCACCATCCACAAATGCAGATTTATCATGACCCGAAACCTTCTAGGATAAAGCTGAATGGGGGAAATTCTTCTGTGATCAGACAAATAAAAAAAACTTAAGACCTTTTTGGAAAATCGTGGATGTTATGTTGTCCACGAAACTAAAGATGATGGTGATCATCTAGCTTGTTATCAGCACTTAGATGAAAAAAAAAAAAAAGCACAGTTATTGCCAAAAGGTATACTGGTTTTAGAGCAGCGTGTCCTTCTATCCAGATTATAGCTTCTTTTGTGAAGGCCTTGCATATTTCAGCAATACAATGTTAAACTGCACACATCATTTGTTACAACAATAGAGCCTCGTAGTAGAAGAGCCCTTGCCCAGACAGGCCAGTTCTGGTGCTGGGCTTTTTCCAGTTGAAAACATTTTGTGCCTCATGAAAGGGCAAGTACAAAGGAAGACCCAGGATGGCTGAGCAGCTAGAATCCAATATCCAACTAGAATGGGACCACATTCCTCTCCCAAAAGAACTGGTTAAGTCTCATTTTTAAAACATGAAATGTTATGCAGTGAATTAAATATTGGTTAATGAGATTTGTAAATTATTATATTCTCTTTTTGTTTACATTTCCATACAGTGCCACAGCTCTTTTGGAACTGGGATTGTAAATGACACTAAAACAATCTCACCTAATCTCTCATTATTTATCATGGAGTGTCATTTTCTCCTAGTATAATACTTAAAAGTTAACTCCTTGCAGCCAAGTAATTATTTATACCTCTGACAAGAACAGGTGGAAAACTAAGCCCCTACTGCCTTACACTAAAAAATATAACTTAATTGAATTACTTTGTTAATCCTTAAAAGGAAACTATCAGTGAAAATACTGCACAAACTTGATTGATCATTAAATAAATAACGGTTTATAAGCTGTTTATGGCATGAAAAGTAATCTCAGCACAAACGTACAGGGTAAAGAGTGACTCAACCAAATATAGTACTTCATTAACTTTGTTTGTTTTCAAACATGGCAAAGCAGGATATTATAATTTGTAGCTTTGTATATAAACCACTAAAGTGCATGAAAGAACACAACAGCTAAGTTTTCAGTTTATATTGTAGTCATTGTTGACAGCCACAGTGTTAATCCTCATTTTTCTGTTTTTGAACTGAACAGCAACATATAGCCATCAACCTGGCTTTACAAGTTTTGCAAATAGATTTATTAAGATTCCACGTGATGGTAATAACAGGCAGCCTGTATAGAAAACTAGATATTTGATTATACACTTAGAGGAGAGAAGCCGTCTTTATCTTTCATTGGTCCTGTCACTAAGAGCTACAAAAATAGCCCAGCCTGGCTGCAGGAAAATGTTCTTAAAGGCATGTGCATGACAAAAAGGTTCATGCATGACTCAGATTGGGTAGTGACATGAAGCACAATAGGCTGAAATGTGGCGAGATCTGAAGAGCATCAGTTTCACTTCCTGAATAACAGAGCGGCTTCAACTCTCTTCTCTTATGTTGCAGAGACCCAGCATGGCGATCAGCCGGTTGCATACTTGATGCCTTATCCTGGAGGACTCATTGCTTTCTGATTTTGCACCTTTAAAAGTGAACATACCCTAAGATGGAGGAGCAATCCAGTCTCCCGAATGTTAGCATACCCTGCCACAATGAGCAGAGGGACAAGAAGAAGCGTTACACAGTGAGTCGATTAATTTATCCATGTTTTCTTTGCTTGTAAATGTAAGTTTGTTGTCGGGTCCGTAAACATTACTGCTTTGAAGTTAGCATACGGTTAGATTTTGATTTGATACTCTTCTTTGTAACATTTTGTAATCTTTTCTGCAGGTTTACAAAGTGATGGTTTCTGTTGGACAGCAGGAGTGGTTTGTCTTTAGGCGATATGCAGAGTTTGATAAGCTCTACAATACGGTGAGTAGTGGGATAACAACATTTTGATTTGACTTTAAACAGGGTATCTAACACATTATGACATCACACATCATTAATCCTGTTTATGATTGAGTTGTTCCATTACTCTCACATTTACTGGATTGTGTTCTACTATTCATGGCGGTATTTAATATGAACATGAACTTTTTCCTCCTCTTATGTCATTTTGTTGGTTTCTTTTGTGTCTCAACCACAGTTAAGAAAACAGTTTCCAGCTATGAACTTGAAAATTCCAGCTAAGAGGATATTTGGAGACAATTTTGACCCAGGTAAGTGTTTGCACAAACCTAACAACCAGTTCCATGCCCATCATAACAGAAGCCCTGATATCAGAGATGTTGATCCATGTTGTCTGCGTAGTGTTCACTCAGATGTGCTTCTATCCCATAGAGTTCATAAAGCAAAGGAGAGCAGGGTTGCATGAATTTATCAAGAGGATCGTCTCGCATCCTCAGCTTTGTAACCAGTAAGTGTTCCCATTGGCCATCCTTTTTTCAAAAATTTTTCCAAAGAAAGTGAATGACAGGTTTGAATACATTTCTTGATATACTTGTTCCAGTCCAGATGTGAGGACCTTTCTGCTGATGGATAAAATGCAACAGTTTTCGGATGCATCTGAAGATGAGGATGACAAAGTAAGTAGCCAAAGAAACAGTTAAAGCAGTTTTTTTTTCTCTCTCTCTCTCTCTCTCTCTGATTAATAGCTTGTTTTTCTGCAGATAATCTCGCTTTGTCTAGTAGATTTGTTCAACAGTCCAAAACTAATTGATTTATCTTTTAATCCAAGTTGGACTGAAAGAATATAGTTATACATCTCAAAAATGTATTCATAAATCTTTGCAGATAATTCATAATGTAACAAAAGTTCTTTCTTTAGTCATAAGTTGTGTCTTGGTGGCTGATTTTTCCGCTGATATTTCTGTGTTGTTTAACAGAACAGCTCTACCTCCAGAAACATTAACCTGGGACCCTCTGGAAATCCTCAGTATGTTCACTGCTTCAGTGCTTTGTAGTACATTTTACTAAACATTTCAAACTTGATGCAGTCGTTATTTTCACACTGGTGAAATTAAAATATCACTTTTTTTTAGTGCCAAACCTACAGACTTTGACTTCCTAAAAGTTATAGGAAAAGGGAGTTTTGGGAAGGTAGGTAAACAGTGCAACACTGGAAACTACACTTACTTTCTCTTCATTCCAATGACATGATGAAACAGGTGGAAATACGGTTTGTGAATCTATCTAATTATAGTCTATAATAATTACAGTACATAAAAAGTTCTTTTAAAAATAAACTGTATTGTCTGAGTGGTTGTTTTCTGACTATTTACATAAATGAGTTATGTTTAGAAACATTTTCAGCTGCGCCTGCTGTTGGGGAAGCAGCGAGTTTTAGTTCTGCATGCGTTGGCCTTTCCATGTAGGAAGTGAGAATCAGATTGGGAATTACCATGGTAACCATGTTGATGCAATGTTTCACATGCCTTGTTTTCCTTGCGATACAGGTTTTCCTTGCAAAACGAAAACATGACGGCAAGTATTATGCGGTCAAGGTCTTGCAGAAAAAGGTCATTCTCAACAGAAAAGAGGTAACGGGGCAATGAGACAAAACTTTGATCAGAATTTATATTTTGGCATGCTAGTGTGTTTGCTCATGCTCCCTCTAATTCATTCCTCCAATCAGCAAAAACACATCATGGCAGAGCGTAATGTGCTGCTGAAAAATGTGAAACACCCCTTCCTGGTTGGACTTCATTATTCCTTCCAGACCACAGACAAGTTATACTTTGTCTTGGATTTCATCAATGGAGGAGAAGTGAGTACTATCAGTTTTGGTCAACATGCAATCATGCAGAAATTATTCACATGACTTGGTTACGCACTGAAGTACCGCAAGATATAAATACTAAACAGTAAATAAAATGACCTTAACACAGTCGCTTGTGAGAACATTTCATTAGAGATTACAGCATTACTCAGAGTAGAGAATGGCTTCTGAGTGTGACCTCCTCTCTGGATCTCCATCAGCCTTTTTAAAGCTGCCATGTGTGACTGTGTGCGAATGACTAACTACAATCTGTCCCAGTAAATCTGTCTTGGCCTCCTGAACAAAACGACTACAGAGATATGAAAGAAGTACGATCACTGCTTGCATTTTTCAGTTAATTATTTCCAGAATTGTGAACCTTATGAAGACATAAATTAAATTAAGTGAAATCAAAGTAGCTACAGATTACCAGAAACAAATTAACTGGATTGTTTTCATTTCAGCTTTTCTTTCATCTTCAAAAAGAACGGACCTTTCCAGAGCCCAGAGCAAAGTTTTACATCTCTGAAATGGCAAGTGCACTGGGGTATCTGCATTCTCTCAACATTGTTTACAGGTATGCTGGTGGGACATACTATGTCTGATACACCTTTATTTGAAAAAATATAAAAAATAAATCAATGAAATGGATGATTCCTGATTTAAAATGGATTTTTCTTTCATTTATTTCCAGAGACTTGAAGCCAGAAAATATCCTTCTTGACCATGAGGTAAGTTTATATTTGCCCCTTTTAAATTGCAGCAGAAATATTCTGGGATGGCTATGCACCCAGTTATCTATTGTGGGACATTGCATTAAAAAAGAGGCCTTTTGGCTGAGGATTCATTTATAACATACAGTATACTGTACCACTTTTCATTGTTCTCCAGCCATATTTGAGCCGCCAGTGTTACTTCCAGTTCCAGCTGGGCAAAATGTGTGATTGGATTAGGTCTACTAATGACTGTCCTGCCCAGTCTTATTGAAAAAGTGAGGCAATAGTGAATGAGACTGACTGAGCTACGTTGCAACCAACATTCCTGGCAACAATAGAAGCCTCAGTGCCTGGGGAGAATGAGCTGCTTGTATGGCACATGTTATCTAAAAACGTCTGTGTCCTTTCTTTAAAGGGACATATCATCCTGACGGACTTTGGGTTGTGCAAGGAGGGCATTTCCCTGACAGATACCACCTCTACATTTTGTGGAACCCCTGAGGTATGGGTAGTTGTATGTCTGCCGAGTGCTAGTTTTGCCCTGGAGTTGTCCAAACAAGTTTTGCATTTAGTGTTATATAGTTAGCTTTACAGGAATGGCCGTGTTTATTATATGTAGGAATGTATTTTAACTTGCTATACTGCAGTGCTAGGTGTGAGGCACCTTTCTCTGACAGCAAAATAAGGTTTTTGAACTGCAATAGAGGTGTGTTAATGTTTTGCTGATTCAGAGTAAATATCAAATTATGTTTGTGTGTTTTTGACCAGTACTTGGCTCCAGAGGTTCTGAAAAAGCAGCCATATGATAACACAGTGGACTGGTGGTGTCTGGGCTCAGTGCTGTATGAGATGCTCTTTGGCTTGGTGAGTTTAATTTTTTTTTTTTTTTTTTTGTCCACTTTTGCCTAAATGACTCAAAGTGGAGTCATTAAATGCTGAATCATCTCTTTATGCTGCCACGTCCATCTGCCTGTTTCTAAAATTTGTTCTTTTTCTTAGCCACCTTTCTACAGCAGAGACACACACGAGATGTATGACAATATTCTCCACAAACCGCTGGCAATGCGCCCTGGTGCATCCAGTACAGCCTGGTCTCTCCTCCAAGGCCTCCTGGAGAAAGATGGCACACACAGACTGGGCTCCAGAGATGACTTTGTAAGGCCTTGTTTAACGCTCTTTCATTCTAAGCTGCAGATTTGTATTTATTTATTTAGAGCTCCATCTGGTGGCTCAGTTGGATATACCATGTCATTTCTTCTAAATATTCAAAATGAATATCTTCTAAATTTGTGATATATATATATTTAATGTTGTTCTGGTTTATTTTGCGTACAGAATGAGATCAGAGCACACAGCTTCTTCTCTTCCATCAACTGGGATGATCTTGAACAGAAGAAAATCCCTCCCCCATTCAGACCCAATGTGGTAAATTAAATATTTTGTCTCTTGTCTTGTCATTAGAACTTGTTTCTGTGTTTTTATGACTGCATCTAATTGTAGGACCTATTTCACCTCATTTTCTTGGTTTGGAGAGGAAAGCAATCAATTGTATTTGTCATATTTACACAATAACTGCTTTGAAGAGCCTTCAAGTTTTACTTGCAATTTCATAAATTAGATGGATATAATTCATAGCATTGTGTCCTGGGTTACTGAAACCTTGAAATTCTTGAACACCATCTTTCCCATTGCTTCACTAACTCAATTATGTGGTATAAAAAAAAGTTATGGAAACTCTTCTGACAAACATACACTTTTGTGACCAGTACCTAACGTATACGCATTTGATTTCCCTGGAGTTCTGTGTCATTAATTAATCATCCACAAAGTACACTACTCTTTAGTGGACATCTTTTTTGTGGCATAGTTTAAACAGGGTGAAAGAATAGGGATCCATTCCGCACACTCCTGCCCTTCGTGACAGTCACGGATTAAATCTTTCTAAGGAGCATTCCCTGGTGTGCAGATCTCTATTCTTCTAGTTTGTACTCTATTTTGCATCCAGCACCCAGTTCATTCTTCTGGAATGTGGGTGAGACCATTATCTATTACGCATAGTTTAAACAGGACAAAGTTGGTATTGGCAGAGTTTTGTACTAGCATGCATACGCTTCTGTTATCAGCTATATGCTGATTTCTAATTAATGTACATTCTGTATTTTGTCCTAGTTGTTTTATTCCTGTTCAAGCATACCATAGAGATAATGCTGTATGACTTTTATGCCATAATGTTGAACAATGTCAATACACATGATTTGTTTTTAGGGATGCACCGATGCATCGGCTGGACATCGGTATCGGCCGATGTTTGCCTTGTTAACTGCCATCGGCCAATAAAGATGACATTTGCCGATGGCAGTAGCCGATTATTATATATATATATATATATATATATATATATATATATATAATGATTTACATGTGTCATCAACGCTGTGCTTAAGAAAAACTCTTTTTCCCTCTCTTTTTTGGGCACTTCCCTCAGTAGAGAAACAAAGATGGCGGCGTTCGTGTGCCAATATTTTACCGTTTCAGAAAAAGATCAGCGTTACGCAGTTTGCAGTACATGCTCCACAAATATTTTTTATTTGGCCATGAAAATAATCTTCTCATTGAGGATGTTTTTGTGTATTAGGCTAAAACCACTCAATTTTGTTGGACAATATACTGAAGCATTCTTTTTAGTTATTATCAGTCCAAGGTTTTTTAAAAGTTTTCAGAAAAGAGCTTGTTATAACTAATGTCAACCACAAAGTGACATTAAAGGTTGTTTCTGTTTCATAAATTGGTCTGATTGAATTTGTGTTCATTCAAGGATAGACTGATGAAGAGCTGAAAGACTTGTAAATTTCTGTGGCACAAAGGAAAAAATAAATAAAAATAGAAAACATCGGCCATCGGCCAAGTTGTTATGTTAAACATCGGTATCGGCCCAGACTTTCACAATCGGTGCATCCCTATTTGTTTTATTCCATTCTATGAATATTGTCCTGACCTTTTGATTTTATTTCCTTTCCCCCATCTTTTTACAGAGCTCTTTCTGCGATATCTCAAACTTTGATCCTGAGTTTACAGAGGAGATGGTTCCCAACTCAATCTGCTGGTCTCAAGAACATTCCATTGTCAACGCCAGTGTTATGGAGGCCGATGACGCTTTTGTTGGCTTCTCTTATGCCCCACCTTCTGATGACTCTTTCCTATGAAACATTCCTAATGAGCTCTACAGTTGCCTTAACCAGTGTAATATTTTGTTTTTGTTTTTTGACTAAAGGGAAAAGTTTGTATGATGGATTAAGTTGTTCTATGAAGCCAAAGCAAGCAGCGGAGAAGAAACTGCACTTAAACCAGATTTAGATTGGAAGAACATCTTTATATTTTACCTATTTGTATTTATATAAATATATATAACAGATGCTATTTTTTAGAATTAAGGACAGCTGCTCTTCATTAATGTGATTTCTGGTCCTTTCTAAAATGAGCCTTAACAAAAACTTAAATTTAACCCTGAAAAAAAAATTGATAAACAGTTGTCTGAAAAACTTAGAACAGTTCACTGGACTTTAAAATTCAGCCATTTGATGGTCTTTGTCCATAATTAACACGTGTTGTTCATATTAACTGAGCTGATGTAAAGATTACTTTAGAGCCCACTGAATAAAGTATTTTGGTTGATAGGTCACAAAAAGAGACTGCCTTCTGTGTTTTCAGTCATCTGTCAGTTTGTTTTCATGAATGATGATCTTTTATTGTTATTGTCTTATTACTTCTGTTAATGCTTAAAAAGAAGAAGAAATCCTTTATACTTGTATTTGGCTGATAATAAAATAGACTTCAACTCCTGCAAAAATAAAAGAAGAAAAATGAGAAGAAAAAAGCTTGACATTGTTGATTTCTATTTGTCTGGGACAGTTTATTATTATTATTCTTTTCAGCTACACTTCAAAAGGAATATTCTATTTACTGAATTATAATTTAGTGAATTTTAATTTATTACATCTTTTTTAGTTTCTTGTTAGTTGAATAACTTTTGAATTACGTACACACACACATATATATATAAACAGTGTATATATATATATATATATATATATATATATATATATGAGACCGCGTAGGCGTGGTTGTCATGACATCATATTGGGAGTTTGCGCGCCATACTTCAGTATTTCAGCAGTTATGACTTAGTTCATTCCACCTATCCATATTTTCTAATGAAACATGGCTGACAATTTATCGTTGAAAGAATCTGTTTTGGTGTATTTAGATAGAAGTGGTGGTCTTAAGAAACTTGAGGACGACTGCAAACCTCTGAACGGTATTGTATAAAGTTGTGTGTGGTCTCACCTGACCACTGAAACTTCTGAACTACACTTAGGTCGCCATTTGAAATTGGCCAACTTTTTCTACATACTTCCAGACCTCCAACCGTCAGAAGCCATCTACAGGTTCTGTATAAATGTTAATCCTTCGGATGTAATCGAGGTGGATCCTTTGCTGGGACACTGTGTTCTCCATGACCCCCTCAAAGCAACACGTCTGTTCCAGTCAGTAAGTGATAACCATAAGCTAACTTAGCTTAGCTAAAATGCCATTTACTGTCCTCAATAAGCTTAACATTTCATCATTTCCTCAAAAAGGTCTGCTTCCTGGCTATAAAGACACTTTCACTAACTGAAAAAATACATATGGAAAACCAGGTAGGAATAATTATATTATTATTATTATTATATATAATTATATTAATATTATAGTGTTTGTTTTTTTTTTCTTTTTAGGTGAATGTATCTCTGAACTTTACACACCTGCCTCCATTCCCTGAGTACACAATGGATCTTTGTGGCTTTCCACGTGTGTGTGGTCCTATGAGGCCTGTCTCCATGGAGGGCTTAGTTATTGCCATGACAAGGGTCACAAAGTACACACAAGGCGCAAGGTTCCTCTGCATTGATGAAGAGTGCCCCTGCTCTACAGGTTTAAATTCAAATTTATTTATAAAGCACTTGTCATGCAGAAACCAACACAAATTACTTTACGTATTAATAAAAACAATTCCTGCATATTAAAAATTTAAGAACAGACAATTCGATCTCTTTCGCACACACACACACAAGCACTTTTTCACAATAGGTATTTTGAATCCACACCTAGTGTTTATGTTGTTTGTAATAGTAATGGTAAATATGTAATTGCCTGTATAACTACTGCTTTTGTGCAATCTTCATACAAGTAGTATGAAGTCAGATTCAGGGTTAATAACATTTCTCTTAATGCATTTGCTGGCTCTAGGTTTCCACCACATCAGAGTCCATGCACCTGGAGCCACAGAGTCAGCTACTGTGAGAAACAACTTCAGCTGTATGATCTGCAGCTCCCAACTGAAAGAGGATGTGAAGTTCAGAGTTCTGGGAGGTGAGTGCCTCAGTGTCCAGGAATATTTATATGTGTTGCTTTGTGTATTAATATGTGTTCTTTCTGTAAACAGACAAACAGCTGGTGGAGCTGATCCATATTAATGCATTGGATGTTCTAAGAGGTCATCAACAAAACCCAGTTAGATACCAGTCTGTCACACTGTTCCTGAGAGGTGAGTCTACAAGACTACAGGGAATACAGAAAATGTTTTCCCAGTTATTGACTATACAATATACTTAATAATGATAATAATGAAGATATAATATTAATAGGACATATGATAATTGTTATAATATTAAAAGATACTCTGACATATTATTAAAGAAGCGTTTTAAGGGTCTTTGAAAGACGTTGTATAACTGTGATGTTTTATCAATTATGATCATCAAGCTTTGGTTAACATCAATAAAAGCATAAAGCAAAAAAAGAAACTCATTGCAATATCAACTGTTCACATCAGAGTGACCTAATCGTGAAAAAAAAAATAACTATAATATAAACAATTCAAAGCTGAATCTCTCAAGCAGTTCACTTCTGATCTGCTCTTGCAAACATGTCTGTGTTTCTTGGCATCTCATTTTAAATAATAGCTACATAACACATGAAATGAATATGTTCCTGTGAAGTCTTTAAACCAACAGCACATAATCTGTTGATCTTTCTTTGAGAAATAGACGTTCTTGTCCAATTACACAGTTCTGGAAAAATACACTGGGGAAAATAAAAAGCACAGCAACTCAGAAATAATTTGATTATATTCAGTATTTTTTTAAATTTAGCAATGAATGTCATCATAATTTCAGAAAGCTTGATGCTATTCTGCATGAAAACCAAATGTTGCAGTCAAACTGCATTGATATTTGATATAGTTTTGCAGCTGACCCTGCTCTGTGGAGCTTTTGACTTTTTCTGCTTAGATAAAAAAGGTCTTAAACAACATACATTACTGTATATCCTCTAACTATAAAAGTCTTATTTGTTAGCAAAAACCAGACTCACATCCACTGTAGTACTAGCTCAGAATAGTGTTTAGAATAGCTTATATTTACAGTCACATTAACTGAAGCCAGCCATTAATTTTCTGTGGTTTTCCACATGAGGCTCACTTTGCAACACAAATGTAGTTCAAGAAAGTTCAAATAAATAGAATTTTGTGCAGACAGCTCTGTGTAGTGCCTCGTGGTAGGATATTAAGTGTTTCTGTCCCCTCTAATAACATTGTCCCACGAGTACTCCTGAGAGAGCTTTAGCAAATCTTTGCACTGGGATTAACATATTCTGTTGACCCAGTCCTGTGAAGGAACTCAATACAGCAGTTCCCGTTACTAAACATATATGTTAATAAGTGCAAGGAACACTCATTAGCTGGCTGTGCAATTCGCACACAGTGGAATCTTTGTTCTTAATGCTTCACTATGTTTCTCTTGGCAGAGGTTGTTAGTGGCATACATGTTTCTTCAATAATCACCAGACAGCAGGGAACAACCTCTCTGAGTGTTATTGTTTTATTTCCCCCACTCACACAGATGAGCTGTGTAACTCGATGAGAATCGGTCGACTCTACAGGGTGCTGGGCATTCCTGCGCATGTGCATCAGTGGCCTAGCATTACCTGGAGTGTGGAGGCAAATAATGTCAAACCCTGGGAGCCCAAGTGTAAGGCACAATAATCTTATATTGATTCAAGTCAAAACTACAAATTTATCTTTAGACACATAAAAGATATAAGTCCTTACTCAAAGAATTGTGTTACGAGAACATTTTAACATTTAGCATGTTTCACAACTCTACCTACAGGCTGTCATAAAGTTAGTCCCAGATTACTTGATCTGCTGAATGGCATGGCCTCTTCTCCTTGGAGATTCTCTGCCATTGTAGCTCACTGCTTTGGGTCAGATGTGGCTCCTCCAGGCTTGTACAACTCACTAAAGCTGAGTTTGCTGCTCAGCTTAGTGCAGACAAAAATGGATGCAAATGATGTACTTCATAACCTGGATCTTCTTGTTGTCACAACTGACACACTCATAGTCGACAGGTAATGTAAAGTGACTTGAATGACAAAAGTTGATGCGTCTTTTTTGGACCTACGCAATATAAAACATTTTAATGACTCTCCTTACCCTTTTGTGCTAGACTAATGGCGCACAGCTTAAATTTGGCATGTCGTGGGGTCAGACATCAGGCCTCAGGGGAAATGTTTGCCTCTCTGTCCCGGGATGAACATGGCGCAGGTACTGCTAACATCCATGCTGGTTCTGCCCTGCTTGCCACTGGGGGCATTTGCATGTTGGGAGATCTCAGCTCTTACCGAAAGGACAAGTTGGATAACATTCAGTCAGGTATGACATCAAAGTGGTCTATTTAGACAAAAGGTTACCATCAGCTGTTAAATAAGAATTGTGTCTGACAAAAAAATTTCCCCTCTTTTTATCTATTAAAATGATCCTTAGTTCTTGAGAGCCGCACATTTTCCGTGTTCATCCCAGGAAAAAAGTATGGTGAAGATGCTGACCAGCAGCTTTCTCTCCCAGTGCAGTGCAGCTTCTGGGCCCTCACAGACTCCTCTCAGCGATCTGCAAAGATGGACTCTACTGTACTGGGAACTGCAGTAAGTCCAGTTACAGCGGAGTGTTTAACGTGCCAGAAAATCCAAAAGTGAATTGAAATTTTCATTTAAAGTATAGTGTTTGTTAACTTTAATCTTGTTTTCACCTTGTATGGAAAATACCTTTGCTCAGCTCAGATTATGTTTGTATGTTGTGGATGTAAACAGGACATTTTAACAATTTAGTTTTGCTGTTTGGACAATATTACTTCAAGGCAAATCCCTAGAGAATAATAAATGTATTGTTTAATTATAATGTAGGGAAGATGTTGGTAATAAACTAACAATACAAAATTTGGTGTCAAGTTTATTTAGGTCCTCTGATTTAATTTCTATTTGAAAGAAGACTATTTTGGCTATTTAAAAACAGACCCATGTGCTCTCTCTGCCATGTACAGGAAATGGGCCCTGTACCAGTTCAACTTGCAGAACCCTTTGGCCTTGTGATTGAGTGTAGAGACAGAGTGGGAGAGCAGGGCCTGCTTGCACAGACTGTCCACACCCTCCAGCAGGCAGTACAGCCTGAAAAATGCCAGTATCCATCTAGCGGGGAGTTTTCTACTCAAGATTATCAGGAGGTTTACAAGAAATATATGATGGATCATTTGCATTGCTTTCTTAATGATTCCAAATAAGCTTTCATAACTATCTTTATTATCCCGTCACAGCTGGTAGCCCATGCTAGAAGTTTGGAAGTGGAGCTTAGCCCTGCAGCAGAAAAATTAATCCATGGTTACTACATGGCAAGCCGTCGAGCTCGAACACAGAGTCAGGGTTTCAAGATGTCTGTGACATCTATCAAACTGCTGTAAGCAACGTTACTCTGAATATCAATCAGCTACTGTAACTGTGATTTGTCTTTACTTTTTGCTTTGCAACACAACCTGGGACAAAGTATTAAGCTCATGATTGCATGAGCTTGTAATGTCAGTGTTGCCCACTAGATGGCAAAATAACTTAAAACCTGGTCTCAAGGCTATTTTTCACTGAATTATGACATCTGTTTACAAATCTCTTCCATAGTGGTGACATTTTTATGTAGAATTAAAACTATAACAACAAATCAGTTTTCAATAAGGCAGAATGAGACGAGTAACGTCAAGCTCCCAATCTACAATATTTATACAGATTTGGGCCAGCTTTGATTCATCCATTTCAAGCTCAATTTATTCACTTGTCACAACTTCTACAGTGGTTTTAAAAGTGTCACCAAGTATGCAGTCATTCATTCATTCGGTGGGTTACTTGTTTTTATGGCATTTTGTTACAGGATCTCAATGGCTGAGGCCCACTGCAGATTGTGTCTCAGAACTGAAGTACTGGAAGAAGATGCTGTGATCGCTGTGCTTCTTTGTGAAAATTCAGTCACTCTCAAGCATGGCAAGTTTTCTGTTGCTTTAATTTAGCTTCCGTAAGACTTGCAGGTATTTTTTTTTTTTTAAATCACTCATAGGATCACAGGATCCTTTAATATAAAAAAACAGAGAAAACATTGCAGTTGTGCTTACATCCCAAGTTATTTGTTACCGTCACACACTACTCCGGCTCAGTGTCGCGATTCTGCATAGTTTTCAAGGGATGCTGTTTTTTCCACAGGGGCATCTGCTCTCATTATTCCCCCTGATGCAGCGTTTCCTTGTGATGTGGGAGATGTGAATGGTTTGCACAGGAGAGACAAAGCACTCGATGAGCTCCACCAGACCATCTTACGTTTCATCTACACTTACGCACCTGGATCAGATGCGTACATTACAGAAGAGTAAGGCCTCTAAAAAGGTCTTAAAATACAAAAAAGGTAGGCAGCACATTTTTCATCTCAAGTCATTCCAGGAGTCAAGTGAAAAGTACTCTGATCAACCCAGGGAGAAAATGTTTATCAGTTATGTTGGTCAAAGTATGCAAGTACACATGGACTACAAAGCAGCGATAATGGGGAAAAAAGGTTTTATTAATGTCAATTTAGTGTGTGTTGTGTACATTTGATGTCCTGATCTGCGTCTTAGTGATGCAGTGGATGAAGACCAAAACTCTTTCAGAACAGATTCTCTAATTGGTAATTCAGGGGATAAAAAATTACCCAAGAAAAAAAGGAGGGAAAAAAACATTCAAAACACTGGAAAGAATCTTTTTATTACAGAAATTTATTGTAGTTACAATGTGCATGCTGAAATTTGCAGTAAGACATATAAAACTTAAGCTTAATGCCTGCAGCTATAATGTAAACTGGCAGGATATGGATATGTTACTCACCTTTTAAATGAGATCTTCTCATTGGCCCCATAACCTAGCCAACATGAAATGAAGGGTTATAAATAATCCAAGTTAAAGTTTAAATATCTGTACAACTTAATGGTCTATACAGATACATATATATATTATATATATGCACAATTTTAGTTCAGTTAGTCACATTTTCAGCAACCCAATTTGGTCTGATGGGTAAACGGCGAAAAGTGAACTCATCATTACAACTTCAGAAAAAAGGTAATGGCATAAGCATGTCAGCTGGGTCCAAATACACAAATGTAGGTAATAACAATCTTTACTTACCACATGAGATTAATCACAGAAGTGAAATACCGCTGAAGCAGTGTTCCTGCAGAGAGAGGATAGTGATTTTATCTCTAACATTAAAAAGTGGCAAGGCAAAATCAAATGTAATGTTTGTATGTGAAACCTGTGTTAAACAAAATCATTGAGAATTCAGACACAGCTTTGTTAAAATGAAGGCTGCAGCTGGTAATTCAATAGTCACATTTCACCACTCAGTTGTCTGACGGGAAAACTGCGAAATGGTTAACATCACTGTTCCAACTGCATACACAGCTACTGCTCAAAATTAAGGATAACTATCTGGCTTTCTGTCAAAGTACAACTTTTCAAGTTTTAACAATGAATCTAAATACTTGTCAAATCTGTATCTTAAAGTATTTTAGTTTTGTTACAGTGAAAATTTTCAGTGAGACAAAATGTATTTTTTTAACCACTCTTTATTTTGTTTTTGCTTAAAAAAAAAAAACTAGGTCATTCAGTTCACCACCTACAGTAGGTAGGTTAACTGAAAAAGTGTGCATGTTTTTTAGCAGTATATATATGTATGGCAGCACCGAGATCACTCACCTTTTCAAGACAGCAGAAAAAGGAACATTTTTCTTCAGCATCTGGAGACCCCAATGTAAGAGCTAAATCACATTACCAAAAAAGAAAGGGAAAAAAAAAGGCAGACACCAATAATTATTTTTAAAAAAAGACCAAAAGGCAGCTCCATGAATCAAATTTTCTATTGCAAGTTGTGCTGGCTTCTCAGTTGGTCACAGGTTCACCATCTTATTGTCTGATGGGTAAACGGCAAAAAGTGAACTCATCACTGTTCCAGCAATTTAACTCAATTACATAAAAAACGTAAAACACTGCTCCACACACCTTTTAGATCCAAATTTGTCGACAGCAGCTTGCAGAGGTGACGTGGCATCTGAAATGAGAAGAATAAATGAGAACACAGACATAACTTCCCTTGTAACAGCACTGCTGCTCTCAGACGATGTCTGTCATTCCAGGTTTTCTACTTCTTACACGTAATTGCTCTCAAGAGTGCTGTGCTATTGATTTCAACCTTGGAGGAATAAGATGTACTGAATGAATAGCCAATATAGCGAAAGCAGATGACTGATCACTCGAAGGTCAAAGGGTATAATTTAACACAGCTTGGGAGTATAGCTAACATTGTGGGTCTGAGGACAGGTTCAACAGCAGGCCACAACCTCTGCCATGACCTCAGGTCATCTGTGGGGACCATTGTGGTTTTCTCATATGAAATTATGGGAGAGGGGCAATTCTCTGACCAGCAGCTCTTCTCTTGACCCCTGGTCAAAGACAGATAAAGACAACGCTACAAGACCCTGAATGACACTGAGGGAGTTTTCCCTCTTCCCAACTGTCTAAACGAATGATTTATTGCTATACTTCAGGGATCGGATCCGATTGTACCAAGACACGGAAGCCCGTGTACTGGGGGAAGGAATAATTAACTTGCATTTACAAACTTTCCTTTGCCACCAAATTTTATAGCAAAACTCGTGATACCGAGCAAAGGTCGTTAATGGCAAAATCAACACCGCATTCCCTCAGTCCACGTGGGCTAACAAAACTGAAATCATGACAATAATGTCATTTTATTACACCGCTGTTCCCGATCGACATGCTGGTTGTCAATCTGTTAAATATACAAACCCAAAAGAACTACTTCTACCTTTAGTTTTAACAATGTTTGGGCGCAGCATTGAGAAAACTGTTAGCTTCACTCATGTAACCCACGTGGTCGAGGTGCTAACCAGCTCTGCTAACAAGGCATTACAATACTAATCTTGATCGAAAGAACAAAAAACACAGGGGCTTATTTGCTTCACATTAAACTATTAAAACGCCTAAAACCATTTAAAACTGCTTACCTATGCAGCGACTGCACAGAAGCCAGAGTAAAGCGTGAGAGGTGGCGAGTCTGCTGCTCACCATCACCGTCTCGGAGCAAAGAGGGAGCATATCCGGTCTGTCTTCTCTTCACTGCGCACCAGAGCTGCGCACTGCAGCTCCTGAAGTCTGATCCCGTCAGACTTCACAGAACAGTCTAACTGATGTAATTTCTCCGTGTCACGACACAAAAGCGCTATTACATTCAGTAATAAAAATTCTTATGTTTATTTTCAACCCACTGCTTGAAGTCCATTTGTTTTCTGTATCTGTGAACTTCCTCATTTTTTCTCTTTCCTCTTAGTTTTCATTTTTCTTATTTTTTAAAGGCTGTGTGTTTACAATAGTTTACACACCTTAAAATAGCACTGCTCAGTTCAACAAACTTAATGAAATTCAGAACGACTGCTACAGACTAAAATTTAGTTTCCACTGCAGCATTTAGCAGCCAGTTTAAATGTCAAGAATTAGTGCCCAATTGACGCTTTTCATTTTGAATTTTTGTTCTAATACTGTTTAGAAAAACCATTAACCACGTATAATACTATACATAATCTTTATAGTCATTGCTTTTATCTATTTTATAATGTTGCTACGTTTATTAGCCTAACGAGAGCTGTGTTTTAATTTAAAATAACAACAACAACTATAATAATAATAGTAATAATAATAATAATAGTAATAATAATAATAATAATAATGATAATAGTCTGGTGGTTCATCATTTTAACAAAAGCCTATTTATTTTCTCTGAGTCCCTGCAAAGAATTATACATAATACATTTTTGTTAAAAAAAAAAAAAAAAAAACCTTTGGAGATGTGTATTTTTTCACTGTCAAGTAATTTATTCACAAACACATTTACAACCATGCATGTAAAAAGAAGGAACATGAGATGAAGAGCCTCCATTGTCGACTCTCTGACAGACCACTTCACATGACAGATGTTAAGTTATTCACACATGCATTTAGTGCAAATGTCTCAAGTCAAAGTGCACGCTCAAGCATGACGGGCTCGTTGCCCCACGGAATTTCTGCAAATATCATCCCTGGGACATGTGTGGAACTGCACAATGCAAACAGGATAAGACAAAATAACAACAGAGAAACCTAATACATGCTTTTTGGGTAAAATTTAGACAATAGACTTCAGGTAATATATTAATTTACAATGTATTTTTTATTGGTATGGCCTTAATGGAAGTACAGTCAGATTTGCGAATGGTTCTGCAATCATAAGGCATATGCTGCTCCTGAATTAAAGCATGGACTCGTGCAGATATGACATGGCCTCATAGCTACAGCCTGCCATAGGTGTGTTACTGGGAGGTGGACGATGATGGGCCTTGGTTCTCTGATTCTGAAGGATTGTTCAGGAACTGTCCACTTGCTCCGACGTACAACCTGGATCGCATTGGCCATTTCTGCGAAAACATTTGTATTGTATTAAATCAGCCTCTTTAAAAGACCTAAAGACCTTAAACGAATAACGATTTGAAAATTAACTGCATCAACGTAAATGATGGAAAAGTTTTCTTTCGCGAGAAATTGTGTATAAAGTCTAAACACTTTTACTGTAGCCTAAAAAAAAGGTGGCAAAAATAAGCCATGTATGAACAATATTATTATTATTATTATTATTATTATTATTATGTGATTACCGACCTTTACTGGGTGCAGGTAGCCTTCACCTTTCAGTGAATGTAACGCCTCTGTTTGTTTTGTGCTCTCTCCCTCCTCGGTGCCTTCTTCTTGTAGTGTTCGAGTCAAATGGGCAATATAGGTGGTGGCCAGTATCAACACGTCGAGTTTGGACAGCTTGGTATCCGGCGGCACAGAAGGCAAAGTCCTTTGGAGTTCCAGGAAAGCATTTCTCAGGGTTTGCACGCGGCTCCTCTCCCGCGCTGCGTTGGCTGCTGCCGGGCGTCCTCTGCCACCGAGCCCGCCGGTTTGGAGCACCCTGGCCCGGTGAAGCTCGCGGCGACGACCGTCTGGACTGGGGCTAGAGCTCGGACTGGAAGCTGGGCTGTCATCCACCACCGCCCCGGAGCAATTACCGCTGTCCATCCGGAGCGTCTGACTTCCAACCATAGGGGTGCGCTTACAAACCTGAGGATTTATGTCAGATTAATTAACAAATATTTCCTAAATTATTGTTGTTAAAACTGTCCAGCATATTGTAGATTTTAGTGAAACCCAAGTTACAACTTGGATTATTTATTGTAGGGTCTACTATTGTATTTAATGTAACTTTTAACTATTGGTTTACATGATTAAAGTTCTATTTTTGTTGGCATAATTTCTGTGGTGTGCAATTTATTAGTGAAATGATGTCCTATCAATGAAAAAAAAAATCAGTAGAAAACAGATTTGAAATCTTGAGTTTGTCCATTAAGAAATCAAACTTTGAAAGCATCCAAACGAAACAGTCAGCTGCTCACAGCAGCACCGGCATCCCAATTTGAACTGGTTGCTCAGTGGCACTTCAGAAGCAGCTTACAATGCAGTCCCAGCCATGCGTTTTTTCCTGCTACATTATGTTTAATAGGTGGTTTGATAAAGAGTTTACCTCTAGTATTTCTCCGAGGCGTTGTTTTGGAAAACGACATGAAGCCAACGCAAAGAAGACTTGTTAGATGGAGAATTTGCTCCTCACTACGTGTACGTGGTCCCAATGTCACGTCCAGCGTATCCTTAATGCGTCTGCAGCAGCCCCAGTACGCGAATCCAACTCCTCACCTGTGTGCGTAAAAGTCCCGGGAGCTCTTAATTTATTGGAACCTCAAAGCAGCGGACAAGTATTTCACTCCGACGTAATTAATCACTCGCCCCATAACAGTCGCTTACAGCCGAGAAGACTGTTCTTTCCCCTAACTCTAACTTATTACTGTCTGAGGGCAGCAGAGGCTTGTTTTCAACGCCAGAGGCAGGACTCTCTTTTGCGTTAACTCCAATGGCCGTATCCCTCTCTAATTGGCTGCGAACCTGACACTGCAGCCTATTTTCTGTACGAGCCTATCAAAAAGTTACAACAGCAACAAATTAAGTCAAAATGACCCCCCTAAAAGAGCTCATCGTGGTCAGAAATAACGGCAGGTAAATGGCTATTTGCAGCAGACCATGAAGGCAAACTGACAAGTGTAAGATGAGATGCAAAACATTTGACGAATTGCCAGGGTGTGCTGAATTGCAAGCTCAATGGAACAGCTAATAAATAAACGCCAGTGCTGCAATCAACAGGCAGGCATTTAGGAAATTCTTGTGAGACTCACAAATTAATCACTCTGATTTTCAGGGCTCCAAACGGAGATGTCGGCGAATTAATGAAAGGAATTATTCATAATATGTAGCTATATCCTCGGACTGTTCTCAATAAACACTGTTTTTGTAAGGATGGAGTAACAGTATTGCTCCGGGCCACTAATTACAAGGCCAAGTTAAGTAAGGTTAAGTAAGCTTGTTTCTTTAATTATCCCGCATCTTTCGGGGTTTACGCACCCACGTGGCTCCTGAAAACTCATACAAACACCTAGTAACAGCGCTGACAATAAATAGGCTATATCCATATTGTTTCTGAAGAAAAAAAAAAGAAAAGGGCCCGATCATTTATCACGATTGTTTGAATAGAAGCACATGTTGTTAGCTTTGGGTAATGTAAAGACTTGTAATAATAGGGCAGCGTGATCATTTAGATTGTGCCACTCTACATCTTGCAGCACACTTATTTTACTCAATGCATTTAGAAGAAAAATGACATGAATCATAGAAAATGTAGCAGTCTGGAAAAAAAAGAAGTTTGAATTATACAGATGATTTATTTCTAAAGAAACCAAAAATCTAATCGGAGATAAACCAGCTGGGAAAATGAGGGAAACAAAAGCTGTTTTACTCATTACCTTCTCTAGATTATAGTCAGACTATTAACTCAATTTAGACGCTTGTTAAAATCAGATCCTTGGAGAACAAGCTGACAAATTAAACGTATGCATTTTCTAGCACTGTAATCCACCAGGTCAGATACATTAAGGCAACCTCTGCAGCTATGGACATCGCATCTAATTGATGGCAGAATGTCCTGGTGGACATCCCACAGCTGCAATAAGTAAGTTGTTTAAAAAGCTACAAGCTCGGTTAGTCCTGGACTTTAACATCTGAGTTGATGTGAACAGATTTTAGCGAGCAGAAAGTTTGTTTTAAGCATCCATGATGGCAGATGACTGATGAGACGTCCACTTTACTGAATTCATTCATTAGAATCTTACATTTTAGTGTCAAACAAGATAACAAAAGGAAAAAATGAGGGCAAAAAAAACTTATTAACAGCAAGACAGTTTTTAACTCTCAATGCCTTTTCCCTAATGACATATAAACAAGACAACACAACAGAATTTTCATGTACATTAAACAAACCAAAGAAACAAAATCAAGATAAGTTGTCAGCCAGTAAAGCAGTGAATGAAATTAATATACAGTATATCAAACTGAACTCAATCAAAAAATCGTATCTCTAGACTTTGAAGGGTGTGGGATGACTTTGAGCTTGTTATCAAATTAGCAGATTTGATCATACAGCATAACAAATCTTTTGGGAAGCTAGATGCAAAGTTAGAACATGTTTTTCTGATTCTCACTTTTAAATGGCTATAAACCAAAAACTAAGTGCACATTTTATTAAACTGTGGTACTGGATGTGACAGACGCCTGTGGCTGGAATGTCTGCATAGTGCGGCTGTAGATGTGACCAGGATGTGGAAGCTGTGTATAACTCATTTGGAACATGAATAAAGCCAGATTCACATGGCAAATTCAAACAAAACTTCCAGTCTCAGAGAATAAAGCAAATAATGGCAAATGTGTGTCATGGAAATCATGCAGCCATCTTGGAGTTATTTGTGTTTTCACTTTTATAGAAAGATTATAATACAGATCACAGAGGAAGCAACCTCTTCAAAATTATGGCTGGACAAAAATAGCATTAAAGAGAAATTTGAAATAGCAACAGAACAGACACATAGTATTGTGGACAAAGATAAAACAGTAGATTAATTAAAATGTAAAAATAATTGACTTATTTGTTGAAAGTTTTGATGATCAGTGGTGCAGGTAGTATTTGTTTGTTCTTCTTCTTCTTGGCCTCTTTGGCTGTTTTCCAGTTAATAAGGAACTGTCTGGTTATCTCATGAATGCCTCTATTATCAAGACTTTCTGGAAATAGATCATTTAAACAAACAAAAATAATAAACATACAAGTCAAAATGTCTCTTTGAAAATCTGAAAGTGTTATTTTAAGGCAAAGCATTGAAGTACATTTTCTAAAAATAAAAATGAATAAAGCTTTACCGAGATTTTTGCACGCAATTATCAGGTGGTCTCTGTACTTTGGTTTTTTACACACAGGATTCCCACTCAAATCCATTTGAAGCAACTGAGGCCAGAGGCTGAACACATCCTTCAACTCCTGCAAATGCACAAAAAAAGAACAAATATCACATTTAATCTGTTGTGTTTTTACTGCTACTGATTCAAATGACAGTGTTGTGTTGCTACGGTTCTTTGTAACTAAACATGAAATAACCAACCTCAGTATGAACAATGATGCACATTTACAATATGATCCCAAATCAGACACAAACATAAGAAAAACCTTCAAAGACATGGCTAAAGTGAAGGTTAATGTGAAGTACAAGGGCCAATAGAAGACGCATAAACAACACATCAGTCTGTTTTAATAAACAGTGTCGCCGGTGTCATGTAACTACAAGTTTTCTCCTGGGGCAGTGGGAGGCTGGCTCCTCCAGCGAGTTGCCTGGAGTTGTATGTTTATCTAAAGGCACATTAATCCAAGCCTGGAAATATGAATACTCTCTGGACACGCTCTGATTGTTCATTGCCTTCCTGTCTTGGCCAAAGCGCTTCCACTTTTCCAGCTCGAGCTGCAATCAGTTCAGAGGGGACCCCTGAGCACCACGCGCTCCCAGGCTTTGATAAATGATCGTGTCAGGGCCGTCACTCAGAAGGCCCTCACTGAAGAGGAGCCCAGCGCCAAATTGCCCCCCACGCGGGGGCGTGGAGAGCAGCAGGGGCTGGATGCTCGATGAGCTTGGCTGGCTCTCTCACTTGGACTAATGATGGGCCAGTTATGAACCTGTATTTGACCAGAGCTTCGATTCCTCTGTCCTCTCTGCCCTGCGCACGGCTAACAGTCTCTGAAGATGCTCCCCATTTGTCACCCTGGCTGACTGCCTGTCATAATCTATTTTAAAAATCCATAATGTTTCCTCTGGATTCTGACCAAATGGTGCAGAAGAAGGAATTGATCCTTCAGAGAGCTGTCTTTGCAGAATCAATCGTGGCAGACGGGTTGTATAAATTATAGGGAGATATCGGCTAAAAATGACACATGTACAACAATTACCTGCATCAAGCGTCTCAAAGGAAAATCATTTGTGTTAAGGAGGTAGCCACGGCAGAGGAGTCGATGATGAAGTGTTTTCAACGTGATTCAAATAAAGCCATCACTCTTTTCAGTTCATAAATCAATGTAAACAGGAAAATTTCTCCCTTCACCATCAACTTAAATAATAAGGAGGTTAGTGGGGATAAATCTAATTTCTGAAACAGATGAAGCTTCCATTAAGTGTTGCACTGCTGGTTTAGGATATCAAACAGATGATTCTGAGGCAGAGAGGAAAAACCAGCCTTCTAAGGAAAGAGAGAAACTTGTGCTTGTTTAAAGCTGTCAGTGAGAAAAGTCTCAGGGGTACGGCTCGCTGATTTGTTGAATAATTCTGACCCCGTGCGCGTCATGTAGACTGGGAACCTCTGGCAGGATTTGCAGGATTTGCTTCTTTACAACCCTGCTCTCCATATCATTTCACACACCACCACAGAAAGCCACAGAGCAATGTTAATGTAAAGCCAGTCGGCCAGTGGATGGCATGTTGGCTTTAATATGCTGTGTCGTGCACGCTTCCTATGTTGTGGTAGTATTTACTGTGACCACACTGAGGACACAATAGTCATTTTCTGCAATGGAGAATTTAAAAACACCTTTTCCCAGTCTTAAATGAATACACGCTTACCTCAATATTGTGCAATTTATTATCAGCGGCAGAAAAATGTTGGAGCTCCTTCAGTCCTGACAGGTCGTTGATATCATCAACATTGTTGTTATTAATATTCAGGACACAAAGAGATTCCTGTGCAAAAAAAAATCATATTAATGAAAAGAGAAAAGTTCATGTTACAGTAAGCCATGGCGGAATAACACATATATGATAAAAGACATGTTTTCATGTTGAAATCCAACAAATGTTAAACCTTGTGGTTATTCATATTTCTGATACAAAAACAAAGCTCATTAAAATGCTTTTTATCTGTATAATCATATTTGGCAGAGCTTTCCTTCATGATAACTTCTTAAAGAAAGCATATTACAGCGCTGTTGAGTGTGTATCGACAATTTACAGATGTTTGCTTGTAATCCAGTTAGATTACACGTCTAGGATTAAACTACTGGGATCTCATCCTAATTATTCTGCTGTATGGCACGGCACTGTTGCTAAATGTGCATGTTGGGCTGTAAATACTATAATGGTACATTTATAAAAAGCTGGAACTCTTTAAATTTGCACAGCAATTTATCTAATTTATCAAAATAAACATGGAGCCGAAGTTTTTGGTGTGTTTACCCATGGCCCGGTCCGTAAACAAAGTAAACAGACCAAACTGATTTGTCAGACCACAGAAAGCAACAGAGGCCTCTTTAACGTCATTAAACCATGCAAAATGCTGCTTTTACATCCATCATACATGTCAGTTAGGCTCGTACACCGCATCATCTTTAAGAAAAGAGAGAAAATAGGTTTTTTTTTGAGCCAACCACATCAAATCACACCATAAATAAATTGAGGAGGAACCAAATTGCTCAGGTGAGTGGAAAGTTATTTTGTCTTTTGCTATTTCTATTCGGAGCGATGTGAAAATATAGGTCATACCGCGAGAGAGAGAAGAGTCCTGGAGTCAAAGCACAACTTCTCCCCGGTGGCAACCTTTGATTCTCCAGATGAAGCTCCTTGAGCTCGTGGAGCTGCTCCAAACCCTCCACCATCGCAATACTGTTTCCACCCAAGTACCTACAAAGCAAAAACACCACACACACACTCACAACTATCTTAAACGTCGACGCATTGGGATTCTTAAAGGGGTTCACTCACAATTTGGTGAGTTTCTGCAAGTTGTAGAGATTATCTATATGAGTGATGTTGTTCTTCTGCAAGTACAGATGGGTGATGTTGGAGGCAAAGCCGAGGTTGCAAATTTCTGTGATCTGATTATTAAACAGGTAAAGATCAGTGAGTCTTCTACACATGGAGATGTCTCCCTAGAAAATAGGATGAAAGTTGGTTCAATTTACAAAAATATTCAGAAACAGACAAACAAAACATGACTACTGTTGTTAGCTACTTACAATACTTTCAATATTACTGTTGGAAAAGTGAAGGTGGGTGAGAGTCTTGAGGTACTGTGTTAAAGAGATGCCCCTTTTCTTTTTGAAGTGCTCTCTAGATTTAGAAATCAGATCTACAGTCAGCTGTACCATGATAGCTCATCACAGAGTCGGCTTGGGTGTCTGAGAGAAGGGAAACAGAAACATATTCAAGGGGATATCAGACAAATTACTCTGAATAACCTCTGCATTTGCAGTCACAAATGACTCAAAATAAATCTGATTCAAAATCAAAAATAATTGTCAAAGAAAATGGAAAACTTCACTGTCCTTTAAACACTTAATAAAAAGCCCAAACCACTCAATCTGTGTTGTAATTAATGACCCTTTCTTCATGCAGTCTGAACTTCCTCTACTTCCTCATATTCAGTTCCCAAAGGGATTTTATATGAGCTTGACCCGACACAGAGGTATTAAATTTTGCACTTTGATTGCTTATTTAATGAACTTTATTATATATCACCTCCCCACCTGCTGAATAAACAGCTGTCAGTGTGTGTAGCCACAGACAGAATTACTGAACTCGCCAAGAGGCAAAAGCCCAAGGTCCAGAAAATAAGTGAGGCTGTGGACTTCTCCCGGAAATGTGATATGTGTCCCAGAAAGAGACTAAACAAATTTTTGAAAAGGACAAAAGACACACACAAAAAAAGCAAAACTACAAGCAAAGGATGGCAATGCAAAAAGAGTTAAATGATAGCCAAAAATTAGCATAATAAGGCAGGAAATCATCAAATTATCACATAGAGATGCACAAATTTCCATGAGAAACACACGCACACAGGAGGAGGGGGGGTCCTAATCTGATCAAGCATGAATAATATCATACAACGTGTAATATATTAAGATAAAAATTACCACAAATCTACAAATCCTGGTATAAGATAGATGTAGAAAATGGCATACATACAGTATAAATATATATATATATATATATATAGGACTACACACTTTTTCCCCCCAGAAACCATTCTCTGTAGCCTACGTATGAGGCCGAGGGCAGGTTATGGAAGAGACACTGATCGATAATCTGTAGCGGAATTATGGACAGAGGCAATATCTAACTTAACTCATACCCCCTGGGCCTCTGGTTTCCAGGGACGTGTAGGGAGCAGTTTATCACTGTCAGTTGAAGTGCGACATTCATCGCTGATCGGTTGCACTACGTTTGGGATTATACGCGGCTGTTATTACAGAGAACCAAAGGAAGGTGACAGTAGGGCCCAGAGTTTAAAAAACAAAAGAAAAATCAGAGAACGCCTGCGAATACTATTAAAAACTGCGCATATAGCTGTCTACAGATCACCTATCCTACTTTTTGTTCTGGTCGTGTAACATTTAGCGCGAAATTCCTTCTTAAAGAAATGTAGTCCTGTAGATATATTTTCTCTTACCATTTGTTGTCAACAACGAGTTTTAAGACGGCAACAAGCCAAATAGTTTTATCCAAGTTGTAAAGCGAAATATGAGCACGGTTGTTTTGTTTGAGATTGTAAAAAAAGGTCGCTATGGAAACCACGGCAGCACTGGCTCTCATGGGTAACTGAATATGGGTAAAACATCGAGAAAGCGGAAGTGAGGAATCCAATAAATTGGACAAAAATGCCATTTATAAATGGCTTTAGTTTATTGTTAATTTATTTGAACTATAATAAAAATAAATTAAATTAATTGAAATTCAAGTGCAAAAGTGATGTTGCATTGCTATAGTAAAGTGGGAGACATGGTAGCTATACTTAAAAATGTAAATTCAAATTTTAAAAATAAAGTACGTAATGGATCATTTTCACGAATTAACCTAAATCTGTTCTAATATAACCTAAAACTTTATGCTGTTAATATTTTCTGACTTTCCACATTATAGTAATTATCTCTAGACAACATACCAAGTCAGGAACCCACCTTTTCCAGTGACCCCTGCATTGTTAGTCTACATTATGTCACGACCTGGGTTTCCTGAGAGGGAGTTATTTTCCTCCACTTATGCAGGACCACATGGTGAAGAGGAAGCTAGTACCTCCATATTTTGAGCTGGGTTCAACTTCTTCACTCATGGCACCACACTCGTGGGCCTTTTCCTTTTGCTGGGCCTGTCTGTGTCAAAAAGTCATTCATAGCTAATAAACCTGAACAATCTAATGCATCAATCAATGTCATGTCTCTCATGTGTTCTATATAATAAGAGAACTGCAAAATGTTGTGGAAATGGTTTTTAAAAAAATATACGGGCAGTGGATTTTTGGCTGCCCACAATTTGACTTGATTAGAATTTGCATATATTTCTTATTACATCTTTAGTCAAGCATACAAATGTCCATCTGGTGATAATCACAATATTTGCATATCCAACGAGTTCAATATGTTTCACTGATTCTAAAATCACCATGAAAGACCAAATGTTGGGCAAAACTATTTTAGAAGTGCATATTTTAAATACTTCTTCAGCTTTGTGACAGTCATCCATGTAATACATTTAAATATCTGGCAAAAACATGAGCTATTCACTAGACTGTTCAAAAACCCTATTCAGCTCTTTTAGACTACTAAATTAAATTGATTTTAATAAGTTTCCTCTGCCTAAAACACAAAACTGAAAACCCTCAACTTTAAAAACATAGTTTGAATTATGGCAAAAGAAAAATCATTACAACAAATGGTGCCAAAGCTCATGGATATGAGAAAAAACATGCACGTCCACAGCCCCACTGGGATTCTCTCCTCTACAATACATGACATTAAAAATATACATCTAACCATTATAATACCATAAAAACAAGACATGACACACAAACCCATGCCAAAGCGGCTGTCAGTTAAAAAAAAAAAAAAAAGAAAAAGGAAAAAAAAAAAGGCAGACTTGGTGAAGGACTGCTTCGATGGAGAGCAGACACGTGGTGTGAATAGACTCCTGTGTGCGCGACTTCTGTCTCTGTGCTGCATCACCGTCACGCCACAACCTGCCGAGCTGAGCGTTCTGCCAGAATCTGTACAGCCGGGCGGCAAACTGTGCGGGGAGTGACTCTGCAGACATCCCACACATGGCAGCAGATTCCTGTTGAGCCTGTGCAGAAGCTTGAGTTTGTTGTTCCATTATGTAATGCAATGACAGGCTACACTTGGATGACTGACTGGTGCTGGGTTAGAGCTAAATGTGACCATAGTGTATTATTTTTATGCACTGCAGAGGATTATGCATGAAAAGATGTTTAAGTAAGTAGCCAAACTGTAAAAAGTCAAAAGTCTGCAATAGGCATTGAAAAACATATTCTATATGAATGAGACTTAACATTTAAAGAGAAGTACTCCTCTAATCCAATTTACAATAAAACTATTTACTGTCTAAACTGTAATTTGTTCAATAGCACAAAAGTAAAACATATAATTTAGTTTAAACATATGAAATACCCGCATACAGTGTTTTTTGTATTTCATTTATTTTTTTTGTATGTATTACTATATTTCTGAGCTATTTCTTTGATAAGGAAAAAAAAAATACAGAAAAACCACTCCAAAATGACGCTTCTCATAGCTGTCAGACATACACCTAAAGGAGCTGGACATGCACAAGAAAAAGAAAAATCCAGGTGGAATCCAAATTGCCTCAAGGTTTAACTTTAATTGGCAGATGTGTTGATTTGATTGAAGAGTTTGTCCTTAATGACTTGAGACATCAGGCCATGAATTGCTTCTATGGTCGTCTTGCAGCTAAGAAAAATCAGAAGGAAAAATGGAGATTGGCATTTACAGCAGGACAAGTAAAACATAGAGATAAGACATTTAAAACTGAACTCTACATGAACAATAAACTGTATACACATTTGTAGCTTGAATGTGACAGATTACAGCACCTAATCAAAACAGAGTATTGTGCTTATTTTAAATATGACACACCATATTTTAAATTGACAAAAAAATAAAGAATAAAGTAATTTCTCAGGTTTTTAGTTATAATAAAAAAAACAACAACTTGTAAATCTAGAGGCCTTAACATCAACTACTGATAAACTATATGAAATGAAAAGTACTTTATTCATCATACATTTATTCATGATATTATATAGACATTCATTCATTAATTAGGTGAATTAATAACTGCTTAATCATTTGCCAGATTCAACATCTTGACAAAATCATCCTTTGAAAGAAATGTGTCAAGACATATTGGGCCAATGTGGCTCACACACACGCACACACAAAGCCATATACGCTACTGGTCAGAAATTTTAGAACAGACCTTTTTCATTATTTTGGTGTTGGAATCAAAGCAGCCCAAGCCAAATAATGAAGCAAGAAGCAAATTATGAGCTGTCATCATTTAAAAAAAAACCTAACCTGATGAGTTGTCCTTAAAAAAAAAAAAAAAAAAAAAAAGGATAAGGTCTCCCTTACTCTGAAAAATATTGTACATTTCAGAATTATACAAAAAGGCCTCTTTCAGGCAGCAAAAATATAGTCTATTAAAATCTGTTTTGCCACTATATCTGTTGATAAAGCCTTGAAAAGTGGTGCTACCAATTCCCAGAGCTCTCCCCTTTTCTTGATTATTTATAACCCCATCTACCTTGCCATAAAGAACTGGAAAGATGTTTTTTTTTTTTAAACTTTTGACCGGTAGTGTACAGTATATGCTTGCCAATGATGGGACTGTGATGCAATCCAAATGAATGTGCGATAGAAATAACTTACTTTACACAAGTTTTAAACTGTAAATTATTGTCATATAAACCAGAATACAATGCTAAGAAGTCAGATTAACACACATCACACAGTAACAAAATGTGATTAAAACAGGTAAAAAAAAAAAAAATAAAAATCATCTAATGAACACACAGTATTATAAATACACTGATGTATCCTAACAGAAATAGAATTCATGATTAAATTTAAGTGTGCAGCAAAAAAATATTCACCTGTCTCGTGTCGCTTTGGCCAGTTTGTCCTCAGACTTCCTGTCGTGCGTGTCCAAGCCGAGCATGAAGCTGCCTCTGCCCAGCTGGGCCTCCGACTGCTCCAGCTTCTCTGACAGGTCAAACACCTGGCCTGTGGTGTAGTCTGAGTTCTGACCATCCAACACACACAAACCAATTCATGCACAATTTGCCAACAAAGGCTAGACAACAGATTTTTCACAGAAAAGATTTTTCTTTTTTCCCCCAGAATGGCAACAAATCTGTCTAACAAGCCACAAAAACACTTGGCGAGATGTGGTGAATGAAAAGAAGTCAGTAAAAAGTTTGCTTAAGGTGAGGCCGTGTTTATAGTAGAAGAGGTAATTAAAACACAATGACATGGGGGGCCCCTGACTATGGTGACAGTGTAGCAACTGACAAAGCCTGTCACCCACCGACAGGCTCATTCTTGACATCTAGTCAATTCATCTTCATCCCAAATGCCAAAAAGCTAACTGTTTGGATAAGCCCGATCTCTATTTAGACTGTTTAGTCAAGCTCGGGACAGAGCAACTGTGACCACAATGCAAATTCACGCGCGGGGCTTTAAATCTCTAGAGTGAACTGCAGGAGAAAGGAGCATCTGACTGGAGTCAAGTCCAACTTAAAGACTTATCTTTGTTAAAAAGTTCACATACAGCTTATTACTAAAATCAATAAACAAGGAACTTTAGCTAATAAGCAGCAATAAATCACAACATCACAGGCTGGTAACCACATGTCTAAATGAGCTATAGTGTAATAATTAACCATAAATCAAAATGTCAAACAATTAAGGAACATTCTGATTTTTGAAGTTGCTTACATACCGTAAGGAGGCTTGAGGAACTTAAGGTATTAACCCAGTATTTATTCCAAAGGAGTTCCAGGAGTTTTCTATCAAGAGAAGACTTGAAGTAAGTGACCTCCAAGGCGTAATACCTAAATAGGACAAATTGAAGAAAAAACAGAAGTCACAGTTACAAGATCAGACTATATTAAAGCACTAGATATGAAAAATATACTTCAGAAATATATAATTTGGTGATTAAATTGTAATAAATGTTATTACTCACTGTTTACAGTGCACACCAAAGTCTTCTATCTTGTTCAGAGGAATTGTCTGATATTCTGACGGTCCCTCATCTGGAGGTTTGTAGCCCTGAAAATTCAGAGGGTAAAAGCTGAGACGTTAAAAACCCCCAAACCTTTTTTAAAAATTTTTAAACAATCCCATATAATTATAAGAAGACTGATGGAAAATTACAATATTTAGTTTACTGAACAACAATATAATAATAAAAATGCAACATTAAAAAATGCTTATAAATAAAACCATTGTGCACAAAATTAATGCTTAAAAACAAAACTTTATATGTTCTCAGACACACAGTGTCTTTGTTCTACCTTTGGGTACGTTCTAAAGGCACCGAGGTTGACTTTCCCTGCAGAAATAGTTCGAGTGGGGTCGATCTGCAGGAAGCAAGATACAGTAGAACAGGAAAACAAAGTCAGAGGTCGTACAATCCTCCAGGGACTTCTCCAAACTGGCCACCGGGAGCCCTTTACTGTGGCTGTCAGTGTGCTGAACATGCACACTTAGTTAGATGACGCCCCTGGCATCTGAGCGCTGCTGAACTAAATGAAGTGTAAATAGCATATATGGTTCCAATAGCAAAATATTAATCAGTATGACATAGAAACATACAACTCATACATCAATAATCTTCTCAGCTGCACCCACATCAATGTGCATTGATATATTTCGAAGCAGGGAATGCTTACTTTCTTACTTGATAGCAGTAAACAAATACTGGGCTTAGGAGAAAAAGAGTCAAAGCATTTTTATCTTACCACAACAGCCACAAAAGGCTCCTGAAACTGCTGGTTGAGCATCTGAGTGCTGACATCTATGCCTGAGAGCCAGCATCCGTAACCTGGGTGACTGTGGTACCAGCCAATAGCATTCTCCAGTCGACCAACCTGATAGATAAGCGATTACACACAGGGTTTTAAATACTGCAGAGTGAAGCAACATGTTGGTCTCAAAATGATTAATAATAATAATTAAAAAAAAAGAGTTAAGAGTAAATAAAATTATTGGTGCCAGGAAAGAGCCCTGTGTTAAACTGTCTGTGCTGGAATATTCCCGACTCTTCTCCAGCAGAACAAATGAAAATAAACATTCAAAAATTAAAGAAGATGGTTATTTGTAGTGGGGGAAAAAAAAATCTGCCTTTGTAAAGTCTTTATTTATTTTCTTTTTCTTTCACAGGAATTAATTATACAACTAATCACGTGTCATTTATCGCACATAAAATAAAAAGAAAACTCTGAGGTTTTTAGATTAAAATAATCAAATTGAATACTCCTGCACATAATACCTTCCAGAGCAGGGTGATTAAAAACAGGATGTGAAAACCCTACAAAAATATTCAATATTTTCATAAAGCATTGTGTGTTTGCCACGTTGCCTTGAACAGAGTTCTTTAAAATAACTAATCGTGCGTTTCAGTTTTCTCGGAACTCGTTTTTCCGAGGTAATTTTCCGAGGAAGTGACGTGATGAACTCGTTTTTCCGAGATACGAGCTCGGAATTTGCAGTGGACCCCGAGATTATAGATTTAAAGATGGCGGCGTCCAGTACCATTGCTGTGTTTATTAAACTTCTATATAAGAGATTTTCTGATCATAATTTTCAAGTGTAAACAGCATCGAATTGTTGTTACTGAATTTTACTGTCTCGTGGCGGTCTTTTTTTTCTTTAAAACGCAGCGTGATTATGTGTTCTTTATTAAACAAATACACTGAAATTAGTTGTTTTTGTCATGGTAACATTGTTATAACGTCTGTGTTATTTTTTCTAGTTAGAAATGTGTTACTTTTTAGCTGTTTTAGCACACAAATAGGCTGTTTTGGAGATTTCTACTTTTTCCCAAGTTGGTGCAACTGGAACACAAAATACCTAGTAATGACATCACCAACTCACGTCTGCTCAGAATCCCGAGACAGGCAGTGGGAAGTAGTGGCATCAAAGCAATTCTATGGGTGTTCAGTGTCTACAACAATCTGATATTCAATATTTTAAATCAATAAACAAATTTCCAGCTAGCCTACCAACTTAGGTTGAGAAAAATGTCAAGCTTTCCTCCCTGTCTTTGCTGCAGCAGTTATTATTTTTCAGCTAAGGTGGCGAGTCCACCCTTTTTACATTAATGTGCATGTATGCAAAGTCAGAAAACCTGGACTGACTGATCAAGTTAATAACACGTCAAAGTAATGCTCAGTCAAATCACCAATGTTCGGTTTAGTTAAGCCAGATAACTACAGGATAATCAGATATGTTAAATATGCTTTGTTGTACATGGCCTTGTGAATCAGATTCCTAAGAATAAACATCAACCTGTCTTGGTTGGCATAAATCTCTTTAATGGTAAAGAGGCTTCAGAAAACTGTAAACCTTAAAAAAAAAACTTTATAAAGATTAGAAAAGTTCCTGATGACTTTAACAAAGGTGCAAAAGAAGGCATGAAATGTCTGAGGGCTCTGTGGTGGGTCCTGAAAAACATTATAATCTCGATGGAGAATAACAGTGACATCATTGAGGTAAGGTGTCTCTGCAAAGCCCTAAAGCAAGGTTCTTTACCTCTGCTGCCCTGAAGGTTTTAGCTGTTTCCTGCATCAACACAACCAATTCAAATGAAGCAGATCTCCTCAAAACCCTTTTCTCAGATTCCGGACAAGCCAGTTAAGGAGCCACTCAACTGGGCCACGGGAGTGCAACCAGAGAAACAGCTAAAACCTGCAGGACAGTGGCCCTCAAGGACTGGAGCTGAAGAATTTTGTATCTTAACTCCATATCCAGTTTGCTAACCCTGCTGTTTGACAAGCAGGACAAAACATATCCACATTTGTTCCACCAATTTCTGGGACTACCAAATTAATTTTCAACACTCCATTATGATTTTTTTTTTTCTCTGAATGTATTCAGTCATTTAATAGTGTGTTTTATTATCAATAGCAGAAGGGAGTGCATTTGTGTTCTATGTATGTTATTACTAAATGCAAGATGATTAAAATATTGTAGATCTAGGTTTTCAATGTCTCCCTGCTCCAATACACCTCACTGAAATTAAATAGATCCAATTGTAATCCAAGTTCTGCACAAGACTCATTAACCTGAATCTGGTTTGTTGGAGCACGGAGACACTGAAAACCTGCAGGATAGCTGCTCTGGTAGAACCGAATTGAGTAGCAAATACAAATACAACACAAAAAACAATCCGAATATTTTTTCCTCCATCACTATGTAGAGTCTGGTTATTCATTAGTCATAGTATAAATGAGAAGAAGTCAGTGCCAGTGTCCCACCTGTTTGGCATTTTCAATGTAGGCAGCCATGTATTCATATGCTGCAGCCTGGGCGTTGACTCTGGTTTCTGTCCCCTCCACAGGCAAAGCAAAGCTGTCCATAATGATCATGGTTTCCCCGTCCACCTTCCCCAGCATTAGACCCATCACTTCTAAGTTTCCTCCAGACCTGGCATGCATCACCATCTTCAACAAGGCCAAAGCTGAAATTTTGCAGTACTTGAAGTAGTGATGACTGGGATGGAGAGGTCAGAGAATAATGCATCAGTTGTGCTAACAAGCATATGACGATAAACGTATTTGTAAGTGAACAATGCTGTTTGCTTTATACTGCTGTTGACAACAGACCGTTAGGCTAGTTTTTAGCCCTGCTTCAAGTCAACAGTAACAGAAACAACGTGCAATACACAAAATACCAGCTTATTAAACTTTAAACACTTGAAAACTTAACATTTCATCATATGTTTAAACTTACTCTTTCGTCCATGGCTTCGCGGCGAGGATTTCTTGTTGTTGTTTTTTGTCATATTTGTAAATTTCATCGATGCTTTGAACTTCCTGCATGCTGTTGGAGAGCTCCCACGTTTTTTGAGCCGTACTACTCCCGGCCATGATTATTTATTCAAACTAAACCGACAAAGGTGTTGTTAAAACCTTGATTTCAGCTTATATAGGCGAGAAAAATAGATACTTGTGTAAGGATTGTCAGGCCCCAACGTCTACCTGCTCAGGAAGCCATGACAGTGAACGATACCAAAAAAGAACAAACGTGAATTACTACCTGGTATTTGTCACAGTAATGTACACTTTATACAATTTTTTTCTTAGCAAAATATCATCATAGTATTATATTATATCATATATGTGAAATGATAAAATCTGAAGCAATTTCCTCTGGATTTACTGCTACATTAAAAGTCCGAACACCCCCCTCGATAAATGGTTTAGACCGAAGAAAACGTCAACTGACTGTTGGGAACAGACTGACATCTAGTGGCGGTTTTCATAAACTCAGGCACGTCCGTGAAGCCTTTCAGTAATGTTTTGTCTCGGTGCTTTTATTTAGGGCAGAGAAATCTCGACTGTGCTGTATGAATCGTTGATTATACTAATCAAAGCAGATTAAAAAAAAAAAAAAAAGTTTTCACAAGAATGCCCGTTAGCAAGGCTTGTTGGACAAGTTGAATCCTGATTGCTAACGTTAACTGTCTGAAAACTTTTATTTATTTATTATTTTTGTAGATTTAACATTTAACTAAATCAAATAATTAGTTAATTTTGAACACTAACCCAAGTTTGAACTTTGAAGCTTTTATTTATATCGTCGTGTTTTCAGTCAGTTAGCTTCCTGGGGCTAGGTTTGTGTCATGGTTGTCCCTAGCAACGCAATGATGCTTTGCGCCTTCCGCATTAGTAAAGAGTGTATGTCATGTGTAAAGGTATGGATAATTGACATAAAAATGTAATTTGTGTGATCTGTAGGCACGGTTACAGCCTAGCCTTGAACCCAGGTGTTTAAATTAGTCATATTTACTGATCCAATGAGTACTACTGGATGCTCCTTCATCCGAGGACAGGACGTTTTTCGAGGAGACTGAAGTTGAAACTTCTCAGGCTTTGAATGAGCTCAGTATATTGTGACAAACCATTTATCCAGGCGAAATGAGGTATGTAAAACAGCAATGTTATGATATCTCTTCTATCAACGGGCAAATCAGTCTTTTTTGTTTGTTTGTTTGTTTGTTTGTATGTATCTATGAATGTTCTCCACAGTCAGTCACCAGTGACGTGCAGTAAATAACACTGGAATATGTCTCCAGCATCAGGAGCGCACGAGATGATGAGTCCTGCAGACATAGGTATTGTGTAAACCTCTGGCAGAGAACAAGCTGCATTATTTGAGTCTAGTGTTAAATACATTTTGTTTTGTTTTTCAGGTTTGGGCTTAAACTTAGTTTTAGGAACAGAGTATGAAAAGAAAAAACAAAAGCTTTTGCAAGAGCGGCAGTTGGACTATAAAGATCATATTGCCAAGGTCTGGGAATGTACCTTTCAAGAAAAAAAATTGAAATGTGTTCCCATTTCAATATCTTACTCTTTACTCTTGTTGTATTGTTACCTCTCATTTTCCTGAAAAATCAGTTTAGATCATGAGCTTGACATTATCTATCTATCTATCTATCTATCTATCTATCTATCTATCTATCTATCTATCTATCTATCTATCTATCTATCTATCTATCTATCTATCTATCTATCTATCTATCTATCAGAAAAAGGATCTGAAAACTCTTGAGCACCATCTGCAGCATCAAGGTCTTTCCTTACCTATTATTGACAGGATATCTGAAAAGGTATGTTTTGTGTGTATGATGTGTGTGTGTGTATGTGTGTCAACAAAGTTGAAATGAAATGTTTCCAGTTGTTCTCATATTAACTGCTGATACTTTTGCAGTGTTTTTGTGTTTTATGGCAACTGCTGTGGTGTACAAGGACCACTAAGTTTACTGACAAAGTAGATGCAGGATCCGGACGAGAGCTTAGTGATACTGAATTTTAGAAATACTGTTGGACATTCCAAGGAAAAACCATCACTATTTTGCAGGATTATCATTGACTGGAACTGCATTGCTCTGTGACATTTACCCACAATCCACCTTTGCATTCCTGTAAACTATTAAGGGTGGGCTTTGAGATTTTATTGCTTTTGAAAAGGAAGACAAATTACCAAGACAGCAATGGAAACACAACTGGAGCTTTAGAAAACTGAAATAGCCATTTGCTTCAGTAACATGATTGATATTGTTTTTGTCACAGGAAAGACTGAAGGAAGAGAGGAAAAAACAATATAACTTCTTCCTTCAGGAACGATCTCAAACAGGGAAAATAAAGAGGGGAACACCTCCAGTGACGCCTAAGGTATAGAATAAATAAGCAAGTACAGATTCTTTACTACACCAAAGTATCTTTTAGTGAATTTCTGCCAGCATGAAATGATTGCAATGTAAATTATCTTCATCTATTGTAGCACAACGTTACAAAGTAAACACTTTCCATGTTGAACTTTCAGCTTGAGCTTGTGCAGTCAGATGCTGTGAACGTAGCATCACAAGGTCCTCCTTTGTCCTTCACTTCTCACACAAACATACCGCCTCCTCACACTGAGCACCTTGCATCCAGGAGAGATATGGCCACCCTGACTGAGGCTGTAGATAAAGAAAGACGCAGAAGAACTTGGAATCAAAGCCCTCAGAGGCAAAGGAGATGGAAAATCCACATGCCAAAACGATCCTATAGCTCTGAGGAGATGAGCACAGATGAGGAGGAGGATTTCGATTTTAGACACAGGAGGAGGCAAGACAGATGCGCCCGAGAGCCTGACTACAAAGAAGAGAAGCGATCCCAAGAATGCAGACTGAACAGGTATAACTTCTGTTGAGACTCATTTTGAACTGCTGTTGTGTGAATGGATTACTGTAGAGATGAGTTTAAGTTTGGCAGTACAGCTGCTCTGTTAAAGGTACAGTATGTAAAAAATCAGAGGTCAACGGCAGAAAAATGTGATATATAATTCAAAACTGTGTTTCTATTGATGTGTAATTGCTGCACTAGAATAGCTGTTATATGTTTATTTTCTTAGAATGATACATTTATATCTACTGGGCGGTGCACATATGGAGGTTGCCATATTTGTTCCACCATTTTTACTACGGTGTCCCTGAATAGACAAAACAATGTGTGTGAAATGAGAACCTCTGAACTTTAAAACTGCTGTACCAGCTTTGTTTAATGGCAGTTACAGCACTGTTTGGGATCAATATTGCCTTAAAAGACATAAAAAAAAAGTCACTCAGATCCACTCACAGATGAAAACATCTTTATGTCTAGGAGAATTTTGGCCACTAATGGCCACCATACATTCACAGTAATGCTTGGAAGATGAAGTCATTTGAAAGAAAACAGCTTTTCTTTCAAATACCCATCTTTACCACTAAATGTCAGTAATTCTTATCTACTGTACCTTTAAGTTCACCCGCCTTGTTTGCTTGTCTGTTTATTTTTCCAGAGCTTTCCAGGATATAACAGAGATGCCCCTTAAAAGAGAGACTCCTGCTGTTCATGATCAGAACCACAGTGACAGTACCACGAAGTCAGAGTGAGCAAGATTATGTTCAACATACAATCAGCATCTCAAGGCTAAGATGATCTAATCCTTTCATTTTACCATGTAATGGGGATAACAGCCTCAACATGGTTTAGGTTATCTGTGTCCTGGTTGACTGCACTTACATCAGTTAGATTTGTATGTCTGAATGCAGCAGTATTTCCATACAACAGTAGACAGACAATAAAGTCGTTTAAGATGGGTTCACAAATTTTCATATTTAGCCTAAATAAGCCAATCATGATAACTGCTGCCATGTTTACTTCTTATTGACACTTAAACTCAAAACATATAGTGTCACTAAGCGCACTGGCTCCTGTGAAGTGCTTCACTTTTTGTATCTGTGTTCAATAGCAAACAAATGCCAGAGAGCATGAGGGCGACCGTGAGAACTGAGTTTGGGACTGGACTCATGATTGGTAAAATACACTTCTATTGCAATGTGTTTTTGTAGATATATGGACCCTGTTTTGGTACCATCGAGGTCAGCATCTCTCTTTTTTGTGATACAGGAGCAATAGAAGATCGGGCAGCTACTCAGATGAGGAAAGAACAGTATAAGCAAGAGCTGCTGAAACAAATTGCTGAACAACAGAGGAACAAAATGAAGTGAGTAATTCTTTTTGTTGCTGGCACACAGTTACCTTGGGATGATTTGCACTGGCATTTTGTTCTAAGGGAGAAGAATCTAGAGCTGAAGGTTGCTGCCACTGGAGCCACAGACCCTGAGAAAGAGGTAGTAAAACAACATTAAAACTGAAAGCTAGTTTTGCAAAACACATTAGATGCTATGTCTGAATATCCAAACCACCACAATGCAGTCAATATAGTGAGCCTCCCTGAGCAGCAGTTTATCATTTGCTCAGTGTTTGTTCTCTGGTTTATTCTGGTTGATCCTCTCCAGTCTGACCGAATAAAACAGCCGGGGGCTGCATATCAGCGGTGTGACAGCTTGAGACGGTTTCAAGTAGATCTGGCGGCTGTTGTTCAGGATCCAAATCCAAGGCTTAAAGATGACAAACCCCCTGAGAACGCAGAGCAGAGAGCTCCCCCGAGGAAGCCCCAGATGGACTTCAGCACCGAGCTCAGTCCTCTGCCAAGAAAGAAAGCGCCTGAGTCTGGGATGGCAGCAGTAGGTGTCCCACCACTGGACTATTTCAGTGAGAACTACCACAGAGACTTCACAAGCTTACATGGAGAGGTGGCCCTCCCAAGGTACCTCACAATGTTAGCGTTCCCATACATGAATAGGGTTGATAATTCAGCTGTACATTCACGATAGCTTATTTCTTTTTCCAGGTTTTCCAGTGTTGACCTACCACTTCCTCCACCCCTTCCTCCCATCGTACCCAACACTTACAAGACTCCATATGATTCAGCCTATTACTACTATGGAGCCAGGAATCCATTAGACCCTGATCCTCCAAATCAGAGTGTGGTTTGAACCACTGCTTTCTGTTAAAAATGTTGATCTTTTCCAAGAAATCATGCATACATGCACACATATCCCAGAGAGACACTGAGACTCCATATACATATAGTAATATCAGTGTGGCGTACAGTTATATATTATCTTCATAGTCATTAAATGGTTTATAGTATCTGGCAGCTTTAAATAAACTCCCAATCATATCTTTGAAGGATGAATACCTTTCATTGTGGCGCCATTTTATTACCATATCAAAGACCTCCAGGAACTGGCATATCAGTTCACGAATAATTTCACTGCAGAATTTATTTCATGACTGGAGGAAATGTAGTTTATTGGAAACAAATGGATCTCAGTTCATCCAGCTGGTCTATTGAGTTACATTTATTTCTTTTATTTATTTTCATACAACTGCCAAATGTCCGCTTTGGTCTTAGTTTGCAAAATTTATAAGAAAGAAAGAAAGAAAACCTGGCAGATTGTACTGATTATCTTGTATTTTTTGGATTTTCCTCTTTAGAGGCTCTGCCTGAGAGAGAGCAGCAATCTGGAAATTTTGAGATCCCTCAACAGCCACTTCCTCTTAGAGCCAATAGCCACAACGAGTAAGAACATCTCAGTGTCTTTGTGTTAGTAATTAACATATCATTTAGGTGGATGATTAAGAATGTTAAACTGTGTTAAAATATATGTAGCTATAGAAGCTCCAAGTATTTGCTTTGGAAATAAATTTGTAAGGAGGACTATATTTATGAAGTCTTTCCTCCAGAAGAGGGCTCCCACAGCAAACTGTATGTCTTTGTGATGGGTCTCTTTTTGCTTCCAGAGCATCCTCTTCAGCTGTGGAGGAACTTCATGCTGACAAGTCCAAGTTGACGAGTCAACTGAGCTACCAGGAAGCACTAAAACAGCAGGTATATTTGTAGATTTCCATTGGAGACGACGACCATCCATAGCTTGGAACATATTTTGAGACCTAATTATTTTCTTTTGCCCAGATAAAAGAAAGAGAGATGCATAAAAAACGAGAAAAGGAGGAGGAGAAGGAATTTAATGCTAAACTGATGGCTGAGATGATGACATACAATCCCTGGGGGAGAAGTGGAGGAGGGGCTCCGATTAAAGACCAAAATGGAAACATTATTAGTAAGTTTACTTTTTGGCTTTGATAATGCCTTCTTAATGTGATGTATTTCAAGGTGTACCACCACAAATGAAATGCTTTAGCAAGTTGTGCTTGTTTTTCTGATTTCAGGTGACCTGAATCAAATGCACAGGATCAATAATAATAATATGTTTACTCCAGAAGTTACAGCCAGGGCTCCCATCTCTAATCCACCTTCAAGTAATGTTCTCTCTCCTACAAATAAGCTCTGTACATATTGTGTATTTCAACAGAATACACAATTTTGTGTTTTTTCACAGGGGGAGATAGTCTTCTTATTCATAATGCACTACCTTGTGTTTTTGCCCTATGCAGGTTGTAATGATCAGTCATCTTCACAACGGCTCCTCACACAGAACAGGTATAAAGAAGACCTGAAAAAACAGGTAGGTTTGGGAGTTACAGCAGTGTGGATGCTAAAGGGAGGAAATGCTTTTGCATGTGAATCCTTTATAAAGATGACATTTGAATGAAATTATTGCTCAAAGAAGCTTGTTCTTCAGAGCAGTTTGTATGTAGTTTGTAACTACAATTAAAACAGATGGAGCAAAACATGAAAAAACAGGCAGAGGAGCGAGAACGTATCAGGATTGAGGAGGAGGAAGAGGAAAAGAGGCTGGTGAAGGAGAGGGCTCGCCTACAACAGGAATATGAGGAGGAGCAAAAGAAGAAGGAGAAGGAGACTCTGGTGAGTGGGCACTGCATCATTTCTCCCTCCTCTCATTGTGTCTCATATTATTGATCTTATTTACTCTCTGCAGAACAAATATCAGATCCATGAGCCCAAAACACATCTCACAGCGAAGGTCAAGTATGCAAAGCAAAACAAAGAGATGTCTCAGAGTGCCAAGGCCAGAAGCGAGAAAAGCTCAGAGTTGTTTTATGAGGTACAGTAAACCTGGAGAGATGTGCGTATTTCTGTTGGGGTTTTATTGAATGCCTTTGTCAAAGAATGGGACTCTGCTCACTATTTCACAGAGAGTGCCATCTCCTCCCATCCCAACTCTACAGAAGAAGCAGATCTCGATTATGACATCGAGGCCTTCCTCTGTTGTGAGCCAACTCTCCACCAGGACTGTAAGTCACTTACCAATTATTCACATGTAAACCTTCATGATGTAGCTAATATTAAAGAAAACAATGCTCACTTTCTAAGGAACGTTCGGTGTCGGCGCCACACGGTCAGCCACTTCCTGCAAGATTGCCACCATTAAATCGTGAGACTGTCTAAAATGCCTTGCTGCATATAAATGATCACTTTTTACATTCATTATTCCAATCATCGCCTGCCCTCACTCCCCCGCGTTCTTTAGAGGGTCAGCAGGAAGTGATCAGAGAGCTGTCAGCCCTCCGTAGATATCTGAGAAGAGAGCAGAGACAACTGGAGCTTCAGCAGGGATTGAGAGATCCAGGGAAGACTCATCCCTCTCTACCTAACAGGTATTTTATTGAAGCCACCCCAATTCGCACCCAGAAGTGTGAAGGTAAAGACGAAATACTGTTTCTGTCTTACTGAGTGGTTTTTAGTTTAGGTCAAAATAGATATCTGCTCCAATCTTCATTCTGATTTTTTTTTTAGTCATTACTGTCGTTATGTAACAATATTCTCACCAATTTTTTTTACTTTATTTTGCTTTGTTTTCAACTAAGTCGAAACATAGCTGATAGCTGATATTAGATTGCTGCAAATCATTTAAGAAATACTTTTGAACTGGTACCAGTTTCAACTTTTGTCTGGATACAGCAGCTTACACTAAAAGACAAGTCCTATCTGCATTGCATTTGCATTTGGAAGTATTTCACGTACTTGCACCAGATCCAGGACAGTTTCAAGTGGCCCTTGGTGTATCTGCATCTGTGTGACATTTTGGGGTAGTTGTTGAGTTTTTGTCATTTGTTCTCTCACAGTCGACGACCCGTTGGATCTGTGAATGAGGAAGTTCTCCAGTCTTCACCTAGGAGTCTTTACGCTGCTGCTGCACATTTTGCTGCTGCACAAAACATAAGGGACTTCAACCAGCTCAATGACAGAGGTACAGAGAGGCATCATGTCTGATGAGCAATATCAGATTGTAATTTTTGCAAGGAGATATCTGTGTAATCTCTATGCTTAAATGAGTCCTGGATCATGGCATAGGGAGCAACAGTTTATTTGTTGTGAGTGATGGTCATACAGTACCCTATTCTTACAATCTGCTGCAACTCTGTCGTATGATTACCTTGATCTTGGTTTTGATACAAAGAGGGTGGGATCTGGCTGGACACTGCCGGATGTTTCAGACTTTCCACTGCCTTGATGATCCTTCGTCTCCCCCCTGCCACTGAGACTTTAATTTCATGAGGTCATGGGAGGTTTCCATCAATGACATGCAGTTTGGCAGTGCAAACACAGAATGAAATGCAAGCGACCAAGGAAATGGCTTGGATGAGTTCCCAGACTGAGTTAAGGAAGGGGCCTGAGGAACACTCAGGGCTACAGATTGTAAAATGAGCAGAAAAACATGAAAGGCTGGTGGTGAATCAAGCAAAACCAAACCCTTTACATAAATCATAAATTCAAGCAAGATCACTTACTGTTCTAAGACATTGATGGGATCTAGTAAGAATGATGTAGCTATGCTCTGATAATGCTGAGTCACTGGCAAACTGCTTATTTACCGTTGAGGGGAGGAAGGAGACTGCCAAGAAAGAGAAGGGGGAGCAATTAAATTTGCCAATTATCTAAAGGACTTCTCTATTAATGTTTACCTTTCCTAACGTTCAAGATTTGTTAAAGACCCAGTCCAATGAAAATCGTGTTTTTCATGATAGTTAAATATTTGTGGGACATTTTTCTTATGCTAGAGGACACATGTTGAGAAAACTGAACTCAAAACTGCATTTCTGAGTATTTCTGAATTCAAATCATCATGAACCAATCTAAAAGGCAGGCTCAGACAAACTGGCTTTCATATGTCGCAAAGACACTGGAAAGACCACAAACTCTCCTGCTCCACCCCATCCAGACTCCAATGAGTAGACAGCACGCATGTGCTGTCGTGAGTTGCAATGCTAAGAAGAAAGATATTGTCATCTGCTTTCATAATCCACCAAAACACTTGCTGTGAGCAATGGTAAAAAGTGATAGCTACAAGTTTAATTCCCCCCAGCCAGTAGATGGCACACTCACTCTCTCTTGCTCAATTAACATTAGCAACCACAGAACCGGCTAACCATTAATAAGCATTAACTTATGTTTCCAGGAGGGAAACAGTTGTGGGGCTTTTGAGCCCTTTTGCTACCTTCACCCTTATCCTGCTTCGTCCTGAATTTGAAAAATTTTATACAAGGAAGATGCTATTTTGACACTGAGCAATCAAGCTAGCAACTCCTGAGCTAATGCCAATGGCGCAGAATCTTTTAGTGTAGACATGGTAACCAGATGTAAATGTTTATATACAGTATTTTAGACCTGTCAAAAATGATAAAACAATTATTTAAATGCCTTAAAAAAAGACTGTTTTTTTATTAGCAAAAATTAATACTTTTACTTTGCACCCATCTATATGTTCTGTAGATGTACTATTTTTGAAAAATTGTTATGAAAAAAAAAGTTGGAACTATCAATTTTAAGGTTTCTCAAGGGGTTGGGGCACTGAGCAGCACTGAGTCAGCCCACAACTCAGAGACGAAGTGCCAATGAGCTGTGGGCGGAGTCAGTGCTGGAGAAATGGCCTAGAAAATGGGGGAGGTTTTGTGATTTTGGGTAAATACTTTACAATCACAATTTTAAAGCCCTCTGAAAATGTTTCAAAATAACTAAAAGGAGGATTGGAATGGGTCTGTAATGCCACTGTTAGTTCTTGCAGCAAAGCGGATACAGGACAGAGATTATTTCTTGTTTATTTGAGGAGGTCTACTATGTACCCTGACCCTCCCACCAACGACGGCACAAAATAAGGCTTATGAATAGACAAGGAAACCGCGCAATGATCACACAAACATTGGTTTCTCAAATTGTTCAAGAAACAGATAAGAAACTGATCCTCTTTAGACATTTTAGATCCTCAGTCATTATATTTAGTCATCATGCAGGTTGTCTCATTATAAAGTTATCTTCCATTTGTTGAGACTGCTTATTTATCATTTATTTTCCCTTTTTGTACTTACATCAGTGAGGCCACAAGATATATCCAGATTTTTCCTTTCCCAAAATACTTGTGGTTTTCCATAGAAGTGACAGAGTTGGTAGGGTCCGCTACTGACAGCCTGCAACGCCTTCCCAATAGTCTGTATGCCAGGTTAACAGGGGGCCAATGCCAGCTCATGCCTCTTTGCTGGTGCCTGTGCCAGCGAAGGGAGCGGTGATGGTCATGCCAGCTGCAGGGTGGTGATAGCACAATGCCATACTTAGGGCTTAGGGCAGAAATAGAGGCTTTTAAATGATTTCCAATCAAACACTTTTTTAAAAAAACTCTCAGTTTGAATGGGACACTTTTTATTGTATAAGATAAATGAACTATCAGGTCCCTGATTTCTGTCCAGCTGTAAAACATACTTTATTCATGGCACTTTGTTACAGATGCCAACTATGTTGAAGCACGTAAAGAGGGGATTTGCCAGCAGGGATCACCTCAGTCCTCAGGGGAGCATCGAGAGAGGACAGCACCACGGAGGAGACTTACCTGTGAAGTATGATCCTGATCAGTAAATTGATGCTTTTGTTTCCTTTAGGTAAAAAATAGCTTTCTAGTCTATCTCCTTTTGTTTTCAACAGGAGGTACAAGACCGTGGGGATCAGAGACAATTGTCTCAGATGTAACTGAAATCATAAGATAGGATATAATCAGCACACTGTGAGACCAGACTAACCGTGGTGATCACAAGAGCAGCTCAGGTTAGTTTCCCATCTACAGCCACATTTGTGTTGCCAAACTATAAGATTTGTGCTTTTTGTAGTCTCCTTTGTATCCTTTAAAGTTATATTCATCACTCAGATTAAAGATTGAATAATCTACATACATGCCATATTTAAATTGGCTTTACTGTTTTTGCCATACTTCAGGTGGATGTGCATAATTATCTTTTCCACAACGAAAACAAAGCATAGCCTTAAAAAGGCTTTTTTAAATTGTAAAAGTATTTAGAACAAATAAATGCATAATCCAACTGTCAAACATGCCTTGAGAAATGCCTTGAGAAATATGTGCGACAAATAAGCCTCTGTACTTTCCAGAAAGGGCTATCTGGTGATGAATTGGATGCCCCGTTTCTTCGCATCTCTGTGGAGACTGTTGCCACAGAACCCTGGCTGTAGCCCAGAACGTCATACTGTTTAAACACTGGAGCTGTGGAGAGAAGCCAAACAGCGTGATGGAGACTCCACCCCTGATGATACACCATGTCATTTACAGTAGCTCCCATGAGCTGGTCTTGAATGATAGCAAAATTACAGCTTCTGCAGATGCAGGTGTCTCTCCTGAGAGCAGATATCCTTGTTATATATGAATCACTTAAGGCTGACTTACACTTTATACACAGCTTCCCTTTAGAGACCAGAGTGTGCCAATAAAAAAACATTTGTCTGTTTGAATGGTTCGTTTCAATAATTCACAATGAAAATTTTATGTGCAAATCTGAGGATGTACCATAACCGATTTTCATTTTGATGTAGTTAATTCAGTTACAACCAAAGATTGTTTCCATAATATATGATAATCTCATCCTCTCTGTTCATTAATGCAAGAGACCTTGTAGTGATTCTGCATTTCAAATCAACCAAGTTCAAAAACTTTATTGACCTAGAACCTCATTAGAATGCCAGATGATGTATTGTACAGAAAGTTGTAAATAATCTTTTGCAACATAGAAAACTTTACATTGCTGTATCATATACATACATTTTGTTTTCTACATCCATGAGCAGGAATGCATCCCATTCATACTTAAAGCACAGCTAACATTTGCCATTTTCTCTATACATATTACCTTTCCCCAAACCAAAGGAAAACAAAAAACAAACAAAAAAAAACCCATTAAATATATTATTAACTTTTGATTTTGTACACAAGAGTGAAAACTAACTCACATAACAGAAAACAGACTTGTGACTCAAAAGCAGCTAGCATCAGTTTGCTGTCTTGTTTTCCAGTTCAAGAAGCGCAGTCGTCATCTATCTCTGTTAAAAACCTAAGAACATATAAAATGGAATAATTTAACCCTTCGCGATCCACGGTCTGCTTTAATTACAAGTTGTACTGTGTAGGACAATCTGCAAGAGGTGGTGCAGTCAAATAAATTATCACAAAAGTAAAATCTCCAGTGCATTCAAAAATTAGATCAAGTGCAGCAAATCCAGAGGGAAAACAAAAACAAAAATAAACAAAACTCTAGTGTTATAAGATTATATTACATAGCGGCAGATCTGTACATCTAGTTTCATCCAGGAGGCTATCAATGCTAATGTTAGCCATCTGCAGTGCAGACAGAAAACATTTTTATCCATGTGTGAGACGAACGTCACATTTCGTTGTTACTGAATATGTCGTTTTGCATGTTGCTGAAACCATTCATTCTTCACTTTTTAAATATACAGTAAGAAGCACACAAGTTTTGAAATATATTTGTTCTGATCAGATCAGAGATATGGGTAACTGTCAGTTATTGATCAGTAGTTTTATCCAGTGGAGGCAACGCTACACCTGGTACAAGACATTGTTTTTAATTATGATATCAAGTACTCCGTCTGGGGATTTTGTTTGTGATGGGTGGATCGTTTGTGTGGTGACAGGGTTAAGGGTGAGTGTGTTTGCAGGGGGGCAGGGTGGTGTCTAACAGCTGACCAATGATCAGCCGTTTGACTCAAGTGTTCGGCGTAAAACACACAAAGGGCCCTGAGGCAGCGTAGTGCACAGCCACACAGATCTGTGGTGGAAGCCTCAGTGAAGCTTTGTGTTCCAGGCTGTTTGTGGTGCAGCATCACTGGGCCTCCTCCCCAGCCTCTTCCCCCACCTCTGGGTCAGTCTCAGGCTCAAAATGCCTCCGCTCGGAGTCCGGTTCTGGCTCAGGCAGCTGTGCAATGTGAAAGACGAGGCCAATGCGTAGGAAAAACTTCCTCAAAACAGCCCGGAGCTCAGGGATCAGGTCGAACTGCATTATCTCACACAGGAGAGGGTAGTACCTGGATGCATGAGCCTTGAACTAAAAGAGGGGGTGAGAAGAGGAGCAAAGGAAGAAATGGGCTAAATGCATCAAGTATAACATCTTTAACACCTTAGTTGTCATGTGCACCAAAACAGGCAGCAAAGCCGTCAGAGTGTTTCGGCTTCTTACCCTTTCATCGCTGATCTTTAGCACCTTGGTGAGAAAGAGTAGCAGCAGGTTGGTCCATGCTTCTCTATGGCTTTCTGAGGTCAGAGCCAGGAAGTATGCAACAGCCTCACTGCACACACTAAAGAAAACAGACACATTTCAGTAATGCACACAAACACACTTCAAGTATGTGAAACAGACCAAATCTGCAAATAATGAAAACATATTTCAAAACTACGTTTGATTGCCGTGTTCTGCAGCGTACTGCAGCAAGATGGGACCCATTTCTCTGCCTCACTGGTCATAGAAACAATGGCTGGCATGAGGGTGATGAAGATTGTTTTTGATCAGAAACTGCTAATTAAAGTAATGCTATAGCTAATTCCTTCACTTCTGACCTTCTCTGACCCTGCAGCCCTCATCTTAATCTGTTAACCATTCATATCCTTTCTATACCGCCTCTCCTCTATTCACACTCACACCATGCTTTCATCACATACTCCGATACCTGCATCCCCTCTCCTGTCCATTTTGGACCTTGCACTAATAAAACTCGCATGTTAGTTTCATGTGAGCCTCTAGTTAACGCAGATGCAGTTTGAGTAACCGTGTTCCTCCAGATGACAGCAGCGTCTCTGCCAGCTATGATTTATAATCTACTACACTCTACTCCTCCACCTGCAGCCATTCTCATGCTGATAAGAAATGCAAGGAGAAGAGACAGCTGATGATCCAGCTTTATCTTGATATGATCATCAATAGACGGCGAAGCAGGGAGAGAAATGGGGTGATGGTAGTTTGTAAGGCTCTAAATAAAGCCTCAGCGATGACAACAGCTGACTGAATGATCAAACACCAGTGTGCTTATTCTTTTGCATTTTAAAAGCACAAAGCTTCTGTTACACTGAGCTGTGAAGCTGTGCTCATGCAGTGCCTTTGCTACGAGTAATCCACTGTAGTAACCGACTTCTAAACAACCTCCCTTCCCCTCTCTCACACATACACTAAGTAATTGATGGAGTACTCCTTAAACAAGGACATGCAAACAGTCACACACAGAACAGAGGTTGAAATAACAGATTAATCATGATTAAAAACCAACAAACAGCAGACATCACTGATCATCACCAGTGAAATCAGTACAAAGTGTAAAAGGAGCCTTGCATTGTTCCCAAGACTGTCATTCAGGAAGAGCAAGTTATCCACTCGTTGCAAAGTTTCAACACCAATTATTTTGAGGATTCTGTTGAAATAGATCAGCTTTCACACATGCACCAGAGCCAGAAAATCCAAAAGATGTTTTGGAGCGTGGCATATGACAGCGTATGCACATATCAACACATTGAGGAGCCACATCTGTTATGGTGTTGCAAAGAAAACATTTATGAAGAGTCATTTCCACAGCCAAGGTAGTGCATCTCCAGCAAAAAAGCCTCCCACAGCCATGTGTTTTTGTAAACAACAACTGCAGGAGTGCTGGACCAAATATCTCAGACTTTCCCCACAAAAATTTCCAGTGTTCATGCGTGAAAACAGCTTAAAAGTGCACTGCTATGCATGCACACGCATGGTTTTAATGCCCCAACTGTCAGGAAACATTCTGTAGCAGAGTATCGTTATTTGGATGAAAACTAGTGGAGCATCTTTAAGCCTGTATATAAAATCCGCACTCTGCAGAAGTGGGTGTCACTCTCAAATCCACTGACTGCCTGAAAGGTGTAGCAGATGCACTGGGAATGCATACAACCAGTGATACATTGCTTGCAATACAGTATGTGTCCCTTACTTGAGCAGTCGTCTCTGGACCTCCTCCCAGGCATCCCGGCGGCTCTCGTCTGTATACATCCGGAACAGGATGCGCATCCCACATGCCAGACTGCTGGTCTCCTGCTTCAGCAAGTTGGGCTTTGACTTTCCTTTGAAACCTGAAGTTAAAGCCATTTCAGTCAGTGCAATAATGTATCATCTCTAAATTGCCCCCAAGCAGCAACACAACCAGCTTGGTATTACATTATAGGTTTCAGTGAATTATTTTTCCTCCTACCTGCTTTCCACAGCAGGGTCCTCTGTTCATTGTTGGAGTTGAAAGCCTTGGCAAAGCGGTGAGACTCCAGCAGACAGTCCAGCAGCTTGAAAAGCTGCTCCGAGGTCAGATAGCGATACATGCCTTGATCCTGGGTCTCTACTGGGACATCTGCTGCACACACAGCATCCCGCTTCAAGGTGACAAAAACAATTGATTATTATTGACTTAAATCACATGTAATATAAAAATAATCACAACAAAAACACCTATTAATGATCAGGCTCTAAATCACAGCCGTTTGTACCTGAGCGGCAGCAAAGTTCTCAGCATCTTCCTTCTTGCTGGTAGCTGGGAAAAACACAATGTTATCGATGGTCTGGATCAGCTCCAGCTGAACCACACACTTTATCAGCAAAGCCGAGAACAAACGCTGCTCCTGGATCTCTGTGGAACACACAAGCAAGCACTCATCAGAAAAAAGATGCAGATGAAAACGCAAGCAGTCTGAATATAAGTAAAGTGGAAGACTTACTGGTTGGGGTCCTGCCTCTGGAGCTGTCCTCGTACATGCCCGACATCGAGCTGTGCTGACTCTGTCGACGGTTCTCCGCAGCAACCCTTTCGGCACTGCTGATGGAATGCTGGTCTTCAGAGCGGGACTGAATGTCCACCGACTTCTGGGAAATTGAGTCCTGAGAGGAAAGCAATCAGTTACTGATCATTCTTAAAAATGCACAAAAGCTGCAGATCACTCCATTTCAAAACAAAGATAAACAAATATGGGTGCTTTATGACCTGGGGGATATTCCACAAAGCTGGATTAAGGGAAAGCCTCGCTTATCTCCACTAGTCTGGCTTATTTAAGAGAGAGTTTATATATATATATATATATATGTATATATATAGTATACTGTATATAGTATATATATAAAAATGCACAGGACTAAAAAAGTTCCCATGCAAGCAGACGAAAGAAACTACAAGCTAGATATGTGCACACATATATATATATATATATATATATATATATATATATATATATATATATATATATATATATATATATATATATATATATATATATATATATATATATAAAAAGAGATTTATTATTAGTATCCATTATTAGAGGGTGCATGCATCTGTGCAAGTTCTTCTGCTGCTGTTTAACTGTCTGAAGGGGGACCCCACCAGTGGTGGTGGTCTGCCTTTATTTTCGGTAGCTACAATGCAACATATTTGCAGCACATTGTATGCACAACTATATTCCTTCAAAGGCTACAGTATACCTACCGCTCTGAAATATTGTAGCCTATTTTATTTTAACCTGCTGCCAGGTACGCTTCTGACCGTTAGGATTCCTCCTGTTGAGGTGAAAGTGAATAATATGTAGGCTAGATCACATACAAGTCATAAAGTATAATGTATATTAATTATATTAGGTTAAGTGGTAAACAGGTGGTACTTCTCTGGTTGTACTGATCACTCCGTTAACTGAGCAAGGCCAGGATATTTGTGCAGTACAGAGACAATTCAGCTTGCTTAGTAGAAATTATGACACATAAAGGAGACGATAAATACATGGACAGTGAAATAAACACTCAACTGACAGTAGTACAAAACTTGTTTAACGTACGCATTTAGTCTGTCGGTAATTTTTTACCATGCCATTTCCCTCGCTTTATTTATCACAACAGTGTTAAACTTTCAGGTGACACTTTTGAATCCCTCATATAGTTCCATTAGCAGTGTTTGCTCTGCATCTGAGAAGATGACGGCTCTCGTCTTGCTCTCTTTCAGAATCAAACCCTTTTTTTCCAAGCTCTACTCGCCAGGGCTTCCTACATTCCTCAGACTTTCACACATAGCCAGGTTATATAAGCCTCGCTTGGATTAGCCCTGATTAGATGCAGCTGAAATGTGTTTGTGGAACCACTTGAGGCTTATTTTAAAGATGGAGTTTATCCAAGCCAGGCTTTCCTGCTTCAGCCTGGCTTTCTTTAGCTACGTTCGTGGAATACCCCCTGGACCACATGCTAGTGTCTAAACAAATGTTTAAGAATCCCAGACAGAAGGTGTATGTGCAGGACTTCCTCACCAGCTGTTTGTCAGACAGACTGTGTGTTGCAAAGTGTTCTTCTGCTCCTGCTGGTCTCCATGTTAGCAGCCTTGAAGAAGAAGGAGAAATATTTATTCCAGTAAACACATTTGGTCTTTACATGTTACCTGCCACTGTCATTAATTTCCAAGCAGCAGTCTCACACCATCAGTTAACAGGAAAAAAAACTTGTATAAATTAACATTTGCAGTTACATTCAAAAGCTTAAATAAGTTGGTAAGTAAATAAGGGTAGCAGTTTTATATCAGAGTTGCAGCTTACGAATGGGGGATTGTGGTCTTGAAGATGTCCAGCATGCAGTTACAAGTCTTGTCCCAGGTCTCCGGGGAGAACTTCTCCCCGTTCAAGATGACCACGTTCTCTAGACAGTTGGTGCCTGAACGGGCAAGCTGCTCATTATCTGCAGACAAGAAGATTAGAGAAAGAAATAAAAAGGAGGAAAGTGGCAAAGAAGAGCAAAGATGCATCAGTGTGTCGAGTCTATGGAGGTTTATTCTACTGCAAATTACTGGAAAACACTTCATCCAGGTACTCCTAATGTAACCTGGACAGTACTGATGCAGCACATAAAACTCAGAGGCATTTTCCAGTTTCCGTCATTGAAGTTTTGGCTACCAAACTTGCATCAATATTAACATTACTTCCCCCTTTGGTCAGCTGCTACATGAGCAAATCTGGATTCTAACACAAACCACGTATGTTCAAGAAAGTGAAACGTATACTGGGTACTGACCTTGCTGCACACACCAGTAAAGTTGAGCCAAGATGTCATCCAACAGTAAGCCATTGAGGGACTCAAAGTATTGGGTGAAAACATCACAGATGGCATAAAGTGCATGGTTGCATGTGGTGGTCATCCACTCTGCTTTCTGAGGGTGCAATAAAATGTCAGAATATTTCTGTCATCATGAAAACAAAAAAATAAAACAACAAGCAGCCAGATGAAAGATGGGAGTTCTGAGACTTTAGGGTCTCTAGCAGAGCTGCTGAAACAAGGGCATAAAGGAGCTGATGAGGATGAAAGACTCATCATGTACCTCAGTCTGTTGCTCAGGCAGCTTCATGTTGTCAAATATCCTGAAGACAATCCTGAACAGGTCTTGCCACCAGTGTTTTTCAAAAGTGTGCCCGTATGTTTTCATCACTTCAAACATCACTGTGAGCCCCCTAGGAAAAGTACACAAACACACTTGTCATTCCTGCCGCCACACATACACACCCCCCATCAGAAACTATAGTTTTTTTTCTGCCTGTGTAGTTTCAACTGACAGACTGGAAATGCAGCAGGAGGATAAGCATCTATATTTGTCCACACTTCTGTAATTTTATTTAACTCCATTAGAAAGCAATGAGATTAAACAGTGCACAGACAACAGGTGAATGATGAAGCCCACCTACCTGGTCCTAACATCCAGTTTACACCTGTTGATGATGCAGGAGAGTTCAAAGAGTATTGGAAACCATCCCCGCACCCACACACGATCCTCAGGTGCTACATTCATGTCATCACTGGTGTAATCTTTGAAAGCCTGCCAGGGAAAAAGGAGCCATGCTCACACTGTACGATTTCTCCCTCTAAAGGGAGTTAACCCTCCTACGCAAATATTTATTTTCATCCATACTGTAATGTGTCATTGACATAAAACACACAAACAGCTCATTTAGGGCACACAATACTCCATCAATTAATCCAATAATAATATATTGTTAGCAAAACATATCCAAAAGAAGCATGCATTATTCTTGATTTCATTACAGCTTTTTGTTGCTTCAGGCAGTTTTATGCACTGTACTGATTATCTATCCTTATAAATAGTAAAGGCATGACATTTCGCTTCAATAAGGTGGCAGTATATGTTGAGAAAAGACGTGTCCAGTAAAATTTGAGGTCTGATATTAACCTGTGGCCTCTCTGAGACGTATTTTGCACAGTGTCGGATGAGGCGGATGGCTTCCATGCTGGTGTCTGGGAAGGAGGCATTGCAGGCAAACTCTGACAGACACTTGACGGCGTCCTGGAAGGAGTCGATCGTAGCCGCGAAGTGCTTCTCGAATACATTCGCTATGAGATAAGCAGAGGGAGATTAAGACAGGAACCCACAAACATGAGGGAGCAAAGAGGAGGGGTGAAGATGGATGAAGGGAAAACAAGCTGTGAGATCAAATTCAACAACTGACGACCGCAAGATTAATCTAACTTGACTCACTGACGATATGGCCGGTTGTTTGGAAGGCCAGCTCCACGATACTCTCGTCCTGGTCAGACGCAGCCAGGTGGAAGACGGAGAAGATGTTCTTCCATCCCGAACGAATGTTCGCCGCCTGGGAGTTAACCATCTGGGCTATGCAGCGTACCACCATGTCTCTGATGGTGGGAGACCTAAGGAGGCAAAAAGAGAAAATTCATCCATTTGTTGATGCCAGTTAGTTCTAAAATCTCTTTGAAACACCCAAAGTTTCACTTTCAAGCAGAGTGATTATTCCTACATTGATTTCCTTGCAGCAACCGATAGTGAAGAGCATTCCTAATTGCTCAGCAGTTATGAATGAAAGGACGGATCTGCCTTCACTTGCCATTACAAACACACAAACAGCATCATGAGTGAGTCTAATGGACAGGGTTTGCATGGCTGCCAGCCAGATCCTCCCTGCCGAAACTCTCAGTCTGTGGGTGGACTCATACTTACACGGCTAATTCCTGTTTCATGTCCATCAAAAGCCAAACAGTTTGCCTTTTCAACATGCTGCACACATACTATTGCTACGGCAACAGTTGCATGAATCAGTCACATTTATAAATGAAAGCCATTTAAATTCTATTAAATAGATTTAAACAAAGCTAATTTGTTTTATAAAAAAAGGGGGGGTTTATGTGAATTCATTGGGAAGATAATGCAAAGAGACTGAAATGGGTCAGCTGAAATCTTTTCATCCGTGTGGGGAAAGAGACAAAAGGAGCTGCATCAAAAGACCTGAAAAGGACCGCACTTGGTTTATTACCTGTTTTTCTTCATGATGTGCTCAAAAGGTCTCAGAAAGTCCTTCTGGAATCTGAAATTAGCCAACTCCCCTTTCTCCAAGAATTTCATGGATAGTTGCCTGAGAGAATCCACCGCAAAAATTGCTACATCTTCATTGGGATTGCAACCGACCTGCACAAAGAGAAAGGTTACACATTTCACAGCATTTTTCCCACCACATTACTTTGATCTCTCTCTTTATAACATGCAACTTCCAGGGCAAAATGTTTCACTGGAAAACTTGAACATGATAAATGACTACTTTGAAGTTTTGGTTTTAAACATGTTGAACCTCCGCTGGGTCTTGGTGAAAGGTAGATCCTTGAATGGCAAAATGCCACAAAACATTTTTGACAGCAGTTTGTTTTTTTATGGGAGATTTATGAGAAATGAAACCGTCACACCAGTAAAAACAATCATTTCCAGCTCGCTTCCTAAGTGGGCTGTAAAGGATCCAGAAACAAAGAGCACCTGCTTCAAAGCCTTTGGCATCATCTGAATAATCATGAATACCAACAATTTAACAAAACAAACAATTCTCTTCATATAAATGATCTATACAATACCAATTCACAACAAAAAGTATCGGGACACTTCATAAAATCAAACCAAATAATTCTCTTTAATGAACAGAAATGCACATTTTTGAGCTTCGGTGTAGATTTCTTTGGGCAGCAACTGTTTATTTTTGACTATTTAGAACACCACAACACATTTCACATTAAACCCTCAAATAAAATGTAGGTGTAGACATTAGGCCTTATCTTAAAGATAAACAGAAACATTATATGATACGTCTTTGTTTTATAGCAGCTGTCTTCATATGCTGTTTGTGTCTTTTTCTACTTTTGGTTTTCTTTCCTTTACTGTAGGTGAAGTGGTCTTATTCCACCTGCTCAAGATCTAGCTTGTGTTTTTTAAAGATGATTTTGGTTGAAGTCCTACCCAACATTTCTATTTTGGAGACTTATGAACGGTTTGTATTTAGTTTGGTGAAGTTATGTCTATCTTTTGATGCTCTTTTCTTCGCTTGAAGTTATAAAGAGCTCTGGTTTCATGAATTAAAAAAAGCTCCTGCAATTATCCAACTTTGTTTTATTCATGTACAGAACTGTTGATTTGGCTACTTGTAGGTTTTGCTGGAATGATGGACAGGTTTTAAATGGAAAAGATAAATGTGACCCACATCAGTAGAAGTTTTTAAAAATTTTCTCCAAAGTTTATCTGCATCAATAAGCTCTTTGTTGGTGATGGGAGTTTTATGCTGGTGCTTCAAACAATGGCAAACGAGTCCGCAGGGGGAGTTAAAATGCTGAATAACAGTTACTTTCTGTAAATCTATTGCAGCACAGATGAGCAGTTAAAGGGGGCTTAGTTTTTTTGGTTTTTTTCCCAGAATGAAATATGTTCATTTCCTCACCCAGACAGTTTTGGTGCAACTTGAATTCCTTCGGGAGATATTTAGATCCACTTGAGATCAGCGCATGTCCAATATAATGGAAGTGATGGGGCAACTGCGCGCAGCCTCTAAATAAGGCATTATCTGCCACAAAATCCTTCATTTCACCAATGCTTTGTTAAGAAACATTAGTAGGATCCTCCTGTGAGCTCGAAGCGGCTTTTTGTGGTGATTTGTCCTTATTTACAGACATTTACTTGTTATAGTGTCACATAATAGTGACGTCATAAGCCGCCGCAGTAAAAATGTCTGTAAATAAGGACGAATCACCAAAAAAAAAAAGCCGCTTTGGGCTCACAGGGGGGTCCAACTAATGTTTGATGACAAAACATTGGTGAAATGAAGGCGTTTGTGGCAGATAGTGCCTTATTTAGAGGCTGCGTGCGGTTGCCCCATCACTTCCATTATATTGGACATAAGCTGATCTTGAGTGGATCTAAATATCTCCTGAAGGAATTCAAGATGCACCAAAACTGTCTGGGTGAGTAAATGAACATATTTCATGCTGGAAAATAGGTACAGAATGAAAAAAACTAACTTCCCCTTTAAATGTTTGAGGGGGTGGTGTGCATGAACTCAGCTGTTAAGCTATTGAGTCTGAGCTGACAAGCAAATAGAAGACGGCAAACAGCAGCAGGCAGAATACAGACTATTGCTATAAATAAATCGGATACGGGGCGTTATATCTGAGCAAAGTGATATGTTGTGCAAATATGTCAAAATAATAAAGGGACTAGAGGCAGGAATTTTAAAAAAAGCAAACATGCATGTCCATTTTTTTAATACTTATGGGTGATGAAGCGCTAAATACCAAAAATAACGTTTCCACCCAGATTTCTCTCTGTTGCCTTGAACAGGCTATGTGCTGCAAAATGCGCTCCAATTCGGTGTCCGAATTTCCTGCGCTGCTCTGCGGACGTGACATCAAATGACGCTACATCCGCAGTTTTGATACAGGAAGAAGACGGTCGCGGTAAATTCAAACACTGTAAGCGATAGTTATGGATTCTTCAGCCGTCAGCAAACGATCCAGATCAACTGAAAGACCACTAAAAAGTTTAACTACGAAGAAAAAGGTTGGTAAACAACATTATAGCTTCAGTTTGTGCACGCTCCCGAGACGGCTTGGCTCGTGGCTGCAGTTACTTGAAGCGCCAGTTGCGGCAGCCGCGAGTTTTGTTTCTTAATCTTGCCTCTAGTCTCTTTAACCAATTAGGGTCCATTTTCCACTTAGCTTTTGTCCCCTAAAAATGTTTTCAATACGACTTATATGCAATTACAAGTCTACACTTAAACCCCATAACCAATCAAACTTTGATTAACTTTGTTAAATACACTACTCACAAAAAGTTAAGGATATTTGGCTTTTTGTATAATGTCAGAATGAGTCTAAAATCTACTACAACCTTTCCAGGTGAACTGAATTAAACTTTCTCTAAACTTTTCAATGCACATGTACATTGTTCAAGGGTTAAATATTTATTCTGCATCATTCTGTTCTCCAAAAACTGAAAGTTGAATATCCCTAACTTTTTGTGAGTAGTGTATCTACAATGACAAAATATTCTTTGAATAAAAAAATAATATTCATGATTTCAGAATATGCTTGCGTGGTGCCTCCATCATTCCTCACCCACCTTATTAAAGTGGTCTCCAATGACCTCCCAGATCCTGGACCACTGCAGCCTGATGCGACCCATGTTGTAGTAGGAGATCTCAACTATTTTTTGCAGGCTGAACATACGCGGGTGTGTAGGCGAGGCCAGCTCATCCATGGACACAGCGCAGAGCCACCGCACAAAATCCACTGATGAATGGACACAAGATGAAGGCAATGAGCAAAGAAAAGCACTGTGAAAAATAATCTGTGAGTCATGCCAATCAAAATGAGTAAAAATGCAGGCGGCCTTGGAGCGACTAAATGAAGAGGATCGGCAAGACTCACCTATTGCGTTACCATCCAGTCTGGTAGAGCCAGTGAATATCCTAAAGAAAAATACGTGACAATGATTACTTCAGAGCATTACTTAATCTTTTCAGCTTGAGCTTATAAAGTGTGAATCACACCGTCTGCTCTGATTTTGCTATAACTGTGGGAGTTCAACAGCAGCCATTTCAGGCCAGAATATTACCTGTCCACAGCTACCACCACACTCTGAGAGCTGGTTTCCCCAATGGATTCCTGAATGCTGGCAATTTGCTTGCGGTCCACCGTCCCTCCAACTACAGAGCAAATTAGAGAGGATTCAGACATCTGCTTAAGAAAAGAATTAGCCTATCATGGGGTTTTTCTACAGTCAGATAAAAGGATTTAAACAACAAAACACATAATCTGAGCCAGGCTGTAACATTCATGTGGCATGCATTTAAATGTTGTCTCTGACCTAAACCCAGGTACTCGTCGTTGCTCTGCTCCTTTGTGCTGGCAATAAAGCCCTCTTTTCCACGCACCGTCCCTGAGATGTAGCGTGCCTTCACCCCTGTACCAATCAGCTGAGCCAGCTCCAACTGACTGATGCACTTCAGGATCTGAGAGAAAACACAAATGTGGGCTGTTTGAATAATTGTACATGTCAGAAAAGATGCATCAGATAAAAAGCATCAAGACTACACGCTAATTTGAAATGATAGCAGTGCTGTAACAGTGTGCAGTAAAAGTTTACTGGTTGCTGGATAAAGTCATAACATTTTCTTACAATGGTCTAAAGAAGCTTGAATAAAAGTCAAGTACTGTAAATAACTAAACCCTGTAAAAGACTCATTTCTAAAAGTGCAACGTTAAGTTATTTTAAATTATTAGAATGAAAGAAAAGTCTGTGGGAAAGGTTTGACATGTCCGTTTTTGCAACAATTGCAACTTGCAAGCACATTATAGCAGCTTTCAGTTCTTATCTACGAGGTTTCCATTCATTTCTCTGCAAAGTGTCTCTAGATTAATGAGAAGATTCATGAGATTTCACCATCTCTCACCTCTTGAAGAGAAAGACAAGTCCAAAAAGCTTGTCCCAGTGCTGTTGTTTACTTCTACTTGTTACAAAATGCATCAGACTGGTTCAGATTTAGATTTGCAGACTTCTGATGCTAACTTTTCTTGTGAAGACCACTCCACGATTACTTTATTTGTGCAGATGTAGCTGCAGGAGTAGAGTATGACACTATTCCAACCCCCAAGTCTTAGCCCTAACTAAGGTCTGAGGCCTTGGTAAAAGTTATTCCAGAATATATGTAACTTGCATTGTATTGCTTCATTCTTAAAGCCAAAAAAAAAGTGCTTTATGAAGACCAGTTTATCTGCTACTTGTTTCTTCATTTTGTCATGGGGAATCTTTTCCGAGTGTCAACTAAGATAAGAAGTATGAGGGCACAAGATCAGGGGGAGCAAAACTCGGTTTTAAATAGAGTGAAAGGAGCAAACCTCATGCCAAGAGTTGCCCAGATAGTTGCCATCAGTGTGAGCCACAGTGATGAGGGTCTTGATGGTGTCGATGTTCTTCTGCTTCATTTCTGCAATGCCAGAGCTGGCTGTCAGCAGGGTGAACCTTGCCAGGGCCTGCACATATGCATCCCTCTCCAACTAAAAAAAAAAAAAGAACAACAAAAGAACAGATTGAGAATGTGCCAAGTGAGGAAAATAGAAACAATGATCTTGCAGCTCACGCTGCAGTACCTGAATGGAGAAGATGCATGCTATCCTGATGGCACAGCGGATTCCTTCAAGACACAGCGAGGCCACTTCAGTGTCGTCACAGTCCTGGAGACCCACACTGAAAGCAGCCAGGAAGGGCGTCCATGCCAGCTGAGGAACACCAACAAGGATGAGTTTCCCCAGTTTGTGTCTACCAGTGCACGCAGAGCAGCATGTGTTTATCTGCAGGGGTTACCTTGAACATGGGCCGAACATGCTCCAGATGTGTGGCGCTGGTGAACGGAGCCTGAACGTGGCTGACCGCCTCCATCAGAGCTTTGGCTGTCTTGGCCATCTGTTCCATCTCCACGTTGTACAACAGGCGTCTCTGCTTTTCGCTGGCCACACCTGCTCAGAAGAAATAGTTAAACACACACAGAAGTAAGATTTTCCTAAGTCACGATAACTCAGCAAGGAAAACACCACATCTAAAAACCTACTGATCACATCTCTGAGACAGCTCACAGCAGCGAGACTCACTCTGCTTGTTGGACTTCATGGTGAGCTCTTTTGTCTCCTTCATGGCAATCTTCTTCCCTGCGATCTCATCATATATGGCTGAGAGGTATTCCTCAGGTAGATCTTTGCTGTCATTGATGCCGCGGTTCATCTTGATATATTGCTCTTTTGTCATTTTATTCTTGACCTTTGCAGGATAAGAAGGATACAAGTCAAAAGCTGCTTATGCATTCCTTGTGATTTATGTTTGACTGATATTCAAAAAGAATAGCTGCTGTCAAAAACACATCCCCAAAGGCAGCTGCATTGTTGAAAGGGACTTCTTACTTGTGGACTGTGAAGGTCTGTTGTCAACATGATGATGGAGTAGGCAAGGACGTACGCTGTGTCAGCACTGGCAAAGAGGGTTTGTCTTAAAAATTAAAGAAATTGAAGGGTAGGGAAAAGGAGAAATTCAGTAGAGTTATGTGATGGTTTCACTGAATCAAATCAATTTATATTCATGGGTGAAATATTTTGAGAAGAGATTTAAATTTACCCCTGGTTGCATTCGAGATATCTTGCAGCAAATTTCTCCATAAGTCGGTCGATCTTCTGGGCTTCACCAGGGAGCCGAAAGCCCTCCAGGAACATCCTCAGTGCTGAAACAAAGTCTTTGCCTTGGAAGTCCATTTGATCCACGTAGGCATACATCACTTCTTTATTGAAACGGTCATTATCCCCGAGGAACTCTCCCACTTGAGTCTAAAAGAAAACACAAGACGTAGATCAGTCTCAGTCCTAGTTCTGTGTTGTTAACCCTTTGTGCGTGATATTTAATTTGAATTGATCCTCAACTATTATTTACCTGATCATAAGAAAGAAAAGCCCAAACAGAAAACCACTTTCAGGACTGTAAATGTGTCCATCTCCTCTATATTTCCCAAGCTTTCAGTGTTCAACGCCTTTAAGTGCAGGATAATCCGGTCAGTGTGGATTAGATGATCCACTTACACATTTCCCCACTGTATGCATCCCTCTGCTGTGCTGCTACTGCAGCTAAAGGCCCTAGTTTCTATCAAGCTGTTAACAATGATATTAAATGCTGATTTGCACTGAGACCCAGTCCAATCAGGAAAAGTGTTATCTTCATTTAAGCTAGCACTTAATACTGCATCAACTGGGAGGTGGAGCTGTTGGTTGGATGTTTAATGCTCAGTGGAGCAATGTTACATCATTGTGTGGCTCTTGTGCTGTTTGGCTTTCTAATGTTCAAAGCAGAGAGTAAGAATTAGTTCAGCTGGGCTGGCTGCTCGTGTGTATTTGTCAGGCACTTTGCTGCTGGTTGCAAGTTGCTCATTTTCTTGGGGATTCTCAAATAAATCCAATAAAAATGACTGAATTCAATGACATGCCAAAACTATCCCAGGATATCCTTCCATCTGATATCTGATTTCACCATTTCCTTCCACCTTAGTTATAAACAGCACATAATTAGTAGGAACGACAAAAAAACTGTATCAGTCTGCCTTGTTATTCTTTTGTGTTTTTACTGAGTACCAACATCATTTAATGCAGTCTTGGATTTATGCAAATGTCAAAATGAAAGATTTAGTTATTTGCAAAGTAACAAGCAGATATGGTTTAGATGAGATGCAAAGATCACAACAGCTAACAGCTCTGCAATTTCTGACCAGACCCACCACTCCAAAAAGACTAATTTAACTAAATGTTATCATACATCAACTTTTGATTCTCTTTGCCATTTTTAATGTCTTCATAATTGCATTTTCCTTTTTTTGGATGATAAATTATGTTGAAATACTTTCTATTCTAAAGGAAAGATGACATTTTCCAGTAAGCTTCCTCTTTGCATTACGAGAGCAAAGTCTTCCATGTGGCCTTAGACTGAAAAATTGCAACAATAAAAACCTTTATTCAATAAATCAAGGAACCTCTTAGAGTGTCCGTTTGTGATTCGTCAATCTCGCCCACCACTGGTGGTCTGCTGCTGGGGACCAAACTGAATGCAGCCTTCATTTAGGTTTGTATAAAAGTGTCCTTTCCTGCTTTGTGATTTAGTTCTAAAAGAAGATGTTTGATGTTGCCAAGCAACATCAAATATATAGACTTGTAAAATGCAACACATCTGAGATTTGTAGTATTTTTCTGCATGTAATTTGATTTGAGCATCAAAATAAGCTGCAGAGCTATTTTTATTTGCCTTGAAAATGTTTTGATAGGTTTAGTGAGAAAAAGGAAAAATTCACAGAGCTTGAAAGCTTGATACCAGCAGCTTATTTCATAGCTGTGATGTGCATCAAGAAATTTGTCATTTTTAAACTTTTTTTTTTTTTTTTTTTGCCAAGAAACAAAGAAACAAACAAAAAAACAAAAACAAAACAAGGTCATTACCGAGTCTAGTCTCTCCTCCTGGTGCAAGAACTGAGCAAGGTCTTCTGGTGTTGTTCCCAGCATGCCTTGCTCTTGCAGGTATTGGATTCCTCTCTTTGGTTTCTTGTTGAATCTTAAAACCCAAAGACACCATATGTAGCAGACAGCAGCAGGACCAAATGATTCATTTATGTGCATGAGGCAAAACTCACAGGTCAATGCCCTGCTCGATGATCTCCTTCTGCTGTTTGAGGACTTCAAACTGTTCAGGGTTGTCAGTGCCTGACATCTGTGTGCTATAGCTTCCAATGCCAGACGAGGCTGTGGAGTCCAGAGAGTTAATGCTCCCATAGCGGTTGATGGTCTCTGGGGCCTTCGTCTCTGTGCTCTCCTGTTCTGATGGCTTCTCTTGGCCTGAGGAGCAAAAACACAAGATAAGACAAACCAGAAGGGGTGATACACGAGCTCAAATAAACCCAGTGTTCTACTGTAATTGTATAAAACGGCCCCTAAAACCATCATAAAGGTGAAAATATCTGGCACTGGCTCAAGCCCAGCCTCAAGGCTTAAAAATGAGCTCACTGAGAGCTGGTAGTGAGGGAACAAAACTTCAGTAATTGAAAGAGGAAACTGCAACACAGAGCAAAATGAGCCTCAGGCCTTCTTGATGATAGTTGTTGGCAGGGAGGGTAAGAAAAAAAGACGAGTGCACGACCGCAGCCTAATGAAATCCAGAAACACACACAGTCACACACAGCAGGTGCAATTCGGGGCAGCAGGGGAGGATATTATCAAAGGTAGGATATCGAAAACACTCCAGGCAGTCAAAGAGGGGGAAGATGCAGGAATTTGGAGGCCAGTGGAAGTGGTTTATTAAGCCAACTAAGAGGAGCTCGAGGATTCAGAGCTGCTGCTGGAGCGAGTCCACCCTGTAACCTCGGCCGTGCTGAAGTGAGGCATCTGATTACCCATCGGAAAGTCTTTAAAACATTCAGGACAGCCTCCAAGTAATGTTAGCCGGCAGCCTGTTTCCCTTTCTTATGTGTTCATAGCAGAGTGAAGAAGGTGGAGGAACGGTGATCACTACAGGATTTCTCACCAAATTAACCTAGAAATAAACAGTTTCTAATAACAATTTAATCCATGAAGAAGAAGTCAAAGTGCATCTCACGTCCTAATAGCTTATGTAAGTCCAAACATGGTTCTGGTTACAGTCTATGGGTGTAAAGGTGTAACATAAAACCTACAAACACAAGCTACACAATGCAACACAAGAACAAAACTGCCTGAAACTTGAGGAAACAGAGGCTGAGAACTATTTTTAATCACAACACATTCTAACAAACACTCGTACTGTTCTAATATTACCTGCTCTTGCTTTGAAGTAATTCAGAAAAGGAGAAAATGACACAAAAAAAGGTTGAAAGAGTGGACCTGAAAGAATCTCTTATGTAGCCAAAAATCATGTTGCATGAGTTATCCAGCAGCCATTGAACAGTCAGACTCCAGTATGAGCTGCTGCTTCTGTGCCATTGAGCTTTCTTTGGTTTTGGCAGAGAAATGTCCCTGTGAGTCAACATAGCAGCTTCTGCTGGTTAGCTTTGACAGCTTAGCCCAAGACTGGCTTGTGGACTGTCCCAAGAGCCAGCCTCAGGCTTACGGGCTCATATCATTCCAATTCTTTCACAAAGTTGAACTTCATCTTAGTTTGAGCTCTTCCTTTAGCTAACTACTGAAATTCTTCGTTGTGCAGAAGACCTGGGGGCCAGTCTTTTACACAGAATTTGCTTCATCTGTCTTTGATGGGTTTAGCTCAAGGTAACTCTCTTAGGGTGTAAACCTCCTGAAGTTAGCTTTTCTGAAATGGACTGTGTTATCTTGCTGCCTCTTCTGGCTGCAGCTGAGCAGATAAATACTTGTTTTCATTCTTGGAGCTGCAGTTTCTCTCACTGAATGCAAACCATCAATACCATAAATGACTGCAACCATGCTGATAGATACAACCTTTATTGCAAAATTCAGCCCAGTTAAAGAGACGGAATGGGACCAAATCAGACAGATCATGGAAAAAACTACTTATGACCTCAACAGTCTCTTGTATGCTTTATATAATGCACAGACGATAGAGGAAAACAAATAAAACTATAAAGTTGCAGGTACTTGAACAATTCAAGCATGCATCATCTTCATTTAAGTTGCAAACATGTTTAAGCCCAGTTCTGGTGGGACTAGTTCTACAAGAGGATTGTGTGATGATATACAAAGCATCAACTGTGGTATACAGTGATAGGCATTAGCTTCTACACGGTAACCAAACCTACTTCAAATCCTCTCCAGGATTTGTCTGTCCGTCCATCCATTCATGCGTTCCTACTCAAAAACCATTTAATCCTCTCATGGTTGCTGTAGCTGCAGGAGCAACAGAGATGTTGAAGTCTCAGTGCATCAAGCAACTTCCTGCAGCTCCACTCGTTACAGTTAGTTCTAGATAAGCTCCCTACCACCACCCAGCTGCCCATGACCTCTAAGGGTTGGCTTTCAGCGTAGAACAGCAGCAGTTTTATTCTCGGCTCTTCCTGGATTTCTGAACTTCTTACCCACCTACCACAATGCAATAAACCTAAACTCAGGTGGTTCAGTTAACAATCTTTTCAGTCAGACTGGTGAATTTATGAGCTTTTTTTCCTCGTTACTTCACATTGCAGTAGGGGTGAACGCAATCTACAGTTGGTCTCACTACCTTTTCCACCATCAGGTGTTTAATTTATTTAGTAGCAGGTGGTAAAATGGATGCGACCAGCAGCTTGAATTTCAGCAAAGGATATGGCAAGAAGTTTCATTTAGACTTTAATTCAGTTTGTATCAGATTGAGTAAGATGACAGTCAGACAGCTTTGATAAATAAACCCATGTCCAGTACCGTAAACTCACCAAGACTGGTCTGGGAATTGGGGTTGACGTATTGGTCTTTGCTCCACTCTACCATACATTTCAAGATGGACACTAGACATTCAAGGCCTTTCTTTCTCAGGGTCAGCTCCTAGACAATGATAAAAAAAAAAAAAAAAGATTACCAGATGATAAGAAAATTCTAATATTATATCTAAAAATTACATTAAGAATTAAATTAAGAAAAAAAAGAGAAAAAAATGAACACCTGTTGAGGTGTTGTGCCAAGTTCATGACCTCCCCGACCCTGCGCGATTTTTGAAAGGTCATTGACCAACCGTTCAAATATGTTTGCAGCATTCAAGTCACAATCATAGTTCACATAAATGTCCACGACACTCTGGGCATCTGAAAGAGACAGACGAGACAGTAAGAGTCAAATCAATAAATCTGTATAAATGTAATGAACACAGCAAACAAAAAAGTGTGATTAAATACGTTTAACTATCAAATATTTAAAGCTATAGCATCATTATTATCAGAGCACATGGTACTCAATAACACAATCAATCAATGTTAAGAAGCTATAATCAGCTTTGAAGAAATTAAAATAAAGGAGCAAACCTGCACATATTCTAGTGAGAGTTTGTATGACCATCCACTTGTGATCATAGGAACTAGTGGACGTCTCAAGGATGTACAGGAAAATCTCTTTGAAGAACACCTGAAACAGAGTTTGATTAAAAATATAAACAATAGCTGTAGAAGAGGAGCTGCCTGTGTAAGCAGAAGGAGAAAACAAGGAGAGGTTGCATGTTATGAACTCAGACAGCTGTAGCACACAGAAAGCTCAAAGGCATGTAATTTAGCGGAGGTGGAGAACGCTAAAGTGCTGTGTGTGAGCAATGCGACATATGTCATCTATGTCAGCTGCCCGCTGTTTTGAGAAATGGAGTGAGTGTCAGCATCATTCTAGATGTGGTGTTTGATATGTTGCCATTGCCATCCAAACAGGTGATGGCAGAGAGAAAACGGATGTGACACAGCTAGCGAGTCTAAAAGAAAAGCTATTAATCAGTTCCTGTACAATCCAGTACAATTTAACAGAACATTTACTTTATTTTACTCTATTCTTGTATTTACCAGACTCTAAATGTTATAAACAAACATTTCAATTATTAAAAATGCTATCATTCCTCAGTCTAGGGACAACATAGAGGAAATTGGAGTCATTCACAACTTCTCCTATTTCACAATATTCCCCTGACAGTTTGTCACAGATATGAATCTGCTTCTCTTTACATCACAAAGGGTGTACACAGATTTACATAAATAAAGCTACTGTACTCTTCCAACTAGTTTGTCAGGCTTTCTGTGCATGAATAAAGATTAAAAGACAATGCCTGACAAGCCCAGTTCTTATTTTAACTCTCTTACGTGTTCATCCTATGAAAGTCTTTGGCAATAAGCAGAGAAATTGTTTCTCTTTTATTAATTTCAGGTCAGAAATGAAAAGATCTTACCTCGATTTGCATCTTGAGGTGTGTCTTGAAGTGGGAGAGCAGAGTAAGAAAAATAGAGAGCGAGAGCTCAAAGACTTCAGGCACAGAGGAGACACCGTTCTTAGACAGGGCCACGCACAGGTACTGCTTGATGGCGTTGATGAACATTTCGTTGGTCTTGAAGATGGGCCCAGCGTTCTGCAGGATGGATAGCAACAGCTGGAGGGACAAGACCTTCGATCGCAGCTCATGAGACCTGAGGCAGTGAGAAAGAGAGATAGACCGAATGCGTGATTTTATTGGTAATATCCTTATAACTAGTTTAAATATTAGAAGAATACACATAAATTTTCAGGGGGGAAAATAAATAAACAAGAGGGTTAATATCTGTAAGAGTTTAGTCTACGTCACTCTAACGAAAATACGAGCACTGTAAGAGAAATTGTCTGTATATAATACCTTCAGCTCTTTAGTGGCTTCTAATTTTTTAGAATGAGGCTCAATGCTGCATGAAAATAACTAAAAAGATTTCATATTTTCCAATTCATCTGAAGAAAACTTTTTTTGAACATCTATTTGATGGATATTAAAGGAACATCATGAAAGAGAGAGATGCAATAAACTTTTTCTTTGAGTAATTATTACATTTAACTTCAAAACTCTGGACAGAGCAGCACTTATTGTTAAAATAACCCTCATCATCTGAGGATGTATGAGCCACGTTTGCAGTGATTAGCAAAAAACTGCTAGTATATGCTAACAACCTTTCATCATTGTTAAAACAATCAGTTTAAGCATGACCCAAGCAAAGATTAAACTTAAAACAGAGATCAGTATCAAATGTATCTGACAAACTCCAAGGGATGAAAATCAATATATTCAAATAATAATAAGATTTTAAAAAAGCTTGGGCTTTTACTTCCTTGGCCATTAGCAGAGTTTCAATATTAGCATACTAGCTACATTTAAATTAAGTCAGCAGTGTCTGGGTTACTTTTTTTGTGCTTAAACTTGGATTTGTGTTTTATATTTTCAGATATGCAAATTAAATTGAGTCAACTATTTTTTTTTTTTTTTTAAGTATTTTTTGTGCGTCAGTGTGAGCTTGGTCTGATGAATGCGCTAATGTTAGCGTTTCAGGCTAGTTACTGTATTCTCTGCAACATGCTTTGATGTTTGAGTGCATATTGTCTCTCAAAGGTTTAAGAAAGTTGCTGTAGTATTTCACCCTCATAGTGTTTACACAAATAGCAAAAAAAATGAAGCCAACAAGGAAGTGCTAAAAACTGCAGTTCACTCCTCATCTTTTAGGGGCTGGCTCCAAAAGGGAGTCAATCCTTGGACTTGGATATCCCTGAGTTAAGTTTACCTTCATGGGTTTTTTTTTTTTGTTTGTTTGTTTGTTTGTTTTTATAACTGATCCCTAAAATGTTATCTAATCTTGAAATTATGCATAGTTATGGGTGTGTCCTTTTGATTGACAGGTGACAGATGGGCTGTCACCACTTGCACTGATAGTTATAGCACAACTGAGCAGGCATGGCTCAGGTAGTTCAGAGTTCATCAGTCATTCGCCCCCATGCTTACAGCCCTCGTCTCTTTGCCCATTTTTGTCTTTACTTGGGGTCTTTTTTTTTTCCCCCCATTTTTGTGTTTTCTGGGAGTAACAAGATGTGCCACACTGCCAAGATGCTGATGGTGGGAACCACCCACTGAGCTTCAATTCAGCTCTTCAGAAACCCACAGGTGGCAGAGCGAGGGTTTGTCCAGTAATATTAACAGTCTATGTGTTTACAACTGAACACTGCAGACACCCAGTTAGACTTTAGGAAATTATACACATTTTGGAAAAATGTGTCTCTTAACAATTCAGGCACACAATAAATCCCATAACAGACAAAACTCTCACTAAAAACCAAGTACCTGTAAATGCAATTATTATCCTTTATGCACAGTTACATCACAAGGAAAGCATGATGCACAGTGCAAGACCACATCAAACTGTATTTCTCCATCAGAGAGTTAAAAATCTTCAACAGTCTTCAAAGCAGGGCTTGGGCAACTAAATCAAAGTGCCTCTGCTCACACAGCCCCAGCTTGTCTTAACTGTTTTTCTGCAGCAGCAGGGCAGAAAAACTTAAAACTCAGAAGGATCATACGTTCAGCTACTTTATATGCTGAGTTTGGTTGCTCGTCTGTAAAGCCTTCTTGCTTTGTCTGCTTTCCATCTCTGGGAAGCAGACAAAGTAGGAAAAGGTTTTAGACGGCACAACACCAATGTGCCTTAAGTGTTTTCTGTGAGAACAACTAATATTTTGCCGAATCTAAGCTTTAACAAATCAAACTGAAATGGGGAAAAGAAAAATGAATTACTTGTATTGTGTATCAATAGTTTGGAAAACAGAATAAGCACATCAGCACATACAGTAATTTCCATTTACTACTATCTAGAAAATGCAAAGAAACATATTTTTTGAATGCAGCTATTATGATTGTGCTCTGTTCTGAGAAAGTGAAACATCAGGGAGTAGTACAGCCTTGTTAGGAGGGTAAAAGATTTCTGTCCAAATGATGGACCACGTCAAGGCTGAGGTCATTGATGTAGCCTTCATCCAACACACAAAACACATACTGTATGTATCACAAATTTCCATCAGAGTTATCTAAAAGTCAGTAAAGAAAAAAAGACTTAAATTACATTTCTCTGGCATCAACAGACAGAAGAATGAATGTTCAATGGTTAAGAAACAAGCAAACAAATATTAAAATCACCCAATAAACTCTGCAAATTGAGTATTTGGCATAAACAAGATGCTGGAAATCAAGTTTCACAAGAAGCGCAGCCAGTGGATTGAACTCCCCTGACTGAATCTACAACACAAAGACAAAATCATTCTTTCCATGTTGCTTGTGCTTCAGGGAAAAAAAAAGGGAAGAGTTAAGAGGGTTTTTTTGTGCCTCATGAAATCAGGAAGTGATTCAGAAAACACTTCCGAAAATCCTTCATCACTGATTATTAAAACATGGCTCTTATCAACGGAGCAATCCTTCTCCTAAACTATGACTCATGTCTATTATTACCCATAATAACAACCGAGGCAATGCGAGGCTTTTTCCACAGTGACTTTCACAACCTACCCTTCAATTATTGACACTTTAGAAATAAAATCTGCAGAACATCAACATGATGAAACTAGCTCTGTGATAACTTTGTCAAAGACCATAACTAAAAAGGCAATTATATCTTGCAAATAAAAGTAAATATAACTACCCCTGCTGTGAAGTAGAGATAAGGATTCATATGCAGCTGCAATAATTAACTAATTCTCACATAAGGAAAAATAATATTTGACATTTCAGTTAAAACCTGACAAACTAATGGTCTTATTTGTTTTATGCAATTATTCATATACTTGAATTTTATTAACTTTTGGACAGCTGAACAAGCAGGAAACCTGACGCAGTGAAAATGATAACAAGCATATGTTTTAAACAGCTTCTCAGTAATAGACAATACATTTCTTTCACCGCCTGTAGGTAACAATCCAAAACAAGCAGTTCAGAAAAAGATCAACCCTTCAAAAATGATCTAAAACTCAGTTCAATCAGGTATGTTGCTGCAGGGATGCGTCTACATCCTGCAGGACCAGAGTGGGACAACCCTGGCCCACGTAAATGATTGGAACTTAAATTTAAAACAACAGATAAAAATCTTACTTAGGATCAGGTGGCCCATCTGACAGCGGCTTCATTGAGAGCTTGCAAAGCGAGCGAAAGACAAGAAAGGCATCTTTCTGGAGGATGTGGGAGAATTTAGCTCCTGGTGGCTGGCCTGGTGCTGCCCCCGATTCCTGAGGAAAAACATCCCCCCAAAAAAGCAAATAAGTAAGTAAATAATAACTCGATACATCTTCCCTAACTGAACTCTAGACCTCTTGAATACTTGACATTAATAGTGTGTGATTATAAGACTCCAGATCTATTAGGTTTGCTTGACCGTGATCACAGGGAAGTGCAATCAAGTATAATTGCAGCAGTCATACTGAGCTGGATTAAAAAAGAAAAGTGGTTACATAACACAGTAGAGGAAACATATTCACATTAATTAGAAATGCTGGTTTCATTAGTTCATATTATGCCTGCGATCACAGATGCTTTCATTTTTTCCCCCAGAAAAAGTCAGGAATTAATAAAGATAAAGCCTAAAAACTCAATAAAATGTAAAGGGTTATAATCATTTTTTTTAAAGGATTTGGCATAAATGTATTACACAAAAGAAATCAACCCTGCTCCAGTTCTCACCTGAGTGTCAGTGGACGAGACAGACAGTCTGTCATCAGGCAGTGAGGGGGTGAAGCTGGCAGAAATGGGTGTGCCGGGGATGCCGTTGGCGTGGACGTGCTCATTGTCGCTCCCCAGCGTGCCCTCGTCCTCCATAGAGCCCTGGGTGCCCTCCGTTACCGCTTCGGCCGGCTCCGACTCCACCGGCTCGCCCTCGTTACCCGACTCCTTGGTGTCTGAGCAGAGGTTTGCGGGGTCTAGACAGTGGCCTGTGGTGACAACATGGGCATGGCAGTTGTCAGAGGTTGCTTAAACATTTTTAAACATCTTCTACTGGGGCGGGTTATTGTGCATCTCTTACAGCAACTTCAAACTCTTAGATCTTCACGTTGAAAATGGCCTTCTGATTTATGGGAATACATAACATTACCACGGCACATAAGCCAGCAGCATGTTTAACAGTTTCTAAAGGAACTCTGATGATTCAGTATGAGAGGAAGCTAGAGTGCATCTGCTCAGTCTTCCTCCCAACCTTTCCAGCTTGTTTGTCAAATCTCTGCCCAAGGGTAAAAACATGTTTCAAAAAAGAAGGCCAAGTACCATTTCTTTTGAGTGGACAAGCTGATAAAGCTTTTTTTTTTTTGCTGCTAGAGGGGAGATAAAATGGATTTTTAAACTTTTGCACGTACAGAAAGAGAGTTGAGCTTTCTTTCTGTCAGCACCTGAAGGAAATGAAGGGAGCCCGACATGACCTAAAAAAAAAGTCATACTGTCCTAGGAATCGATTTATTAAAGTAGACTTTCAGTTAGAAACTACAGTTTGACGGCATCAGAGGTGGAACTCGCATGATATTCTTCCCCACGAGTATTTAAAGGTAGAATCCGGAGTTTTAACCCTGAAAATCAGCGCTAGCCTTGTGCAAGTGAAATCCATCTCAATCCACACCTTTGGGTCTCTACTCTCGTCTGGTGGTGACTTCGTTTGCAACTTCCCCTGACTGTATTTAGTTCTCTCCCTTTGTTTTTGGTGTATTCAGGACATTTCTGGGTGGAGATTTGCATATTTATCTCCAGCCAATGACAGGGCTAAGGACATGCCCTGTGGGGATGAACTCATCAACTGGAGCAGACACCAGATTCCCTTGAATTCTCAAAAAAAAAAAAAAAAAAGACGGACACAGCAAAGAAAAGGAAGTACTCTACAGCGAAAAGAGCTTTAGATAGTGCACGCTCAAAAACCAGGTTCAATATTGGTTTGGCTTTCACCCGCTTTCAAGCTTTGACAGAGAGGCTTGGGCTGAAGAGCGATGCGGCCATTAGACCGAGGGGAGGGGCACTCAGTTTGAATAGTGTTATTTACAAACAGAAATGGGAAGAAAACTCTAGATTCTACCTTTAAGAAAAAGATTCAAGAAAAGGATTAGAATGGCAATGGGAAGAGAAATTATTTGGGTAGCCTTTTCTTTAGCTGCACCAAATCTATTGTGTCACTCATAAGCCTTAACTTTGCATTAAAAAAAAGTCTAGCGCACAAAGCAGGCTCTGATTTTCAGGTGTTTGGTGAGGCAGCAAGAACTTTAGGATCTCCTGTTAAGAAGAGATGTCAGCTAACTAAGATGTGCTTCTGGGAGTTTCCTCCACAAACAACAGAAGGGTAGTTGGTTAAAAGCAACATGAATTTTCAACTATGCAACCAGCTGCCACTGGCTTAAAAAAAGAAACGAAAAAAACAAAAACAAAAACCGGGTAAATAGATAAACAAATCTCACCTCCTGCCACAGTATTGACCACCTCTTGCAGAATGCTCTGGACTATTTCTTGGGCTTTCTCTTCATAGTTTGGTGTCTCTTCCTCCTCTTCCTCGCCTGCTCCTTTATGCTGCTGGGCTGCTGCATCTGAGCAACACACATTCAGTTTCAATGCACACACAGATTCCTCGTATACAACTAAAATAGCAGAGTGTAATAAATAATGTGCTTGTAATGCTTTGTGATCCTAGTTCTTCTTGCACTAAATATCAATCAGGAGGAATTAACTGCAACTTAAGAATTAATGCAAGAAATATGCAGCATTTAAAGTAACATTAAACATTCCTGTTAGTGTGAAAAGGACCTAATGAGGATAAAGTTGCAAGGATGTTTATTTTTTCTTGATATTATAGGTTGTGAAACAAATATGAACAAAAATGTTAATCAAAAACTGCAAACTAACCTTTTCATGATAAGCAAAAGGGTTAATAATAAAGGTCATCGAACAGTTTTATTGTAAATAAAAGGAAGAATCTTACTCTGCGCTGCTGCAGTGGCTTGGTCTGCCTCAGTCTGTTCATTTTCAGCTACAAAGAATTCAGAACCGTTCTCTGGATCTGGGTTCTCGTAGACTGGCCCCTGCTCTCCCTGCTCCTCCTCTTGCTCCCCAGAAGCAGACCTCTTGCTGGCCTCCGGTGCCGGCGTGGAAGGAGTGGATGGGGTGGATGGGATGTTGATGCTGGGAGTTGGAGGGCTGACGGGCCCGTTGGCCTCCTGGGTCAGAGCCTTGGCCGGCGGGTGAATATGAGTCTGGAGCTGGGGGGAGTCAGGCTCAGTGTGCTGGGTAACTGGGGAGTGCTGCCGGTGTCTCTCTCTTTCCAGCTGTTTTGCTTCCTGCAGCTGAGGGGGGAGTGGTGCATGCACACAAACCAAAAGAAGAAGAAAAAAAAACAAAAACAAGGAATTGCAGAGACGTGACAGAAAAAACATTTACAGAGAGCAAGCACATGCAAGACACACACACAAACAGACACACACAGAAAAAAAAAAAAAACATACGTTAGCATGTAAACAAACTCATCAGCATTTCCAAGTTTGATCAACCTGACTGCTTTCCCTGTCGACACACAGAGCCGACGGCAGAGCTTCAAAACAGATCTTTAAAACATCTAATGTGTCAGCTGTGAAGCCGTATGGAAATGTACATGAATGTGTACTGAGAAGTAGGACATGCTATCATACAGCAAATGAGACAAACTTTGTGAAATCAGTTCATGCTGGTTGGTGTGTGTTGGGTCTATTTTAGTCTGCTGGTGGCAGAAAGCATTTCTGGTGGAAAATGGCTCGTACAGCCATGCCCTGGCTGATGTGTCATGGCTGACATGTGTTACGTCTCCTCCACAAAGAGGGGAGCAATGGGAAGAGTTGGCGTGCTTTAGCTCGGTACATCATGAGCCATAAGTGGGTCACAAGACATTTGCACACAGTTATGAGCCCATTTTTTTAAAGCTGGTGAATATTGCAATATTTCATAACTTAGACTGCCTCTTTAATAGCTTAACAATTTGTTTTTAGGAGGAAATAGGAGTTCAACCCGTTATCTCAGCGTAAAAATAATCATCTGCAAGGTTAGATACGTCCCCATTTCACAGCAAACACCAACACAGGCTCCAAAAGAGAGAAAACAATAACAAGCAGTGGAAATTTTCTCAGCCAAGCTAAATTAATGACAGCCCATGGTGCATTTGCAATCCAAGTGCATTTGTAGATTTGCAAAGGTTGAAAATAAATCATAGAGGTAGATTTGAATGACTCAAAGAGAGAGGAAGGGGCATGAGCTACAAATCAAAAGTATAAACAATGTGACATTTACAAACACTGGTGATATATAAAGACTGGAATCGAGAGTGCAAGTCTGCCAAGAGCAAAAAGATAGAGGGCCAATATAAATTTGCTTTTAAAATTTCATTCAGGTCTTATAACCAGAATAAAGATTTTTAGCTGCAGGACACAATTAGATTATCTGTTTTATGTTATTTTCTATTTTATGTCTCATTTCATGCATTGCATGTCAACTAACCCCTTTTATCAAACCAATTAAGCCTTGTTTTGCAAACCACACTTCCATCCAAAGCTGCTCAATTCTAATTAAATAAGCTGCCGCTGTTGTCACATCTAAATGTAACCACGTAAACTGGATGATGCAGCCTGAATGAAATGATTAGCATTGAATACGAGCAATAACAGGACCAGACACATGCACCTCGACTGGAGGGGACAAGCGAGGCAGCGCAAACAAACTAAGCTCATTATTTAAATGCCACCTCAGTCGGATAGTGAAGGCTGCGTGTGCGTGTGTGTATGTGTGTGTGTGTATGTGAATGATTCTATCATGCTGAGCTGCAGCCAGGAGGACACATCTACACACAAATACAGAAAGTGGATCTCCCGGTGTAGCAGTGCAGCTCTACAGTGACAACACAACAATAGGACTCTGCCTCAAAGACTGCCTCGTCTCTATCTCTATCTCTACCCCGACTGCTGCCTTTAATTTCTCCATCTGTGTCTGACTAATTACCAGTTGCTCATTGTCCTGCAAGGGACACAAGACATTTATACACATTTACCACGCCCAGGGTGCGGTTACAAACTGAGGTGTTGCAGGAGAGCGAGATGATTTGTAGGCAAGTCAAAGAGAAGCCACAACAAGCACACGGTGGAATAACAACACTGCATACGTGCTCCTGTGCAGTGTAGGAGCAAAAAAAAGGAAGAGAACGGATGAGTGCATGAATGGATGAGGTAAAAGCTTAATGCGCAAACACAGATACAGAGAGAAGAGCTGAAGAAGTCTGATCAGGCAATGTCACGGCAGTCCTGCACGCTTTACCTGGCGGTCACGCTTTCTGGAGGCCAGAGACCAAGATAGCTTGTGATTTGTAAGCTATGTGTCCAAAAGGTAGGGAGGGAGGCAGGTGAGGAGGGGAAAAGTGTCATTCAAAAAGAAAAAGATGATTAGAGCAAGCTTTTTTTTTTTTTCCTTTTTTTTTTTAAAGGTAAAATCTAAAATGTCCTTGTGGACACAAAGCAAACTGTAGACTTTAATTAAATGCAAGAAAGGTGGTTTAATAAACCAATCAATAGAAAGCTTCCCCACAGGTTTTAATGCCATAGTATTACGACCCAAACTGAAACAGTTGTGCATTAAGCCAAATTGTTGTGGCACTTTTTGAAAGTGCACACACATTTATGCTTAAACGCTACAGCTTATTTAAAGAAAAGACCATTTTTGTTAGTGCAGAGTTTCCTCAGACAGTGGCTGAAGAGAGGAGCTGCCTCTAACGTCTGTGTGTTTACATAAACATAACTACGCGTGCTTGGGTGTTTTCAGAGGGTGGAACATACTGCTTGGTTCTCCATGCGTGCGAAGATGACGTTGAGCATCTGTGTGAGCGTGGCTTTTGCTGTGGTCTGGTTGATGAGGTTTTTGCTGGCCAGGTAGATGTTGTAACAGGTGCGGACGGCCTGCAGCACAGTACCCTCATGGATTTCTATGTGCTGAGAGGTGACGGCTGTCAACAGGGCCTGGAGGGGGAAAAGGGGAGAGACAGGAGATGTGAGATGATTTCCAACTTGATTAGACTGCCTGGTTCTGCAAGTTCTAGTTTATGTAGATCATTTTTATCCCTCTCACCTTCAAAATGTTCTTTTCTCAATATTGCAAAGTGCATTTCACATCACTGCCTTATCTTTTATGATTTACAGCTCCCCTGATATGACTAACTCATGATTTTGGGGGGGCTTTTTTTTAATTTTCATTCAAGTGTCATGCATCATTTCAAAATACACTCATTAACTTCAAGGTTGCCTAAGTTCTATTTTCTGCACTGCAGCACAGCTCACATGATAATTAAATAGGTTTTAAAGATCTTTAGATCCTGATGATGGTTATTACTCTTAATATTCTGTGAAGATGACGCTTTAAAAATTCAACACTTGCCACTGTGATGTCATATGAATTGTAGAGTGTCCTAAGTGTGTGTGTAAAGAACTGATTCACAGGACAAAGAGAGCAGCATACCTTGATGATCTGTAGCTGCACACCCTCATCAGTCTGCGGTCCTTGGAAGCAAGCACAGATGGTTTCGATGATTCTGTCGATGAGCTTCTTGCCCGGAGCTGTGCTGTCCGGGGCGCTGCCCGTCAGGTGGCCATAAGCTATCAGCTTCTGCAAGTCACAAGCAGACATGTAAACACATCCTAGCAACTTGTAATGCTGTAAAGCATGACCTGCTGCCTTTTTGGAACAAGTTGCACACAGAACTAAATTCACTTTTGTTCATTTTTAAAAAAAATACTATCTCCTCAGTAGGACTCAGCTAAGATGTCCAAAGCTATTTCAAAGGATTTCCCATATCGAAACAGCCATATAAACAGTTGGAGTTCTGCAGTCTGACATGTCCTGCCACTGACCTGTAAACAGTCGAGTGAGGTGATGACGATGCGAGGACATTTGGACTGACATGCCAGCTCAAACGGCAAGAAGTACTTGTCGGCTTCAATGAAGTTGGTCTTTGATTTGATTGGCGGTAAAGTGCTGGAGCCCGATTTGCCATCTCCAGTGGGCGGACTAGTGGGAAACAACACAAAAAGATAGCGACTATGAGACGAGCGCTGCGATCCCTTGGTCCAGCCTGTCAAACTGGGGAAAAGAAGGACTCAAAAGTCATTCTGACACACTCACGCTTCCCTTGACGTGACACAACTAACAGCGCATGAAAAGTAAGTGCAAGAGATAGTGTGTATCCCGACACTGAACAACCTCTTCTTGTTGCACAGCTGGAACAGGACATTAAAACACATTAAACCTTGAAAAACCGTCTCCCCTGCATTCTGCTCAGGGAAAAGGCAGAGTAACAAATTCTTTATTTCACTGAATTTAATTTAGTGCCTGACTGCTTCAAATTCTCACTTGAACACTCTTACAGAGAGAGAGTAGTAATCCCAAAGGTTTGTTATTCAGGCTCAGACTTTGCCATGTGTTCGTGCTGACAAAGCACCTGCCGGCCAGTGACTAGTACATCAAATGATACAGCTATTTTTTCAGAAAAAAAGACCAGAGATGTAGGCATAAAATATGCACCACCGCTCTCAGCATCCATGTCTCCACAGCTTCCCCAAGCACTACTACCACACCCAGACTGCACTGGCTGGAATAAGAGAAAAACAGAAAGGGTGGGAGGAAGCCAAAGAGGGAAGGAGGGAGTGAGGCAGACAGATAGCAAAGGAGGGGGCCGCATTGTTTATGTCTTGGCAATGAAAAAGGATGACTTCAGCTGTTTTAGAGGGACCTCACAGAGTATGGAGCATAATCATAGAGAGAAATAAAAGATGAGAGGATGGAGACCTTGCTGAAGTGCTTCATAAACGAAGAGAAGTGGGGGAATATTATGGGGGGATATGAAATTAGAAGAGGAAACAGGCATCAAGCAGCATGAATTAAGAAGAGTTCAAGAGATTATAGAGAAAGAGACAAAGGGAGGAAACAGGGATCTGAGCAGGATGTATAAGAGAACAACCTCAGAACAAGAGGAAAATTGGGTGGGTGGGTGGGGGGGTTCATTCCTAAATCTTAAAAGTGGAGCTGTGATTCAGCAAAAAGTAGCAACTCTGTCAGCTCATGTGCCTGGCCTGACTCCATCTCTGCTTCCCTCAGCCATTACATTTCCCTGCTTAATGTCACCTGGCCTTCTCTAGTCCCTTATTATCAGCCTAATGTCAGGTTAAGCCTGCTTTAAAAAACATAAACTTTAGAGAACGGGGTTTTGGTCAGTTACTAAGGCCTAAATCCACACCTCCCTGCTGCTATCAGGGGTGGTCCAAATGAAAACACACATGTGTGATTTGTGTGGGATAAGACAATAACACTGTATGGAGCTAAATCAACAGAACACACAAACATGTTAAAAGTTAAACACTAAGGCTGCCAGTTTCTCATTCACCCTGAAACCTAACCAAGAGCCTAACCCCTTTATAGATGCATTTTCCATCATTCTGGATACATCAGTCTCATCACTAGCTGGTAAAGTTTGTTAAGAAAGAAGCACTTCCATCACAAAACTGCTCAAGACACACCCAACACATCCTTTAGGTCTCACAGAAGAAGCCTCATTGTTTGCTCAGCTTCAGACAAACCAACCTTTCTGTTTTATCATGATTTACACCCTTTATATCAAGCTAAGTTCAAGGCCTGCTGACTGTAACAGAATGTTATTGATCTTCTTTTCTAAATTTAGGAGAAAAAAGCAATTTGTCATGTTTTAAAACAACACTGATTAGAAGTTGTTTGAGCCGAGGATTTCTAGAGTCATTGTGCTTTATGAAGTGCTTCTGAACTTGTGACCCTTTACAGGAGATGCTTGTCAATCACAAATCAGACGTGGTAGTATAGCAAAGCATTATAACTAAATGGCTTATGCTGCAGACTTTCTCCCCGGAGAGTGAGGCTCAAGGCCCATAGAAGGTGGTTTGTATTAGCCATGTGCATATATACCTTGTTAATGTGGTGGGAGGGGTTGGGGATAGGGCAAGATCATCTGTATCATGTATAAATCTGAGGAATAAAAAGATGAAACCATAGTTTCATACATAAAGATGTGTAGTGGAAGTTGCATTCACTCTCAGCATGTGGCTGCATCGCGTGAACATACTCAGACTAAAAAAGCCACAAATAGAGATCTTTGAACTACTTTAAAGGTACAGTGTGTAAGAATTACTGACATCTAGTGGTAAAGATTGGTATAGCAATGACTTCATATGTCAAGCAATGTTGTGAATGTAGGGTGGCTGTCAGAGGCCAAAATTCTCCCAGACATAAAGATGTTTTCATATGTGAGTGGATCCAGTGGTCTCAGGTGTAGCTTTAAGACTGATTTTAAGTAACTACTTCAAATGCCTTTTAAAGGCTAGAGAATACTTCTCCGACTGTGTAACGCGTTATCCAACCGTGTAACAACGGACACCCCTCGAGCCTTCATAGTTCTCTGTCATGGTGCCGGATACGCAGTGCGATTTCCCGCCCGATCAGTAGGAGTCACTACGCAAGACCAGCCTAATACCATGATGCCAATGGTCGGTAACCTCGGTCATAACCTCGGTGGTTATTTTGCCTCCGGTTACAGCAGGCAAAGGCATCCGAGAGAGAATGACACCTAAAGGAGAGTTATTTACAGTGAGTTAGCGTGCTAGCGGCTAGCGTTAGCTGCGAGCTAATAGCCATGCTGCCTCTCCACACTTACTCCTGACTCTGCCTTGTACCATGCTGGTCCTGGTCGGTGCCGGTCTAAACAGCTCTTCAATAGTTGTGGGTCTGCTTGGTGCTGGTCTGGGTTGCTCCTTACAGTTCTCAGTCCACTTTGTGGGGGTCTCTTGCATGCTGGAGCTGAACCAGTGGACCGGGCTCTGTGAGAAGGTCTTGGAGCTGACTTACAGTTCAGTTCTAAACTGTTGTTCCCATCTTCGTCTGCATAATCACACTCTTCTGAACTGGCTAATGATCCACCACACAAACCAGTTCCAATCTAGCTGTTTTGGAGCAACTTTTGTGTTTTCTACTTTTTTGATTTAACACATAAATCAATGAGCTGACCGCGACTGTCTCACCTGGTGACATAATAGTGTCATGGGGAGGCTAAAGTGCTAGTGGCTAGCAAGTTTTATTTTTTTAACATCGGATATTTACGTGAATATAAGTTTGATTGACTTCTAACTGCACAGAACTACTTATTTTGTTTTATTGTATTGTTCTATTGCTAAATTACTTGAAATTAAGGTAGTGTCATCAGCATGTAAGGTCTAAAACTTGGAATTTTGGTAAACAGTTTATTTTGCTTTGTCCTGCAGCACCCAGTGCTACTCTAAAGTCCTGCTGTATATTACACATTTAAGTGTTCGGAGCAACTGAAAGCTCAAGTGTTCATCATTCTGATGATCTGACAATTCTGTCATGTAGGCAAGCATGAATAAATGGAGATATGATGAAAACCCAAGGACAAGCATCTAAGTGTGACACTTTCATTGCTTTGTACAGCTTAACATTTTCATTTTCCAGCTCTTTATTGAAGCAGCACCTGAGTGATTGTATTTTTAAAAATTCCTACCATTCTGTCTCTACATATCAAGGTTGCATTTCACTCAGTGTGTCTTTTGCTCAAAGTACCCAGTGTCAAATCCCATCATGATCATTCATCTACAGAACAAATCATTTCTAAATTGATTTAAACCGAACAACACACTGACTACACTGATGTAAAATTTTAAACAATGGTGTAAAACACGCTGTGGTAAATGTTTTGCAACCAAATGTGATTTCTAGGAAGTCTTTTTCATCTATGGCTTGACATGCTACCATGAATGTACAAAGGGAAGCCATTTAAATAAGACTGCTGGCTAACTAAAATGTATTTGTATTCAAGGATGAAGAAAGCCGACTTTTACATCTTTAACAAGACAAATAAAAGAGTAGTGGAGCAGCTGAGGTGAAACCAAAAGCAGCAACATTTGCACAAGTTGGGTGTGGCTGCAGACAGTCTCAACATCCATCTTTGATCTCGAAATCCCAACCATGACGGTAAAATTTTGAATGAAATGTGGGGATTGGTGTATCAAATGCAGGAAATGGGGAGTAGTGATGGGAGGCATTTCATGTGAGAGGGGAAATGGTGTGATACAAAAACAGATTTGCAAATAAAAAAAATGAGTGGACAGTAGGGCTGTCAACGAATATTCTAAATTCGAATATATGTTCGAATATTAATAAAAATCCAAGATTCGAACGTGAAAATTAATATTCGAACTTTAAATAAACGGTGGGAAAAACAGCCTATTTTAGGCCTATTATTATTATTAGGCCTACATTTGCTACACTGGTTTGATTACAGGCCAACTGTTTCAAGTTGCTCCATGTTTATTGCAGCTGCTCGAGCATTCATTGTTCGTTAATTTCATTTCAATTTGTCGGGATATTTAATCGCTCGCACAAGTTAAGGAGATGCGGGGGGTGGGGGAACTGCAGCGAGTTCATTTTCTAATTTCCAGGGCATTGTTAAAGATGTTAATAATGAAATAAACACTAAAAAAAACAAACAAAAAAAAAAAAAAAAACATAGACGAAACCGGCTAAACGCCACAACTAGACCGTCCACTATTGCCTGGGCAGTGTTTCTGTACATAATTAGAACAGATGAGAATGGGACTTTTTTCTTAACATGGAGGAAATCTGGAAGGACTGTCACATTCCTGGTTGTTGGAACAGCATTGGAAAACTTTAATTGTGGTAATAAGCGAATAAGAAGATCGCGGACATTTATTTCAAGATTTCTTCTGTCTGTGACAAAAGTGGACATTTCTGCTGCTCGCGCTCAGTCCACTGATGTCAGTGTGTTCGTATCAGGAAGGAATATCGGACACACAGAACAGAGGAGGAATAACTTGCTGCCACGTTGGAGAAAACACTGGATTTAATCACTAACAATAAAAACACGGTAAATTATGATGAACACTCATTAACCTGACACTTTAATTTACGTATCTATGCTCCCGAAAATGAGGCACTGCATAACGTTATCATGCTAGCTAATGCTAAACGAGACAGCTGAGTGTTGCTGAAAGTTAATGAATTATCAGGGAGATATTGTGAAATATAAGGTTATTTGCTCTGATCAGGGCAACGTTGAGACCAGAAAATAAAAACAGTTCAGTCGCAAACACAAAGAAATCAGGAAGACGGTTTCCTGCAGCCGTTTCATTTGCAGGACATGTGAAGGCTACGTGGTCTGTACAGTCCTTAAACAATACCAAAAGCCAAATTTATGACAAAATAGATAAGTAACGAGCTCTGAAAGGGTTTGGTTTTTTTAAACTTTGATAAGTAATCACGAGATTTCCGTGTTATTCCGGTGTGGCTTGTCATTAAAGCCAGTTTCCAGAGATGAATAATAGTTTAAATCAATGCTCCGATGTAAATAAATAAAATGTCAGAGTACTTTAGAGATCTCTGGATAACATACCTATAGGTTATCATGACCTTAGACGACTGTCCAACATTGTAAATCCAGATACTGACGCTGCTTTCCATGTTGGCAGATAGGAGGTAATTGGGACTCGTTCCCTAGGCAACGGCGGCAGCGCAAGATGGCGCAACACACAAAACGCACGTCGGCTGAGTCTGTACAAGTAGTTATATCTTGTATTAGTTTGTCCTCCTGTACATTGCTCAAATGGATATTCGAATTTATTCGAATTATGTGTAAATTTTAGAGCAAATATTCGAATGTCATTTTGGAGCAATTTTGACAGCCCTAGTGGACAGGGAGAAGAAAGGATGGGAGGGAGTAAAAGGACAAACGACTCTAATTCTACGTCACATTCCAAAGCCTGCGTTACTTGGCAGCCTGTTCAAGAGCACGCCACGAATAAACCCCAACAGTCAAAAACAAGTTTAGCGACGGGCACAGCTTCATGAAGAAAGCCATTAATGAGAACGCAAGGGGGCTGTTGGGAACGGGCCAGGCGGAGAGACAAACAAAAACACACTGGAGGCTGTGTGTATGCACGAACACACACAAAAACCCACACACACAGCGTTCTAATCCCCTTTACTAGCCGGAACACAGGAGAAAGCAACAGAGAGGCCTCTGACTGAGCCATGAATTTTACAGAGCCTCGACATGCACACAGAAACAAAACCCATGAAATGACCCTTGCTGCCAGATTGCATTACATAATTCATCAGTGGCTTACCTTAATTTTTCTGATTCCTCCTTGATTTCCTCTGAAAGAGAAAGAAGATGTGTCAAGTTAGCCAAGTGCAGGTCTCGGGGAATGTTAATCCTGCAGTTTTTCACTCAGCAAAAAGACACCATTAGGGGTTGAACATGTATGAAGCAGAGGCACAGGCAGCAGAAAGAATTTGACCTATTTATGAGAGACGGCTCCCGGAGAATTTGCTCCAGTAAAATCCTCCTGAATGCACACCATGAGTTAGAAAAGGTGTTACTTGGACCCTTCTTAAATTTCTACAATGACTTGCTGGATACATTCACACGCAACAAAACAATAGATTTCAGAGTTTTTAATGTGATGTGGCTACATTTTTATTTCTGCATGAATGCCTCTTGTTGTCAGGGTGACGGTTTTGTTTACATCCCAACAAGAAGCTGAAGGGAGACTGGTTAATGTGTTGCCTCAGTAGCAGCACAGTCCCAAAAATGTAATCATTATTCTCTCCGCGCCACATCCCTGAGCCAGACCAACATTTGTGTTTATTTCACAAATTTCCAGGCATGAAAGCGGTTGTATGAACTTACTGAGCGCAGATGTAGAAGAGCAGGAGAAAAAAAAAAAGAGACAGACACACAGAGGGAGAGATAAGAGTGAGAGGAGGAGACAGAAATAGAGCTAGCGAGAGCAAAAAAGAGAGAGGCCGATTGGTACTTGAAGCTTTTAAAGAGCACAGTTACAATTGGCAACATCCTCACTGAATTGCACCTGCCCACAGTAGCTGGGAAAAGCCCCAGTCATGTAATGACGGCTCAATTATTTCAATGCTTGAAGGTGAAGAGACCTTTCAAAGAAAATTAATTTGGCGAGAATATTTGAACACGTAACAGTCTGTGGGTTTAAATTAAAGATGGTCTTGACCATGTTTCATTGCGCTACCAATAATAAGAAGAAAAGAGGTAGAAGCAGTGTGTTGTTTTTGATGTGGAACTGTCCAATGAAAAACAGCCACAGCGAGCCCAAAGGACTTATGTGAAACTGCTCTGCGTTCTTGCACATCTAAACCTGACATGAATCATCTTGACAACTTATCAAGTCATTTTCTAAACACAGACTGAAAAGGAATTTGACTCAAGTTGTTTATCTTCCAGTTCTGTGTTGCAACCTATGCATCACAAAATACTCCACAAAAATGAAAGAATAGATGAAAAAATAGTAGAGAAAAAGCTTCAGATTCTTACTGGCTGAGTAAAATTATGCAAAAGTTCAAAATGATCCCCTTAAATTGTTCCACAAGCTTGAAACAATGAAAATCTTCAAAGATATAGGACCAAATATACTATTAATGGATTCTAAAAGCTGCAAACATAAAAAATTTAATATTTCTATTCATAAATGATATAAAATTAATGAGCAACACAATCATATCAACTTATATTATTTTGATTAATTTGTTTTCCATTTATCCAAAACCATTTTGATAAAAGCCCATTGAAGTTTACCCAAGCTTCAGCTCCCGTTTCAACTTCTTGCTTTATTTAAATAATTCATACTTCAACTTCATGTTTAGCAAACACTATACAATCATCATATAACTGTGGCTATTCTTAATCACGTGTGATATTTTCTGTCTGCTGATGTTGAGTGCCTGAGCATGTTGACCAGTCTAACTTTACAGCATCTAGTTCTAACTTTCCAAAAGGGGGGTTCATTTTCTTTAAAAGATAAAACCCAAATACATTAAATTCCTTTGCACAGATCAACAAGAAATCCAGCAGATTACAACATTCCAGAGGATAAAACAAGGTCTTTAATTAATAATCTGTCAGGTTAAAATTTCCCTAACCATCTTTATTCAAAAGGCACTCTAAAATAACCATAGTTGAAACAAAGTGCAGCACATGACAAAATACTAAAAACTAGGAGAATCTACTGAATAATAATTAAATCAGATTACATTTCTATGCAAGTAATGTCAAGAATTAAAAAAATGTATTTCCAGTAGTTGGGCCACTGTGGAATATTCCAACATTTCTGGTACATGTGCTGAATATGAAGTCTAAAATGGTCAAATAGAACATGTATATGAGCTAAAATGTCAGCTGCAACAGGAGGACAGGGAGGCGGCAGTAAAATTAATTGTTATTGTTTCGAAAGGGTTTAGTTGTCATGGACGCTAACAAGGTAAGAGAGAAGAAGAGCTACCATGCACCGTCAATTAACCTTTGTAATGACTACTCATCCGCCCTGGCTTCAACATTATTTTAGACTTTACACATACTACTTTTTTCTTTTTAACCTTAAAAAAAAACCTCTCCTTGGGACTAACAGCTAGCGATGCATCAATCCAGTTTTGTACGATCCAATCCAGTCCAGAGCATATCGGCCGATACTGATCCCATACTACTTTTGAATGAATAAACGGCATTCCTTGCCATGTTATTGAAGGCATCAAGCTTTACATAAACATTTAGCATTGTTTAAAAAAAGGTAAAAAATGATCATAGATGTACTGTAAATGAACTTAATTTTTTATCTTTTAACAAATAAAGTGTACATTTATCAGGATATTAACAAAAACAGAAATGACTGGATCGGAAAGCTGGATCAGCCACATTCATCCGATATCCGATCCAGCGGAACCGATAAATGATCCGGGTAGTGGATCATACATCTCTAGTTACAGTCAAAAGTGGAAGAATAAGTTGATTCTTTGCATTTGCTTTCTAAGCTGATCATACATTTCTAGCGGGGAGGACTACAACCATCAAAATTTATACTAATAGTAGACATGGCGATATTTGTTTTGCAATGATCATGACTGATTGCAGCTCAGTGTAAACACCGAAAGTTTGTTTGACAGTAATTTTTGGATTTACCAACAAACAGTGCAATAGCAAAGTCCAAGTATCCCAGAGCACAAGGATTGCATATCTCCCATCCCTTTCATTTTATTAACAGCACCTCACAAAGTCATAAGAGGTAAGGGGTATTGCATCACTCACTTCTGTGTTACATTGCTGAATCCCTTCTAGTAGTTGCAACCTCCACAACCCAAACTAAGGTAAGTTATTGTTCTCTGGAACGCCTGACTGTCAGTTACTCCCATCCAACATGGAAATTGGAAACCACATCTGGTTTGTCGTTTGTGTATAAACTACCTGGCCCTTAAGCTGGATTTATACTCGTGCAGCGTCTGCATCCAGACGGGTCTGCGAAGCTGACGCAGAGACAGTGTGTGCTTTTACTGAGCGTAGGGTTACAGCATCATGCTGCAGTTTCTTTTCCAGATCTGCAGGTGACATGACAACAGGGCTTTTAATGACCAGGAAACTCCACAGAGCAGGTTTTTTTTCACCCTGATAGTGCGCTACACCAACAGTAGCGGCCAACATGCATACATGCCGACATACATGCTATAAACCCCGGGCATCCAGAGGCCCGTAACCACACTGACAAATCACCAGTGAATTCTTCTACGTCTCTGCATTCTCTTAGCTGGGATGCACATCAGGTCTGAAGAGGTGCACGTCAGGCCTCCGCGGAGCTTGTGGCGGTTACGCAGACGACACGCGAGTATAAATCCAACTTTACTCGGAGTTACTGACTAATTTTTCAGACCTCTGATCTCACTTTGTGCTGAGTACAAGTAAGTCATTGTACTTTATAAAGATGTTGAAAAGCCCAAATAATACCTTTTATTCTATACTAGACTCAACTGGCCTTTCATAAATGTCAAACAGACCCAATCACTCTCTCAGTCATATTCTTGATCTTGTTCTGATGTGTGGAAGTGCATTTCCTCATAACCCTGTCTTGTCTGATTATCTCTTCATAGAATTTGAGTTTACATAATTTGACAACACAATGGCTGCGAAGAAATCTCATTACAGTAGGTGTCTATCAGACACTGCTGTTACCAAATTCAGGGACTGGGTTTCATTATTTTCTACAATGCCATGTGTCAATACAACTGCCAGTGTCCATCTGAGCTTTACTCCTACAGGGTCGATCATCTTGCTGATAGAACAGCTACAAGAAGTTTAATGAGAAAATGGCTTTTGAGCTGATGAGAATAATGGCATCATTTAAACCAGCTATCCACAGGGCCCCAAGATAATCCCAGGGGTTGCCAGGTCATTGTAAAAGAACTACAACATAGCCCACATTTATCAAATAAATTAACATCAAAATCTATGTACATTTTTAACACATTAATGCATAATTAACAAAGTTATTACTCATATCAAAAATCCAAATTTGGCATTATCTCAGTGAGATACACTGATTTTGGGAATTTATGCACCAAATCAAATTCCAAGCCTTACATTTAGTATTCTTATCTTCAGTTGTCAACAATGTTATTACAGGTGCTATTCTAAAAATCCAAATTTGGCCTTATCTCTGTGAGAGAAGCTGATTTTTGGCATGGGTGCTTTGTCACAGCTGTTAACATAATCCACCAAAAAGCACTTTATCCTATAAAAGTGCTTATAATCAAACCTTAGCTTAAAAAAACCTACTCTTGATCCAAAACTCAACGACGAGCCTCTTGGCACAGAAATAATTGAAGACTCCTGTTGGACACAAGAGTCACCAACAGGATCTCAGTTGGATCTCAGTTACATAAATGAGTTTTCAGGTCATTTCAAAAGGAAGATGAAAACAGGGGTCAAATAAATGTTAAGTAAAAGCTAAAGAAGATTATCTTTTGGCAATCAATGCAAAGCTAATCCAAAAGAGTCTCAGAATTAAAAATACAGACCTGAAAATGAAAACAAGTCAATGTTTACAGAAAAAAAATTTCCCCCTCTGTACACACTATCACAACACAGAAAATACAGTCCTTTGGCACTTATTTACCCACCTCATAGCAATCAGCTACAGTCAATATTGCCGTCCTCGGATGCACCGTTTTCTGTGACAGTTTTTTTTTCCCCAAACCCCCAAGTATGATCATAGAAGAAACAGAGGCATCATTTCACTAACCTGTATGAAACTTCTTCCACAATGCTGTTGCACTGAGCAACAGTGATGTGGGTGACACAGAGTGGCATACCACTGTCAATCTTATCAGTGAATTAGATGGAAACTTGCTAAACATGCTCAGAAAAGTTCTTCCTGAGAGATTCTTTTTATATTTGCAAAGCAAAAGCAAGATAACTTTCAGTCTTTGTCTAAACTGACCCGAAGAAATTAATGAAACTAGGTCATTTGTGCCAGAAATCGATGTAGAAAAATCACAATTGTAATCCAATGATCTCATTGTTGCGTCGATGCCTCTGCAGGACTACAGATGTACTAATAAGGCACCTCAGAAAACACACTTTAAAAAAATTTGTGTTCCTAAACGCTGCTTTTCACAAAGCCTTGGTTGGGATGGAAAATAAAACACAAATTTCAATTACCCTTTGTATCAAAAAGCTATTTATTTTATCATGAAAGACAGCTCAGACCACATCTCAATGTAATAATTTAGATTGAGCCTAAAAAGCCGTAAGTCACCTCTAACATTTTCTTCATTTTTGACTGTTATTTCCCCTTTTACCCTGACTTTGACCCAGATCCTAACAGGAGATGACAGTAAGATGTTAAATGAGCAAATAACCCCTTGGAGACAGTCATTTTAAGCTTTTCTTTCATCATCAAGAGACAAGTGGGTCAACTACATGGAGAAAATTCCTTTGAATATGGTGTATTACAACGTTGGGATACTTCTGAAGATGAGTCACTGCTAGTAATTGGACTAAAAGCCAACCGTGCATCTAATCTTTCAATCATAACTCGTCATTCAGCCCAGAGACACCATTGCTGATATACCAAAATCAGTCTAAAGCTGCCAAAAGTAAAAGGCTGGTATGAGCACACAAACTTTAATCACGTATACCCCACTGGTAAAGTGTACTGTGGAGTACCATTAACAGCCTAATAATGGGGAAATTAAGCACTTCCTGAATTTCGAAATCTCAGAAAACACTGACCTCTGGTACCTCAACTCCACTCTTCAACGACAAGTTGCAGAGCCCCTGCTGCCAACCATTATAGACTGATTTATTACAAAAACAAGTCCCACTTAAAACCACATATATTATTGCAACTCTCTGTGTATAGTGAAGATAACATTGCACAAACATCTCAGTATATCACAGCCTTAGTGGTAGACTTATTAAAGCAAACATAATAGCTCAAGTCCCTCAGTCCAAACAAAGTCTGATATATAACCCCTTGCACAACAATGGCATCTGTGAAAAATACATGAGACGATGACAGCATCAGGGGACAAACTTCGGCACCTCGTCCCGAACTCAGCTCACGCAAAACAACCAAATGCTGCCTCTGTCATCATCACTCAGCAATGCTGTTGCACATACACAGAAAAGCATGAGATTACTGCAATGTATAAAGACCGCAGGCTGTGTGAACATATTAGGACTTCTAAAATCAAATGAGAAGGATAACCATTATTCTGAGAAGCATAAGCATGACAACTTCACAGCTTTGGGTGACTGAGATCCAAGGATAATCACAGTCTGATGTAAAGAAAGAGAGAAAAAAAACAGCAATATCACGCTCAGTCGTCAAACCTGACAAAGAGTTGCCACAAGTCTCTGCCAAGCTTTATATGATATGTGTTTAAAAGGGGCTTATCAGTGATCCCCTTCAATTACGCTTACACCGAGCTATAGAGCTGATCGTGGCTTAGATATCAACTATACAACGATGTAGTCAGCCTCTTGCAATGCAAATAGGCAGCTATTACTGATAACACTAATAAATCAGCACGGGTAGCATCTGGGAACCCTGAGCTAAAGGTTAAAAGCTGGAGCAGGATTAGCAGTCAAAAATTCCTGAACATCTTAAGGCTGATTAAGAAATATGCTCCCTCCTAAAATTTTCAGGCCACATTCTTGAGCAAATTCTCAGTTCTGAGTGAATGGAAACAATGTATGCTTCCCAGAATACATAAATATTGGCAAAGATAATACTGTAAGCACAGAGGAGTTTGGTCACACATGATCATTCTTTTGAGTATACATCTGTTGGCACAAACAATCTGCTTTCATCATGAAAAGCATCAAACTACATGGCTCCAAGTTTTACTGCTGCAAAAGCAGCTTGCAGGCTAACTCGAGTCTCCCAACCCAGCCAGTGACAAAGCATTCCTCATCCAAGCAGAAGACCACTCCCCACTGGGAGTGTCCACCATGGATACAACTTGCCAGGACCATTAAAGCTGGAATCACAGGCCCCATGTTCTCCTTGGGTGTGTCAAGGTTCAAGGAATGTGTATATTATGTTGTAAGTCACCTCTAATACAGGCATATATCACCAAAGTGAAAATGAGACTTCGCTTATAAGAAACACATCATTAAAATACCCTATTATTTCCAAATCATGTCTTAATGGGCCAATAAGGTTTAGGAGAGGGATGTGATGAGATGGAGCAGTTCATTGTATGAGGGTCAATAACAGTCTATTGTCAGTGACAGAAAAGATGTTACAGCAGGTGGTACTAAATAAAGGGAAGTGCACACAGATGGAAGTCTGCTTAGAATTACAATAAACATCATTTTCCAACTAAGAACCTGCCAAGTAACATAGATGTTTTGCAAAACAAATTCATTACTCTGTGCTTGTGCCTCTTTCCCCATGCATTGAATAGTTTTAGTCAGAAACACTGAATTTTAACAAACGCTCTCCAAAGTGAGAATATGGAAAACGAGGGTTTTAGGGAAACAGTGACATCTCATCCTACTTTGTGCATGCTCATTATTTTTCTATGCAATTAAACCAGTTTATTTAAGTCTGCTTAGCTTTGAAACATATTTGTCTTTTGGTTTCACCATTGAAAAGCTTACTGAGGTGAAACAGTTGAATATCCGACAAACCACTACTTACTAGTACTGTATGATTTCTTACAAACTTGTAGGGATTCCTGCCTTTTTAATGATGAAGTTTTACAAACAAATGGAAGAAAATATATCAAGTTAACTAATATTCTCCTGCTCTCCTAGTTTAGCTTTTTAGCTTTATAAATGATAAGGTAGTGTATTTCATGTTTACATACGCTGCATCCATATGTCTAAAGTCAGGCCTCATCACTTTGCAAATAAGTGTTTTTAAGGTCTTGAGAGGCATAATGTATTTTGTACTCCAAAGGGAATAAAAAATTGTTATGCATCTGATGGGAAATAAGATTTGTATTTACTAAAAAAAAAAAGATCAAACTAAAGGGCTTTATTTCTGCAAATCTGTTGCAGCAGTTGAAGCATAGTAACTATTATTTCAACCCAACAGGTTTCGCTCGCTTTGCCACATCCTGTCAATTATATTTGAAAAATCAAGCTGTTAATTTGTGCATACAACCAAGCAGTCTTTCTGCAAAACTGTGTGCAAGAAAAACATTTTTTTACAGAGTAAAGACACCTGAAGCATGATCTATTACAGTAAACAAGTCAGTTAATAAGCAGATATCTTATCATGCTTGTTAATTTTCTCGTAATTTAACCCTACTTTATATCTGTATATCACGATGGTAAAATACCCTAATCCCCTTACAGGATTCTCTCCAAAGGACAACTGAACAGTATCATGATTTAAAGAAGGCTGCAGCAGCGTGTACAACAGGTTGAGCTTTGCAATGACAGGTCTAGGACAGGCTCCGCTCACCTGGCCAAGTTTTTTTGCTGACTGAAGCGCTTCAATCGACTCTAATTCAATAACCAGATGTTCTGCCATCAAGATATTCATCACTGTATCACAGTCAAACATGCACGTGTTTTGCTGCATGTACACGCACACACACACCATAAATCTCACGAGGGCTTTAACATTTCAACAATTAAGGCTGCACATGGATGCTAAACTGGTAGGAGGGAGCCAGATAAACAGACAGCACCCAAGAGATGCTCTGCAACACGTCACAAGACCGGTAGCAAGAAAACAGCTCGCTGGGAGGGGAAAAGGGAGACACTGAGAGAAAGCAGAGACAAGAACCCGGGTGGCCGCTGAATGAAAATCTGTCTTTCATCAGCTTTATCATTTTTGTGTGTGCACAATTTGAGCATATGTTCTCAGATTACAAGGCTTCTATCATGGGGCAGTATGCTAAGGCTCATTTTGAGACCCTACTGGGACACTTTTCTAATCTCCAGTAGCGCAAAAAGCATAGAAGCAATTAGGAAAAATGGACAGAAAGGAGAAATATGGAAATTATTTCAATGCATACTTATTATTTCCTGCCCTTTAGCTGGGTCAAAAATTTGCAATGTGATCATGCAAATTTCTTCCTGCCAATAATCTCTCCATATATATATATATATATATATACACACACACACACACACACACACACACACACACACACACAAGGTTAAAGGGGATCCTCTGACTCAGTTTCCATCACCTGTGAGAGAAACCGGACTAATAAAGAGCATTCATTACCATTTCAAAGAGTTTAGAACCCTTTGCATCTGGCTTGGAGCCCATGGTTGGTGCTAACCAAATTATACATAGCAATCTGGTAAAATTCAATTTAGTATTTAATAGTTCTCACTTTTAAACAATAGTGGTCACAGTGACCATCTTCAGTCCTGGACCACTGACAAAACATGATTCTCAGAGATAAGGACAGACGAAGGACAGATGTGACAGAATATATGAGTTAATTCAACTGGGGACACCAGAGAGAGAGAGACCCTTTGAACCCTTTAAAAGGACAAAAGGCGTTGCTTTCTTTATAAAGGTTCAAGTGTTAAAAAGTAAGGCTTTTATCAAGCCGTGTGTATAACCTTTTTTTTTTGGTAACAATAATACAATAGCAGCATTTTGCCGACAGTTTATAAGGTAATGTGCAAAAACACAATCACCAAGGAGCTAAAACTGGATGAACAAGGATGGACTTCCATATGTTACTGGCAAACAGATAAATAAATGAAGAACTGTGTTGCTATCACCAAGGGGAGCCTGACTGATACCAGACCAGAGACATTTCCATTGTCCAGGATGAAAGGAAAGGTTCCACAGCAGTAATTAAATTTGGTGGGGAAGAAGACAACACTGTCAGAGGCTGCTCGGGCCAACTAATCACATGTGCATACATCCCACGAAAACCCCCCACCCCCTTTTACACTTGCATAAGCCCTTGTCTAATCACTACTCTCACTCCCATGGCTAAATCAAGGTTCTCCTGTTCAAGCTAAAAAGTCCCAAAGCACTTTGGCTCCACGAGGCCTTGATTACTCAGCTGTTGGTTTTGTCATTGAAATGGTTTCCATTTCAATAATTCCACTCTGGACAAATGATTTGGCTTGTTGCTGCTTTAATGTTACAAACTACACTTTCTATTCTATGAGATTCAGCTATCCTTGTGCTGCGCTGCACCAGCTGCAGATAAATAGCAAGTTAACTGAGGATAAGTGCAATGTGCTCCATGTGCAATGTTAACCGTAGCTTCTTCAATCCAGCCAGAGTGATAATCAAAACTGCTCACTTCTGGCAGCCTTTAAAAGCAAAAGAGTGAAGGTAAACTTTACTCAGACACAGCCTTTTAAGCTGTTGTAATTAACTATCCTTTCAACAATCCCCCTTCTTTCGTCATCTCAGCCAAACACTGGACACAAGCAAGCTAGGCTAACTAATTAGCCTAATTAGCCGCACTCACTCGCATCGTCTCTAATAAAAATGAGTTTTCATTCTTGTTGTTTCAAAGCCAACTTTGTAAGCGCCACACATCTGTCATGCACTTTATACTTGATGAAAAGGAGTGGATTTACCCATCGTGCATGTAAATGAACCTGCCAACTCTCAGAGAAACGCTGTGGACCCCTGCTAGCCTAACACTTTAAATGCAAGCTTACTTATTCAAACAATGTCAGTTTAATGCGCCGTGTAGGGATATTCATTAAATGGCCTGTATCTCCTCAAACCCATTTCTTGTCATTCTCTACGACTTATGAGTATTTAAAACACAGCATAACCTACATATCCTGTGATCTCATATAACACCAACTTATAAGACAGATGGACATAAACTCCCTGTTTGAAAAATGAGGCCAATAATCAGCATTTTTCTAACGGTTAATAGTCGAGCTATATATCTTAAATGACTTTGTAATTCATTAGGGATGCATCTCTTAATAATTCAGTGTATCTACAGATATTTGGTGTTTTTGACACAAACAAATGTGCAGAATATAAAAATCAGTCACAAGGCCTTTAATTTAGCTGATCAAATATCTTACACCTATCTTACATCTTACTGCATATTTTTAGTCCTAATGTCAGATTTACTGACCATCTCAATACTATAATTGCACTGTGTTATGTACAAGTTTGTCACGAAAGAAGTCTACAAATTACATAAAGGTAATTTCAAATCAGTTTAGTCAACAGGTCCTGATCTGGGCACCAGTTTGTTGCTGATCAGTAATAAAGTTGATATGAAGTTTGTGATTAGAATTTATACTACAATTTTTCCTGATACCGATACCAGTATCGGAAATGTCTTTGATACTGCCAAAAATTCTGGTATCTGTATCAGGTAGTACTGGATACTGCAATACATTTACTGATTAGCTCTGTTAGCTCTGACACAGTTCTTCTTCTTAGCTCTTAAAACAGTTGCGCAGTCTGAAGCCTGGTGGTTTAGAGGGGCAAGGGAGAACTGATCAATGGACACAGGTTAGTCAAGGAGCTTACTAGTAATCATGTCAATGGTGTTGCAGTATTTCACACTGGATTCTCCCACTAGCAATACTCCTTTTAAAAACAAATAGCTTCATTTTGCTGTATTCAGTCATGTTTTACAACAGGTTTAACCTGAGCCAGGCCTTACCACAATGATAACCATATCACAGTTATGCAGGTGTAAAATGATATTTTCTATAACATAACTGGTATCGGTACTTCTTATCGGCCACAAGTATCAGAATCGTATCAGAAGGGGGAAAAAATGGTATCAGAACATCTCTAGTTTATACTGCAGCTAGATGGTTTCAAAACCTAAAACAATTTTTTTAAATAATTTTTCCTACAAACAAATAATTCCATAAATCCTTAGCTATGAAACACTATGAAAGAGTTGAGAACACATTTGACAGGTTATTAATATTTCCATAACTTTAGCATAGAATGAATGATGCACTGTATTAAAAATTTCTACCGATAACTTTCTGCATCTCATGGCCAACACGATAACCAATAATTATTTACTTTATTAATCCTGATTGGGAAAATCAGCTCTGCTTTTAGTCCATCTCGAGATTACTCAGAGAGCAGAGGGCTGCCAATTACAGCAGCCAAGGAGCAGTTGCTCAAGAGCCCATTGCAGTTCAACATAAGCCCCGTTTCCACCAGCGGGTCTGGGTCGGGTCGGGCCGGATCGGTCCACGTTTTTTTGCGTCTCCACAGATAAAAACTGGGACGGGTACCCTTATATCCGACCCGACCCGGACTACTTTTTTGGCACCCTTCGGTAGGGGTACCGATCTAACCGACCCGGACCAAAGAGGTGGAGCTAACACACAGCAATCAGCTGATTCATTGAAAAATCCGCCACTTCCCGCGTGACCAAGCGTAAAAACAAAGCCGGGGTGACTCCTTTCTGTTTCTTTCACGTGTGGCGCCGGTGTTTTGGTTAAACGGCGTTACACGGCGATGATGTCACACAATCACGTAGCAGCGCTGTCCAGCTAATTCTCCGCCTCCAGAATAAGGGTACAGGTTGCTGTGGGGACACAGCGTGAAATCAACACATCCGTACCCAAACCCACCCGATCCGGCCTGGCCCGGCCCGACCTGACCCAGACCCGCGGGTGGAAACGAGGCTTTAGTGTCGTGTTGGGGACTCGAACCCGTGTTTTCCAGACCAAAGCCCACAGCATTGACCACTAGGTAACCTCACAGTTATTCTGTTTTTCATATTAGTTACACATTGATGCCAGCAGATATCTGTGGCGTCAAATTGTTTTTATTGCTGCTCAAATCATCATCATCGCAACTTACAGTGTCATTTTATTACTCTGTATTCCATGTTGCCACTATACAGGTATATATCTGGTTAATGCCTTATATTTTTCTAAGACTTAAATTTACTTTGTACAGTTTACCAGAAATATATTTCCCCATTCATTCACCTAAATAAGCAAAACACAGAATAATTCTCATTTGTGCCATAAGGAATTATAACTTTAAATCAAAATCCTTAAAAGCACAACTCCCTTCACTTTTACAAACTTTCTTATTACATCCCTCCTCCTCCTTTTTGTGATGAATCACTTGCTTTGCATTAAAATTTCCTAAGATGAATACAAATGACAGATTAATACAAGATTTTATGTACACACAAGATAAAACAGAAACTGAAAACAACAGAGAGATTCTAGTTTATCGTATCTGCTTGCTGTGTAATTAATTCAACACTGTTTTCAGGACGGAGGCATCAGTAGAGCAGTATGATCTATTATGTATGGAGGTATCAGTGTAGGAAAATATGAAGGGAAAAACCCAGACTCTTCTGTCTAACTTCTAAATTGTCTCCAAATCACTGATAAAAAGGCTTATTTGTGATTTGGGAGCGAGCACTGACCCTGACATGTTAACTACTCATTATCTGAATACCAGTCAATCTTTAGGGTTACAGCAGATTAAGTGTCTGCACTTAAGTCTAGAAAGGAGAAATGAGACTGACACCACCTACTCAGTCTCTCATTTCTCAGTTTTTCCTTTGTTCCTGTGACTTAATAATGGAAAAGTTAATTTCCAAAAATAATCAGGAGATTCCCACGCATACAGTGCAGCAGTTTCAGAATGTTTTCTTTTAATTCTTTTTTGCAAAAATATTAGTTTTATACATCTGTCTGCAGTTACTGCATTTTCTTTTCCTTACTATTAAGTATTTGAACTAAACTGCACACACATGCACATAAATCAGATTCCTCTTAGACTTCACCAGCTCCAGGAAAACTCATTCAGTGCCGTGAACATTTTACTGCACCCTGGCAAATAAGAGTGACATAAAAATGTCACCCCCAGCTGCCATCTCTTAGCTGATTTACCCTTTTGTCCCCTAACAATGCTTGCAAGTCTCTGCCAGGTGTGCCTCGGCTGCACAGAAATCAAAGGTTGCTAAATTCAGGAATCTGTAAGGTTTTGAAAGTTTGTGGGGTCCACAAATTATTGAATTTTTTTTATCTACCCTGTTAAAGCACAAACATCCAAGGCTTGCTGTGACAGCAGCCCAGCACTTTATATCATGAGAAGGCTGGTAAGTCTTTAAGAAGTCATGGTCAAAACCTCAATTAACGACAGGATCATTTCTAACCTGGTAATTTTCATGGGTAAGCATACGCTGGCTTTACAGAAGATTATCACAAAGGAGCATATGTTCATTTCCTAATGATCAGAGGTACTTTAAGTCTTGTTGGCTTCCCTGCCAAACTCTAAGGAGGAGCTTGTACATGCAGGTGATGTTCTTGAGTTCTGTGCAAAAGCACGGCTTAAATTCAAGGTTCCCCTGAGCATGGATGCAGAGATATTTTACCACCGTTAGGTGATAAATGCCGCATCACTGGCTAAACTTTTTAAACAAAAGAAAAATCTAAAAGCAAATGTATAGTGAAGCAAACATACAATGTAATGTTGGACAGGAAAATATTTTTATTTCATACTCTATTTATTATCTGTACATTTAAAATGGGGATGTTGAAGCCACAATGGTGGTTGTGTTTTAGTTTGATTGTGTAATGTCTAAATCTCTACATAAGAGGTTGTTTCACAAAAAAAAAAAAAAAAAAAAAGACCACAGCTACGGATAGAGAAAAATAAAGTACTTTAAATGTCCTGAATTGAACCCTTTAATGCCGTACCTATCATAGTTGATACAGTTTCTGATACCTTTTGCATCACTTTATGGTAAAAGCTTTGCTTAAAACCCTGTTGTACACATTCTGAAATCTGCCCCGGGTTGAACTGTACCTTTTGCACTACAATAATTAACACACAACACAGTAACACATAGTAAATATACATAAATTTATTTCATTTTTTTATTTCTTTATTTTTTTCATTTTTTTAAAGGCCCTTTTGCTTTGGTTGGGCTTTAAGGGTTAAGTGACAGAAAATCTTGATAGCATGTCTTTATTTTAAATTGTCCGATTTAAAATGAACTTAATGCAATAGAGTAATCTCACAGAAAGTTGTGCTGTTCATGTTAAACAGTAAACGGTAAGACCAAAAACCCTAAACATCATAACTTTTTCCAGTGAACTGAAATTTCCAATACTCCTCTGTTTACTGTAAAAACTATGCATAAACTTCTAAGAAACTTTAACAAATTTTATTTAAACTGAATTAAAAAGGTAAAGATATAATTTTATTTTTTTTAAAATGTACAAATCTGGAAATTTATGTAATGGTGTTGAAAATAGCAATTTGGCTAAATCAATTGATTTTATTGTTTATTTTAGGTTTACTGCCAGGAAAAGATACACTTTTGAAGTATTCCAGCAGGTCACCACATTGATCACGTTTACATTAGAGTTTTAATTCCTCTTTTATTCCAAATAAAAGTTAATTCCGCTTTAGGCAACCCTTACGGATGTTGCATTGTTACACTATTTTTTAAAAGGGTAAAATGATATGAATGAGGAAATGGAACTTTGAAATACAAGGTAGACCCGCCATTAATCAAAGTCTGCGTTCACACCGCAGGTCTTAATGCTCAATTCCGTTTTTTTGTCAGATCCGATCTTTTTGTGTGGGTGTTCACATTACATTTCTAAATGTAGACTGTCCACCGACTACAGTATGAACAGCTCATGCCTCTGAAGTGACACGTATGCTCAGCTGAACGTGAGTGACATCGCGAACATAACAGAGTTCATGGAAACCAATGCAAACAAACCTGGAGCTTACCGGCATTTGCGGGCTCACGTTAAAAGCAATTTGTGGCGGCAGTCAGCAAATGTATGAGCAGGTTTCGCAAAGATGGAGGAAGAGGAGAAAGGCATTTGTGATGACGTCTCTGTGTGGAACAATTGCTGCAACATCTGTCGCAGCGGTTATGCTGAAGAGAAGTAGCTTTATTTTAATGCTGCACATTTATCACCGCGGTTCTTCTCTCTACCTGCTGCAGTCAATGTCTCTTTCTTTACCGGATGCATTTCACACACACCTTTTCTCGTCTGGCCTCGTCCACAGCGGACGGAAATTTGCCATAAACCTTGAAGATAGTCAGGGCAATTTTCTGATCAGGGTTTTCAAGGTGGGTCTAAATCTGAGATTCTGGGAGCCGATGATTTATATAGGCTCACCATAATGCATTAGCCTTGTAACAGCCAACCAAGTTCCTTGGTTGTAAGTAGCAATCTGTGGTTAGCATTAATCCTCCAACTTTAAGTTGATCAGTCAACTTAAAGTTGCAAATTATTTAAAAATTAAAGTTGCAACAGAAAAGAAAGAATTCCACAAAACAAGCGGTACTGCAAATGTAATAGCTGCACATCAGCCCACATTTATGTGACAGATTTAAAAAAAAAAAACAAACAAAAAAAAAAAACTTTTTGCTGCACTATCCTAAAGACCTGCCTGTAATAGTGTACGATACAGAATTACACCATGTTGATTGCCTTAGTTTACAGTTAACGGGTGACTGAAATGATCGATAACTGCAGTGGGAACTTTAAGCAGGCTGGTTTGGTTAAAAAAAAACAAAACCCTCTGCTCCATTAGTGTGGTTCATTTAAGCTGGTCTGTAATCTGTCAGTCATTGTGTTGACACACCACAACTGCTCCAGATTAGAGAGCATTACTCATTTCCATATGACTTTTTTAATCATTCATGTTTGGCTGGGTGACTGTTCACATATTTTTCACCAATGAGTATTTATATGTATGAGTATTCATTTCAGCTTCACTCTGATTTTAATTGATGAAAACAGGCTAATAGTCAGTGGACCATGTCAGTATAGCTCCTGGTTTATTGAAATTTGCTCTTTCACCCCCCCAAACCATGTTCCAAAACACTAGCTTAACAAATGCCAGTTTTTCCACAAATTTGGATACCATAAAGAAGACCTTCCTGCATCTTCTGGTGAGTGTTTGTAACATTATAAATAATCCTTACCATTTAATTAAGAGCTTATTATAAGGATACATCTAAGGCAAGGAATACACTTAATTTCAATAACACTTTTGCAGGTTTATGGCAGCTCCCTCACATATCAGAAGTGAATACTACACATACACAAGCAGTATAGGGGTGACTATTAGAAGCAGCACAGGGACATTAGTATCCTTAATTAGTATCCTTCAGAGATAGAGTTCATAGAGTTCTCTTTCTAGTGGTTGTCTCCAGCATAGAGCAAATATTCAGCTAACTAAAACTAATGGGAGGCACCAGGAACTTAGCTCCAACAGTTTTCCAGGTTGCTGTGACCTCTTCAGCCAACCCCTTAGATCAAAAACTCCTATGGGGAAAGATAATGAGCATTGTGCTCAGCAGGATTCAACACTTCAAGTAACTACTAGCCTGGAAACAAGCTTTGTTATTTTGGCATGGTAGCTTGTACAAAGTCTCAAAACTTAGACAGCTTAATTATCAGTAAATGTGCTGTTTACCATTAAGGAAGCTGATTTATAAACCCAACTGACACAATGTGACCATCCACACCCAAAGAAACTCTTCAAGTATATGGGTACAATGATAATCAACCAAAGTCTGTGCCTCCTTCAAAGAGATGTTGGGCAGATACAACCTAAGGACCACTGATATTTTGAATTAGCTGTCAGTCTTACCCCATCCCTGTCAGTTCCTGTCGCTCTGCTCCTCTCAAAGAAGCCAACTGAGTGATCCAATGATAATGAGCCCTGCTACTGCTGCAGTTTGGAGCATGAGAGAAACTATGATTCTTGTGAAAGTATTGAGTGACATTTTGATAATCCAGGAAAAAGGTCATTGTGGAAGCTATGACGATAAAAACAAAATAAAGCTTTTTAGCCCCCCCCCCCAATAGCTTTGTTTTGGAAAAGTGTCACACAAACAGAAGCTTTTAAACCACAGCCGTTTTTAAGCGGAATATTTTCTGTGACAGCAGAGATGAGACTGACAAAGCCACTCTCTTAGAGATGTCTCAAAGTCCCAGGAGCTGAAAGGGATTATGTAAGTCACTCAGTATACTGGGTCACCCAGTTGTTTTTGATATGCACTACCACTGTATCAAAGCAAGAATATTGCAGATATTCTCATTTGGTAGGTAGGGATGTAACGATATAAAAATTTAATATCACGGTTATTGTGACCAAAATAATCACGGTTATCATTGTTATTGCGGTATTATATAATTACCCCCCCCAGCATCTTTAAAAATATCCAAAATGGGTCTAAAAGTCTACTTTGTCCTTTTTAAAGGGGGAAAAATGACCATGTGGGTGACTTTGTTGTCTTCCGCCATGTTTTCATAAATTAAACATTGCAAACTGCGACTGCTGCTGCTTTTCCACCCAATAAGCAGCATCACATGGAGTTTTTCAAAGTGCAGTAATCAGTCACGGTTTAAACGATAATTAAAATTTGAAACGGTATTACTAATCGTTGGGAATTTTATCATGGTTAACCATTTTACCGGTAATCGTTACATCCCTATTGGTAGGTTATATGAGCATGACGCTGCTCCACTTAACTATTGTACTTGACTGATGTGTAGTAATAGTATTACCTGAATCTGCACATCCTAAAAAAGAACACAAAGTTAACCAGTGTTTTTTTTTAATAAGCCTGTAATGATGCTATTTAGCATTTAGAAAACATATGCTGCTGAAGAAATAACAACAGATGCTGCAGCTATATGTACACCGAAGTTTCCCAAGTCCATTGTGCACATTTTAGATGCATCCCTTCTCTAGCACCCCCAAATCAAATTAATGGCTCATTACCAGGGCTCCGCAGAGCAGAATGACATGTTCATGAGGTAATTCAGGTGTGGGAGAAGGGATGCATGTAAAAGTTGCACGATAGTAGCTCTCGAGGACTGGACTTGGGCACCCCTGACGTAAACAATGTCATCTGATCGTCTGATTAATTCAAATTCTCATTCTCAAATAAATAAAACAAGCAGTTCCCAAATCCGTGGGACAGCACAATGCAAATTCTATTTATTCCCCTTAAGCACATGCTGAATACAGGCACTCCCCTGGCACTCCACTGACAACAAGGAATAATAAGGAATACATCATGTGTGTAGGTGGGTTGGTTTAGCAAAACATTAGATCAAGCCTTGGCAAAGATAAATGGTGTATTTAGCCTCCTAGGTCATTGCACAACCTTGCAACTGCCTTGCATGAGGATAATAGCAGCTCTGTCAGGAAAGGTAGAATGTTTGGCTGCTCCATAACATGGACTCTTTGTTTCTCTTGCAGTGTCGTGTTACTCCAGAAACCACAGCTTGTTCACAGCCACAGATCAGATCATGTTCACCAGGCATTTGAAGAAAGAATGGCTATCAGAAAGTAAAGGTTCAATACCTTATCGATAACTATGTGGATTTTTATTTGGTGAAAATAGCTTAAAAAATCATATTAAATACAAACAGTTGCCCCTGAAGGCAGGTTTTTAGGAAATGCACCTGCTAACAGACAGTCGCATTAAGCTAACAAATGCAGCTACACCTAAACCGGATATTAATAGATGCCTGCTTCAAAATAATCCTAAACTAAAATGTCAGCAACTGGACTGACCTTGGACAAAGAAAATGAGAAGTTACGAGACTACAAAATATTTAAAGCCTCATCTGTTAAATCATATGAAATGTCCTCAAGCTCGCATACACACTTTTTGTGTAGCTTAACTAAGTATTGGGTGTATTTTGAAAGTACTTTTATTTTAGTTGTGACCGGAAATCAATCGTTATTTCCGAGAAGTGACATAGTTCTAGCATAAATGTGCTTTGGTCAACTGTCACTTCTGGCTTCTTGTTAAGAAGACTTCTCCTTTAGTTCAGGGATATAACAAAATGAGGAAGGCGCTGAGTAATAAGTGATTAAATTGGTAGATGAGTAACAGAAATAGTGAAGGGCAACGACTCCCTGCAATGACCGAGCGGGTACACGGCAACCGTGTTCCAGGAAGAGACACAAACATCGCACCTCCACGGAGGTGTAAAATCAGGCTGATTCAATAAATTCAGTTACATCTTAACAGCCGTGTGGGTTGCAGGTGTGTGTTATCTTGGTGTTGAAAGAAGACACCGCCTTTATAAGTTAGTTTTATAGACAATGTTCGGCCTGCTCTCGCGTCGCTACTAGTTTCGCAGCATCGGCTCAGTGTTGCAAACACCCACCCCTCCTGCACCATTTCCGTGTTTTACACGGAATCATTTCCACGAGCTCTTGCCACGTCAATAATACACAGGTTTCTGTGCTTTATTATAAACAAACAACACCCCCCAGCAAGAGCACGTTTGTCATGAATAGAATATTTACTGTTTTGGCGAACACTGCGACATTGTCGCAAGATACCCGGTTAATAAGTGAAAGGGTGCATGACGTGTCTAAATCAATGAGTCCAAGACAGGAACACTATGATGCTAAAACTGCCGAACTTACCAAGTGCCACTTCGCAGGCTTTGCGCAGCTGTGAATGGTGAGCCTTTTTCACCTCTTTGTCGGCCAGGATCTTTTCCAAAGCTCGTGTAAGGAACATGTTTTTCGTCTTTTTGCCTTCATACATGTCGCACCGGAATTTGGAGCGAGGTGTGCCCGGTCCCAAGGGGGGCTGCAGCCGCCTCGAATGGAGATGTATTCCGTTACAAATGTCAGCCACAGAGACCCTGACAGACAAACATAAATAAACACAGAAGGTGGGGTAAATCCCTCAGATTGCCATTAACGACCTGCCTCCTGCGCCATGTTGGACAGAGGAAACGACGTCACGTACGTTTGAGAACGGCCGCAGTGAGGCAGCAGGGAGAGGGAGGCGAGGGCTGCTGAGCCCTGCTCACAAATGCAAACATGAAGCATTAAACTCATGCGAAAAAACTCCTTTCCGGTAAAGCTGTATGAAATCAAACTACGGAATAAACAGAATTTGCACATAAACCTCCCCTTTTTTATTGAATAGATCAACATGCATACATTTGACACTGAAACAATTATCTTCTCTTTTTACTTTTTGGAAAACTTATCATGAAAATGATCTGAGTCTTTTATTCTGACGTCTTATTTATTATCTCAACTACTTGGGGGAAAATGCTTGTATAAATATCAGTTATCCATTCAGCACAAAAGAGCCAAGCTTTAAAAAGTTTTAAAAAAGAAAAGAAAAAAAGGTTTCCACCAGAAAATCATCCTTAAATTCTGTGTCTCCAGAACCAGAAGAAGTGAGTCATGGAGTTTGTCTTAGTTTGGCTTGAAATAATAAATTAGAGAATCAGTGAGTGACTCAAATGAAACTGTAGTCTATCCTAGAAAGTATGAAAGAAAAAGAAGAAATCTGTACTCAGACAATCAATAAGAACCTAAGTGTAGCCGTTTAGTCTGTAAAATTAGTTTAGAGGTTATTATAAGTGTATCATGATTCCTTATAATGTTGTGTGTGAACAAGACTCCAACTTCACTTGAACTTAATACTTTACACAAAGCTCATAATACATAATTTAAAACATAACAAACCAGTTCACTCTCTGATTCTGCTTCCTCTCCTGAGAAGATATTCTCACAGTTTCAAAGTTAACATCCAGTCACTCTGCTGGATATAAATCCAAAGAATTTAGATCTGTGTGTTTACTGTTGCATTGCATTTAAAGAAGGACAGATTGTGATGTGTTTCAGACTGCAACCCAAAAGACATATAAGTCTTGAGATGGGAGGAAAGACTTGGGGCTGACCTGGATAAGAATAATATATTCGTCATTTTAACTGCTTTTCATTTAACCATTGGTCTTATATTTGTCTTCAAACTGATTGGCATGCCATGAGGATGTATACATATTTTTAAAGAAAAATCCACAATACATGATGAGACCTTTAGATTTCGCAAAGATGAACACACTGATTTTTCTGTTTTTAATGCTTTTTTTTCTCCCCTCGCCTGTAGGTGTCCATACCTACGTGTTTAATATTGCTCCACTGCATCTCACAGCTTTGAGTAACATTTAACAGAGTCCAAAAGCAAATACATCCAGGAAATCTGGCAGTTTGACAGCACAGATTTGGCAGCTGTGGGCGTAGTTCACTTTCACTTTGGACTGTCTTGTGTGTCAGTTTCACCATTTTTTAAATCCATAAATAAGAGCAGAGCTGAAGAATCAGCCCAACATTTGAATCTGAAATTAAAATGTTCTCACAAATGTCACTTGTCAAGAATAATGTTTACTATTAAACATGACCATGGCCTTGTGTTCAAAACATGTACTGTAGGGCAAAAATACAGGTAAGGGCTAAAAAAAATGCCACCACACCCTTATTCTCTGCAAAATTTTAAATCAAGTTCATTAAATTATCAGTAGTGGTGCCAGTTGCAGCAAGAAACAAAAATAAATAAGCCATAAAAAAAAAGGCAGACGAGCCAAGATGCAAACTTATTAACGTATTAAACATTTATTCAGCTCATACATACACACAACCTGTCACAAGTAAACATTGACACAATCATTTATCTGTACCTGAGCAATGATGCAGCAAGCTACTGAGGACACAATGAAAGAGAAACTATTTTAACAAAATATCTATTCATATGTCGGGTAATAGCATATTATGTACAACATGTTTGCAGTAAGTAAGGCAATGACGAATGCTAAACTGCATCAGGACTGAAAAGCTAAACTGGCACCTGATAAGATAAATTCACAAAAAAAAAGAAGAAAAAAGCAAATAAATGAATAAAAAGGGTTGATGTTATGACTGTGGTTATGTGTGTAAACTTTAGTATGCAGGCGTCAGGCTGTGGTTGGTGCATCTCCCAGTTCATCAGGGATTGTGGAGGATGGTTTCTCTACCTGGACTGAGGGTAGTAGCTCCTCACCTCCCTCTCCTACTGAGCAACCACTTCTGTGGCAGCTGTAGCTCCGGAGGAAGAGCAGTCATCTGTCAACCTGAGGGTCAGGGGATCGATTCCAGGCTTCCCTAGACTACATGCTGAAGTGTCCTTGGGCAAGACACTTAACCCCAAGTTGCCTCCTGATGTGCCTATCGGGGTTTGAATGTGTGTGTGACTGGGTGAATGTGATATGTCGTGTAAAGCGCTATATAAGTACAGTTTGTTTACCCCTGTTTTCAGTAGTTCTCGAGGAGTTTGACCGTGTGAGCTGCTATTTTCTTTTAAATGTTTTTGCTCCTGTTTTGGTCTGACCAGGAAGGTAAGTTGTTCATCACAGTACCTCCTCTTTAGATTACAGAACTCTCTTGTTATTTTTTGCCTGGCATAAATTTAAACTCCCTTCAGACCCTTGGGATGTACTGTATTGCTTCCTTGTGAATAAAATTTCTAACTATTTAAACTTCATCATGTCTTCATGTCTGCTTGATAAGACGTCTTGGCCCCCCTCAGATGATACCTCATAACAGTTGAAGAGAGTTATACTCGTCAAAACAGTATAAAAAAGTCAAAGACAGGTTGTTTAGCATAACACATTTTAGAAAGACATAAAAAATATTGCTCTTTTTACAAAAAAGTGCTGCTGAATAATGGCAAGTGCTCATGACTGCCATTCACTGTAAAAATATTAATATATATAAACAGTTTGAACTTATCACCATCATCTCTCATCAGAAATTAACCATAATGTGAACAAACCAAAGAAAAAAAGGCAGAAACAATCCAACTTTTGTCCTTCAGCTGATAACATCTAACAAGAATATGAAATCTCACACGAACACAGAGCGTGGCTTTGGGTACCTGGGCTCATATATATGGAAATCTTTCCCTGTCTGGGTCACACTTCTTTAGCAGACCTGACGCGATGGCTTTCACAGCTCTCATGGTTTCAGTGCAGGTGGGGTTGATTTGTGATTCAGGGAGGAGGAAACCAAAGTATCCTGTATCCCTCAGCTCAAATGCAAACGCATAGGGGATCCCATTCCTGTAGGCCCAGTCGATAGAGCTGCCCGAGCTAACATCTGCAAGGGGAAAAAAGGGGAGAAAAATCTGAGAATGATAATACCAGACACTAAATTGCTTTGGTTTTAGGCAAGATGTTTCATCTGCACCTCTGCATTCAAATGATGCACCTCTAAAAAGCAACACCAAAGGCAAGGTTAAACCCACGTTGCATCATCTGAAGACTGGGGTTTCTTGCAACATTATGAGTAAGAGCTAATTTCCTCATTGGCATATAGTATGAAACCAAGCAAAAAGATGCAGTTATGACTTTATAACTGTTTATTACGCAAACCTGGAGGATAAAATATAGAAATACAACTTACACAGAGTTGTAGAAGCAGGTCCATATCTGTACCTAACTCCATACGCAGAATACAAGGCTGTCACTGCATTTTGAGCTGCTGACTCCTACAGAGTGAAATCACAAAACATATGATGCACTTGATTTTTCCACTTGTTAAAGTCCTGTATGAGATGGATTTAAAACAAAATAAGTCATGCTATTTGAGATTATTCATCCATGGATGTCTTACCACACAGTTGAAGTTAGGGATTGTGGCATACTTGTAGGAGTACGGGTAAAGGAGCATTTGCGCGTATGCATGGATAGATAAGTATGCTTTCACACGCTTCTTGTGCTTGCGAAGGAACTTGGCGACGGCTTTGACCTCAGGTTCTGATTCAGGGAAAGGGCCACAATAGGTGTCGTCGCATGGATGAGAAGAGGCGCCCTCATCTGGAGAAGGAAAGAAGAAGCATCACAACAAGATGCAGTCACCACCAGATTGGGTTGCACAAATATGAATGTTTTGCCATCATTTCTATAAAAAAATAAATATGAAAGAGGTAAAGCTTTAACATCTGGATCTAACTGTTAGTGAAGAGATGAGCAACAATATTGTGGAGTAGAACTAATGCAGACATGAAATGAAGCAACTGTAGTGAAGCACATCATAGATGTGGCATTACAAATATAAGCTAATATCGATAAGGTTCTATAATCCTATATAAGGGCTGATGAAATTACAGACTTATTTATTAAAAAAAGGAACAAAACAAAGAAAAGAACAAAAACAATATTTATTTTCAACGATTGCTGAATGACCTTAGATGATTAAGTCCCTTAAGTTCACAAAACAACTCTGAAAGTGGACTTTAGTGCAAACATTAACGTCTAGAAATGAATTTATTGTGGAAAATGCTCAATGACATCTTTGTGAAAGCAGTTTTTGCAAAGTTAAAGAAGAAACAAAAACAGGCAAAGATATCAATTTTATATTTGTATGATGTCTGCAGACATTAAGAACATGTATGTGAACCTTATAATTATGTGGGTTTGTCTTTTAGGTGTTTAGCTAAAAACATAATAAGGGCCGAATTATTTCTTGTGCTTGAATGAAAACAGTTTTGTAATATGAGGAAAATTGTTTGAGATGTGACAGTCACACAGGAGACTGATGTTGGTCTGACTGCAAGTTTACACAGTTACTACCAGCCTATGATGTCCTATTACTGTAGATATTATGAGATGTGGTTTTTTTCCATTGGTCACCCGTTGGCTTTTTTTAACATCTATGCCTAAATCAATTCATAAAAATATTACAGTTAAAAGAGAGGGATCATTTCATGTTTTTTTTAAACCAGCAAAACACAGAAGTCACATATTCTTTATATATTATTTGCATTTTAAAAGCAACACACCCACCCAAAAATGGCAACAACTGCCGAGCAGGAAGTGAAGCCAAATCTAGCTTTGCTTAATCTATCAAAGTCTATTTTTTAATCAGTGAAAGTCAGATTATGAATCTTCTCAAAGCAATATTGACAATTAAGAAGTTAAGCAGCATCCTGATTCTGGGTCTTGACTTAAAGTGTTTCTTTCTTTCTTTCTTTTTTTCTTTTTTCCTTTTTTTTTTTTTTGAGAAGCTGTTGCTTATTTTTTTTTACATTTACATGAGAAAAATCCTCCAGAAATAAATATAGTCAGGCTAATGGATATTTTTACCTTCTTTACCCCTGATTTATACATTTCAACTGCAATTACTATTATATATTTTATTTGTATAGTTGTGTTAAATTTCCTATTTCCTTTATCTTACATATAATTTCTGAGTTGACATGAGTAATTGTATGTTTTCTTAGACTCAAATACACTCATACATGAATACCATGTGATATTTTCCATTATTCTGTACAAGATAGAATACTATTGTGTTTTTACAATCATAAACACTAGCATTAAATATATTCTCAAGAATCCTTGGACTGTCAGTGACAGTGAGTTCGCTTTGAGAGAAGTTCTTCTTTCCATCCAGAAATGCTAAACTATGATGATATTTTCCAACCAGGAGAATGCACATTTATTTTCATTCTTTGTCTTTTAAATCCTATATCTGAACCATCGAGTGATGATGACTCAGTGAATACCCCTCCACTCATGCATACTTAATGACATCGCACACATAATGTGACCATACACATTATCTCCAGCTTGCACTCATTAATAGAAACCACAGCGAGACCTTGCAGTAGTTGCTGTGCCAAGCTGTAAACAGCATGTGTGGTTATGTCGTATGTGAGTTTCACTGATTTATCTTTGATTTCAAAACACTCACCACACCATTTCACCTTCCAGTTTCTGTTTGCATCCACTCCTCTGCAGTGAAACTTGCGATTTTTGGACCGCGTCTTCCTCCAGAAGCGATCCTGCAGGAATAACAGACACTTATGTCGAATTCAGCAACTTTTACTGACATATATCAAAGAAATAACATACCAGGCACCAATTCTAATCACGCCAACCCTGCTGGGATTTATAATAAACATTTAACAAATATTTCCTCCAAAGCAAATCCACACAAAGATAAGATCTATGTGATCACAGTATCATCTCTCTGCTATCATTTTTCAGCTATACAAACATTTTCTGTGCACTGCTATCAAGACATCTTAAAACCCAGAGTACCGTGTTCCAGCTGAAACGATATCCATCCACATTGAAGACTGGCATGATGTAGAAGTTGAGCTGGTTGAGGAGTCGTGTCATCACAGAGTCATACTGGTATGAGCCGACAGCCTGCAGTTATAAAACAGGAGTTATGAATCACATTCGGCCGTGGGTTTAAGAAGATGGGTTAGGGCTGATATCATGGCTGCATTTTTATTTGTTTTGTTTGTTTGTGTTTTCTCATGCAGTTCTTTGAAAGCATTTGTGCAGCAGGTTAATTCTCTGTCTAGAAACGAGGATTGGACAGGTGAACTGGGCACTGGGCTAATACAGATTAAACCTTCTCTTCAAACACACAGAGGCCAAGGTTAATGTGCTTAAGCCTTGAAGAAAAGATGACACTCTGACCTCCAGTGGCCTCCCTCAGTTACTGCATCACAAATTTTGTCTTTTGCAACTTATGTTTGAATACCACTAACTGCATCAGAGGCCAAAATGCCTTTTCTTCTGCATTTCTCAGTTTTAATTTGATGTTATTTTGTTCCAGAAATCCCCTTCTTTGTAATGCCTTGAAAACCATGACTTGCCCATCTTTTAACTTAGTTGATTTTTGCATCCTTGTCTCTTTTCTTCTCCATTTTCTTGCCTGTGACCTTGAAATCAATTCTGGCAAAACATCTTGAAGAATTTCTCAATTTCTAAAACACATCTGGAGGAAGTTTGTTGAAGGAGCAACGAGCCAGGAAAGATTGGAAAGATGCAGCTGATCCACACAACACCTTATCAAATTGACATCAGTTTTAGATTAAAACATCCACAGCAAGGACATCTCATATTGTTCTCCTTATGTCTCTTCTGTTAGGTGAGAAGTATTACTGCATGAGGAGAGGATGCTCAAGGATGAAAGAGGCTTGAAAGCTTTATAAAAGTACCCAACATGTGATTTGCCACCACATCAAGAGGGTGTTTTTGATTGGTTTTTATTTTGTTGTATCTCTTTTTTTTTTTTTTGCTTCCTTTGTGGCTTTGAGAACTCCCGCTGGACATGGTCGTAGGAAATTCAACTCACCTGCCTTCCTAACCAGCCATGCACATGTTTTATTTCTAACAGAGTTCCTACATGTTTTTACAACTTAAATTTAAGACTATTTAAGACCTTTTTAAGATGATTACAAAAGAATTTAATGCCCATTTCATGGCCACTCTGGTAAAAACATAGATCCCTCTGCAATACCAAGATAATGTAAAAAAAAGGTAGACTGAACAAAAGCAATCATGCACATAAACAGAGTATACTGTATGTGAACAAAAAAACCTCACAAATCCAAAATATTCTAAAGTCACTAAAAGGTTGCTTTTTGTGACGTGTAAATAAAGGCTTCCTGTGTGTGTTAAACGTTAAATGTTCCCCGACCATTTCTACCTGCGATGTCAGCGATAAATTGGTTTCCAATTTCATCATAATAGTCAATTTGGACCAGGAGGAAGTTAGTTACTGTCACTTTGTAGATGTGTGTGTCAGACATTTCTGACTCTGGTTAATATACAGGCTTTGTGAAGATTTATTGGTTGGGAAAAACACATGGATCTCTTTGTTTTTTCTTTCTTGCTGTCATTTTGTCAAAACTGACAGAAATCCGTTGTATCCATATGAAATTTAAGGCCAAAACTGTCAAATTTAAGGACTTTTTAAGGTATTAAATGCAGTTTTGTAAATTCAAGACTTTTAAGACTTTTCAAGACTGTGTGGGAACCCTGTTCTGAAGAATCCATTTTTGATAGTAACATTCTTGTTTTTTCTGGATCTCTTTTTTTAGGAGAAATCCACGTCCAGAGTGGAGTAAACATCCACTAGCCTATGCTTAATTTTTCAACTTTGTTACTCCAGGATTCTCAGTTCACTGAATAAACATTGTTTTCTCTTTACCTGCTGTCTGCTCCTCCCTGGGTTCGGCCTGTCTTCCTGCTAGCTTAATAGGAGGCCTCTGTTTCTGCCCACAACATTTACAGAAAAAACTTTTCATTCTGTTACTCTCTGTTACTCATTATGTTGCGCTGTGTTTTAAATCTCACTCGTCTGAAGTACAAGTTTTATAAAAGAGCCACATTCTTAAAGTCAGTGTCTGGCTTTGGTCTGGCCCGAACTTCAGAGGGTGCTAGCTCAGACTAAAAGGGTGGGATGAAATGTGAATAAATGTCTGCTCCAATGTTTACGCTCATAAGGGCATTCTTTATTCATTCTTTATTAAAAATCCGTGGATGACAAGTTAAGCAGATGCTGGTGTACAGTTAAGGACATCATGTATCACAGATTTCTAAGCGAACGGCAAGATGTCTGATACTAAACTTTTCTCATGCATGCTAGTGTAACAGTGCATGTTTTAATGGTCAGATCTGGAGACTTAAAAACAATACAACCTCTTTGACGAACCACTGGCAGAAGGCGGGTCCTATCCACTCTCTGGCGTGAACGCCGCAGTCAATCCACACGGCTTTTTTCTGTGGGCGACTTCTCTTTCCTAGCTGACAAGATGCAAGCACCATCAGTTTTACAGGGTAAAAATCGGTTTCTCCTTCTTTTCTGTGCGCTCCTCATGCCATCTTTCCTACCTGAAGCACATAAAGAGGTCTCCCCTCATATGACTTCCCAATAGAGAACATAGTAACCAGGTCAGGGTGTGTTCTGTTCATCTCAAACATCCAACTTTGGATCTTGGGGAGAGACAATAATTCAGAGGAGCTAATAACAACAAAAGACATGCATAAGATTATAGGTGTGTATTGCACAGGACATCTGAGATTTGTCCTCTGAACTCTGCTGCTTTACATGGCCTGACCTTGAAGAATAAACACAAAAGCTGTGAGGTTTTTGGGATGGAGTGTGTGTGTCAGAGAGGCAACCAAAAGAAGGGAGTGATGTGCAGTTGAAGAGCACCTTTGCAGAGGATGTTTGCTTATTTTGTGGGTGCAACAGAGTTAAGAGCAGGGGAGTGTGAGAGATACAGAAGGTAGGAAGATGTCAGGCTTCACATCTACCTCTTCCAGAGAGTGGTAAACCTCGTAGTCATACTGAGACTCCGACCTTCGCTTGCGGGAGGAGCGATATCCCGTCTGCTTTTCAATTTCCTTCTGTAGATTGGAGATAAACACCCTGTGTGAGGAGAAGACGGGAGGACAAACATGATGCACATGATAGCAACCCACTGCAACATCCTCACCGGTACCATATAAACATGTAATTAAAATGACTATCCAATGGGACATGTATGGAGTTTACAGATGCTTGCTTAAATGATGAGATAAAGGCTTGTTGTTGTCACTCCGATGCAGGTGAGATGTGGTATAAAGTGGTTTGGTAACCTGGATTTAATGTTGACTCATCCATAACACTAATCCAAACCAGTTTTCTACATGAGTTCTTGACAAGTTTGACAGCAGGGATGGAAGTCACACCATCATTATCATCATTATCTCTCTAAAGACTCATTTTATGTCCAATCTGACACCATTCTTCTTTACTTCCTGCCCCAAACACACACAGATGATGTTATCTCCTGTCAGGAGTCACATAATGCAGCCAGTCTGAGCTACACTTCTCCCTCTGTCATTCTGCACATATTTTATCCACAAATGACTCAAAACCTATGAATAAAATGTACTTTTTGATACCTCATACCCGAAAAGCATCAATCATCCATCAAAGAGAGTCCACCGTGGAGTTAACTACTCGTAAAAAATCCAGTCAGTCAACACCAACACCCTCCCCCGCCATCGTCTTCAGAACTGAAATTCATCCCTCAGGAGTGAGATGACAATGGACGTCTTTATAGCTGCGGTTGCTTTGATAAAACCAGATCATTTCAACGTTAATTTTCACGAAGGGATGGTGCAGAGAGATGAAAGTGTTGCTTTGTAAAGCAGATAGGAAGAAGGCGCTCTGATATACCGTTTGAGTGCGTTTGCATGTGTCCCAGCTTGGAGTCAGTATGAAAGCTACAGCCAACTCTGCATGTGCAAATCATATTTCACGTCTGTAGAAAGCTTGGTAATTGCAACGGCTGTTGGATAACAGATGTGGGTCTGGTTGTGGAAACTCAGAATAACTAAATGAGTAAGAGCGTGTGTGCATGTTTGCTGTTTCTGTACTTACTGGTAATCCATTCTTTCCCGCTTCAAGCGCGCACGCAAACCTTGTGTGTTGTTGCGTTTCACATGAACATCCACGGTGGCATTTTGATGGATTAGTGACACACTGTTGGGTTGCCAGAAGTCCACCTGAACCAGCACAAAGAACACAGATGAAAGTTAACGACAACATAAACACCCAGCAGGGTTTTACAGTGAAAGGTAGAAATGATAAAGATCTTCAGGATACTATGGTTTGACATGCAGCTTCCTCTTTGAAAATGGTTTATTGACTTAAATGATCAAAAATATCTGAAAATAAAAACTATTAAGTAGCTGATACATGATCAAATTTATACAAAAATTATGTGCAAGGGTTATACTGATCCATCCGAGGGACTTGATTTGTGAAATTGCCAACCCAGATCTCATGTACATACTTATTAAATTTAAATATTTTTTTAAAAATGTGTACATTTATAAATATCAAAATGTAAATGTGCCCGAATTAGGATCGATCCATGTTAAAATGTCAGAGAACTCTGAACTAGCACATCAAACATGCAGCATAATATAGAATCCTTAGGCAAACCTAAAACTTACACATACAGTACAAATCACATCTCATATAGGCAGTACAAAATAACAAAATACACACCAAAATATAACTATAAAAAACAGAAAATATGAGGCAGAACTGTAAACATTAGACTGACAAGCCAAAAACTGTGCATTGAGACTCTTATTGCTCAGCTTCAGACTGGCTTAGATGAATTGTAATTCTCCATGTCTCTGACATTGGGGGGTATTGTGTTCCACTGATGTCCAGCTCAAATAGAGAAATCCGTTTTTCCTTGTCTGCTTCTTCAAAATTAAACCATATGGTCCTTCTTACTGTGCTCGGTGTAGATTTGTGAGCTGATGACATCACTGTCAAGGAACAGAAGGAGCAAGACCATTCTTCATAACTTACCAGACAGCGCTTTGTATATTTGATGAAATTGAGCCAGCTTAATCATTTACATTTTGTCAGGACAAGGCAATGGTGATGATGTCTGTGTTTTCTGTCCAGGATTTTAAGGGTTTGTTAATACAGAGAATAGATAAGATTAAGAGACATACTATTGGCCGAAGAGTTTGTTGTCAAACAGTATGTTATGTGGAGAAAAAAATAACTGAATGCATATAATAATTGCAGCCTTTGTGGACATGTAGTTGGAGATGCATCTGAAGTCTGAGAGACTGAACTTCACTTGCTGAGAATCTTTTTTTGGTTTGAGCTTTGAAACACAGTATATTATTAATCAGCAATCCAATATATTTGAGCTTAGATACCACCTGGACTTTCTCACCACCAAAATATGCAAACAGTTTTCAACATATTCACTTAGTGGCAGGATGAAGGCAGGCTCGGGGAGGATTTGATCCCTAGACTTCCGGGTGAGTCATGCGTGCTAACCAGTCGGACAAATTTGGGTGTTAACTTCAGAACAGATACCTGGTAGATTCTTTAAAATAAAAGTGCATAAATAAATAAAAGTGGACCCAATATGGAGCCCTGTGGAACACCTTAGGGCATGCTGAATGGTTGTATTTGATTGTTCATCACCCTAACAAATTGCAACTGATGAAATGAATAAATGAATGAAAAAATCATGTAGTGTCAAAATATGATCTATTTAATGGAATCTATATTACATTTCATATGACATATACTAAAGGGAAGTTACTTGGATAGGTTCCAGCCCCCTGCAACCCTGCATTGGAATAAGAAGGTATAGATTAAACTCTTTTCATTTCAAATTAAAGATCAATTGGCAGCTCTGACAAATCTGAATGTTTTTCCATACCACAATGCACTGTACTGTACTGCAAAGGGAAAACAAATCATTTTAAAGTCCAGTAAAAAGATGCTGGGAAAATCTTTTAAATGCAACTAAAATGCAACTGCAAAAGCTTTAGCAAGTTAACATACTGTATAAGAACATAAACCAATGTATTGCAACAATATTTAGAGCCACTTTACTATTAGATTTTGATAGATAACATGAGTGAAAGCAGGACACGGCTGAGAACAGACAACTCCATGTGCTCTGAATTATTTTTTTCTTCATAATTCCTCAATTTTAAAAAAGGCATAGATTCAAATCATATTTCCACCAAACATCATCATAATTAAATAAGTATATCTCTACAACTACAATTTCTATTTGAATACTTTTTGGACTCATAGTAAAGGAAACACTTGTATACTTGTTAAGATGTGTGAAAAAAAAAAAAAAATAGTATACTGTCAATGGTGAAGAACAACTGAAAATGGCAGATAGCGCAAATGAAAAAAAGTTTTAGGCTCAACTAAGTAAACATACAAACACTTTCACTATCAAGATAAATATATCTTTTGAAAATCAGATCAAAGTACAACATGTAAACATTTTCTTTGCAGAGGTCAGCTCTGATAAAGTGAAGCAGATCAAGATTAGAAACGTTTTAGTACAGAGAGTGTGAGGTCTCAAAAATGGCCATTTTGGCAGAATCTGGCACCATCTGTTCTCAAAAGTACCCATTTGGGGGACAACTGGGGGACCTCAGGTTTGAAAAGGTTAAGTGTGATAACAAGTATAACTGGTTATTAACTGGCAATAACCTGGCATCAACATCTGACTAATATTAGACTGGAATTTATGTAAAAAACAAACAAAACAACAACAACAACAAACAAACAAAAACAAAAGGAAACCATGTAGAAACACATCAGCAATATTTTGCAACAAGATGACAAAAAACTGTTATCAGAGCAACATTTAGAAAAATGATAATGAGGTGAATTAATGGGGTAATAACATGATAATAATGAGTGAGTACTGCTTTACATTTTTAATTGTATTTTAAGCTGCTACCATCTAACAGTCAAAATCACATCACACAAGTCCAAATCATGGTATAATGCTGAAAGCCACCTTTCCTTATCCCCTTCATCTCCTTTTTTTTCAGGGTAATACTATAAAAAAATGTCAGCTGTGTGACTTGTTTCTTGGAAACGCTGACCTAAATAATGACATGATATTAATGTTAAGTTATTAATTTGGAGAAAGACCTTATTATCAAATGTGAAAACTGTTTGAAACTGGCCTTATCACCAAATGTTTGTTGATCAAGCCTAAACTGTTTAGGTAAGACCGAGTAAGTTTAACATTCCTCCCGTAAGTGATGAAGTGAATCTGGAGGACGTTAATGACTCTACATCATTAATGGGAGTAAACCCAATAACAGCCCAGAATAAATGAGCACCCATCAGTTTTCCACTCTCCTGTGTGACCTCACATTTAGCAACAACTAACCTGTGTTTCAGCATGTTATCGGGCCGGGACAGTCGGGGCTGTTCGCTCCAGCTAATCCAGACGGCCCTCTGGACAAACACGCTTCTCAGCCAAATAAACACAGACACCATGTGATAACATGATAAGGAAAATAGAGAGAGGGCGAGTCACTGAAGAAAGAAGTGAACAAAACGATGTACATAGCAGCCTAAGTAGTTCTGGAAATCCACTCTTTGCATACATGTGTGAGCGTCCCCAGCTGGCTTTTATTTGTTGCATGGGGGCAGACACATGCAGACTGGAGCACATGCTTGTTAATGTGTCAACTGGTTTAATAGTTTACAGAAAGCATACCAGATTAATTTGGCTTTGTTTGGAGCCAGATCGAAAACCCTCAGCTGGAATGCTTGGTGCCCCGGAGTATCAACGACTCTCTACCGCTGCACTTTTATGGCATTTCCAAATGGTTAAGTACCCTGAATGTTTGAGCATTGCTCCTCTGTTAGCAAAACAAATCCAAAACACAGATGCCAAAAGGCCACTTAACATCCCTCATCAGATTATACGACTTCTCAAGTTAACAGTTTATAGCTGAATTTATGAGCCCTAAAGATGCAGTATTTGTCTGTTTTATAAAGTTTTTTTTTTAAATCTCCTGATTGTTTATGGATCTGTGATGCAGGGTAGCTATAAATGATTGAATTTGTGATGCTTTGTTTGATCTGGTACCAATGTGGGCAGAAAAGGAAAGGAGGAAGAAAAAGTTATGGTTCAATAAAAAGAAGAAAAAAAAAGCACTGGCTTTTCTTAAGGGCAGATGGGGTGATGCTGCATCTTTGTGTTTTGGCGTCAAGTAAATGAAAAAAAGGTGGTCGAAGATGGTCAAATGGAGGAAAGAAGAAAGAGTTTATTCATACAACCTGTAGTTCTTTTTTCTTCATATTCCAAAAATGTGGGTTGTAATTAAAAAGTGACCAACCGCTGCTGATGGGAGCCATACGGTGATAATGAATTCCTTTATGAAAACAAATGTTGAATCTGCTCGACAAATCCTGTTCTTTTTTTTTTTTATCTTTGCTTCACAGATGTAACAAAATGTGCATGTATGTAGAAAAACCCATTACTCATTTTAATTCATTTTCAGTAATTTGTCATTCCAGGTAGAAAAATGAGCTGTTTAATTGGAGCTGATAGATAGAAAACCATTTGTAACTGAAAAACATGGAAGAAAAACAATTACTAAAAAAAATCACGTTCACTTTCACTGAAAAGGATTTACAGGTCTGACTTGTAAAGTAAATCACCAAGAAAATCTGTTTATAAAAACTGTATGTCACTGTCACCAAAGTCTACATCAGTGGTTCTCAACATTTTTGAGCCATGACCCCCCCCAAGATAAAAACTCCTGGGTCAAATACAACCCATTACGGGTTATATTTGACCCACTGCTGGGTTAAAAAGGGACCAACTTATTTCTGGGTTACTTTGATCCAGAAAATTTGGTTAATTTTTTGACCAAACTTTCAGGTTCAATATTTGACCCAGAAGTTGGGTTATGTTGACTACAATGTTGGATTATTTTAACCGAGAAGTTGGGTCAACAGCCCCACAACCCAAATGTTGAGTTGACATAACCCAGAAATTGGTTGGTTCCTTTTGAACCCAGCGTGTGTAACAGTGTGTAACATACTTTGGTGTTCACGACCCCCCACCCATGACAATTGAGTGGTTAATTGCGTGATATATCTCATGGGTCATCCTGTGGCCATCCAGGCTTTGAAACTGTCAGAATCTTTATAAATAAGAAAGCTAAAGTCGATTTTGGTGGATTAGGTTAAAAGATAAGTTTTTTTTTTTTCAACCTGGACCTTATTTCTAGGAGTACATATGTGAATTAACTCACCGGTAAAGTTTCTGCATCACTGTGAGTACTTCGGAAGATATTACACTGAGTTGCCCTTCGGTGTTCCCCCAGTAAAATGGGAGATACGGGGCAACCACTATTGAAGGCATTATCTGCAGCAAAACTCCTTGATTTTTGCCAAAACTTTAAGTAGAATGAACGAACGAACTACTAGTACTATTGTCCCATGAGTTCAGATTTAGCTTCCCGTTAGTTATCAGGGTGTACTACATACTTTTCAGGGCCGCGTGTTCACGATGTGCGCTTCCACAGTACAGCTGAGAAGAGCAGCTCAGACAACAACAATAATGCAATTAGCAAAACTCTGAACTCACAGGACAATATTACTTGTTAGTTTGTTCATTCTACTTAAAGCATTAATGAAATGAAAGAGTTTTGCTGCAGATAATGTCTTATATGGTGGCTGCCCCATCTCCACCATGATACTGGACGTTCACCGAAGGGCAACTCAGCGTAATATCTTCCGAGGGACTCAAAGTGATGCAGAAACTTTACCAGTGAGTAAATGCACGTAAATGCTCCTAGAAATAAGATCCAGATTGAAAAAACAGAAACTTATCCTCTAACAGCTGTGGAAAAAGCACCCAAATGCCAAAATTCAGCTTCTCTTACTGAGATAATGTCAAATTTGGATTTTTACTAAAGCATCTATAATAACTTTGTTTCTGCACACCGAGTGATAACCTATCAGAAATCTCATAAATAAGGAGGATAAATGTGTTTTGATGGATTTGGTTCACCGCTGTGACAAGGCACCTACAGTACATGCCCAAAATCAGCTTGTCTTGCTGAGATAATGGCAAATTCAGATTTTTAAAAGTGTACTACTAATAACTTAGCTATTATGCAAAATTTTTTTTAATCAATGTGTTAATTTCACAGATTAGTCTCTTTGCATTATTGCATTAATTTTGATAGCCCTAAAATCCCAAACAAATGTAGGCTGTATTCTTTTTCTTCTTTTACAATGCAACAACAGTTAATGCAGAATAGTAGACAGCTCATTTATGTTCATAAAGCAGGCATCTCTGACACTGTGTGTGAAGCCAGTTGCTGAACTGATGACAGTGTAAGATTTAACACAGAAAAGTGTGAAGTGGTGCTCTGCTCCAGAGGAGGTAGGATGAGAGGTGGAGATGAAACCAAGGAGAATCAATTCTTTAGAGGAGATTTAATAACCACCAAGTGACAATGAGTCATTTTTGTGAGTGTAGTTTAGCCTTTTAGATTTTGTATTGTTTCACAAAATGTCTCAAATAACACATTATTCCAAAAACTGATCTTTTGTTTTGCTTTTTTTTTCCAAATGTGGGAATTAGTAAAAAAAACAAACAAACAAACAAACAAAAAAAAACACCAAAAAAACAAACATATATCAAACTTTACCATTTGCAATTAAATAGTAACTTGTCAGTAAAGACTGCACCACATAAAACTTGCAGCCATCCCTTTCTATTTTTTAAAATAGATGACAGATTCATCTAAGTAAGAGTTATCTTTGCAGTAAAATTAAATTGTAACGATGCCAGGCCCTGCAGAAAATATTCATCTTGTTTTCGTTCTATCAACTGGTGTTTGCTTCTGTGCATAACACAACATTCCCTGCACCACGGGGTTTTTCATGGGAAGGATCCAACCAGGCAGCAAATAAACAGCAAAGGTAAAAAAAAAATAAATTTCATGGGGTTCACCCAAAAAAAAAAAAAAAAAAAAAAAGTGTTAAAATATGGTATTCTGTTGATTATGAGTCTGCTTTCGGAGGTGGACAACATTCTACCTCATGTATAACCTGAAACTAACAGCTCTGACTGGTACATGGAGGCATGGCAGTGTGACTAAGTCACCAAGAACACACGTCCACAGCTGTCCAAACAGAAGCTGCTGCAGCCTCGGTTGGCCTTGCAGCACCGTGCTCACCGCACTTCCACACATGAAGCTCAAGTCAAGTCCTGCCCAGAGGCTTGGCTTTCTGCTGGTGCCCCTTTTTTGCATTTACTGAGCCTCCTTTAAGCTTTTTTGTCCTCCCCTTGGTCTCAGAATCAGCACATAAGTCTTGCAACTAATGTGCAAAAGCTAAATATACCGTCTGCAAGCAGATTTTTTCTTAAATAATGAAAAAACATCCAGTGAGACATTCTTTAAATGTTGAATAACATGTTTAATTGCTACTGTAGCTTGACTTATAGCTTCTCCTTTAAACTGTTGTGGAAATACAATCACACTCGTCTGATTGCAATTGCACTCTCAAAACTTGGTCACCCTTTTCCCCATGACTAATACCAGATAATTTCTCCTTCCAAGAAAAAAAAGTCACTGACCAGTATGATCAGATGCGAGATACAGATCAAATGTAACGCCCTGTAGCAGAAATACACAAAAAAGCACCAAGCCGCCTTTTTGAATATCTCAAATCAAAGCCAAAGTTTAGATTCAACTATTTGCTCAATGAGGTTTTCTTCATCTTTTAACATATATTACCAGTTAAAAGTTTTCTAACATCCCTAACTTTCCAGTTCTTTATGAAAAGAATAGATATTTGGGTTGTAAGTAACTAATGAAAGCTGGGAGAGTTCTGAGAAATGTTAGCGCCACATTTCAAGGCTTGATTAACAGATGGAGTTGCAGAAAAGATTTGAATTGTGGAGTCATTTTTTGTTGCCTGAAAAAGGCCTTTTGTATAATTCTGTAATAAACATTATTTAACAGTGCAGGGAGACCTCCTATTCTTAACCTGACAGAGCACATTACTGAATTCCACCAACAAAGTGTAAAAATTAGGGTGTTCTTAAACTTTTGACTGGTAGTGTATATTTTATGTTTTACTAGCAATCAATGCTGGTGTAACAGTAAACTGAAACACTGCAAAGTAATTTACTCTTGCTCCGGATGCTGATGGATAATTGTTTCCAAATGAGTTTGGGAAAAGAGGGAAGGCCTTTGTGTCCTCTGGGGGTTCCCATCTAATTCAATATCATCTGTTAAGTTTATAAGTTGTAACACATCCAAGCACAGGAAAAAAAAACTTGAGATGTTAAATAAAATGTCTGATTTGGACTGGATATGCATAGAAAACATATAACAGTGAGCATTTATGCATTAAAAGTGAGAGGAATAAAACAAACAAAAAGTTCCAACCTCCAGCTGTCCCAGAATTTTCTTGAGGGCTTGGACCTCCTCATAATCCCTGGGAGTAATCCTGAAGACTTGATCACTGTGAAAACAACACAACTCCTCTAAGTATCAGGTTACAACTGGAATCTAAATACCCCAAAGGGTTGTTACAGCACTTAAGTCCACTTTGATCTACTCAGAGCACATCATTTCTAAAACATCTGGGTTATGGAGTCAGGTAAAGAAACGGCCTTTTGTGCCAACTGAAGGTGACACTTGTAATAGCAGATGTTAGATGGTAAAATGGGTGTTTCCTCTCTCAGAGTCCTATAGACGACGGGGTCAACCCCCCTGCCAAACAATCCGTCCGACACATCATTATAGGATTATATTTCCAGCTCTGTACTGTAGGTAGCACCTGGAACAGGTTTCTGCCAGATACAGTAGCAGCAGCTGTTTATGTTTTTGTGTTGCAACTCCAAATATCTACTGATGTGGTGCGAATATGTTGAACGGCAATGGCAAATATTTCTTTCTTTCTTTGTTTTTTAGCTTATTTGGAAGAAACTGAATGGCAATTAAATGCTTTATTTAGTTTGCAAAATCCAACTCAATTCAGTGTTTTGCTGAATGCCTCGTTCTCATAGAAACAAAGCTGCTTTATTTACTGGCACCACAGAGTGAAGGATGAGACGTTCTGTGGTGTGTTGGATGAAACCATTGATAGATAAACATATGTGATTAGCTTAAAAATGAGATAGAATCTTTCTGATTTTGAGGATTTTATGGTTTGAATGAAGCAGAATTGTATTTAGAAAATGGCGGGCAAGTTAATTGATTTGCAAAAGGGTGCATTAGTTAAACTGGATATAACTCATGAATTCCAGATAGCTGGAACAAAAACAGCAAGCAGAGAAGCTTGATAGTGTTTAACTCAATCTGCAAATCACATCTCTTATCTTGGCACTAACAGGTACCTCACACTGACTGCTGCAGTTACCTGCAACATCATCCGCGTGTCTACTTTCTTGTTGAATGTCTTCCTCTCGCACATTTCGCTCCTTTACAATAGCTTTTAACAGCTTGTCTCACAGGAAGTTGGGCCCCATTAAAAAATGTGGCAGAAGGCCATTCTGAGGTTTGAGGAACAAAAGGGTCGAGGTGTCCCACATGAGTGGCTGCCCCGATTCAATGATCATAGCCCGCTGCCAACACCCTACCTCCACGGCAGCACTACTGATAAACTTTTCTTGTTTTATTTTTTACAATTAAAAATCATAATTGAAGAAAAAGTAAGAGATTAAAAAGTAAGACTGTCTGAGAAGTGTTATTATTTCATTCATATTCCACCAATCTTTAATCAAACTTCTATTGTTCTGTGCCACACAGTCAAAATCTAACTATTTCTTTACCTTGTTGGGACTATTTTTGGTGAAGACTTGGTTTTGCAAAGGGTTTTTTGCTTTGCAACCCCCCACTCGAGGGATTTCAGAGATAAAGTTGTCTTTAAGCTGTCAGTCTGCTGATTCTCACAAGAAAAAGCCCATATGGTGGAAACTGTTTTTAAGATGATCTGGTCCTTTAACAAAGAAGTTGACTCTCACGAGTGTTTTGCACAACTTAGCATTTCATCCTTTCTTTGTCTGCTAATATAAGATACATTTTTATTGATTTATATGACATCATTTGAGAAGAACATTCTTGCGATGAGCATCCAGACATCACATCTGTTCACACCCTTGCACGCAGGCACTCATTGTTGCATTTTCAGACTTTTATTTGGCCAAGTAAAATCTGCCATTTTTTAAATAAAAGCAAAATGTATGTGGTGTGAAAGAGAAGGAGGGAATTTCCAGGGATGATCGTCTCCCTCTGCCCCTGCAAAGCTACATCAAAGGGTCTTTTGAAACAGACCATAAATTTCTTTTTGCTTCAGTCCTGCTTTCTACATGTTTACTCAGACTACTCTACAGGTGGCTCCAGCTGAAGTCCTCTTGAATCCAGAATTTCACATCCAAGGACAAATTTTGAGCTTTTGTAGTTTTAAAGTGGAATAATTCATCCTATTTCCACATAAGCTGGTGAGACAAGACCTTGTATTTTTGTAGCCATAGAAACACACGAGAACACAAAGAAAGTTAAGTTTCTGCCCTCACGCTGTCTCCTTTTTCTTTTTTTAATTATCTTGAAAGCAGTTGACTCAAGCATCCCTTGCGACTGCATGCCTCAGATAGCCAGTCTTATCCAAAGCCATCAGACAACAAGAGTCTGCAAAAAGTAAACTAAAAACATAATATTTTGTCTTGAGCGGGAATCTGTCCCCTAAAACGATGAAGATGGTGAACACAGAGACTTTCTTTGTTCATTCCAGTGAACATGAGATAAATATCTTCAGACAACTTGTGATAGCGCCGTTCCCTCTCATCTCACGTCCTCTCTCCCAGAAATGAATGAGTTGGTCTTTACTCACCCTGCGTAGCGGTTGTTGTAGAGATACGCACCGACGGGACATGGCACATTACTGCAGATTATCACACACGCAAGTAAAACTGAGGCGCGAAAAGCTCTCATATGGTCCAGAGCCATCCTTGACCCGCACATCAAAGACGTTAGGAAACTTTTCAGGATGCAGGTCAACTACAAAGACACACCTAACCTAACGGACTCTCGGTCCAGCGCAGCATCAGCACATCGGTGAAGTCATTGCGTTGCACTCGTGGATTATTCTGCACAGAAGGTGCACAAAAAAGTCGCACAGCTGGCACAGAGAGACCATCCACCACCTCTGACGGAGTTCTGGGAGGATTTGCAGTTTAAAAGAAAAAAAAAAAAAACGTGGAGGACCTGAGTCACGTGGTCTTGAGTAGGCGAAGTTGGTAACAGGACCTCTCTGTGGCGCGCCTTGTGCGCTTGGGTAAGCTGTGAACATGTGCGCACATTGACGAAATTTGATTCTTAGAATTGCAAATTGTGTCTCTTAACATTTCAGGTGATGCATTAGGAGGTGGAAGAAGTGGGTTTCATGTAACCACACACAAGTCTGAGTCTTTTTCCACAGTGCGCTCTCCTTAGACCCTCATCTGTTATTCTGAGAAAACATCTGAGTTTTCATTCCACTACTGAATCACTACTGGTTCACACAAATACTGCTAATATCAGTAAGACTCACAACCGCACCAAGCACACTGCTTGTAATGTTTTTTTTTAATGTGTAATTTTGCCACACAAAACAGTTTAATTTAACAATTATGTGGTGCACCTTTTTGTGCAACTTAAAGAAACAAACAAACAAGGAGAGAACATAACTTTATTTACATTTTAATTACACCAGCTTCTGAATCTTATATCTTTCTATCATGAGTTCTGTCAGTGCCTTGGCATGGATCCACCAGGAATTCCTCTGTGGAGCTGTACACTGCTCTTCCTTTTATTCTAGGCTTTTCGTGCCTCCGTTTGATCCTCTACTTATCACCCAACACAGTGATTAAATGTCTAAGTAAACCACCAGCCTTTTCCTTTTGTGACTGCATGGTAGCAGCACATTTTTCGCATGCTTTTCTCCAGTGTCAACAGTGTGCCACCTGTTTTACAGCAATTACTGTACAACAGGACCCCAAACACACCCTGCTGCCATTCACCCTCCCTCTCCTTCCTTTCTTCTAAATAGAGACAGTACACTGCTGAAAAGTGGAAATAAACCCCTAGTTACATTGTGCAACAGACATTTAGTGATAAATGTCACAAACTTGACACTAAAAACCAGATGAGAACGTCCAAGTTATAATCAAGGAGTGAATTGGTTTAAATGTCATAAAAAAAAGTTCCTCCTCCACTCATGGAAAGTTTTATCTAAGCTTAAATTGAATGTATTATGGTTAAAAGGAGGATGGTTGGCTCAGACTGAGGCATTTTTCAGAAATAACATAAAACCATGAAGGTGAAGGCCGTCTGAGAAGTGTGACAGCTGCACACAGAAGCATATTCATAAAATGCTTGCTTTGCCTTCCATCTATATCGTGTCCAGGGACTTGTAGGGAGAGCAAAAACACTGGCACGTAAAGCTTGTTACTTTGGCTGGTCATTTAAGCGTGGCATGTTAGGTACTGTGATGCACAGCTCTGCCTGGAGTCAGTTTGATGTTGTTTTTAATGCTCAGGTTGACATTCCTGGGTGTGTGGCACCGCTCTCAGCTTTGGGTTGCGGTCTGAGGAGAGGTGAAGGACCGAGCATCTTTTTTCTAGCTAAATCTAAAGCCCAACAATCTTGTGGGGGATCAGCACCCGGGGCCAGTAAATCACTATTTTCTTCCCTGAGTCTAAAACTGCACCGAAGGATGTGAAAGAGCTCTTTGATAAGCCAGCAGTCAGACGGCTTGGTACGAGGTTGCGGCGGTGATGAGTGGAAGTCTAGTTAAACTATGGGGCCTTTGCAGGATCTGACAGATCGAAGCTGATCCTGAGCTCGGCTGTGAGTGCACATATATGACCCTGAGGGGAGAAGTAAAAGAGAAGCAGCCCAAAGTGAACCATTAGGCAGCCAAAAAAAAAAAAAAAGAAAAAAAATGACTCACTTCGATGCTGGATGAAGACTTTAGAAGTCTATGACACAGGCATTATTCAACTAAAGATCACAGATGGCAGATCAGGGTGCTTAAAGATGCATCATTGTGATGCAAAAAGATGAAAGTTTTGCTTTGACATCTGCAACCACTGACTTTGATTGCAAAGCACAAAGACTTGCTTACAGTAATAGAAATCGGGGAGCATTATGGGGGATCTTGGCAGAGGAGAATGGTGGTTACAGAAGAGGAAAGTAGTCAATAAAGTGGAGGAGGATTCCTGGAGAGCGTTGCATGTTGGTAGCACGACATAAAAAGGGAAACTATTATTATAAAGCAGGTTATGCCATCAGTTTGCCATTAAATAAAGAAAAACCATACACGCATTGTAACGTGTTTGTGGTTTTGATTAACTTACTCTGATTTCTTGACTGACTTATAAAATCTGAGGTAAAATCCATCTGTAAATCATGAGAAAACACTTAAAAGAAATATATAAATCAGAGGAATGCAGGATTTTCTGTCTTCCAACCCCAACGTACAACCTTTTAGAGTTATCTGGCAAGCAGTTAGTTTCCATAATAGTTTAAGTTCAAATTTATACACTGAAGGTTTGCCCTTTTAGGCATGATGCGGTTGGATGAACATTCATAGTGTCCTTGGAAATTTGGTTAGGTTTAGCTGAAATCCCCTACCAAAGAAGATCTAATTATGGGCCACAGTACGAAAAAAGAAGGCAGTGTGTACCTTACATTTACGGAGAACTAGACAGGCTTCAAGATTGAATTTGCTTTATGTTAATGGTATAACACAGAGGGAGTGACAGATCTGAAATTGTGTTTTAAGTAATAGAGTATCCTAAAATGGAATAAACTGAATTTGCAAATTTAGTCTACTTCAGTTCAACATTTATTCTACCAGTGATTTGGTTCTTTCAGTAGATATTGTAAGAGATAGGACTTACAAACACACGCACACACACACACACACACACACACACACAAGGCATGGAGGTATGTAGTACTTCTAGAGCTACAATGCCAAATCAGAAAAAGTTGGGACTGTGTACTTTTACTTTGCTTTACAGTACATTTCTCTGTGGATAGCATTATCCCAAAACTTTTAATTTGTTTTGCCAGTTGTCCTCAAAATAATTCATACCCTCCCACTGAATCATCTGAAAAATCAGCCGTCGGTGAAATAAGATGAAATTTTAAAAAGTAATAAAATATTAAAATTTTATAAAAATCATGACATTGATTTCGAATTGTGGTTCAACGGGAAAATTACAAACAAAGAAACAAAAAATTAAAAAAGCATGATGAGGCTCCCAAACTAAAATTTTGTTGAGCAACCCTTTGAGACAATCACTACAATTAGGTTTTTTCTGCAATGTTCAATAAGACATGTACAACCTGTGAGGAATTTTGGCCCACTGTTAATGAGCAAGGTGCTTTAATTTGTCTTGGAGAGTTTTGTTTTGTTTTTAAAATTATTCTTTTTACAATTCAAAAGCAATATTTTATTCATTATTAGTTTTTAAAAAATTTTGTTATTTGAATTATGTGAATTTAACATTTTCTTTAATTGGAAGGTATGAATAATTTTGAGGACGACGGTATGTTTAATTTTCACCAAACAAGTCAAGACCAAGCAGGTTACCACTACTGAAAGAAATGCACAAAAAGACAAGAAATCTCTCTAGGACAGAATCTAAAACACATATCTTTGGGAAAATAGTGCATTCATTTCTTTTCAAGTATAATGAAGCCCAAATGTGCTATAACACCCAGGTGTATACTGTATAATAATAACACAGGTATTAAATTAAATTGAATTAAATAAAATAAATGAATGAATGAATAAATAAATAAACAAATGAATGAATAAAAAATAATGCAATCTGAAGACTGACCTCCTTTATCCTGCCACAATCTGGCACCAGGGCGCATGATCACTGGGAGGCATAGTGACGGGACCGTCAACTGTCACATCTCTCCCGCTCCTTTCAGAAGCACGTCCTCGTGCTCCTTGCAGGGTTCCACCAATTTTGAATCCATGAACTGTTTATCAGCATTGCGCATGGATCCTGCCAACAACGCCAGAATGTGGCAAGGTACCCAATGGAGGGCCCAGGCGGGATTCGATCCCCAGGTGAGATCACGCGTGCTGACCATACAGCTAAAAGGATATCCCCTCAGCCAAGTAGCCAGGGTGCATGATCACTTAGAGGTATAGTGACAGGATCGTCTGTTGTATGATCAAATTTCTGACTAATTTCTTGACAGCTAAAGCTTTGACATAATGGGCTCTATGCACAGCTCCACTACTTCCTGAACTTAAGCTAGCTTTCTTGCCTTTCATTATTGGACAAACCGATTAATCCAGGTGTGCCTGACCTCATTAACTCACCAAACACACCTGGATTAATCAGTTTGTCCAGTAATGAAAGACAGCAAACAAAGGAGCTACCTTTAGTTCAGAAAGCAGTGGAGTTGTGCATAGAGCCCATTGACACAATAAGAACTCATAGTAAATTTGCAGACTGCAAGGTGTCTAGGTTCTGTGAATAAAAAAAAATTGAAAACGTGATTTGTTGTAATAGTTAAAGCAACACTCAGTAACTTCAGCTCGGGGCTCCCCCTACTGGTCTCCTTTCACTGTTGTAAAGGTTGTAATTCCCTTTCACCCCACAGCACACAGACGTCTTCTCTACCTGTCTTTCCCCTATTTTGATCCCTGAATATATTTCTAAGCTTTGACTAGCTTGTTGATGCTAGTCCTGTGTCTCCTGCAGCGGGACGTTTTACCCGCGTTTTGCGGATAAATATGCCGTGGATTATATTTTTCTCTGGTGTTGGCAGGTTGCAGGTAAGATTACCAACTTTTATTTACTTTTTGTGGACATGACAAGTGATTACTGAGCTTATCCGACCGTGAGGCTTGGTGTTGCTTCACCTGGTGCCCAGGCAGCACAAGCTACATGAACCGGTTCTTCACCCTGGTCCAGCAAAGAGTTGGTTTTAGAGCCAGGAGCCAGTGTTTAGGTGGTGGGAAGCTAAAGAACCAGTTTTTATTCTGGTTCTGGATCAAACCAGCACTGGAAGCAGGTCAGTTGATAGGGGACCTGAGTGTCGTACAGCAGTTAGCGCTGTCGCAAGATACCTGTCTGGTCGGCCACAGAGAGAGCTGCAAGCGCCACTTGCAGGCCAGAGACACCGGGAGGAGGGGGGGTAAACATCGAATCGCTCCGTAAACACTTTGTTTAGCCCCACAGGGATTCTGAAAAACATTTATTGAGGTGAAAAAGTTACTTAGTTTTGCTTTAATTTCAGCTCTCTGCGGATTTTATTGAAAAGGATTTGTGTGAGGACTTGTTGGGGGTTGAATTAGAACAACCATAATATCCTAAATGGATCATTCTGTTGTCCAGCTTATCTTAGTGTCTCCTTAAATATTTAACTGCAGTATGCTGCTGACATCCATTCAGGGCAGCCGCGGTGAACTGCAGTAGCTTACCAATCGAGGACTTTAGTCTAGTCTTTGTCATTGTTAATTTCGGTCTTTGAACTGGGTGAATCAGTGCTTATGGAAAGCCTTTGTCTGGCCCAGCCATTTGCTGTTGACTGATGTGTCATAGCTACATAGCTAAACTAAGGAAGTACATTTTTATTTATGCAGCACATTTCAAGATAACAATCACAGAGCGCTTCACAGTTAAACACAAAACAAACTCATATATAAAATAAATAAATAAGCAAAGGCAAGTTTGAAAAGATGTGTCTTTAGCTGCTTTTTAAAAGAGACCATAGAGTCAACAGATAACAGGCTGAGAGGAAGGAAGTTCCTGAAGATGGTAGCCACTGATGCAAAGGCTCCGTCACCTTTGGTTTTCATCCTTGTTTGTTTCACAATCAGCAGGTTCTGATCACATGATCTAAAGGAGCTGGCAGGACATAAGGCTACAAAAGGTCTCTTATGCAAACTGGTGATTATCTACAGCTCTGTATGTTAAAACTAGGATTTTAAAGTGTACTCTATAGTAAAGGGTTTATTAAAGGGGCGACATGGGAGAACTTTGAAGATTTTGTTATTAGCCTTGCAGCAGCGTTTTGGACGATCTGGAAACATTCCAGTGATTTTCTACTTAAACATGCAAAAAGAAAGTTACAATAATTGAGACGTGATGAAATGAAGGCATGAAGGATCATCTCCATCTCAGATTGTGGCACAGTGTGACTCAGTTTGGTGATAATTTTAAAATGATAATAACAAGAATGAACCAGTGATTTAATGTGAGCATCCAGAGCTGCTCACAGTTACGTTACTAGTAAAGTGGACTGTGTTATTGCGTATTTTGGAATTTTGTTTATTTGGTCACCTTAACTGCTAAAATACCAAAGAACTTAACTGGAAGCAGGGTTTTCTGACACAGAGAAGCATGTTGTTTGGTCTAAAATGTCTTGAAAGTCAGCCAAAGGGATAGCCTTTTGGCTGACTGGTAAGCATGCATGATTCACCCGGGAGTCTGGGGATCGAATCCCGCCCAGGCCCTCTGTTGCATACCTTGCCACTTTTGCAAAAAGGGGTAGTAAGATTTTAAGTCTTTTAAGATTATTGTATTCTTTCAGTTTTAATGGTTATCTGAAGCGATGCTGCCAGTAATTAACCAAGTTGGCTTTGCCTGATCATTCATAAACCACAGAAACGGTGAATTTTTTGCAGAAATTGAGACAAAGGTGCCATTTATGGTTTAAAAAAATGATTTTTCTGTACATTTTTTATAAAATTCTCCTTTTATCGTTCTGCAAATTGGGATTCCCTCTTTGGCTGGTAGTAATGGACTTTAGGATTAAAGAGGGGCTTACTACTGTATCTTCATTCACAACTTTCAAGACTTTAATATTTGTTTTTTAAAAAATCAGTTTATTTTTATATTTTCGTTGAAGCTCTAATTGCTTAGGAACACAGAGAAACTGTGTATAAATCTGGTAAAAACAGTAAAGAACAGTGTAAGCAGACAAGCAGGTCTGTGTTTCCAACATACCAGGACTTTATTACACCACTTATCTTGACCTCTTGTTGCGCACCATTGCAATATGAACTGCAAATTAACCACAATGCAGTGATTGTGACTTGCCACAGCTTGAAGTTGAAAACGAATGGCCTTTCTCCCGAAGCAGGATTTTACTCTCATGGCTGTAATTCTGCCGATAAATGACACAAAATGACTTGTTTTTTAGTGTGTGTGTGTGTGAGGGGGGGGGGGGGGGGGGGGGGGGGGGTACCTATTTGTTTTCCTTTTTTGCAGTCTTATATATACATATTAAAATCCTGCCATAAAAAAGGTTCGATGTGAATTAAAAGTGTCTAAAAATAGCCTTTCCATTCAGACGGAAAGGAAATAATCAAGACAATGACCTTTTTGACTGATACCACGGCAGCTATGTGAGCTATGTTGCTGTTTATTTTGCAGGCAAAACAAACTATAAGACCTGTGGGTGGAAATAATAGCTCATGTGTTCATATCAGGGTAAAGTAACAATGTTATCACCTCCCATGTCTGACGGTTTGTGCAAACAGTCAGTCTTGAATCAGTCTGACGCTCTTGCAACGGGAAAAGCTAAGGGCTTCTTGGCAGAACTCTGCAAGGCACCGGCAGCACAAAAACCGCAAATAACAAACTAAACTCATGGGTAATAAAATCTGATGGCCTGGAAATTTACCTGAGCTGGAATGGCCAATATAAAACTGCAATTAAGCTGTTCTGCTGCAAATGTCACTAAAAGTTCTTCCCTTTTTTTCAAGCTAGGAACCAAATTTAGTACATTCAATAGCTCACTTGGGATTTTACTAATAAATAGACTCATTATGAGTCTTCAATATGATGGAAAACCTCTTTTCATTCACCCTGTGATCATTCTTTCCATTAAAAAAAAAAGAGAAAGCAACACTGCTCTCTGGTGGCATCACAAAAGCAGCACAGCACATGAGCTGGAAAGCCACATAAGTACATGCAGTACCGCATCTGAGCACCAGAGTATAGCACATGTCAAGATTTACTCATGTTAAAGAGCCACATCCTTGTCTCACCTCACAAAACTGACACCAAAGAGTAACTGAGACCTACAGCAGCTCCATAAAATAAAGACCCCCTCTGGTGCTGAAAAAGTAGGCCTTTTTTTTTGCAGCAAATGTCTACAGACAACACTCCAGTCAGTAAACAAAGTGCATGAATTCATGTCAGAATGGAGTCAGCTGAATCCACCCTGGTCCAGATGTTAATCCCTGTTTCATTATCATGGGATGCAAAACGGCTCCGGTAAAATACTCTAAAAAGATGTAAAGCCGGGTTTAGAGTTGTGTTGATCTTGTTCATATTTACTCAGGCACAAAATGACTCTGACTGTGTCTAATTCAATATAAAAACACTTAGCCGTCATCTCAGGAGGGTGCTACAGCTCCGCAGTGGTAGCAGCGAGGCAGCGTAGTTTTCAGCTCCCACTGAGTGGAAATCCTGTCCTAATTAAACACAGTCTGATTAATTAAATATCTCTGTTTAGATCTTTGGAGATCAATGTTTGTATAATTTGCCCAACTCCAACAGTGTAACGGGACTCAGGAGCTTGTAAGTGCAAGAAGATGTTTGCAGAGCAGAAAAAAAAAGAACTTAAATGGAGGCAGGACACTTCTCAGGAGGGCAGTTTTCTCATGATGTATTCCAGTTTGTCTTTTTCCCTGCTTGAAACACCAAACCGAACAAATTGCATTAATTTAAACATGTATGAGCTAGAATTAATTCTGCACATTAATGAGAAAACACATTACGACGGTACTGCAGTTGAATGTGTTTTAAATTAGGCTCTCGTTCACAAGCTATATTACAAAGAGAATAGCCAATATTTCTTCCGTGCCTCCTTGAGAATTACAGACCCACAGAGATCACAACATGACTGCAAACACATTTTCTGTCTGTTTCTTCAGCCACCTGTGCTCCACTTCCTTGGAAAATAAGTGTTTTGGATGCCTTGTTCTCTCAGAGAGGAAACTAAAGCAAAGAGGCAGCCTGATGAGAGAGGTGGTCATTGTGGGAGAACAATTACTTCTTCACCCACTACGGCAGGAGCTGAGACACAGTGTGTAAGATCAGTCTGTTTGCCTGTTTTGTCAGTAAGATTGCTGAAAAACTACCAAGAAGAATTTCAGGAAGCTTTTCAGAGGCTGTGCTTTGTAATTGCCCCCATAATGTCTTTGTTTACTGCCTCAGTATTGCATTTTTGTATCACAGTGTGCACAAAGTTTATGGGTTAGAATTAATCAGAGGCATTGTTAAATAAAAAAACTCATCATATCCTTTGCAAGCCCTGTCTGTTTGAATATACATAGATGGACGGGTTATATGATGTCTAATTCCACGCTGGAATTCACTGAGCTCCTGACAGTGACTCATTCTTTCACAAATGTTTGTAAAAACAGTCTGCATATACACTATATTGCCAAAAGTATTTGCCCACCTGCCTTGACTCACATATAAACATCCCATGACATCCCATTCCTAACCCATAGGGTTCAATATGACATTGGTCCAACCATTGCAGCTAGAACAGCTTCAACTCTTCTGGGAAGGCTGTCCACAAGGTTTAGGAGTGTGTTTATGGGAATTTTTGACCATTCTTTCAGAAGTGCATTCGTGTGGTTACACACTGATGTTGGACAAGAAGGCCTGGCTCTCAGTCTCCGCTCTAATTCATCCCAAAGGTGTTCTAGCAGGTTGAGGTCAGGACTCTGTGCAGGCCAGTCAAGTTAATCCAAACCAGACTCTGCCATCCATGTCTTTATAGACCTGCTTTGTGCACTGGTGGACAGTCATGTTGGAATGGGGGGGGGGGGGGGGCAGCTCCAAACTGTTCCCACAAAGTTGGGATCATGGAATTGTCCAAAATGTCTTGGTATGCTGAAGCATTCAGAGTTCCTTTCACTGGAACTAAGGGGCCAAGCCCAGCTCCTGAAACACAACCCCACACCATAATCCCCCCTTCACCAAACTTTATTCTCAGCACAATGCAGTCAGACACGTACTGTTCTCCTGGCAACCACCAAACCCAGACTCCTCCATCAGATTGCCAGATGGAGAAGTGCGATTCGTCACTCCAGAGAACGCCTCCACTGCTCTAGAGTCCAGTGGCGGCGTGCTTTACACCACTGCATCCCACACTTTGCATTGCGCTCAGTGATGTTTGGCTTGGATGCAGCTGCTCGACCATGGAAACCCATTCCATGAATCTCTCTGTGCACTGTTCTTGAGCTGATCTGAAGGCCACATGAAGTTTGGAGGTCTGTAGTGATTGACTCTGCAGAAAGTTGGCAACCTCTTCGTACTTTGCGCTGCAGCATCTGCTGACCCTACTCCATCAGTTTACATAGTCTACCACTTTGTGGCTGAGTTGCTGTCGTTCCCAAACACTTCCATTTTCTTATAATACAGCTGACATTTGACTGTGGAATATTTAGGAGCGAGGAAATTTCACGACTGGATTTGTTGCACAGGTGGCATCCTATCACAATTCCACGCTGGAATTCACTGAGCTCCTGAGAACGACCCATTCTTTCACAAATGTTTGTAAAAACAGTCTGCATGGCTAGGGGCTTCATTTTATACACCTGTGGAAGTGATTGCAACACCTGATTCCAATGATTTGGATGGGTGAGCAAATACTTTTAGCAATATAGTGCATCTATGTTGTGGAAGACAGCATGTCAGTGGAGAGAAAATAAGTCCAATGGCAGGCTCAGGGTAGTAGAAATAATGCTTTACATTTATTCAGCACACCAAACTTTTCAAAAACTCTGTGCAGACCAGCCAAGACAAATGAGAGACAACCAGACTACTGGGCAGCACCTCCTTTATATACACCTGGAGGCCCCGCCCTCAGACCAATCAGGCCTATAATAGACACCCTCTGTAAGAAAAAAAAAAAAAAATCAATTAACAAAGGATCAACAGAACATTATGTTAAAACATGTCCTAGTCACTTACACAACTAAAGAAAAAATAATTCAAACATAATTGAAAGGAAAGTTTTTACAATCCTCTTGATTCACCTTTCTACAGGTACCTTCAATCAGATCCATTCAATTATTCAATCAGCAGTGGAAACACTTCCACTAACACTCTCTAAGAGAACTTCCACTGAAGGTAGGCCTCCTCTGGATAATGAACAGAACTCAAGAAAAAAAAACATTTTGAAGGTAAAGGTGAATCCTTTATCATAAAAACAGAAACAAAGCAACTAGGTATTAGCCATCTGTCACAAAAAGTCAAAACCCAGGAAGGCGTTAATACTTCCTCACATATGTATCAATGATGTTCGACAATGGCTTTTTTTTTTTTTTTAAACCAATATCCGTCCGGTATTGTCCAACCATAAATTTCCAATATCCAATGATATTGGAGCAAAAATTACAAAAATAGCCTTAACTCAACCAGAGTTTATTTTGGGCATCTGGCTGTCAGATATAAGATACGAGCAGGTATCAGGCAATGTGGTGAATTAAAATATTTCTGGCAACTTGGTAACTTAACCAGCAACTTAAAACCAGGCATATTGGCAGCTTTAAAGCAAATCAGCTAGCAGCAGCAGCTGCACCATAGTCACATGACTCTAAAAGGAATGTTTGGATATGAAGTTCTTCCAGAATAAGAGGGACTTTTCTACATGCTGGACCGGTGCTAATGGAACAAGATCAAGCGAGATTTTGTAACGGAACAAGATCTAAAAAAAATATAGTTAGGATTTCTTTTTGTGTGTACATTACTTGGGTTGTTGCGGGCATCTGGTGAAAATTTCATGTCAATAGCTCCATTAGAAATATATTTTCTAAAAAAAATGTTGTGTTCAATAATTTTTCTCCCCTGCATTATATATATAATGCATTACATAGTTTCGGAATACAATTTATATCAAAAACTGATTTAATTACATCATCAATAGTTTTTGCATTATTAATTGCCATACTACATTCAGTGATTGAATGCAGATTTTTCTAAAAAAAAAAAAAATATATATATATATATATATAAAAAAGTGATTCAGCTTTCGTACAAATTGGTGATCACAGATCTAAGACCAGGAGAGGAGCTGTAGTCCATAAGCTTTGGGTTCTTGTTTTGATGGCTGATTAAATGCCAGTTGGCAAATTTTGATGCATTTGGCTGTATCCGTGCAGACAGACTGCTCCTCTGTATTCATCCCGCTGCTTCTGTCGGCGGTGCAATCATCAATAAATGCCACTGGCAGCCTTATACTGTATGTGCAAGCCACAACGCTGCACCACAGTCACGGGCTGCTCTTTACTATTCCCCATCACATTGCATGGATAGAGAGTGTTGCTTTCTGCACACAGAGCTTCATTCTGCAACTCCACCAGTTTTCATTTGATGTTTTGATTGATCTAATCGATAATGTTTCACTTTCATAGCCATCTCGCTTGTCCTCATACTGACATATGAGTCCACCCTAACTGAGGGTCAGATCAGAGCTATCAGTTAACACTGAAACATCTTTGAGCTCTGTTGTGCAAAAAAAATAAACATTTAAAACACACATAGCTGTCCAAGAAAGATGATGTAACCATGCTTATTGTTTTTCTAGTAATTGCTGCAACACTTTGTAGCCCTTTTCTAACAAGCTATGGATAACACAGTTATATTTTTCTTAAATGTGAAATCATTGTTCACTGCTCCATCTAGACTTTTCCTCAACATCATTTGTGCAAACGCTGTCGCTCTTATCGATTCTGTCTTCCTACAACAGCTTGTCATTGTACATTCAAGCACACTGTGATTGTGTAAAAGATACAGATGAAGGATGAAGTCAGCTGCATGGTATGGGGTAGAAAGAAATCTGATTGGCTTCCTGCTCTCATGTGTTTTATTGTAGTGGCTATGAGGAGTATAGTTGTTGTAAACCCAAGAAAAATGTTATGTTTCGTCTTATCTGGAGACATTTCTTAGACTGAGAAGCTGCTGCTGCAGCACGACACATAATAGACAAACACTACGGAGTTGGAAAGTTTCCACAGTGTTAAGTATTTATTTGATAATGCCATCTGTTGGTTTCTACTCAGCTGCTGAGCATAGGCCACATAAGGAGCCAATACACAACACAGTGCATGCTTAGGCTGCTTGTAAATGACTTTTGCCTTGTTGACAGGCAAAAAAAGGATAATCTTTTTTTTCCAACCTTGAACCTTATTTCTAGGAGTTTATAAGTGCATTTACTCACCAGTAAAATTTCTGTATCACTTTGACTCCAGAAGATATTTTGTTGAGACACCCTTCAGTGTGCATCCATATATTGGGAGAGACGGGGCAGCCTTAATAAACAATTTTCACAGCCAAAACCATGGTGGCCGCCATATCTGGTGGTTTCTGCGAAGGACTTCCGGTTACCACGGTTACAGGGTATTTTACACTGAGGACATGCACAAATTAACAACACACATAAAAAGAGCTCCCAAACGAAATGACTGAAAAGTGGACATTGTTAAACCCAAAAGGCGCTCTGAGATGTATTGTCCCGTATGTGGCTGCAGCAGCTTGTGAACACAAATAAATATGAACGTTGTAAAATGAGCGAACTTGCCATAGGACGGCAGCCGCGCAGTTGCATAACCGGCTGGATCCAGCTGCACAGGTGCAGCCTGCAGTCTCCACCTCTCCAATAAATGCAGATATACTCAACCAGAAGCGCTTGGCAGAAACTGATCCACTGCAGAAGTAAACCAGAAATGTCTGTGAAACTTGTGTATATACAGTAAGGTATTATCTGCAGCAAAAACTCTTTAATTTTACCAATATTTTAAATAGAATGAACGAACGAACGAGTACTATTGTCCTGTGAGTTCAGAGTTAACTCTCTGTTAGTTATTGGGGGTTTGTCTGCACTCTACAGGTCGGTGTGCGCTGCTGCAGTACAGCTGAGAAAAGCAGCTCACTACAGACGCCAACAAACTGCTATCCGGGAAACTCTGAACTCACAGGACAATAGTATTCGTTTGTTCATTTTACTTGACGTATTGATGAAATGAAGGAGTTTTGCTGCAGATAATGCCGGTGTGCATCCCATTATATGGATGCACACCAGAGGGAGACTAATCTAAATATCGCCCGAAGGACTCAAAGTGATACAGAAATTTTACTGATGCGTAAATGCATCATTATAGTGATACATTTAAGAAATATACCGTAAATAAGGTCCAGGTTGAAAAAAAAAAAAAAAAACTTTAAAAGGTGCAGCATTTAACAAAAACAAAGGTTATAGTGACAATGTTACCAACCTGGCTCAAAGTGGTGACACAAAGAGGAGTCCACACCGTGCAATAAATTTGCCCAACTAATATTTATTCCAAATCACAGTAAAATCATAAAATAAACTAAAGTGGGCTGTAAAATTGTACATCTGTAGTGTAATGCCATGAATGGTTGTAAGGTAAATGTGTGTGCAATGTTGGATAAAGATGCAAAAACAACCTAGAAAGAAAATATTGTGTGGTGATGAATGGCTTACCAAGCAGAGAGAGAGAGAGCAGGCTTTCCTCAGCGGGTTTTTTAAAGTATCACCACAACCCCACTACAGCTGCAGCCATTCACTTCTGATCAGCCAGTTCACCAAACAACAAGAAGACAAAAACATGGTGGGCCAACCATGGGCCATCACCATTGAAAAAAATAATGTATCATTAAAAACTGTGCTTCTATTGGTATTTGGTCACTTATCTAAAATAACCTATGTTTTCTTTCTCTTCGAATGAGCCATTTATATCTACTTGCTGCTCCCATATTTGTCTTACCAATTTTACTATGGTGTCTGAAAGGACAAATAACTGTGCGTGTAGTGAGAACACTTTGAGCTTTAAAACTGAAGGGGTGAAAGATGCTGACGCACCATTTAGGAAAAATAAAAAAACTAAAAGGTCCACAGAAAAAGACAGTACACACGTAGCTACATCATTTTGAAGTATTTACTTCAACTGGATCAACTCACAGATGAAAACATGTTCATGTCTGGAAGAATTTTGGCCACTGATGGCCACTGTCTACTTACCACTGCGCTTGGAATTTTAAGCCATTGCTATGCCCATCTTTACCACTAGATGTAAGCAACTCTTACACACTGTACCTTGAATGTTAAAGTCTGATTTTGTATGATTATTGTTGTCAATTGTGATGGGAAAGATCTGGTTTCCTCATTGAGACTTAGTCTCAGTCTGCTCTGGCAGGTCAGAAAACAATGACTTGGAAAAGAGCTTTTAATGAATTTTTTAAGGTGTGGGATATTAGCAACCAAGCAGAAAATACACATATAGCTATGTACAGTATCATGATGAAGTAAAAATAGGAAGAACTGGTCTGAGAACGAGGTGTTTTAGACATTTAGCGTCTTCTGAGTGGGGAATATTAGTGTCTTTGGTGTGAATTTCAGGTTTCATGACTGCAGAGCCTACACACGCTTAGAGGAGCTGTAACACATTGCAGCCAAAAGGCAAACCCAGTAATGATACAACCTTCAAATGAGTCATTATTTCACTCCAACCTGAATGAGCAGAAGGAGGAAGCCTAAAAAGACTAACAGAAAATGTGTGAAAACACACAATTCACACTGCACATAGAGATCTCTGCTTGCATCAGGTGAAGAAACAGCTTGCAGGTTTTTAATAATTCATCTTTTTCCCCCCACTTGCTGTTTTCTTGTTGCCAACTTGCCATGACAAATTATTTGAATAACTACTTGAGTTTGGGGCGTGCAGTTCATTTTTCATTATGTTAGAGTGGAAAGCTCATCTACATCTTAATGGTATAAGTAAACGTTTTATGATTGGAATTCACTACTCCATTAAGCAGCTGCTGCACTTTACTGCAAGGACAAAAACAGCAACTGAAGTCATTAAAAGGATACAATTACCTTGCATGGTTAACTTTTGCAGTGGCACTCACTATTTTCAACTTCCTGAATCCCTGCAGTTTCATGAAATTTCAGGGAACTCTCCACAAACATTCTTAGATATTTTTTTTTTACAATTATTATTTTTTTCAATTTTGGGTTTGAGTACAAAACCAATTTTTTTTAAAATACAAAAGCATTGACCATGTCTTCATCCATCACGAGTCTGATGTGTCAAATTTAATTAAAAAAAAGTAAACTTAGCACAAAATGTGAACAGGCTAATGTCTGTGAAGCGTCTCATTCATCCAGGTCATGGTCTCTTTCACAAGTTGAGTCAAGTCAACTGGAGTAGGTTTAGGTTCTTTAGGATGGTTTATTCTAATCCAGAGGAGCTTCTTCAGGACTGAAGTTGTGACTCAACTTATGTTGGTGACCAGCATGAGGAGGAGGTAGTACCAAGCTGGCTATGTAAGGATCTTCTACTGAGACCCCCAACAGTGTAAACTGAATAGAGTAGAAATGGCCAATAAGTTTTTCCCTTAACACTGTGAGAAAGTGCCATCAATCAACCAAGGACAAGGACAAGAATACCAAAATAAGAACATTACAGCTAATTATGGTACATTTTGGAGGGGCAACACACATCTTTAGCTGTGTTGTTTATTCAACAAAAGCAGTCTTTTTAAGTTATAAAGGTAAAAATCTGATTTTTCATCTAGGTATAATACAACACTCATTGGTATTATTAAAAGGAAGAAGTAATCTACTAAACGCTAATCTCCTTATAATAATAATAATAATAATAACAATTATTTTTATTAATAATAATAAATTATTAATGACTTTCCTTTCAGAAACAATAAAGTATTTTTCATTAGATTTTTACATTTAATTTAATTTTTGTAAGTTAGTAATACTCTTAAACACAGTAAATGTTCCATTGAATTAGAAACATAATTCTTACAGATAACTTTTAAGTGTCCAGTGAATTTCCTTCAAGTCTTTTCAAAATATCCAACCTTTTCCTCAAAAGTACTTACCGCGTCTTAATTTGAAAAGCACAGCCGGAAGTGGCTGCTGTGTTTCATGGCTGACTTGACAGCTGGTCCTCAACGCCGTCGGGAGGCTGGAGCAGGATGAGGGTTTAAGGAGTCACATGGACCCAACTTTAACTTGAGTCCGGTTGTTGCACGCAGCCCAGTCACACCCTCTGGATGAAGCAGGCTCTCACGGTGTCACTTTTATGTGCTTAATTTAAACACTTATCTTCTTTTTCCACGTGAATATTTCGGCATTTTTCCGCCTTTCCTGGACTTGAAGCGCAGACACCGGTTGCTCCTTGAGTTTTGTGACCATGTTGCGAACTTTCCTCCTTCGTGTCTAATGTGAAAGTGTGAAGGAAATACCGTTTTCTTTACCTTTTTTCTTTTAAAATCTCACAATGACAGAGGAGAGCAGAAGTGAGCACAGAGCTGAAAGCGGGAAGGACTTGGAGAAACAGCTCCGACTGCGGGTGTGCGTCTTAAATGAACTTTTAAAGACTGAACGCGACTATGTTGGGACGCTAGAGTTTCTCTCGGTGAGTGTCAGAAAAGTTAAAATCCTCTTAAAGTACATTTTTACCCACAAAAGTCCCGCTTTCCCTAAGATAAATAAATAAAAGCAGCCAGCCTGCTTAGTATGCATGATGCATCAGCCTGCAGAGCAAGAGGAAGACCACTAAAAGCGTGTCAGGTTCCCCTCTACAAGCATCGCATGCTGCTGTGCTAGCTGGGTGTCTATTAACAATTGACGGAGTTGTCTGCAACACTTGGTGAACACATCCTACTGATGGAGGTTAACCTTTCTGCTTGCAAGTGTGAAATTGGAAGAAGAGTCTGAAAGAGGCATTGCACGGCCAGTGTCATGTCTAATCCCCCTCTCAGCCTGTCAGTGGGATGTTGGAGGCTCATAGGGGGCTTATGTTGGAGTTCACGTTTTTCACTAAGTCGTATGGTGCTATATGTAAAGCAGGCAAAGGCCAAAGATAATTCTGCTATGGTGCACACACTGAAGCTGTCATCCTCACATTAATGCTATATTGGGTAGATAATGCTGCAGTAAACTGAAATTTTTTACCCAGCATTCCATCTTCACACCATAATTACTTCACTTATGTTGCATATCAGCACACAGGAGAGCATTTCACATCTCATCAAGTCCATATGGCCCGAGTCCTGCCAAAGACGAGACAGGTGGACACAAATGAAAACCAGCAGTACTGGCAGCACTTCTCCAGCTTCTCATTTGGGATAACACCTGGTTGCTGCATCACACGAGTCATCTGCTCTCAGCTTGATGCCGTTACGTAAAATATCAGCGAACTTCAAAGACAAGAGGGAGGGAAAGTGTTTAAAGCAGAACACTGGGAACAGTTGGGCTGCTGCGTGGCTTGTATGTAAGTAGTTAAACTTTGCAGGGAAGAGATGCAGACTGATCGCCGTGTCGTGATGTTTCCCAGACGACATGTACAGTATGAATGCGTCTGCCCTGATCCTCTGCCACCAGATGTTTCCAATGGAGGGGCAGAGGAACCAGAGAGGGGACGGAGCTCTATCCCAGGAGATTGCATGAGGGAATGTGTCCTCTGTCCTAGAGATGGGGGGGTTTTGGGGAATGCAGCTACCCCTCCTTTATCTCCCCTGTTGTGCTGGAACTGGTTTTCATTTCGGAGGTGACTGATCTTTGCAAGGCCTTTCTGTTCTGGCTGGGAATGTTGGGATGGAAGCATCGAATTGAGATCTAACGGTGAAAGATAGCTTACTGCTTTAGTTGCGGGTTAGTGCTGCTACAGCTGGATGATGATAACGATGAAGTTTGAACACAAGAGACAAAGAGTCATTCTTATCTGCTGCTGTATCTTCTTTAAGTTCCCGGGGAGCATTGTGGGCGACAAGGATGATCAAAGACTGGCTCTGCTGCGGAGAGGGGTCATATTGAAGACTTTCATCTAATCACAGAATCACAAACTCGCCTCCCCCCCATCACTTACAAAACTACAGCCAGTTACAAACAAGTTTCTGTGTCTGGAGGTCACAATGCACCCCTCCTCCCTCCCTCCCTCCCTCCCTCCTCCTGTGTGACTCTTGGGTGGGTTGATCCAAGGGATTCTGAGTTCCAGCACAGAGAGGAGCGGGCTGAATGTTGCCAGAGGGGTGAAGGGGAAATGTGTACGGCAGATCACACGGTAGATATTGCCTGGAGGGTGAAGGGTAGAGGGGTGGCCTCTGTGATTTGCTGGGCTTGGTGCCTTCTCTTGTAAACCATATTTCCTGGAGGAGGAATTCCTCCGAGGTTAGGAAATGCTGCAGAACAATGAGGGTCCGGTCAGTTGGCAAAGTTGAACTGAAGAGCTGAGATTGTTGCTGCTGATCCGTGGGACCTGAACACAATGCCCCATAACGCATGCTGTAGTATTAAGGTACTGGAAAACAGATGATCGGAGCGATTTGGTCCGAGGATAGCTATTGTGTCGATGTTCCCTCTCTTCTGGGAAAATATGCAGATTACATCTTCAAGGTGTCAGTGGTGGGAAATCTAAATTTGACTTTCCTTGAGTTTCCTCTGGATCAGGCTCACCTCTTATGCTGAACATACCAGCTTCAACAGTATTCTCACAGTGAGAGGAAGGCTCCAGGGAAGCTGATTTATCTCTTTCCTTTCTTACATAATGAACAATTATAGATTTTGATAGTTGGCGGCAGTGGACACTGCTGTTTATCTTGGGAAGATAGGAGCCAGTGAAATGACATTCTTTGGAATAGTGCAATAAAAAGACGAAAAAAAAAAGACATAATGTAAACAGACACTATAATGATGCATTTACGCAGCTTTTCTGCACACACTAAAAGAAAAATTTCTCCCTGACTTAACTAGGAGACATTGAAAGCCATTGGCTTGCATGGTAAGCTGAGGAGCGAGATGTTCTGATTCTGGCGGGAGATCTGAGCCACGAGTTATTATTAATATATTCCAAAGAGCTCTGCAGTATAGTATGTTAAGTGGTCCCTTAGCTGCTGCCCTCCTCCTCCAACAAAAGCCTCTGTAATCTGAGTGTAATGTTTAAAATATATTTAATCCTTTGCATCAATTGCAACTATAAAGCTGCAAAATCCTTTGTTTTGTCCTTCTCTTTAGAAAAACTAATTAAAATCACAAAATGAAATTCAAGAAAATCTTGTATAAGATGTGAATTTCCCTCTTTTTCCCTCTTTTTTACAGTATGTCCTTGGTTGAATTTGGAAGATTTGTCAGTCAATGGTGGCTTGAAATGACTTGTATCATTTCTGAAACATCGCCGCAGGAAGTTGGAAAAATCAGACCTAATGGAGAAAACAGAGACGGAGCGTTTTACAGGCTCTTAGAGACCCAGGTGCTCGGCTCAACCCCGCTTGTTTGCATTTGGATGTTCCACTTCTCTCTCCCAGGACTTGGCTTTGTTTACATCCTGGATTGAATAGTCACCGCAGCAGCAGAGGCTGTTGGGCTTTTGCCCGTAACATACGACCCCTGGGCAGGCCTGACGGGGGTCAGGTAGAGGTTGGGGCGAGGGGGTGGGGGCTCATATCCTCTGGACATGCTGCGGATGATCCTGAAGGTCACAGCCCCCCCTCCCCCCCTTTTTTCCCGTCTGTTAAGCTGTAGATGTCGTGGCAATGTTTTGGCTTCCTCCGTCCTGGATGACTGAAACAAGTACAGAAGATTTTTGATGTCATAAAAACCAACACAAAATAATGAGCAAACAGATAAAAGAAATTTTTTTATATTAGATTTGAATCTCTGCTTGTACAGTAGGTGAGTTGCTATGTGGAAAGAAAGTACTGCCAAGTCTGCTTATGTGATTGTGCTTAAAATAGTTCATTCATCTGAATCAGGTGTGTTGAAGTAGGAACACATCGAAGCTATGCAGGGCAGTGGGTCCTGGACCGGAATTGAGAGAGACTGGTCTAATCAGAGTCTACAGTGGCTTTCCCCAAATCAAATATAAAAATGCCTGAAATGCATTAGTTAAATGATGAATGAACTCTGATTTAATAATCCATACTCGGAAATGAATGTTTTACTCGGGGTGAAAAGCTAATTTGAGAATATTTCAGGGGTTAGAAGCTTGGATTGTAAAAGTAGTAGATGTTGGAGTAGATTCTACACGTGATGCTGGTGAACTGGGTGGTTGCAGCACTGAAGGTGAGAGCTCTGTGGAGAGTCTGGCAATGATCTTTTACTCTCCCATTTATAATGGGCGGTATTTTGTGATAAGGGATTCAGTCTCGTCCTGCTGCCTTGATTGCTCTTGTCTTGATTTCCTAATTACTTCCTTTTCTGTCCAGAACAGATCACTATCCTGTATTGCCATTGCATACCTCACTCTTATCCTCTTTACAGGGGGCAGTTTATCATGACTCTTAGGGGGAGTCAACTTTATTTAAAGCATAAAGGGAACCAGAGACAGTCCAGTTTTATGGGCTTCAGCTAGGGATGTGACAAAATATGGATACACTGAAATAACGCAATATTTTATGTTGCGATATGATATTGATATGAAAAAAAGTGTATAAAAACAAAACAAAACACAAAAAAACCCACTCTTGATATTTTTATGAATGAAAGCTGGTGAGATTTTCTTGTAATATTTTGTTCTATTACAAAATCTCGTGTAATAGAACAAAATCTCGTGAGATTTTTTGTTCTATTTGCAACGGTCCAGCACGTGGAAAGGTCCCTGCTTTAGCACTGATATTTATGTGCAGTCTTGTACTTTACACACAGTAGAAAATACAATTTAAAATGTGTGTCCAGGTTTTCATAGACCACCCAGTTTTTTAAGAATGTAACACACTGACTGAAATGTTTGTTTTTCATATGCACTGATATCACTGATCTGAAATTAATGATATTTTGTAATTAATTTCAAATGGATTCACTTTGGTTAATAAATTCGAAATGTCTTCAGTGACACATATTGTGGTGATTCGTGGATTTAATTTATTCAATATATCGATTATTGCAGAATCGCGCTATCGTGATATTACTGTATCATTATTGTAGGCAAAATATTGTGATCTAGTGATTCCCACCCCTAACGTCAGCCACCTAAAACCTTGTAATTCCTATAAGTATCTTGTTTGTTCTCTGATGTCATGATGAATCAGTCTATTAAATCAGCTCTACTGCTTTTGTAGTTGGGAGTCACCAGCAAGATGCTTGAGTAAAAGTGCTAGAAAGAACAATGCACACAAAAAAGACAGCAGATCATCAATTTCCAGGTAATTATTGTATCATAAACCAAGAGAGTTGTGTCCCACCGGACTGACAGATCTGTTGCTACCATACAACATCTAGGCTGGTGCTGACCTCCTCCAAAGATCTAAACTTATCTCATGTAGAAAATAAACCACATGTACCTCCTCTGATCCAGTCTAAATGAGTGTAACTGCTCTTTTCCATTCATTTGAATGAACGCCTTTCTTCTGTGAGAAAGATCCTGTTTCCTAGAGTGTATTTATTTGAATTTATTTCTCAGATGGTTTTCATGAGTGAAAAATTAAAATGTTTTTCTTTAAGAAGAAGCAAGGTTAATGGTGCATACAAAATCCGACTATATCTGCGATTAGATGGTTGATTGTCATGTGATAGTCAGATGCATGAATGGAAGTTACGGCAGACTTTAACTGCGATCTATTATCTGCGTGGTGATTGGCTTCTTTTGCTTTACTCTTAAAGTGTAGATAAGACCTGTTTGGAGAAGCTTGCAGGCAGATCATCAACTTCTATCTTTGGTTGTTTTCTGATAAAAACCCTTATTGTCTCAGTTCACCAAGATGGGTTGTAACATCAGTTGAATGGATATAAAAGGTAAATGCAGCCGTTATGATGTCGCCTGTTTGTTTGTTGACATTTTTTAGCCTCTACAGTAATTTCTACTTACAAAAACAAAATCTTACTAAGTATATTTTTCTAATTTCTAGTCAAAATATCTCACCAACTCAATAAATCACTTAAAAAGAAAGATTTTAGTGAGATATAGGAACTTGTTTTAAGACAATTCATCTTATTTAAAAAAATCATGAAGAAAATTTCACTTGTTTTATTGGCAATTTTTCTTTGCTTATTACAAACAACAACAAAAAAATCTTGCCCACTCTTAAAATAAGTTAATTTTTTTTCTTGTAATAAGCAAAAACTAATCTGCCAATAGAACAAGTGAAATTTTCTTGATAAGACTTCTTGAAATAAGATAGATAGTCTTAAAGCAAGTTCCTATATCTCACTGAAATGTTTGTCTTTAAGAGATTATGTCTTATGAGATATTTTGACTAGAAATTAGAAAAATATACTTGGTTAAATTTTGGGTTTTTACAGTGATGTCTGAAACCTTTGAGGATCTGTTTATCTATTTCAAAGTAGACCAAAGATACTCCAAGTATTACACTAAACTTAAAGCCTGTACTCCACAAGAACAGAGTCCTTAACCCTGCTCAGTTTTTTATGCCCCACTAGAAGTGTGTTGTGTTGTATTTCTTCGTAGAGACAAATGGCTGATGTGTAGACACCAGCAATTGATGCAAGTATAAAGGGCCATAAGAATATAGCGATTAGTTCTGCGTTTTTGTTGAAACATCTTTAAGGTACTTGAGCCAAAATTTAGAAAATAGTTAAAGGGTGCATTCATGCAAGCCTTTGAAGAATTTGGTATACTGTAAGTTCTGATCAAAATGAGATCAACCCAAGACCGCTAGATGCAGCTCCATGTTTTACTCCGATGTGTTGGAGGCAGAAATCGTCCTCGATTAACCAGTAGATAAGCCAGTTTTCTTCTTCGTTGTGTCTCATCATCTATAGACAAGTTTCACGGCCGAAACCATGGGAGCCGCCATGTCTTCTCGTTTCTGCCAAGGGCTTCCGGTTACCACGGTTACAGGATATTTTACACTGAGGACATACGCAAATCAACAACTTACATAGGAAAAGCTCCCAAACTCGATGACTGAAAAGTGAATATTGTTAAACTCCGTAACCACTACTCAAGCCTTCTGACAGGAATCATCCAGACACTGGCTCGGTGTTGAACATTTGTCTTCGTGGACACTAAACTGCCGCGTGTGAGTCGCTATCACCACACAGCGGACTGCATCACTATGTAAGTCTAAAGCGTTCCTGTTTATCACTATAGGACTCAACAAAGTACAAAAATATACTACTACAGTAGTTGTAACACCATGTCATTTCATCATATTATTGTCCCAGTTCAGTGTCGTAGCAGGTGAGGAAGTAATAAAACATGTTCTTTAATAAGAAATAAATGAGAATGTTACCATTTTAGAGACATCACTATTCAGTGTAAATGAATGCAGATACTATCGACCGGAAGCGCTTGGCAGAAATTGATTGACTGCGGAAGTAAAACGGAAATGTCCGGGAAACTTGTCTATAGGAATTCTTGATGCAGCACTGCCTCTGGAAGGGAAAGGAATACGTTATTTGAAAGGTTTGATTCATTTGAGTGGTGGAGCGTGAACGCAAACTTGGCTAGGGGAAAATGCTGAACTGAGTCCCCAAACATATCGAGTCTAGCAGACTATGCTGGTGCAAATGCAAACTTAATGTTTGTGCTTTGATGCAACAGAGTCTGGGTTAAAATTAATTGCTTCATTTTTTTCTCACCACTTGGTTTCTATTCCATTTTCTTCCCTATTTACAGTAGTTACCGTATTATGTTTTATTCACGGTTGGAGCTATAGTTCCCCATATCAGTGAGCAGAAAGTTGAACTAATATACTGTAGGCAGAGCTGAATTAATATCTGTCCCAGTGTAAGCATATTCCACGTGCACAGTAACATGTATTTGCAGAAAGTAAATGGAAAGTGAAGGTGAAAGAATATATTTCTTCCCCAACTCTTTAATTGGATTTCCTCTGGAGAATACAGGCGGTTTCTCTCTTATGTCTGCCCCCCTTATGAAGCCTCTGAACTAATGAAGTGGCTCACTCGCATTTTAATTTCACACTGCTGCCCCTTCATGATTGGCCTGTTTTCAAGGATGCACCTTTCACTTCTGCACTTCTTTCTGAAGGATTCTCTCTTGGCGACCGAGTGACCTATGGTGTGTGCACGGTTATTTTTTGCCCTTCAAATCTTGCATATGCACGATGATTAAATGCATTTAGCAGCGTACGTGTGCACAAAAGTAAATTTGCCTTTTGAAAACCTAGAGATGGATTATGGTGAGAATAAACTTGGCAACATGGGAACCCTCTCCTGCTGAGAGTTTTGCATCCGCCTTGAATGCCAGTTAAAACTTTGGCTTGTTCTTCATCTACCCGTTGAGCAATGCTGTGTTGGGAGCTGCTCTGTATCTTACATGCTTTTCAGTGTTTTCCCACAAAACTTTCTAAAAGAAAATTCAGCTGTTGAAATGAAACTTTTGGGAATATGGGATCTTAGAGGGACTTGTACATAAAATCTTACACTCTGGTGTAGTTGCATCGATGACTTTTTGTTCTTGTAATGCGCACATTTTCTCTGTCCTCCCTTGCAGGTTTTACTCAGGAGAGAGTGCTTTAGCTTTTGTCTGTAAGGCCATTTTTCAAGCAGGATTTCCTTCCTTCCTGGACCTCCCCGTCTTTACATTGTGATGCTTGTTTTCCTGCTTAAACACACATACTCTCATCCCCCTCCCGCTCTTTCTGCTGGGCGATGGAAAGTGGCGTCACGGCTACAGATGCCCACTTAACTATGAGGCGCTTTGCTGCATTATGCGATAGGGCACCAATAAACCCACTGAGTGGCTCCAGTTCAGGAGGTGGAGGTGGTCTTTGTTGTCTGTACCCAGAGGAGAAGGAGGCCTTTGATTTGGCCGGTGCCAGCTGCCTGGTCACATGGTGTCTGCACGCGACTTGAAGAACTGTGGGAAACACTTGTCAGGATGTTCATGAGGTGTGAGAGGGTCATCATTACAAGGGAGGTGTGTGTTTTAGCTGACCTGCTCCCAGAGGTGGGTAGTGTAGCCAAAAATTATACTCAAGTATTATTACTTTAGAAAAATATGACTCAAGTACAAGTAAAAAGTTGTGATCCAAATAATTACTCAAGTAAAAGTAAAAAAGTACTAGATGAAAAAACGAGCTGAGTTAGTCTGAGAACATCTGAGTAAAAATAGATTTATTGTTCTTTTAAATTAAATATCAATAAATGAAATGTTAATAAAAAAAATTAAAACAAAGATATTCACCACATTAAATATGAGTCCTTTCAAAACACTCGCTGTCATGGTCTTTTATAACAAAACCTTTAAGACCAGAGCCTAGTAAAGGACACTTGAGCACAGTGTTTATTCAAAGGTAGAGTCCGAAGTTTTCCCCCCTGAAAATAAACGTTAGACTAGTGCAAGTGAAATCCGTCTCAAACTGCGCCTTCGGGCCTCTACTCTCGTGCAGTGGTGAGTTTGAATGCAACTCCCTCTCCCCTGTCTGTAATTCGCTCTTTCGCTTTGTTATGGTCTGGTTGGGGCGTTTTTGGGTGGAGATTTCTGTTTATGTCGCCAGCCAATGACAGAGCTACAGTAAGGGCATGACGCTGTGTGGAAATAAGATCATGATTGGAGCAGACGCTAGTACTAAAACTCTCCTCGAGAGATTTATTTCTAAAAGAAAAAAAATTTTTTTTATATCCAGAAAATGGGGGTTTATTTTATTATTAAAAAAATGAGGAAAAAAAAAAAAAAAAAGAGGGGAAAAAAAAAGAAAAAAAAAAAAAAAAAGATATTTAAAGAGAGGAGAGGGGGGGGAGGGGGGGAAATAAAAAAAAAAGAGGGAAAATAAATTAAAAAAAAAAAAATAAGGGGATCCCGCTGAAGCTGTCGGCATAACTGTAGGGCATGATTCAAAGAAAAACCAACAGAGAAAGCACCATAAAAAGGTATGATCTCTGGGTGTGATGCAGCGTTTGTTTTCACCAGCAAACCTGTTTTTGGTCACGTGAATAAAACTAGGACGTGACATAGCTTTGCACCAGCTCATTTACTCTTTTACGACTAATAAAAATTAGTTTGTTCTGAAACTATGCAGATAAACTGTTTCAAGCAGTCAACAAAACTAGTTTCCACAACATATTATCTCAAGTTTGAGGTAGAGTTTTTGTAGGCTGAAATGTCGACTTGTTAGGGCAGACACAGATGACATAGCTTTTCTGTTTTGTAGTCTGTCAGTAAAACATAGCTGGCATGTGCGGCCAGGGGTGTTCTGTGGCTTCTGTGAAACAACAGCGTGTGGTTGTTTCAGCCATTCTTGACGTCCATTCCTCTTACGTTTGGGTGCTCCAGCATGCTAACTTCACCACTGTGCGGTGGCACGTAGTCAAATGTGCCTAGTAAAGTACAACCTAGCCACTAGCAAGCTATGTTTGTTTTGTGAGACGGTCATGTGGAAGTCTCTCACAAAACTAAACTGTCGTTCGTCCATGAAAGCTAGAGTTGGCAATGTTGGAAAAACGGTTTGCGCAAGCAACAGTTTAAAAAAACACACCACCCGAAACCACGCCTTCAGAGCGCACTGACGTGTGCGCTGATGCTTTACGAGCAGGTTAACGATAACAGCCGAGTGGATAGCTCCTTAGCTTGATCGCAAACAGCTGACAAACCACGTTTTTAACAGCTTTAATCCACTCACCTCCAACTTCTGCAGTTTAAAAAGTCCACACTGCAAACATCCCCGCCTCCGAGACTTAATCCTTACCTGTTGTTTTGTTTTGGGTTTTTTGGCGAATTACCAATTCCTGCCTTTCGGTGCAAATGGCAGGGGTTGGTCAGAGTTTTTACAGAACTGCAGCTCTCACAGAGGTCTGACTTTTTTCCTTCCTTTTTATGAATACATGATGTACTGACTGCTGTCAGGATGGAAGGACCATTTCACCCAGTATAACAAAAAGTGTTTCTGAGCTGGATTACCAACTCTGGCTTTAATACAGTACATGACCATAAATAAAAGTAAGAGCAAAATGTATGCCATTGTAACAGAGTAGAAGTAGTGTTTCATTCCTCAAAACGATACTTGTATGTTGTTTAAAAATGACTCTTAAAAGCACAATTTATTAAAAGGTAAAGGTACTTAAAAGGTAACTGCAACGGAGTAAATGTAACACGTTACTACCCACCTCTTTATGCTCTGCTTTGATTAACACACCCTTTCTTATGCTCAGATCAGATATGCTTGACAGAAATGAATAAAACAGTCATAGCTCAGTGAAGTTATATCCAGGTTTAATGTCATGAACTGTCTCACTTGTTATGTAACTTAATGTTTCATGCTTGCATGTTTTACTAAGTGGTGAAAAGTCACAGTTTCCATGATATCCGGGTCTCTGTCCAGCCTTAATGTCAGGGCTCGGCAGTTGTCCAGCCAGACTTGATGGGACATTCCACTTCACTCCAAATTATCCAATTAAGCAGTTGAATAGGATTTGCTGTAGAAGCTCAAAGAGTTAGATGAGTGTCTCTCTGTGTCTAACATCCTTTCCATTTCCTTCTGCCTTTTCTTTCATTGTGGATCTTTTGCCTTTCTCTGGTTAACTGCCTGCTGTCTAGTCCTCTGTAGCCTAAAGCCAGTCTCTGCAGTCTATTTTAGGGAAACGATAACTAATAGAAAATTACCATAAATATGAGGCTGAAAGTCTAGCCTTTCACATCAGACCATAGGGCATATTTTGGATTATTCCCTATCTTTTAGAGGGAGACTTCCATTACAGTGTTAAGAAATAATGGACACTGCTTCACATGGTGCCTCTTGTTTTAATCTTGCACAAAAAAAAAAAAAAAAGCCGCGATGAGCACAGAACCTGCTAGGAAGCTTCGTTTATCCGGTGGCTATACTCTGAACGGTTGTGAAGAATAAGAGTTGAAACCAGCTGGAGATTCTTTTTAGTTCTCCACTGACAGAGTCGGTTCTGACTCTGCTGATTTCATTTTTCCTTGCCAGGACCCGCTGAAATGGATGGCAGGGGGCCCTTTTGCAGATGGTTTGAAAGCCTGAAATCAGATGAACAATTGGGGTGTGTGACAGTCATGGTTGGGAGTGTGCCATGGATTAGGAGACTGACAGTTCTGCTCAGTCATCTTGGATATCAATATAGTGTGCTGGTGTGTGGCCCTGTTGGGAATTGCCAGCAAGTCAGTGGGTGATGAGATGCTTGGCTGCACATTGAGATTGGGAGACATGCTCTCTAAAGACTGTCTCTCATCTACTGGAGGCTAGTCTTCACACATCATATCCAGCCAACACTTTTAAAAAGCTTTTTCCTAATATGTGAAAGATTCTTCCCACTTGTAGGACCACGATGGATGAAATTGACCAGACCCATTTCCTCCAAGCATCATTTCATGCACATGTTCTCATTTCACTCCAGTGTCAACAGTACCAGCAGCTCACCAGGGTTCAGTCACAGACATTGGACACAGACATATTCATTTGATAAACTACTTCGTTTCAGCTGCTTTTGAATATATTGGGTGAAGTATCAGAGAAAAGACAGCTGTAACATCAAAGAAAAGACTTTTTCTAAACTTCACGGTTGATAATGAATTCTTAGTGATGCTTCAAAGAGCAAGCCAGATTATTCCTAACATTTATCACATAACAGGAATTTCTAAACCCTTTATATTGTACTATATGTTGCATGAGGATGTCAAATCGCTATTTTTCCCTTCACAGACAAATAGGTATTCCATAAAACTCGTGTTCTTCGTTGTTAATTAAAACCAGACTTTTTACTGAGCCTTGCAGATGAGCCCAATAGCCTCCCCCAAGGTGCCTATATGTACAGTATGTATGTATTTGCATATATGTTGGAGACGAGCAGGTCAGTTTAGGGAAACTAGTTGAGTATTAATGAGATGAGGAAACCCAGAATGCCCAGAATGACTCTGGGAAATGCCAGTGGGACCTGTTGGAGCCAGCAGGGTCCTGGCTTTTAGGAGGGCATCACTACAAAGAGCCTTGTCTCTGTTTTCGGATGTCTCCCAGCATGCTCTTTGGCTCTGTTCAGTTTTAGGGGAAGCTGAGTGTTGTTTTTTTTTTTTTTTTTCTTCCTTGCCAGGAGTTTAGTGTGTGTGCACAGGTGTTTGTATGGGAGGCCTCTGGGCTGGAGATTGAACCCTGCAATGCTAAACTCTGGCTTAAAAGCAAACTCCAATGTGCAGGAAATAAAGGTACAGTATCTTCTCTGTACGGTGGTTGAAATCGGCCTGTTTTTCCCTCTGTACTTCCTTTCAATCTGTTTTCTCTTTCTGTCTCCTCCCTTTCCATCTCTGCTGCCTCACTTTTAAAAAAGGACATGTAGAGGCTCAGGTGCTTTGAGAGCTTGTTGCCTAAGAGTGCTGAACTGCTTTTTCACCTGTTACCTGCTGTCTTTTATCTGACTCTTGCAGTGGCTGGTGGAAGGATGGATGATAAAAAAAAAAATACTCACACACACAAAAAAACAACATGTCCTCAAAAAACTCTGTGTTAATGAGCAAAGCTTCACAGTCTGGTGATTCACTCCATTGGGCTTTGTTTTGTAGACTGTTTGTCTGTCTATCCAGCTTTGAATGGCCTTTTGTCTTGTCTTTTTTCAGAAATTAAACAAGAAAGGATTTCTTTACAGGTCACAACAAATTTTATTTTATTTTTTTTTTTACATGAAACAGGAAGAAAATTGCACACATGGGATGTTTATATGTGTGTTTGTTTGCCAGCGTACCGACAACAAAGCAGATCAGTGAATTGTCAGTAGACAAAAGTGGCATTTGCTCTAATAGGCTCCGGGAAAGGCCTGTTTGTTCTCCTAATGTGACAGTTTATACTGATGGACAGTGCCAATGAACTGTGGACCTTTTTTTTTTGTTTTGAACAACAGATCCCACAAACCAGAAAAAGAAGTTTAGCCATGCAGAAATCATCAAACTGCACCGACAGATGTGTTTCAGTAAAGCCGTGTCACCATTTTAAGGAACAGCCTGGTGTTCGGCTGTTTATTCAGAAGGATCTAAAAGGGTTGTGGTGCATGTAATACATCCACACACACACACACACCCATGGTTCCTGCCCACTTGTCTACTGGTTCTGACTTGAATGCTTAAGCAGATGTTTGAGGTTTGCTGTCTGAAGAATGGAAGCAGCTACTTCTTGCATCTTTCGCTAATCACACCCCAGCGTGAAGTGATAGATGCTCACCATCAACATTTCCTCCTTTTCTTCTGCTTCTTTTCCTCTCACCTTCCATCCCCTGCCCACTGAGCAAGAGACGTCTATTAGACGTCTTTTAGACCAAAAATGCCTTTCTCTGATACAAGCACATGCAATGCAGCTCCAACTTTTCAAATAAACTGTACGCAGAGTGTATTTCCAAGCTTAAGAATGTCCCCCATTGTCCTCCTGTGACGTCATTGTTGGTTTACTTTTTGAGGAAGCGACTGCTCTCTTGTTTTTGCCAAACTTCTCTTGTGGTGATTCATCTGTTTCATTGACAAAGAGGTAAACAAATGCAAGGGGGAGGGGCTAGTCTTCCGCTGATTGTATCTTTCCAGTCTGGGGGAGCAATGCTGGGAGAGCAGCATTACATAATATCCATTCACAAAATGTCCTGAACCTGGTTGGCCCATCGGTCAGTTGGTTTGCCCTTCTCCTTTCTGATATGACACTAAACTCCAGAGGATGCAGGGAGTAATTTCAGCAGCCGTCTCCTGGTCAGAGAGCATATTTCTGCAAACTGGACTTATTGATTGAGCTGTCACTCAGGCTGAAGCAATTTCAGTCTTACTGTATCTACGACACAAAGCCCTGAACATCAGTATTGAGAACCTGAAAATGGGATGGCAAAAATAGGTCATTATTATCTATTTTTTAAAAACCAGAACAATAATGCATGAGGCCGCACAGCCATGATTGCCACTTTCACGTCTTTATAGCCCACAGCTTGTAGGCTGTTGTTGATTAATGGCATGTAAGGCCACATGCAGTTATTGGACTAACTTATTCATCACACCCATATGCTCTGTGGAATAATGAAAAGTTAAATGAGGTTTTAATGTGGAGTCTTTCTCTGCAGCTATCATAATGACAATCCAGGTGATTATACCTGGGCCTCAGGGAACAAAATGACTGTCTTGGAGAGGTTTATGTCCTTGTTGTAAGCTGCTGACACAATACAAGATCAAGGTCAGGGAAAACATAATTGCCTCACTCTTCTTTAAAGAGAAAATGTAATTGGTGAAGCGTGTGCTACAAATAAAGTATGTGCATGTGTTTTGTGCCAGTATGAGGAAAGATATGTCATTTTCCTGGAATTGTCAGTGAAAAGAATGAGTCATGATTGTTATGCAAATTTATAACCTCGTCTTAGCTCATCAGATCTCCCTCATAATGTTACCAAGCAAACCAGGAACATGTTAGTGAGAGAGAGACAGGATGTATGAATAAAGTTTTTTTTTTTTCTCCAACAAAAGTTATGATTTGTTCAGTGTGTCATAGATCTTAAAGCACATCTTTCAGAGCTTTAAAGTGCATTGAGGTCTGTTGGTGGTTCAGTTGTGGCTACTGCCCAGACATGATGGATTCCTGCTGGAAAGCATATCCAGAGAGAGAAAAACGGATCCCCCTGGAATTGAGTTGTTGCCATGAATTGTGAGGACAAAGAGCAACCCTGGAGGAAGATGGTGGAAGTGTTTGTGCTTCAACACTTTCCTTCAAGTTTAAAAAAGAAATCACAGTCGAGGCTCCAGCACCTTTCCATGCTTCTGTTTCAAAACTGTCCATAAAATTAAAAGTAATCTTTTAAATTTTGTTCATGCTACCCTCTCGAACAGAACTGTCAACACTATCTTGCACTCTAAGCTGCAATCCACAAAACACATGCTCTGTGATGCAATCAAGAAACAAACCCTGGATTTGTTCCATGAACACCAAATTACAAATCAGGATTTGGATGCTATATTAAAGGTTGGATATTGAATATGGGCAGAACAGCAACATTACATGTGTCTAGGTTGTAGTTGCAACGGTAGAAAAAAAAACTCCAGCCATTTGGTTGCCAGGCTCGCTGCTGATACGGCAAGTGACGAGCAGCCTGCAGCATGTCCAACAAGTAATGCAGAGTTTATAACTGACAGCTAGCGTTAGCCATGTTAGCAAGCGAGTTGGCTTACCAATCTAGGAGGAAAGTCGCCATTTCGGTGTTTTGATGCCGTGGAAAATAGGGATGCACGATATAATCAGCCCCTATCAGTATCGGCCTATATGGGCCTTAAAACTGAGTATCGGACATCGGCCACCCTATGATGTTTAACCGATATTTAATCAGCCCGCTGTTTCTAAAGTTTAAAAAAACCTCAAAAACTTATTTTTTATAGACTTTAAAACTTCTTAGGACTAGGAGTTGGAAAAAATATTGATATACTGAAATATTTCATTTTTTCATATGCTGATATCATATTGACATTTATAAACGCGGTATTGATCTATTTTACTCACAAAATCTCACGCTATTTATCGTTCCGTTATGTAATCTTGTGAGAATTCACAAAAATGTTGCAATATTTTCATATGCTGATATTACATTGACATTTAAAAACTCAGTATCAATCTGTTTTACTAACGAAATCTCACAATATTTTATTTTTCTGTCTTGCGAGAATTCACGAAATATCGTGAGATTTTGTAACAGAACGATGACATATCGCAAGATTTTGTAAGTAAAATAGATTGATACTGCATTTTTAAATACTGATATGATATTGGCATATGAAAATATTGTGATATTCCAGTGTACCGATATTTTTCCTACCCCTATTTTTCAAAGTGTGAAACGAATAACAAAACTGCTATTTGCAATGACTGCTTATTTTTTTTCAGCTTTTATATCGGTATCGGTTATCGGCCACCTGAGTTTTAATGTACCAGCATATCGGATATCGGCCAAAATTCCAATATTGTGCATCCCTAGCGGAAAATGTTTATGTGGGTTCATTTAGTGTAGGCTTTACCTAAATTTACTTCAGTTTTTGCTCTTCTCTGGTCACTCCTCTTCAGAGACAGATAACATGCCTTGAAGCAGCTGCTTGACTTGCTGACTACACTAGTTTTCCCGGTATCAGCCTAACTCTGCCAAACATACTATTGCCACAGAGAGGCCGTATTTGGCAAACCACAATGGCGGCCTGTATTGGCTTGTAGATATAAACATAACGCCATTGTTGAACTCGTTAAAATTGATTTTATATTTATTTTCAGGCTAAATATACTTTTTTAAGGAAATGCTGTACTTTCACTCTGCAACCCTCCAAACACCCTGTGGAGGAATTATTTTTTTTAAATGTAGCTTTTAATAAAACTGTTCCATATTCAACCTTTAGCTATCCACATTAACAAGATCTTTAATTTGTTCAGAATGATAAAGTTAATTTTTCCAGAAATTACCCTCTTTTGACTTGACACTTTTTTCCCAATTAACTTTACCTATGTGAAAAGAAAGTATACACAGTATAAATACTGTCTATTTTCCATAGTTTACCTGTAAAAAATTAAAGTTGGACACTGTAAATTTATCTACAGAAATTTGACGTATTTACTGCGCAATGTACAATATTGAAATTTACAGTTTTTTTGCTGTTGTTATTTGACATTTTTTCACTGTATTTTTTTACAGGCTTTTTTTTTTTAGAGTGTAGATTTCTGCAGTGCTGTCAGGTACCACAAACTTCCTGGTGTACTGTTACTGTATACATAAACTCCAGTCAGTCAGCTTCCCATTCACTGTCCATGGAGCTGCTCCAGAACCAGTCACTAAACAAGGCTGTCTTGGCAGTCACTTTGGAAATGATGTGATCAACAAAATTAAGTCTGGAACATGCACTATTCAAAGAATAACACAAGCTACACTTGAGACAGTCAAAGTGTGTTTTCTGCGGGGCAAAAACTGCATGAAAGATGTTTTCAATTTTATACCAGCACCTCCGATTGCAGCAGAAACACCCTTATCTTTTGAGTGATAATGCAATTGGGACTCCTTGAACTCCCCTATGCCACTTTTTTTTTCTTAAGCTCTTTACATCAGATAAGCATCTGCAGTGTGGCTCCTTATATTTTCCCGCTCAATCCCCCATAGCTATAGATGTACAGTATAATTAGAGCTTTGCAGATGTAGAGGCTGTTTCCTTGTCTTTAAAACTGAAGTGATCGATGTTCTTACCAGCCAGTATTTTTAATGATGCATCAACATCAGGAGGATGTTTTCTGATGGAAATTATCACAGCTTTTGCTCAGATAAGCTCAAATACTGTAAACCCTATCAGGCCATTGCAAGGTTCTGTCGAATTCTGCTCAGTGTTTGTACATATTAGACTTGCTAATCAGATGCTAATGCTTGTGAGCGGCAGAGTTACGAGGCAAGGCAGCCACAGAATGGTAATCAGCGTGGAGTTGCCTCACAACAAAGAGACTGATTATCTCAGTGCGCTTTTTCCAACCACAAACCTAGATTCATGCATTCGCCTGCACGGCTCCTTTTGAAGTGCCGCTTGACATAAATACAATGTGATTAAGATGATTTCAGTCATTTTTTCATGTCAACTTGTTTTCCTACAAAAGTTAAGAAAAGATTAGCTTTGTAATTATCAAGAAAAGTAGATTTTTACCGCTGAATTAGCACAGCTTCCGCACCATCTGTTCACAATCAATCAAGGGAAACTTTTCAATAAGTTCAGTGCACCCACAGTCAACTTCTTAGATGCTGGTGTCGGGGAATAATTCTTGGCTCGCCTGCTCATTAAAGTAACCTGTTTATAGGCTATTAGATGTATTATGTTGGTTTGCTTGGGTCAAGCTGCCTGGTGGGCGACTTCAGCGGGCGACAGATGGCATTATAGCCCTCATTGAGGCTATAAAGGGGTGTCCATGGTAAAGGTTAGCTGCAGAGACAGATCTTCTGCTCACATTGACTGTAGGCAGTTGTTTGATCGTGCTGGTCATGTGCTTACAGAGCGGCTGTTGTTGGTTTGCATCACCGTGAAATGAACATTTGTGCTGGCGAAGCATCCGCTTCAGATTCTGTTGTGTTGTACCGCTGCCTGCTGTGTCTGTTGCACCGTCTGTCATGTTGGATCGGCTTTGTGTGAGGAAATGTGTGCTCTTTGACAGGCCTTTGATTTACTTAGATGAGAGTTTTTGCATAGATGCAAAGGCAATATGTTGTCACGATGTTCACCTGCTGTGTTAAGCATCACCTTTCTTTCATTATTGGTAATCTACCTTCATTGTTATCTAAGTTGGTGATTTTTTTATTGCCAGAAGTATGCTTCATTTTTACCTTTTTTTCTTTTTATATTTACTTGAGTTTACTTGAGCGAGCCTTTTTGTGCCTTTAAGAGGAGGAACTGAATTAGTAGTGTGACATGGAAAAGGGAAGAAAACATTAAGCAAATGCATGTTTGATTTGCCATCTATTTTTCAGGGCATTTGCTGTTTAACTTGCTCTTATTCAAGTATGTTAGGATTATAAATATTAGAAATGATGTCTATATTTAACATTTGGTTCTGTCAAAGAGGTTTTGAGTTATAGGATTTTCTATCTCATGTACGTCTTAATTAGTTTTCATGGCAGCTCTTCTGAAGTAAAGTGCTTTTACAGAAATGTGTTAGAATTAAGATGTGTGGCTGTTAGATCTTGGTAGTTACTAAATCCTTTTGGGTGGAATTATACTTTTTTTCTCTTCTCCTCATTGCTCCTTCTCCGGAAAACACTTTTTTTTCCTGGTGTCCCACTTAGTTATGCCGACTGTTACATCCAGTAGCATTGGCAGCATTAGTCTTTCAGACCAACCTAGCCCAGACTTTTAGTGTTTCAGTCAGGTTTCCTAGATGGAGATGAAATTCCAGCCTTTTACTGGATGAATTTTATAGAGTCCCTCATGTCACAAATGAACCTATCCATAGAAACGAATGTACTCACTGCCTCCTCATTTGGAGCAGCACGGGAGGCCCTAAAGGCCTTTTTGACAGATCACATCATCCAGAGCGCCTCTTAAGTATTACTAAGCTCCAAAACCTCGAACAGCAGATTGAAATCATTGCATCCAATTTTAATAAAGACACATTCTTAGCAAACTTGAACAAAAAGACTTGGTTAAAATTAATTTTGAACCCTTATTGAGCAAGATGAAAGCTGTATCTCTCAATCTGGGGAAAGGTAAATATTCAATTCAATGTTCAAAGTTTAACTACCTGCTACAGACAGAACATGTTTCCCGGAGCTGTATTAAACAATTTAACAATCTGGACTTTAATTTCCCTTTTAAAAATACTTGAATTTGCGACATTTGGTGGTGAAAACATTTGGCTCCCCCTTGTACTGTTTTGTCAGCAAAAACATTAGAAATGTCTTCAGACGTGGACATGAGGTGTCAGTCTATTATAAAATTCTTTGGTCAGCTTCTGACCCTAATGCGCAATGGGTCTTTCCCTCTTGGAAAAGGAGAAGGAATGACTATTACAATCCTTTCTCAGTCAGCTACACTAGTGGCATTTGAAATATTGTCATACAGACTGCTAAACAGAGTGGATGATTTCAGTGACAAGTGGACCTGTTTTTGATGTTTCCAGCTCATTTGACTTGCTTGATTTGTTGGAAATAATGTTAGCATCTACATGTTTTGTTGGTATTGTTCTTATCTTGATATTTTCTTTGTTTTTTGTTTTTTTATTCAATTACCCATATATTGCTAGCATATGCACATGTGTGTGTAATGGTTGTTATCCACTAAAAAAGCAAATAAAGTTCAAGTCATTAAATTAAAAACGTGATGCAGTTGAATAAAGCTGAAGATGGATTTCTGTCTGTTAGATCACTCCAGCTATTTCACATTTAAACAAAGATGCATGTGTATTACCCATTGATGGACGCTCTCCTCTTTAAAAGCCTTCCTGCAGGCAGAGCTTTTGGAAATGGCTCATTTCTTTCTGGTCAGATTTTAAGAAAACATTTGAAGCGCACCTTCTTAATTTGCCACACTTTGAAAGTGCCCTGAAGCATTAAATGGGTTGTGGAGGGTTTTTGTGCAGTGAAGCAGCCTGGGAACCAGCATCTTCAGGGACTAAAGAAAAGTTAGAGCGCTTTCCATCAGCCTCAGTTCACACACCGATGGCCTCTCCAGCTCACAGCTATAGCCACTTAACGTCACCTTTGAAATACAATGCACTGCAATTATAGTTTTTTTCTTTCCTGTACAGTACAAAGATTGTGTTTTGAGAATATCAGGTGTCCATTGTGAGGGTTGCCAATTTGCTGTGGCGGCAAAGTGTTGCAGCTGCACACAAAGCCTCAAGTTTAGCCCTCTGTTCGGACTTTTTGAGGCACAAGAGATCGGATAGCTGAAAGTAATTCAATCCTGAGGCCACTTCAAATGTGTTAACTGCTGCTTTTTCTTTTCCTTTTTTTTTGCTCCACTTCAGGTGTTTCTACATCGTCTCAACCAGTACGCAGCCACCAAAATCGACAAGAACATCACAGAAGAAACGGTCAAGGTGAGGGTGGCAGCACGTGAGACATACAAGTGTATAATTAAGACTTGGGGAAAAAATGTCAAGGTAATTTTACTTCAGTAACCTGATCCAAGGCTTGGAAATTACACTGGAAGCCAAATAAACTCTTGTTTAAACCTAAAATAGCCAAGTTCTGAATGGAGAAAGAAGTAGTGGGCGACGCAGGAAGCAGCTGCAAATATAATCTATTTATAAATGAATCCGGCTGGAGGATAATAAAGGATGCTCCTTCACAGTGGGAGGTTTTCTGCTTACTTTTGTAGGTAAACACGCATTCAGTGGATATTTACTGCACGTCCTATGTTTTGGAATATGTCCTCTCGTGCTATGTTTTGTTTGGGAACATGCTGTGCAGAGGGCCTTAGATAGCAGGGGGTTATTATGGGTGCAATGTCGCTGAGAAGCCGAAAGACACTCAGTCCTCCAGAATGGAAACACAGCGATCAAACTTGCCCAGATTTCTTTTGCAGTTTGCTTTGTATCACTTAGGATTATTTTAGCCCCAGAACACCCATAAAAGAGCTCTGGTTTTTATGCTTTGATTTTTATTTCACTATTTCATGTTTTCATCCAGCATCATATGTTTTGTCCTTTTAATATTGCCACAAAAATGACATTAATGAGGGCAAAAGTCAAGCCTACACCCAGCGACATAAGTTTCTACACGACAGCTCTTAAAAATGTGGTTTTCTTTTTTTAGTTTTTCCGTTAAAATATCTCTAATAGTGTTTGAAATACAAATATCAAAGCATTTTCAGGCTGAAGGCTCGTTACAAAAAGACCTCATTCTTTATTCTGTGGCTTCAAACATTCGTTTGTCTAGCACTACTAACCACAAAAAAGCAGCATATGCCAAAGTATCGATTTAAGATCTGCACTTGAGGAGAGAGCAGAATGCAAACTCCAACATATTTGCTCTAAAATGCTTGTTTTTCTCCCTCTTTAAGGTTTTATTTTCCAATATTGAGGAGATTCTTGCTGTTCACAAAGACTTCCTGTCCATGGTGGAGGAGCTGCTGCAGCCTGACCCTCACGCTCACCATGAAATTGGCCGTTGCTTCTTGTACTTTGTAAGTACATTTAAATGCATCGTCCTCTGCAGGTTGAATGTCATTTTAAAATCTTTAGATATGAAGTCTCCCCCATGCTCTGGAGTCTCAGTCATACTGATGTTTTCTTCACTTATATTTCTTTGCACATTGCGGCTTGTGGTCTGAAAAAGCTCACGTTACTGCAGGTCCACCAGTACTCCTGAAAACGATAAGCAACTCCACATGTTGTCTATTCATCTCTCTGGATTACTCATGATGAGACTGTGCACATGTGTGATATGCTTGATGTGGCTCTGATATACCGATCTCAACCACTATATATCACATTTCTTTGATGCAGAGCCTTGAGGCCCACTGGCATGTAATAGGCTTCAAAGTGTAATAAATCTAACCATCTTTCGGTTGGACTGGAGGCAACTTTCGTGTCGGTCGTGGCTCGCTGCTGTTAGCGCAGGTGAAAGAGAGATGATCTGGCAGTGCAGATGATGAGATGATTTCATTGGGAGAACGGGATACACTTCAAAGTCAATCTGAAATGTCATGACTCGTGAGCAAAGTTCAGTCACAAGCGATCATATGAGTTAAAACAAACAAATGAGACTCATTTCCTTTCCTATGCAGCTTTGTCAAACTTTCTCATTTCTATCGTTGATACTGTCAAAGTTCCAAGAGGAATAACTGGAATTTCACTGCAGAAACGCAAAGAAGTAAAACCATCTGGACTTTGATTGCTAAAAAATCACAGTCCCTCTGCTTCATGTGGACTCCACTCCATCCTTTTTGACTACAGTGAAATCAATCCCCACAGCAAATGAATAACCAGTTTACAGGTTCATAAACCATCTTCATAGAAAGCATGAACCATTCAGGATAGCATGCTGTTCAGATAATCGGAATGTGTATTGTAAGAGTCCTGCTTGTTGTTCTTCTGAGGAGCAGCGTGACTGTAGACTGAACTACTTTTGCTCCTCTGTAGTGACTTTGCTGAGTGATTTAGAGAATGTGTGGTCTGGTCTCACTGCTCCCTCTCAAAGACAATGGAGCATGGATGTCATATGAATAGCTTTGGCAGAAAGTTGCTGGTCGTTAGGCTGCAGGGCAGATGACAGGATGTCATGGAAACTGCTCCCCCCCACACACACACATGCACGCACAGATGTGCACTGCATACATAATGTATTTTTATGGGGAATGAAAAGAAGAATTCATGCATCATTATGAATTTTATACCACACATGTCTGATTTTCGGACTGTTACTCCTCATCTCTTGTTTTTCTTAACCTAAAGGCAGAAGAAAATGAAGATTAAAAAAGAAAATAACTGAGTTTATGGGAGCTTGCATTATGCAAGTGATGTCATCATTTTATTTATTAACTTCTTGGTAACATCACCACAAACTTCTCTACCTCTCTTCCACTCGTTTCCTTACTTTTCGACTCGGTTCTCACCAGTGAATGATTAGATTTAGGACTGGTGCAGTGCAGACTACATGTTGCAATGGTTTGCAATGACTTGTGTGCATGTTACATGGCTATAGCTTGCACATTTAATAATGAATGCATCACTGTTCCAGTCATGTCCCGTGAGTGCTGCCTGACAAAAAAAAAAAAGAAGCTTATGGAGACATAACCACCTCCTTTCAATTTACACCCATTCATTGTGACACTAATACTTATTAAAAAAATGGACAAATGCATTTATTACACTTTTTTTTGGCAAGACCGTTATGAAAACGTAAACACTTTGTAAAAGTGGAGTTCCCAGTAGAGCTGTTGTGTTAGATTGCATTTGACTTCTCACAAAGTACAGATTTTACAGAGACAGAAAACCTCAACGTCAGCTAAGAACAGACTTGGTTATAAAATAAAACTTGCTGAAAGAGAAAAAAGAATGAGAAACGAGTTATTCTTGAAATTTTATTAGATTATGGAGCAATATTGCATTTGCTGATATTGATACAGATGCAATAAATGACACACTCACTCCTATAAAAAAGAAGTTTCAAAGAAATTTGATAACTTTTCTTGCCAACGTACCCTGAAAGAAGGCTTTCCTTCAGAACTAGATTTTGGAGGAATATGAAAGAGCGATATAAAAATGAAACAGAGTTCAAATTTGGATACAAGAATGTTAAAAAAAAAGTAGAGGTGTGATTGGTTGAAGAGGTCAAGCAGCTTAAGCAAGTTTATCAGCTTTATTACTGTGAAACATTTAGCTGCAACGGTTTAGTTGCAAATCAAACACAGAGATGTGTTGATTTATTGTTATGCCACCCCTGGGTGAAATTTAGCCTCCTCCCGCAGTCCCCTGAGTTGGACAAGTGGGCACCAGCGTTTTCCAACCGATCCCAGTCATTCTCTGAATCTGGCAGGACTGACTTTAGCTTAGCTTAGCATAGTTGCTATAATCTGGCAGATCCAACTAGCACCACTTGGCGAAAGTGAGCTAATTAACTCGAGATTTTTTCCAATTACGTTTCGTGACTTACACATTCTGATAGAGTACAAACAAGAAGCCAGTTTCTCTTTAAAGGACTGACTTGGCAGATAGTAGCAAAGGCAGCACGCATGCGCAGCATCCCCAACTTCCGTAAAGAGGGTTGCTACCGGATGCTGCACATGCGTGCTGTCTATGCTACTATCCTTTGCCTGCATGCTTTGCCTGTGATTGGCCTACTTCGCGGCATATAGTTCCCCTATTGAATGCCGCCTAGTCAGTCCTTTGATGTGAAATCAGCTTCTTGTTTGTACTTGATCAGAATGTGCAGGTCACAAAACGTAATTGGAAAAAATCTCGAGTTAATTAGTTCAATTACGCCAAGTGGTGCTAGATGGATCTGCCAGATTACAGCAACTACGCTAAGCTAAAGTCAGTCCTGCCAGATTCAGAAAATGACTGGGTCGGTTGGAAAACGCTTCTGCCCACTTGTCCAACTCAGGGGACTGCGGGAGGAGTCTAAATTTCACCTAGGGGTGGCATATGCCTTTAAATTCAGTGAAAATTGAGTGATTAATAATGCTTGGAAAGGATTTAAGAATGATAAATTAAACTTTAAAAGCAAAATCTAATTTGCCCTTCTAGACTTAACTTCATCTGAGTTCATGGGGTATTCACAGTATTTTTCTTCCTAAGACAACACATACTGTAACATCTCAATCTCAAATGACATGGCACACGATATCTTGATGTTGTGGTGAAGAAGAAGCTGATCTAAAGGCCAAGCTCTTAATTTACTGGTCAGTCTATGTTCCTGCTCTTACCCATGGTTACGAGCTGTGGGAATTGACTGAAAGAACAAGCTTGCAGATTCAGAATGTCCTCTGCTGGTTGTCCGGGCTGTCCCTGTAGAGATGGTGAGAAGCTCAGTCATATTTTCTCATATGACTGGCTCAGGGTAGACCTGCTGGTACTCCGCACTGAGAGGAACCAGATGAGATGGTTCAGGCGTCAGGTTAGTATGCATCCTGGTCGCCTCCCGGGCGAGGTGTTCTGGAAATGTCCCTCTGGGAGAAAGTCCAGGGAAAGAGCCAGGACTTGCTGGAGGGACTACTGTACATGTCTCAGCTGGCCTTGAAATGTCTCGAAGATGGGATGGATGGATGGATGAAAAAGACATCCACATATTCCAAATATGTCAGCTACTCCAGAGGTGGAGCTCTGGCAAAAGATCACATACAATTTTGGTGCCACTATCAATCCTCAGAAGTACGATATTTGGCATTGTCTTCAAGCTCAGAATATTTCTTGATCTCCTTTTCTTTTACCCTTTTGTCTGACTTGGTTCTTGTCTTTGTTTTAGTGTCTGCAATTTGTTCCTTTTATTACCTCTCACCTTGACTTTCCCTGTCTTGTGCAGAGGGGACGTTTTCAGATTTATGACGAATACTGCGGAAATCACGAGAAGGCCCAGAGGCTGCTGCTGGAGCTCAATAAGATCAGGGACGTCAGGACTTGCTTACTGGTAAGAAAGGGACTGCAAACCTTGACCTGTTTAAATAAGCTATGAGTATAACTTATATGCTAAAGACCATGTCACAAAACATAAGACTTCCTGCACAGTTACAACCATCCACATGATAAGCTAAAAAAATTCTGAAAGTATGGGTCATTTCTAAGCCCCATTGTTCAAGTGGCTTCATAAGGGATCAAATCTGGACTTGAGGCTCATCACACAGTCAGACACACAAACACTCTGTCACCCACACACAGCAGCTGGACAGTGTCAAACCCCGTACTCCATGTTCCAGCATGTCTGACAGCTGATGTGACTCCATGCGTGGGCGGACTCCCGCTTCCTGTCCCGCCGCTCTTAGAAACCTTCACTTCCACAGGGGAGCATCATGTTGCTAGAACAAAAGAGGACTGCATCCCCACTGCTGGCTCACATTCAAGGGGGAGAAAATTCTCACCCTTCTTCCCTTCAAAGTGCGTCACTGTGAAATGTCTCGTGTCTTTTCATTCATTCTTTTTTCCTTATCCTTGAAGGTTTCAACAGTTTGCACATATCCCATCTGTACTTTACTTTTAAATGACCCATTGACCAGAGTTTTGCACTTATTGATTAGCCGCCTATGCTGGGAAGCGTGTGACACATATTTTGCGCAGCTTCAAAGATCTCTGTGTGTGATTTACTGTTGGAGTTCTTCTTTAATCTAGGCAACCAGAGGAGGCAAAGATATTAATTGACTTTGATTTATAGCTTTGACCCTTTGGTGACCAAGCCTTCCATGAGGGCCATATAGGTCTCTTGTTACCCTCCAAGCTGCACCTAGCCATGTGTTACTATACCTCGGGTCACCAAGGACAGGGGTATCCACTAACCCCTAATAAACCTTTGGCCTCCTGACTGCTACAAAGTCTGGTTTAGTGTTTACAATGTAACTCAGGAGTGCTACATTTAAATTACAGGTGAGAGGGAAAATGAGAGTGATTATTACTGGTTGACCTAAAAACTTTAATTTACCACATGTAGGCAAGGGTCACTTTGATCAAGTAAAGGTCAAAGTCATTGCTAAATTTATTTTATGGATGACTGGGCTGGCACTTTTTTTCTTTTGGGAAGGAGAGGGGGGTATTTTATATATTAAAAAAGTACTAAAGAAATTAAAAATGACCTTTTACTTGATGCTTTGCAATTGGCTGTGCCTCTGACTGAGAGGCCATAAATAGTGCTCCCCTCCTCTGGTTTTAGGCCATTTTCTGTAATGCAACTCTCTCTGCAGAAGTGTGCAGAGCACAGGTGAACAGTGCAAGGTCACAGCAGAACCACTTTCTCTCAGTGTTCTGTATAACCAGGGAGGGCGACAGAGATGGACTCCCTGCAGTCTGACATTGGGATATGTTGAAGATTGGCAGGTAGAAAAGAGCCAACTGCCCTGTGCTTCTTATCTCAGGAGGGGAGGCACAGGCAGACTGGATTTTAATGAGTCCAGAGTGTGCAGCAAGACTTTTCTGAGCCTAAGAGAAATTATTCCAATACAAGTCACAAGATTAAATTTATTGATCACAACACAACTCTAGTGCATTAATAAATTACAAAATGAATGAGGAGATCTCACAGATATGCCACCCATCTAACCCATATGCTTCAATATGTGGTTTCTATTTGTAGCCAAGGTTTAATTTTGTGAAACTATTTCGGAAAAGCATAGCTGAAAATTAAACTGTGTATAAAAACGATCCCTTAAATCATGGTAAATTACATAAGACATCTGCTGAATAAAAACAGTGTAAGTTTGATTCATGGAGGGAGAAAAATCTTGTAACATAAATGTTAAACTTAATGTCCTCTGATTTGAGCTGGTTACATGAGTGTGGATTGTGGTGTCAAAGCTAAAGCCTGGACTGTTTTCCTGTACGTGTTGCTGCAGTACAAATGTAGAAACCCTTCTGTTTCCATTTGACCAAAACTCAAAACTCAGCAGTAGCTTCATGCTGTGCTTTGTAACTTATGAATTGTACCTTTGAAACTGAACTTCTTTGAACTAATTGGCAAACATTAGCAGTGTAGTGTGTTTGCTAATTACATTCAAAGTAGCTAGCTCTGATAACATTTGCTAATTGTGCTCTGAGCAAATTAACAAACGTTATCACTGCTGACATTTGTCAGTATGTTAGCATTGCTGACATTTGCTAATTGCACTATGTGCTGATAAGTAAATGTTAGCACTGCTAAAATATCAAGCTAACAGTGGTAAACAATGATGAAGCATGATGATATTTGAAGATGTATATAATTAACCCTTCTGAAACAGTTTGCTTGAATTTTTTTTTTTTAATTGTGACAGTATTTTGGCCAGTTATATTTAAATAACTGCCACTGCAAAGATAAAACACAGATGTTTCTTCAGGAGTTAGCAATGAGCAATTACAACCTTGCAGAGCCTGCTAATGTTTAACCTCCTCTTCTCTAGAACTGCATGTTGCTGGGAGGCAGGAAAAACACAGAGGTCCCACTTGAAGGTTACTTGGTTGCTCCTATTCAGAGGATTTGCAAGTACCCATTGCTGCTCAGAGTGAGTATACTCATGTGCCTGCTAACCATGTGTTGCAGAGCTACCACACCCATGTGCCACTGCTGTAGGGCACCTTCTTCTCCTCAGTCATTAGTTTGGGCTGGCTTGTCTCCTCACATCTGCCTCTCCCTTACTAAATGAAAAAAACTGGGCTCATATTCTGACACATCTCTGCTTTGGTTTAGCAGCGCAGCAGAGCTACAGGAATAACACAAGGTCCATCATCACCTCCCCTGACCAGCTGTATGTTCAGACACTTGACTGGGTTCATTCATACCTGCACTCCCAGTTGTTAGTTTAGACGTTTCCCTTTTCCAATGTGAAACATGAGTGAAATGCAATACATTTTCAAAGGCTTGTCTGAGTTTGTGATCTGAGCTGTCCCATCCCATTTATCTCGTTATGATCTATTAATTCACCCAGGCGTTCTCTAAACAGCCACTAGCATGTGCGCAGAGATGTTATAATAATAAGCGGGTAATCTGATGCTCTGCCAGTTGAAGGCTTCCAGCTGCCAGGGCCTCCTTCTCTCTGTAAAGTGACACAGATAGCCATCAGTGGCTGCAGATCTATTCAGAGGAGTGTAAATAAGCCTTGTGGTAGTTGACATGCTGAAAAGAGTGTATTTAGAGTATGAAATTCCCACCACTTTTGCTAGACCGTGGCATGCAGTGGCACTTAACTTCAGATCCATATTTGCCAAGTGATCGATATCTTGTGAAAGATACATTTCAGCTGCATGTGTGTGAATATGCAAATCTGGATAACTATGTATGTGTTAGGAGCTGCTGAAGAGGACACCGAAAAAGCACAACGACTACGCCCTGGTACTGGAGTCTCTGCAGGTGATGAAGGCTGTGTGCTCCAGCATCAATGAAGCCAAAAGACAGATGGAAAAGTTGGAGATTTTAGAGGAGTGGCAGTCCCACATCGAGGGCTGGGAGGTGGGCCTCAACGTTTTGACTATAATTTACATTCTTCTAAAATAGATATTTTATTTTATCAGGGTGTTTATGTTTTGCTGTTTTTGTCTCTTAACTCACCAATTTTTTTCTATTTCAAAGCCAAAAGTCATGACTAATTTAAAGCCACATAGTCCTACGACAGTTATTCAACAAGAATTCCAAGTGCCTTGACTTTTGTAGCCTTTTAAGCTTTCTTGTACTCTCTGGGAACAATGACTCTTATTCACAATGAGCAAATTCTTTCTGCATGGATGATCATATTGTCAGAGCTGTCATGCTTCTGGGCGACCAATCGAATAATCATCAGCTAGATTGCACTATTTAAGGTTGCTTTTTGATTAGTTTTCTTTTTAAGCAACAGGATACCGCGTGAAGGGGTCAGCAGGCTTTGTGATGGTTGGAAAGGGGGAGCAGCAGTTATAATTGTAAGACAAGAGGTCAGGATGGTTTTTCAATAGATCTGGTTTTGTATAAAGGAACCCTTAAATCTTGATCCATCTGTGTAGTTACTGGAGAGAAAAAAAGCCTTTCCACACTGATTTGACAACACCAAGATGTCGCAGTGTGTGATTAGACTTCCTCTCTTTTGACCAAGATGTTCTAGTTTTCACATTTGTTGCCTTGGAGTCACTGACAGCATTAGTGTTGTAGTATTAACAAGACACTTTTCTACACTTCAGATGCACTGCAGAAATGTAAACAGTCAAATGTTTTTTATGACAACTACTGTAAAACTTCATCTTGGATCTGTTTGTATATTCAGGCTTTTGTAGAATTTATTTAACTTATGTTTGAGTTTAAAATAAAGGGTCAGAAAATAACACATATTACATAAACAGCCCAAAATCTAAGAATAGTGCAATCAGAATGAGGCACAGTGTTGGGTGGGGTGACTTCTTGTACTCGACATAATCCTGGCTCTAGCTACTATGCGGTTTCCCTTCTGCACTTTTTATTAATCATAAACATTAGCTCATTCTGGACCTGGATGTTCTGGCTGCTGCACGCCAGGCTCTGCAGCTCCAAATGAGATGGAACTAAGCAGGAGAAAAGAGAAAAGCAGAGTGAAAGAAGTGGAAAGCGACAGAGAGAGCTGAGTGATGGCTGCATTTTGTTTTTCTGTGTGGGTGTTTGAGGAATGATGGAGGGATGAGGAGTGGTTGTGAGATTTTCCGTTCCTGCTCCTCTGTCCGGGATGATTGCTTGTTAGCGCTGACCTGCTCCACCGCTGGCCACCCTCGGGGCCTCCTGGCAGGTTCGCATGCATCGCGTGGGAAAGGCAGGGCGACGGCCTGCAGTGGTCACCATGGTGATGACTGCCAGCATTTGTCAGGCTGGCGATTGCCAGTAGGTTAGTGTTGCAACTGTCTGTGTTTTGTCACAGTGTACCAGAGTAATGTTGTAATTTTAGATCTAAGAGTAGTAGTTTCCAGTTGGTTTTCGCTTCACATTCTGTTCTCTCTGTTGTGTCGCAGCGTTTGCTTGATTTGGCTTCTTTAGATGAAAAAAAAACCCTCCTCTTTTTACCTGATAAATGACATATTCTACTCTCATTCATAATTCTTCTTCCAGTTCTGCAGTTGTTAGGTCTGGCAGTTCTCCAGCTATAAAAATAGATTGTTGAAATTTGGATGAAACAGACAACTTAGGGTTTAATTAAACTGTTTAGTGCAACTTTGTCTATTAAAAAGAAGTGAGGGAGAAACGTACTGTGGAGGAGAAATTTAAAAAAGGCTGCAATGAGTAACAGCTGCTTGAAACACTGAGAGAAAAGTTGGTTCTGCCATTAAGGAAATGCAGCTTCATGGTTAGGAAGGGTGTGACGTTACTATCAACCGCTTCAAGTGACCAAGACAAACTTTCTGTGTGGTGTGCACACACACACTTGCTACAAATTAGTTTAACATCTGGTCAAGGGGTCTTGAGAGAGTGGGCGCCTACTAAGAAGTGCGGAGGAAGGAATAAAAGACCCAGAGGATCAGAGCAGGGGAGGAAAAGTGAGAACTGATCATATGAAGGGAAGGGAGGAGAAAGGGGCATGAAGGAAAAAGCACGATAAGTTTTGGCCTGCTGATGTCTCCAGCAGGAGGAAATGCTTAGCACATTTTCCGCCTCTGTGCGCATGGGTGTTATTTTTAGCTCTGAGAGGCTGATCAAACGGGGTACATAAATTCCCAGAGCAGGCAAGTTAAGGGAAGAGACAGCACGCTTTATCACTTTGCAGCAGGAACCCCAAACCAATATGGTGAGCAGGCGCAACAATGCAACACATAGTCTGACTGCACGGGATGTTATTCTATAGAGGCTATTAACCACCCCGTGTTTTAAAGTCCCACAGCAATCTGCTGTGAGGAAGCAGGGAGTGTTTTCACAGACCCCTGAGAGAGGGAACAGGAAAGGCTGGGCTCTGTAATCCCTCCTCCTGCTTAGACGTTACATGTGAACACTGCGTTGGTATAGACATATTTTGGCTAAACTTTCTCTAGCAAAGATATTTTATAATATATATGTACTAAAAATAAGAAATATCATTGTTATTCACCAGTTTGAATCTGAACTTCCTGCTCAAATTATTCCTCCGTGTTTCAACTCTGACCAAGTATCTCTTCTTACTCTCTTCTCTTTTTTTCTGATATGTTTGGCACACCGTCTCCATCCCCAGGGCTCCAACATCACAGATACATGCACGGAGATGCTCATGCAGGGTGTCCTGCTCAAGATTTCTGCTGGGAACATACAAGAGAGGATTTTCTTCTTGTTTGACAAGCTTCTGGTCTATTGCAAGAAGAAAAACAGGTCTTTCTACTGTCTTATAATTTCTATTCCTTTACTTGATACCAAAAGGCACTGCTTGAATGTTACATCTTACGAGGGTGTGCAGTTTTCCAAAACAAAGAGTGGAAAAATATTGTTTATGCTGATGAGCGGCTCCTCTCTTTGTCTGCAGTCTTGCAGATTTCAGGCTTCATAAATGATTCACTGCAGCTTTTTTCTGTGCTTTTTGTAAAGAAAATGGAGTCTGTGGGAAACATTTCAGAGAGAATTGTTGGAAGAGAAGAAACACAAAGAAAAAGTTGAATTTACAAAGCTTTTATTTTTCCTATTTTCCTATAGCTTGTGATATTAACCACCATCCCTAGATATATGTATATGATTTTACTACTGACTTCTATCAGTACTAGCATTACTGTTGCAGAACATTTGATGAAGTTCTTTTTATTTTGATGTTGCTCATACTCAACTACTGAAACAGCTGCTAACAATGCTGCTGCATTTATTCTATGTGTTTTTGACAGCTTTTGTTTATCTACTGCCGGCACAGCTGTCACCGGCTTTGATTTGCTTTTATACCCTGTATTCATCAGATTTTGTCAGTTTGTCGACACAAAACACATTGATTCACTAACTAAAGAAAGAAAAGGGAAAAGTATGATAAAAATGTCTTGCCCAGACTTAAGATTTAATAACTTCTCTTGATCTGATGGTTTCTCTCATTTAGGATTAGTGTTGAGAAGTAGCTTCAGATTGTTGCGACTGTTCTCTTAAAAATGCCTGAATGTAACATGAATGTGAATCCTTCCACACCAAGTAATGGCACTGAAATATTCAACTAAGTGGGTTTATTCATGTGTCTCCTTTACTCTTCCTGAAAGGCGCTTGAAAAACAGCAAAACGTCCACTGAGGGTCCTCGCTACCTGTTCAGAGGAAGAATCAACACTGAGGTGATGGAGGTTGAAAATGTGGACGATGGCACGGGTGAGCCACCCAGTTAAAAGTTCCCATTTGCATGTGAGAGCTTTTTAACATCTGCAGTCGTGTGTCCTTGGGACTGTGCTGCTGCTCCTTGGTGAACTTTTACCCTTGTGTCTCTTGGCTTCTCACAGCCGCTGATTATCATTTATATTTGTAGAAACCATCCTTTCCTTCCCAGCAGACTTAGATGGGCAGTAGTATTTGGTGTTTCTGGTGTGAGATGGATGGGTTTGGGTCTGGAGCGAGCAGAAGCGGAGGATAAATATCCCAAGCAGTCGGCAGTGCAGAAACTCGTGGGTGTTCTGCACCACAGGCAGGAGATCTCAATCTGAAATCCAGGGCGACAGGAGTATTTTAGCTTGGATTCCTATGTAATGAAAGTGCCTCGACTTTTTCCCAGGCACACACTTGCTAACTGAGGTTCAAACGTGCCCTTGAGGCATTCCACAGAGAGGACACCACTCTATATATGCTTTTAGACGTGATTATAATTAATGATTGTAATGGTTTGCTTTTTGTTGCAGCCTCACAGGGAAAAACCAAATGCCAGCTGGGGAGGCATTTAAAATGTTCCCTAAGAGATGGAAAAAATGATCTGAATACTGTTAAATTTCAAGAGTTCACTTCCATATAATAGAGGTTTTAGACAGAAAGCGCAGGTTATGCTAATTTTATGCGCTATTTATAGAAGCACATTTCTTTTCCTCTTGTCATCGTATGTGGAAAATGCTCAGTTTTAGCTACTGTTTCTTAAAGGTCGCTCTGCTGAAAAACCCTAAAGACACAGGCTCCTGTGATGTTGCCAAAAAGCTCCAGTTTGGTGATCATCCTTTGTTTGAGAGATGCCAAACTAGTTGCTTGGCCGGCAAGGTGATGTAGACAAGTCAGGGAAGAAAAGAATAATCTGCAACTAGGTGTATCAGGTGGTTCAAGAGTGATATCTTCTGTTGAACTTGCTTAGGGGTGGCCATTTTTTCTAAAGCTCAATATGTTCTTATATTATATATATGAAAAGTGTAGGTGGTGAATTTGAAGTAGTCATCGGCTCTAAGGGAGTATACTGAGAATTCAGTAGTTAATAATCCTGATTGATAGTCTTTCTGCTGCGTGTGTGTCCTCTCGTTTATCTCATTGAAGAACAAAAGTGATAATCAATAAGTCACTTAGTAGGGAGGCTTTGAGGATGGGAGTAGGGTGGACGTATTAGTTTGAAGCCAGTGTTTGCACATGGAAAGAATGGTATTCCGAGTAGATTTATTATGGATCATTTTTTTTAAAGATATAACATTCCCCTATAAGTGAGCCTTAGCTTGTCTGATTCATCTGTTCTTTTCTATATGAGATGTAACTTCTGTCAAAATGTTCACAAGCTCTGGTTTCTCTGAAGCAGTTAATTGAATTTTTGCCTCAATGCTGTGTTTTATGCGGTAACCCTTATTTACTGTGCACCCAACTTCCCAAAAACTCTGTTTACAGTGCAGCCACAGACTGACAGCCTTTTGAACATGGAAAAAAAGTACTTTGAGCCTGCATGACTTCAGAGAGGGGATTTGTGTTGTTCCACCCCTTGCAAAGAGAGCACTTTATAAAACGTGCAGTCAAGATTGTGTCTGTCTGTGTGCTCTCTTCTCGTCCTCACAGCTGACTACCACAGCAGCGGGAACATTGTGAACAACGGCTGGAAGATCCACAACACGGCCAAGAACAAGTGGTTCGTCTGCATGGCCAAGACCCCGGAGGAGAAGCAGGAGTGGCTGGAAGCCATCATGAAAGAGAGGGAGCGGAGGAAAAGTAAGAGGCTGCTTTGGTTTATCCTGCAGTTGGTTCATTTTTAATGCAATCAATGAGAGAAGCTTAATTGTATAAATTGCTGAGAATATGCTGTGTTTTGTGTTTGGAAAAATCAATACAAAGCAATACAGGTGTAGCAGTGGGGATTTACATATTAGAATGCACAGCAACTATGCCAAGTTTGTGTTTGTTTTGAGATTTGTGCAAGATATTAACACTAAGGGCATTATGTCAGGCACTGCAAAGCATTGCTAACAATCCTGCTAAACTAGAAAACATTGACCTTTTCTTGATTGTGGTTGTTGCAAAGCCCAGGAGTTCAGTACAATGCCTGAGACTGACATTGACAAGCGATTTGCCCCCTTTCCTGTGCAGGTCTGAGGCTTGGCATGGAGCAGGACACATGGGTGATGGTCTCAGAGAAAGGAGAGAAGCTCTACCACCTTATGACCAAAGGGAACCTGATTAAGGACCGGAAACGGAAGCTCACAACCTTCCCCAAGTGCTTCCTGGGAAGGTAAGGCTCCAGCCACTGATCTTCAAACTAGAGCTGGAAAACAAACGGGTGTTAAAATCACAGTTTTCTCGGTGGTGGATCAGTGAGAAGGCTGTGAATGAGTGCCAAACTGGATGACTGTGTTCTGACCTTTTTAGAGAGACAAGAATGATTGTCTGCAGTGTGTTTTCTGTGTTTGGATTATAAAGATTTGTTGGAGTTTGTAGTTGTAAAATCGGCAGTGGGGGCCTTGTTTAGTATGATGTGCGGATTTCATTTTTAAATTGGCAAGGATTTTTAAAGACAGCAGCTGGAACAAAGACTGTGTATATCTGCTGTCTCAGTCATGGGAAAATCCAATCCAGCCAGATTTAGCCTATGAATCTTATTTAAGGATTATTGGTGTGGTGTCTGGGGAAGAATCACCTATTGAATGCCAGTTATAAATCAGAAGAAGATATTCCTGTGTGGCTCAGCTGACTGCCTGCCTTCTCTCTCACCCATGTTGGATTACAATTGGTTCCCTGCTGAGGAATCCATGAAGTAAATGTTGTCAAAGCCAGAGGGTCATTTTGTAAGCATATTGTGTTCATCATTTGTACAGTTGTAAATATCCACAGTAGAATCTTCCCCTCTTTCCACATTTCTTTTCATAACCTACCCAGGCCCGTCCACCCTGTATTCAGGAAAAGCTGAAAATATTTACTATTAGTGGTGCTTTACGCAAACTCCTTTCCTTGGACTACTTTAAGTATGCATGACTCGCCTCCTCCATTTCAGTTGCTTTCATCATGCAAGATGTAGATGGCTTGGTGTCAAATTCGTTTCCCAGTTTTTCTTGCAAGTACATGGGTAAAAAAAAGTTAAGCTTAAGCTGGTTGAGGTAACACTATTAATATGCGGTCTACTTCAAAATCGGATCATTTTTAGACTGCTTTTTCTCAGAGTGTCTGCTTCCCACACTGCAGGCCAATGTCAAGCAGATACTGGGAGAATGAGAAGGTGACAGAGCTGGATTAGGATAATAAAAACTGTAGACATCTGGATTCAGCTTTAAAATAAAAATGGCATGTTATAGCCAAAAGTGTTTTTATGAAGTGAAAACACTTCAAAATTTGAAAGGGGTTTAAAAAGGTATATATGTATATATATATATATATATATATATATATATATATATATTCTTAAAACCTGGGTCTAAGCTGTTTAAACTATGCGCCTGTCTTTACTTTTGAAAATCTAAACACACTTTCCTTGTAAACCACCAGTTATCCATTTTCCCTATTAGTTTTAAGTTTTTAAAGCAGTAGTTTGACCTGTAATAGATTTAAAAAATCACTAGAGCTTAAACAATCATGTCAAAATCCCTGTTATTTTTAAAAGGCTGAATAGAGAGAGAAAAAAAATTACAACCACTGTAAAGTCCAGTTAGACATAGTTGTGGCCAAGTTACATGGCATGGTGGTTTGGAATAAGGAGTTACTTTCTCTTTTCGTCGATGCAGACAACACCAGATCCCTTGTGGTCTGGAGAAGGAATGGATCTGTCAGCTGGAATGATTAAAAGGATCAAATGTTAGTCATATGCGGTCATCTCGTTGAGTCTGAGGAGATCAAGTGGTGAGAAAGCAGCACAGAAAAGCTCTCTCTGGAAACTTACCCTTTTAAATGCACCTGGATGAACACTTTTTAGGTAAAAAGACATCTTTTGCTGCTTTGTACTTCCTCAGTCAGCAATGATTTTGGAGATGAGCACATGTAGGCGTAATTTCTGAATGAGAAACAGCATCGTATGTCTCTGATGAAAACCACATTGCCTATGGCTTCATCTGAGCCCACCCCTTCCATTGTGAAACGCTCTGCCTTTATTCCCTTACCATGCCCCTTCCCTTTTTTAAAAACCTTCTTTTTTTAAGGCTGAGGGCTATTTCTGGGTCTCCAACTCCTCCCCTTGAAATGGGACAATCTTATTTGTGGTTTTTGTTCTGTAACAGAGTAATTCATCAAAGAAAATGTGCGTGACAGCCACCTAGCCAGATGTTCTCAACCCATTGTAAACTTGTGATAAGCAGAAAAACAAGTTTATTTTTATTATATATAAATGATAGACGCCATTGTCAGCTTTTCTTGAATGATTTTGACGAAAAATAGAGTTCACTGACATTGACATTGCTGTTAGTTTACCCTCTGTTACCATCACATTGATGCAAAATGGTATAAAAAGTGAAGATTTGACCATTAAATAACTCAACTAATGTAACACAAATAGACTGTTTTTTTCTGGCTATCTATAGAGAAGGAGACTGATACTGTTCTCATGTTTACTAAAAATTAAGCTGTAGTCATCAGATGGTTAGCATAGTATCAATGCTAGCATCAGTGATGACTCAGCTGTTAGCAGCGCCTTGAAGGCTCACTTAACTGTCTAGTTTGTTCTGTCCACATACAGTAAAACATTATTGTTAAAAAAAAAGTTTGTTTTGACATATCTTTTTAGAATGTAATGCTTTTTAGTAAACTTTAGAAATGCCACATAGCTCATTTGGCTTGCTGTATCCAGTCTTAAAACAACAGTATGTAACAGTTATTGACATCTAGTGGTCAAACTGGAGATAGCAGTCACTTTGAAGGCTTTCCAACCTTTAATACACAAAAAAGTGAGTTTCAGTTAGCTACAGTAACAGTTCAAGAAAATAAAAACAACTTTGGTTATACTCCATACATCTGGAAAAAGTCACACCAGTGTTTATTATTGTTTTCTGCCCACTTATATTCTGTGTTTGTTTCCCTTCTTTATGTTTTTGTTTTTGTCTGCTGATGCTTTTATGATTCTAGGGGGGGGGGAGTTGTTTTGTTTGTTTTTTTTTTCAAATATGTAACACTAAAACTTTTTCACATAACCCGACCTTTCCCAAAATCAAAGATAAGTGATAGTAAACAAATGGCAAGAAACAAAGAAATTACCAGGATACTAAGGACAAATAGTCAAATATGTTCGAACTACAGTAATTACAAGTTATTGTGTAAGGTGCTCAGTATAATGGAAAGTGCTGCACAACCTCTGGATAACATTGTACTTAAATTACAGTGTGTTTAGTCACAGTTTTGCAGCAACAAAGGACAGTACAAGAGGCCCTTCCTACCTATAGCTTTAGCTTTACGCACTGACAATTAATGACAAATACAACTATTATTTGTTCGTTTTATGCGTTTCCCAAAAATATAAATCATGGATTTGATTCAATTTCATCTGATTTAATATCATATTTTATTTCTTCACATGTGGTACACACCTGTGAGAACTCCATGATCCAGTCTTTTTTGTAATGGTGAAGATATAGAAGGTGACAAAAACATTGTCAAAGGCTCATTTTCCGCCATTGGTCTGTTGAAGTGAGAAAACACATCAAGAATAGAAGGGTAGTTTGATCTTTGCCTGTCAGAAAACTCTATAAAATGCTCCTTTTTTTTCAACTCTGACACCAGGCTGTCTCCACCGTGGCCTGGAAGAGAGTTTCAGAGAATTCCACTGGTGCTGCTAGCTGTGTTTGTTTGGCTTTTGTTGGGAGACGGGACATCAGGGAAGAAATCACACTGACTATTTCTGCATTCACCAGTTCTCCATGTCCTGTACTCTCTTTTCAGTTTCTCTTCCAATTCCCTGCCACTCTCTCTTTCCCTAAGACATTAAATTAGTAAGAGTGATCTCATTTTAGCTCATTTTGGCCATCAAAACATCAAATTTTGTTTGTTGCTTCTAGTGGTTGGTTTATTTCCTGTTTCTCGGCTTTTCCATCCAATAACTCCTCAGATCAAATGAAATCCTTTATTTTTGATACTGTTGTACTGTGGGTGTAAAAAACAAAGTGAAATAAAACAAAACACCCACTAAGCCCACTTGTTGTTTGAGCAAAGTCACATCAGTAAATAAAATAAATCATTCCTTTGCCAAAATAGTGTTGGCTCCCATATTATTCTTATCAATTAAAATTAAGTTTATGTAGAAAGCAATAAATCCTGTCTCATCTCCAGCCCTCTAATTCCAATTACATGTCACCAAAGGTAAATTCAAAGCTCTATTCAATGGTCACACTCGATGTCCATTATCTCCCATGGGGTTTTCATGTATTAATGTTGTGCTGTGTGTGAGTTGGCAAGCATGGATTTGTACCAATGTTGTGTTTTTTGTTTTCCCTCAGTGAGTTTGTGTCCTGGCTGATGGAAATTGGTGAGACGGACAACCCAGAGGAAGGGGTTCATCTGGGTCAAGCTTTACTGGAGAATGGCATCATCCACCATGGTTGGTTCTTTCTTTTCATGCACTCAGACCTGCTTCACTCTCCTTTCCTATTCCTGAACTAAAATCTACCACAGTTTAAATTACTTTTTGCTGCACTGCGTAGAGACTGCCACTGCTGAACTTATCTCCATGGTTGAAGGCTACACTGTAGATGTGACTGCCTTTATTATGTCTTAAAACAGTTTGACATTAGTTTTGTTAGGAGATTATAATTAATAGTCTTTTCTCATTGAAATATTTGTGTAATGTTTTCTCAAATGCTGTTCTTTAGGTAACAAAAGTGCCACTGTTGGTGCATGAGGCTTAGGTTGGCTAGCAGTTTGCATTCAGATTAAACAGCACATACTGCTCTGCATGTATTTTTTTCCTCAAAAGAGTAGGGCCTTAAGTCAAGTCGTATCCTAAATCACTCAGGGGCATTTTATTGCTTCCTCACTGAGAGAAATGAGATTGGGCTTTAGAGCCACCCCTGACAGAGAGGAATAACTCCAAGCCCCTCTGCGCTCCCTCGGCGCAGTCAGAAGTACCCATGAGAAAAATGATAGAATATCTTTTCATAAGAGCCTTTAATGGAACCTGCATGGCTGCAGCCAAGAATACAGAGCCAACTGTTATTACTGCTGGAAGGTCTGTGTAAAAGTGCCCTAAAGCAAGAGAGGCATGGAGCTCTGAGCAGCTGTGTTATCTGTGCCGGCTTTGTCCGAGGTGGGAGTCTTCCTCTTGTCAGCTTGCTTCTTTATGCAGCCCTGCTTTGCCTGAATATGTTCTGAACCCTGTTATACTTTCAAATTTCAAGCCAGACAAATGATTCACCCCAGGGTTTGGACTTTTGTACATGTTTCTTCTCTAATGCTAGCAAATCTCTGTTCTGAAGCCTCCTCATTTTTCATCCTACATTAAAAAAAAAATGTAGTCACAGACAAGCACCAGTTCAAACCTGAGCCCGTGTTGTACCGCTTTCGCTACGATGATGGCACCTACCATCCCAGAAGTGACATGCACGATGTAATATCCAAGGTAAAGGTGCAACAGTAGCAACTAATTCAAGGTAGAAATGTAATTTCCACACAAAATTCTGATGTAACCAACCACGCTTTTCTTGTTTTTTTTGTATTCCCCCCCCCCCTCCTCAGGGTGTTCGTTTGTTCTGCCGTCTTCACAGCCTGTTCACTCCTGTCATCAGGTACATGTCCACTCACCTCTCTGCTCTTTTGCTACTAATCAAGGTGGGACTCCAGGAGCCTAGCATCTGGTTTTTGTGTCTAAAAACACAGCGCTGTGACAGAGCCGCCAGACTGGAGGAGAGCAGTATCAGTGAACTATGAGCTCATTGTTTTCAAAGAGAAACTGACTTATGATGAGTTAGCACAGATGTTGATAGTGCCGTTGCTCCTGTGGCTGATTGAGCTTGGCAGGTTTTATCTGCTGGTCTTAAAACATGAAAGAATTTATCAGATGATAAGTTGTTTATGTACATGTAGTCGGAGGAGAAAAATGGTACAAAGTTATTCACTTAGGTTATTAACATTACAGCAACTTACTTAAAATATATTTTAAACACCTGTAGGACCTTTTTTATTCAAACAGGGAAAAGAGAAAAAAAAACCAAACAGTTTTTGACTAAAAATGCCACTGCTTCAACTCTGTGACCCAATCTCAAGAAACCCACTCAGTTTACCCACAAATAAATGTGACATTAAAGCTAGGGTTGGCAATGTTGGAAAAACAGTTTGAGCAACAGTTTAAAAAAACACACCACCCGAAGCCACGCCTTCAGAGCGCAGGGACGTGTGCGCCGATGATTTACGAGCAGGTTAACGATAACAGCCGAGTGGATAGCTCGTTAGCTTGATGGTAAACAGCTGACAAACCACGTTTTTGAATGCTTTAATCCACTCACCTCCAACTCCTTCTGCCGTGTAAAAAGTCCACACTGCAAACGTCAACGCCTCCGAGACTTAATCCTTATCTGTTGTTTTGTTTTGTTTTGTTTTGTTTTGTTTTGTTTTGTTTTGTTTTGTTTTGTTTTGTTTTGTTTTGTTTTTTGGCGCTGCAGCAGTGACCAATCCGTTAGCTATATTTGTCTACAGTGAGCGGCGCATAGGGGGGTCACGTGGGGGACAGAGGGGGAGGGAAAGAGACAAGACATCGATGTGTTCTTTCTATAAGTTGCGAATTAGCAATTGCTGCCTTTCGGTGCGACTGGCAGGGGTTGGTCAGAGTTTTTACAGAACTGCAGCTCTCACAGAGCTCTGACTTTTTTCCTTCCTTTTTATGAATACATGATGTACTGACTGCTGTCAGGATGGAAGGACCATTTCACCCAGTATAACAAAAAGTGTTTCTGAGCAGGATTACCAACTCTGGCTTTAAGTGATAAGTTTTGCTGGTCTGTCGTGGTGAAGAGGAAGCCGAGCCAAAAGATGAAGCTGACAATTTACCAGTGAATATTTGTTCTGGCCTTCACCAGCTTGTGGTCATGAACTGGAGGTAATGGCCAATATAAGACTATGAATACAGGCTTCCGCTAAAGAGTGGCAGGACTTTTTTCCAAGGCATGGGATGAGGAACTTGTTCATCCACAAGAGAGTGAAAGTAGAGCTGCTGCACCTCCACATCAGAAGGGGCCAGTTGGGTTCAGGCATCATCGAGCTCTTTTTGACGCGTCCAACTGAGAGGGTGTTGAACCAGGACTTGCTACAGTATATCTCTTGGCTGGGCTGGGTGTTCCCATCAGAAGAGCTTGAGGACGAGAGGAAGGTCTGGGGATCTCCCACTGTTCTCCTTGTGATCTGGTCCTGGATAAATGACATAAATGATATGGATGAGTAGATGGGCAGTTGATTTGATACAGTTTTTGTCAGACAGAGTTTCCAAAGTTTGTGGAAAACAAAGCAAATAATGAAGCTGTATCCTCTTAAAGCTCCACTACTGAACTTTGGCAGGTGTTTACATTGTGACATTCCCTAATAAAGACTATAGGACACCTTGCACTGTGCCTTTCTAAGCTCTCTCCTACCAGTAATACCCAGTCCAGTGTTGCCTCTTGCTGTGTCACTTCCTCGCTTTGTATACCAGGATGTTTACCAAGTACCGGTTTTGTTTGGTACTGGTTCCTAATTTTAACGATACTGGGGTAAGATTCTGGACAAACGATACTGTCATTAATACTTATTGAACATCTACCTGACTGTCGCGTAATCATGACAATGTCACGTAATCAAGGTGATGCAGTAAGACAGACACACTTCCCTTATTCTCACAGCTGTCCACTGTCCACTATTGTAATGTCTTTATTGTTTACTCTAAATTACGCTATAGTATCAATAAGAGTATCAATAAATATCGGTATTGATAAGAAGTATCGATATTAGTATCGTATCAATAAAAATCATAATGATATACATCCCTACTGATAATGTCCCCTTGTTTTTCTTTGCTGACTGTGCCATGATGCACAAAATGGCCAACATGTGGACATCCAGGTGCCATGAAGCAGAGACAGTTAATGTCCCAGGCTGGAGACAAAGTTGTGAGGTTCAGTTCCTCAGCTATGAGATACTGCAGGGCAATCAGTGCTCCAGGAATGTGCGTAATGTATGTCAGTGTATCATCAACATGAGTCAGAAACACAGTTTTGAGGTTGGAAACTTGTGTAGCATTGCTGTATATGTGGTCAAACATCTTTGTGATATTGTATCAGCTGAACAAGAATTAAATTTAGAGGATTCAGCGGATTTAGGCGTCCATTTCGTCACCTGGTAATTTGCATTTCAGTGATTTGCTGCTTTTGCTGTGGGAATTATGCCATCATAAAATCCCTTACTTGAATCAAAGCGCCTTGGACACACATAAATAGCAATGTGGTGATGAAGCTCTGTACCTCTGTGCTTTTCAGAGTATAGCATGGAAAATTATGGTGACAATCTTTGGAAAATGATAAAACAACATTTACAATACTGTGATGATTGGATTTCCTCAGTATATCTGGAGTTTTTGTCATATATCATCTTCATAAGCATGATAATTCATTGTTGAAAAGCTACTCAGAGAGGACAATCCCTATTTAGGGTATTTTTTTGATGAGGATTTTGTAGAATTCCTCTTTAGGTTTTAATGATATCTTGGTTGTCATTTCATATTAGTGTCCACATAGATTTTTTAACAGGGCATTCAGTTAGCATTCATGTTATGATAAACTACCTTAAATGGGAAGTTCAAGATTTTTTGACATGGGGTCCCATTTTCGAGTGAGTCAGGGTCCTGCTTATCACTGGAGACAGTTTCTTCTTATTTCATCTAATACTATTGTTACAGGTGGTCCCCGATGCTAATGCTAGCACAAGTCAATAGGAATCTGCAAGCCTGTCATTAATAGCAATCGTATCCACTCCACAGAACACCCGAGACAAATCAGTTATAACAGAAGACTATCTGGGTAAATACTGTGTTAACATGCTGTGTTACAAATATATATGTAGTATGTATATACAGGTACTACCCAAAAAATTAGAATATCCTGAAAAAAAATCACGTATTTCCATAATTCAACTTAAAAGGTGCAATTTACATATTGTTTAGACAAATAATATTTCAAGCTTTTATTTGTTTGTATTTGTTGTTGCTGATTAGAAGTTGCAGCTTAAGAAAAACCTCTATATCAAAAACTTAACACATTATATATATGTATACATATATATATATATATATATATATATATATATATATATATATATATATATATATAGTTTATAGTTATGTATCTATATATACTGTAGTTATGATTAATAGTTATAATTTGTTTCCCCTTTTTCGTCAGGTAATATGAACCCAATTGCAATAAATGGGTTGTACAAATGTCAACTTTCTGTGATTACATTTATAGCACTTAGTTCTCACAGCAGGCTACAAACATGTAAAAGCATGAAAAAAACCATTTCCATGAAATACTCACTTAGACCTAGTAATATAAGTGTTTGTTTCTTTTAGCATTATTGCTCACGTGGGGGAGGGGGGGGGGGGGGGGGGGGTAAATCTAATTAAGACCAATTTGCTGTTTTGCAGTTTGGTTTTGCTCCTCTAATTCTATTAGGACAGCGTTTCCAGGCTGCTAACATGTTTTACTGCATAAACAGTCACATCAAAGCTGACTGTTTATGCAGGATTTCCAAAAAGCCTGAAGAAAAGCTTTAATTTCACACCTTTAAAACTGCACCATTGTCAGGGGGAACATGCTGATCCTACATTTATTCAAGCTTGGATGAAGCTTCCCATATTTCAGTTTGATCCAAATGCTAAAATGCCTAAAGGGTGAACGGGTGAGTGTTTAGGGTCTCAGCCTTCAGTTCATCAGTGTTTGTGTGCCAAACTTCTTGACGTAATAACGCTCGTTGGTGCAGTGGACTTGTGTGTGTTTTTTAGCCAGCTTATCTGCGCATTGTGGTCTTCCTGAAAGCCCAGTACAATGCATCACAGGGCCTGGGAATGCCAGAGTTTAATTGGAGCAACCAGCCCCTGCTTAATTAGGTGGAATTTCCTGGCAGAGCAAGAGGGATGAAGCAAAGAAGGGCAGTATACACCATGCAGCCCCCTCACCCCTATCTTGCCCCTGGGCTTACCCTCAAGTCCTTGAGAAATCTGTCAAACGATCCATTCCAGGGGATCTCATTGCACTGAAGACTTGCAGTGTACACGCAGTAATTCATTGAAAGATAATGAGAAGAAATTTTCAATGTGCAAATGGAGATTTTGCAAAGCTACAGCACACAGTGCAGAGAAGGTCACTCATAAATTATGTTTATACAGAATGAGGGGAAAAACCCTACTGTACGTTCCTGCTCAGTATTTCAAGGTTTTCTTCATTATGTTGATGAATCCTTCAGAAACTTAGTATTCATGCATAAGAATCCCACCACAACAATAACAAATTGATATGATACCTTCTGCTTTAGTAATTTATCATGGCTGAACACTTGATTAAAGCTCAAACCTCTCGTTTCCTCGGATTGATTTATTCCAAAGTTAACTTTTGAAAACACAATTGGCCATAAGCCTCCCTCTCAAAATGTCAAAGAAAACTTTACTCTTCAGACAGCAAGTTAAAAAACAACCTCTCTGACCTTTCCCTCTTTTACTCCTCACTCTGCTGTTTCTTCATCCCCCGACATATGGCTGCCCACTGGGCTGCTGTTTACCCCCCATTTTTCACTTTGACAGGCTCACTTTGCACCAGCCGCTGAAGCCCCAGTCTCCCTGGTTCTGGTATCCCATTCAAGAGAAATGCAGGGTGCCTCTTGCTTCTACTGGTAAAAGTGGTTTCAGCGTGGCGCGACAGGGCATCGCGCCTCATCGACAGCTCCGTCCTCATCAGGCACAAACACGGGCTGTCAGATGCGCTTACATAACTGTGTTTTGTTGTGGAGGAAACTTCCACACTTTACAATCTAAAGAGCACACAGCTGAGATTGGACTTCAACTTGGATCACAAGCCTTGTTTAACTTGTCTGGGCTTGTGTGAAGGAAAGTGGTGTGTACGTGTGGTTGCGTGTGTGTCTGGGTGAGTGTTTGCATGCGGTGGAATGGTGTAAGTCACGGTGGTTCAGGACTTTCCCGGCCCTGCAGCTCAGCCTCTGCGTGTCCCCAGGGAGGCCCCTGCGTTCATGGGAAAGTCACGGCTCCATTTCAAACAGCATTTTCGGGGTCTGGCAAAGTGTGGCTGTGTGGGTAATGGTGAGAACAGTAACGCCATACCAGCCCCGCTCCGAGGAATGCTGGTTTGCCGTCGCCAAACTTCAGGAACTCACTTAGATATATGACACAACTGCCAGTGCTTAAAACACAGCAATGCCTTACTGACAGCTGGAATTATTGGTCCCCTTTTAAGCATTGTGCTTAAATAGACCAAGCAATTACTGCCCTACGACTTCTCTGTTTTAGTTCATTACAGTGAAAGTAAACTGTTTAACTTGTCTTTTTTTTTCCATCCAGGGATAAGGACTATCATTTGCGAACCTACAAATCAGTGGTCATGGCTAACAAGCTGATAGACTGGCTTATAGCACAGGTAAGCTCCTTAACTACCTTAGTCCTCAACATCATCATTCACATCCCTTTCACATCAACTTGAAATCTATTGACTTTTAGCTCCATGTCTCTGATATAAGCAATAAAACATGTTACATTCCACTGATCTACCACAACATGATATCAGAAACCATCTCCACTGGCTTATAATCCGATTGGAAACAGATTTGTACAAGATGGAAAGAAAGATGGAGGCAGCTGTTGTCATAGCAGGTCAGCCACTTCAAACGTGCAGCAGAGAAAAGAAGCCATCAGACCTGAGGCTCGCAGTGAAGCAGGGAGGAAATGAAGGAAGAAAAGCAGAATTGATTGTACCGCTAAGCTTTATTGAGTCTGACAGGAAGCTTTGAGGGTGACAGATTGATATTCCTGTACAGCATGACAAAAAAATGAAACATGCAAGGCAGCCAGCGCAGAATGAAAGTCAGACACCACATGGTTGTGTCTGCCTATAAGTCCTATAAGTATGTTCGACCTGCTCCACTTGTTTCAGCAGGACTAGTAGAGTTTTGACACTGTGTTGTGTAGGAATGGTTTTGGCTGTGTTTAAGGCAGAGCATTGAGCCGCCTCAGGGCATTTGGATACAGGAACAAAGGAATGGTGTACTGTAAGTGTGTCATCCCAGCTGCTGTTCGAAAAGCACACAACTTTGTTCTCTGTCTCATTTATTTTTTTGTTTACAACTATTTTGCCTTTTATCTCTCGTCTCAGTTACTCCATTCTTTCTCGATGCTTCAGTCAGCTTCATTTCACTTGTGTGTGAACTTTTTCTCTCGTGTGCAGGGGGACTGCAGAACGAGAGAGGAAGCGCTGATCTTGGGGGTGGAACTGTGCGACAATGGCTTCATGCATCATGGTACGCCACTTCTGAGAATAAGTTGTGATCCAGCTGAACCGTGGAGTCCCGTCCATCATAGACCAAGTGAAACTTGAATGCTTTGGAGAAACTGCATATATACAGCGCCTGGCATTTAGCGTCCTGTTTTAGAACACAACCCTTCTTGTTCTTTTTTCCATTCCTACTTTAAATCCCTTTGACACATTACAGGAATAGATTTTCTTTCTTTTTTTTTTTTATTTCCAGTGCAGGGAATAAATTATTGCATGTATGGCTGCATTCATGCACACCGCCATGCATACAGTGCTTGCATGCCTACATATATCTTAAGCTCTGCTTTAGCTCTGAGTACTTGGCAACTGACACATTTATGTCGTCAGTTTTAAACCTGAAATGGACAGTCGGCATAATTATAGTTTGTCTGCAAGAGTCAGATTGTTTTTTAACTCCATGCTTCCTTCATTCTAAAGTCCACATCGTTTAGGCTGTAGTATGAGTCACAGCGTGTCTCTTCTTACCCTCATGATGTAACTGCTCCTAACTGCCCACAGTTCAAGCTCACACTACAAATTACCAGCACATCAATAGAACATAACAACCCCGGTCATCAAATTTCCTTTCACTTCCACAGCCTACAGGGTAATTTTACCATTCGTGCCTGCAAGTTATTTGGCTTGATGATGTAGCTGTTAAAACTATTGGCGTTATATCAGATCTTGAGGGAAATGAAGTGAGGGAATGTTTGAAGGAAATTCTTGTTTTTCCCCCCAGGGCTGTTTTCTTATTTTATTCCATGTTAAAAGTGTGTTATGTTGCCGCAGATACAGTACTGGGTTCATTCAAATGTGAGATTTAACCATGTAAGGATTTTTTTTTCTTCAAAGTGCTTTTAGATAATAAAAATAGTGTGTTGTGGCTGTTGCAGTACTTGGTTGTACTCCATTTGGCATCTGACACTGTGAAGGGTTTGGGCTTTAATGCAGAATGATTTATAGCTTAAAGAACTGTCCTCCAGTGAGGCTTCAAGTCTGAAGAGTTGCAGTGGAACTGTAATAGTCAAAATAAAATCAATGAATAGACTCCCAAGAAGTGATGAGTGGGTTCAGCAGTTCAGTAGGGCACAGTCAAAATGACATCTTGATCTTCTCATATTAAAAGAATGACTGTAAACCTTTCCTTGGAGAAAAACAATGATAAACCCTTACTAGCAGTTATAGGTTAAATGCACTAATCTGGCTTCTGGCTTCTCTGCTGATTTAATTTGGTTGCGACAGGAAGACACTTTACAAGAACTTTATGATTTCTGAAAATCATTTCTGCCTATTTTGAAAAAGATTCAAAAGAAAAAGAAAAAAACAAACATGGCAGAAAAGCCAAAATGGTGCCAATGGATTGTGAAGGGTGTGTCACTCCAAATGTGCATGTGTTCTCAAATCATTTAAACCCACATGGATTCCAAGCAGGCTGCAGACAGCAGACTGACCTACATGCAATGATCCAGAGGGCTGCAGATTCAGTAGCAGACCTTCAGTTGCATAAATTACCTCCATGCCTACTAATCAGGTGATTATCTTAAACATGATATTGAATTTACTGTAATGTCTTGAATAATAAATGAATACCTTGAATGTCATGCACACAGGATAGAAATAAATACCCAATATTAAGAGTGCAAAGAACACATAAACACATCTTTTATGCAATGAAATGCGCATATATTAGATCAAAATATAAAACTGTACCCTACGGTAGGTAATAAAGTACAAAATATAGATGGATCCTGGCATTTGCAGGTAAATTTTGCTCAAAATATTACATATGTAAAAATATCTGTAGAATTAGTTCAACTTTTGAGTGAAAATACTGTTTCAGTTTTTTGTAAATGTAGTTATTCTTTCATTCTTATTCTGAACCTTATTTATGGGCTGATATTTATGCATGGCTTTGTTATTCCCTCCAGTGTTGGAGAAGAGTGAATTCAAGGACGAGCCCTTGCTGTTCCGTTTCTTTGCTGATGAGGAGATGGAGGGATCCAACACCAAACACAAACCCATGAAGCACGACCTGAAAATAGTTGAAAATGTCATCGCCAAATCTCTCCTGGTGAGTTCTCCTGAAATTACCCCCCCCCCCCACCCCTTTCTGTGTAATAAGCTAAGATTTTCCATAATTTGCCCACAACTTGCAGCAAACTGAAAGCACAGTAAATCATTATGAAGAACACAGCTGTGAGAGGAAAAAGCGATAACGTTGCAAAAGTTCCTTTTACAGCTACGATGTTTGCTATCTGTCTGGACCAGCATCTTCATCTGGTGTGTGTGTTTTGTGAAAGAGTCTCAGCCTGCCGCCTTGGGATTTTGCTGATGCGAAACATGTTGTTTTCCAGATAAGGCCAAGTGATGGCGGCTACGGCTTTGCCCTGGAAGAAAGAAACAGAGTCCCCATCATCAAATCTGTGGAGAAGGGCTCCCAGGCTGAGGTGAGATGCCTGGACCGCAGGGAGCGTTTAGAAATGGTCGGGCCCACATGCCCTCATGCTCACAGAGGTAGCACATACTGTACTGTACATTGTAAGCATCTTATGCTGGCTGTAGTCATGGAAGTGGAGGTCAAAACCCTGGCTAAAGTAATAAATGGACAGAGAAAGTTGTTAACTGAGAGAGAAGCACCACCAGATGCAGAGAAACACGTGCAGGCCGGCTTGAGAAACCACTTGGCATCAGATTTAACAACAACAATGCAGAAAGAAACTTCTGCCAATTGAATGTGAACACTGACAAGAGCTAGTTAAGTTAATGGGTCTCTGTCTTGGACAAAACAAACAAATTGTTTGCTTTTTGTTTTAAATTTAACTATATGTGAGGGGAGCTTTGATTTTCAAGAAGAAAGTACTATTTGTGTTCTTTTATATTTAACAGATCATGAATTTTCTTGTTTGGTTTAGTTGGCTAAGCTATGATGTTTTGAGAGTCAGCTTGCTGATCAGCACAATTTTTTTATTTCTAATATTTAACTAAAAACTTCAGACAACTTGCTTCAAAGCTAAACCTGTTTCCATGTATTTTCTTGTAGAAAAGAATTGAAATGATGTGCACATATTTCTGAGGTCTTCCTCATTTTGGATTTGGTTTAAAAAAAATGGGACAAAGAGCTTTTGGGGCAAATGTGATCTGTTTGAGCGCATGACCCATAACACCCTCCAGTCACAAAGAAGCACTGAATAAGCTTGAAAGGTCTGGCTTGAATAGAGACTGTCATGTGTGTATATTTTTAAATATTCAATCTGGGATGATGGAAAACCGCAACAGGATCCAGCTGTACACTGACCCACTAAGTTTTCCCTTATTGTGTAGTTTTTGTGGAAATGTATGCAGCGTTATTGATGATGCTTATCGATGGTATTTGAAATCCTAATTTCAAAAACTTAGTGATTCAGAGTGGCCTTTAAACTTGTTCTCTTTTCTATTCACTTTCTTTTTTTCTCTCATAAGATGGCTGGTCTGGAAGTGGGGAAGAAGTTGTTCGCCATAAATGGAGACCTGGTGTTCCTGAGGCCTTTCTCTGAAGTGGAGGTTCTCCTCAGACAATGTTTTAACAGCAAGGGACCTCTGAGGGTGCTGGTCAGCACCAAGCCAAGAGAGTAAGGCAGATCTGTGTGAACTCAGACACTGTTCAAGTCATCTAGTTGTCTGCACAGCTTCCATTTCCTCCTCTTCTTTTTTCCTGTCTAGGACGGTGAAGATCCCAGACTCAGCTGACGGGCTTGGTTTCCAGATCCGTGGATTTGGCCCCTCTGTGGTCCATGCTGTTGGAAGAGGTGAGAGATAGCTGTCTGGCTTCATCAGCAAAAGGCTTCCCCATCAGCTCTGTGTTTTTTGTGGCACAGCTGGCACGCAGCTGCTACATCAATCTTTGGGGATGTGCGTGACTTGGCTGTGGCATGATGTGATCACAATGATTTCCATGCACCTATTCATGTTTTTCTTAGTCAGTTCACTTTTTCTGTATGATTGCAAAAGCTTTCTGGATTTTTGGAGTGCATTCATGAGAGTCCCTCTCTACACTTACCCAACTCTACTTGTTAGTAGCACAGCTATCAGAGCTGGCACAAGATTGGGTCCAATCAGAAAACAATCCATCGCATCGTCCAACTGTTCTCAGGGGAATTGAATCTTGTTTTCCTTTTTTTGTTGTTTGTTTTTTTCTTTAGCAATCTGAGAGGGATAGAATGGATGGAAAGGGGGTCAGGATGTGCATGCATGTGTTTTGTGCATGTGTTGACTTTATGATGTTGCCTGGGAACCTGCTGTGTTTAAGTCGATGCACTGATCCTTAGAGACAAAGCTCATATTGTAGGAAGGGTCTAATCTCTTGGATTGTCACAGCAGCTTCTGTCTCCTGGTGTCTGACGTGGTCAAGAGCAGGTTACACAAATTACAAACCAAAAACTGAATGACAGGAAGAACTAAGTGAAGAAAAAAAAAGAAGCAGTTGCACATATAGCTTTACCATGAAATGAATTTCATGTGGTATATATTCTCCTAAATTGGTGATAAGCTGTCATTCCTGCAGTGTATTTACAGATTTACAATTGTTTTGCAAATTCTTAATAAATTCCCAGAACACCTCACCAGCGATTCTTCCAGGAGTAAACCTGAACAAATTCGAAATAAGAATCTAATTGCGATTTTTCTGACAAATACTGCGTTCTGGTTTGTAATTTAATCTTTTCAATTCTATCCTCCTTTCAACATTCATGCAGAACTATATATATATTTATTTTTTACATGAGATGGAGGATTACCACATGACATCAAAGTCTTCATGTCATGAAAATCAAATGCCATGACAGCCCTAATTCCAAATTATCTTTTGTAAGTATATAAATTACAAATCACAGTGAAAGGTAAAGAGCTTAGTGTGAACCTGTGCTCAATAGTCATGGAAATCAAACAGTTTTTGGAAGCCGGTAGAAGCTGTTCAAAGCATAATAGAGAAGTGCAAGGAGTTCTGCTATGTGAAAAATCTCAAAGGGCATGAAGTGAGCTAAAAGGAAGCCTGCTCAACATCAGTCTAAGAATAAACATAATGGTATGCTGATGCTAACATGTAGCCCTAGTACACTGTACATCATCAGAGTGCTGCTAGTTTGCCTTTAAACTCAGTCAGTGTGATATGTTACTGATGCTTTAACTTACCACAGGATTATTAAAGATAATTAAAGATACAACCAACCTGAGGATGGATGCAAAGAGAAATACTGACAATTGCCTTATATCATATATTACAGTAGGTGTAGTCGTGTATGGGTAAGCTGGAGTCAGCTCCATTTAAGATGAGCTGGGAAGCCTCTGAAAGGAAGCTGGAGTGCCAGATGCGTGTTCCCCCGTTTTATGTATACTTTTTTTTTTACAGTATGATCTCATTATGTTGTTCTACTGGTCTGATGACTATTTGTTCTATTATGAACTGCATTTAAACTCATTTGAAGAAATGAATGTGTAGCGTAATAATTTCGTAAAAGGATTTCAGATTCTTTACATTACAATGCAAGGTATGCATGAGGAGCTCTTGTAGAGCTATGAAAACAAATGTTAGGAATATTTAGTCTGCCCTGCTCTTCTCCTGATAGCTGTAAACCTTGAAGCTCTCCTATAGCCTGAATCACGTCCCTCTGAGAGGCTGTGAGACAAACAGCTTCCCTTCTCTGCACAGCACTCTCCTCCCGAGCCACTAAAAACAGGAAACAAAGATGTAAATGCAAACAAGGAGAAGGAATGTTGCTCAACCCAGTTTTATATACAGGATTTTTAATAGAACATGCTTGTGTGTGTGTGTTTTATCCTGTTTGAGCTTGCACCTGCAGTGTAATGCATGCTAACTTTTACCCTTGATGCTCACCCTCTCTTTTTGTCTCACAACAGGGACGGTGGCAGCTACTGCTGGTCTCCACCCGGGCCAGTGCATCATCAAGGTGAATGGTATCAATGTGAGTAAGGAGAGCCACGCCAGTGTCATTGCTCATGTCACCGCCTGCAGGAAATACCGGAGACCAACGCAGGTGAGGCAGGAGAAGGCACTGAAACTGTAGATGAAGATAAAAGATAAAATTTCTTTTTTTCTTTAGCGCTTGTTATTCAGTAGTAAATAACACTAAAAGAAGAAACAAATGATAAAGCCTGCCAATGAAACAGAAATGCAGAGTATAGTTAGTGTTAGGTCTTTGAATGATTGCTCGCTGATTGTTATGGAACTGATAGTGAAAGAAATATGAGAACTTGCAGAGGTGAAAGAGAGCAGGAGAAAGATGGAAGCAAGGGTTTGTTATAAACACAGCAGACAGACTTCCTAGCTCCCGTTTACCATCACATCTCTTTCTAACTCCATCTTTCCTTCTCGTGGGTCATTACTCAGAAATAATAGTAGTTTTGGCTCCTGCAGCGCTGACCCCTGGCTCACAGTGGTGGGCTTGCTGTGGGAGACTGGTAGACTGCAGAGCGGGGTGGGAAAGGATCTGGAGGTGGCTGGGAGAAACAGGGGGGTTGGGAGGCCAGACAGCTTTTTTTAGTCTAGATGAGAGGTTGACAGCAGACAAGTGTAGGAGGAGAGGGCATGCTCAGGCCACCTGTTGAAGGTGGGAAATGGAGAGAAATAGCAACCCCAGGGTTTGAGCATGGGGTGAGTTAGTGTAGTGTGTCGTTATAATTGAGCTCCAGTGGTACTGCGAGTTTAATGATGCACTGTACCAGGACTACCGGAGTTCTGGTTTCTATCATGAGAGGACTCAGAGGAACCGCCCTCTCTTGCTCGTTCTCGGCGTGTTTGTGTATGTGTGTGTGTGGGTTTGTTCATGAGAAGACCACAGACCAGTAAGCAGGCACAGCATGTAGCCTTGGCAGAAAATCCTGTGTGGGTTTGGGTGTGGAGAACCAACACAGACACACACACACACTCATACACACAGGCCTGTGAGGCACGCTAGAATGGGTTGATGAGATTGGCATGGGTTTGCGTTTGTGGGCTCACCAAGCACTATGTTTCCATATGTTTGTGAAGGCTTTTCGCTGTATGCTCTGCCAACCCAACTGTGACACTGAACACCATCTCCGAGCTGAACTGACCGAACATGCTGCAACACACTCAGCTTAAATACACACAACAGTGTATATATAAGCGTATTTCATTTAAAACTTGAGTAATAGAGGTGGTGAAAATAAGAATGCAGAAACTAAGAATGCTGTAGCTGATTTGTGTGGACATGTGACTCTTAACAGCTTCCATCATTTTAATTTTAAATGAAGAAACACGTGCGACGGCTAACATAGGTTCAAAGGATGAATACTAATTTCCCCCTTTCAACTGTTTATCAATTTCTGTGATGCAAAAACATTTCCATTAAAATTCTAAATGGAATCCTCTGTTTGATTATTTATGCAGCAAGACACTATTAACTGGGTCTACAACAACAGCGAGAGCGCCCAGGAGGACAACCAGAAAACCAACCAGAAACCCAGCCCTGAGGAGAACGGAGACGGCTTTAAATGCAAAGTAGAAGGTGACCACACACAAACACAAAAGTAGCTTCACCAAATACACGGGGGATTACTCATTTGGGGAAAAGAAATTAGGCTGAAGGTGGCTGTGAATGTATTACAAGGTTGCCTCCTTCACATAAGAAGTGAGAAGCCAGAGCAGGCTCATCTGGAATACGTTAGCCTGAGAACAGCCGCCTTCTCTGGCTCATCAAGTGTTAATTTCCCCCCACCAATTTATGGATCCCAATGAGAAAGTAACAGGAAAACTATTCCCCTCACAGCAAACGGGTCCAGAGCAGAATTTATTGCCATATTAAGTCATTGCGTTAGCGCAGGGATGGTTAACTCGGTGCTCTTGGAATTGCTCGTCGTCTTCAGCTGGGGGAGGTGGAAATGAGCCACGAGTGGAGGGGCTTTCTCTGAAATTCTGCAAAGATTTGGTGGTCTGAGACCTCCTTGTGTGCTGAGTGCTGACTGTGATGATGAAAACTCTTGCAACATTGCAACTCTACAGAATTCCAGTATGTGTGCTGCTATGTTTGTTCAAGTCTAAAGAAATATTCAGCATCTCTGTGTTTGTGTTTCTCCATCCTCAGAGGCAATGGACAAGTTCAACACCATTGCCATCATTGATGGAAAGAAAGACCACGTGAGTCTGACGGTAGATAATGTCCACCTGGAGTATGGAGTGGTGTATGAGTACGACAGCACGGCCGGCATCAAGTGTCAGGTGCTGGAGAAGATGGTTGAACCCAAGGGATTCTTCAGTCTCACTGCTAAGGTATCCTATCCACTCAGTTTTGTCACTTTTACTTTGATGGAGGAGAAATTCTTGTCAGTAAAAACAATACAATTTCCATGTTGGAAAATCTTTTTCAGACTAAACTGATTGGTTGAATATTGGGTTACGAGTTGGTTTAATGTAAGAAAAAAGAAAAATGCAATGCTTTTGCAAATGTCCTCATATTAGATTCAAACCCAACAACTCAGTTTTCTATTAAACCAGCGTTTTTTTTCATCTATGTAAGCATTCAGAAACTGAAGGATCAAAGATCAGGGCCTCCTTTTGTTGTATCTTATCTTTAATAATTCACCAGATGGCCTCTGTAGGGAGCAGTTCTGAACTTGCAGGCTAGATCAGTTTAGCTTCCTGATTGGTTTAAGTGCTGATGATATGTAACATTGTAAAAAAAAAAACAGCTTCTGAATGAAAATATTTGAACTTTTGCAACTTTTTGCTCTTCGGTGCCCCCAGATGATGGCTAATTTGCATCCGTCTTGCATGCAGCCAGCAAAATTCAGTTCAATATTGACTGTTTCTCTGCTTGCTCCCTCTGATAATGCCCTCTTGCATTCCTATGCTGATTCAGTAACATTCAAAACTTCCACTGTGTTGATATCCAGTTTCTGGTGTGTGATGCAGTAAAGCCAAATGAGGCTGTCACATGATGCTCTAGACTGGACAAAAAAGTTGTTTGACACCTCCGAAATGCTGAAGGTTAACTATTAGCTGCAGGAATGTACATAATGAATGTGAGTATGGCATCAAAACAAGAGATAAGCACTGACTTTTAAAGTAAGAAACTTATGAAGTGTTGGTTGAGTAGTTCCTTCACATCATGCATTGGTCTTCAGTTCAACATCCACTTTATTTTTGTTCATCGGAAATATTATCAGGTTGATAGAAGGTAGCATTTTAAGAAAAAAAGCCCATCTCTGTCTACTAGGGATGGGGATATGGACTAAAAAAGTATCACAATAATTTTTTTATTTATTATGAAAAAAAAAAAAAGATAAAAAAAATTAACAAAAAAATATTTTATAAAAAAATTCCCAAAAAATTCTTAAAACCCTCAAAAAAAAAAAAAAAAAAATAAAATAAAATAAAAATAAATATTTTAAAAAAATAAAAACAAAAAAAAAAAAGAAAAAAAGAAAAAAAACAAAAAATTAAAAGAAAGAAAGGCAAAAAAAAAAGAAAAAAAAAACCAAAAAAAAAACCGGAAAATCACAAAAAAAAAAAAAAAAATTAATGGGATTTGAAAAACCCCCCAAAAAACCCCCCTACACATCTTGGTTTGCATTAGCAGATGATTGTAGATTTTTTCAGAGGTGCATTAGAGCCCATGTTTTGATTTTCATTGTAGAAATCATGTCTGGTTTTAGTGGTTTTCATTTTTCAGTTTACTTTGTTTAACTGGGTCATGTATCTTCCTGTTGTGTTCTGGGGATTTTATTTTATTTGTTTCTTTGCTTTATCGTGCTGTCTTTATCATTTAGTTTTCCATGTATTCTAGTTGACCTTTTATGTTATTGGTTTTCCTTTTTGCTATTTATTTTTATTTTACTTTGCTCTCATCATGAGTATTCTGCCATGTTTACTTCACATTCTTATCACATCAGTTCCTTGCTAATAACCTCACCTGCATTGTGTTTGTCATCACAGCCCCACATGTATCCAGCCACCCCATGACTGTCTGAGTCTGACTGCAGTACGCATAGGTCCATTCATACAGACCTATGACAGTTACAGTGGTTAATTGGCTAATGGAATTGGGGGTAAACTTGACAGACTTGCAATTAAAGCACAAAATAATTGTTCATAAACCTTACTTTCTTTAATAGGAAGTCATTTTTCCAAAATATACTAGACATATGAGTACGCCAGCTTTATTACGTGTGCACAAGGGGCACATCATGAATCAGAGGAGAGTTCATGCTTCATTGCATTGTAGAAAATTTTGTGAAGCTGCTGGTTCTCCACCTATAGTGCAGCTGCAGAGACATCTACAGTTTGCTTTTACTCCAGGGTCTCCTTATTGGTTTACCCAGCCCTGTAAAATCCTAATGGAAGGTCCCCTTAATGTGTTCAGGTTTTGACAATAATGATGTCTGATTTAAGTCCTTGGTGGTTGTGGGCAACAAAGAGAAAGGAATTAAAGATGATCGATGGTGATGTTTATCACCACAGAGCTGCAGCTTGCTTAATGAGGGATAACTGTTGAGATGCAAACAACTCAGTCTTAAAAAGCTCAAGAGGAGCAGGAGATTAACTCAGAAATTTTTGTGAGAAGTTATTACAATATTTTTCCTTACACTATATATAACTTTATATTTCTTGTTTGGATTTATTTGAGATTTGTAATCAGTCGGATTTGGACTTTACCATGATTCGAATTTGAAATAAAGAGCAAATTGAACATTTTTTGTTTTTGGGGTGTGTGTGAGTCAAAGCCACCAGCCTTGTTGGTGTGCAGCCTTAGAAGCTTTAAGTTAGTTAGAAGGGACAGCTTTATTTTAGGTGTTTTATTTCTTGCCTGGGTAAAGAGCATGCTTTTTACATCCCAGATGTGATGTTCACAGAATGATCATTATTGATTTAAGATACACAGAGGACACAAGATTCACTCAGACATAAAGTGCACTTGCTGATGTGGAAAATAGAAACCACTTTGCAGCATCTTTCTGCCAAATCCCACAATGAACAACATCTTTCTTGTTTGTAATGAATTTATTACAATCACAAGTTTGATACTTGTTTTGGAGATGATGAAGATTTACAGTCACTGTGTTCTGAATCTTCACTGTACATTAAGCAAATCCCAATTTCAGAAGAGTGTTTCCCATTGCCCCATTTATTTTAATTATAAAAAAAAGATCTAGCACACCATGTCTTCCTCTTTGACTTGTCTGAAGAGTATGAAAATGTTTGCAACGTTAAAATTCAACATCAGTCTCTTTCTGCCGTTACACTTTGTCTTTTTCTTATCTCATCACCAAAGCTCAGACTTGAGATCTTTGTTCTCCTCATATCAAATCCCTCATCTGAAAAGTCAGTCTTCAAATGTGTAGCATATGTATCATAATCTTGGTTTATCTCCATGGATTTATGAATAACACTTGGGAATTTAAAATATTCCACTTTGACTGCTCAGAGAACTGAGCCCTGAAGGCTTTTTTTAGTTTGTCTTCTGCTGCGCAGCGTGCCTGGTCATTCATCCACATACCACTGCTGGCTCCAAGACGGATTTTAGAATTATTTGCATATCAGTTCATCTTCCTAATCTTTTCTTTTTCTTTTGACCCTTTTTGTCATCAGATTCTGGATGCAATGGCGCGTAATGACGACATGCTGGTGCAGATGTGTGGCAGGTTGACTTCCAGCTGTGACGTGATCCCTGAGGAACTGCAGGTACGCTTCAGCGCAATGTACGGAGAGAGGGTGGAGCACATCAACCGACGCATCACAAGCTACAGAAAGGTAACTCTCCAGAGCAGATCTGACCAAAAGAAAAAAGGGAAGAAAGTAATTGATTTGAGGGTAAAGTCTCTCCATCTAATGAGAGGTCATTTGTTTATTTTTGCAAAGCTTAGTAACAGATTACTTTATTGCTTTTATGCAACTTACTGTAATGGCAAAATGCACATAAGCAGGTGCACAGAATAAATGACTTATAAAGACATCAGACAAGGCAAACTAGAAATATGTCAATAACTCATCCTTTTAAGTGCAGGTAAAAAAGAAAATGGGGTCAGTGTTGTCATTCTGAATATCTGCAGCTGATGTGATGAATGTGTAGCGTCCTTTTTACCAGTACCTACTCAGCTCAATTTGCTTTAGCTCAATTTCCATTATAATTGCTCAAAAGTCCCGCAATGTCATTTGTATGCAACACAAACACCCTACTGTACAAGACAGTTTACATGGTTTGGTTTGGTAAAGCCTGATCTTTGTTTCCACAAGTACTTCTCAGTTCTGCTTTTTCTTCTTTTTCTTGATGTTTTTAGGTGGTTGACAAAAATGAATTTGTGCATTCCTGACACCAACAGCAACTAGTCTGGGGTGTGGGGCGGAATGTTTTCAAGAGCAGAGTTGTCAAAACACAAGTTCCTCTGCTTCATTTTCCCAATCCCATGTCGAGTCATGTCATGTCACTTTACAGACATAATCAGCTCAAGTTATCCCATTGAAATATCCAAATTTGGACAATTTACAGTCACTGTTTTCATACAAGCCTAGTCATGAAAAAATAGCCTAGCTAAAGAAGTCCGACAGATTGCAGTGTATCCTTTATGTGATTCAGTCCCCCATCCTGAACAGTGGAAAAGTCTCTTTAAATGGGAGGGAAAACCCTCCAGCATGTATAGCTTTGACAGAAAATGTATATGGACCTCCACTGTCTGCGTAACCTTATCCGAGACCCGAATGAACACAACACACTAAGAAGGCACAGATGTCCTTGAAGGAAACTTACTGCAAGTTTCTCACTCAGCTGACAGTGTTGACATCGACATATCAAAGCACAACAATCCACTAACACAGAGCAAACACAGCAATCCCAAAGCTGCTGTGAAAAAATGTTCTCATTCACTTTTAGGAAAATATTTAGCCAAACACCCTTGCCATAAAATTCCTAACTTGTCCTGGACTTTGTGAAAAGGTCCACAACTTTGTCACCAGGTGACGTTCACATCCGCATGCATGCTTCTACGTGCAACACATGCAAGTGTGCGTGAGAAAGAGGAAAAGAACTGACTCGACATCAGAGGGGGGCTTGGATTAATTACCACTTATAAATATCTCTGCGCAGACACAGCCAGGACTTTTTGTTGTGTAAGGTCCCCGCATGCAACACAGCATTTTTCCTCAGACTTCTAGAGGAAAGAAAAAAAAAGAGAGAGAGAGATGAGAGGAAGAAAAGGTGGAATGAGAGGGTTAAGAATTGTAAAGAAGGAAAAAATCAAATCGGAGGAACAGGACGACAGAGTGTCATGATTAGATGTGTTGTCTGGGGATGTGGCAATAACAGAGCTGAAGCATCTGGAGACGGTTGTCAAGGTGACTTGAGCTACAGCGTCATACTCAAACTAACCGAGGAGAAATTTGGGGTTTAAGTTCCTTATTTAAAGTATACAGTACCATGTGTTATGGTTGTGTTGGCTTCTAGCCCAAGCTGCTAAAAACGGGTCTGGTTGAAGGCTTATGATGTAAATATACAAGACAGGATGCAGGCTCTGTCACACAAAGTTCAAGGAAAATGTAGATAAGTTTTCCTGGATCTGAGGACCCTCCTCCTCCCATGCATTCAGTTTTACACAGCAATTATATCTTGTGGCAGGTTTAGGAAATGTCCTTGCATAACAGAATTATATGGAGTCAGATATACGTCCTATAATGTTAAACCACCACAGAAGATTTTGCCCTTATTGCCCTTGTCTGGTTTTCAGCTGTAGCAATGTGTGTTTCAGTGGAAAATCTGTTTGATATTACTCTGGGGAAAAAAAAAAAAAAAGTGCAGTTCCTCTGCAACTAATTTGAAACGCGTACTTACATTTTGAATGTTCTTGAAGTTACACATGAAAAATCACAATTGCAACATGATGATATGAGCTGCTGCGCACCATTTCTGCTCCGTTTATATCAGCTTAAATGATGAGAGTATACGCCGGGGTCTGGAGTTTTTCACATGTGCGAGTAATGCTAATCTCACGGGTCTGCCTTGAATCTTTGATTTGGTTTGAATATTTGAGCTGCCACATAAAAAAAGAGGAATGTTGAAAATACACAGTAACGGGTGTTTTGTGCTTTTCTTCTACGACTACTTGTCAAATGTGTTAAGGAAAACAGCACATTTTGTTGACAGATACGCTTGGCCTGTGTTTCACATGGAGCCTTTTAGTATTTTCCTAAGATATACAGGAGATAAACTGAATAATGCAAGAATACTGACTTTTGAAGTCTGAATTTTCTTCATTTCCTAGTCCCTGACTTGGATAGATATTTTCTACAAACCCATCATTCACCTACAAAATGTATCAAAGGGTTGTTTTCAGTATTTTTAATGTTCTTACAGTTACAATTAAATCTCAACTTTTTTTTTTTCTCTTGTTTGATTTAGTTTTCTCGGGTACTAAAGAACAGAGCGTGGCCCACCTTTAAGCAGGCCAAGGCCAAAGTTTCCCCTCTGCACAGCAGCGACTTCTGCCCCACAAACTGCCATGTCAACGTGATGGAAGTGTCCTACCCCAAGACCACATCCTCCCTGGGCAGTGCCTTCGGTGTGCAGCTGGACAGCAGGAAGAACACTCTGGAGAAAGGTGGACGCAGCAGTGCTGAGCAAGGTGAACATGGAAAGCACCGCAGAGTGATTTTACACACAGCTTCACTGTTCAACAGTTTTAACTGACGAGATTGGTTTCTGTTCAGGGAAGCTGAACCCCATGGTGAACGCACAGCACACCATCACAACCATGGCCGCACCGTCTGGTCACAGTCTGGGCCGGACAGAAGGTCACGGACTTCGGTTCCTGCTCAGAGAAGAAGACCTACTCACTCTGGATGCGTATCAGAAACTTCTCTACAAACTTACTGCAGTTGTCAAGGAGATGGAGACACATGGTGCCCATATCGATGAGTGAGTGGCCATACCTGCACAAAGTAACACGCGCACAGCTTGCTCTCAATAATCCCTGTGAGAATAGGGCAAATACTTGATATAAAAGACTGACAAACCCACCATGACACCAGGTATTGTTTGGCTGAGAGTTGACATTTAGCAATTGTTGTCTTAGTTTTTGGAAGCAGAAGTGTTGTAGAAGACTGAGAACCTGAGGATTCTCTGCTGTGTTCATCGGCAGCTCTGGTGAGTTACAGGTTTTCCACAAAATGGCACGTAACTCCATCTCATCTGCAGACAATTCCCCACGGTGTCCAACATTGGGAAGTGCATACTTTACAGAGAGATTAAAAAGCTTTGCTGTAGCCATGAGGAAGATGAATAGAGGAGTTTTCCCTTCATGTTTTAGGGAATATGTGCTTCGATGCATGGCAGTTGAATAAATGAAGAAAAGCAAGTTGCAGCTTGTTTTGCCTGACAAGTAGTCAAAAATGTTAAATTGTTTAACATACTTGAGGCTAACACTATAGAGGATGAAACTTAAAGTGGAGTTTTACTCGTCTGTTTGGAGGTTAGGGAGATTTAAAGGAACTGATATACAGCTGGTTCACTCTTACATACATCAGAGGAAATAACTAATTGTTTGTGTGCACTGTTCCAGATTTTTTTTTTTTTTTTTGAGGCATCAAATCGTACAAAAATAAGTAAAACTGTTAAAAATGGAATTAAGAATTAATTGAAAGAGTCCAAAGCAGTAAAATGGCAATCTCCCAGTGGCCATTTAATGAAACGCAGCTTTTTGGACTTCAGCATTGGCTTCATTTATCAGCCCTGGAGGCTGCTGTGCTCAATTTAATGAGCTCGACCTTTAGATAAATTCCTTCTAACATACTTCTCGCAAACCCCGTTTCAGATCACGTTTAGTTAATGATGGAGAGTAATTTCCATTTGAGATGTTCCTTTAAACCAGCTTGCTTTTGTAACAAGCTGCAGCCTTTGCAGAATGCGAGGTTGGCGAGCTGCGTCTTGTACTTGTTGGGCATACAATTTGGTCATTACTCTTAACACCTGTGTGTGCATGCTCTGCATGCGGAATAGACAGGATGGAGAAAAGGCATAAGTGAGACAGTGTGGTCATTTTCTCTACCTTATTACTTGCCTAATTTTTGCCAACAAGTGTGTTCACAGTTAATTTTGGTTTTGGATTAGTGTTGGGAAGTGGGGCGGGGGTGGGGGTTATGTCTGTGCTGATTCACTCTTTTCTGCTGAGCTGCTCTGTATTCAGCTTGGTTTTCAGTGTTTGGCATGGATGCAAGGGTCATTGTTTGCAAGAAAGAAAGCAAATGGAAAGCACTGCTCCAGTTTTACAACCATGACCAAACAGGAAATGAAATCTCAATAAAAAAAGGTGTGACATAAAGCCAGGCGCCCTCTGGAAAAGCCATTCCCAAACAATGGACCGCTGCTAAACGCCTGCACCGACAGAGTTACCGTAAAGGAAGTTTCATTTACAGATTTTTGCCGCAGTAGTTGATTATTTACGGACAGCTCACTGATTGCAGTGTCTGCTATGATTCCTTCAATGATCATCTGATTGATTTAGTCATTAAGAAGCTCCTCTTACAGAGACATTAAAAGTTGCTAAATTGAGCGGAGTTGTCACCTCTCCATGGTAATAATGAGACGAGTCCACTGCAGGGCTGGTAATGACTGAGTGTGGACAAATTTTTGTCATGCTCCTGTCACTGCCAATTAGCTCAGTGGCATTCTCTCACACTTGAATGGTCTAAGACAGATCTAGAGAGGCGATAATGACCTTTACCACGCAGTGTCAGCTCAAACATGCAGACTTTACACACTTCAGGAGCTTGTTAAGGTTGAACAGCGCAGAAACTAATAAGCTCTGTTGCTAGCAGCCGTCTGGTGCATTGCTTTGACCTTTGTGGGGGTGCTGAGCCTTTCTTAGCTCTTCATTAGATTAGTTTGCATATTAGCCTGTTTGCTGGCTGACCAAGGGTCATTACTTCTACTACTACACACACCCCGCCCCTTCCTCTCACAGGTCTCCTGGTTTTTGTTTAAATCCCTGCTGATCTTTTTGTTCGCTCTCATTTCCTCCTTGTTTTAGTATCTACGTGGCCATCTGCACACACCAACACAGGCATGCCTCTCTTTCTGTGTCTCTTCCTTTCTCTGTTTTGGGTGTGATCGGCTCTGGCAGCTCATGTTTTAATCATATTATAATAATAAGCTGAAGTGGCTATTTTGTGCATAATGTCAAACATAACTCTCCTCCGTTCCCAACGTCAAGAGAGGAAGTCTGCGGTGCGTTCACAGCAGATTAGAAATATCCTCTAATAATTTAGTTTAAAAAAAAATGGACATAGCTCCATGTTACATAATTTCTTGGCTGGTCTTTGAGGAATTCATTTTGAGGCAGCGACCTGTGAACCTTTGTCTCGGGGCCACAGGAAAGGGGACACAGCTGCGCGAAGACAAACCCGGTGACGTGCTTTTTATCAGGATCTCCTCCCATCCTGGATCAAATACCAAACTTCCCCACTCCCCCCCCCCCTCCCCCCGTCCATTTTCATATCTTTTCCTTAATCGGCACACATTACAAATACAGTAGCTGGCAGCGATTTCAAGCTGCACGGCGCTCCCATTGCTTATTTCACTATGTATTATGTTATGCAAATGTATTTCCATTTCACCACCTGATGTGGAGCTTTGTGATGCAGATGCATTAAGATGCAATCAATGCAGCTGGAACCTGATGGTTTAATATGTCGGAGTTGGTTAAACCTGTGAGAGATTGAGATCTTTCTGAGTTGTTGCGATAAGCAAAGAAAAAGCACATTTTGGCTCCTCTCATTCTCTTTCTCTTTTTGAATCCCCTTCTCTGATCCGGTAATTGTTATTCGTCCATACGCTCTCCAATAGTTGGTGGCCCAATGGCCCCAAACTGGGCTCACTTCTTTATCAATCAGTAGCCAATCACAGAGCCAGGAGAGCTTCTCCATGGCGATGGAATGCCACTCTGCTTCGAAGCGGCATTGTGGTGGCTCCTGGGGAGAACCGTAATGAGGGGTTCTTTGCAGCTTTGTCCGGCGGTGAATGGACAGAAAGGGGGTCATTTTAAGAGAGAGACGGGGGGAGAGTTTAGGAGATGTAAAACTGAGGCACACTTGGACAGCACGAGGGAGGCAGGTTGTTTATTTTGATGCTGCACAGAGTAATGAAGCCCCTCTGTTTTCCCTCCGCTTTGAAATATCTGGAGGGCCGATGTTGTGACATAATGGAAAATTTAAGGAGACTTAAATTAAAATGAGTCTGAAATATAAACAGGCATCGCGTGTCAGAGGTGTGTGTGTGTGTTTGTGGAGAGATTCTAAAAAAAAAAAAGTCCAAGCGTAGCGTTTATTGGGATATGGCTTTAAATGCCGCCATGTGTTGCCTCAACTGTGAAAATATCCTGTCCACCCTCTTCCTGCTCCCCTGATCAGCGTCTAACAGAGTGAAAGCCAATGGTAACACAGAGCGGGGAGCCGATCTGTGCAGCCGCGTCGCAGCATGTTGACACAGCTGCACTTTGCTACACGTTTAAAACTCTTATACGATGCAGACTTCTGACCATCTGAAGCTGCTGTGCGGAAGCCAAACACAAACAGGCCCGGGTTTTGTTTGGCCCACTCCCCCAGCTATCAGACACATGTGTGGGCTCAAGTTCATACTATGTAAAGTACTCAGACATGTGTAAAGCCTTATTTTGTTAGTCTGAGCAAACAAGCTCCATTCCTTTTTTTTTTTTTACATCATTTTGTCAATTCTTTGGCAAGGTGATAGTTTTGAATAATACCTCCCTTCCTTCCTTCTTTTCTGTCACCATCAGCCTCCTGTCCTCCATCACCCATCCTCCAGCGTCAGAGGTGAGGACCCCGGAGAGCTACATTTCTGCTGAGAGCGAGGGGGAGAGGGGAGAGAGGAACGGGAAGAAGGTGTGTTTCAATGTGGCAGGAGACGAGCAGGAGGACTCTGGACATGACACCATCAGCAACAGAGACTCGTACAGGTAAGCCCCAAAGAGAGTCGGAACAGCAACACTCATTTTTCAGACTGTATTAAGACAGATCAAGGCAAGCATGAAAGGATAACATGAAAAATGAAAACCACAAACAGATTAAAAGAAAGGAGAACATATGACTTACTGCAACACACCTTTATGCCATTTTAAGTGTAAGATCTCCTTCACTGTATTCTCCTGATTGTCATTAGTGACTGCAACAGCAACAGAAACTCCATCGCCTCCTTCACCAGCATCTGCAGCAGCCACTGCAGCTCCTACGTTCACAGTGACGAGATGGACTCAGGTACACAAACACAGACAATAATTAAATTAATACTCACTATTTAATTACATAAATAAAGATTATCTGATAGATGTATTTGTTACTTTTGATTTTTTATTTATTTATGTGAAACATACTAGACAATAATTAGAAATGTTTAGATTTGTTATAATAAACTACCATGCAAGCTTATTTTATGTCTGTGCGGGTAAAATAACAAGTAAATTCATTTTTTGTTCAAGAAGTCAGCCATTTTTTTAAAGCTGGGCAGCATTGAAAACATTTTATAAGCGAAATAGATGATAACAGAGAAGGTAATCTTCAGATAAATCCATAATGTGAATGTCATTAGTTCTATTTAGATAGCCGATATTTACATTTGACCAAGCTCAGCTCATTATAACCGCTAAATCCTGTTTTTTACATTAATGCATCAGTAGTAATTGCAATATACCTGTAATATTAGAGAACAGTCATATTTTACATTTTCTGCAGCAGTACATAAACTACATCAGTAATTTAACTTAAGTAATACTGTTAATACATTATCCTATACTTTCCTAAATATTTGTCAAAACAAGACTAAGACTGCAAATAGTTTAAAAATGAGTCAAAATTACGATTGGACTGTGTAATCAAACCATCCAGTGTGAAGAAGGTGAATGAAGAAAAAACTAGGCTAAATCTGCCTCAGTAGCCAGTGGAAAAATGTGTCCATGCATGTTTGAATTTCTTCGGCTCATTAATAAGAATAATTTTTTTAACAAACAGTTGAGATAATTGTCTGCTATAGAGGAATAATAGATAAGGGAAATGCGTGACAAAAAAAGAGATGTTTTTGTGATTTCTGCCATGGAGCAATAGATAAATAAATAAATGAAATGAAAGTTGTGGATTTATGATCAGTCCAGTCACAGTTAATATGCAGGAGTAAAAAACTGTACAAATACTGTAATACTGACAAGTTACTTCACCTCTGCAGGGGATGAGATGCCCTCCAGTGTGTGGCTGTCCCATGATAAGCAGAAGAAACTTCACAGCTTTTTGGAGCATCTGTTCAGCCAGGTGAGTCAGCTCAACATCCAATCACATGATTGATGAAACTTGTTAGGTGGAAATTGAGGAAATAGTTATACTCATTGTCTTTTTAGTCTTAAGCTCCACGATTGTTGCCCTGCAGGAGAGAAAAAAATGCTGGTGATAAATGTAACTTTGTTGTCTGGTTATAGTCAGAGATAAATGTGGCCAATCCAAACAGTTATCATTTTTCATCTGGTTGAGGTTTTTGTTTAAAGGTCAGCTTTTTATTGAAATTTATGGGTGTGTATGTGGAGAAGAGAAATTGCAGGAGCTTGGTGAGGATGTTTTCGTCGCTGGTGCAGTTGCAGGGAAAACTAAGCTTTGCTGTCACTGCACTTTTTCCCCCCTTTCTCTTTCTGCTTCCCATCATTTTCCCCTCACCTTTGTTTATGCATTGCTTAGCAAATCATGTTTACTGGGAGCAAATGTGTGCTACAGAGAAAGCAGGACATGCGGGTGTTTCTTCGGGGTGGGCAGCAGTTTTTGCTTCCCTGTGCATACTTTTGATCTCGGCCCAGTGTGAAGCTGTATCAAATGCACCACTTTGACCCGAGTGCTTTCTTCAGGTGGACTCAATCACCAGCATGCTGAGGGGGGCGGTGGTAGCCCGGGCGTTTGAGCAGACCAAGTGCTTCACACCTGGAAGAGGACTGCAAGGTAAAACTCCAGGATTATGATTCTTTCTGGCCCCCAAAAATGAATATCTCAACTTATCTTTACATAAAATAATTTAACATTTGTCATCAGGAAAGATAAGTCTGTCACAAAATGTTTTGCAGCTTTTTTATTGTCCTGTTGAAATATAACTATAACTGTCTGCTATTTTTGGGCAAGTTACTGCTGTTGTTGGCCAAGGAGGAACATACAATAGATTGCATGCTGAAACCTTAGGGGTGGTGACTTCCTGTTGCATAATGTGTGTGTGTGTGTGCACAGATGTGAGAGTTGAGACATGGAGGGGGGCGTCTTGTAAGTCCAGAATGTTAAAAAAAAGAAGAAAATCTCATTCCCAGCTATTTCTTTTCCCCTCCTCCCCCTCCTGACTTGCCTCTTCTTTTCCCTCCGAGCTATTCCTGCTCCTCTTCTTTGTAGTGCTTAAACGGCACCACTTAGTTGCCTTAACATCTTCACTTTACGGTTATTTTATCTACTTCCCAGTCAATGGAAAATGTGACCTTGTAAAAGCTCCAATCATTTTACGTCTTTGTTTGTTTGCCACCCGACCTCATTTGGCCTTATTGTTCAACTGTAGGCTATTTTAAGAGTTTATCTCTTAACAGAAGATGAAGGAAATGTGGCTCGGAAGGGCTGAATTTATTCTTATTTTTATACCCTACAAATACAAACGTGCTTACAGCAACCTTTCATCATCTGGAAACTTCATTTGACCCATTTTTTGGAATAAGATAAAAATTATCAAAGGTATTAAGTACAGTATGGTGCAAGCCTGCACAAGTGTCTCTTGGTGGTCTGTTTTGTACTTTACTAAACTCATGTCAAAGTCTGTGTGCCTTTGACTTTGATGCAGAGTGATGAGCATAAAAACAAAACAGTAGATTATCCATTTATTCTGTACGTTCTGATAATTCAAGCCTCTAAACAGCCCGGCCCATTTGGCACACAGACTCCCCTCTCATCTCCAGCTATCCTCTAGTGAGTGTAGATGAACTGAAAATAGGCCTGCTTGTGTTTGTATGCGGGTTTGAATGGATAAATGCCTTCAGGAGGCACGCAAGGCCTTGATCAGAGCTGATCCATCTCAGCTTCAGTTATGTGTGTTGTTGATAACAGAGCAAATAGGATTATCCTACAAATAGAGCATTCCTGCATCTGACCTCACACTCTTTCTGCCACTGGGAGTCTCTCTGACACACACACACACACACACACACACACACACACCACACCCATGTTTGCTTTTCTATCCCCGTGGGGGAAATTAATTGACATAATGCATTCCCTAACCCCTTACCCTAACCCTAATGCCCATAAATTGCCTAAACCTAACCCTTGTCCTAACCCTAAATTGTAAACCAAAACCTAATTGTAACTTAATCTCTAAAACCTAATCTTGAGCCTCAAAACGGGGTTTGGACCCGTGGGGACCAGGAAAATGTCCCCATGATGGCAAAATGTCCTCACGGTGATGGTAAAAATACGGACAATGGTCTCCACAATGTAGCTAAAACACAAACACACACACACACACACACACACACACACACACACACAAAGCCCCTGTTAAATCTTCAGTTTATTTCAAGTCATTTAAGTTGCTTTGAGAGGAGTTACATCAGATTGAAGGCTTTTTCACTCATGTTTTATCACTGCTAATACAAGGAGGTATAAAATTTGATTGTAGGTGATTCTCAACTAGTCCACTAGTAAACAAAAGAAATATGGCATCAGGACCTGATGTACCAAAGTGTTTTTCTATCATTTGATAAAAGAAAGACCCTAAATAGATGAAAGTTTGATTAACTGAATAGGATAGAATAGAATAAATGTTTAAGTGCCATACACTTATGCGCCCGTCCCATATGGGCTTATATGACACTGATAACTTTAGAAGATAACAAGAAGAAGAAAAAGAAGATGTCCAACATATAAAATAACAATTATACGACTTCAGGATACAGCGAGCTTTGTCTGAGCTTCCATGCCTTTTCCAAATATTTCACCAAACTGTATATTTCATTTTCAAGTAGCCACCTCAACATTTCACCATCAGTCATCCAAAACAAATCAGGCTTTTTACACTGAATTTTCTCAAGCTGCAAAGAGATCCGTGCACTTGTGGTTCTCCCTCACTGCCAAAGTCACCATGTTTTATTTTGCAATTGTTGGATAAGGACTCAATTTGGTTCCACAAAGGCCGCCTCCCTGCAGGTTATGAATAATAGTTATTGTGCAGATCCTCATAGGCTGTTGGATCCATTTCACTGAGTCAGGTGTGTTGAAGCAGGGAAGCATTGAAATCCTACTGGACTGCGACTGCTTCTGTTTGTGCTGTTTCAAAATGTAAAAATAAAAACAAAAAAAAACAGTGCACTGTTGGATTCCTTCGATTATTGTAAAGTTAAAACACCCACCAATGCTAATTTCCATCATGTTGGATTTTAATGAACGGCCTTAGACTTTAATCCAGGGATCTCAAACTCTGGTCCTGGAGGGCCAATTTCCTGCAGGTCTTACATGTTACCCCTCTCCTACACGTCTCACTCAATTCAAATGGATCCAGCAGCTTGCTGTCAAGTTTCTACTCATCCAGCCATTCCACCTGCTTATCAGGGGTCCAGGTCAGGAGGGCAGTAGCCCAAGCAGAGCCCAAAGTATTCGCCTTCAGCCACCACCGAGCTCACATTGCACCCGACCACGACTCCTCCCACAGGTGGTGAGCCCACCAGAGGGAGTTCTGGTCAAGTTCTACTCAATGACCCATTAACTTGAATCATGTTGAAGCAGGGAAACATCTGAAACCGGCAGGACAGTGGTCCTTAAAGACTGGAGTTTGATCTATCTATCTCGCACGATATTATCGTCCCGATAACTGCATCAACTGATATTGGCTTCAAAGCTGAGTATTGATATCAGCTTGATATCGACCAATATTCATTCATTCATTCATTTTCCGTACCGCTTATCCAGTTCAGGGTTGCGGGCGTTGCTGGAGTCTATCCCAGCTATTATCAGGCAAGAGGCGGGTGCACCCTGGACAGATCGCCAGTCTGTCGCAGGGCCACAGAGAGAGACAGACAACCATTCACACTCACATTCACTCCTACTGTAGGGACAATATAATTAACCAATATATAACAGGCTGATTGGTGACAAACCCGTGGAATGCTGGGATTTTTTTTTTTAATTTGCTTTTTTTTTCTCTTTTAAAAATCTGTGGTGCATGGGAGCAACATAAGGCCACCGCAGCACGCAACATTATGTCTCCTGTAACTACTGGATCTGCAGCAGATGCAGCAGAAGTATTTTTCTAATTTTGCACGAGGAATGAATACTAAATCATTTTCAGCTTTAATATTGGTATAAGTATCGGCCATGAGAAGCAGAAAATTATCAGTTATCGGTTGAAATTTTTCATATCGTGCATCACTAAAATCAATCTTTTGTGTGGTTATCCTGTTAAGTGCTTTAAGGCTGAAACATGTCAGCTTTTCATAAAATCCTAATAAATGTAATTGTAAAATTCCACATATATTTGATTAAATACTGCGGTGAAAACCATTCACATCACTAGTTTTTAGTTTTTGATGTCAACTTTTCTTACGTAACCACAGTAGCAAAAGATAAATGCTATCAAATTTGTGTTTTCTCTGTAAAAACATGCCTTGCTGTCACATCCATCTAAGCATGTTTCATCTGTCTGCGTGTTTTCTATCAGAGTTTCAGCAGGAGATGGAGCCCAGAGTGAACTGCACCAAAAAGTTGCGTCTCCACGTCAAGCAGGATCCCTGGAACCTTCCAAGCAGCGTCCAGGCTCTCACACAAACTATTTCTAAATATGTGGAAGGTCAGTGTGCACCTGAGCAACTTCAGAGACGGCGAACACACACAAAAGCAACAGCAAATTAACAATGTTCAGGTCTGCTCAGCTTGCTCATGCTGCCAGTATGTGCAGGAAGAAAAAAAAAAAAAAAGCCACCTGGGATTAAATGTACTTTCATTCAGCCAATTCTTCTGTACACCTCATCGTATTTATCGAGTGAAATAATAGACTATTTCAGTTGTCAAGGTACAAGCAGTCCCAGCCACTGCTCCATCCTTTTAAAACTAAACCTGAAACCATCCTGGGATTCATAAATTGGAACCACAAGACTGGAGCTAAAAACCAGCTGAGAATCAAAGAGATTTTGAGATTTTTTTTTTTGTTCAGAGAGGCATTTTTTATTGCCAACAGGAGTGTGTGGCTTTGTGCTTGTTGACACCAAATGCATAAACACACAAGGAGATGCAGAGTATGCACACACAGGCGCGCAGCTAAACACACAGACGCAAACAGCCGGAACCAAAAACCACATGATGACACTCCTGGGAAAGGTGAGCTGCTGGTCACAGCGGAGAAAATACAAATAAGCAGCGTTATTATTAATACGGAGCTCGACTCTATAAACTACTCCCCAGGTTGGCTGTTTTATGCAGTGCAGCTTCTTGCTGTGTAACCCAGAGCTACGATATGACTGTAAACAAATGTGGATTTATGCTCTTATCTATGCCTGTGGTACATTTTATGGTGCGCTTTTTTTTTTATTTGTGAAGATAAACAGCTGTGGAGCTGGGATGAAGTTCTACGGCACTGTCCTGTTTATGACTCTAAGGGATTGAGTTTATAGCACACAGTAGGTCAAAGCATTGCAGTGAAGAAGAGAGGCTTTGTGCAGTGTGATATAATATTTGCTGGCTCACTCACTTTTATTTGTTGCTTTCAGAGGTGAAGACACGACTCCTCCTGGTCTTACTGCAGTACACAGGTTTGTCCTCCCGTCTTCAGTGTCTGAGACCAAAACACAAATTTCACAAATTTGCTGGGTGTTTTAAACTTTAAGTTTGGGGGTATTTTGCACTTTAAGAGAAACAAAAATAATGAAACAGCACTCAATGTAACATCCTGTCTTTGTCCTAACTATGTGATCAATTTAAGTAAATAAGAAAAAAAACTGGATTGCAGAGGTAAAGTAAGCAGGACTGAAAGAGGGGAAAAGTGAAGAAGCAGGAGTTAAAGTTACAAGCGTCTCTTCAAAGAGAGAGCGTGAGGGTGGAATTTCTTTTTCTAAATTGCTAAGCACAGATTGTATTACCTCCATCACAATCTGTAGCACGGAGGTAATATAATGATTAGAAATCCTGAGTACATTTTATTCAACAGCATCAGTGATTCAGCGATTGTAGAGAACAAATCTAAGTGAGGAGGAAAAGGGTGTCATTTATACTGGAAATATATATATTGTAATGTCTGATCTTTTTTTTCAGCATTTCTTAATAACCTAGTTGTTTAGAAAATAGCCAAGACATGTTAACTAATCGATTGTTGGATGGGTATAAGATGCATTGTTAGAAATAGATGATGATATTTATTAAATACAAGCTGTTCAAGGGAATACAGCTAATGTTGCTCATGTTATTCCTGTTTTTTTTTTTTAATCTAACAGTACTTGTACCCTAATATAATGATATTAATATTGTTATCATTATAACTGAGGTGACTGACATGTATTGCTTCTATATGCTGTAAATTAATCATAGCTGTAGATGTGATGCACACAAAAAGTGAAGTAATTTGTGTTTATTTATTCTCTTTAATAATACCGGCTGGTGTTGTATTATACATCATTTGAAATCCTTATTAGTCACCTTTGCAACATTGTGTAACTTGTAAAGATCATGTTTCTGTGGAATGAACAGTACAGCTAAACAAATGGGTCCAAAAAGTGCAAAAATCACCTGTAATGTTTTCCGGACGGCACTACCCACATGTTTAGCTGTGTTGTGCAGAGACACAATCCTAACAACGCATACCTTGTTGTAAAGTTAAGTAATCAGGCTTTCTAACTATGCTTGATACATTATCAGTTTGCGTTATTAAAGAAAAATTAACAAAACACAAATTTCCTCATGTTTTTTGCCAATTTTCTAATTTACTCCATCCCTGTACTTTTTATTCCCAATGTTTGATGAGCGACAATGGACATCCCACTGTAATTATCTGTACTTGTCTCATAAAAGGACAGCAAGTCCTTTTTCATTTGAGCCTTCATGTCCACAACACCTGTCTTCACAAAGTGACACCCTTGCACAGGGAGTCATGACGACACTGCTGCATCCAAGATTGAAAAGTTTGAGGATAGTTTCATTAAATCACCCTCCCCCAAAACTGATGAGTCTGTAACTTAGAATGGATCTGATCGTCGGTAATTGCACCATCTGCATTAGAAAACTCAGCGCTGGACAGAAATGCTGATGAAATTTTAGTGTTATGGTCCATTAAAGACCTCCATGAATGACAGTCTAGTGTTTAGGTTAAAAAGCCTGCATCGTTTCCTGTGACATATTATTCATATGAGGGGTTCATGAACTCATTTTTGACTCGGTGGAGTGTTGAACTTTTTTGAAAGGGCCCATTTCTCAGGAAATTATGGTAGCCAATTATTTTCCACTTGAGTGCACCTGTCATTTGCTCTTTTTTTCTGATGTGGTATTTGATACCCAGAACATTACAAAGAATCGCACAAACTGCCAAACCTTTTGGTCACCTCACTGAGAGTCTCCCCTGAGGAATTGTGTCTAATTAGCATACAAACCCAGGATGTCTCTCCCTCTCCGTTAATCTCTGGCCTTGTCATTTTGAACCTCAGCTTTTAATCTTCTCTGTCAGTTTTGTTGTTTTTAAAAATCTTCTCCTGTTTGCATCTCAATTGTTTTCCCCTTTTTGCACCTGATTCCTCTCTCGTGATGGCTTTTTGGATGATCTCACATCTACTTTTGTTTTCTCTCTAGACTCAGAGATCCAATTACGTCGAGACATGGTGTTCTGTCAGTCTCTAGTTGCAGCTGTGTGCGCCTTCTCAGAGCATCTGCTGGCTGTCCTTAACCAGGTTAATAACATGAACAGAGTGTCTTGTAAAGAAATTGCAAATTAAAAGTGAATTTGTCTCCCCAGCTAACCATAGTTTTTTTTTTTTTTCTTGCGTATCCACTGTCAGTTCCACAATGTAGGGAAAGAGCTGGACCAGGACTTTCCAGACCCTCAGGAGCTTCAAGAAGCCCAGGAAGCCAGCCGTCGGTGGCTGGAGCAGATTGCCAGTGCTGGCTTGCTGTTCCACTTCCAATCCCTTCTCTCCCCCAATCTGGTGAGCAACGGCTTGTTGCTTTATTCATGCTGACTAACACTAAAAACTGTGGTTGCTGATAGATTTGGTCTTCTACTGATAATATCAATCCCTCTGCAGCATCCATAATCTGTTGAAACTACTGCAGAGCGTATGTCACAGAAAATGAGTTGCTGAATTGCGAAGCATGCAGATAATGAACCAGACAGCATCTGATATTTATGTTTTTCTCTCTGGATAACAGTGAAGTGAAGCTCAGCAAATAAGATGCAAACTGCCATGTGGATTTTAAGCAGTCATAATCATCAGTCAAAGTGCCACTAGCAGGCTGCGCAAACAAAACACCCGAATGTGCTGAGTTTGATACACTGTCTGCCCACAGTGACTGTGTAACCAAGAAGTCTGGATCATTGAGGTGTACCGCTGATTTGCAGAGCCAGATCCCACAGCTGAAATCCCTGTTTTTTATATAGCAGACAGCCTCTTCATCCTTTGCACAGGAGCTGGTAAAACTTAGAAAAGCTGTCTCAAACACAAAACAAAGATGTCAGTGTAAAATTCCCTCATGGCCTTATTTAAGACAAAAATACTTGAATCACAACATTCCTATATGAAGTAAATCTTCTAAAAGCTGACAGAACAGTTTCATAATAGGGGAACAGTAAAGGCTCACATTCAGTCTATTATCAGTGAAGGGATGTTCTTTTACAGTTCATACATATTTGTATGAATCAATAGATACAGATTGCAATCAGATTTGATGGATTTTTGCGAATTTTTAATACTGTATTGATGTAATGGGATTATTTTTGGCTTTTACAACCAATTTTACTTATATTTATTTGTAATCATGCAATTTTCTGCCTTAAGAGATGGTGAATAAATACTTTAATCTGGCATAAAGCTTCATGTTAAATTAAGATAGTTGTTTTTGTATGAATTAAATGTAGAGTAAAATCTTCTTTTAAAACTTTTCTTTTTAGTTCATTTATTCTATTTTATATTACATTAAATTTAGTTTAGTCTTGATTTATTTTATCTTGATTCATTTGGTGTGTTTTTTTATGTTAGTCATTTTTTTCTATTTTTTTCATTTAGTTATATTTTTCATCTCAGTTATTCTTATTAATTTTAAACATATTTTACATAATTTCAAAACATATGTGGCTGAGATCAAATGAACAAATAAAAACTTTGCTTTTTATTTCATTTTGGGAGAAAACATAATCAGAATCAGCAGAAATACTTTGTTCTTTCTGATCACTCTCTCTGAGATGAAGTCATGAACACATGCTTGTTCACTCTTTCCTTTCAAGTGTCCCTGTGGAACAGAACTGGGTCTCAGTACCTGAAGGTGATTACACAGAATTCTCATCCCAGTCCTGTTTAGGGCATCACATGAAAGGCAGCAGAAGAAGAGCTGTGGATGCTGCATGTTTGTGTTTTTGTGCAGGCTGAATACTGTGTCAGGGGGAAATGTGTTTGTGTGGCATCCTTTAGAGATAAACTTTCACAAGGCTTCACTTGGCGGGACAGTGGGTACCACTATGTCTTTAGAGAAAGGCCGTAATCCTGTTCCACTGCTGCTCTGGTTTAGACCTCTGCATGCTGTGGAGGGGGAGGAGGAAATAAAGAAAAACAGAAAGGGGAAAGAGGGGCGACAGAGGAGTGCAGAGCATCACAAACTGGAGTATTTGAGCTGCTGTTGCCGTGGCCACAAGCAGATGTCTGCTTGTTTTTGGTTGCTTAGTGGATGTTTGTAAAGGAAACACGTATGCACACTAATTTGAAGATGTAAACAAGTATAAGTAAGTGAAAGCAAACATGAAAGCAGACTGAGACGTGCCTGTAAACACGCTGTCATGTGTGAACTCATGTGCACTATTGTCTATTTCCACAAGAATGCACAAACACACAGCTTTTTTTATTCCTCTGAAATAAGAACATCTATAACTAAGTTCATAAAATATTGTGTTTGAAGCTACAGTATGTCCAGCTTTCATGTATACAAATAGAAATTTACTCTTTCAGTTTCACATTATTTTTGTGCATTAATTTGTGCAGGGGACTTGCAAGGAAAGTCTCAATGCCATCAAACTTGACAATGAGTGGAAGTGATAGAGAGACGTGGTAACTGTTCATGTTAATGTCCATATTAATTCCGTGATATACATTTTTTCACAGGGACAGTATACTAAAAAAAAAAAAAGGAAAAAGACCAGCTACACCTCAGATACTAGCTTTTACCAGAAAACAAGGAAGGGCAAAATACAGTTTCAATCTGAGGGGAGTAAAAAGTAAAGAAATCCCTAAGTTTCCCCAACTCTCCCTCCTTCACAGAGGATGACACATATTTAGATACAAAACAGCAGTTGTTGGTGGCTGCCAGGCAAGAGGTCACCTTAACTCACCAGTATGCAGCAGGTCATACATTTCACGGCCAATTCCTGAATCATTATGGTTGATTATAAGAGGGTATTATTATCATATTGTTTTATGATTTGTGCTTAATATCCTGATAAAAATGCTGTGAAAGTTTCATTAATTCAGTTTTTAGTGGCAAAAGGTTTTTGGACTAGATAAGTATTGAACTTCAAGTATTTAACTCTTCAAAATTTGAAAGCTTTCATGTAATTTTAGTTAAAAATAAAGTGGAAATTTTAGCATTTACATGTATTTGATAAAATAGATAAATAGATAAGACTCCGAGAGATGCAAAATGTAAAAGTGAATATTATGAATTGCAGGAGCACAAAAGTGTTGCACCGCCTGCAAACCTCACCTGGTTATTACACAGTGAAGATCACGCACGCACTAACCAAATATTCTTTCACTAAATTCACAGGAGCTTGTAAATACATTATTGTAAATTAATCAAAGCTAATAAAAAGTGACTGAGTAGTCTTTAAAAGATATTGGAGAATGTGACTTTGATAATGTTATGTAGGATTAAGGATGGGGTTTTAAATTATTTATTTATTTATTTTATTTTATTTTTTTGTGGACCATGAATGTTTTATAAAATTCTGAAAGTGTCACACTTGTTATGCAACTATATGCATTAAATATAATTTAACTTCGAAAGGGGTTTTGTTCATAGTTGCTTGAAGTAAACACGACACTATTTCCTTCATCACTGCATTGTTAGTAAAGTCTCCTTCTCCCCAGACGGATGAACAGGCCATGCTGGAGGACACTCAGGTCGCCCTGATCGATCTGGAGAAGGTCACGTTCTACTTCCAGGAGTTTGAAGGAGAGCCGCTCGTTGCCAGTATGTACTGTGTCACATGAAGCTGAATTATTGTTATTTGACACTTGCTTCATTTCAGTCATTTATTATAAGCCTTTAAATCGAGTAAAGAATTCAGGAGTGCTCTGAATTATGTGTCTCTCCTCTGGCAGATTTGCCCATTTCATACAAGGTGGAGGGCACCCGCCAGGCCTTGAAAGTCTGCTTCTTCCTTGAGAGCTTTTACTTCTCACAGCTGCCTTACAGGCTGAAAAACGGAGGAGGCGTCAAAATCTACCCAGTGCTCTTCACGCAAGGTATAGTGAGCCTTGTTAAGGAACTGTAAGTTAGCAAGAAGATGAAAGCTGCTTTGTGCTGTAGATGATCATGAACACTGGCAGGAAGATGCATACATTGCTTTGCTTTATATTTAACTCTATCTTTCATCCCCGTCTAGCATTGGAGAGTATGGAGGGATACTACTACAGAGACAATGTATCAGTGGAGGAATACCAAGCCCAAATTAATGCTGCCTCATTGGATAAGGTCAAACAATACTACAAGAGACTGAGGTATAGTATGACATACACATCTTGTTTTTAGATCTAAAATGAATTAAGGCGACCTTCCGTTTTGCTGGGCTTGACTCTTTTGACACCCAGCAGTGCTTCAAGGTGATTGGCTGAGAGAGGCACTGTGGGAATGTTTTGTGATTTAGATGTGAACGCGCCCAGCAGGGGCAGCGGTGATTGGATGAGAACGCCCAGCGTGTCACCAGGTTCGGTGCAGCGCCTCCGTACAGCTGCTGTACTCAGTTACTTTACGGCCCATTGGTTTGCTGTACACTCGAGACCCCCCCATGATTGGCCAGGTGCGGAAACTTTAATGAGATGGAAAGACATGAAAAGGAAAATAATGCCTCAACTTCCTGAGTGTGCAAGTGCAGAAATTCTACTGTTTAAAGCAGCTCCATATAGACAGCTTGTAGAGAGCCGTGAAGCTTAAAAGTTCAATGTGACCTCAGCCGTCTGTTTTCCTTATCAAGCACCTGGAGGGGAACCGGTGGGCCTCACCTAAATATCTCCTGCAGACTGCGTGGATAATTAGAATTAAAAGGAGAGTTGAGTGTATGGATAAACTTTGGTCTTGTTCAGGGGAAATCTGCTGCAGAGGTTTGGATGATTTATGACTCAGGCACTCATGCCTCATCAGTGCCATCCCACCACGACAGAACATTAATTTACAGGCGTTGCTCTCTCTGTAGGGTGTTTTTAATTTGTTTGCGGTATTTAGTCTTGATGGTTGAAAAGTGAGTGCTGCATTTCCCAAACTGCAGCTGGGACATATGATCTTTTTATGCATTTCTAAGTGCCCTTCTGTCTCTTTGTGTCATATTTTCTGCTCCATCTTCTGGGACTCTGCAACCTTTTGTTGAAGAAAGCTGACATTTTATGTCATCCATTTCATTTTGTGGGGTTCATTTTTAGACCACACTGTGCTCATCAGTATTTAAAACATTGCCATTATCACATTTTAACCTTTTTTTTTTTTATTCTTGCTACCCTTTCACACAAAATCATCCTAATTCTTACACAGCTTAACAATCACAGCCATACTTGTTTTCCAGTAGAGCCTTAGGTTTATATTTTAGTGCCAAGTCCTGCACAATTTGACCTGCATGGAAAGAAACTAATTGATTTGACAGTGAAGGCCCCAGCAGTAACACAAAACAGATGTTTCTAACAAGACACATACAACTGAGGCTGGTGATTTGGGTGGCATTAGGGGTGCCAGGTAAGGGATGTAGAAGAGCCATGTGCTTCAGGGAAGCGGCTAGAGTGAATTAAGCTTGCTCTCAGAGCTATCAGGTCTCATACTGAGCGTACTGCACTGCAGTGGGGCAAATCAGCGGCAGCTAAGCTGACATGTATATGCACCAAAGGAACAAGCATTCATACAAGTCAAATTAGCCTTTTCAAAGCAAATAAAGTGCGGGTCCTTGTCTTGCTTTTGTCATTTTGGCATGATGACAAGGCATCAACTAAAGTCCAGTATGAGAGGAGCAAGTTGCACAAATGAAATTATGAATTTTGAAATTAAATAAAAAGATAATTGAGAAGTGAAGATGGATTCAGTGTTGATAAGTTAAGAAAATAATTTACTTTGTTAAAAACAGCTGTAACTGAATGAAATAAGACTTTTTTTATTCTTTACCCAGTCTTAAAGCAACACTACATACATTTCAGACCGTAAAGCTTTGAGCTTGTGATTAGTTTCAATGACAGACTGCCGTTCATGATGCACATTCCTGCAGGCATTGTTGACCTGCAGTGTCCCGGGGCTGAGAAACCACCACCGACAACTTTTTGTTCCAGCCCTGGACATCACATGACAGCTCTTACTTGCTTTATGGTGCTTCGTTACACACACCACATTTGTATTTTGTTAAAATAAAAAAAACACAAACAATAAGACATTTTTGGTGGAAGGAAGAGAGAGAGACAGAGAAAGAAAAGAGACGGGAGGCAACATCGCACTGCCTTGTACTGGCTGGAGAAGGCTCAGAGAAGACAAAATAAAGGGCACAGTTTCAGTGCACATTAAGGTTTAGAAAAAATAAAGTAGTGGGAATATCGACTGATTTGATGAACTTGACATTTAACAGTTATTTACAACCTGACAAAGTATGAATAAATGATGAACTTAACACCAAGCAAATGATGAAATAGGACTTTATTTTAATTTAGTAATGAATAAGATAATTTTAAATATCCTTTAATTTCAGTTCGCGTCCATTTCCACTAGGGATGCACCGATTGTGAAAGTCTGGGCCGATACCGATACCGATGTTTAACATAACAACTTGGCCGATGGCCGATGTTTTCTATTGTTTTCTGTTTTTTGTTTTCTATTTTTTTTTTTATATTTTCATTTATTACTTCCTTTGTGCCACAGAAATTTACAAGTCTTTCAGCTCTTAATCAGTCTTTCCTTGAATGAGCACAAATTCAATCAGACCAATTTATGAAACAGAAACAACCTTTAATGTCACTTTGTGGTTGACAAATATATATATATATATATATATATATATATATATAGGCTATATAATAATCGGCCACTGCCATCGGCAAATGTCATTTCGATTGGCCGATGGCCGATGGCAGTTAACGAGGCAAACATCGGCCGATACCGATGTCCAGCCGATGCATCGGTGCATCCCTAATTTCCACTGATAATTTTTTCAGCTCACATCCATTTTCATTGTTTAAAATAGCAAGATATTGATGTTTTTTCCTTACTTCTAGCCCTCATTTAAGCAAACTTTGGGGAAGGGGGGGGGAATCAAAATTTCCATACAATTTTCATTGTTTTCAAAGTGGTGCAGTAAATTTTCCTGCTTGGTTTTCAGCAGTCAGTGGTCTCCCTCTCTCTCTCTGTCAACAGTAAGTATCATTACCAGTAGTTTTCTTTTGCCGACTGCCATCCGTCTTTCTGCTGACCACAGACCAGGCTGTGATGTCACTTCGCTCTCCATTGCGGCGTTCCAACCTCAGACACCTTGTTATCCTTGGAGCAGAGCCATAGCCATGTTGGGTTAAACCCACACTGTAAGCCAGAAGCTGACTGACAGACAAACGGACAGACAGAGCCCTGCACACACAGTACTGAACTGAATAATTCGATGGGCTGTTGTCAAGGTTTTCATGCCTCTAGACAGATTGCAGTCACTCCTCAGAATCTGAGGTCAGAGAGGTGTTTGTTTAGTCACTAAAAGAAGTTTTCTAACTGTAGTGAAATAATAATGAGGACCAATAATACTTTCTGGTAATGGGATCGTTTTTTTGGTTATTTCCATGCTTTATCCTCAACATAACAGGGAGAAACGTGCTTTTCTGCGGAAACAACTTGTATGAGTGCATGTAGTATGCCTTGTAGTTTATAGAGAAATTCAAAATCAGAAATAAATACCATAATCTATTGATTTGCCAGCATGGATTGTGGGTGTGGTGTTCTGCTCTGAGTCACTGAAACGCTCCACAAACATAAGCTCACAGGTCAAATCAGTGAGTTAGTGGTGATGTAGAGCCTGAACATTTGCAAGCGTTCATCCTTAACTGATACACTATGTGCATTTGGATAGCGAAGGCGAAGAAATTCTCTTATAAGTCGTTTAAAATGATGAAAAGAATTCAATGTATTCCTTTGATAGATTTTAGGAAAGGGATGGATTTGATTGAGAGTGTTTTGAAAAGATTGTCAAGCAGAAAAAGGGAGGATATTATTGTAGACTTGTTATTCTATCTGATTTTGCTCTCACTGACTGGACCTTTCAGGAGGACATTGGGTTTCCCTCTCGTGCTGTATGCTTGCTCATTATTGATTGAAGAGCAGCAGCATGAGAGAATAGGGGCTAAAATCACTGCATTCAGTCTACTGGCGAGCTGTATGCGCATCACATATTGGTGTTGCAGGTGCACTTTGAGCCAAATCTATATCTTTGCCTTACAAGAGAAACTAAAAGCTTATCCTGCAGCCACCGGGCTTTTTCTATTGGCTGTGGTGAAATCTCATGATACTCATCTTTTCGATAAAAGCCTTTCTGTTATTTTCATAATGTAATTCTACACATTCTGATTAATGGTCTGTAATGATGATATGGTGGCTGAAAGATGAGCAATAAGCTTGAATGTATAGCTCTGCCCAGCAATTGATATATAGTGTTATTATGGGCTGTTAAATTTCATGCTTTGTTAGTTATACAGTCATCTGTCATCACCCAGCACAGCCTCTTAGTCATTTGTGCTCAGTCTCTGCTCTTCTACAAGCAACTGGGAGTTGGTAATCAGACTGTTTTAGAGTTGTTTGTTTTAATTAGGCAAATATACTAAGTGCTTGTATCAGGTGTTTCAGTTTTGGTTCAGCTCCCTCACTTCTGTCTTCATTTCTGCTTCCTGTGTTTGGAGCAGAGGTTGGTTCTATTGTCATTTTACAACCTAATGTCAGGTTATGACTTTATGTTATTTGAGGAAGTATTTAAGATAAAGCACCAAATTTCCATCAATGTAACCAGCAACACCAGAGGATTAGGAAATGATCAACTGGAGTTAAACTCTTTCATGTGGTGGATAAAGAAATTAGATAATTTCCTCAAGTATGAGTACTGGAAATTGGTTCATTGGGCAGAAATGTTATTATAAGGCCACTGCACTGATACTGAAACATCTGAGTGTAAACAGCATATTACTCCTGGATATGGAAATTCTTTAAGCAATTATGGACATTTGTGGGGTTGTTTTTTCCCTGCAGCATCCAGAGGCTGAGAAACCACATTTCACAATTTTGTGTTCCAGACCGGAGCATCATGTGCTTTATTGCACTACATCCTGCCAGAAACCGCATATCAACAACATCATACTGGCTTTTACTGTAGAGAGCTAAGGGTAGAGGCAGGGTGCAAGATGGATGCTGAATTAGCCTTTGTTAGGGGGCAAGATTCTGGTCAGTCTGACAGTCTGGTTCGGCTACCAGATCCTGGATGTCCAGGTTGTGGCTGCCTGTTGCAAGCTTGAGTTAGACGGTGAATTCTGCCACCCTCCACTCCAGGTCATGTATAGTATCCTCATGATACCTCAGCTTCTAGTTCAGTTCTTGGTTGGACAAGATCTCCATCTCCTACTGTTTCTTTATGTTTTCCAACTTGGTGAGGTTCTCAGCCTGGAGCTGTGTCTGTTCCACATGGTTATGCGTCCATTTTAGAATTGATTATAAAATTCTGGTCCTTACTTTTAGAATTCTGTGTGATCGGGCTTTTCCCCTACATCTCTGACCTTATTCATTTGCACCCATCAGACCATGCTTCGCGTTGTTAGTTCGACACAAACCGCCCCTCTCTTTGGGATGTTTAGATTCTGTCAACTCTTTTAGAAATAGTTTAAAACATTTCTTTTCAAGTAAGCTTTTAGTTATACAAGGGTTTCATGACTGTGCCAGCACCCATCACAATGCCTCAGCCACCACCGGGGTCAGGGGTCAGGGGTCAGGGGTCAGTGTCCCCAGGCTCCAAACCACTGCTCTAATCTAATAACACCTAGATTTATTCATGATTATACAGTCCTACTCAAATTTATGTATACCTTCCTATTAAAGAAAAGGTGAAATTCACTATACCTGTAGCTGTTGAAATACATTTTTAAAACGTAATAATAAACCAGAAATTGCTGTTCTAGTTTATTACCACTATTTTAGTGGCTTTGCATCCCTCTATTGTGTGGAAGATCAGAGTTTCTTCACTTTAGAAAATGCTGCAGTCTTTGCAGTGGCAAAGGGAGTCCCAGCCCAGTAGATCTCTGAGGAAGGTGGTGAGGCTTCGTTCTGCTCCAGCTACTGTGCACTGAACCCTTGTTTATTAAGCCTGGAGGGCTGAGCTGCTTCCATTTAACACTTCTCATCCATATTGCATGGCTTTAATTATTACAGCTCCACATCTAGTGATGCTTCATGCTGTAAAATAAAGACTTGGATTCATCGCTTTAGGTTTAGGTTTTTTTTTTTTTTTAAATCACCTTTTTAAGCAGCCAAGAATGCTTTGTATTCATTTGCAGTAGAAGCAAGATGAAGAATAATAAACTTGTTCACCTTTGTAAGCCAGTTATTAACCTTGTGTATGCGCTAGCTGTTGATAATATGTCTTTATTTCACTTTGACAGTGAAACTACCATGAATACAAATTTAGATATGAAAACTATTTATTATGAATGTAGACTTCAGTCCTTCATATGATTTGAAATGTATTGGTTTTGCTATTATATCACTTTTCATATTTTCAGCCCTCCCTCTTTCCTTTCCTGGTTATGGCCAATCCCCTGGCGCGTGCTTTTTTATTCACCTACAGTTGACATATATTTGCTCATAAATATTTATCTGCTTGTATAAGAGGGAGTCACAAGGTAAAGAGATGACCTCCAGCACATTTCATTCACACACTTATGCTTTGTCATTGCAGCATCATCACTGCAGGGCTCCTCGAAGCCCCTCATTAACCCCCCATCCCAGCAGATGGGGGATTTAATAAAAGTGAGTGTCATTCATCATAGCCTTGTGAGTGATTTACATGGATCAACACACACTGTCATAAATTCTTGCTAATTTACTTCTGTCCCCCTATGCCATTGAGCGTAAAACCAAAATTGCTCAATTGAAACTTTTGTCATATCTTTCAGAGTATTCTGGGGATTATTTAAGCTCCTTTTGTACCCTTTGAATGAAGGATGTGATGCTCATAAAAACCATTCCCCCTTTTCTTTGACGCGGCAGCTGACTTCTTCTGCCTTTGTGCTGTAACAGGTCCTTGAGTGTCCCATTGTCGTGGAAAGAAGTTGAAACAAAGAGAATAAAGCATTCTCATTGGCCCAGTAAAAGAAACCAGCTACACACAGAACACATCTTTGGCTTGCAGCCAAATTCCCCATTAGCGCCTCATGAGAAATCCTATTGGATGAGTGTGTGTGGTCAGCGGGTGGCTGGTCAGTGCTGAAAGGGCCCAAAGGCAGGTTTTACCCGTGATCTGAAGCTCCAGTAAAAGCAAAAATAAAAGAGAGGGGGTTGGGACTGCAAGCATTGAGAAAACCTGATCACACACAGCTCCTGTAACTTATGCTTTTGTTGCACTGACACAAGCAGATGGTGGGCAGGGGATTGCATTGGCACAAGTTTCTTGTAAGAAATGAAGAATTAAAGAGGAAAGTTGTGCTACTTTTTGGAAAATGTTGGAGAATGCCACTGGGTATGAAAACTAATGAGCTAGAGCAAAAAAAATGCCATTGAAACGTTGTAGTTTTATGTCAAGGACTTGAATCTGAGACGAAGTCTTAACAGACACCACACAGATTTCATTGGTATGCTGTAATATATTCTTAACCTCACAGTGATATATTTATATACTTATGTGTGTGGGCTAAAAGCTATGTTTGCATCTGTAATAAATGTTTCTTAAGGAGCTTTGTTTCCAAAGTTTTGACTCAGCTCTGGAGATATAACACAGGTCCTCCTCACATGCAGTCTGAATCCTATTATTTTGTCATTAGAGACCTCCAGGAGAGGCGGTCTTGTTCTTTGTGCTGTGCATGGTATTTTCAGAACAGCTCTTACAGCAGGACAATTGTTATTTTACTTATGGGAAAGGGAAAAAAAAAAAAGACATCCAAGAGCAAGACAAGGTCTTCTACTCAGTCTGGAAGAGATACATAAATGTGTAGAGATGAAGCAGAGATGCAGAGGGATGCAACATTTATCTCCCATCTGCCATATTGTTGTACTTTGTGGTGTATTAATCAAAGTCAAAGTATTTGACAGATAACGGGGACAAGTTTGGTCAATTCATTCATGCCCATGCCTGCAACCCGAGCCAGGTGAACGGCTATTTCAGGAAAATAGCCGTTTTGATCTATGAATTTCATTTTGTGTTGCGTTCAAACTCTATAAGAGTTTTTCTCACCTAATAATGGTTTGGCCCGATACAAGAGGGATGTTCTGTTTGGAGGATGTAGCTTTCATTTCCTCTGTGGGTTTGTTTTTCTTCTCTCCTTTTACAACGTACACGGATTCACTTCAACCAGTCTGATCATTTTTTACAGGAGCCCTGAGGTGCCGCACATAAAAGCGCGGGACAACTTATTTCAGAAAAACTCCACATTTCACAAAGCACAACAGAAAATACAGAAACTTTTCAAAGAACACAAAAGCTCAGAGAGCTTTTCAAAAACTAAAAAATGAAAATGGCACGTTTTGACAGTACACCAAAAAAGTAGAGTGTATACTCCACTCTATGGCTACAGTTTATCGAGAGCATCTTTAAGGCCATCTTGAACCAATTACATAGGCTATTAGCTCCTTCTGAACCTTCACCACTCTCCTTGTAGTCGTTTTGTGGAGCATGCCATAAGGTTAATGCATAATTTGGTAGATATGGATTTAAAACCTGCAAACTTGCAACAAGTGAATGTGTAAAACATTCAAGCTGCTCTTCTCAGCTTGTGAGTGGGCTCAGGTGAATTTGTCAGACTCGTTGCCTCATCAGCCAGATGGTTAAAGGAAGTGTTTTCTGTGGGCTTAGTCATCTGTTTTGAATATACACTCGAGTCTCAGTGGCTGCAGGTGCGATCGTGACTTCATTCTATAGTAAGTTTGTTCTCAGTGACTTTTCATTTCAGCCTGGATGGTTTATCATCGCTATGAAATCTGGACTCATTAACTCTGTTAACTCTGATTAATTAATTTCATTAATATTATGTCAGGCAGAAATACCACCCTCATAATGAATGCCTCCTTGGCCTGATTTTAATCACTCAGTAGCAGAATCAATGCAGATGAATGAGATGTGCTTCACCGATTCTTGTAAACAGCCTCCCTCCCTCAAAGTCTAAATTTAATAAAGATTTTTCCTTAATTATTAGACGTGTGATATCAGAAATGAGAGGTAAATAGTTGGATGTAGAGTGTGCTGTATTTTATTACTGCCTCCGGCGAGAGGTAATGGAGTACGTGACTTTATTACAAGGGCTTTAATGTGGTGTTGTGTACCTATTTTTAGCACGCTGCTGGATTACTCAGATTTGATGGAGTCACATACTGCTGAGTTTGCAGCTCTCCACCTCAGAAGGACTCATTGCGGCATACTGTACAGCATCATCTGTGTGAGGGCGCCAGTGCAGTGCTGCCTCCTGCGGAGGGGAGAGGAAATCAGCTCTAAACTGATTTTACTCCATGAATGAATGGGGCAGTGGCGTTTGGAGCGATGCCCAGGACAAGAGATGCTTAGTCTGTGTTTCTGCTCTGCTGTGCCCAAGTTGCTCTCATGATTGATAGTTAGAGGCTGGTGCTCCATAATAAGCAGCTGGCCTACTTTTTCCAGCAAGGCAGCCAGCGCTCTTGATGACCTAATGGTGCAGAGAAATATTTGGGATTTCACGCTATGATGCTGCTGAATAAAAACCTCAGCCTGTCTTTGATTATTAATTCAAGTCCAGAGCAGTGTGTGTGAACTTCACACAGACAGTTTGTGTCTCCCTGCTGCACAAATATCCAATTTATGTCACCGGTTGTGTGTAATGTCTTCTCTTTCCAGAGCTTTTTTCCTTGATCAGTCCAACATGCCGCCCAGTGCTGCACCCAAAGCCGCCCTCATAGATAAGGTAATAATCTTGAAACAGCCTCACACCATCTTCATGATACCATGGCGACAAATTGATGATTGATGTCACGTCAAGTTCAGTGGAATTTAATAAGATATTTTAAAGTTTCAGAGAGTAAACTTCTAGTTTTTGAAAGTTGTACAGGCAAAATATTCTCCAAGTCCCAACTGTGATTTACCTGCAGTTACCACCTGAAACTTTAATACTGCATGAGCCCGAGAGATGAGCCGCGAGTGTCTCACAATCTGCAGATCATTTTTCCTCACAAGCAACTCGGCACATTAGTTTTCTTCTCATTTTTTATTTATTCAAACCTTCCCTGCTGTAACCACTTGTGTTCTCTTTGTTTCTGCCCAGTTAATGCGCCCCCTCAATGCTCTGGAGGAGCTCTACCGCCTGATGGAAAGTTTTATCAGCTGTCGCCGCACCGCTGCCTGTCAGTACACCGCCTGCGGGGCTTCTGGAGTGGGGCTGCTCACTGTGGCCTCTGAGCTCTGCTCACGTCTGGGAGCCACACACATCGTCATGTGCAACAGCGGCGTTCATCGGTGAGCGAGTGGGCACACGTATCACTCTGTACACGTCCCCACATCTAGTGAAATTATACCTTACTTGCTTGGGATTTTACTTTTTCTTCCATTTCTATGACAATGACATGGTCTCACCTTAGTTGTTTTTACACCAATTCTTTCCCTGATGCTGTTTTATCTCCTATTATTCCATGCCTACCTCTTAATTTTGAGCCCAGCTCCGTGCATTGTGGGGATTTCTATGAATACACATTTCTCTGCATTAATTAACAGCAGGATGTTGTAGTTAATAAGGCCCATTGTTCCTCAGACCAGATTAGAGGTTTAAAGTAGGCAGAGCACTTAACTCAGTAAGAGCGGGGGTCAATTACTTCCATTCTCACTGAATTCTATATACAGCTTCCTAATTCACCTACTACTGAGGGCACCATTCATCAATGCAGAAGTACAAAAATACCCCCATCGTTTGTCACCGCTGATCACTGTTTCCAGCTTTCATCTTCATCTCTTTCCCTCCACCCGCGCACCCATCTCTCTGATGCCCTCTTTCTTCACCCTCTGACAGTTTCCATATCTTTGCGTCTCAGTCACACACACGAAGTCGCACACCCGCGCGTTCGTGCGTTACCCCGCGTGTGACTGATGGCTTGATAAAGTGCTGCGGAGGGAGCCGCCTGCTTGGCTGAGCTCTAATAGAAAGTTTCTGTCTGCGCAGTGAGTTCTGCTACTTTATTAACCCACAAGGCTGAGTTTTGTGTATATCTCCCCATGCGTCAGTGCAATCACACACACTAGCCACAACTCACCCAGACAGGCAGGCTAAGTGTACCGTGACATAGCAGGTGACAAGGCTTGTCATATTTAGGGTTATTTGTGTACCGGCGTCCTCTCTTTAAGCACCGTTTCACCCTCTAAAGCTGCAGGATGACGAGTACGTTGGAGTTGGGATCACAAGAGAGTGAATCACAAATGCAAGCACCCTCAAAGACGACGCCATCGACTTTATGCAGAACCCCCCACCTTACTACTGACAGCGCACAGATTGTATAGAAATAGATGGTGCTACTTTTTCTGTCATCTTAAAGGGGGAAGAAGACGTAAACAGTGAGCACACAAACTAAATCTGTAATAATTGTTAAAACCCATGAAGCCAAGACACTTAATTAGTAACGTGGAAATTGCTTTATCAGTGTGTCAGCCCTCTCAGGCTCCATTGATTGGATTAGTTGGCTTGATGGATGAGTTTTAATAACAGTGAGAGTGGGATATTTTGGGGGGATCAGCAGTTTGCAGTTCTGCATGCCTTTCCTCGCCAGATTTTTTTGTCCATCAGCCTCATGAAAACAAAAGAAAGGCAGAGTTCACTGTCTCGCAGCAAAGTGAGAACAGCGAAGGGGAAGAAACTTTCCTGAACAACAACAACAACAAAAAAAAATGTATTTATATAGGTTTCAGTGCAGCAACTTTCACAACGAGCTGATATTTTCCCTTGTTTCTGTTCATTATTCATCTATTGTTCATGCAGCTACTACTCATGCTTGGCATTTATATGCTCTTTTATCCTCCCCATTCTTCCGTCTGTTCATTCTTCCTCTTTCTGCGCCCACCATCTTCCCCTTCCTTTGTGTTTGTCTCTCTTATTTCTTCTCATTTGTCAGTATGTACTCGGCTCTGGAGAAACACACAGTGTAAATGGGATATGGGTTGGAACGACATAAAACAGATGGGTATAAATCATCTTTTCCTATCTCACCAGCCCTAATGAAACAGAAAACGGTGCTGCTATACACACACACATACACAGATCCTGTGCAGCTCCTTCATCCTGCTCCAGCTGAAGAGATATTTAAAGATCCTCTTTGGGTGACTTCCCCTTCCCCCTGTTTGTTAGTGTGGGAAGCTCAAACTGGGTGCTTTGAATATTCTGGGATGGCCTGTGAAAGGATAACTTTTGCTGCTCTCTGCTGGGATATCTCTCAGATTGTTGGGTTCATTATGTTTATCACATCATGTTAGGCTGTCATAAAGTTATGTAATCGGAGCCCAAAGGGACTTCTAAATCTTATCTGATTGACTTAAAGTACTGGCGTCTGGCAGCAATAAGTCCCTGTTTGCACATCTGCTCATTTTTTTTTTAGTTTTTATTGTTCTCAGTCAGTGTCATACCGTGAGAGTAAGAAATATCAAAACAGCTCAGATTTCTTAGCGCCTCCAAGGCAGTGTTGTTAAATGGAAATCAAACAGTCGGACAGTTCAATTTGCAGTGAAAACAACCTGGATCGATGTTCTAGTGTTGCTTGTTATCATAGAAAGGTCACCCAGAAGCCTTGACACTTGTCACCAGCTCTTCTGGGATTTATCCTGGGTGTGTGAGCATGAAGGCGATGGAGAAGAAACGCATGTCTACGTACTGTACAGTATGTGCATGGGAACAAAGTTAGCTGAGACTACTGTAATAAATCACAAACTCATGGCAAAGCTCATTTTACACACATCACACACGTACAGGGATGAGAGCATATCACGTCTGCCATGTAGGCGCAGCAGCTTGTCCTTGGGCCCGTTTTCTCTCCACTGCGATGAGCATCACTACTGATGATGAAAGGAATTTTCTGTTGCTGACACCGGTGTCAGACCCCTCCTTCTGCTCAAGCCAAAGCAAATTTGACAAGACTTTTTATTGTCCGGATGCTTCATGTTTGCTCGTAGCACCAGACTTCTTTTTTTTTTTCATAGACGGGATTGAAAGAAAAATGATTCATTGTTGAGGAGATGAGCAAAGACCAAGTAGGAGGACTGTGATGATAATGACAAGGTGTCAAAAGGAGGAAAATGTGGTCATGGATCAGGCTGAAATTAATTTGGTCAACACACTGAATGGAAAAGTTGTATCATTTTTGACTTGATAACGCTAACAGAACCAAATCTGGCGTTAACTGAGGCTTATTTAAGAATCACTCATCCCCCATTCGTGAACCTGTCGAGCAAGCTGACAAGCACAAGTATTGTTACCTAATCCTTTGCTTTCTGTCTGACCAACAGCTGCACTCTGAGTGTGACACTGGAGCAGGCCATCCTTTTGGCTCGAAACCACGGCCTTCCCCCTCGCTGCATCATGCAGGCCACTGATGTCATGAGGAAACAGGTACCAGTTTTTCACATCCTCTGCACATTGAAAATTGTGCATAGAATAAATCTGCAGAATCTTTCAGCATTCAAATGAAAAACACTGAAACAGGAAGTATTGGCCCTTCTGGCTTCAACAGAATCTCCCAGAGACTAAACAAGCAGAGGATATTTGATGCGTCCCATGATGCTGTATGCATACAGCCTCTTTTTATATTTCTACACAGCCTCCTGATCCTGCTGTTATGAGATATTGTGCAAATTGTCCCTGCACAAACAGTATATTTTAATACTTTGTATACTTTTAATACTTTGCACCATTGATTATACCAGTATACCAGTATAACATTCCTGCATCCAGTCATTAAATGGACTACAGGCTCTGCAGAGTCCAACATAGGTGGAAATTCCAGTTGAGACAGGTGGTTTAGTCCACTTTCAGCCATCCTGACTGCCCTGAGTGTGTCAAAGCTTCACTTTGCATATGGTTAAGGTAAAACATCTCTATCTGGTATCAGTCTTGGAACATACTGTAGACTGTAAATACCCTACAGCGGGGTTCTGAATTTCACCACAATTAAAGAGTAACTGGTCGCTGAGTGGTTTGGTATACAGCACAGGCACAAGTGTCCCCGGACTGTTTCCCAACTGCCTTCACCACGTGCACCATGTCATTCTCTTCCTCTCGTTATTCAGATTTGCTGCATTTCCTCGCTGGCTTTGGAAAATAAAGGCATAAAATCTCCACCAAATATAATCCAAAAAAGACCGTCTGGAGGTCGTTTGCGTCAGACTTGTTTGTCTGCATGTCTTTTTCAGGTCAGGAATGGAATTTCCATCACTTGTTTTTGGGGGCCTGAACTCATTTTTACTCCTCAAAAGCCTCTAGTCTTGACCAGATCTTGGCCTGCAGCTCAGACTCTCTTTAAAAGTTCTGGCAGTAAGGGTTATGGAGCTGCTTGCAATGAGAGGAGAGGAGAGGAGAGGAGAGGAGAGGAGAGGAGAGGAGAGGAGAGGAGAGGGGAGAGGAGAGGAGAGGAGAGGAGAGGAGAGGAGAGGAGAGGAGAGGAGAGGAGAGGAGAGGAGAGGAGAGGAGAGGAGAGGAGAGGAGAGGAGAGAGGCTGAAATTTTGCAGAAGTAGAAGTGGCCTTGGAGAAATACAGTAGGATGGTAGTCCGGATGATGTAACCTGATCTGAGGTCATTTTCACTAACTAACAGTTTCAGGTAATATCTCGTGTGTGGATCTGCCAGAACAAGATTTTCTTCATTATTGAAGATTTTCTTTTCCCTTCCATCCCCACTGAACTTGACAGCCATGAGACATCTAGTCCAGACAGAAAGCATGTTGATGTGAGCTCGTGTTTTCTTGACCTCATCTTCCTTTCTCTAAGACATAAAAATATTTTCTGTGCTTCTGATCCCAAAAAGACCCAGTGATCAAACCTAGACATATAGATATATTCATCTTAGTAGTGGGATATTAATTTTTACGCACATTAGATGCATCACCTACAAGCAATCAACTAATAGATTTAAAGAAGTGGGAAAATAAACATGCTGTTTTAAAGCACAACTAAGCTGATGAGGTGATAAGTGAGGGATTTCTATGAAAAACAGCTGAGTGAGGACGGTTAAAGAATCCGATTGCATCTGTGGAAAGCAGTTCCAATCCATGAAGATGCCAGATGGCAACCCATAGGACCCCTAAAAATGCTGCTAATGCCCCCGTACCAGACACTTCATGACATCTTAAAATGTTTTTGTCCACTTCCTGACTGGTCAGATCTGGCCTTGCATGAGGAAGACCTACAGTACTTGACATGAGGCAGATGATCATAAAAATGTGGGTTTATGGTGACCAACTGTGGCTCTTACCTCTTTGTTCTTTTTTATTGACTCCAAACCACTTCAAACTTGAACTAAAGTCCTTTTTTTGTTATCTTTTATGTTACTTGAGGCATCTTTTGAGGGTTTATATCATGGAACAAACGGAAACTTTGAGCAGAACTCCCTGGAAGAGAAGATGTTATATGGAGGCAAAATACAGTTTTGACCTTCTTGACTTAATAAATAAAAGATAAAAAATAGTTTGAAATATTTTAGACTTGTAAACCAATTTTTTCTTGTTGAACTTACAGCAAGAGCTCTGTTTTTTGCCGTCTCATAACTCAACTTTGATCTCCTCTGGGTGCTGCGTCCTTTGGGGACGATTAGGGGGCATCTCTGTCTGGAGGCATCAGAACGGATGGCCGTGATAGGAATCGAATAATTGCTGATGCTATCCTGTTACTTGGACGTAACTCCAGGCCGACACTAAAACGGCGGACTGCAGGGTTGTAAGCGAGAGGTCAGCTAATGCACTTGCGGCCGGACGCTCCCTCTCTTCTGGAAGAGGGGACAGTGATGACCTCCTCAGAAAAATGATTTGATTTTCTATTTTTGCTTACGTCTGTGTGCAGCACTGACGCACAGTAGAAGGTGTGTATCTGCGAGCGCAGGTGTTCATGTCTCTATTTTAAATGAAGAAGTTGGCTCCCGCTCTCCTACAGGGGGGTGGATCTGCAGAAGCTGTGCAGAGCCAGCAAACTTAAGAGAACTTGGAAAAGAAGCTCCTGACTGAACATAATTATACTCTAACATGCAGACAGACAAGCCCTGTTCATCTTGCTCTGTGTGGGCTGCTTTTCTGAGATTTTTTTTCAAGTTTAAATAGTAGTTAGAAAATAGTTTAATTTCCAAGTGTCCACTTGCACAATATATCTTACCATATATAATATTAATAGGATGCAGTTCAGCATGGTATATATTCATATTCTCGTTCACTGTCACTTATTGTAAAACCTGACAGGCAGCGATCTCACCTGGGAAAACTCGTATCATTAGACAAAAATTGTCACCAGAAAACTGCCTCAGACGTGATGATGTCCAGTGACAGCTCTGCTGGAGGCCCAATGGACTCTTACAATGTTGTGCTCTTGAGTTCCTGCATCTGCTGTTATAAATTAGATCTTTTGGGGTAATAAAAGCTGAGAGGAACCTGCGAGTCTTTAAGTAGGAGTTGGACCATGAAAATCAACAAGGATTAAAAACTTTCCACTGCTTCCTGAGTGAAACATAAACAGCGTTATCTTTGGAAGCACACCACATGCCAGATAGTAATGAGTCTGAACTATATTGCTCAGCAGTTTTACCCTTTCCAAATGCTGAATCACCGTCTTACCTCTGTGCAGTTATTATTTGCAAGAGCACTTTGAGATTTCCAAAGGCTTAAATGTTCTTTGTTTCATGTTCTAAAGTTTTGAATTAGCTCCTCCTCTGCTTGCTGTTATTTTAAGCTTTTATTTACGGCTGCATTTCAGCTTGAATCATGATGCCGTGCATTGCTTACGTCTGTTTCTCTCTCAGGGGGCAAGAGTTCAGAATTCTGCCAAGAATCTGGGAGTGAGGGATCGAACACCGTCCTCGGTCCCACGGTAAGAGTGTAGTTTTAACCTGATTGTGTGCAACAACAGAAAGGGTTCTGGTATTTGGGTTTATGGGTTAAAAATACAATACCTACAATATATATGCAGCACTTCAGTTTTTACTGAGTTGTCACATGCTTGTTTTAGCGTGTGACCTTACATTAGGCTTTTCTGCTTCTGCTACTGACATGTTGGAAACTTCAACTACTGTAACAGCCATCTTGTAGCACATGGCTCAGTCCCCAACACACTCTCCAAAGATAATCCAAAGCTTCGTCTACAGTAATGAGGACCCGTCTAGCCTTACAGAAATTTGGGTGATTAGGGGGGATAGATTGAGGTCAACAAAGTTTGAATAAAGTTCAAACTCATGTTTCTTTACAGTTAATGTAGAGGAAGCATTCAGTCTTTGAGGAAAGTCATCCATTATATATTTGTAAGTGTCCACCATGGGACTGTTCTCCTGGCAGCCCTTCAGTTTGCTAATAAGATCATTAGACATTTACATTCTGATGGGAAAAATAAACATTTTCTGGATATTTCTTTTTGTTGAAATGGAAAGCAAAGGACAACACATCATTCTAACAATGTTCCCAATAACCTCGTCCACATCTGTCTTACTGCATTGAACAATGCATTCCTAATCATACAAATTAAGAGAAGAAATGTTTCAGGGCATCTTTTTTGCACACTGACTCTCAACAGAAACTGTTTGCGGGATGAGACTGACAGGGAAGAGGCTGAAATGAGGACATCCTGAGAGGAAATGCACCAACATTATGTTGGAAAATAAAGTGAACTTACTCGAAATCAATGTGCAGGACTGATCAGCGGAACAGAAATAGATGAGTTTTTTTTTTCCAAGAAACAAAATTCATTATTTTCTCTGCTTTAATTCAGCCACTTAATCAATTTTCAGGACTTAAATGTTTGAGTTTTAGAAGTAGACATTTGTGAGAGATACCCATCTTTGTAACATGTAAGGGGACATAGCAGCCTGGTGGTTACAGAGGTGGGCTTAGGTCTGGAGGACCTAGGCTTAAGTCCACAGAAACGAACCACTCTGGGCTCTGAGCATCTCCCTTAACCCCCTAATGGCTCTCCAGGCACCAACATATGACAACCCACTGCTCTCTAGTAAATCTCCTAAAAATAAATGGGTAAGACCGATTTCACAATTAGTATTTATAAAGTAAAAATGATTATAATCTATATCTGTGTATTAGGAGCTAAACTTAAGCTAAATACTCATTTAATTCACATTAGAAATGAGGTACCTCCACTTAGCAGCTCTGAAGTGGAGGACAGGGACTGGCTCAGACATTTAGTTATGACTTATAGATTTTGTGAGAGAAGGCAGCCCCTTTTGAACCTTTTAGTAAAATTGACAAATACAATTAAGATAGCAGGATGATTAGTGTTGAGACGTGGTGGTAGTGCAGCAAAATTGCTGCACTCTGAAGGTTTGTGTCGTCATTGTTGCAGCACGAGTGGCTGCTGTAAGAGGGAAGTGTGCTTTGTGGAAGGATGGTGATTTTCACTCCACTTGAATGTTGTTTTAGTGGGAAATTTCCCCCGTGCTCCATTGAACTATTGATCATAATACAGATGTAATACAGAGAAAACATTTTTTTTTTTTTTTTTTTGCATTTGGGTGAAAGAAATGCACCAGATTCTGGTGAGCATTGCAGCGAGGTTACACTGGCTACACATGACGTCATGGACTTCATTTTAGCACTAGTAAAGCTTTTTCTTTGGTGTAGTGGAGGGCTAAATTACCTGTCAGAGAGAACAAGCAACTTTGTTGTCACTCCACTATTGCTTTTTTATGTTTCTCTAATCCCAAAACTGCTTCTTTTTGACCGCATCTTAGTGGTGCAGTTTTCTGCTCAATAGCTTATAGATACATATCTCATTTAGCAAAACCAATAAATGCTAATATCAGCAGTTTTTAGAGATAAAATGTATATATATTTTTCTCATATCTTTCAGTCTTCCACCTCTTTCTTTTGATGTAACAACACAAACTACCCTCAATTTAAAACGTTAACATCTTTGATATCATTTGACTTTGAAGCTCAAAGGTGAATGTGTTGCTTTTCCCAGCGCTGACAGATTTCGCCCTAAAACTGGAACAAAAACTCATTTACCATCTTCAGGCACCTTTGCAGCCTGGAGAAATAAAACCAATCAGCACATCGCATCTAAGGGGTTTCTGCACGTTTTAAAATGCCTCAAGGCGCTGCATGTTGAATGTAATTAAATGTCACGTTGTATGTGCGTTTCTCTGATCAGGTTGTACAAGCTGTGCCAGCCTCCACCCCCAGATGGTGATCCATAATGCATCGCATCCAGGAAGATACTGAAGAAGTCTTGAGGAGCTTTGAGGCCCGTCATCAAAGTTTTCCCACCGCTATGTTAACCTAATTAAAAACAGTACGTTTTATATGTCATGACTAGCTGCCTAAAGTGTAAATACAATTTTCAAGCCGTAAATAGTATTTTAATACTTTATATTTTTCACTGTTGAACTTTTTACATATATTTTTTATGATATAATGAATCACTCACTGACTCAGAGTGAGGAAACAAATGATTACAGAAGGGAGTCGTAGCTCAGTGAAATCAACTCAATCCCATCAGCACACTGTTTTCATATAATGGACTGAGAATTAGGTTTCTTTGTATGATGGAAATTTGCATTTCATGTATTAGTTTAATTTGCATATGAAGTAAATAAAAAAGGTAATGTTAATTAAAAGGATACTGGATGTAATTTGGCATCATACATGTTCAAATTAGCCTGTTATTTGTTCCCTTCTGTTCATGTTTGACTTGCCGTATCAGTCCTGTCTGTATTTGAATGTGTTTTTCTCAGTGTGATGCTGTAAATATGCCTGTTTAGCAAAACGGCTCATCATCAGTCATTCTATTGTTTCTCACTGCCTTTGGTTTTGAAATAGGGCTGCATGCATGTTAAGATTCTCAATGGTTTATCAGTATTGATGTAGTTTTCAGGAACTAGAGCTGCAGGCATTATTCAGTTTTTCATATGGACAGAACTGAGGGTTAAAGCATCTCTTATTTCTCATGATTGGACATTGTCATTGTAGAGTGAATGATTAGCTCACGACTATGCAAATAAAGAGGAGGTTTTGAAATGCATCAATAAGTTTCTGTGGTGTTACATTTATATATGCTTTTGTTTCCATCATTTTCCTTCAAAACTCTTAAATGCTGACATGTATACAGTGTATAAACATATTAAAGGAAATAACAGTGGGTACTGTACCAGTGCTGTGTTTTTGTTCATGGAAATAGAATATATAACAGAATATGTTCAAAATACAATTTAGGGGTGTATCGTGACACAGTTATTTATTTATGTGCATCAGTTTGTATTACACAGTATAACAACTCATTTTTACATGCTTCAATATATCGTAATCATAGTTTTTATGCATTCCTCCTTCAGCACACCTGAATTACCTCATGCACTTGTAATTCAGCTATACAGGGGCCTGGTAACGACCCATTCATTTGATTGTTGGACAAGGGGTGCATCTAAAAGTTGCAGGATTGTGGCTCTCGGTGACTGGACTTTGCCACACCTGTCCTAATCCTATACACTTATGTTTCCCAACAGTAATATAAAAGATGTGCTAGTTTCTGGGTTATTTTCTAGAAAATTGCAAAAAAAAAAAAAAAAAAAAAAGCAACTTGGGGTGAATCATTGTTTTAATCTAGTGAAATGCTTTCTCCATTTGACGCCCCTTCCTCCCACCACGACTAGACATTTAAATCATGCAGCTGATCCAGATTAGCTGCAGTGTGGTATCTAGAACTGACCTCTTAGAAAAGACTGGGCAATTAAGGAATAGCTGGCTTTTGTTTTTACCAACACACCCTTATTCTTGACCTACTGTATCACCTACTGGCACTTGAAGATTTACCATCAATTTTAACACATAGGGTATCCCTTTATCATCACTTTTTGTTAAGCTGGGAACTGCTACTGGTGTATTTTCCCAGTTACTTTTACTGCAAGTTTTGGCTCTTTAACCAGTAACATACTCCAGTAAGGAGGAGAGGGGAGAATGGACACCCTTGTGCCTTGGAAGTCCTGCACATTTAAAAGTGATAACAGAAGAACTTACTGCATTTAAAACCCATGAAGAAGCCGGACCACACATTTAGAATTAAAACAAGTTCGATTTTACAGGAGACGAGCAAACAGAGGCAAGTCGCACAACTTCACCGCATGATAACTTAACAGCTTGGGATGCCTCTGTGATGAACCCACTGAACTGCAGGATTTCTGTTTTGTTTTTACAAACTCTCATGCAGTTTTATTGCTGTAGGTACACCTTGTTATTACCAGGATGCGTTAAGGAAGGGTCTTTTTTTGCCTTTAGAACTTCCTTAATTCTCTGTGTCATAGATTGAACAAGGTGTTGGAAACATTCCTTGTATATTTTGGTCTACAACATTGGTTCTGAAACTTTTTTTGCAGGGCCCCCCTTTCATTGGAAATAATAATGTCAAGCCCCCCCCCCCCATCCCACCACCGTGACCACATGTACCCAAACATTTACCATGAAATACATGAAAAAATGCACTGCATTTGAGGTGGGGAGAATGTCTATTGAGTCATCATCATTTTTTCATCAGTACTTTAAAGAATATGCCCATTTTTTGTTGGGGGGGGCGGGGGCTGGGGCTGGGGGGGGGGGCGCCCCCCCAGTTTGAGAACCACTGGTCTACATTGATATGATAGAATCACACAGTTGCTGCAGATTTCTTGGTTGCACAGCCCGTGATGAGAATCTCCCACCCCACCATATGGTAAACTCAATGTCATGTTCAAGAAAGCAGTTTGAGTTCATTTGAGCTTTGTGACATGGTGCATGTAACAAACCTGGCTCTGTTAGGGAAAAGGTGGCAGTAACGTCTTTCTCTAAGAGAAAGACGATTGTTTGTGAAAATCTTAGTACATTAGCATTTTCTGAAATATTCCGAATCGGACCAGCCCATCTGGCACCAGCAACCACCTCTTTCTTCCAAATTCTCTGCTTTTTTTAAAACAACCATGTCTAGATGCCTAAATGCATTGCTGTCATGTGATTGGCTGATGAACTGTTTGCGTTAACAAGCAATTGAACAGGTGTTCCTGATTAAATGGTAGTGTGTATAGGCTACTTTTCCAGTCTAGTTGACTACTTAAAGCTTTGAACTTCTCAGCCTAAAAACATTTTTTCAAACCCACACAAAAGTGGGGTTGAACATATCTTGTCTAATAACATAAGGGGGCATGTGGACGGTGGAACCGGGGACTGAACCTGAGCACCGCCGCTGAGCCGAGCCCGCCGCTAAGTGGGAGTGGCGGTGGCACTGTTAACACCAGCAGCCAGTGAGCGGAAGATTTGTAATCTCTGTCATAGAGCTTCTGTGCCATTGGCTTCTTCTTCGGAGCTCCAGCCAGAGAGTCAGCGAGGCGACAAGCTGGGGAAGGTCCCGGGCTGACTCTCCGCGATGAGCCGGTCTCAGTGCCGCCCTCTCCGCGCTTGACGCAAACCCGGTCTGAACTTAGCGCGGCTCCCCCGCAGCCCGCTTCGGTGACATTTATTTTATTTTGTTTATTTATTTTATTTATTTATTTTAACTCAGTTTAGCCGCCGATACGCCTCTTGAAGGACGAATGACTCCACCGGCTCACCTCGTGATTTCATTCTGCTAAAAGCTCTTGTGAGGCACAACAGTTTCTTCATGGCGTCTCCTCAACAGTCAAGAATTCAGTCGTATCTGGAAAAGAATAAAATCGGACCCCTGTTTGAGGTGAGTGCACAGATAAACAACTCTGAAGTACATTTACTGCACCAGACTACATTAATCCATTTTATTTCCAGTTTTGTGCTCTGTAAGGAGCGCACACCAGCAGCTGTCAGAGTTGATAAGGATATATTGTAATGGATTATTACTCGAATCAGTCTACTGGTGAAATTGGAAAAAAAAAAAAAAAAAAAAAAAACCACGCGCTCCTCTGAGTGATACCTTCCTGAAACGTCCCAGAAAGGTCCGTTTGGCATGATACTGCACTACAGGCAGCCGATAAAGAAACACTGACTGCTGTGTTTACCCTCACATCTCCATCATTACCCTCTCTGTTGGTGATTTGCATTTCAGAAGCTGGTGATGTAGCCACATTGCCACTGCTTGAATCAACACTTGCAGTTTGTTGAAGTTAGATCTACTCGGGGAAGCCAGTTCAGAATCCAGGCTGCACAGAAGGCTTGGCTTCAGTGTGTTAAATGCTACAAATGACACCGGCGGCGTTGCTGTCTGTCAGTGTGTGTTCATCCCAGGTTACCTGGGTGACATCTAAGCAACTTGGTGCAGTAAATGGCTTGCCTTACTAGTGGGCTAATGGTTTGAAAGGAAGACTGCACAGGTATAAGGGATAATCAGTAAAGCAGCCCACTCTGAGATGCAGCATTTCAGGGAGTTTTGCAAAGAAGTAACTGATAGTATCACTGTTGGAGACAAATAAAGAGAGAGTGGGATGCCAGGCATTGTGTACTCAGTCTCATAATGTGTTATGCAGTGTGCTGACACTTCACTATGTAGAACAGATGTACAAGAACAGCAAAGAGGCTGGTTTCAGCACCCTGGACAGAGACTCCCAGTCTAGCATTGCAGTTCGTCCCCTGAAGAGGACAGTAAATCTTCTGGTGAGGCCAAAGCAGTTCAGTGAGGCTAAACTACACAATGATGGGCCTCTGTGTGCATTTCATGTTTGTTTTTCCTGGATCCATATTCCTCTTTCACCTGTCCCACCCACTTCTGCTCTTCTGCTGTGCTTTTCGCTTCATTTCTGCCTCTTTGCACAGTTAAATTGGCCGTCCTTTTATGTGACAATTGTGGATGGTAAAGTGAAGTGCAAAGGCGATGCTGATCAAAAGCAAATTGGGAAGCTTGAGTTGTTCATATGCTGTGTTAAACATCATCTCCTTTAGTTACCAGATAGACTCTCTAGTCTGCACAAAAAAAAAAAAAAAGACACTGGCCGCTCCTGAGTTGTAAGACCGGTGAGTGGTGTGTTGTGAGATGATATGTAGATTTCCACTGCGAGCCAGCAGCAGAAAGGAGGTGTAGTGAGATGAGATGATAGTATCTGAAAACTCTCCCGGGTCTTTCTCTGTCCTCATGAGGAAATGAACTCGTTGCTACCCTGCTGTTTCACTTGATAAACCTTGGCCATGTTATTGTTGTCCCAAAGAAAATCCAAGTGCATTCATCTGCAGAGAAATAAGTTTTTTTTCCCTTGAAGAATCCAGGAGAGACTGGTATTCTCCTTGTAATTTTGTCTCTGATCAGATGTAGAGACTTGGTGCAGCAGAGGTAATAATACAACCGTTCTGCTGCACTGCTCAAACCCAAAAGGAGCTTGCAGAAAGTTTGATAGCAATATAAAGAGGCTTGCAGGTAGAACCTACCTTTAAAAATTTGAGGTGTAGGAGAATATTTTGTTATTTTTAATGATACTTTAACTCTTTGAGACACAGGGTCTCATTTCCAAGTGTGAGCTGTCCACAAACATACTGTACAATTCAAAATTGTCTATTAACATGAACATTACTGACAGATTAGGTCAAACTTCTCATTTATCATTGCAACTTAAGGTTTTTGTTTAGTTTTTTTTTTGTTTTTCAGTTCTGGCAATTTGAACACCACATTTTCTCTCTACAATGAGACCAAGTGGAAGACGAAACCTGCAGTATAAAGATACAAAGCTCTTTATTCACAAACAAGATTAGGAAAAATATCAAAGAATTACAACAACTGCTCCACTGGCACAGAGCATGCGTTTTTCCGCAAGATTTGTGCACCAATTTACTCTGTTCATCATCTTCCTCCAAATGGAAAGTGAGTCTTGTAGAGATGTGGATGCATGATTATCAAAGGAATCATCAGTGTTTAACATCCATTAGTTCAAGCCCAGAGGACATGAAATGCCTCCACTCAGATGGGATCATTCTGCCTCAAGCTGCCTCGGAGTCAAAGTAATATTTCTTGTAGAATGCAAACTAAAGGAAAGTTTTAGATCATCAAAAGACTTGCCAAATGTGCAGTTTCATGGGATATTTCCTGTTCAGCTATTGTTACATGGTGCCGAATAAAAATAAAAACCTGTTATGGGCTGTCCCAAACATCATAATCATAGACAGAAATATGCAAACCAAGTTCATCGTCAGTTTTATTTTTTTATGACTGGGAAGTGTTAGCGATTGTTGTGGAAAATTAGTGTAAACAGCTTTAGAGGTGATTTATTTTGATATGCATGCTTAGCAGCACCTGTGCAGGCTTGGTGGTGGGAAGGAGGCACATCTGCTCTGTAGAAACAACTGTAAGGCTTTCAGGTACCGTTAAAGGATGAAAAGGGCTGGTCTCCAGCTTTATTATGAACACTGATTTACACATATATTCAGTATAAACTTTCAAAAGTAATAAATTGGTTTAATAATTTCTCCCCTTTGAGAAATACCAAACGGTTTTCTATTACATCATCATAAACTTTATTAAGGACTCATATGGATCCAAAGCAATTCAGAATAAAACCATCAAAAAGAGAAAAGGAAAGAGAAAAATGGTTGGAAAGACTTTTGTATTTTTACAACACATCTAAACGTATGGGGATCATCGCCCTAAAATTTTTCCAGTCTCCTCCAGCTTGTAGTTTCAAGAGCTGACAGGTGCGTGTCAGTCACAGATGTATAACTAGTACCTACAGTAATTGTTAGGAAGACGTATCCGGTTGAGATTCTTTTGCCAGTGTTGATCCAAGAACTCAGCGTTAAGATCAGCACAGAACTCCGAGAATTTTGGAGAGGATGAACTGGTCTGCTGAGTCAAAATCTCACCCCAACTGGACCCTTCTGGGATCAGCTTGGGTGTGCTCTAAGTGTTGGAGTGACAAAGACAACCATGCTGGTTGACCCTCAACAACTCCTGGCTGTTCAGGGCTGTATGGATCTTCCAAATAATACTGGGTCTCTGCCGGCGTAAAATTAATAAAGCGTAACAATGGCTAACATGTTTTTGGTTTTTATAAGTATGAATTCCAGAAATATATGTGTGCCAGTTCAGATATGTGTGCCACTTAAAATACACTGCCTGGCCAAAAAAAAAGTCGCCACCTGGATTTAACTAAGCAAATAGGTACGAGCCTCCTACTGGATAATTACTGCATGGGCGATTATCTTTCAGCTGGCAACAAGTTATTTAACCCCAACTGGTGCAATGACTTGCTTCTCATTTCCTAAACAACCATGTGGAAAGACACATCCGTGGTCTTGGAAAAGATGTTGGTCTGTCTGAGAAGGGTCAAATCATTGGCATCAAGAGGTGAAAACATCTAAGGAGATGCAGAAACTACTAAAACTGGGTTCAGAACAGTCCAACGCATTATGAAAAACTGGAAGGATAGTGGACCATCGTCTTCCAGGAAGAAATGTGGCCGGAAAGGCAGATGAAGTGATGCAGCATCATGCCTAGTGCTACTGTATGAGCCTGTGGGGGCAGTGTGATGATCTGGGGTTGCTGCAGTTGCTCAGGTCCAGGTTCAGCAACAGTATGAGCTCAGATAATGAGGTCAGCTGATACCTGAATATACTGAATGACCAGGTTATTCCATCAATGGATGTTTCTTTCCTGATGGCACGGCCATATTCCAAGATGACCGTGCCAGAATTTATCCGGCTCAGATTGTGAAAGATGGTTCAGGGATCATCAGACATTATTTTCACACATGGATTGGCCACCACAGAGTCCAGACCTGAACCCCATTGAGAATCTTTGGGATGTGCTGTGGTCAGACTCTACAGTCATCATCAAGATCTTGGTGAAAAATTGATGCAACAGGATGCAAATAAATCTGGTGACATTGCAGAAGCTTCTGGAAACACAGAGAATGCTGCCGCAATCAAAGCTAAAGGTGGTCCAACGAAATGTTAAATGTTTGACCTTTTTTTTTTGTTGGCGACTTTTTTTATGGCTGAGCAGTGTATTTCAGCCCTGCAAAGGAAAATAATTGACATTTCAGCACATTTATCACCCACATGTTTAGCGATTCCTTATTCTGCAGAAGCATGATCTTTATAAGCTATACCTTATTGCAAAGATGACTAATCAGGCTTTTTAACAATACATAATACAACACCAGCTGGAATTAAAGAGGAGAAATAACTGCTCAAACACATTGTCCTACTTTTTGTGTTAAGTTTGTTGTATTTGAGGAAACCAATATAGATAAGAAATTGGTGGCCACACGAGTAACAAAGAATAGTTACACTATAAAGTCTTAAGACACTCTGTATTGGGGTTATATAATTCTCATAAAATGAATCTGTCAAAACGTAGTAAAACAAAAGTTTGTTATATACAATAGTTCAGTTCTTTCTTTTCTTGAACTTTGTAATTATATAATTTTATCTCTCCTCACAATATGCAAAGCCCCATCCCTTCTCTCGTACCCAGCACACAGCTGCAGTATGAAATGGTGCGTGTGAGTATGAGTGGGGGGTTCATTTACTCGCTCTGAGACGCAGCTTATGATTTGCCAGAGAATTGATTTTTTTTTTTTTTTTTCTCCCTTGCTAATGAAATGGTTACTTTGCACAGATAGTGAGCTGAGTCAACACTGACTGAATATCCTCCAAAAAGTCAAGCAGCCTTTCGGAATAACTGGAGTAGTTGCACTCCATGTTATTGTGACACCATTTGGGTAAATTGGTCTTCCTCTCAAACACCGTCTCAAACAAGAAATCTTTTTTCTCTAGTTTTAATTAAAATTTTGGTGCCGCTTTGTCAATGTCCTTGGAAAAGATAAAAAGCATGTGTGTTATTTAAACTGTACCATGAGAAGCATCCCTTTTCCTTGCTTTAGCCAGCATATCAGTCTATGTATTTCTTTAATTTTCATTTTATGAAGGATCCACAGGATCTGTCTGCAGACTCCTGACATTCAAACTTGTGTAACAGGGTGAGTAGGTATAAAATGAAGCAGTCTTTGCCTTAATCAGCACACAGCGTAATACCCACTCTCATGTTCTTCCCTGCTGTGATCTGCCACTCATATCAGAGGGAGATATAGTGGTTCTGCTGGAACAGTGAACTGGTGGATTAAGTAGCCTAGATCAGAAACATGTGACTAGGTTGAACTGGAGTGAGGGAGAAGATGCTAAATTTTTCAAGACAAAGTCGGTCTTACAGGGACTTCATTGATAACAACGTAGCTGATAACAGTAAAGTACTTCTTACTTGTATCATTTTTATTAATGATTAGATGAAAAAAAAAAAAAACACTTGAAACTGCTACACATTTAGAAAATATGCAACACCAAATCACAAAAATTGCAGTAGCTGGAAGAAACTAACATGTTTCATTTAATATGTTCTCTTCAGAACATATTAAATAAAACAAAACCTAACAAAACAAACAAGCTTGTGGAGGAATTTAGAGGTGTGATGGGGAAAAGTGCACTCCAAAGCTGGACACCAGTTATTGTTGACCCCTCAAAAGGCACTGCACCAACAACACATAGACAACAGAGTACTGTGAGAAACCTTTTTTTTAACATAATTCAGATCCACATTCACAAATCCCACTTGTTCCAGCTTTACTGTGCAAAAAAGAGAGAAAAAAAAGTCTGACATTAACTTCAACAAAGTATGAACCCAAAGCCAATCTGATGGTTGGGGGTTGTTTCAGCGTCCTTGACAAAGCTTATGTACTGTACACCTTTGTGATGGCTGCACTGATGCGACATGGATTTTAGAGAAACATATGCTCCCTTCAAGACATCATCCACACACATTCTGCACACAATTAGCTACTAAGATTGGCTGAGGAAGAAGAGGGTACGGATACTGAGCTGCATTCCTGGCTCATCCCATGCTGAGATTATTTGGGCAATTTTTTAAACCAAAGATGCAAGCCCGAATGTTGCGCATTTTAAGATTTGATTCAGGAAGAATGAAATACCTCAAATGTTTGGTTTCCCCACTGCCAGTGTTATAAGAAGCCACATTAAAAAGTGCTAAATGTTATCTATGCTTTACAGCAGTGATCTCAAACTCTGGCCCTCCAGGGCAAATATTCTGCAGATTTGAGATTACTTTCCTTCCTCAACTAGATGACTCATTTAAGTGTCATTGTGCAAAACTTGACAAGTTGTTCCATTTCATTTAAATCTAGTGTGTTTGAGGCCTAAGCATTTAAAATCTGCAGGACAGCGACTCTCGAGGACTAAAGTTTGAAATCCCTGTTTTAAAGGAAGGTTTTACAGACTTGAAATGCAGGATGATATTTACATGAATGAGTGTAAACAAGGAAATAAGCATGAAATATCTGAGGTTCAGACTGACTGCAATAAAATGCAAGTCAAAAGTAAACATCAAAACCCCTGCATATCTAGTTTTTACTTTGGTTATTTGCATTTCCCTCACCATTTCAACTTTTATTTGTAAATAAGGATTTTCCTTTTCTGAAATTGCTTCGTTCATACAGGGAGATTTCATAAGAGGAAAAAACAAACATGAATGCCAAAGACTGATGCCCCTAAAATATCAGTAGATGAGTATCTGTGAAATCATTCTTGGATGTCGCTTCATAATTCATATAAAGTTTTTTATAGCCTCGTATTAACTTTAACAAAGATCAGCTAATGTTACAGTGAGAACTAAAGGCTTCAAAATGGTTTCCAAAAAATAGAGAAGTGCTTGTGGCAAATTTGAGCTTGGTTTAACTAAAGATAACTTTAGTTTGAATTTTTATCAGCTACAGTAGCTGCTCTTTCCTGTGTTGCTACTCAGTTAAACGACTTCACCTCTGCCCATTGATTTTTCTGAGTGAACCTTATATTCATTCACGTGGAAAAGCTTTAGTCAGACTTGCTTTGCTTTGGACTTCTTCTAATGTGCTGTGTTCAGGGTCTTTACAGCTCTGCAGGACTGCACTACAAAGAGCCCAGGCAGGATTTGCACATGCTGATCTATTGATACAGTGCATCCTCATATGGGTAGAGTATTGGATGTGGTGTGATTGGGTTTTGGTTATTCACTTACGTTAGTACATGTATATGTTCCTCTGTCTCAGCAAAATCATGCAGTTATACTTCGCTGAAAATCTTTGGGATACTGTGCAACGTGCAACTAAAACCTGGATGCATTCTTATTCTAAATTTGACCCAAAAGACCCTCATCTTTGTAAAAATAAGCTTTTATTATGTGATTTAGAGAAGAAAAATCCATTGCATCAGTGAAAACGACCAGTCAGAGCCAGAAATCTGTGCCACTGCAGCTCCTGGATGCTGAGTCTGAGCCTTCCTCTTCTGCTTCTGTAGCCAAAGCTGAAGCACAACAGAGAGGGAGGGGGTCTTGCTCAGCATTAAGAGTCTATGCTCTTAATGCTCATGTTGTTTTAACTGACCGGGAGTAACGATCAATGATGATTGGTGAGTCTTTATTTGCCTTCAGGCTTTACCTCAGATAAGAGTTCCTTGGCTTTCTGCGACTTTTAACTGCTGTTTGTAGATTAACATGGGGACTTGATTAGTATCAGTATCGTATCTAGAGTGTACTTTCTACGTATACTGTACCATCTCTGTGCTTGTTCAGTAGGTTCAGATAGAACCTGTTCCATCTTTCTTGCTGCCTCTGTTATGTGCAAGCTCCAGGTTAATAAGGCTGGACTCGCATATTGGGTGTTTTTGCCTGAGTACAGCTGCTCTGGGATGCCATGGACTGTGAAGGGTTGTTTTTATCTTGTTCATTATGTATGTATGAGAAACTGCTGAGTTGGTCGATTGCAAAAAATCCCAAGTCTCAGTCTGCAGCCACAAATACATCTCTGGTGACAACAAATGGGGGGAGATCAGGTACTGCATGCAGTTTTAGTGGTTCTTTTTTTTTTGATCAAATTTCTGGCTTTTACAGACACTGCATCTCTGAGTAGCAATCCCAGTATCATCATTTATTGATGACCAGAGCCCCCCCCCCCCCCCCTTTTTTTTTTTTGTTTGTTTGTTTGTTGTGGATCTCACACCCTGCTGTGTAATCTCTTCAGATACAGTATTCATAATGCAGGGACAAGAGAGTGACTGCTTTGCTTCTTTTCATGATGATGACGATTAAATCAAATTTGAGTTTGTCATTGAGAATAAAAAGATTAATCTAGTTGGAGGGTTCCCAAACCATGCTGGCATGTACAGTTGTGTGAAGAAGTGTTTGCCCCCTTCCTGATTTCTTATTTTTTTGCATGTTTGTCACACATATGCTTCAGATCATAAAACAAATTTAAATATTAGACAAAAATAACACAAGTAAACACTAAATGCAGCTTTTTAATGAAGTTTTTTATTAGTAAGGGGGAAAAATCTAAACCTACATAGCCCTGTGTGAAAAAGCGATTGCCCCCTTAACCTAGTAACTGGTAGGGCCACCCTTAGCAGCAACAACAATCAAGTGTTTGTGATAACTGGCAATGAGTCTTCTACAGCGCTGTGGAGGAATTTTGGATTATTGTCCTGCTGCAGAACCCAAGTGTGCTTCAGCTTGAGGTCATGAACAGATGGCCGGACATTCTCCTTCAGGATTTTTTGGTAGAAGCAGAATTCATGGTTCCATTTATCACAGCAAGTCTTCCAGGTCCTGAAGCAGCAAAACAGCCCCAGACCATCACACTACCACCATATGATATAGTCAGTCAAAAAAGAAAATCTATTTTTAAAAACTGTAAAACAAAAACAAAACAAAAAAATCACGATACCTATTTGAATCTTTTTTTCTTTTTTTTTTTGGCTTTTGTGGATTTTTTATATTTTAATGACGGTAAAGATCACATAGTTTGCATGTGTCCTGCAGATAAAACTAAAGGCTGCAGGATACCGTGTAGGCTATACTGTATGTGATTCTTTGTGTTCCTGGCTGAACAGTGTTTATTTTCTGGTCACAACATTGCCCTGATCAGAGCAAATAATGTTATTTCACAATATCTCTTAGATTAGTCATTAACTCTAAGCAACATCACAGCTGTCTCTTAGTCCGTTAGCATTCGCTAGCATAATAACATTATGCCGTCATTTTCGGCAGCATTGATACATGAAATATAGTGTCATATTAATGTGTGTTGACCAAAATTTACTGTCTTTTTGTTGTTGGAAATAAAATCTATGCCGTGAAATCTATGCGCTATTCCTCCTCTGCTCTCAGTGTCCGGTATTCTTCCCCGATACAAACATCAGTGGACAGAGCAGCAGCACCGTCCACTTTTGTCACAGACAGCAGCAATCTTCGTGAAATAAATATCCGTGATCTTCTCATTCACTTATTACTATGATGAAAGTTTTCCACTGCCAACAACAAGGAATGTGCAAGTCCTTCCAGATTTTCTCGATACTGTTAAGAAAAAAGACGGATTCTTATCTGTTCTAATTATGCGTTCCATTTACCTCGGAACTGAGAAGTGGGAACTGGGGGGTGATGTCACACCAGACCAAATTGGGTCGGGGCTGGGCCGATATGCTTTTCTCCCAGTCAGATTCTTTTTCAGTTTTTTTTTTTTTTTTTTTTTTTTTGGATGCAGATTCAATTTAAATTGCATTTCTTTGATATAACAAAAACTGGAAATTGAGTTCCAGTTCACTGCTCGGAAAAAAAGATAGCAGCCTAGCACAACAATGTGTTTGCTAAGGCTATTGTTATTAGCCATTGTTAGCACAGCTTGCGTTGTAGTTCACATATACCACATGAAAAATGTGAATTACATTACAGCAGCTTCCCCCAACATCTACAGAAACCAATACTACATGTATGACTGATTTTATGCTACAAAAATTAGTCAGAAGCGTAAATAAATGTAACATTACAGGAGCTTCTACAACTGCTAACACTGGGCACTGCCATCTTTAAATCTGTACTCGGAGGTGCGAAGATTCTCCGACTTTTTGAGTGGGAAATCCGACTTCGAGGGGTCGTTCCAGTTGAAACTTCTTACTCGGAACTGGGAATTTCCGACTTCCGAGTTCAAATGAAACGCAGCACAATGGGCTCTATGCACAACTGCAATACTTCCTGAACTTAAGGTAGCTCCTTTGTTTCATGTCTTTCATTACTGGCAGAACTGATTAATCCAGTTGTGTCTGACCTTAGTAACTTGCCAGACACACCTGGCTTCATCAGTTTGTCCAGTAATGAGAGACATGAAACAAAGGAGCTAACTTAAGTTCAAGAAATAGTGGAGTCGTGCATAAAGCCCATTACACATGTACAGAAATATACCTCAAGCAATGGTGGACAGTTGCGGTGTTTGCCCACATTAGTCTGGAGTTTTCTTTCCCATTATACTTGGGTGTGGGTGTGGATGTAAGAGTCTATCCACTTCTATTCAAGTTTTTACTGTAAGTGTGCTCAAGCCAGGAAACACGATGGAGTTACATTGGTTGGGAGTCAAGATGAATATTCAGCTGCACTTTTTTTTTGGCGTAAAAGGTGTAGATTACAGGCCATGCTTATCTCAGAAAACATTTTGCGTTAAACTAAATAACTAAATGCATGTCAATATTCTATCATCAAAATTTAACAGTAGAAATGTCTACAAATACCAAGTTACGCTTAGATGTGCCATCATAGAATTCCAAGTCGCCCTTGCAACCGCACGAGCAGATCAACTTGCCTTTCTCTTTCCTGTGAACCCTGCAGAGTCTTTGATTTTCAAAGAGAAATTGGAATTTTTTTTAGAGCATGGGACATTTTCTTTCATGCTATTTTAAATGAGTTCAATCCCAGAAAGAGTTGATTTTTTTTTTTTTTTTAATACTTGCATTTGTGGATCCACCACAAACTGTGTTAACTAATGAGGGTTTTCAAAAGTGTTTCCGATCCCATGCAGTGATTTCCTCTTTCTCTTTGACAGAGAAATAATAGAGTAGTAATCATCGACATACCAGCTGTAAGCTGGGTAATAACAGCTGAGTGTTTTCAGATGTCTGACATTAAACTCAGTTTCATTCAAGATTATTAATTGATTGTGCCGTTACTAATCAAAGCAAATTATCTGCAACATAAGATCTGTACTAACAGCATTTGATATGACGCCTTATGAAAACTGAAACAAAGCTCTTGACTCTGATCTCTCAGGTAAACAGTTGAGAATTGACACTCAAACACTATCTTAACACAGAGGAGAGAACCAGTTATTTATCTTATTGACCATTAAAAGCTGTGCCATATATCTTATAATACCACTCAGCATTTGGTTTCTTTTTTAAATGACAGAGGTGTGATCAGCTCATTCACGGCTAATAAATACAGCCTCCCTTGCAGGCACAGTTGGAGTAATTACTACAAAACAGGCTGCTGAACACAGCTCGATGCCAAGTTGGTCCTGTGGGGCTGTAGGACGGGTTGAGGAGGGAGGATATCTGCGAGATCAGGCAGCCAGACGATGAGTGAAGGCCAGTATGTGGAAGATTTAGAGGATGGGATGCACTGTTCGGCGGGGGCAGAGGCTTTGTTTGTATTTGTGAGTGTGCAGGAAAAACAGAAAGAAAAGAAGGGGAGCGTTGGGTTGCTTTGGTGCATGCTAATCAAGTTATCATGTCCACTTACAGCCCAAGGAACCTGATGGCTGACTGCTGTGTGTAACTGATAGTCATGCTGATGGCGTGGGAGAGCTGATCATGTTATACACAAAGCTTTGTCAGTTACCCTCTAATTGTTCAGCTGGTGACTAATGACTGTGTGTGTATTTCTAAGTGTGTATGCAGTTGGGAAAGTAGGATTAACATAAGTCCATGCACACAGGATGTATGTTTGACTTGGAAATAGGAATCATAGCTCTGAAGGGTAAATTCAGTTTTTCTGCCTCATTGCCTACTGTACCTTGTACCTTGGACCCACATGACCATCCAAACTGGACGCTTGACCTGTTCTTTACAGGGAGTGCAGAATTATTAGGCAAATGAGTATTTTGACCACATCATCCTCTGTATGCATGTTGTCTTACTCAAAGCTGTACAAACCGAAAGCCTACTACCAATTAAGTATGTCAGCTGATGTGCATCTCTGTAATGAGTAGGGGGTGTGGACTAATGACATCAACATCCTATATCAGGTGTATTAGGCAAACATAATTATTAGGCAACTTCCTTTCGTTTGGCAAAATGGGTCAGAAGAGGGACTTGACAGGCTCTGAAAAGTCAAAAATAGTGAGATATCTTGCAGAGGGATGCAGCACTCTTAAAATTGCCAAGCTTCTGAAGCGTGATCATCGAACAATCAAGTGTTTCATTCAAAATAGTCAACAGGGTCGCAAAAAACATGTGGAAAAACCAAGGCACAAAATAACTGCCCATGACATCTTGGCAGCTGCACAAGATGCCACTTGCCAGCAGTTTTGCCATACTTCAGAGCTGCAACATCACTGGAGTGACCAAAGGCACAAGGTGTGCAATTCTCAGAGACATGGCCATGGTAAGAAAGGCTGAAAAACCACCACCACTGAACAAGACACACAAGCTGAAACGTCAAGACTGGGCCAAGAAATATCTCAAGACTGATTTTTCTAAGGTTTTATGGACTGATGAAATGAGAGTTAGTCTTGATGGGCCAGATGGATGGGCCTGTGCATGGCTGGATCGGTAAAGGGCAGAGAGCTCCAGTCCGACTCAGGCACCAGCAAGGTGGAGGTGGGGTACTGGTATGGGCTGGTATCATCAAAGATGAGCTTGTGGGCCTTTTTGGGTTGAGGATGGAGTCAAGCTCAACTCCCAGTCCTACTGCCAGTTTCTGGAAGACACCTTCTTCTAGCAGTGGTACAGGAAGAAGTCCGCATCCTTCAAGAAAAACATGATTTTCATGCAGGACAATGCTCCATCACACGCATCCAAGTACTCCACAGCGTGGCTGGCAAGAAAGGGTCTACAAGAAGAAAAACTAATGACATGGCCTCCTTGTTCACCTGATCTGAACCCCATAGAGAACCAGTGGTCCCTCATCAAATGTGAGATTTACAAGGAGGGAAAACAGTCCACCTCTCTGAACAGTGTCTGGGAGTCTGTGGTTGCTGCTGCACACAATGTTGATCGTGAACAGATCAAAACACTGACAGGATCCATGGATGGCAGGCTTTTGAGTGTCCTTGCAAAGAAAGGTGGCTATATTGGTCACTGATTTGTTTTTGTTTGGTTTTTGAATGTCAGAAATGTATATTCATGAATGTTGAGCTGTTATATTGGTTTCCCTGGTGAAAATAAGTAATTGAAATGGGTATATATTTGTTTTTTTTAAGTTGCCTAATAATTATGTTTGCCTAATACATCTGATATAGGGTGTTGATGTCATTAGACCACACCCCTTCTCATTACAGAGATGCACATCAGCTGATATGCTTAAGTGGTAGTACGCTTTCGGCCTATACAGCTTGGAGTAAGACAACATGCATAAAGAGGATGATGTGATCAAAATACTCATTTGCCTAATAACTCTGCACTCCCTGTAGTAACTCAACTTCAATTTGAAATCCTGTTGAAAAAGAAAGCCTGCCCTTTTGCAATGTTAAGTTTTATCAATCAAAACTTAATAAAACATTGATACTCACCAGGTCTTAGAATTGGGCAATTAAAATCTCTCATAGAGACAGACTAGTGACTAGTGGCAAAATTTGTGGCAAAATTTCTCTTTTGGGATAATTTTTTTTCATTTCTGTCATGTATGAATTTATCAGTAATAGCTCAAACTCACTGGTTTTGTATGACATTATCAGTCATTGACAAAGGAAATAATTTTTTTTTTCTTTTCTTTTTTAGTCATTCTGTTGTAGATTTACTGCTCTGCTCAGTCTTTACTTGTCCCCCAGACAGTCGTACTTTTGATGCTGGGATATTTTGATGCACACAAAAGTTCGTTGTTCATTCATTGAGTGCAAGGTGACCTGGGGGGTATTCTGGAAAGGAGGCCTATCAAATGCTGTGATAAAGCCTGCGTTCTGAGTTGTTAAATCATTTAACATCTTATCCCGTTCTGTCCGTTCCACCACTCCAGTTATTAATCAGCTGTTTTGGCGTGTTAGGGACACTTCTGGGCGGAGATTTGCGTATACGTATATCGCCAGCCACTGACAGAGCTAAGGGCACTTCGCTGTGTGGGGATAAGCTTGTGATTGGAGCAGACGCCAGTCACTCGAACTCTCGGACGGAAAAAAAAAATGGCTGACACAGCGAAGAAAAGGACGTACTCTGCAGTGAAAAGAGCTTTAGATGGTGCACACCTGAAAACCAGGGTTGATATTGGTTTGGCTTTCACTCGGTTTCAAGCTTTGAAAGAAAGGCTTGGACCGAAGAGGCTGAAGCGACCATGAGGCCCCGTTTCCACCCGCGGGTCTGGGTCAAGCCAGGCCACATCAGGTGGGTTTTGGTACGGATGTGCTGATTTCACGTTGTGTCCCCACTGGAAACTGTCCCCTTACCCTGGAGGCAGGGTAGTGCTTCTACGTGATCGCGTGACATCATCGTCGTGCAACGCCTTTTATCCAAAGCACCACTCCACACGTGACGGAAACAAGGGGGTCACCTCTGTTTTTGTTTTTATGCCGGGTCATGTGGGAAGTGACGGATTTTTCAACGAATCAACGGATTGCTGTGTATTAGTTCAACCTCTTTGGTCCAGATCGGTTAGATCAGTACCCCTACCGAAGGATGCCAAAAAAAGTAGGCCGGGTCAGGTCGGATATAAGGGTACCCTTATGAGTATGAGTTTTTATCTGTGGAGACGCAAAAAAAACGTGGACTGATCCAGCCTGACCAGACCCAGACCAACTGGTGGAAACGGGGCTTTAATGTGAGGGGAGCGGCACTCGGTTTGAATAGTGTTTACAAACAGAAAAGGGGCAAACTCCAGACTCTACCTTTAAGTCATGAAAGTGAGAGGCATCACCTATTTAGCTCCGAAATCACGATGAAAATGGCAAAATGACAAGAAGAATGAAAGCAACACGTCTGCATCCACTACTGACACTTGGCGAAAGATTACCAGCAAAGTCAGTGTGTAAGGGGATCTAAAACGTAGGAACTCACTGTACTTGTTGCCATGAGTTATTGTCAGCTTTATCGTATTTACTCTTTCATTTTATCTTATCCTATTTCATTCAATTATTAGATGTTACCTGTCCAGCCCTGAAGCAGAAGATGGGGAAATCCCTCAAATTGAAATGAAATAAAAAAATGGATAGATAAATTGCTTCTTAAAACCATTATTAATTTAAATCATGACGCTGGCAAATATAGTAATGGGGCTCCTCACGGCGGTGGCACTTTATTGCTTGGTAGGATGATATCACATTCCCTCTCAGGTCAGGCCCTCAGACCAGGATGCACACTCAGACCCCTAAAACACTGCAATCTTTCCCACAAATATCTACATTTTCTTTTTGTTTATTCAACCTTCTCTGTACTTTTAAGTCCCATTGAAGAAAATCTTATTGAAGTAAATGTATCCATCTCTTTTTGCAAGTTTTTTATTTCAAAACCTAAAAGTAGAAATAAAACTAATTCCTTTACAATTACAGTAAACTTTTTGTAGTAAGGATAAGATCCTTTTTTTTTTTTTCAAAAGGCCATGGAACATTTGCAGTTCTAAATTACTTTTATTTTTTTGTTTACGTAAGAATCCAAAAGATTTGTGAGATAAAGGAGTGACTGAAATGCCATCACTCCCACTCCTCTGTATGAGCCAGATATCGCAGTCTAATAATCTTCTCAAGGTGAATTTCATGTATAATCTATGCCTCTACATCCATGGGACTTTTTAAAAATTGAAAGGTTTCCGTCTGTTAATAGGGAAAGACAATGCTCTCCGAAACAATGCCAGATAGGTTAGCATAGCCTGGACCAAAACCTACTCCCTACCAACTTATGTTCACTGCATATTTTCTGTATTAACTCAGCTAGATCAGCTTTTTTGGAACCGAAAATCCAGGATTATTGTATGATCTGGGTTAACATAGCCAGCTAAGCCAGTAAACCTGCTTTTTCGAACACCCTCCAGATCCATTGGCCTAAAAACAAACCTAAACCCTCAGTCATCCACAACCATGTTTGACAGTTTGTATGAGGTGTTTTTGCTGTGTTTGGTTTTCATTAAACACTGAGCTACTACTTATAGCTAAACATCTCAGCTTCGGTCTTCTCTATCCAAAGCTGGTTGTTCCAAAAGTCTTGTGGTTTGTTCAGTTGCAAGTTTGCAAACCTAAGCTGTGCTGCCATGCCAGAAAGAACTTGCTGGCCAATTCACTCTTGGGAGGATTGGCAGCTGTCCTCTGTGTGAATAATCTTTCTCACTGTAGATTAATCGGCATTAATTGATTAATTGAAATGGTCTTTACAGCCCTTCCCTGCTGCTATCCTGGTCCACTCCCTGGTTACAACCCTGTTGGTTACTGTAGCTCTCCTCTTAATTTTCCCAGAGAAGTCCCTCCATAAATTACAAGTTCAAGATTTGATGCCTGAATCATTTCCACAACCCCCTCTTTTAGTTATATTATTCCTGTTGTGCAGCACCTCCACTGGCTTCCTGTAACGTTCTGTATCATTTATAAAATCACCTTGAAGGCCATCAACAACCTCACCCCTCTGTATCTCACTGAGCCTTTCACATTAACATACCCTGCTGCATTTTCATATCCCTCCTCTTCCATCCAACTTACCTTCCCACCTGCTCGCTTGTCCACCGTAGGGTTGACAGCCTTGAGCCGCATGGCCCGTACATCTTAAATAAAACATTCAAAAAACCCCTGACATTAAACATTCAAAATGTCTCACCTCCTTCAAATCCCATCTTACAGTACATCTTTTTAGACAGGCATTTTCCTTCACTTCTGAGACTGGAGCAACCTCACTGTTGCTCTTTTTATTGTATGTTGTGTTTTTTAATAACTACTTTTACTGTATTCTTTTATCTTGTCTTTTTGTACAATGACCATGGGTGCCTTGAAAGGCACTGTGTTATTATTATTCCAAGATAAATGGGAAGTAGCTGTTGCTTCTCAAAGATCATTGCTGGTGTCTTTCCTCCTTGGCATTGTGTTAAAACACACCTGACTACTCAGCAGGAGCAGAGTAAAAAACAATAAATAAATAAATATACACTGCCTGGCCAAAAAAAAAGTCGCCACCAAAAAAAAAAAGGTAATTCACTCTAATACTTTGCTGGACCGCATTTAGCTTTGATTACGGCACGCATTCGCTGTGGCATTGTTTCGATAAGCTTCTGCAATGTCAAAAGATTTATTTCCATCCAGCGTTGCATTAATTTTTCACCAAGATCTTGCATTGATGATGGTAGAATCTGACCGCTGCGCAAAGCCCTCTCTAGCACATCTCAAAGATTCTCAATGGGGTTGAGGTCTGGACTCTGTGGTGGCCAATCCATGTGTGAAAATGATGTGTCATGCTCCCTGAACCAGTCTTTCACAATTTGAGCCCGATGAACATTGTCATCTTGGAATATGCCTGTGCCATCAGGGAAGACAAAGTCCATTGATGGAATAACCTGGTCATTCAGTATATTCAGGTAGTCAGTTGACCTCATTCTTTGAGCACATACTGTTGCTGAACCTGGACCTGACCAACTGCAGCAACCCCAGATCATCACACTGCCCCCACAGGCTTGTACAGTAGGCACTAGGCATGATGGGTGCATCACTTCACCTGCCTCTCTTCTTACCCTGATTCGCCCATCACTCTGCAACAGGGAAAATCTGGACTCATCAGACCACATGACCTTCTTCCATTGCTCCACAGTCCAATCTTTACGCTCCCTAGCAAATTGAAGCTTTTTTCCGGTTAGCCTCACTGATTAGTGGTTTTCTTACGGCTACAGTACACAGCTGTTCAGTCCCAATCCCTTGAGTTCCCTTCGCATTGTGCGTGTGGAAATGCTCTTACTTTCGGTATTAAACATAGCCCTGAGTTCTACTGTTGTTTTTCTTCGATTTGATCTCACCACACGTTTAAGTGATCGCCGATCACGATCATTCAGGATTTTTTTTCCGGCCACATTTCTTCCTTGAAGATGATGGGTCCCCACTATCCTTCCAGTTTTTAATAATGTGTTGGACAGTTCTTAACCCAATTTTAGGAGTTTCTGCAATCTCTTTAGATGTTTTCTCTGCTTGATGCATGCCAATGATTTGACCCTTCTCAGACTAACATCTTTTCCATAGCCACGGGATGTGTCTTTCGACATGGTTGTTTAGGAAATGAAAAGGAAGTCATTGCACCAGTTGGGGTTGAATAACTTGTTGCCAGCTGAAAGATAATCGCCCATGCAGTAATTATCCAATAGGAGGCTCGTACCTATTTGCTTAGTTAAATCCAGGTGGCAATTTTTTTTTTGGCCAGGCAGTGTATATATACCGTGTGTGTGTGTGTGTGTGTATATACATACAGTATATATGTATATATACAGTGTATATATATATATATATATATATATATATATATATATATATATATATATATATATATATATATATATATATATATATATATATATATGTATATATAGTTTGCCCCAGTTTATCGTATACAGATATGTAAAACAAGGGTAAACTTTCTCATCCACATAATTGTATTTCCTATTAGGAAGCAATTTTTAATATTAACACCTAGTTTGTGTAAACATGCTATGCATGGCAATGTGATGCTGTCCCATTTTGCGTCATTTTTCCAAAGGACATTGGTGATCTGACGTACATGTAAGGGCATTTGTCCTTAATTTGTTTTTCTGTGTCAAAAGTGCTGGCAAGGCACTTTGGAAAGACAACAGCCACAACACTCATTTTATGAACCACCTGATATGCTTTGGCACATGGGCTTGTCTGTTTTTGTGACGACCATTTCTGTCAGATGTATTGCACATTCTAGTTTAGACAGGCTGCCAAAACAAGCTTCTCCTCCTCTGTTTTTCGTGGTTACCAGGGTGACAATACGACAATACCAGCTGCATTTCTGAAAAGTTCAGCGGTATTCAACTCGAGGTGTTCGCAGAGGCTGCACAAAAAAGAGCAGTGCACTGAAAAAAGATGCTTGGTGCATCACTTTCTTAGGCAGCTGTTTGCATCGTGCCCTCGTTGGGGACAGCTGGAAAAAGATGATGCTACTCAGAAAAAAATGCTACATAGACTCAAAGCCCAAAGAGCAATACTATTTCAGCAGAGATGGCATGGAGGTTAAATGGTTAAACAGAAGGCCCCTCACTCTGGAAAGGGAGGTTTGAGTTCAACTGAAGGTAACCTATGTGGATACTCATTTAATCTTCTGGTGAGAGGGGTTCAGGGAGGAACATGCAGTAAAGGGCTGGAGTGCTGTGCTTTTTTTTGTTGTTGTTGTTTTGTAAGATGGAGAATCTGCAAATGATTAAAGCATTTTTGCTTGAATTTACGAAGTTGTGGCTGTCAGCCATTTGCTGGCTAATAACCACCATGTTCCCTACTTTCTATGCAAAGATGGTGGCTGAGGTCATATTTGTGTTGCTGCAAAATATGAAAGTGATGATGAAAATTTAAGAAAACTAGTGAGTGGTGGATACAAGCCTGGCAGATATAAAGCATCCCTTCTGAGCACTAACTGGTAGTGCCAGTCCGGTCAGGTGACATTGCCTCTCCTACGCTCTCCTCTTCCGCATGATCTCTCCTGCTCTTGTTTGCCTGTTTACTCAAGGTCTGGATCTCTTCCAGTGGCATCTCTCTCCATCTCTCCCTACTCGTCTTTACCTGAGTTGGCACATTGCACCTTCTCTCTCTCTCCTTATAATGACTTCTTCGTGTGCATGATGCAAACAGAGCAGATACAGACGTCACCTTAACCCGAGAGATGACTTTGTATTGCCATGTTTTATTGAGATAGAAAATGAGAATAAATGGCAGACGGTGGCGTCAGGTACAGGTGACAAGGAGCCCTCCTGAGATGATCTGTTGCTACAGTACTGTTTCTTTAGTCAAGGACAAGTCAAGGAGTGAAAAATGTCAAGTTTTATTGCTGATTAGAGTCCAGCTTTAGAGATTGTGTGTTGCAAGAAGCTTAAAATATGCTTCAGGTGACTTAAACCAACAAATACAAAAAAAAAAATACTCGATCCTCATATGTCTGGGTAGATCTACAATGTAGATGTGGATGGATAAGCTGAAAATGCAAGAAGTCCACAAGAAGTATCAAAATGCAGGTGATAAATGAACAGCAAAGGCAAGTAATTGAATTAGATTAGCTGTTTGTTTTTGATCTGCACTTGAAATTCTGGTATTTTTTTCATTCAATTTTTGGTGGTGATGGTGGTGCTGGGGGGGGGGGTCTGTATGTAAATAAAGTGTCTGCAATCTCAAATAGAGCTTCTTCAAGATGGGTATCTACAAAGAACACTGAAGTAGGGAGCTGTCTTTCACAAGAGGTTAAACTCAAGACTTGCCTTTTCTGAGCACTTATTTCAAGGTTATCTCCTTCTATTCACTCCTTTCTCTGCCACTTTAAAATGCTCTCTCTCTGTCCAGGAGTCTGCCACCCATGTATGACCTTCGGAACTTTCACTTTTTCCTTTTTGTCTCCTCTTTCCCTTCTTTCTACTTTCCATTTAGGGAGTTTGTTTAAGTCGCAGGGTAGCAGGCAGTATCAGTGAGGGTATCATGACTGTCATTGTTCCCGGAGAGAGTCCTTGGGTGCTTCCAAGGATGCAGTTTGTTTCTTGGCTGGCTGACAGCTTGTCAATTACTATGACCAAACTAAACTGCCTGAGGCACACAGATATCCCCTGCAACATCAGATCTGCACCGATATGGACTATATGTCTCTGTAGCTTGTGTCACCTGTTGGCTTGCTAATAGGCCGCTGGTGAGTGCAGAGATGAAAACTTTTCACCCCTCTCTGGTTTGCTGATTATGTTCTATCCACAATATAGAGTCAAAGCCATATTATATGATACTATTGACCCATATTTTAGCAAGCAACTTTCCATCTTCTTTCCTGAATGATATGTGCATTAAACAGGATTTGTGTTATGTAAAGCTCCCAATTAGCGTAGAAATTCAAATTGCCAGATATGGTTACTTCTGTGTGTTGTAAATGTAAACAGTTAATCTGTTTGTTGGGCTCTGCTTCTCACTTTATAGAATTTGTCCTTTTTATCAGCTTTCTGAAGATAGTGAAGCTTTTGATAGGCCAGAAGGAAAGCACTCCAGAACATATGCAATCAATAAATGCTGGCACAATTAAGTTTTACAACTCGCTTGTTGGCTGAATGCAGATGTACTGTATCCTCACGTGCTGCCATTTTGGAACATTCTTCAGGAGCTGCCCATCTGTCTTTGCAGCCTGCCATTGCTAACTTCATGCTTCCAAATCAAGCCTTTGCATCTGCGCACACCTTGGGGAAATGTGAACATCACTGATCGGCAGTCCTTTAAAAAACATCAAGACTTGGAATCCCCAGGGTGCTTAACAGACTTCTCCTAGTTTGCTTCCTGTATAATCAACCAAATTGCAACCTTCATTTATGCTCCTGTTGATAGGTTAGCTAAATTACCCACAAGATCTACTGAGCAATAATTACAGCCTTTACACAGTAGCTTCATTAGTGGATTGAAATAGTTAAACACAGACCACAGAAATCTTTGGCAGTTTGAAGGAGTGGCCCTTCACTAAACTTATTGTATGTGCAATGTTGTGCAAATTTATTAGATATATGAATGCCTTTCTCTGCAGCTGCTGTATATCACTTTCTCTTCCAGACAGGTCGCTCTGTTCTTACAGGAGACCTTCAGTTTGCAGGAAAACATGTCTGTTTGTCCATTCACATGCAGTTTGCAGTCAGAACCGCAGGGGCTGGGCAGGAATGTCCCCCTTGAACAATTACCTGATTAGCTTTCTGAGCACACGTAGCACAGCCAAGGCTAGCCAGCTATAATACACACACAGACTGTTCTCCCTTTATCCCTCCCCACCCCCTAAAACACACACAGAAGCAGATACATGTCCACAAGGGCAAATGCACACCAGCAACCCAAGCATATGGCAACAGTGTTCTGTTTAGTATACAGCTTGTCGCACAGGTATACACAAATACTTGCACTCACGTGCTCACTTTAGCCATGTATTACTGCCAATTCACTGCAGCCCGCTAATGGCTTCTTTGCTTCACTGCAGCAGTCAGCCTCAGCTGCACCGACTAGCTTGAACTGGTCAAACAGAGTTCATTCTGATAACATGTCACGGCTGCACACACAACTACTCCCACAAAGCAAGACGTGTGCTCATTTCACCTCATCCATCTGCGTAGAAAGGGCAGACATTTCTTTTTCTGCTGTTTTAAAACAACAGTTTTTCTTTGTTTGTTTTTTTTCTTTTTCTATTTGAAGTAAAAAAAAAAATTAAGCTATACTATGTGCATTGTAGCTTGTGTCTTCGTCGCTGCAATGTCTAGGTTGATTTGTGTGAGTGTGTGATGGGTGCAGCGCCGAGGTAGGATATGATTAGTTAGGACATGATTGCTCATTTGCTGTTGAATTCCCATCATGTATATGGTGGATTTCAAATTAGCATGCAGAGTGATAGATGGCCTCTACCCTCAGCACCTGCCACTGTGACTCTTTGTGTACGTTCCTTCCTTTCTGCCCTCTGAAACTTTCTGCCGACGTGGCTGCTTTTTTTCCTATCACCAGAACATATCTACTACCTCTAGTATAACAGCGACTCATCTCCACACAATGAAATTACCCCCAAGTGGAATCAGAAGTTCCTGTGGAGACGACTCCTGACTCTTGATCTGATCCATTTGTCTGTCCTTCCGTCAGAATCAATTTATCAGATGCTGCTTTCTTAAACTAAAGCCCCACGCACCAATTGTTAATTAAATGCCAGAGGTTTTATTTACTTGTTCAAAATTGTGTATTGACATCTGAATTCGAGCAAGCTTGCTGACATATTAATTGACACAGAGGGGAAAAGCTAGCATCCATTGGGGAATACTATTAACTCGTTTGCCCTGACTTTTTGTTTTTCAAGATGTTGACACTGAGCCTAGAAAATTAATGGATCTACAAAGAAGACTAGAGGATTGGGTAGACTGTGTTTGCCAGCTTAATATAGTTAAGTAAGGACCAAAACAAGCCCTGTAATGCTTTGCAGGGTTTGCTTTTATAGATCAGTATGGTGGAAACTCCACTACCCTGGTCCCACTCTCATTTCTTCTGATTAGAGATGTGCTGGTTTCCAGTTTCAAGGTATACCATGGTATAAAAAACTTGCAGTATTAATACCATTACATTTTCTGTCATGCTGTGCCTGCAGTATAAACTATATTCTGTCTTAGAAAACACATGGAGGGTGTGCAAGTTAAGTGTACTTTGTTGTGCACACTGTGCAGGTGGGGTAAATGTATGGACGTTCTCCCATGGTATGCAAGTAGCAGAGGGTGGATGGACAATTACTACCCTTCAAACCAGTAAAATCATTACAGTAGCTATTATTGTAGTTCTGTTGTTGCAGCCAAAATGTAATACTTTCTGTCCACGTGTCTTTCTGTGGTTAATGTTTTGATGTGTAATGCAGATAAGAGCAAGCACGAGTAATGATTACGTTGACGTGTGCTCCATCCAGTATGGCTGGGACAATCCACAATTAAATCGTATATCGGCAATTGGAAGGTTGCCAGGCAATTTGCTGTTTATCAAGGCAATTTTGAAAATAAAGAAAAAAAAAAACTGTGCTCTACTGTGCATTTAGAGATGTTTCTGGAGGAAATACATGACTGTTAGAGAAGCCCCATTTACAAACAGAGCTACAATCCACATTCTATCTCCTCAGTGCAGGTACACTGTCAGCAGCCCTGTGAAAGTGACAGGGTGCATCCCTTCGATTCGAAATTGACACAGCCCATCGTTCAACAGAGTAGACTAATTGCAAGTAAATGTTGTTTTAGTGTGTAACTACTGAAATGTTCACACAAGAGCTTTCATAAAGAGATTTCATAAACACATCATCCAGCAAAGCTGATTTTAAGGTTGTTAGTGCAGTCGAGCCTGGATGGAAGTTAAAATATTAAAGTATTATACAATTACATAGTATTATACATATTATTAGTAATATATACATATACAATACATGGAATAAATGTAATAGTACTTATTACAAAGCCACGTCACAGGAGTTTCAGCTCACACATGCAATCAAATTTGAATTATTCACGCAGCCATGCTGACTGGTAGGGATCAACAAAAGACCCCGCCCCCTTGCCAATTTAATCGTGTATTGGCAATCTTGAGCAATGACAATCTACAATTTGAAATTTAGAGGCAATCGCGCAGCTCTACCATCCAGCAGCTTAGTGTTTCCATATTGACTCACCTGTGGCGGGCCGCCATGGTAATATTGATAGCGCCACGCCTTCAAAATGCTGAAAATTAAATCGTCTCACATGGACAACTTCAGAATTTTTAAACTGAAGCTGCATTGCTGCTTCCAGGAGCACAGCTGGTGTAGGATACTCTGCTGTCAGACATCTGCTCTGCATGTGAACACAGCATGCAGAGAGCAGCGGCAGGAAGAGAGGCGGAACCTACAGGCAGGTAAACTTTAAGAGTAGGGCTGCACAATGTTGGAAAAAACTGACATTGCAAGTTTTTTTTAACCCCTCTTTATATTGACAAAATACAAGAATTTTGAGCAGATTACTTGAACATCACTTTAAGTTGTGCTGCATTCCTGCCATCTTGTTGACAATTAACCTGCACTGATCTTACCTCTCAGTGAATGTTTTTTGTCTGTATTTGAGTTATCTTTATTGTTATCTTTTATCGCTTGCACTTATTTTGGTAGGAACATATTTTGTTTATGCACAAATGTGAGTTGCATTTTACCACAAAGGCTTGTTCTTCTGCAAATTGATTATTGGAAGATATTGGAAACTTCAGTCCAACCATTGGTACCACCATGACCACAAAATTTTGTTGGGGAAGCGCTGAGCTATTTTTATTTTCATATAGTTTTTAAAGAAAAAGTTTGGTTAAGATTTTACAGAGCAGAGTGAATGTTAACCTGTGGCTCTTGTTACAACTATTTTATTTGATGTTACAAAAATTGATTGACCAAAATAAGTTTTTTTTTTTTTTTTTTTTTTGCCCAGACATTTAAAACAATTTTTAAGAGTGTAGTCATTCCACAGAAAACTGTGAAACTGTTATATTTTGCTCAAGGTTATCCTACCGTTTGAGTTTCATACCAGGACATGCTTACTTCTGATGGGGCCTCTTTCATCTAATGGTTCTCTGCTTTACTCTGCTCCTGTAGGAGTTGATGACCAAATTGATAACTGAGACTCCAGACCATCCAATCCCTTTTCTCATTGATCACCTGCAGACCAAGCAAGACAGCCCTGGCAAGCTACACAGAGCTCTCTCTGGCTCAGCAGCGCTGTGGGCACAGAGCTCCCCAGGTTGGCACACACACACATACGTACACACATGCAGTCATGCATGAGGTACAATGGAAAGTTTTCAGACCCTTACTTTCTACATTATACTGCTTCAGACTTATCCTAAATGGATTTGATTTACTTTTTTCTTATAAATCTGCATATAATCCTTCACGGTGAAAAACTAAGAGTGTTGATTTAAATTTAAATGAATATGAAACATCCCCATCACATACAGTAGGTAAGTCTGTAGTTCTTAATATGCTTTAGAAAATTCTGCCTAGGAGGCACACAGCCCTCTAAACCAAGGCTAACAGTCAGTTTGCTTTAAGCTGTTTTAGACACATGTACAAAAAAGACAGACTTTTCCCACAGTTGGTGGTCATGCATGTTCTGCACAGCTGAAAGTTTTTTGCATTTTCAGAAAAGGTGGCATCTGTTTACTGTCCAGGAGGCAAGATGCCAGGGGTGTCCAGCTCCGGTCCTCCGTGGCCACAATCCTGCAGGTTTGCTATGTGTCCCTGCTCCAACACACACCTGACTCAAATTGATGAGTCTTTGTGCAGAGCTTCATAGGCTGTTAGATTCATTTAATTCGAATCAGCTATGTTGTTGCACGGAGGCATGGAAAACCTGCAGGACAGTAGCCCTCGATGACTGACTTTGGACATCCCTGGATGGAGCAATGGGCTATATGCACGGCTCCACTACTTCCTGAACTTCAGACAGCACCTTTGCTTCCTGTCTTTCATGACTGGACCAACTGATTCACCCAGGTGTGTCTGACCTCAGTAACTGGCCAGACACACCTGGAGTAATCAGTTTGTCCAGTAATGAAAGACAGGAAGCAAAGGTGCTGTCTGAAGTTCAGGAAGTAGTGGAGCCATGCATATAGCCCATTGGAAAGCAACAGAGTTCAGCAGTGGAGAGTGATGCAGTAACTCTTACTGCCGTGCACGCTCACGTTTGCTCACCTGAGCGTGAGACATTTGCACATTGTCTCACCCTATCATATTCTGGACATATCACTGTACCGGGGGGGGGGGGCTGGTTCGGAGTTCTAAACAAGTCCTAAACAAATGCTGCAGACATTAGTAATTTCTTATGCCGCCCCCTCTGGAACGGCTCTACTGTGGGACACTGCAGGACTGCAGTTAAAGTTTTAAAATGGACTCAGAGTAAAAACTGAGCAATAACGTTGGGAGATTTATCTTAAGTACCACAAGACTGGAATGCATTAAGACTCATATCTGGGAAAATGTGCAAAGAAAAATTAGCAGAATAAGCTGCATAGCAGCCTCCATTATTCTAAAATGGATGGTGCTTGGAACCATCAGTAGACTTCCTGGATGTAACTGCCCAGCTGGCTGCCAAACCAATTTTATCAGGGATGAAGAGCTGTGGTCAGACAAGTAAGGATGGATTAGGATAGAAGGAAAAATGAATAAGGAAATATAACAAACTGGAGTGTTCAGAATCACAGACTGGAGGTGAAGTTTACATTAACAAGGCAACAGCTGGAAGTACTCTGCCAAGAAAGCAAAGGAGGGGCTTCAGGAGCACTCGGTGAAAATCTGGACCAGAACCAAGTAGAACATCGCCTGTGTGATCCAAAAATGGTTGCGCAGTGACACACTGCAGAGAGGGATGAGCACAACTTCTAAGAAATAAAGAAAGATGAGACTGACTAAAACCTTGAAATGTGCAAAACATGGTCTAAAAAGTTTCCATATATGCTGTAACTAAACGATTGTTAGAATCAGTATACCTGCATCAGAATAAGTTTTAAGTTATATTGGATTTGTATTTAAAGGAGCCCTATCATGAAAAATGGACTTTTAAGAGCTTTTCAGCATGTTACTGTGTTATTTCCTCATAAAAAACGTAATTTAAGTAGTTTTTTCTTCATTTGTGCATATTTGAGTAATGAATATTCAGGCCAAGCTGTAGCATAACTGACTTACACCGGTATACGCAACGAGGTGGCACCAATCACGAAGTGACAAACACGCATGCGCAGCATCGTAGCAAGATGCCCTCTTTGTTGAACAGAAACTCAAAGAGAATCCTTACCTATACACACTCTCTGAGGAAGAAACTAACAGCCTGCAGGAAGATTTCCTCAGAGACAAACAGCCATCAGTTAACAGACGTTTGCTCCAGAGTTCAGGAGATTTTTAATTTTTTTTTCTTAAGCTGTAGAGGACGACAAGTTGGGAAAAATGTGGTTGCGTTCAGCATAGGAGTTTATTTGTTGTACTGGCCGAATTGACTTGCCAGAGGTGGTTGGATTATAACTTCAGGAGCAGAAAAAAAAAACCTCAACTTTGTGTGTGAACTTCACTCCTGACAACTTCATGAATCTCTGGCAGTAAAGTGATTACTTCTGAAACCTGACGCAGTTCCTACTATAAAATCGCGCATGGACAAACAGCACTGGTGAGTGAAACACATCTCTCAGCTCAATGCTAACTGTTAGCCTATGATTTGTTCGCTAATTTACTTCCTTGTCAGGGCTCTCTGTGGTACTGTGTGTACTTCAAACTCCATGTCAGACTCTGGCTTTAGTGCATACAATTCCATAACAGGCTGGTCCGTTTTATCCTGTCGATCCGAGTCCGATAATCCATCAATGTTTACAAATAACGTCCATGTGAGCTGCTGGTGCCGTGCTACAAACAATTCTGTGACCCTTCAGAATCAGTGTCTCTTCCGGGGCGACGTCATGAAATCAATCAATCAATTTTATTTATATAGCCCTTTACAGTACACGAGGTAACCAAAGTGCTTTCCATAAAAACATCATAGAAAGAAAATAAGAACAGCATGAAGAAAATAATAGACAAATGCAAGTAAATACAAATAAAATATGAAAATATATCACCACATTACTGGGTGTTAAAGGCTAGTCTGAATAAATGCGTTTTGACCCTGGCTTTAAAAATGCCAAAGTCTGTTATAGAGCGCATGTCAGGAGGCAGTTTGTTCCAGAGTCTGGGGCCAGCGACTGAGAACGCCCTATCACCCCAATGCCTGTATCTGACTCCAGGGACTTCCAACAAGAGCTGGTTTGCTGACCTTAAAGCTCTGGTTGGGTTCCGAACGTGCAAAAGTTCGGACAGGTAAGCAGGGGCAAGACCATTTAGCGCTTTAAAAACAAATAATATAATTTTAAAATCCAATCCTAAAAGAAACGGGAAGCCAGTGAAGAGAAAACAGAACCGGGGTGATGTGCTGACGTCGGGGGGTATTGGTTAGAAAACGGGCAGCTGCGTGCGTTCTGGACCAACTGAAGACGGTTGATTGATGACTGCGAAACTCCGGCATAGAGTGCATTACAATAGTCGAGTTTAGAAGCATGAATGGCTTTTTCAAGATCACAACGATTTAAAAAAAGGTTTAACCTTTGTTAAAAGACGTAGTTGATAAAAACTGCCCCTGACCCCACTATCAATCTGCTTATCAAATCTGAAACCGCTGTCAAACATAACTCCAAGACTCTTGACAGCAGGTTTCAGTTTAGAGGATAGAAAATCAAAATTTGTTCTATCACCAAATAAAAATACTCTGTTTTATCATTGTTTAAGTGAAGAAAATTTTGCCCTAACCATAGCTTTATGTCCGAAATGCAATCGACCAAGGCATGAAGTGCTCCACTGGTGTTTGGGAACACGGGAAGATAAATCTGCAGGTCATCTGCATAGCAATGAAACGCTAGGTTGTGTCTGGCTATGATGGACCCCAGTGGCAACATGTAGAGCGAAAACAGCAATGGCCCCAAAATGGAGCCTTGAGGCACTCCACAAAAAAGAGAGGCAACCGAGGAAGATAAATCACCAATCATTACAGAAAAAGTTCTATTTGATAGATAAGATTCAAACCATTTCAGTGCTGTACCATGAATACCGACGAACTGATCGAGGCGAGACAGAAGGGCTGAATGGTCCACTGTGTCAAATGCAGCTGTTAAGTCCAGTAGCACTAAAACAACAGGGCTCTTGGCATCAACATACATGGCAACATCATTATGAACGTTGAGCAGTGCAGATTCAGTGCTGTGCCTTGATCTAAATCCAGATTGGAATTTTTCAAGAACAGAGTTACTCTCTAGAAATGACTGTAATTGTATAAAAGCAATTTTTTCAAGGACCTTGGAAATAAAAGGGAGATTAGAAACAAGCTTAAAATTGGATAAAACACTAGGATCAAGATGGGATTTTTTAAAGAAACAGCCTCACAACAACATGTTTAAAAGAAGCAGGGACACATCCTGAGCTAAGACACGTGTTAATTAAAACCAAGAGGGAAGGCCCGACAGTGTCAAACACGTCTTTTAACAGTTTTGCAGGAAAAATGTCCAGGTGGCAGTTTGTTACTCTCATCTGTTTGACAATGTCAGTGAAAGACAAAAAGGAGACCTGTTTTTTTAAAATGGTCGAATACAGCAGTGTGTAGACCAGAACTAGTAGCAGTCTGGTCTGGGCTAATGCTGCTGCGACTCAGTGCTCTCACAGACTCCACTTTTTTCACAAAGGAGTTTAGAAAATCTTCACATGTGGAAACAGTTGCATCAGCCAAAAAAGAGATGCGGGGATTCACAACTGAGTTAATTGTATTAAACAATACACGAGGACAATGACCATTCATGGAAATAACATCTGACATATACTGGGATTTTGCATCCTTAACAGCTTTTTGATATTGACTAAGGCTCTCTCTTAGTAACTCCAGCAATACATGAAGCCTGTCTTTCTTCCAGTGGCGCTTTGCCTGTCTGCACCGCTGTCTGAGGGTTCGGGTTGTGCCATTTAACCAGGGGTCAGCTCTCGGCTTGGTGGACCTGCGCTTAAAAGGAGCAATAGTGTTCAGAATTCTGGAACAAGTAGCATAAAAGGATGACAGAAAAGTGTCTGGGCATTCCCAAAGAGTCTCTTCATTGAGGGTAAAAGGCTCAGAGTTCACATAAGCAGCAGAAAATTCCTCAGCTGTTGAAGAAGTAATAATTCGGTGGTAAGAAACTGGGGCAGGAGGCTTACTAAGGTGAAGGCGCAAGGACACTGAAGATTATAGGCAAATGGTCAGAGATGGGAATCTTGGCTATTTCAACAAGTGACACAGACAACCCATGAGAAATGATCAAGTCCAGAGTATGTCCAGCATTATGTGTCGGCCCATCGACAGACTGAGTTGGATCAAAAGAACTTAAAAGACGTTTAAAATCTGCAGCCATTTGATCAGATGGACAACAGATGTGAATGTTAAAATCACTACTAATCAGGAATTGATCATATTTAGGGGCTACCTCTGCTAAAAACTCAGAAAACTCCTGGATAAAGTTTTTACAATATTTCGGGGGACGGTAAACTACAGAAATGGGCGTAAACATGTTGCAATTGGTCAAGAGCTCCGTGGATCGGTACAGTCAGCCATCTTACTTCCGTGTTGGAAATTAGACGCATAGAAAAACTAATATTTAACACCAAATTAGTTTCTATAGTAGCGATGGGAACATGTTTAGCTTATAAATGCCTGTATTTGACTTTTGGAACGTTTGAAAAGCATGATACAGCTCCTGTAAATATACAACAGTTCTGAAAATATGTGTGACTGTGTCTCCTAACAGAAAACAAAAATACTCGAAGGGAGTACAGCAACTTTGAGAAGCCATGGCAAATTCACCCAAAGAAACCTAAGAAATCAAAAAGTGATCTGGCTGTTTCAAGCATCTCTCCACCGTCACCAGAGTCCAAGTCCTGTAAGTTTAACTTCTGATCAGTTTCCCATTCATCTTAATCATGATGACGTTCAGACTCATTCAATCCACTGTTCTGTGCAGTTTGATACCTGTTGTACCACTTGTTTCTCCAATTACATGCTCCATTGACTTTAATCTCCATTTTTAATTAGATATAATTATATGTAATTAAAGTTAGTCACAGTGTATAGCCCACTGTCCTCCTTCCAGTCTCCCATAGCTCTGCAGACGAGTTCATTATGAAGTGCCATTTCTTATATACTTCTTACTGCACTACTACACACTCTGCTGAATTATTCACTGACTTCTTACTTGCATGTAAAAAATATGCACAAAGTTGAAAACTTTCAGTTTAGTTTAGAAATAAATGACCACATCTGTTACGTTAGAATGAAGCATGAGACTGAGGAAACGAGGATGGGTCAAATGAAGAGGAAGCAGAGCCACAGATTGCTTCAATAATTTAACGCCGTGCTCTGTCACTGACAGACCCAAGTCTATTTTAGGCTGTGGTTGCAGCATTTCTCCCAATCAAGAGGAAACTGCTTTGGAAATGGGCGCATAAAGTTAGCCGAATGACAACAAGAGGAAGAGATTGAAAGGCACATTGAGGTGCATTTATTTTTTTAACGTTACCAACATACCTTGTGTACCTTCAGACCACAAGAAGCCTTCGAAGCTAAAGCCAGATTAAATTAAAAATACATGCATAGGTGTTTTGGTTGGCAGAGCTTATGAAAGTTTTAAATCTAAAGAGGTGTGTCACATCATTATCATGCAGTGTAGAACAAAAGCTGTGAAAAACATGAAAAGGATGCACTTAAACGCTGAATTCCTAAGTATGAATACTAAGTGAATATAAGTTCTGTACATTTTGGCTAAGGGTTAATAGACTGTAGCTTCACCACTGCCTCACTGATGCTTTTAAATGGCAAATCTAGTGGGAAATTAGTTCTTAACCTCTATAATCTAAGCTGTAAAGATGCAGCATAGCCCTTTGCTACTGCAGTACAACACAGAGGTGAGCAAAGCAGAGAAGTAATGAAAGTTGTTTTGTTTTTTTTTGTTTTTTTCTGGGTAGTGACATTTGCTCTGTGTTTACTGTTATAGCGCCAAACGGCTTAGTCAGTGTAAACAAGAATGAGGAAAGCAGACAGTAGCAGTAGTGCTGGCAAATATTCACTGTCCATTTTATATGTGTGTTGTTTGGGCTGGCGGAAGGGCTATTCTTACCTCCTGGACCTGTCAGCAGTGTGCATGAATTACACATGCATATTTTATTGTAACGTCCTTTATGTTTTTTTTTTTTAGTTTTTCAGTGTGTTCAGGCAGTGAGGAGTGGCCAGCAGACAACCAGTACCTCTGGCATCTCTACATAACCCAGTGGTTTTTCATGTTGATTCAGATTCAGCATAAGACTGTTAGATATGGATGAACTACAAGTAATCTCTCTCATATAAAAGACTGCTGCTCGTGCCCTTTATAAATAATGCCTGAATCCAACAGTGTGTGAAGTAACCATCGTTTAGTTGCAGAGGGGGGTTGCAAGAGGACACTGGCAGGATGTCAGTACAGTATGTGGGTCATTTCCTGCTCTTGTTTGACTTGTTTTGTTAATCAAACAGACTGACAGATAGCGTCCCTCAGCCTCAGATCAGTCAGCTCAGGGCCTCTGGAAGCAGCTTGATAGCCTTTTTTTTTTTTTTTCTTTTTTGCCAGTGCTTCATTTCACTCCATACTGCTGTGAATTATAAAGTCACAGTCAGACAAATGGTGCAACAAGCTGTATCATATAATTAACATTATTATGGAATGGTTCTTTCAGGAAATGTACACAAAGTTGATCTGTTTGAAATTGTTAACATATATTGTTTGGGGTTGTGATGTCCAGTGCCGCGATCTATCGAGTGCCCGTCCTGGGATTGGAGGGAGAGCCGGGACTTTGATGAGCTCAACCACATTCTGCAGGAGAGCAAGAAGCTTGGCAAGGCCCTGGAGAGCCTGTCACGTAGTGAGTGGCTGCACCTCAGCACAGAGCACGCGTACATTATTCTGAGCAGAGTTTAATACATCTTAATGTATAAAGTGCTGCTTGAAAGTTTGTGAATCATTTATGAGCTACTTTTTTGCATAAAGGTGACATAAAACTTCATCAGATTTTAATGTGGACTATATAAAAAAGAAAAATGAGGCCAATAAATACCTTTAAACAATATTCTTTTCTAATTACCAGTACAGGGGCAGCTGTTATGGCTGCAAAAACCCAAACCTGAGTCTTCAAAACAGGATTCAGCAAACCAACATGTTTCAGTTTATGGACTCTTGGCCATATCTGGCTTAGTGGGGGCCCTATACTAGATGCTGTTTTTTTTAATGAAGAGATGCCAGATCCTTGGATGATCCATGAATCCAGATCCCAGCAATCATCATAGCTTTAGATTTTTTTGAATTAACCTTATATTTAACACTTTGCTGTCATTAATATCATGTAGGACAGCTGGGACAGAGGTAACAGGATTTTCCACAAATATTATTATATTGTCTGTCAAAAGTGCCAGTTTGTGGTGGTTATTTCCCAATTCCCTGTATCAGGGCATCAGATCTTATCAGTTTAGCTAGTCGCTCAATACTGACAAAGCACTGGGCGTGACAAAGCATCTTCTTTACCTGTACCATGCCCCAGCAAGCAATGCCTTTTTATGAAAAAAACAAACAAAAGAAAATGTAATCCATCTCACAAAAATATAACTGGAGCCCATTTTGCCGAGTCTGTTCCAAGAAGATCCAGTTGACTCTGTCAAACACCTTCTCGGCATCAAAAGCCCCGTTTCCACCAGCGGGTCTGGGTCGGGTCGGGCCGGATCGGTCCACGTTTTTTTGCGTCTCCACAGATAAAAACTGGGACGGGTACCCTTATATCCGACCCGACCCGGCCTACTTTTTTGGCACCCTTCGGTAGGGGTACTGATCTAACCGATCCGGACCAAAGAGGCGGAGCTAACGCAAAGCAATACATTGATTTGTTGAAAAATCCCACTTCCCTCCTGACCAAGCGTAAAAACAAAGCCGGGGTGACTCCTTTTGTTTCTGTCACGTGTGGCGCGGTGTTTTGGTTAAACGGCGCTGCATGGCGATGATGTCACACAATCACGTAGCAGCGCTGTCCAGCGCCTCCAGAATAAGGGTACAGGTTGCTGTGGGGACGCAGCGTGAAATCAACACATCCGTACCAAAACCCACCCGATCCGGCCTGGCCCGACCTGACCTGACCCAGACCCGCGGGTGGAAACGGGGCTTAAGCTGTGAGGCATTGATGGGATGTCCCACTTAGCGGCAAGTGATTGCAGTTTCAAGGCTCTTCTGCCTATAACTAATGAAGCCCATCTGGTCTGGCTTTTAAAGGCCTCCTTCCACTGAAAACCCATTTAACTTGCTCCTTCTGAAATACGGAGGGTTTCCCCTTGTTTACTTACACATGCTGACTTGCTAGCATTGCGTTCCCCCCAGTCGGCTGTGCTTCCTCATCACAGAAACAATACGAAGAGAAGAGCGAATCGGGAACAGCCTTGCACTTCTACGTAACATTGCAAATAGCGTATCCCACGTGGGGTTTCTATCTGTCCATTGGAAGGCAGGTAACCCTCCACTACACACTAGAAGTAAAGACGGCACGACTGTAGCTTCGGAGTTGAGAAGCTAATTAGCTAACTGTTTGTTAGCATGGCGGAACAAACTTGTTTGTCGGCTCTATTTCCTGTCTGTAGCGAAATAAGAGCGGAGGGCGGAGCTTCCTTCATACACTGATGGGAGCCAGCCAATCAGACGGAAATTCATGAGAAGGACCCGGAAAAGCCTGCTGTTGGACCACAAGCCTCTCTTTTAGTATACAAATACAGCTGGATACTAAGCAACCAGAAGGTTTTTTTAAACAGAAACGATGCAGAATGCATTCAATAATAATGGCGAACACAGAAATATTAATGAAATAACCACGGAAGTACAACTTTAAGGTCTACACATAGGAGGCTGATGGGGTGTAAAATGCACATACTGTAGAATTGGGTCCTTATTACTGTATCTTAATGAAAATTAGACAGGTATTTTGAATTGGATATGAGTGGTACACTTTTTATTTAAAGAGCTGGGATCTGTTGAAGTTAGATCCTCACAACACACATTTGTTGGAGTCTGTTCCTGCACAAACAAATTGGATTCCTAAGAATCTCAGAGTAAGAGCTCATCAAGCTGGAGAAGTTTACAAAGTCATTCATGGTTTTGTAATGGAGTAAATCCAAGAAAATTCCTCAAAAGTTGTCAACCAAACAACATCCATCGAAGACAAACAGCTGAAGTTTAACTACAACTCCACATATGAAGAGCTAACTACTAAAAATGATAGTTGCAGTAATAATTTTTTGTTGCTAAATACACATATGTAAATGTATGTAGGATTGGTGTTTCAGGTAAAATATTCATATACAACTTTGGAAACAGTCCCAAAGGCTTCCTAAACTTTCAATCACAGCTATAGAACTGAAGTTACATTTTGCTGAAACTGACTCAGTAAATCCTAAAAACACCCAAATGGAGCCATTAATCTTCCAAGCTTTTCTCTATCTAAGCTTAGGTTATAGTTTCTGGTTTTTATACTGCTGTAAAAACTTTCTTTTTTCCTCTGCAGGCATTGCCATTTCGGATGAGCTTGACCAGGTATGGACATATTAAATGCCCTGAAATCTCTGTTTAAGTTACTGATAAATAATAGCTGTTTAGGCAGAGAGGAAACAGAGCTCCGTCCCTCCTGCTGCTGCATTGTATAAAAGCTGAATTTTAACACTGCTCTTTTTTTTCTGATGATGAACTGCTATCTCATAGGGGTGATGGACAAGAGTGATACTCCAGTTGGCTTGTCCTCCGTCTACCTTTGCCTCAGTGCTTTGCTGTGCATCTTACTTTTAAGACTTTCTCTGTACAAAGTCTTAGTCCTTGCCTGGTCTTTCTTTCCTAACACAATAGTGCAGTATCTGCCCAGGCGGGAGATGCACAGACCCATTTGGAAGGGATGGTTCTGGACGAGAAACACAGCATGTGTTTTGATGGGGAATTTACAATTAGCTTAATGAAGCAGCACATGTCCAGCATCCAGCTTTGGGGGGGGGGGGCAAAAATGAAAACAGAACACTAAGAAGCTGCTGTAATCATGTAGACAGAAGATAGTGATATCATTCTTTGATTTAGATACAATAAGTAGAAATATTTGGCGTTTTGTTCCTATTTCAGAACAGGTTACCTTCCATCTGTATGCCTTTTCTTGCCTTTTTCTGCCTTTTCCTTGTTGATGCTTTAGCTCTAATTTTCTATATTGTTTTAGAACTTTGGGGGCTACAACTCTGTTCTGCGCCCTCGGGTGGTGGGGGAGTGGGTCGGTCGAGAAGAAGACGACGCAGACCCGCTGGCCGCCGAGATGTTACACCCACCCGTGCCCCGGACCAAAACTGAAGTGTGTTGGAGTGGAGACAACAGCCCAGCTCGGAGGTCAGTGTCCAGGTTCATGTGTGTCATTCACGTGTGTGAGGTTGGCAATCATTCGCTGGAAAATAAGCCGAAAGTTCACAAAGGTTCTGCATTTTTGGCTCTTTGAAAATGAAGAGGTGGATTTGTTTTCAAAGACCTGTGACTGTCTCAGGAGTGCCCGACTGGGTGGGTTGGATAATCCCATTTCAAAGGTGCGATCAAACATACTTGCCAGAATACATCCTCAACCTAGTTTTAAATTAAAGCTAACCTCATTTCTTCATGCTCCAGGCCAAAAGAAACTTTTGCATTTTTATTTATTTCTTTTTTAATAAGGCTCATCTTCATCACTGAAACTGCATCATACCATGAACTGTTAAATCTTTTCTTTTAAAAATGGGACCCCCCCCCCGCCCTCTTCTTTATATTATTTTTTTCAAAACTTTCAGGATGCAAATAGCTTAACTCCTTTTGGACTTCCCTGCCAGATGTTGGTATTGTTTGTACTTGTTTTTGTTCCCCCATTAGGACCTTTCCCAGAACTAACAGTATGTTGGAAACAGTAGTCCTCATGGGGACCAAAGCCTGATCCTAATGAGGCAAACTGTCATTTCTGGAATTGTGGTTTGGTTTATTTAGGTGGGAATTGAGAATAGAGTTATGCATGAGTTGTTTTTGGTTAATTACAGGCTTAGTGTTTAGTTGAGGTTCTCCAAAATGAATAGATGTCAGTGCAATGCACTGATAAGGAGAGAATATTAACTTTTATGTATATTTCTGTGTATGAGTGCATCATGCAGTGCTGCTGCTGATGTGACTAATTAAAGGAGGATGGAACATAAAACCATAAATCATGTGGAGGCCTCGGCTGACACATACGGATAATCTCATTAGGTCACTGTATGGGTGGATTAAAGGAAGAAATCACTTAGAAGCCTGAGCTGGAAGATAGAGATGTGTGTGGGATCACTTATGAACTCCACGTTTGTGTCGACCTATGAGGAGTGTGAGAGACCCTTGCTGCTGTGTGTTTGGTAGATGATGGTTCTCTTATGATAATTTCTTACAAGTCTTGAGTGCATTATTATTTGTGTCTGATTGTGGGCTTGGCGTTAAAGCTAAAAATGAGAGCGCTGATCAAATGGAGAACTGACAAAACCATCACTGCCCTGAAATCCCGTTTGACACTTAATATGCCATCCCCTCTGGTACTTGTACACTATCAGTCACTTTTTTTGCATGTATTTGAATTTCTTTCTTTCTTTATTTGGCTTCTTCTACAAACTTGTTGCTTTCACTCCTTATTCCAGGCCACTGTCACTGATGCACACTAGGGAAGGAGGCCGGTGGTGTCAGTTCTCTGTACGTAATATAGGGGCTGAAAAGTTGTGGATGTTAGTTTGACTTTTAAAGCTTTGCAGTGCTCCACAACAGAAAAGAAGCAATGACGTGACACATTAGAAAATAATGGAGAAAATCAATAGACTAAATACAAAGGACTAAGGTTGATTTAAAAAAAAAAAAAAAGTCAAATTACATACATTTTAACATGAAGGATGAAAACAAGGTATTCAGTGCTACACAAGTCAAATTCCGATAAAAAGAGATGCCTTCAGTGAGTTTTCCAAGGGTTGATTCAATCTTATCAGAACAGCTGAGTTGTTCTACACATAAGGAGCAGCCACTGCAAAGAAACACACCCTCTATTTTTGTGTTTGGATCTTGAAACATCCAAGAGCTTTTTTGTTCTTGGGGGTGGTGTATACTCTACACCAGTGTTGGGAACATTACTTTAAAAAAATACAGTAATTGATTATAGTAACTAATTACTTCTCCAAAAAAGTAATGGTGTTAGTAACTGAGTTACAGCTTTACAAAAATAACTAATTGCTTGGAAAAGTAATTATTCGGTTACTTTTTAATGTAACTTTAAAGGGACTAGAGGAAGGAATTAAAAAAAAAAACAAACACTCATGTCCATTTTTTTAAATACTAATGGGTGATGAAGCGCTAAATACCAAAAAGAACAGTTCCACCCACGTTTCTCTCCGTTGCCTTGAACAGGCTGTGTGCTGCAAAATGCGCTGCAATTTGGTGTCCGAATTTCCAGCACTGCCCTGCAGATGTGACGTCAAATGACGTTACATCCGCACTTTTGATACAGGAAAAAGGTTGAGGTAAATTCAAACACTGTAAGCGATAGTTATGGATTCTTCTGCCGTCAGCAAACGATCCAGATCAACTGAGACACTAAAAAGTGTAACGATGAAGAAAAAGGTTAGTAAACAACATTATAGCTTCAGTTTGTGCACGCTCCCGTGACGGCTTGGCTTGTGGCTACAGTTACCTGAAGCGCCAGTCACGGCAGTCGCGAGTTTCGTTCCTTAATCTTGCCTCAAGTCCCTTTAAAGTTATACCGTGTAACTTTTGACTCTGACATTAAGCCTAAAATGAGCAGTATTAGATGATTTTCGGGGCCAATATACAGTGACTGATGCATGTCAGCACTCTGAGCGGGCTGCCCTCTGCAGAAAGCAGACATCGTAACTTTGGAGAGGCGGGCCGTCGATGAAAGTGCCGTAAAGCAAGTTGCTTTAGGGCTCCTCTTCCGTAAACACAGAAAGCTCTACTTGTGCTACTTTCTCTCTTTACTCGAAGCTTAGTCATGGCGGAACAAAGTAAAAAGGTGAAAGTGATGTCTGAGCAGGCCAGAAAAAAAAGATGCAAAGGGATCACGGCAGATCAAAAACAAGAGTGCACATTAGAAAGGAATTCAGTCGTTGGAGATATAAGTGTGGAAGCAAAACCCACTCCCTGTTTGCCACAGTATCATTAGACTGGTAAGTTTGGCTGTTGTGTAAACATACGGAAATGTGATGCTTTTATTATTTTTTTTTCAGTCAGCGTTTATTCAAAACAACGTCAATAAGAGTCGTATAAGCTGTCAATAGTTTCCTGTTAGCGGAACGCGGCTAGAATTACTATAGACCAAAGCTCACGTGACTTCCTAAACATTTTGCGCAATTGTGGCTAGTTTGCAGCAATAAATGCGTTCTCTGTAATTCATATAAATGTCAAAGAAGTAACAGAACAATCAGCAGTTTGCTTGGTTTAGTTGTGTGGTTTTCATACACTGTTCAGAAGGAAGCAGTGCCACTGTAATGTCCCGCAAGCTGAGCTAATCCAGAGGTTCTCATAACAAACGTGAGTTTTGGTAAAGTTATGACTTCATTCAGTGCACAAAACTACAACTTGGTTTCGTGGCCGGCTTTGATTGCGCATTTATCTTTGCATTTTGCGTTTGTGTGTGTGATGTTTCAGCTATGTAAAGTAAACATGTATAATTAGAAACAGTTAGAGGCGCATACCTCCGCCAGGGGCAAATCCTCCAATGGTGAAAAATCCTTTAGAAAATTCTTGAATCTTGATGGACTCGTTTATTTCAATATCCAAACACGGGAGAGGAGATTTAAATTTGCGTCAGGCCTGTGAGACATTGGCGCCATTGCAGGTTTAGCGCTCCTAGTGGCCAAAAGTTACACGGTATAATTTTAAATTGATCTCAATCCATTAACTCAATCTTTATGTTGAATTAATATAAAAGTGAATATTAGATCTGACTAATGATTGAAGTTAATGGAAACTTTACAGAATAAATTACTAACAGAAAAATCGGACACTCAGACTGATGGATGTTGTGGCTCTGTCTCCTCCTCAGGAGAGGAGCTTTAAGCCCATGCTTGTAACGGCCAGACACCACGAAGAAACACATAGTTTCTAATCAATGTTTCTCATCATGTTCATTTCTTATATCTCTGAGGGGAAACTGATGCTTGTGATGATTCCAGTTTAGAATTCTCCCCGTTGTGTGTGTGTGTTTGGCTGCGCACATTGACTGAAGTTTGCAATGACAGTCCTTCATTGTCGTCGTTGTCGTCGTCATCGTCATCATACCGCTCCGGTCAGGAAAGACGGATCCAATGTGCAGAACTAGTGCAATATAGGCTATCCTTAGTATTAACTATGAACTGAATTCGGGTCATGGGTGAAATAAATAATTTAGGCAAACTTGTTCCTCGAACTATGATGCTGTTTTCTTCTTAAACTGGATTTACTCGGGCTGCATCTGCGTCTGTGTCAGGTTGGTGACGCTGTCACCACCGTACGCCCTGTATAGGTCCACAGAGGCTCAACACACACCTCTAGCCTGATGTGCAGCCGTGTTCCACAGAACACAGCAACTCTTTTTTTACTCAAACATGTGTGTGGAGAGGCATGTGTCTGCAGCCTTGGAGGCCACAGGTTACAGCTGCTGAGCGTATGGCGAGTGTCTCCAGGTTTCTCTGTATCACTCCGCCTCCTCTCTGCGAGAGCACCAGCACAATATAGTCCCAACAAAAGTGAAACTTCTTTTCATCAGGAGCAAAAATGAATCTCACATAACAATAGTAACTTGCTGTTAGTGAAGGCCAGTAACGGTAACAGTGTTGTAATGATAGACATGGGAATTAGTTAGATTAGCCCGTTACTGAAAAAGTAGTGCCGTTAGTAACGCTGTTTATTTCTAACGCCGTTATTCCCATCACTGCTCTACACAAGCTCGGACCAGCTCATTCAAAACCTTAAAAACTTGTAATCAAATCTTCTTAAAACCAAGCCTATAATAAACTGGAGGTTAAATCTGGTGTCACTTTATCAGGTTTTTGGTTTTTCTTTCTAACTGCAGATGGTGGTGGTGGTGAAGATGATGATGATGAACATAAAGAGACTTAACTTGGGATGTCGATAATGGCTTCACTGATATGCGATATTCCGATATTGTCATTGTCTTAATTTCCAATTTCCATTACCGATATCAACTGATACCGATATATGCAGGGTTTCTACTTCTCTTCCACTTCTCATATTCTTCTTTCTCACGTTTTGACTGAGAGGAGAAGTAGCTGAAGATTTTGATGTATAGTACTGTGTGTGCATGTTGTGTAAAATTTGTGTCATTAAAAAACAAAAGCTGGTCATTTCCAATATTACATTCAAAAGCCAGTTTTGGCCAATAATAATGATAAGCCCAGAGTATTGGACATCTCTTCTCTTAACCCACATATAAGAAATTGCAATAATCCCTCCATCTCATCTTTTCATGCTTCTATCCAATTTTGGGTTTATTTTTTCCACTTTTTCGGGGCTGGTTTGTAGTGTAAGCAGAGAATCTTCCTCTTCTTAGCCACCTCCTCCATCTTCCAGGAGGGCCACTGAGGTCTAGTTGAGAGATGATTTTTCCAGTGAGGCCTGGGTCGGCCCCAAGGCTTCCTCCCTGTGGAACATATCTGAAACTCCTCCCCTGGGAGATACGTCGAAGACATTCTGACCAGATGCCTGAGCCACCTCAAAGAGCTCCTTTCAAAGTGGAGGAGCGGTGACTCTGCTCTGAGCCCCACATGGATGAGCGAGCCCTTCCCCCTTTCCCTCAGGGTGAGCCTGACCACCTTTCATGGGAAGCTTGTTTCAGTGCTGCTCATGATTATTGTTGAGGGCTGAAACAGATTAACTGATAAGTCAACAGCTTTTCCTTTGGACTCAGCTCTCTCCTCACCATAAAATCAGTCTTATTTTCAGTGAGATTAATTAGCTTTTTAATAATCCATGCCTTAATGTCAAAACATATTTACGTGAAGTAGTACTTCCTGTTTTTAACGATTTGCTTTTACCACTTGAGAATGGCTCTATTGATGAAATATAAGTAAAGAAACTCCCAGAACACCTCTTTCTCTTAATTTTTCTCTTTAATTTAACTAATTTTAATTTTACAATTGGCCCATTTTGTTTTTCTTTTTCTTTCTCTCTCACTTTGTGATAGTTTTTCTTTCAGGTTCAAAATGAATGTTTGCAGTCACACCAAAACGCTCCAGATTTCTTTTCATCTCAAAGAATTTGATAAATGGAGGCGGAGAAGGAAAAAGACAGCCGTGGAAAATGATTCATGCCCACAATCAGACCAACAAATATAATTAGTAAGAATACCACACAGAGGATATAATGGAATACCAGTCATCTTTTGGCCCTTTCCTATTAGCCTTAAATAGAAGTCATTAAACAAAGATTAGCATCAGATGAATACCCTTTCCCACCCTCAGCCAGAGGGGTATGAAAATTAATTTCTTCAGGATGTTGGTAATGTGGTCTTCCTTACTGTATCTTTCATTGTTTTTTACAGGTTAGTCAGAGATGAGACAGTTTTCACCTGAGAAAATATTTCGGAATGGAAATATAAAGAGAAGCACATAATTTCTTTGCTTGTGTTCATTGTTTTTAATTAAAACCAGTCTGAGAATTGTGAAGCTGCATTAGGCCATTACTGCGGGAATGCAAACGTAAATGCATTCTGAAGAGAAATGGGGTCTTTCCACAGCTGGATCCTATCAGGATGGAAAACAGCAGCTAATGATTAGGAATTATCATGTGTGAGAAGTGTTAGCCTCAAATGCCTCATACTTTTCATGGTACAAGACATGGTGGGGTATGAAATCTGAATGTAAACAGAACAGAAATCCATTTTTTCATGACTCGGATACCTTTTCTTTTCCCAAACATTTATTATTAAAACTTTGTGTTTTTGCTTGCCTGGTTGGATCTTATGCCTCTACAAACTTGAAGGGATGTTTTTTTTGTTTTTTTAACACCTCCCTACTTTAAAAAAAACTTCACCTCAAGTTTACTTTTCAAACTGACATCCTCTAAACTTTTAATAGTTTTTGGTTGGTGGTGCTACCATTGCTCTGTTGCTCACCTCAGTGTAATTACTCCATCTTATCTTGTGCCTGCCAGACATTTACAGTTAAGTTTCCTCCACCTGCCTGATACTTTTCTCTAACAACCAAGGAATGTAGTCACCCATACCTTCTGCACACTACTGACACGAAAACGTTTTGTTCTGCCTACAGACTGCTTAGGTACAGGTCTTGACAATCACAATGAGACCAATAACTGGAACACAGTTCTGGCATTCTTACAATTATACTGTAACTTCCTTTATCTTTCATGTGCTTTATAGACATCAAGGACCGTGATCCAGTGTAACATACGGTTGGAGGAAAGTAATGTTTTGCTTATTCGGTGACTTGAATTATCTTGTGCTTTTCCCCTTCAGCCTGAAGATGGAAACAAAGAGCAAAGGGTTAAAGGAGCAGCAGCAACATCACAAGAAGCTCCTGGCAGCCATGTTGTCCCAGGATTCCTTTGATTCAGTCAACAGCCCCGCCCACTCTGTGGTGGAAGAAGAGATGGAGGATGAGGATGATGCCATGGAGCTTCTGGGTAATGTCTAATTATGTAATTGCTGTAACACAGCTCTCCTGTTAAAGCAAAAAGTTATATACTGATAGGACAGTTAAGTTGGTAAATGTAACTGATGGAGATACAGTAGCTTAACTACAAGGATGTATCTGTAAAGGCAGTGTATGCAAGTAATGACAGTGTAAAAAGCCCTGTTTGCATAGTCTGGTGAGTCTACATCTTGAGTCTGACATTTGGAGAATCTCAGTAGCTTATTTTGATTTCTTCATCTACATTTGAGTGCATATTATTTGTACTCCTTAATGGCAGTCATGTCTCCATGTGCTGACTTTAAATGGATTAACAGGAGTGGAAAAAGCACCTGACATGTTGTTTTATCTTTATTCACTGGACGGTCTGAGAGCTTGTCATGCTGTCTGTGCAGATTCAGGATTTAATGCCTCATACCAAATTGGATCTGGGTCCTAAAATACTTTGTCTTGAAGCTTTCCTTCTCATTATTATTATTTGGTCTCTGCAGTGTTGTAATCTTCTTTTTCAGGGGTGGGGTGGGGGGGATCTCAGTGCAATATACATTTTACATGCAACAGGTGCTACCAAATTTAAATATTAAAGCAAAGTTTACTGCCAGTCAAAGTGAATACTTTAGCTTTAATATGAACTGACTTCCAGGTTAGCTTGTAAAAAGGCTGTCATGCAGTTTTACTTTCAGGAATAACAACCCACAGCGTGCTCTTTTAGCATCTACAGTAACATGCGCTCCAATTATAGCACTTCAGTGTCTCTCAAGTTGTCTCTGTGGAGCTGTAGCTCTGTGGTGACACACAATCTACGTATGCCTTTGCTCTCTGCTCTTCTGTCACAGCGCTGATGCTTCTCTGCTTGTTAGCATCAGGGTCATCCAGAGGGTCACATTACTTTATTGATGTGTGACAGCGAATGCCTGCAGGTTGCACGTACTGAAGCTGCAACAAATGCTCAGATGTCAGAGTTGTGCCAATTTCTTTTAAATGAAGTGCTCGCTTATTGTTGTCACTTTTTATCAACAAAGCAAGAACGAGATCTAAAAAAGCTTATTTCTTTGTGTGATAATCTCATTTGCCAATCATCCAGTTCTTTAACCAAAGACTGCAGTTAATGCACTATAATCAAGCCTCTTCTCAATGTATTTTGAATGCAAATCAATCCTCCAGACAAATTCTTTCCTGGTTTTATATTTGCATGATTGTGTTTTAGTCTTGTGCGAGTGTGTGTCTGGCCGTAGCTACCATTGAGGACACCAAGGTCTGGACCTCCGTATTTTTCTGTTATGTACGTAAGAGAATTTAATCAAATAACCACATAGCTCAAAAGCATTTACCTGAGAACACAGACCTGAGAATGCAGATTGATATTGAAATACTGACTTTTTTCCAAGCAACAATTTATATAATGGAACTGATCCTCAAGTTAAATCCTATGTTATTCATTGTCATCATTAACATGAACACAGTAGAAACCAATTAAACTGTACGAATAAGTTGGAACTATTTTTTCTTCCGCTTTCCAATGTGCGAAATAAGGCACAGCGTAGCGTCTCAGCAGCACACTGCTTGTTCTGTCACTGATCACTGATCAGTCAGTCCACACAGTCATGCAGCAAATGCCAATGTGTGTGTGTGTGTGTGTGTGTGTGTGTGCACTTGTGTACCTATCCAAGTGTGGACTGTTGTGTCGTTACACATTCACCAACAGGGGACCATTGAACCAACAGGGGACATTTTTTAGGTCCCCTCTTGGACATGCTTTAAATCATGTCAAAAACATGTTATAAACCATCTGGAGAATTTTTTTTAACTTTTGCCAACAGGGGACCTGGACGTGTGTGTGTGTGTGAGGCAGTGTTCAGCAGCACCACTGCCGGCTGGGGAAGAAAATTCAACGACCCATTCACACACGTCGCTTTTTACACACCCCAATTAGCATGCCAATAGAGGCCTTTCAGACTGTAGAGTGGCTGACAGACTGACAGAAAGGCTATCTAGTGAGCAAGCCAGTGTCTTGACCAGTTTATTTGTAACAACATATAAAAGCTTTGTTTAAGGAGGTATCTTAGATATAGTACTTGAACAAAATATAAATAAAATTTTAAAAAAAATGATCATAAATAAGGTGCTTTCTTTCTCTGTATTTTAATTAATCAATTAAAACTAATTTATCCTTTTTCTGAAGTTCCCAAACTTGACTACTTCAAAAAAATGTTTCAGTCAATTTAAAAATTAACATTTGTCCTTCATCTTTATTCAAAGGAGTGCATTTCATTTGGTAATTTGTATTATGGGAAAACATTTCCTCTATGGCCACTAATATACATTATGATTCTGTGTGAAACAAATAACCAA